>OV816026.1:77273788-78554145 GCA_929113105.1 Agrypnus murinus
TTTCTATTGATTTTAGAGAAAAGCTCAAAGAGTCAAAAAGTGTTTAAAATGTGATTTTGCAAAGGAATACACCATTTTGGTTACCTTATTATGTAACCCTTTCGCTCTGCCCTAGTAGTAGAGTAAATTTTTGCATTAAGTTCTTATTTTTTACTATCTAAAGATAGCGACTTGAAATCTTTTGTAATGCCTTCAGTACTGGACCAATATAAAATGTAATCTGTTTAAAATGAGGACACGCCCCCTCGGGGGGTTGAAACCCCCATTTTACACTACCAATTTAATAACTCGGGAAGTTTTCCATCAACTTGAGCGAAATTCATGTTGGGGGGTTTTTGGGGTTGCTGATTATGAATTCAATGAGAAAATTAAGAAATACAAAATTTTATATATATTTATACATATATACTTGTAAATATAGTTTATTTAGTAGGTACTTTTTTATTATTTTATTATTATGTGGTGAACAATTTATAAATATGACTGATGACATAATGCAACACTATCATTCAAAAAATTAAAAAGTATTTTATATTGGTACAATACGAGGGTTGCGCTGAAAATTGTTATTTATAAAAAGAACGTTGCATTTTTTAACAAAAAATCTTTATTGTTTTTCAAAATAATCTCCATTCAGACTAATACACTTGTGCATTCTTTGAAACCACTTTTTAAACATTCGGAAAATTCATTTTCTGAAAGGTCCTCAAAAATTCTTTGAAATTCTGTAACTGCTGCATCTGCGTTGGGAAATCTTTTACTTCGCATCATTTTTTTAACAGTTGGAAACAAAAAAAGTCGCACGGCGCCAGATCTGGGCTATACGGAGGATGAGTTACCAATTGAACTTCCGTATCTTTCAAAAAATCCAATGTTCTGGCAGCAGTGTGGGAGGATGCGTTGTCATGATGGACTAAGATGTTACGCAAACCGGTCCTTTGGCGACCTGCCTGTAATTTTGCAAACATCTGTGGTAAAGCCACTTCGCAGTACCATTCAGAATTAACAGTTCTGCGATCTTCAAGTGGAATAACAGCAACAGGACCACATCGGCGGAAAAAACAGCAATCATTTTCTTATTGAAGCTTCTGCCACGAATTACTTTTGTGGGCAAGTCTTCATCTTCGAATACCCAAACACTAGACTGCTGTTTAGTTTCAGGGTCGTAACTGTATACCCAAGATTCGTCACTAGTTACAATGTATGCCACTTGCCTGGAAGCTCCTCCGTCAAATTTTTGCAACATAAATTTACACCAGTCTATTCGAGCCTGTTTTTGACTTTCTGAAAGCAAATGCGGTATCCAACGGATTGCTAGCTTTCTTACACCAAGATGTTTATGCCAAATGGTATTCACCGCCGAGGATCCAATCTTCACTTCCTCCTGAATCTCCCTATAAGTAATATTTCGATTGGAATGAATCAAGCTTGCCACACGATCAACATTTTCTGAACAGGCAGCTTCTGCAGGTCTTCCTTCGTCTTCTAGAAGTTCTCGCCCTCGTCGAAATTCTCGGAACCAATGACTAACAGCGGATAATGGAGGGGCAGCATCGCCAAAAGCTGCTATCAAATTTTCATGGCTTTGCTGGTATCCTAACTGTCTTTTATAGTCGTAGAAAATCATAGCTCTAAGGGCAGTTCGCGGAATGCTCATCTTAACTGAATTAAAAATGCACAACTACTTATCTTACAAAATTAACTACCCTTCACAAGGAAATCGGAACGTTTGACAATTGTGGGTAACAAATGTCAACTAATGCGACATTCAATTGTTGCAATTGTTTCTAGCCAATTGAGCTTCCATGGCCTGTTACTAACTATTAACAGAGCATCCCTTATATCAATACTTTGCTGGAACTTTTCGATCCTAAATTTATGATATTTGTGACGGTAGAAATTCCTTGATAGAAGCTCTTTCAGATCAGCAAGTGTATGTATATGTTGTATTATTAGCAACTACATGTTTCACTTGTGCCTATACCAATTCTATTGTAGTTAAATAAAATATCCTCGGTTGAAATGACCTTACCATAAAGCCAATCGATACTGCCACTTTTTCAAACTTTGTGTTGGCGATTTCTCAGATAATAGATTAAGGTACGAGTTGCATACAAAGCTTTATGTTGGACTGCTATAATTAGTCTAATCAATTTAGAAAAAATAGCGGAAAGTTGAGGTAAGTCCATGGATTTTTGCATACGGCTTCCTTGTGGGTTATTAAACCTTAAAGGTCAACACCTGTAGGTGGTGAGGTCAAAGAAATAATGAGCATAAACCACGCCCTTTACCGGTTTTGTCGTTTTTCTCGGAAACTATTAGGGTTATCGAGATAAAGGAGGTTAGGTAAGATAAAGCTTATTTAAATCCCTACCAAAAGTGTTCGAATTTTTTTTCGTACTTCGCCTTCTTTCTGTGTTATCGAAGAAAGGAGATATGTCATACACGGATCAGCAATTTGCACCAGTAAATTTGCTCAAAGAACTTTCTGGCGTAACTTTTTATGGTCCCCTATTGCCATGAAGTAGCTAAGAAAAATTCGTTGAGAACGCCATCGTGGTACAGTCATCCTTTATCTTAGCATCTCTTCGGCAAAATCCATCAGGCGATATTATCGATATTCTTGATAGCAGTCGGCTGAAAAATTCATATTGGCAAGTTAATTTTAGAAGAGTACCTGCACTACTGAATTTTTGAATCCAACCCAATACGTACAAGGTGTTTCGCCTTTTTTGAAATCATAATTTCCTTTATTTATAAGTTCTTGGTACTAAATCATTACGCCTTAAGGAGACTTAACGGTACCTTTCAAGCAGTCTTTATGGAATGCTTCGTGTTTAGCTCTGATCAATCTTTTGCGAGAGTAACTGACGGATACACCACACTTTAACTAGTTGATGAATATGACCTTAGTCCAGCATTTCTGTCCAGGACAACTTAGTTTTAGCCCATGCTACTCGTCGTTTTGCAGATACTTGTCAGCATTAACTATGCTGTTTATGAACTAAAATCTTCTTAATCCTCTAGCTAACATACAGCCTCAAATCATTATGTCTTGAGGAAACTACGGGGGACTCAACTGAGGAGACGAAACGAGTCAAATAAAGCGTCCCCGACCTTGAACGTTAATTCAAGTTTGAACGTTACTTCTAGATGGCGCTACGATTCTGGACAACGCTGACAGTGTTGACAGATTATGCGATTTATCGCAAATTTTATCGCAAATCTGGCTAATTTTTATGAAACATTGCGACCCATATGGCACTCCAGCGAACTGTCAACAATGGCCAGCGTGGTCTGAGTGTTGTCAAGGACCGAAGCGCCCTCTAACGAAAATTTTTTAAAATACAGGCCATTGGGTACGCAAATGTTTGGAACGCCCATTGCCGATTCGTCTCCTCAGTTGAGTCCCCCGTAGAGGAAACTTAACATTAAGCAGTTCTAGTTTTACTCTCGCAAAAGAGTAATCAGAGCTAAACACGAAGCATTCCATAAATACTGCTTGAAACCTAATGTTAAGTTTCCTCAAGGCGTAATGATTTAGAGCTCTATGTCAGCTGGAGGATTAGTAAGATTTGAGTTCATAGACGGCACAGTGAATGCTGAAAAGTCATTCACAATAATTATTGGTTGGTTAAATTTAAATCGCAGATTCACATACAGTTCTAATGAACTGTATGTGCATTTAAAAAGCATTTAAAAAATAACTAGAGTTAAATATTAAAAATACCAAGAGCGATATTAATCCTCCTTCTTATATCTTTTTACACTTAAATATGGATTTTATATGCATTCTTTTTGGCCTAATAAATACCCTAAGTATAGAATAACCACTTTTCTTTGCTACAAGCCAAGATCGGTTTAGGTAGGAAGATAAATACATATATTCTTTTTAACACGTACCGTAAGGAAATTACAGACAAATTTTTAAATTTAATTAAAAAACGAGATGGAACAAACTCAGCATTTTAAATTAGGCGACAATATTTACTGATTTTACTAGCATTTTCAGAATAATTAACATATTATACAGATTTACCTCTATAATTATTAGTGAAACTAATCTAACTGTTAATAATAATTAATAATTAGGAGTAATACATTTAGATTTTAAAGTAAAGTATGTGGTACTTAGCTATCAATTCACTAATCTGCCCCAGTAATAGCAGGCTGTTAATATTACTAGCACAATTACCATTAAAATGATGAGAAACACAAGAATCTTGATAGTTAAATCTAATTTTTCGTCTAAATTTAATTGATCTAAGCGGTCAAGCATTCGTTTAAACATTCTAGAAGGCAATGGAACAGCCAACAGGAAATAGTTAAGTTAGGGAGCCAGTAAATAGTCCAAATAGTCTGGAGAAATAGTCTTACGAAGAAAACAGAACAGACATTTTTTATAGAAAAATTAATTATCTATCTATTTTATTTAAACAATTTTTTTGTTAAATTAATATTTTAAGAGTTTATTACACTGTAATGTTTTCCTGTTTCAGTGAGATGTTAGCCGTTTGCGAATTATTTAGCAAAACTAAAAAGTAAAAACTTTGCTGTGTAATAACTCTTAAAACATTAATTTGCAAGCAATTAAAAAATTGTTTTAATAAAAAAGATAGATAATTTATTTTTCTACAAAAAAGTCTGTTATATTCTTTTTCGTAGAACCAACCGTTCTCGAGATATTTTCAAAAACGGGTTTATTAAAATGGCTACTGAAGCATACCCGTCTCCGCCACACCAAATTAGTTTTATACTGACGACCGACCAACTAACAAATTCCAATAATAGAATAGCATGCATTTTTGCTGATGATATTGAAAGCAAAAGATGGCAACAGCGCCGGTCCTCACGTTATACTTAAAACCTGTGTATAATTTGATATTGGGGCTCACTTTGCCGATTAAATCGTATCTAATAATATGGTCCTCACGTCGTCAGTAGTATAGTGTAGCCTCACTTGGTATTATTATACACAGCAAATAAAACTTTTTTAAATTCAAAGAAATCTGTGTATATTTGCGAGATACATAACTAGAACAAGAAAACAAGTGATGACAAAAAAAATTTGCAAAGCTGTGACCATTTATAAGGGTGGTCCTCATTAACTACGGTTCATGATATGTCCTCACTTTGATAAGTGGCCGTAAATATATATATATATATATATATATATATATATATATATATATATATATATATATACATATGTATGTATACATATTATATCCATGTATGTATATTTAGATATGAATAAACCTGCCAATAGAGGTGTTAAATATGCAAAAATATTTGAGGCATTCTATTTAAAAAAAAATTACCTGAAGCGTGCCACACTTTTCTGCAACACCCTGTATATTTGAAAATAATTTCTCTAGATGTGCCTCTATCCACTGTTTAATCCGTATTAGAACGATTTTTCTAGCTGTTACCGTTTAGGAGCTATTGGACTTCCCCACACTATTGCCCCAACCGGTATATTTAAAAGCAAATATTTCAAAAACTGTTAAAAGTAAGTATTATACACCGTGTCCAAGATAAGAATGCACAGTATGGGGATCTTGAAAACGGTAAAAGATACAGGTTGGCTTAACTTAGGAAAAAGTTGCACTATTTAGAGTATGTTTACATATGATCGCAGAAATCCATGATTGTTTATCGTTTTCGAAATTTTCCAAAAAATGCAATTTTTCCAATTTTTGTATTTATTTTAAAAGATATTAAAAAACTAATGACACTTTGTTGTTGTCACTTTTTAAGCTCTACAAAATGGCGTCTTCAAATTTTTTATCCGATGTTTCATCTTCGAGAAATCATCATCAACTTAATTTTTTTATATGGCCACAAAAGTAGAAACACCTTGTATACGGTAGCATTTTTTATTACAAATTCAACGATGTATCACGCATTATGCTTCTAAAGCCAAAAAACAGAGCAAAATGAATTTTAATATTTTTTTAGATTCTTAATCTAGTAGGCATTGGAAAAAGAATTCAAAGATTATTGCAAGTCTTCAAATAAGTTCCCATTATTTTCTAGACACAAGTATGCTCTTTGTACAGTTGAATTTAAAACTTTGTCTAACATTTCTGAGGAGATTGTGTTAACTGCTGCTATAACCGATGCCAATAATTGTTCTTCAGTTTCAAAAGTTGAGTCATACACTTGATTTTTTGAGTCATACACTGAACCCCACAGGAAAAAGTCTAATGGGCTCAAATCTGGTGATCGGGCTGGCCAAGCTACTTCACTGTGAGTTCCAATCCATTTTACAGGAAACCTCTGCGACAAATACTTCCGTACATTTCTTGAGTTATGTGCTGGGGCACCATCTTGCTGAAACCAGCAGTTGTTAATTATTGCTAGAGGTAATCCATATCCAAGGCGTCTTCCAAATCAGTCTGCAGCAGGTCAAGATACCGCTCGGAATTTAAATTGTTGTGATAAATAAAGGGTCCTATTATTCTGCTACCTAAAATACCTATCCACATATTAAATCCAAATCGGCGTTGATGCCTTGCATCTGTTTTTAAATGAGGATTGTCTGTTGCCCAATAATGTTTGTTACGCCGGTTGAAAATGCCATTGTTGGTTATCATGCTTTCATCAGACCAAATTACTTGAAAAGGAAAAGTTTGATTTTCTAGACATTTTCAGGTATACCATTCACAAAAACTTGCTCGCCTTCTCTCGTCACCAGGTCTAAGACAAATTCCCTGACAAATTCTAAATTTATATGGATGAAATTTATTCTTTTGTAAAATGAAGTGGGGTGTAGATCTAGCTACCCCAGTCTGACGCTCAATTAGTCTTGTGGATATTTCAGGATTTTCAACAATGGCTAGTAGAACAGTATTCGCTTTTTCTTCGTTGGATTGTTTTTTTACGAGATGAAAGTGGTTTTTTGAATGAACCAAATTCCTTTAAATTAGATACCAAACATCTAAACATGGATTTCTCAGGTTGTCTTCGTTCAGGATAATTATCAGAATACATCTGCTCAGCAGCTACAGAATTTTTGTGGAACAAGATGTAACACGTCAACATAATAAATTTTGCTTCGTTTGTGAAATTTCCTCTTTCCATCGTAACACAAATAAATTAAAACACTTTAACTTCTTATAAACAAAACAAACAACTTCAAAATACGTTAGAACGTTTTTAACAATAATGTGACAGATCAAATAGAAATATTGCAATTGTTTCAATGCCTACTATTTAAAAAGTAAAAAAAAACAATACTTAATTACATTCTCGGCAGAAGTGTTAGATCATGTTTTAAATTCAGCTGTTTTTTCTAGGCTGTACTTGTGTCTAGAAAATAATGGGAACTTATTTGAACACTTGCAATAATCTTTGAATTCTTTTTCCAATGCCTACTAGATTAAGAATCTAAAAAAATATTAAAATTCATTTTTCTCTGTTTTTTGGCTTTAGAAGCATAATGCGTGATACATCGTTGAATTTGTAATAAAAATGCTACCGTATACAAGGTGTTTCTACTTTTGTGGCCATATAAAAAAATTAAGTTGATGATGATTTCTCGAAAATGAAACATCGGATAAAAAATTTGAAGACGCCATTTTGTAGAGCTTAGATAGGTATTTTAGGTAGCAGAATAATAGGACCCTTTATTTATCACAACAATTTAAATTCTGAGCGGTATCTTGACCTGCTGCAGACTGATTTGGAAGACGCCTTGGATATGGATTACCTCTAGCAATAATTAACAACTGCTGGTTTCAGCAAGATGGTGCCCCAGCACATAACTCAAGAAATGTACGGGAGTATTTGTCGCAGAGGTTTCCTGTAAAATGGATTGGAACTCACAGTGAAGTAGCTTGGCCAGCCCGATCACCAGATTTGAGCCCGTTAGACTTTTCCTGTGGGGTTATGTAAAAAATCAAGTGTATGACTCAACTTTTGAAACTGAAGAACAATTATTGGCATCGGTTATAGCAGCAGTTAACACAATCTCCTCAGAAATGTTAGACAAAGTTTTAAATTCAACTGTACAAAGAGCATACTTGTGTCTAGAAAATAATGGGAACTTATTTGAAGACTTGCAATAAATAATCTTTGAATTCTTTTTCCAATGCCTACTAGATTAAGAATCTAAAAAAATATTAAAATTCATTTTTCTCTGTTTTTTGGCTTTAGAAGCATAATGTGTGAAACATCGTTGAATTTGTAATAAAAAATGCTACCGTATACAAGGTGTTTCTACTTTTGTGGCCATATAAAAAAATTAAGTTGATGATTTCTCGAAAATGAAACATCGGATAAAAAATTTGAAGACGCCATTTTATAGAGCTTAAAAAGTGACAATGACAAAGTGTCATTAGTTTTTTAATATCTTTTAAAATAAATACAAAAATTGAAAAAATCGAAAATCCGAAAAATTGTATTTTTTGGAAAATTTCGAAAACGATAAACAATCATGGATATCTGCGATCGGCATGTAAACATACTCTAAATAGTGCAACTTTTTCCTAATTTAAGCCAACCTGTATCTTTTACCGTTTTCAAGATCCCAAGCTGTGCATTCTTATCTTGGACACGGTGTATATTCTATATTGTTGAAATCAGACTGAACTTTTACGTCGAACAATGCAATAAAATACAGGGTGTACCATTTAAAAACTTTAGACAAAGCCCTACAACTTTTGTTAGAATAATTTTTTTGTAACAACAGAAATAACAGAGAAAAGTAGGGGGGGGGAGAGTTAAGTGGTCACCCTGTACATTAAAAATTCCAGGAAATCTGAAACTTGTTTTAATCATCTTATTTTAAGTCTGTTATGAACATATTAAGTTTTCCATCTCCTACAAGGTCTGCTGTGGGCAGCACATTAGAAGGAAGATGCCAAAATGAGGTTTTTCGCAAATATCTCGTTAAGGGTTAATTTTATGGTAAAAAGAATTATCTCTACTTTTATTGAGAACACAATTCTTTATTTTATAATCACGTTTAGCATTTCTTGTAGTACTAACTAATATAACATTATGAAATATAATATAAATACAAAGATTAGTTAAAGTTTCACAAGTTTTATAAATATCTTAACCTGACAATATTGTTTCGACACTTTGTGTCATTATCAAAGGTAGATAAGATTGATAAACAAACACGTTGCTAAGGATAAATACATACAGAAAATAGGTAACTAGATACAATACATAACAAAAACTAAATATCTAAAACTTCTAATAAAGGAGAATTACTAAGCTCAGTTTGTTCATTCATTAAAGGTACTGTGCGTTTATGTCTGTATATTTAAAAAATGTAAGAATTTAATGTTGTTTTGAGGTGTCATTGGGTGGTTCTGTTCAAAAATGTGTTTGGCATAATTAGATTTTTCTGGATGTTTAAGTCTATAAGAGCATACGTGTTCTTTGTATCTTATGTCGAAATTTCTAAGTGTTTGTCCAATATAAACCGAGTTACAAAAAGAACAATTCAAATTGTGGTAACTCGGTTTATATTCTAAATTGAAATATTGAAATATACATACATAAACGCACAGTACCTTTAATGAATGAACAAACTGAGCTTATTAATTCTCCTTTATTAGAAGTTTTAGATATTTATTTTTTGTTATGTATTGTATCTAGTTACCTATTTTCTGTATGTATTTATCCTTAGCAACATGTTTGTTTATCAATCTTATCTACCTTTGATAATGACACAAAGTGTCGAAACAATATTGTCAGGTTAAGATATTAATAAAACTTGTGAAACTTTAACTAATCTTTGTATTTATATTATATTTCATGATTATGGAGTTCCACAAAGTAAGGCTGGAGACAGTAAATACAATATTAGTCCAAAACATTGCAAATACTTTAATATTTAGCAGCACAAACATAATGATGGCTGTTTGGTGTCATCAATACCAAAGAACAGTCTCAAGACCCATCGCTATTAATAATATTAAGAACTTACTTGAAATTTTGTACAACGGACTCCGTATGCCCATTCTTGATTGTGACAGCAAGTTGTGACAGTAACTTTTGTTTTTCACTTAAAGGAGCAGTCGTGTTGTCAACCAGGCAGATTTCAAAGATTTTTTTGATTAGTTCTTCACCATTAACTTCTTCTGAAAATAGAATGTTCATAATAGAAAGATAATTATAAATATAAAATTTTTTATGTATATTTACCTACACCTCCATAGCCATTGGAATCATTTTCTATGCCGTTGATGGTGTACGGTAATGAACGGGATCCACTTCTGGCTGTATAGTTCGGTCGTATCGTTAGTTCTTCCATGCGTTCTTCTAGCGCTGCAACATCATTTTTAATATCATTTCCAAGGGACATTTGAGAAATTCCTGAATCTTGTGATGTTGTATCCCTATCTCTGTCTAATTTTGAACCTATAAATGAAATGGAACTGTTATGAGCAGCTGTTATATGACTTTATCATTCACCATCATGCAAATCTAACTCATGCTATCTTCATTTACTCAATCCAAATGCTTCGATAAATGAAACTATTTCTTGGGACACCATGCACTAAATTTTAAAGTTATTAATAATTGAGCTAAAATTTACCTAAAGTTTCATAACTGTAATTTTGTATTTCAGCAGTGGTCTTCCTTAAACTTTTGTAGATTTCCTCCTGATTAAAATCATCTACTCTTGCTGTAGGAGTAGTAGGCGACAATGTTTTTGGACTACTAGCAACAAGTGGACTACTAGGTTCACTTCCAGTGGAACTCTTTCTTAAATGATTATGCACGATTGTGGATGCAATTTCCTGCTGTTCTTTAGGTAGTTCAGATAACACCATGGTAACTTGAGGAGTGTTACAATTCCAAAGTGCAACGATACAAATCTTTGCAGCTTGTCTAATTTCTACGGACTTGAAGTCTTGAGCATAATTTATAATTTTCAAAAGAGCCTGGTTTGCAGGGGATTTGGATACAAATTGGCTTGGTTCACACATATGACAAAGAGACGTTAAAAATGTTAAAACATGTACTTTTACTTTACTATTTGGTGTTTGTGTTGCATCAACTAAAAATCTATATACACAGGATAACTGCAGTTGTATAGGAAAGTTCTTTTTTATTATTTCCAATGTATTTAATAATTTAGTATGGGTGGAACTTAATAAATCTGTTCCTAGTTTATGGAAGATACGTTGTAATAAAACATACAACCAATCGTGCAAATCAGTTTTGTGCCTCTTGATTAAATCATTTAATGTATCAAGAAATACACATAGGCCTTTCGTATGAGAATCCATAAACATTCTAGTGAAGATGTCTGTGATTCGTTTCAATTCACTGGGTGTTATTGTTGCACCCGAGTTGAGATAATATCGTAAAGATACTAATCCATCTTTTCTTTCTTGCCACACTGTACTTGCACACATTGCAGTTATTTCATCTATATCCTGTAAGATGAAAGCGTATTAAGATATTTTTCAATTGATGTATTTTTAAAATTAATCGTTACATTGTTACACAAACTGGTGTAGGTGATTATTCAATTACGATAAGTTTATGTGTGAGCATAAAGCAACAAATCAGTTTGCTTAGAAAAAGTGCGGTAATGTGGCAGGAAATAGTTATGTTAGTGCAGTTCTTTGTGAATTAATGTACATTGTTTCGTTTATAATTTAAAAGTAGTTAACTAGTGTAAATCGAGATGTCTGTTTTTTTAAGAAGGTTCAACATGAAATATAAGCCTCATTTTCAGTTGGCAAATTGATGGTTCAAAACATAAGCACAAGTAAAAAGGTGACGTGCATTTTAGACACTCAATTCTATTTAGAATGACTGAATGAATCAAACACTAGGTTATATCTATAGACGGCTCATGTTAATTACATTCCACAATTTAACGCCTCCTCAATTTAAGAGACAAACATCTCTTACAGGGCCAGTTAAATTGGAAAATTAACTGTTTTTGACAAGCTTTCGTATTGTGGTGCCATCTGCCAAGTCTGGTAGTAATTGTTTCAATAAATAAGTTTAATAAATTTAAAAATTTTGTTTGGCACTGTTTAATTTCATTTTTATAATTTCTAATTAACATTGCCCAGTTAAACAACAAAAAGCACTTTTCAAAACCACAATTTTTTAATAAATAAAAAGAATTGTTTTGATCGAACAATTGATATATTTGGTTTGATATATTTTAACTTTTCCTCTTATATATGATTGAACTGAAACACTGATTTTGTTACATTTTATTTGTCAGAAAAATTAAAAAACTTTTGAAGCAAATGTTTTAAATTGTTGCTTTGACTTAAAGATTTATATATTCTAAAGATACAGTTGAACTCCATAATTCGAACTTCTTTAAGTTGTATTTTTCTATATCTCAAATTTTTAAGGAAATTTCTGCATCAAGATTGCATTTTACCTCAAAAATTGTTTCTAGATCTCGAATTTCTCTAAGTCGAATTTTTCAATAGCTCGAAACAAAATTTAGGAGTTTTGAAGCCGAATTTTTTGTAACTCTTTTGTACTGCATATTTTTGTTTTTGGGTATATTTTCCACGTATCTGGTATTTATCCGTGTTCAATTCTAATCTTAGCATTACTTTTAATGTTTGATACTGACGACTGACGTAGGTATTTATCTCTGGATGAATCACAAAAAAAAGTGAATGCCTTAACTGCCGATGTGCCATCACTAAAATGCAATGCAAACCTTAGCAAATTTTAAATTAGGCACTTTTTCTAAAATACTAAAGAAAAAGTTAAAATTTAAATATGCACGTCGATCAAAGAATGCCATGCTTGTTGATCGTAAAGACATTGTCCTGTGGCGGCGAAACTTTTTAAAAACAATTAAAAAGTATCATGAAGAAATGGACTGAAGAATCCATCTGGGAAAGGATCACGTTTAATTATTACCCATATTGGGAATGAAAACGGATTTCTTGAGTATGGACTTTGGGTATTCCAGGGTAATAAATCTGGCCCAGAGGACTAATGCTACTAATAAGAAATGAATGCTGAAGGTTACAAAGAATGGTTTAGCAAAATTTGCAAGTTACTTCCACTAAATGCAGTTGTAGTTATGGACAATGCATCATACCATTCTCGTGAAGTGGAGCGACTCCCTACATCCGGTTGGCGCAAAGCCGATTTAAAACACTGGCTTATTGAAAAAGACATTCCATTTGAAGATGCCAGTACCAAAATTGAGCTATTAGAGATTATACGGCAACATCGCGATACTTATAAATCATACTACATTGAAAGAATTGCCCAAGAGCATCAAATTACAATTTTACGCCAACCTCCTTACCATTGTGATTTAAACCTGATAGAATTAATTTGGGCCCAAATTAAAGGATTTGTGGCAGTAAATAATACTACATTTAAGCTAAAGGATGTAGAAAATTTATTAAAGGGAGGAATCGCCAATGTAAGCGCAGAAGATTGGGAAAAATGTGTGAGGCACGCCCAAAAAATTGAACAACAAATGTGGAACCTGGACCATATAATTGATGTTCTTGTGGAAAACGTAGTTTTCACTGTAAATACAGGGGCGTCGTCCGATTCAGACATGAATTATACATCAGAAGACTCTGAAAGTGATGCCTGGTAAGTTGATTTATTAAAAAAAACTTCTTTCGTTTGCTGATGTAATTTTTTTCGGTTCACAAAATAAAAAGATTATTTGCCGCGGATGCTGTTCAAAAATTGGTCTTTTTAGAGCAAACACCTCTTTTAAACTAGGCTTTGTTATGTTTAAATAGCGAGTGACGAGTCTGATTTAATTGTGGTGTATTTAATTTTCATCAATATCATTTTCCATTCCATATCACGCTGACACCGTAAGAGCGAGTTAAGCACACACGGTACGCAAACGCACATCATCGTAAATGAAGCTTCAATGGTGAGCCAACTTCAAGTTTATTTATGCGTTGCTACTGGTTAACGTAAACGAACTTTAGTGATTGTTTTGTTTTGCACTGATAGTTGTAAGTACAAATTTATTAAAAGTTTTTTGTAAAAGAAAACAATATTCACTTTTACCTGCTTTCTTTTTGACATTTTACAGACACACAGGTACACATAGACATAACTTTCTAAAACTTATTGATGCCTTCAATCTTAAAATGTACTTATGTAATGAAAAGTCAATGTCGAAAATTTTGTGTGATCACAATACTTTCTTTCTCTACAATTGGATAAAAAATATTTTTATATATTTTTTTTGTTAGGTGACGAAGTTTTAAAATGTTCCCCAGGGAGGCGGTTTTTGGTACTCAAAAGTTTAAAAGGCATTGGCGTAACACACTGAATTTAACGTGTTCCTTCCCTGTGTATGTTATATAGTCTTAACACAGGAAAAACAAAAAATTATGTCACCATGTTGTCCAAAAATTATCCTGACAAGTGTCCTATATGGCGAGACTGTTAGTATAACGAATATGTAGTGAATGTAAATACCAGGCCGTGGCTTTTGCACCATGGGAAGTATTCAGTAATTATTTTTTAGTATTCATGATAATAGGATACTTTATTACTGGTTACTCTAAATATATATAGAAAATTTTACTTTCATCTCTAGATGTAAAAGTTGTATGTTGCTATGGAAACGATTAAACAATTAATAGTTTCCTCACAGCAACTTTCATTTTGTTTGTTTTGATTATGACTAAAAATAAATATTAGAACATAAACATAAAACATTTTCTAATTTAACCTTGTCTTTCATACTTTGTTGTATGAATGTAAAATATACAATTGCCACCTCTTGTGTTTTTGTTGCCACTATTAAGTTATAATAAATTGCAGTAACACAAAAATTAAACAATAATAGTTTGTTTTAAAGTTCTTTGAAAGTATTTACTGTAAATAAACAGACGTTTGATTTATACTAATTAAACATAACAAATTTTAACAAACCCCCATATAAAAATTAAATAAATGAAACCATGCGTAAATGCGTAAGTATAATAACAACTGTGTTGGTTTACATTAAAGGTGCAAGTTGCTTAAGCATACTTACTCGGCAGGGTTCCCATAAATCCCTGCTAGCTAAGCGCTGCTGAGAGCCGCTCCAAGAGTATGACTAACACAGAATGACAAGTTAGCACAAGCACACAGCAAAAAAACAGATCAACAAACATGAAAATAAAAAGAAGGAAAATTATACATGAGGCTTGATTTAGTGGTTATATTTTCAAAAATACCAATATGAAGTTGTCCTATAGATGCACTTTGATTTGATCCAAACTTTCTGCCAATAATTAATAAATACCTGCTATTAAATGTTAAAAAGTCCCAGTTTTTTGTATTGAGATATTATTTGCAATTTCTAAAATATAACGTTGCACATCCAAATATATAAAATAAAAATTAACCTTGCATATTTTTAATTTGGTTTTTTACAGGATTACAGTAGAAACTGATGCACCTTATGTTATTATTTTAATTTACATTTTAATATATCTTTTAATCTCTTTAATAAACCTTATGGAATTTCTTCAACTTATAGGCACATCAAATTAAAATTGGCAAAGTTTTAATTATGCCCTAGTAAATGAGTTAATGCATAAATGCTTATGTTTCAGATTATATAAATCTTAAACTATTTACTACAGTGATGGTTGATTCATAACTACAATGAAGTCTCGTTGATCCGAATCTACGTTAATCCGAATACCACAACAATCCGGATCAGCAATTTATTTACATTGATTCTATTGTAATCCGGATTTAAAGGTTTTGATAATCCGAACTTCCGAAATTTTGACCGAAAAGGCAAAGCATCTTTATCCAGAAGCGCGCAGTGCATAGGACCCAGTGAAGCAATCGCGATGCGACGTCACGCTCGTACGCAATATGTACGAGTGCGATAGCGCATACGTCGTATCGCAACTGCATTGTTCGTATGCACCGCATGCTGCTGTAACTTTATCAAAGATGTTTTCAGAAAGGATGACTTCAGGACAAGTAAAGATTGGATACTTAATTTTAAAAAGACACAAGTTACGTCTATTAAAAATCTCGGAGGAAAAGCTATTCAATGATTCGCATGCAGCAAGGCCCTTTAGAAACAGTTGCAAAGCGATTAGTGTGCCTTTGCAATGGGAGGTAGAAAAATTGAAACAATTGTGATGCTGGAAGATTCAAAAGAAAAATCGTATCTATACTGAGAAAAACATTTAGTAGGACCAATTAAATGTATTTAATTCAACTAAATATTTAGTTAAATAAACTAAACTTTATTTGATTTAACTATCGATTTAGTTGAATTAAATAAATTTAATTGTTCCAACTAAACGCTTTTCTCAGTGTAAGGTATTAAGTTTAAAAAACACAAAACAAACAAATAATGCGGAACCTTATTTTTGCGTTTTTAAAACTGTTTTGCCTAAATATTTTTGTAGTTTTATTTATTTTTTAAATACATTTTTTGCAAAATGTTTTAATTGCATTTATTTATAAATAAAACATTGTAATTCTACGGACGCGGTAATCCGGAAATCGCGATGATTCGGATTGCTCATGTTTTAATTAGTCCGAATTAGCAAGACTTCACTGTATATGTACACTTCTAATTATCCTTCACGATCATTTTGGGTAAAGTTGGTCATAATTTCCATTTTATTTCATTTTTGCATTTATACACTTGACTCAATTAGTCAATACTTCAGTGACAATTACTCTGCAGTTTTGCTGCATTAGTTGGTTTTGAAATATACAACAATTTGTTTATGTATTTTAATACATGTATTCTACAGGGTGTCTCAAAAATAACGAACAATAACACAGAGGGTTAAAGAGCGTCCGAGGTAGAATCTAAAACCGAAGAAAAAAAAACGCTTACCTTCAAAAATTTTTTTGTAAGAAGAAATTTGTAAAAAATTGTTAGCAATACTTTTTGCTAAGACAGTCCTGTTATATTTTGCATCAATTTTATAAATAATAAGTCATCCAGCATTGGGATAGTCAAAACATTGTAAAGAGATATGTGCAGAGTAAAACAAAAATTCGGAGAAGTCGATTTAAAAACACGTATATTGGTCAAGGTCACGTCTTTATAAACACCATGACATCTCACCGTAATAAGCATTTTTGTTATAAACTGCATAGTTGCAAAAAAGTCCCAAACGTTTGATGATAGTTCATCAAACTAATCATTTTTATTATCAAGAGTTTATTCGAAGGTGTTTTCCGTTTTAAATAAAATAGATTAATGGTAAAAACTGCTCTTATTTAATAAATCGTCATTGCATTTAATATTGATTTATCTATTTTTACTTATTTTTATTAATTTAATTTGAACTCGTTATTCCAGGAAGACGCAATTTATGTAAACATGTACCTGTCCAAGATTTCAAAAGAAGCGACCCTTGTAGTTTTTTGAGTAAACCACAATCTGGCCGCAAATTCAACCTGGCAGCGCCCTAATTATAAAAATGTTCTTTTTAAAAGTTTAATTTATCTTCTGTTTATTTTCAAATGTTATTACAGAACGTAAAAATGTATTTATGTTGTGTATCCCTTTTTTAGATTGCGTTGTTTATTTTACATAGATCACATTTCACTATGTGTATTTTTGCAGAATGGCTAGTCCAAAATTTTATTTACAAGCACAGAATACGAAAGAAAGAATTGCTATAAATAAAAGTCTGCGAAAGGGGATGTTTATAACAAAGAGGGTTTTTGATTATTGACTTACGTTCATTGAGAAATTTTGAGCCCAAGATCATTTTTGTAAAATTTTATTTCAGTTTTACTGAAAAGGTTTACTATTAGTTTTAAATATTAATGCTTCAGATTCTAGTAAAACGTATTAGCATCGCAGATTAGAAGAACTAGTAATGTAATTTTCTTATAAAAGCCCAACACTTTTTATGTTTTTTAAATTACATTCAACGCCGCCACACATAAAGAATTCTCTTTAATTTATTGAAATATGATATCAGATGCTCTCTTTAAAAATAAGATGTTTTAAGCTGTTATTAGACCTTGAATTTATTTTAAAATAAACAAACTGCAATATGAGCAAAACGGAACGTGTCTTATTTACGAGTTTCTTCAAGTTCAACTCATTCGGGTATTTTGCGGCATTGACAAAATTGTGCTGTATTGACAAATGCTGTAAAGTTCATCAAACTACAGTCCTCAGCATTATGCGACATCAGGAGATTGTGGAGCAGAACATGCAGGACCGGACTCAAAACTTGAACCTTAAATAACTCGGAAAGTAAATACTTTAGAAAAAAAAGTTATAGGAAAAATTTTCTCTACACATCATCAACTATCTCGTATTCACGTATTGTCCGTTATTTTTGAGACATCCTGTATACACAGTTTAGTTTAACTTTACGTTCACGTCATAGATATAAAAGTAGTGACATAAGAGTACAACCAACTGTGCAAATAATAACTTTCAAAATTGAATTTTATGAAAAAAAGATTATTTGCTTTATCAAAAATAATAAAATTTAATTTTCATATATTTAGTAATACATTTATTTATAGAATAAATACAAATAGGTTTTTAAACCAAAACGTAATTTATTAATTTAATAAGAAAATACACATTTATTTCAACAGAAAAACAGGTTGGTACACCTGTGTTAGCGACACGCTGTATTGTCAAATTTATTTCTTGTGTTTTCTAAGTTCGGTTTACAATAGTTTGTTACCTATTTTGTATTTACAATTGCATTAACTGAATATAATTCTAGAGAGTTTCTCAAGCACTGAGAATATATCTTAAGACTGTTTCCAACATTTTATCTGCGGAAGAAGTTTCCAGTCCAAAGAGGAAACGAAATCGAAAACAAATTACAAACATTGATCCTCTGTAGACGTAGAGGCAAATATTAGCAATGAAATTCATGAAATACATATATAGAGTTTTTTTCTTTTGGTTTTCCTCTTTTGTCAAATGTATTTCACTATTTATCAAAAGTATTTCCCATCTCTATTAAACAGTTTGCTGTGTATGTCAAACTATTTCCCCTTGTGTCAAATCTATTTCCTTATTTGTTAAATCTATTTCACATTGATATTAACATTGATTATTAAGAATGAATGCTGAAAGAAGGCAAAAGAACAAAATCTCGAACGAGGTACGTGCTTTAATAATCAGAGGAATGAACGATGGTAGTTCTTCAGTCCAAATAGGACGACAATTTAATGTTTTGCCGAACACTGTAAGAAAAATTTACAAGACCTACAAAATAACGAACGAAGTGAATAAAAGAAGTGCTGGTCATCGCCCCAAGAAATTTACTCAAGAGGAGCAAGAAGAAATCTGCAATTTAATGGATGAGGATTGCACCTTGACACTAAAACAAGTAAAAGCCAAATTGTTGGAGCAAAATCCACAACTAGAGGTGAGCTTATCGACCATTGACAGAGCGACAAAGGCATTTCACTATTCTGTAAAACGCGTTTCTTTTGTGCCAGAAAGGCGTAACACACCAGATACTATCCAAAGTAGGTTTGAATATGCTGTTCAATACAACAGAATAATGGTTCACAGAGAAAAACTATTTTTTATTGATGAATTTGGGATTCAAGTAAATTCTAGAAGAGCTTATGGAAGATCACCGAAAAATACAAGAGCCAACAAAGTGAAGGCCCAATTAAGAGGCCGTAATTATTCGATTGCTGCTGCAATGTGTATTAATTCATTATATTTATTCACCATTCAAGACAGGCCTTACAATGAAGAACACTTTGGAGAATTCTTGACATCTTTGATTGACCACTTGGCCGCAGATCATATACAAGGTGCATATTTTGTCATGGACAACGTCGGATTTCATAGAACGGATGAAATTCAACAACTGATCAGAGCTCATGGACATGTACCAATATTTCTGCCTCCGTACAGTCCTTTTTTAAACCCCATTAAAGAGCTGTTTCACCAATGGAAAACTATAATAAAAAGAAGTCAGCCTACGGATGAAGAACAACTATATGTTCAAATTCATAACGCTTCTGAAGCTATTACACAAGAACATTGCCAAAATTATGTTCGACACATGGAGATATATTTGGGAGATTGCCTCAACAGAATTGAAATTTTGAATTAATTATAAAACATTTTTTTACAAGTATTGCGTTACATTATGTAATATTAGTAGGTATATTTAGTAAATTGTTATATTCTTCTTTTTCTAATAAAACATTAAAAAAGAGGAAAATAATTTGCAATAACGTGAAAGAGTTTTGACAAATAGTGAATTTCATTTGATTATTAATGTCAAAGCTACATAGGTGGGAAATACTTTTGATAAATAGTGAAATACATTTGACAAAAGAGGAAAACCAAAAGAAAAAAACTGTAAGAACAGTAAGTACCTGACGTTATGTGTGTGGCTGTGCCCTTCAATTGATATACCACATTTGAATACAGGAAAACATGTATCACTTAATATTTTGTAAAAAAAATTGAAATCCAAGTTCATGTATGAAGGAAGTAGAAGTTATTTATCCATTGCCTTACGACAAATTGGATTCGTATACTATAAGAATGACCATCCAAGACAAGGGATGATGGGGATGAACAAAGTCATATTGTTCATAAGAGAATAATTTTTTTAAAAACGTACACTGAAAATATGCAGCAGAGGTGTTGGATCAAACAAGGAATATCCAATTCCATATGGCAACAGCGCATGGTCTAAAGTCATAATTTAGTAATGACGTGAACGTAAACTTACACTAAATAACGTATAGATGTTCATTTTTACAGTACAACCAAAAAATGAAGAAAATAAACTGGAGTGAATCTAGCAGCCGCAGACTAGCACTCGGAGTTGATTGTGAACGAGCCTTACTCCCAAATTGTCAAATTTAGACAGTTTGAAATAAAAAAATAGTCATTGCAATCTGTCAAAGTTTTTTAAAACTCCAATTGTTAATTATTAAACAAACTATTAACAAATAACCTTCTGATAGCAAAAATGAGCACGACGTTAGTTGCTGCTTAAAAATTTTTTCACAACTCCAATTAATATTAATTAATTGTAGTTTAATAATTTTGTTAATAATTGCAGTAGTGAAAAACTTTTTAAATTTGCCAATTTGGGAACAAAGCTCGTTCACAATCAACTCTGAATGCTAGTTTGCGGCTGCTAGATTCACTCCGGTTCATTTTTTTTCTTTTTTTGGTTGTACTATAGAAAGGAAACATTTTTCCATTTTCTAAAAAAAAGGTGCTATTCCTTAATTTTAACTCGGAATCAGTTAATTTGTTGTAGAAATAGCAAATAAATCTTATTTACCATAAAATTTCAAAAACTTCATCTTGTGGAACTACTAACGCTTGAAAGATGTAAAACCAAACATTTTTCAAATCTTAAAACAGAAAAATCGGCCTCTTTTTGTTTATAATTTGAAAACAATTAATATAATAATGTTACTGAACAAAAGCTGTTTCGTTTTGTTTTGTTCAAGACATTGAGGAACAAAAAATGATCAGAATTTTATAATAGGGTCGGTTCATAATTTTGAAACTTAACGTTTTTACATTCTATATAATTAGTAATAACTCTACGTATTTTTTCAAAATTCTTAGCGCAGCCGTTAGCAAAATATTCAATTTACAATTTTCAACTTTTTTTGTCCTTTTCTAGTACAACAACGTCATAGTCCTCGCATGCGCTGTATTAAAACTAAATATGTAAGTTGGCAATACGAAATCATTTGACAACTCTATTGTGTTTATATTTACGTGCATGTGTTGATAACTTGATATGTTTGAATCAGTTGTTTTATTTTACGTGTTCAGTAAAACAAGTAATCCGACGGCTGTATTTGTTAATTAGCGGAAAAGCGAATGAGAATTTTATTAATATACGTAAATGATTAAACAAGTTAGCATGTTTTATTCAAGGTTTATTAATATTTAATATGGTTTTCAAGAAGTGTTTCGTGCTGTCCTATACAAACACGTCTTTGAACAGTACTAAAGTTTTATTTTATTTTAATTCTTTTTCATTTTTAACCTGGATCGGAAACTATAAAAAACGTGGTGGATAGCCGTTGGAAGATGTAACATTTTATTATGCAATGCTGGTACAGTACAGTACCTATATTATCTGAACGCTTATTTAATTTATTTCGTGCATGATTTTGCTTGTAGTTTGACGAAAGACGGTCTTCATTATCCCTTTTTCTTTTAAGAGAAAACGTGGAACACGCACGCTTTGTTTAAAGTACAGCAGCTGATTTGATCGGATCCGGTCGCGTCTCACGTTCAGTTTATGTGCTCGTCACAGGCAAAGATCTCCAGTATTGCCAATGTTATGAATGCAAATTGCGTTAAATCTTGAATAGTACGATGACGTCAGCTGTGTAGAAAAGGACGGAAAATATTTAAACTTTAAATTCGTATTATTAAGTTATCATAATACATTTATTGATTTTATGTGAACCTGTTCATTACATAACTGTTATACTAATAAAATATACAAGTTATGTCAAAATTTAAATTCAATCAATGACCCTATTAAGTATGTAATCGGTTTGGATTTGTTGGGTTTTTTAAGCAAATCTTTGTGACGCTGGTATAGGATGTCCTAAACTGTTTTTTTAAAATTTCATTAACTTGTTACCATTTAGAGATTCATTTTAAAGAGATTTCTTAAGACACTAAATATCAAGGCGTCATATTTCTTAGATCCGTTTTACACATCAGAGAATTATAACGAAAATTCTAGCCAAAATTTCTAGTGAGAAATCTTTGAAGTGTCAAACAGAATTTTTACTCCGAAATTTATAGCGAAAATATTCGCTAGAATAATATTCAACTCGTCGAATATTGTCTAGAGATTTGGTGAGAATCAACGCGAGAAAGTGCGCACAAAATGCGTGTAGTGGGCGTGTGCACTACATTGGTATATTTTGTTTATAAAAATGCTTATTTTGCATTTTAAAATATTAATAAAACATACATGCAATTATAATAATGCTGAAAATCTACTAATATTCCATCGCTAAGCGTGCGAGATGTTTTTAGGTATATTTTATTTATTCAAGTGGATAAAATGTGAACGGCAATATTGCTTTCAGTGACAGGTCCAGAATTCGTTAAATCTGTTATTGTATGTTATAATTTGATGTTAAATTGTACCGTATCCTAAAATCAAGGTTAATTAACTATTTATAATTGTATAGAAAGTATATTTAAAACCCTTAAAATAAATTACATGAAAATATCATGCATGTTTATCAATAATATCCTTATTACAATTTATGAGTCAACAAGATTTCTCTGAATACACCAACTATTTTTATACGACGTCATTCTGTGTTTACAATAAATGCCAGCTGTATTGCAAACACGCGTGCGTATGACCATAATTTAGTTTATATTTTCTCGGTCGTGTAAAACGTGATAAAAGAGAGCACCAAAATATTATTTGCAAATTTATTGTAAGAATTTTACTGAAAATTTTCGGCAAAATTTTGGTTATAATTTTTGTTATAATTCTCTGATGTGTAAAACGGATCTTATGCTCTTGTATAATGCAGCGAAATAATTAAAGGTGTAACAAATTTCTATTATTCTCAATTTCTTAATTAAGATTAAAAATCCTAATGTTTCACTTATATGTAAATACAAGAAATGAATGAAACAAAACCTATGTAAAGACGACACAAAACATAAAACCCCCACACAAAAACTCTCTTTAAAACATTAAAAACTTACATCACTGGGTCTTCTAAACGAATCAAATGATTTTTCTGAACAAAGACTTGAAGTTTCTGAGTCATCAGAATGATTATCGAGTGATCGCATTCCTTTCCTTGGACTTTGTAATCTATGATAATCAACGGAATCTATTTGAGTTAACTGCAATAATAAAACTATATATTACAAAATGCATACTAAATATATACAGATACATACAAAAGCATCAGCTAATGCATTTTCTGCTTCTCGACTCTGCTGCAATATCTTTTGTGCCATAACAGGCCGTGAGGCAGGGCTGAGTGGAGGGCGGTCATTAGCACGCATCCTGCTGAGACTAGAACCACGTGTGGGGCTGGTTTCTCTGGACGCATCTCTGGAACCAGTCGTTGAACGTGGAATGCCTGAAGATAATCTTCTAGGTCGAGGAGATTCGTGATCGTTTCTACTGTACATATATGGCGGTCGAGAACTGGGTGAACCTGAACGACTTGTGGCTAAGCAAATACATTGCACATGTCTTATTTTGTCAAGATAAAAATTTAAAAAAATATTTACGTTGAGAATGAGAGACCTGCGAATTACGATTTCTGGTCCTGCCAATACGTTCTGGTGATTGCATTGAAGCAACTTCAGGAGATCGACGTGGACGGGCTATATGAATAAATAAGATTATGATCAGACGTTTTATCAAATTGTAAAAATATAAATGCATTTCATAGTAATTTTTAAGTATGTAAAACGTAACTACAACACAGGTTGTTTCAGATGATATTTGCTGTTAATACATGTAGTAAGCTTTCTTTTTATTTTATTTTTCATAGATAATAATTTTGTATGAAATTGATTTCTAAAATAATTTCTAATTTTCTTAATACCTAAAGTATATTTCCTTTCCGTATCCAAAAAATGACCAATGATCTAAAAGTAATAACTGCCTTAATTTAACAATTTCTTCTGACACTAATCTGCTTGAAAATAGTTACCTTCTCTATTTGAACTGTAATTAAAGATTAGTTAAAAGTATTCTTAACCCGTAACGACTGTGTTGAGGGTGATTATACAGGGTGTTTCCTAAGTATGCGCAAAAGGAATGCGTACTTAGGAAAGTAAAAGTCATATTTCCTCAATTCCTGAACCAGAACCTAAACAGTTTATTAATGTTTGCTTATTATCAAGTCTACTTCTAAAAATGTTCTAGGTAGCTAAATTAAACTAATTGAAATGTCAATATTATAAATTTTTGAAATGTTTGTTGGACGATTTAAAAATTAATGATTTTAAAATTAGTAAGATTCTATTAAACAAAAGGATGTTTGTCATGAATTAAAATCAAGAACATTGTATTAGAATATTTGTGTGTCAGCCATCATGTCAAACAACCTTAAAAGAAAAATTAAAGCTGTTAAAAAGATGTTAAATACCTTGCTGGGCTACCTCTCCCTCTAAAGACATGAAACAAAAGCATCAAACAGTTAATATAATAAGCAATACATCAATGGAACTACAATAAGAGCAAACTTTGGCTACTGTGCAATCGTAAAAAAAAAGTAAATTAAACCTTCTACAATGTGACCACTAGGTAATTAGCAAGTAAATAGCCTACTAGTAGGTGTTTTCAGCCGAAATATTGGATCAAATTTTGATTACGTAGTAAAAAGATATCTCAACCTCACAATTTGACGCTTTTGAATGTTCTGTTCTTTTTCTTCTTCTACAATGTTTGCTGCTTGCTAACAGAACATCCAAAAAAGTGCGTAGTAACTACTGTGGCTCTATAGCATTTTTCAAATTGATTTGTTCACAATCTTCTTTTTATGATTGCACTGTGAATGTAATGAGAACGAATTAAAAAATATATTAAAAATGTTCTACAATTTAAGCATGTGTTCTGTAATGTTTTAAAAACATGCAAAATATTCAGAAGCAATTAAAAAGCAATATTAATCTAAAAAATACATTGCATGCTGAAACTCTTCCATATGAATCATGGCGTTTTGCATAAAAATGTGCATGCAATGTAGGTTAGGTTAAGACAAGGATATCATCAAATTTTTCCATAAGATCTACTTAACATTGATTGTCATGATTATTTTACGTGGGGTACCCGTGTGAACATACCCCCACGTTCCCTTCCAGAAGGAAGTGATTGGGATACACCCAATCAGCGCGCAAGTTGCATAACCGGCAGTACAGCAATTGCTACCAGATCAGCTCACTGGTCGGAGCGAGGTTGCCTATCCACCCTCTACTAGCTATCGCAGGCATAGTGTCTGAGCAATTGACTTAACATGTTGCTCACCCGCCGGCACCCTCCCGTCCTCTTTCATACGGGGCAAAGTACCTAGTCCAGCAATAGGACTATTCCCCAGCTTAACGCTGTTATTAAGTGGGACCACTGCCCGATCGAATTCAACCTCAATTGTGGCGGGACTTGGTTTTTTAATGGTTTTGCCACCCCGATCTACCAATTATAGGCTTGGTGGGCCCTCGACAGAGCTTCGTTTAAGTCTATACGTTATAGACTCCCGGTGTGTACCCGTATTTGGTGAAGTTGTCTTGATAGTGAGAGGCTATGTATTCGCTTCAACTCTCCTTAAGTGTAATGGCTTTCAGAGCGTCTCCCAATCACTGTACCCGGCTGCAGTCCGGATCATAGGGTGGTCGGGATAGCTCCTAAGCACATTTACCTGGCGGCTTGCAGTTTCCCATATGCCCAAAAGCGGGATAAACCTCACTTCGATTATTCGCACTTGAGATTCAGTCAAACAGCGGGTTCCTTTGGTGACCATAAATGACCTCGGTCAAGCAGCGGGTTCCGTTGGTGACCATAATTGACCTCTGTCAATCAGTGGGTTCCTTGGTGACCATAAATGACCTCAGTCAAGCAGCGGGTTCTGTTGGTGACCATAAGTGACCTTGTCCCAGGTGAGATTCAAATCCGCCCACACCGGTCTCATATACCAGGGCTCCGCCTGATCGGTATGAGTTACCGTTGAGAATTCTCACGAATTTCTCTACCGCACACTTAATCTGACAGCTTCATCCGTTGCCCGTCAGCGAGATAGGGTAGAAGACAGCCAGTTTTAAGGGTGAACGTCGTGTGGTCTCCCAAACACCCAAAGATCTACTTAACAGTAAAGATCCATCTGCAATTGAGGTATAAGAGAATTTTGGGGGAGAAAAAGGTATAAGTAAATAGCAAATAAAATATATGGATTGATCTGTGGACAACGATTGATGTTTTTGAAACTCTTGAGTTTCAGTTTTAAATGTTGGATAAGAAATACTATATAATAATATATAATAATACTGGAACGTGCACGCACCTATAAGCAAAAAACAAGTCAATCTTTGGCAATCACTTCTGCACATGCGCATTGCTACTAAACCACATGTGCAGAATAACATTAAACAGTTTGTTTGTTTTGCTCAATGGCTTTGATGTGTGATAAACTGGTGAAAGATTATTGTGAAGAATTATAAATCTTTTTGATTTTTAAATACCAATCTACCATTCCTTAAGTATATTTAATAGGGTCCTTGCATGATTTTCAGATCTATTCCCAATGAGTTCAGAATTGTATATTTTACTGTTATTCAAAATATTTTTGCTAAAACGAATATGCGCTGGCGCGGACGGCGTGACGTCACTCCGCGTAGACTCGTCTTGCAAATGCACTTACTGCGTGTATTTAGGTGTTGTAATTTCAAGTTTATTTGTATTCTTAGTTATTAAACAAGTTACAACGTGTTTTGTTTTTGCTCTTTGTACTATAAAATACGGTCGTTTTCAAGACTATAAAAGCAAGAGATAGAATAGTATAGAAAAGTAACTTTTAAATTACCGATAAATGTATGCCTATTATTCATAAAATAAAATAATAATCTGAAGTCTATTCACTCTATTCAATTCATTACCATTAAAAATATAAAAACGTTACATACATATATGTATGTTTCGGCACTCAAAGTAATTATTGTGTTGCTATCCTCAGATGATTACCAATAAAAAAACTTAATTACAATTTAATACCTACTAATAAAAGTCCCAACTTCTTAAAACTTATTTACATTAAGACATATACTCCTTTTTTCATTTTACAAAATATTTTCCTCCTGATCTTATTATAATTAATAATAAACAAACTTTTCTTTCGTGTTCGTAACACATATACTCCTTTTTTCATTTTACAAAATATTTTCCTCCTGATCCTATTATAATTAATAATAAATAAACTTTTCTTTCGTGTTCCCACTGACGAGAAAAGAACAAAGTTGTGGATAAATGCAGCAGGCGGAAATATTCACATCTTGCGAGAACTTCATGCTTGTATCTGAAGATCATTTTAACGTAAGTATAACGACAAATGTATCCAATATTTTAAAACTACAAAATATATACGCGTTCAGTTTCTTTTTAATCATTTATTATATAACAATGAAAGCACGGCAGTTGTTAATTAACGTGTGCAATAAATCGGCCTTTCTTGTGAAGGTAGCTGCTTTTATTTAAAAAACTGAACTTTCTTAGGAGATTAGAACTGTCACACTAACAATCAAACCTGCTTATGACGAGAACGGAATTACTTTTGAATACAGTAGCCTTTTAAATAAATAAACAGAAATTAATTACTAATGAAAATAAGTGCGATAATTGCATTGATACTTTACGTTTCTTCTCGGGTTTACTGCTGCATGTAAACCTTGAAAAAGGCCGTTTTTCTATAAATTCAAAAGTAACTAACAAACGAACACGTATCAAGACAAAACGAAACAATTTTAAACGCACCGGCAAAACAAGTAAACCATGTTGCAGGAATAGCTGATACAGGATTGTACGCGACGTGACGTCACGCGAATGGAGCAGACTTGTAGGCGTTTTGCAAGCACTTTCGAATTTCATAATTTGATTAACTTTTATTTTAGTTCTAATCCACATCTGTACACTTTTATGTCGTCCAAAAAATTCCGACACTTATTTCAGCTGCAGAAATTTCATATTATATGCAATTTAGCAACATTTATTTTTTGTGCAAGTACCCTATTGTATACGTTATGACCAAATTTATTACCCACGTAATGTGATATGAACCTATAAAAATACCGACGTATTGTGGATAAATGGAATTGCTCGATAGCCGATTTAGAATCTTACTTTGGTCTTTGTGCAAAGTGGTTTTACTTGCAACATGTTGTGGACAAATGCTTTTGATCAAAACGTGTGTTGTGGTTGCGGATATTTTGTATTTGGTGCAAGACCAAAACGAATGAAAGAAAAGAAGCATTGCCGACTTCTGAATCAAGATAGGAGTTTTTAAAGTGTGGTTGGAAAAAAAGCTGTGAACGCAAATCATGCAACTGTTTTAAAATCAACTTAACACCACTTGTGCCAATAAGTAGGCCAGGCTAATAAAGATATGTAAAACTATAAACGTAAATTCCATACTAATATTATTATTACATGCTTTTGACACAGTACAAAATGGATTTTTTTAAATTTAAAAATACAACTTTTCGTTAAAAGAAAAATAACAAAATTCCTTTTCAGATCTTTGAGCAAATACAAAATACCTACATAACATTTTGACACTTTGCACAAATATCGAAGCAAGACGTAAATCGGCTATTGAGCAATTGTGTTTACTCACAGCGTGTTGTGGGTATTTTGCTTTGGACAATGATCAAATATATGCATAAAAATTGAAACAAGCGTGTATTTTAAATGGGTATAACTTCTCGTTACAGCGAATGATTATAATAGAGATAAGAAGTTCGTATTGATCTTAAAATTTTCAGTTTTTTTGGAATCAAATGGGCACCTGGGAAAACTGAAATTCCAACATTATCCAAACAAGAATCATCTTACCTTACCTTACCTACCACCTTAATGGCATTTAAACACGTGAGATATTAATTTGTAAACTGCAAGAACTATTTATAAGATAAAAAAAAAACGGTATTAGGTACCGGTTCTATTAACCTTTTAGGTTTAATATTTTTCCACTTAATAATAAATATTTAGATGATAATTATGGCTATGTAAACTCTAAGCTACGACTGCGAACACTTTCTGAACAAACTGTACGACTGGGACAGGTGTCCCCTTTAAATCCTTTCCCTTCCAGCTCGCATACGAAGAGTCAGTGCAAGTTCCTGTATTATTATATTTCAATGGTAAGAAGTTGGGTTAGAGGTTGGAAATTTTAGACAAATGCTTTTATGCAAAACGACATTATTTATTTCCATACACACAATAGAGAACACAATCAAGTAATTATGTTTTGTAGTTTGAAATAAATATATATTTTATTACTTCTTTTTTCTATAAAAGCATATGGAAAAGTAAAAGCTATTTGAATTTTTTTTTGTTAAGAGACTACATTAATCAGTAAAATTATATGAAAAAATCATTACTCTACTCTAAACAAATAAATAGATCTGAAGGACTTACGCAAGCTGGCTGTACCAAAAGCAACCTTCTGTCTCGCCAAGGCTGAATACTGAGAGCGTGCCTTTGCCCTTTGTGCTGCTTGCAGGTCTATAGCAGAATTGCTTCTGAAACCTTTCTTTGGATCTAAAAAAAAACGTTTTTGTTCACAAATATGGTTACGATATTTGTATTTAACAATTGAGAATTAAAATTTAAAGATTATTATTTATATTTCAATAAGTCTTTGCTTAGAAATAATACAGAACTAATATACTCTATTAAACATCTCATATTCTGAGTTTACAATACAGGGTGAAACACTTATACTTTTGTAAGAACAAGAAAAATTAAATAGAAAGCATGCCTGTTTCCAAAGTGAAAGATTTGCATTTAGAAATTTACCAAATAACATGGAATATATTCTATATGTGTAAAATTAAAAAACAATCTGTGATTTATTAAAATGTTGAAATGAAAAAAAAAACAGATGAGTTTTATGAACATTAACCATAAGGAACAATGAAACGAGGATATTGCAAAATACTCACACATCAAAAACACTGATATATGGGTAAGTAGAGTATCCTAATACTAGAAAAGAACAGACAATAAGAAATATGTTAGAAACGCATATGCTGAAAGTGCGACAGAAAGGATATAAAGCAGAATTAAAAGACTGTAAACTAATTATAAATAATGATTAGTGCCAGGCATGACCTTGCCGATTGGGTAGTTAAGTACACTATTTTGAATAGTTATATGTACTTATAAAATTATGAAGATGATTCGAGGTTTTTAATTATAGTTTAATAATTTTGTTGAGTAGTTAATTCAATGATAACAAATTTTTCAACACTTAATGATAAGCTGTTACGATAATTAATTTTAAAACTTTGAATCACTTTTATACATAATATATCGGAGTACACAAAATTGTGTACATAACTATACAATTAGCAAGTTCATGCCTGACTCTGATAATGACATATACCTATACACGGTGATTCAGTCTTTTAAATATAAGTTTCTCAAGTCATTAGAAATGTAAAACCTTAGTAACATTTCTTAGAAAACTACGTATGATAGCAGATCCACGTTAAATCTAGGATTAAATGCAAATTCTTCAGAAATTAACAAACATGACATGTGTTGAATTATTTGATTTGGTCAGCAGTTTGAGCACAAGTATTGTGACCTATTACAGACAGAGCACATTCGATGTATTTAAAACACCTTAAAACTTTCAGGGAATAAGAATTGTTATTTTTTTTATGGGAAATTCTAAATATAACAAACAGTACAAAGTCGCTTTAGTAAAACCTTTATTCGCTCTTTGTGGTTTGATAGAATGAACCTGATGAATCGTAGTTTATTTACATAGAAACTACATATTATAAAAACAATGCACAATGGCATTTATGCACTTATGCAAACTCGGAGTTACGCGTTTTTTTTATATATTATTATATATATCACTATATTTGAAAGTAAGAGACGAGTCCATGGAATACATAAAACAAACCAAAAAATAATACAAAGGTTACCAATCCAACATTGAAAGGCAAACAATACAACCTGGATTGTGGAAGGATCCACAAAAACTAACAATTACAACAAGTACAATTACTGGTATACCGATGACGTTACAATAGTAAATAGAAGTACCGGGAATTGAAATAATATTCAGTGCTGTGAATTTTTATTAGTGAAGTAATTTTTCTTTTTCGTAAAGAAGATTTTAATGGGTTTTGAAAATATCAACCTTCGTTGTAAATTGGATTATGGAAGGGAATTTATAAATTTAATTATTGAATGGACTTACAATATCTCAAGAAAACAGCTGGTCTTTAATAATTTTTATTAATACCATTTAATTTGGACATTTATATGAAGCGAGGTGAATTTTTGTATTTCAATCATTTTAGTTATAAACCATATGGAAGAAAGAGAATTTCTGTTTTGTTACTACATCAGTTGGTAATTGAAAATCCGCCAATACATTGATATTTAAATATTTTAAGGTATTTATTTAGTTTAATTTTATTGTTTAAGATAATTAAAATGATAAAGGGATATTACTCCTGAAGATAAAAAGCATTATACTATCTTAGGATTGATCTTTCTTTGATTCAAGGTATCCAAATTTTATTTTTTTATTATTTATTTCAATTTTTTATTGTTTGTTCATGTGTAGTGTTAGATAAAATTTGTCATTTCAATTTTAAAAAACTTATGGTTTATTTTTTTTGTTTTGTGTGTAGTTTAATTATGTTTCATAAATTCATATTTATTCATTGCCCTATTAGAGCGACCCGGCTGTTGAGTCTCAGTTGTGGTAAAATTTAAGCATCACAACAATTATTTTAGCCAGAGCATTTTTATTTTATGGTAAATGTAGGTGGTTTATATTTTGTATATATCTTCACTGTGCGTTTACTGAAGTCTGTTTTAGGTTTTGTTTGTACTCTTAATTTAAATTAATTTTATCCAATTATCAATATCAATCATCATCATCATAACCGGGGTGATCTCGCTCCTCAAACCCGGGTTGTTATATCTTAATAATATGTAAACAAGAGTCAGATATCAATTCATTGATAAAACAGTCAAAACATTAACTCCTCTCCAACATTATAATAATAAAGCTTTTAATGAACAAATTGAAGAGCTGAAAGCTGAAAGATGAAGAGCTGCTACTGAGATTTAAAATAAAAAGAATATATGGTTGGGAAAGTTGACTTAATAAGAAAAATAAAGTTTGTAATTCAATTATGAAAAACTTATTGCAATATGTCAACATTTCGCAAGTTGTTAAGTATCAAAGTAACATATGGTCAGAAAGTGAATGACTGTAAGTTTAAATGCTTTTTGCATTTGATCCCAGTCACCATGTCACCTATATTAATTAATTGTTTAGTAGCCTTGTGGTTAACATTTAACATAATATTTAGTTCATTGTTTGCAATGAAGGTTGGACAACAAGAACCTATTGTTCAGAGTGTTTATGCTTTTCTTGGACAAAAACCTAAGCGTGAAGTTGTGAATCATTTTTTGAATAAAGATTATAACCGTTCAACAGTATATCAGATTATCAAAGGTTGGGAAAACAATATTCCCTATAAAACAGCAAACAGAAGTGGGCGACCATCTTCTTTGAGTTAGAAAGACTTAAATAAATTAAACACTATGGCATCTGAGACAGTTGGAATGAGTTAAAGAAAATTGGCTCAAAAATTTGGTGTGTCCAGAACCTATATTCAGGAAAATTTAAAGAAAATTGGCCAGAAATAGTATAAAATAAAAAAAGTTACCAGTTATTCCTTAAAGCTATTGGAAAAAATACCAAGCAGATGCCGACTTCTTTTACCTTTTCGAACAATTCGTTATTGGTAAATAATGGATTTTATACTAGAAATTATGAATTAGTATCTCCAGATATTAAATTTATTAAGAAATCTAAATTTGAGTCTAAAGCATTAGTGTGGTTGACCATATCTTCAAAAGGTGTATCACAACCATTCATTTCACCAAGTGGAAGTGCTGCACTAAATTCTAAGGTATACAGAATGAAATGTTTACCAAAACTAAAGAAATCTCGACTAAAATATCATGAAAATAAATTATCTTTTGGTCAGATCTGGCAAGCTCCCATTATGCCAAAGAAACTCCTCAGTGGTTAAATGACAACAACATACCAGTGGTACTGAAGAAAGCAAACCCTCTTAATATACTGAAAGCACGTCCTATAGAGAACTATTGGGCACATTTGTCTAGATTAGTGTACGAGAAGGAGTGGAAAGCACAAAATCAAAAACAGCTTGAATTAAGAATACGGAAGTGTTTAAAGAAAGTCGATATAAAGATGGCTCAAAGTTAAATCGAAGACGATGGACCTTTATCAATTGTGTAATTTTTTTGTCTTATCTTTGATAATTATGTTAATATTGTCAATAAAAAAGTTTACTCAAAACATTATATTGATGGATTTGTTAAGTTAAAAACTGTCCATTCACTTTCTGACCATATGTTATATGGTTTTTTGGACATACATAAGATGAGCGTAAAAAGAATAATGTGTAAAGTCCAGCAAAAACAAGCTGGGATCTAAGAAATCTCAATAAGAAAGAATAGTGCCAAATTGAGGAGCAAGCAAACACCCACTTAAGTTATCGTGTCAGTAAATTATATTTACAGCTGTACATCATCAGGGAAGTGCATACTTGGTATACACAGTGTTTCAATATCCTATGATCAAACTTGGTGAACTAGTTTCCGATGTCAAGAGAAATATAATATCTTAATACAATTTTTTGACTAAATGTGTTGAAAATCTGAAAAATTTAGCAAAACATTTTTAGAAAAACATATCTGCACTCCCATAGAAGTTTGTATGGAACCCTAACACTGCATATACAGTAAAAGGGGGAATGGATTAGTATGTACACTTTAAGCATAACCGCAGGCAAACTATAAAATAAAAATCAACAACAGTAATCAATAATAAAAACAAACATGACATCTGTTGAATTATGTAATTGTCAGCACTTTGAGAACTGGGAAATTGTGACATAATGCATTCCATTTTGATTATCTTTAAAATTTAGAACTTAAAAAAAAAACTTTAAAACATAAGACATTTTGCCTCAACTTAGTTTGTTTATTGCTTAAAATAAATAGTATACTGTAGTTTGCCCAATGAGGCATAATAGGTACATGACAGAAGGTAGTAAAACAATTGCTTTTAGTGAAACGCCATCAGGATTTCTAGCGAGAAATTGGGATTGTTTAGTACAAAGTATTGTTATTTTTCATGGTGAATTCTAAATGCAACAGTGCACAACTGCTTTAGTAAAAGCTTTCTTCTCTTTAATGGTTTAATAAGGCATGTTCAAGAATAAGTGATTTTCCAGTAAAATCAAAACGTCATTTAACAAAATTATTATTCTACTAAAACAATCAAGTGTGATTATACTACTTTGCAATTTCTATGAAGGTTGACCGAAAGTTTTAAAAGTCACATTCTGATAAGTCACAATTCTTATGAATACTTAACAGTAGGTAAAAATCATGTTTTATCATCACTTAAAGTTGTGTCCGCAATTTTTTACAGTTGATCCTTCAAACATCAGATCAGTGCTTTTCTTGAAAATTATCATTTATGAAAAAAAAGTTGCTAAAGAAGAAAAGATTTCAACTGATATCTACCCGCGGGAGAAGTTTGATCATAGGTTATTGAAACACCATGTATTTATGTTATATTAATAATTGCAATGCCCATTGGCCATGTTGAGGTAGTGAAAAAACTTTGGATATTCGGAGTCTACTTATTCGTGGACAACCAGCATATAACTCTAACTGCCGTACGAAACAGAAGCAGATTAGAAGTTATTTAAAATCTATTTTGTTGGAATCTCTTATGAATTATTTTATTTGTTTCTTAAAATTTGGTTTTTTAATTCCACAAGTGCTGATCGATAAATTATGTCAAAAAATGTAGATACTTCATAATGCAAATATCTTCACAAGAGATTAATGTACTAGTTTACATTTCCAGATATTTATTTAAAATCTTAACAAAAATGAATTGTCAGTCATGTAAGAACTTCTTAATACAAGGTGGTTTGATAAGTCAGTGATTTTTTGAATAAAAGATATTTATTTCGGCAAATAAGCGTTTTATTTCTCAACATTTTTTTATTCCTTCCAAATAATAGGTTTTCTCAAGGCCCTCAAAATAGGCGTTTGTTTCAGTGATGACCTCTTCACTCGACCCAAATCTCTTACTGCCCGGCCATTTCTTTAGGTTTGGAAACAGGAAATAGTCACAGGGGGCTAAATCTGGAGAATATGCTGGATGGGGTAGCAGTTCGTAGCCCAATTTATGAATTTTTGCCATGGTGACTACACACGTGTGCACCCGTGCATTGTCTTGATGAAACAGCACTTTTTTCTTTGCCAAATGCGGTCGTTTCTGCTTCAAATCAATATCGAATCTGTCCAAAAGCTCTGAATAATATTCGCCGGTGATCGTTTTACCCTTTTCAAGGTAACCGATGTGAATGACACCACGTGCATCCCAAAAAACTGTGATCCACCTTGGCCTTCTTTGGTGCACGTTTACCCGGAGAAACCCACTGTCTTGATTGTTCCTTGGTCTCTGGTGTAGTGTGATAGATCCATGTTTCGTCTACGGTAACGAAACGCCACAAAAACTCGTTCGGATTGCGGCTGAACATCGCCAAACACTCCTTTGAAGTGGTCAAACGGTTGCGCTTATGGTCGAGTGTGAGAAATCGCGGCACCCATCGCGCGGATAGCTTTTTCATGTCCAAATATTCATGTAAAATGTGATGTACCTGCTCAGTTGAGATGCCTACAGCCTCAGCCACCTCACGCACTTTCATTCTCCGATCGTCCAATATCATTCCATGAATTTTATCGACGATTTCTGGCGTGACGACCTCTTTTGGGCGACCTGAACGTTCGGCGTCACTTGCGCTGGTACGACGGAACTCAGTAAACCACTTCTTAACCATTGAAATTGATGGTGCAGAGTCCCCATAGTATTTATCAAGTCTTTCCTTGGTTTCGGTGATGGTTTTTTACGCAAAAAATAATGCTTAATCAGCACACGAAATTCACTTTTTTCCATTTTCGTTAAATTCACGAGGTTGTTTGCTTTCAATGGCTGTCAAACACAAACTAAATGGCGCAGCCCTCTCAAAATTTTACAGTAGTATATTAATAGATGGCAGTTGATGGGAGCTGTGTTGCATTTAAAGCTGCTGCGCGGGAAATTCAAAGTCACTGACTTATCAAACCACCCTCGTAACTAATAAAAATTCAATTCTAAAGAACCAAGCTGAGAATTATGCAGTAAACTGAAATATCCTGTTTTAAATTTTTGTATAGTAACATTTTGTATAGTAAGAAAAAGCAATAAAACATATTAAGATTACTCACCCTGGGTGGACATCAAGGAAGAGATAGTATTGTACAGAAACTGTTTTCATCTTGTTTAGAATTTTAAAAAGTACACAAAACTAAATTTAAGGCTTTATTATGGTTAATTAAGCTTTATTTTTTTTTTTAATTTATATTTAATTACATTCTACAGTAAGATTTTTGTTTAAACTTACTGCCATCCCAGACAACTCATGAACTTAGAAGCTTGAACTTATGAAGTGCATGATTGACTAAAAGCTGCAAGAAGTTCTTCAAATAATTTTTTGGATATGACCTAGGATCATTTAGTAGTTTTATTAACTTCTAATGGTGTCACGGCTTGTGTAAAAACAAAGCCACCATTTTCAAGAAGGTGAAAACAAAAAATAATAATGGTGGTTTTAGACTCCTGTTCCGTAGAATTCATCACAAAAAAAAACATTTTAAGTATCGGCGAAGTAACCACCCTGGATTACTCCATATGGATTCACCCACCCATGAAAGGTCAGCTGGAACTGTAGTGGCAACACTATAAATATGTCAACGATATAAGCGTTAATGAATTGTAATTAATGCAACCCATGCAAGTAAACAAAGTGGGTATTTATGTATCTTTGAACACCATCTGTTATAATGGGATTTTATTTCAATTCATGTAAATGTGAATTTTACTGAAAGACAGTAACAGATAAAGAAAAATGCACCATAAAGTCTATTGTATGAACTAAATACATTGTACCCTTCTTTATTTGCAATTTTTTTTAAACCACGCTTCCAAAAAAAAACAGGGAATTTTTGTTCGTCTTATATTATCCATTCATCTTGAAAAAAGATGAAGGTTGGCCATGATTTTTTGACAGATTTTAGTCTATATAGTGTTGGACAAAATCAGAAATACTAGTAAGGTTAGGAATTATGGCAATCATAAGCCAGCAAATGAAATGCTATTTTGCTGACATATGATGATGAAGATTTTTTTACGGTGGATGATTTTCAGAAATTACTTTGTGTTTATTGGTTATGTTATTTTATATAGTATTTTTGCTTTATTTATTATTAAAAACAATTTCAAAAGTTATATACAATGTGATTTTATTACAAGTTGTTTCACTGCGAAGACGTAGCTAGCACCCATGCAGCCTGTGTGCGGCACAGGGGCGCCGCAGTCAGGGGGCGCCAGCCCCCTGACAGAGTAAAATATAATATAAATTAAATACCTTGGCTCTGCTGCCTCATCTCACGCTCACATATCGACTTTGGCTCGGTGCGTCCGGCGTCTCGACACCGAAAGGTATAAGGGGTTAAAGATTATATATACAGGGTGGGATTAAAGTATGGAATATTAAAAAAAAGCGAACTCAACCGGTTTTTTTAAAAACGCTGAAACATGTCGATTTTGTTTTTTAAAAATACACATTAATATGTGCGATTCACCTTCCGACTGTCATTTGTTTGTTAGTTATGACGTCATCACAAAAAATTTAAATGACAATATAGATTTTTAGTAATGGAATCCGATAGTGATTTTTCTTCCCTTTATGAGCATGCAAATAAATCATAAGGTTACATAACAAAAATTCTGAGAAAAATCGAGCTGAACATTTAATGTTCATACAGTAATGTATGAATAATCCGAACACATCTAATAGTCATTTTCTCAGAATTTTTGTTATGTAACCTTATGATTTATTTGCATGATCACAAAGGGAAGAAAAATCACTATCGGATTTCACTACTAAAAATCTATAGTCATTTAAATTTTTTGGTGATGACATCATAACTTAGAAACAAGTGAAAGTTGGAAGGTGAATTGCACATATTAATGTGTATTTTTAAAAAACAAAATCGGCGTGTTTCAGCATTTTTTTAAAAACCGGTTGAGTTCGCTTTTTTTAATATCCCATACTTTAATCCCACACTGTATATAAATTAAATACTACCAGTGCAAAGTTGGTATGAAATTTACTAGTAAAATATAGCTTATATCAATTGTGTTCTTTTATAGCGGTACATGTACAGAATTTTCAATTGATATCTTTAAAAAAAGGCAATATCGGGAGAGGGCAAAGAAATTTGGCACATTATATTTCTGCTTTTCCAATATTTTTTACAAAATAGGTAATAATCTAGTTCGTTTAATCTACAGCAAATAGCAGTACAATTAATTTCAGTGAGATATTGTACAGCTTCCTTTTAGTTGATTGAATTGTACTTTTTTGTATTTTTCCGAGGTTATTTTGTTTTGCAAATTCAATCACATTTAACATTTGATTTATTCAAAATAACATTTCAAATTTAATTCTAACCTTAAAATACAGTACATCCTCAATTTCTAAATGAACTATGTTTAAAAGATGAATAAACACATGGCTGCTAGATTTATAGAGTGTACGACATTTCAATGAAACTAATTCTACAAAAGGTATGGTTGTTCTACTTTAAAGAAGAACAAGGATATGGAAGGCCTACATTTCATAAACCTACAATTTTAGTATTTTTTTCTTAAATGGAAACCTGTACTGTATTCTCAGAATTAGACAAAACAAGATTTGATAAAAGTTGTGGTTGATAAAAGCATGCGTTTTAAATGAATTAAAAACAAAGCTCTTTTACTGCTGATATGGGATATAGCAGCTACATACTGTCTCTGGAGAGAACAGGTATGCCACTACGTTGTCTATAACTTCGTGGCAGCGATGGTACTCTCTGCAATCCTCCACTGTAGAGATTTTCAGTACTGCCTTTGATTTCCAAGCAGCATTTTGAGTTATTTATAATTAAATATGATTTATGATTGATTATAGCAATAAAATACATACTCAAATTTAAAGAATTGGTTTTAATTAATGAATTTAAACATACATCTACTAAACATAATTATAATATCAGTTGGATCAGTCTTTGTTAGATAAATGCAAACATGCACAAAATCCTGTAACACTGCAATCCTCTGGTATAAGAAAATAGTAAAGCAACTTATAAATATGGCAATTGATTTATGTATACTTGAGAAGTTCCTAGATATTGTCACCATCTACTGTGTATACAAGAGCAAGCTGGAATATTAAAATTAGCAAAATTCTATTAAAAAAACTATTCAATGCTTCATAACTATCATAAACAATATCTTTTTAATAATAAAAATTTGCATCAAACTAAATTATTGAAGCAACAACACTATTCAATATTTTAAATGCATTCAACTTTTTACTATACTTTTAAGCTAATCTGCATACAATAAAAAATTTTGTTCATTTATTAAAACCAATCCTTTAATATTATTTAGTTCAAGTTATGTCCCACACTACAAAAGCAATAAGTAAACATATTATTTATATTACCGGTAGCACTTTGTGGTGTTGTAGGAGCTCTATACTGCCTGGGTGTTCTTATACCAGGTGTCTGTGCTAAACTATTACTTGATGAACTACTTGAAAGACATAATTCTCCTTGCAAAGCACGTCTATAACTGGGTTCTAATGACTGTAAAAGTGCATCAGCTTGATCAGGAAAATGTTCCCTAAATCCTCGGAAAGCTCTATAGAAAAGAAAATTGTCAAAATGGGTGCAAAATTACTGGAAGTCATTATCCTCACTTTCTGGAACTAACACGTGCTTCAGGATCTGCATCTGAGATTCCTTTCTTTAAAGCTTCTTGCAGTGAAGTAATGTATCTCTCTAATGGATGTGTAGACCACTGGGTTATAATTTGTTCAAGGAATTCACAGCAACTACGTCGAATGTCTTTGCTTTTTGAATTTATCAAGTTATTTGTAATAATTGGAATTAACCTAGGACTCTGTGTATATTGAAGAATAAAGCGTACAGTAATGTGTCCTGCTGTCGCCATTACCTAAATATTGTATAATATAATTAAAAATATGTTCTTTTAATTATTTATTTATTATAAGAATACCTTAGCAGAATTTTGAATTAAATTAATTAAAGCATTCAGTAAACATTCCGCTGAATGATCAAATCTATTGTTAAGTGTTTGAGCCATATATGCAATAGTTATACAGGCTTCTCTAACCACTTGTGACCTTAAATCCTTTATGGTAGCTTGTAATGGAAGTTCTAACTGTCTTAAATTACCGTAAAACTCCTCATAACTGGTTGCACCTGCTATAATTAACGATCGCAATTTTTTTAACTAAAACAAAGAACAAGACATACCAATCAATACACAAAACAATAAAAATAACTAACACACTTCAACCAGCTTTAAAAACACAACTTACAGCATCAGCTCTTTTATTCCAGTCTTTATTAGGATCGGCTATCGTTTCTTGAATGATCTTCAGTTGTTCTCCAAGTTCTCTTGGAGAGAATATTTGTACATTGGGAACATCTTCAAACGCTCTGAGAAAACTTTCTTCGTCAACTGCTCCTGCTACAAAATTAATTTGCTTATAGTTATAATAAAAGCTGTTTAATAATAATTTTATAAAAATAAAAGATGCAAACTGTACAAAACTAAAGGTTGTATAAAATTATGTGAGTACTATTAATATTTGTTATTTTAACATCAATTCTCTTGAAAAGATCAAAATTTGATAAAGCCATATTTAATTAGGTCATAAATCGTAAAATATGAGACATGATATTTCAATTATACAATTTTGATTAATTCTCTGTGAGTAGTACGAGTAGTAACCGTCATCACATGCTTGTTGAATAATATACTGTGTATTACTAAAAAACATCAAGAATGCGTATCATTTTCAAAGGTGTATAAGGTCAAACTAAATCAAAGTTTAAATTCAAAGTCTATTTATTCCCTTGCAGGTACCAACCATATAAAATGAGATTTTTTTGATTATACCTCATGCCATTACATTGTGCTAAAGGTTTAGCACAATGCTGACAGTGCATTAGCTGAGATTGAACCAGTGTTGGGTATTATTCGAATATTTTTTTTGAATATGGTTAAGCAATAGCATTATTGGATATCCGCCAGCAAGACAATATTATTCGTTATTTTCAATCAACAGCATAGATTACTTATATCTAATGTTGAATTCTTTTTTGAGGTCGCCTTCTTCAAGTGCTGTACTGTTACAGAGCATTGGCATTTCCTTCTTATACTTGTGTTGTGTGTGTCCAGTGATCACAAGTATAGGGAATCTACAGCTTAAGGAAGACTCCGAACCACCCCAAGTAAATAGCTAGTACAGTAAAACCTGGAATTGCGAGTAACTTGGTCTGCGAGTGTTTTGCAAGATGAGCAAAAATTTTTTATAAACTTTAACCTGATAAACAAGCGAGGTTTTGCATTACGAGTAGTATGTATACACTTTATGGCGAGCGTCACGTGATACATGACCCCGTGTGTGTGCGTAAAACATTTTTAAATTTTGTGTATAAGTGTAGTGACTGCTTTTTAGTACTAACACCCAGTACAAATGAAGTAACGTTGCGTTGAACGTCCATCACAAAAAACACACACGCAAACGTATAATCCGGTGTCACCAGTCATTAGCAGTGGGAATCTCGATCGCGCACTATACTGAAACAATACTATATTTTGTATCATTTTTATATGAATATTAAATAGTTGTAGAATGAATCATCTAAAATTCCATTATTTCTTATGAGGAAATTCGCTTTGATATATGATTGCTTTGGATTACGAAAACATGTCCGGAACAAATTTTGGTAATGGAATGGAACGAATGAAAATTGGTAAGAAAACTGACGAAGATCAGACATGTTTATAATAGTATATTAAAGAATGAGTTTAATAAGGCAATATTTATTGCACGAGTCCAAATTTAGAAAACGAGCCACTTGCGGCGAGTTTTCTAAACGACGAGTGCAATAATGACTTATGAAATGAGTTTTTTCGTGCCTCTATTTCCTTTTTAAATAAAAAAAATTTCAGAATTTAGTGGTAGTGGACAACACTGATGTGACATTCAAAAATTCAAATTTTTAGAGTAAAGTTTTTGTCAATTTTCTGTTTTTTCAATTTTCTTTTCATTGCAACCAACTTTGCAAAAGTTGGGCTATTAAAACATTAAAATAAGCTATAAACGCACTATTCTGGGTGCTTTAACAGCTTTATTATAGACACAAAATAGAAAAACAACCTTACAAACTTTTCCAAAAACAATGAATTGGTGAATAAAACTGACCAATAAGACGTCCGACTCAGCCACACGTACTAACTTGACGTATCAACTTTTAGACAATGATGCAAGCAGCTCAGTTTCGAGACTTATTGCACAACTTCATTCCGTTCATGCAAGAGGTATGTTTTATGGTCTACACGCTCCGTCTTACTTGATATGATTTGTCTGATTCAACAAGTCGTTGGATTAGTCATTATTTCTAAACCGCCCTTAACACCATCCCAGAAGCACTTTATTCACCAAGCCAAAACCAATGTGACTTTTTCCTATTGCCCAAACCTAAATTGTCACTGCAAAGGCACCGTTTCGACTCACTTGAAGCCATCAACAAAAAGTTCACTGGAAGAGTTGATGGACGTACTGCTAATGGACTATGAACAAAGTAGTAAAAGTTGGTTGAAGTGTTGGCATAATGTGGGATGCAATGGAGAATATTTTAAAGCTAGTACAAAAACTTTTGTATTTTATTTGAAAATTCTTGCTACATTTTGATCAAGTAGTACTTTATTTAGGGGAATTTCTCTCCCTATATTAAGGTGACCAGACAGCCCGTTTCTAACTGGATGTCCCTTTTTTCAGATTCGTGTCCCATTGTCCCCAGAAATTTAAAACAGGAAGCAAATTGTCCCATTGTTTCTGATTGCATTTATTTTTAACTAGGAAACAAAAATATCTTGGTTTTGTGTTCACCATATTTCAACATGTATTCAAAATCTTAGGCGACATGAAATGGAATGTCACAGTTTGTGTTATTTGGGTATGATGCTTGTTTTGACTAATCTAATCATATAAATAACCAAGAGCCAGCAACGTATTTCGAGTTGTCATTTCAACAGTCGTGAAAATTTGGATACTAAATCTTATATACCTGCTGAACACTAAAAGTCAATTATGGCAGCCCCCTGCGGCCGGGTTATAGTACCCCAAGATTACTAAGAGGGTAAGAAATAAGATTCTCTCTAACCCACAGGCCGCTATATAACTGTCTCGCTCGCACTAACATGTAAACCTACATATACCTACTTTATTTTTTGTGTCAAAATTTCAAGACTTTTAAAATAACAAAAATGTCACTTTTTTAAATCAACATTTACAGCGTTCTGGCAACATTTAGAAGGGAGGAAATGTTCTGGCAATATTTTTTATAGATAAAGAATACTATCGAAAGTAACCTCCTGAAATTTTGTTACTTACTTTAAATAAATTGAATCTTATTTCTCACCCTCTTAGTAATTTTGGGGTAGTATAACCTGGCCACAGGGGGCTGCCAGAATCGACTTTTAGTGTTCAGCAGGTATATAAGATTTAGTACCCAAATTTTCACGACTGTTGAAATGACAACTCGAAATACGTTGCTGGCTCTCCGTCTATAATAATAATTATGAGATTGCCAGAATGGAAAAAGAATTGTACAAGAAGTATCACATGATCAAAAAATCTTTGGATCTCAATAGCCATGGAATGTAAAAACCATCTATAGAATTATTTACCTACTTCTACTGCCCATAGTTTTTGGAACTGTACAGAGTAGCGCCAATGTATCGTGAGTAGCGCTAATGGAGACACAGCCACCTGTGTCAAGAAAATATGATGCGCTGACACCGCTAAACAGAGCCCCATAGTACACAGAAAATGTTAGGTTAGCGTACGCTATTATTATTTCTTGTGCTTGCAGTTATTTTAAGTATTACTTAATTACATTTATGAAAAGAACACAGAATGGAATTTACTTGAACTATTATCTATTGACATGACAGTTGTGAAGTAAATGTCAAAAATAATAGAAATAAATAATTTCATAGATAGCTTGTTAATTTCATGACAACCCTGATGCAAAGACTTTTTGATCATACTATATTTAGTTTCTTGAAAAGAGAAAATATCTCTTTTGAAAACTTCTCCGTTATTATTTAATACACCTTAAGTGTTCCAGAAACAAATGCAGCTGCGGAATGATTTTTTTCCCATCACAAATGGGAAACTTTCGTAGAAAGTTTTTTTTCTATTTGCGTATCCAAATAAAGCCATTTGGTCAAACAGTATACGTTATTTAGTGTAAGTTTACATTCACGTCATTACAAAATTATGACGTCAGACCATGCGCTGTTGCCATATGGAATTGGATATTCCTTGTTTGGTTCAACACCACTGCTGCATTTTTTAGTGTATGTTTTTAAAAGAATTATTCTCTTATGAACAATATAACTTGGTTCATTCCCATCCATCCCCCCATCAACCCTTGTCATGGATGGTCATTCTCATAGTATACGAATCCAATTTGTCGTAAGACAATGAATAAAGAATTTCTAATTCCTTCATACATGAACTTGGATTTAAATTTTTTTGACAAAATATTAAGTGATAGATGTTCTCCGTAACCAAATGTGGTATATCAATTGGAGAACACAACTACACACATAACGACAGATACTTACTGTTCTTATATATTGTAATGAACGCAATCAGCCCTCTGAACTCTGCCGTCGAATGTTCGAGAATGTGTGACTCATCAACATCTGCCGGTGTGGTTCGCCGGCGCCTGCATGTGTGATTTATCAGCGTGAGTCATAGACGGCGCGAAAAATCAATAGACCTTCTAGAAGAATCTAGTGCATGTTCTAGAAGATTGTATGGTATATAAATGCCGGCTTACACGGAATGGAATCAATTAGTTAACCGCGAGCAATTCGACGTGTTAGTAGACGCCAGTGGTAATAAATAAATATCTAAGTTAGAATTTATATGTGTGTGAATAGTGTGAAATAAATATTGTGATTAAATATAGTTTGTTAATACAGTGAAGTCTCTCTAATTCGGACTAATTAAAACAGGGGTAATCCGAATCATCGCGGTTTTCGGATTACCGCGTTTGTAGAGGGATAAAACAATGTTTTATTTGTAAATAAATGCATTTAAAACATTCTGCAAAACATTTATTTAAAAAGAACTACAAAAATATTTACGCAAAAACTGTTTTAAAAACACAAGAAATAATATTCTGCATTAATATATCGTTAACCAAAAAAGGCAGTGATTTTTACTTGCTTCCTGTTTTTTGAACTTAATACGTTAGATAGATTTTTCTTTTAAATCTTCCGGTATCACTGTTGTTTCAAATTTTCTACTACCCATTGCAAAGCCACCGCTTTGCAACTATTTCTTTAAGGGCTTCACTGCGTGTGAATCATTGAACAGCTTTTCTTCCGCAATTTTTAACACAAGCAAATTGTCTTTTTAAAATTAAGTATCCAATCTTTACTCGCCCTGACGTCATCATTTTGAAACCATCTTTAAAAAAGTCACAGTAGCGTGCAGAGTATACGAATCAGTGGAACCATAGCGTACGAGTGTGATAGCGCATACGTTGCATCGCGACTGCTTCCACTGTTTCGTATGCACCGCACGCTGCTGGATAATGATGCTTTGCCTTTTCGTCCAAAATTTCGGAGGTCATCGGCGACATATCAAAAACCATCCAAACAACTTTTCTTCCATCTCCGGATATTCCGCAGGTTTTAAAGTTTTTTTAAACGTTGTTATATGATCCTTCAGATTTTGTAACAAATCTGGAAATGTTTAATATTTAAAGTTACAATGCGGTCTTTAAACATTTAACAATTTTTAAATTTACCAGAAAATCTTTTTATGTATGGCGGAGATACATAAAGTCGTAATTCGTAAAAGAAGTATCAATTCTTTTTTAACTTATAAACCTTTGTAACTAATATGAATTGTGAAGTTGCAATGTAACCACTTCTAAAAAATACGTAGCTTTTTATGATAAGAATTTGCCAGACAAATTTATATAACGTAAACATAAATAAAATAAAATAAAATCATTTATTTTATCTACAACGGTAGTTTTGTATCAAATTACACATCTGAATATCCATTGCATTCATTACTATAAACAAAACTTGAGGAATAAAAACAATTAATTTGAAAGTTCGGATTATCAAAACCTTTAAATCCGGATTATAATAAACCCAATGTAAATAAAATGCTGGTCCGGATTATAGTGGTATTCGGATTAACGTAGATTCGGATCAACAAGGCTTCACTGTAGTTAGTTTATACTTGTGTTTTGTAATTAGTTAAGATTAAATTAGTGTGTGTTAAGTGAATGTTTTCTCTTTATTAATAGATGATTCAACAGCATTTTTGGTTATGCGAATATATTTATTATTTTGCGAATATTTGCCTCTACAAGGATCAATGTCTGTACTTTGTTTTCGATTTCGTTTCCTCTTTGGGCTGGAAACTTAACTGGAAATTTATTAATGTCTTAACTAATAATCTTGATCTTTTACACAACACTTTAAACATCCTGAGGTAAACAAATAATAAAAACAGGGAAAATCATCAAACACAAAATAAGAAACTATTGTAAACCAAACTCAGAAAGCACACCTGAAATAAATTTGACAATACAGCGTGTCGCATACACAGGTGTACCAACCTGTTTTTCTGTTGAAATAAATGTGTATTTTCTCATTAAATTAACAAATTACGTTTTGGTTTAAATACCGATTTGTATTTATTCTATAAATAAATATATTACTAAATATATGAAAATTAGATTTTATTATTCTCGATAAAGCAAATAATCTTTCTTCATAAAATTAAATTTTGAATGTTATTATTTGCACAGTTGGTGATACTCTTACGTCACTACTTTTGTATTTATGACGTGAACGTAAACTTAGACTAAACGGTGTATAACATTTTATTTTTTAAAGTCGAACACTATTGAATAGCTGTTCTTAAAATGTCAAACTTATTTACACTGTAAATTTGAAAACCAAATGCAAAATTAGAATTTTCAGTGTCGCCAACTGTCATACTACTTAACAAAGTATCCTTAACAAATTTTATTTAAAACTAAAGTAAATTATTTTTTTTAATGATTATAAAATAACACAAATCGAAAAAACAGAAAATATTCAAAAACGACTTGGGACTATCTGAATGAAATTCGGGACAGATAATAATAATAATAACAGATGGCGGATACATTTTGATAGAAAAAAAGTGTACCTGAAATGTTACACATAATACGAAATTAATTTAAGAAAAGGGTAGAAAAGTGTGTAAGAGTTGAAGAGGGGCATTTCAAACACCTTCTGAAGCATGATCCACATTAAATAAATTGAAATTAAATGGCAAATTATTAGTTTTTATTTCTAACCTAATAATTAATAAACTATGTAATCAGTGGAGCTAATTTAGTAATTTAGTTTTTTCTACGTAGATTCAAATTTCAAAATTTATCATCTCAATTAATAAAATTCTGCCCAGTAAGGGGAGAATGGGAAATGGGAAAGGGTAAAAATTTAAAAGCTCCATAAAATGTGTCTCCCTTCCTACCAATTACCTGTCCCGAATTGCATTTAGAGAGCCCCAGTCGTTTTTGAGTTATTGCCATGTAACACTTTAAAATCTTCATCCACTATAAATCATGTCTATATTTTTAATCTATCTCCTGGCTCCTTTTTTATTTCATGGAAACTTTGTCCCTTTTTTCATTTTCTAAATATGGTCACCCTACACTATATAGGATACATTTCTCCCGCTATAGAAGGATCTTCAACGTTAGGCCAATCAGGCCAGTACTAAGGCTAATTGTTTTTATACATAGTTTTATCAAGTAAGACTGGAAGGAGTAAATCCTAGCAGTTTTCTTTTTATACTATTTATACAAAATATTCTAACTTGACCAGCTGTTTGTGTGCAACTCAATGAATCTGGGTATTCAGATTTGAATTTCTCAAACAACTTGGTTCCAAAAATTTCAATATAATAAATGGAAGTGTAATTAATGGGAAAGAAATAATTATTTCAATCATAAAACAGCTTTTAGTTATTTGTATTACTCAAAATACAGTTTATACCAAATATTAACAGTACTTCACCAATTAATTTTGTATAACTTGTAACTATATACAGAACACTTACATGCACCAGATGCTTTTCGAACAGATCCAGCTCTGCTTACAGGCGCTGCACGTATCAAGCATTTATTAGTCAATTAAAAGAGCCAAAGCAAAGATGCCATTTCATAATAAATTACAAAATAAATTAAAAAACAAAAGGCACTCTTGTTTTTTCTTATAACAGATTAATGCTGCAAGTTTTTGCATTATTAACAGTAAGCCAAAAAAATCTCGTTACAAAACAAAAATAATAATTTTAATACTCAAGTCATCAAAATAACATGATAAAAAAACAATTGAATCAAATTTACAGAAATGCAATAATCAATAATAATAATCAACTTATCACTTTTGTTAATTTAATAAACATGCAAAAAAACATGCCAGACAACAATCAATCAAAAGAGTTATTTAACAATTTTCAAGAAAAAGAATGCATTATTTTACCAGAATTAGATCCACTAGATATGCTTGAAGTTTTACTAGGTGCAGAAACAGTGCGTTTACTTGCAGTTCCTAACAACCCAATCTTCTTAACTGGAACAGCTGGTTTAGGCATTGCTATTCTATCTAATTCGTCTACTGAAACTTAAAACAATCATTAGGTTTTTCTGTAAATTAATGTTATAAAAACAGTCTTCAACAATTTCCTAAGAGCCACATGATTACAAATTCTATGTAACAAACTTACAGTACAGTTACAGTTGTGATTAATGATTAAGGGAAACCTCCCTGATGACAGAACTGTTTACACATTATGCAAAAATTACTGTTATGTGCTTTTTCTAAACGTACTAGGTAAGCGCCATAAATTCTAGGCCTGATATAAAAAAAATAAACTTGGTAAAATATAATAATTTTTATTTTTCAATATAATCTCCCCTAATGTCAATACACTTATTACAACGAGGAATTAATAATTCAATGCCCTTGTAAAAATAATCTGAAGTTTTTCCTTCAAAATGTTCAATTACAGCTGCTTGCAACTCGTTCTTGTCCTTAAAACGATGTCCCTTAAGGTCTTTCTTTAAATTGGAAAATAAATAATAGTCACTAGGAGCCATATACGGACTGTACGGTGGATGATCCAATGCTTCAAAGCCGCATTCACGAATGGCAGCTTGTGAAATTGTGGCAGTATGAACAGGTGCATTATCATATAATAATCGAACACCTCTTGTCAATTTTCCTCAGCGTTTTTCACGAATATTGTTTCTCAATTTATGCAATAAAGACGCATAATATGTACTGTTAACAGTTGTATTGTGTTCTCTAAAATCAATCAGTAAAATGCCGTCACAATCCCAGAATATTGTTGCCATAACTTTCTTTGTCGATTGAATGACTTTCGCCTTTTTGGGACGAGGTTCATCGGGTCGCCGCCATTACATCGATTCCCTTTTGGATATATATATATATATATATATATATATATATATATATATATATATATATATATATCTGCCTTAATTCCATTGGGAATCATTGACGCCCTTTATTTTTGGGCTCTTCAATCCTTTTTATTAAGCTGGATTAGTGCTTATTATTACACCTAGCTTGTGTCAAATATTCTGGTCTGATTTGGCCTTTTCTACTATCTTCCTCCATTCCTGTCTATTTGTGACTTTTTCTCTCCAATCCCTCACATTCATCTTTTTTATATCTTCTAGGACTTAGTTTTTCCATCTATTTTTGGGTTTTCCCCTTGGTCTTGTTATTCCTGGTTCCCATTCTGTTATTGTCTTAATCATTCTATTTTCATTTGCTCTCGTTACATGTCCCAGCCATCGTATCCTTTGCGCTTTGATTTCTCGTACTATGTCCTCACTTTTTATCTCTCTGTCTATTTCTTCGTTCATCCTCACTCTATATTCATCTTCTCCTGTTTTCACTGGGCCCAGAATTCTTCTTAGTATCTTTCTTTCATATATTCTTAGTTGTTCTTCATCCTTCTTTGTTAACCTCATTGTTTCTGCTGCGTATATAACTGTGGGTCTTATTAAAGTTCTGTAAATTCTTATTTTTGTGTCTTTTGTAAGCTTACGGTCTTTTAGCAGTGGTTTGTATATGTTGAACATTTTGTGTCCCCTTTGGATTCTATCTTTTATGTCTTGTACTTTACTGTTTTTATTATTTATCTCGGTACCTAAATACGTTAATGCTTGCACTTTCTTGAATTCGTATTGTCCTATCTTGTATGGTGTTTGATCTTCTGTGTCTCCTCTTTTGCACTTCATATATCATGTCTTATCTTCGTTCATTGAGAGCCCTCTTTTTTTTCGCTTCTTTGTCTATTATCTCCAACGTTTCATTTAGTTTTGTTTTTCGTCTTGATATAATAACTAGATCATCAGCATACGCCACCATCTGTATTTCCTTGTTTCTTATTGTTCCTCTGTGTTCTGTTTTTCTTATTATATTTTCTATGGCAACGTTGAATAGCACTGGCGATAGTGCGTTCCCTTGTCTTACGCCCTTGTTTATCTCAATATAATCTGTCTCTTCCTCTCCTAGTTTTATTGTCGCTTCTGAGTTTTCCATTGTCATTTGCGTGAGTCGTATTAATTTTTGTGGTATTTGTAGTTCTTGCATGTCTTTTATTATTTGTGGTCTTCTGATTTCGTCGAATGCTCTGCGGAAATCTATGAATAGCAGGTGTAGTTCGATGTTATATTCATAGGCTTTTTTTATTATTTGGTTCATTATGTGTATGGCGTCTATCGTGGATCTGCCTGGCCTAAACCCACACTGATAATCTCCCAGTTCCCTTTCCGTGTAATGTCTTAGGCGTTGTTAGATTATGCTTGTAAATACTTTGTAGGATGTGTTTAAAAGAGTAATGCCTCTATAGTTGTTGCATATTTCGGGATCCCCTTTTTTGAATAATGGTGTGATTATCCCTCTTCTCCATTCATTTGGCATTTTTTCTTTCCAGATTTTTTTTATTATGTTGTGTAATCTTTTGTGTAGTTCTATTCCTCCATATTTCAACATTTCCCCATTCACTTCATCCGCCCCAGGAGTTTTTCCATTCTTTATCTTTTTAATCGTTTCTTGCACTTCCTCCAAGCTTGGTTCTTCCTCTATTTGTTCGGTTACTTCGTACCCCTTGTCTTCTAGTTCTGCTCCTTCTTCTTTTGTATACATTAAGCTCTGGAAATGTTCTCTCCAGATTTCTTTTGCTATTTTTTCTTCCACTTGTAGTCTCCCTTCTTTATCTTTCACGCCTCTATTTTTAATTCCCCTTTTGGATAGAGGATCATAATATGTACAGAACCATTGTTTCATCTCCAGTGACAATGGACTCTCTCCACACAAGTTTAAAAACGAGCGCGCACGTTGACCAGCAAGAAGAAGATGCGGTACCCATCTTGCACTAATTTGATTCATACCCAAATGGTCATGAAGAATTCGGCATACACTTGTTTCCGAAATGTTAGACATCACTGCTAACTCCTTAACTTTCAAACGGAGAACTTCTAATACCATTTCTTCAATAGTTGCAACTTTTTAAGGCGTTATCACTTCAATTTGCCGACCGAAGCGCTCATAATCTTCAAGAGATTCTTGCCCCAAACGAAAACATTTTGACCACTTCTTTACAGTGGAATATGAAGGAGATAAATCACCATAAACGCAGTCTAAACGTTGTTTGATTTGGTTAGGCGTGTGCCTTTCGTTTGTTAAAAATTTAATGACTGCACGGTACTCAATTTTCGTTAGCTGCGACATTTTCATGCACTCGTCACAATGCTTGAATGGCTACTAAAATCTATTACGCTTCTAGTCGTAATATATATAGCGTAGGCCTCTTACATGTTCAACTATGACGCAACCGAGTTTGAACAAGTTGGCACCTGTAGAAGCCTGTCGAGCCGAGAATTTATGGCACTTACCTCGTAATTACTATGTAAAGAAGAATGTTTTGAAATTGGAATTTGGTTAATTTAATAGGTAAATGCATGTGCCTAGAAATTTCATTTTTATAATAATATAGCGAAACTTTTTAATGCAAAGTCAAGTCATTTTAATCAAATTTACTTTCATTTTTTTGAAGGATTAAACAGAATTTCAAAAACAAACACCCGCATTAAACACAGCAGATTATTTTCCTACAGAAAAATGTCAGTATTTGTTCTTAACAAAAATCTTCTAGATTTTGTAAAAATTTAAGTTTTTATTAATACATTTCTGGGTACTGGTAGGATTCCCCTTAAGTTTTATGTTTTTTATTGAACTAAATTTAAAATAAAACTTTTTAAATAAGAAAATCTGCCAAATCACTGGCGTTACAATAATAATTTAATTAACCCATTATGACCGGAATAAATTTTTGTTTTTTTTTGTGAAATATTGACAGTAACTCGTTTAAAACCAAATAGCAAATATAATAACACTTTTTTGAGAAAAAACACTTCTATTTATGGAAAAAAAGACTGTTACATAAAAGTAACGCTAGGTCATTCAGGTGCCTATATTTTGATTGTTATAAAAAAATTATGAAAATATGAGAAATAACGAAATATATATAAAATTACACTTTGAATTTCGTTACATTCAATGCAGAGGCCGACATCGCACTTGGTTCGTGTGCTTGAGTTACAACCTTCACCAGCACAACGATGTCTCTTCTTATCAGGAATCGTGGTCAAAAGATGATTCCTACCATCATACCTCAGATCATCAGAAATTCTATTCAAAGAAACGCTGGACTTTGGGAGGATTTTCGAACCTCTTCAGATAAGTCTGAGTGATGTTGCGTCTGAAATCCAGCTGCGAAATTTTGGAGTTGTTAGCCCTTTTATAGAGTATCCAAGAGTTGATCACAGCCACATCAAGTAAATAGGTGAAGATACACCACCACCATTTTTTTGAGCGGATTCCAATCCGGTAATTCGAAACAAACTCATCCATAAGATCAGTTCCTCCCATATTATTGTTGTACTTAGTGATACGTAAGTATGGTTTTTTTTCTGACTGAAAAAAACATGTTTTTTTTTGAAAAAAAAACCACTTTCTGGTTTTTTCAGCAGACGGGTGCTTAATAATAAAAACTTCTTGTAATGATTAGGGAAACAAGAGACTAACAGATTACTTTTCAAATATACATGTATCAATGACCTATAACCTTCAATTTAAGATTTGAACTGATGGTGAGGATTATTATATTTAGTAAATCAATAGATAAAAAAAAAGATGAAAATCTTATAGCAAGATCAATAGGTCAATATATTTACTGTCATTTAGTTTTACTGCAAAAGTTACATATTTAGTAGCTATTTTATTAAAACGTTGAATTATATTACAGTGACAATTCAACACATTATTTATCAACTAATCAAATGTCATAAATTTAGTCAAACCAATTAACAATGCTGATTACAACAATAATCACCATTGGTGATAATTACAGAGATAATTTGTTAAATTTTCACATGAATTTCACTTTTGGCCCCAATTTTTTTGATAATCTTGGCTATCATATTAGATTATACTTGTAGTGATTCAGACGATAAGTGCGAGTTGTGCTTTGCACTCATCCCAATTTCCATCTCGATCAACTACTTGTGTTATGACATTCAAAATTATTGGCAAAATTGGGACCACTAGTAGTATTATATAAATATGACACATGATGTTAAATCAACCATCGGAACTTACTAATTTGCTTAATTACAAAGCTATCACACCAATAGTAAAAAACAAGTGATCATATTACCTTATTTTGATCTGTTTCTAAGAACATAATTTGATTCAAATATTCTCTCATCGAATATAACTCGTAGTACGATTAATAATCGATGATTCTACTTGTGAAACTGGAACACCGTATTCAAATCGCCCTATACAGGCTCCTTGAACTGCAGTTTGGTTTCACACGTGCATGTCATTGATAATAATCTTACCACTTGTTATATTATGGCTGACAATCCCCTCAGACAAGAAAACAATAAGGAACATAATATATAGACATATAGACTGATATAGACATAATATTCGAAATTATGTCTATATCTGAAAAAAAAAACATTCAGAAAAAAAACAGACACGTATGGTTTTTTTTTGAAAAAAAACGAGTTTTTTTTGAAAAAAAACGTTTTTTTTTGAAAAAAAAAACTTTTGGTTTTTTTTCATTTACATCACTAGTTGTATTGAGCAATAATATTGGGTCTTGGTACTTGGACCTACTTTTTCTCAGTTCTACAATATTTCCGAACGTATCCGATAGGTTGGACGTTATTGTTGGACCATTTGACAAAAATGACGCCGTGATCTTTATCGATTGCCGAAACGTGAGCACCCCGGTGGCGTTTTTGCATGAGCTTCTTTGGAGGCAACGGACAATTTTTAGGAATTCTGTTGTCTCGAACAGTACCGGTGCAACCATATCCTCGCTCTCTCATATGATCCAACAAATTTATCCCGGTGAATAAGTTGCCACTTGCCAAAAAGGAGTTCATACTGTTCGTTAGCATTAGGAGATTTTCCTTGGTAGAGATCGCAATTCACCAAGTAACCATCACTTGTGTTCAGGGCCCACATTTTAAAACTAAAGCGAATCGATTTGCCTCTAATAAACTGTTTACACCCGTGTCTTCCGTAATATCGTATCATGGACTCGTCGAAGTCCATTGCCTTGATGGGTACAAAACTCTCTTGAAAACGTTTTTTCAATAAATCCACGGCCTAATCTTATAAAGTTTGTCAGTTAGGTCAATTTTCATGTTGTCAGCGCAGTGGATCTCATTATTTGAATGAATCGATCCCGTCTCATAGCGTTCGAAACCAAAATATTCTTCATATCTGTACCACAATCCCAATAGTAACACTTCCCCGGTTTCTGATCGTATCCTGACACGATCAAGATGGCAACAAAAGACCGAATTTCATCCGCCGTTATCTTTGGGTCTTGAGAATTCTTGAAAGCGGCATATTGTCTTGTTTCAGTAAACAGGAGATCCACAACTTCATTATCGAAAAACTTTTCGAACCTTTCAACACAAGAAAAGTCACGGTATTGTGCATAAGAGGGATCAAGGAAATGGTTAGAATTGGATTTTGTCAAGTCACAGTTTTGAGACGAATTTATGTTATCCCCAAGGCCGATTTTATTAGAAATATCAACATTGCGCCGATCTGGAGGTTTTCTTTGATTAGTGGCAGCCGCTTCTCCTACAGTGTTAAAACTTCTGTCTTCATCTTTCTGATCTTCTTCTGATATTTTCTTCCTGATCCTCATCTTGAGGTAGTGGATATTCAAGAGCAGTGATTCTATTCGAATTTGACAGTTTTATTTCCACATGAGAAAGAAGTTGTCGCCCGCTCAAATTATCCAAAGTACCTCCATCGTCTTCGTCGGCCGAATCTTCGTCCGTTAGTATGCTGGCTTCAGGAGGTTCTATATAAATTTCAGTAGTCTCGTCAATATAAGCCATTTCCAGGGCTTCTTGAAGTGTTAGCCCTCTTCTGTAATGAAAAATATGTCTAAATGTAACATTTCCTAAAAAACGCCAAATTCGACATCGTGAGAACCTAGCGTTACATATATGTAACGCAAAATGTCGGACGTCATGACACACAATATTGTCTGGTTTTGATGAACCGCCTATTGTTGACATAAAAAAGCGCTATTCTACTTTAGTGAAATGCGATGGAAAAGTAAATATACAAAGAAGGAAAACATTTATAGTACTTACTCGAAACGGATGTCATAATTCATTGCAGCTTTCTTTGATATGCAGATTTCAACACTCAACACAACAGAGCTGTCAGCGACCATAACCACACTTTAGCACACTATCTTTGTTATTTCGCGGTACTCTAGCAGCGCCCACTATTCGGAAAATCGCAGAACTAGGGTGCAAATAAATTAAAATGTAAGACCATGTAAGTGTTCCTTATATGTAACACTAGGTCATAATGGGTTAACAACAATAAGAAAATACAATGAATCTTGAGCAGTTACATTAATGTAATCAAATTCCAACAACACATTTCGAATATCACACCAAAATTGCAGAATGTTAAGAACCTTCAATCAAGTTTGTTTTAGTTATTTAGGTCACATGGTCCTTGAGAATTGTTGAATACCCTATTTAATAATTATTACTTACATTCAATTCCTGTAGAAGCTGTGGGAAGCAATTCTCCAGCAGCCTTAACTTCATCAAACCTAACTAATAATGCAGGAAGGCGAACAGTCGGTACCAAATTACGTCTTTGCAAATCTATCCTAAGTTTTTCACCTACGTGTTTATATAAATCTACTAATGTAGAAAATGCTGTATCTCGAACTGTTGCAGTTGGATCTGATAATAACTTAACTATATGAGATATAAATTTGCTAAGAGTTACTGATTGTGCTCCATGCCTAAACAAAAACAAAAAAAGAATTATTAAAATCAATATCATTAAAATCATGATGTCAAAGTTGGCTATGAAACTGTGATCGTAAGAAACAGTACGTAAATGTTAATTGTCATACTCAAATGTCAAATCTGCTGTGTGTTTTGTAATTTGCTTATCAGTGGACCTAGTTAGTTTCAATTAATAAAATAGTCATTTGTTTTTGCTTAGAAAGAAGTGTGAAACATTTGTAAAATTGGGAAGTGTTGCTGATGAAGAAGCAAGAAGGCAGAAGCAAAGTACTGAAAACATTGTCAAAAATTTAATTAAGGTTACGAAAACTCTAAATACTTGTGTATGAACCATTTTCAAACATTTGTCCAATTTGATGTAGCAGACAATTTTTTTGTTAACGATTTTTTTTATTATGCGTTCACTTTGTAAACAAATGAGTGTTGACCATGACTTTTTGACATATCTCATGTTGTATGGTGTTTGACATCAAAAATTGTAAAGTTAGGAAATTTGACATTTTCTTAGAATCTTTGGGTGTTGCCCGGTTATAGTTGCTAAGCAATTTATATTTGTTATTTCAAGTCGGGTTTTTTTCTAAATCTGGAATAACATAATTTATTAATTTTGTCCTTATCATTTATCATCAAATTATTTATTTGCGTATTCATATTCGCAATTGTTTTTTCGAATCATTTCATATGTATTTGTAAGACACCGATATGATGGCAATAATGGGCCGAGTCCAATTTAACAAAATTTGGTATGAATACATATATCACGTCTTAGGTACACAGTTGGTACTGAAGCTTTTACAATTATTTTTAATTTTCAATTGCTACCTACATCAATGATCACCTGGATTTATTTGAAAATGACCTGTATACTATTTACCTGAACAAGTGTAGTTAACAATTGCAGCTTGCCATCTTTGGCAAATGTACAGAAACAAGTACATATATACCTTTGTAATATTGTTATATTAAAAAAGAATCTGTATTTGTTTCTGTACACTAGACTGCAGTGCAGGAATTGCATGAAGTTGATTATCACTTCGGTCTATGACACCATGATTTACATATTGAGGATGTTGTCAGATCAATTTAATTAACTAAAATTACTTTGATTTAGGATGTGTAGGACAATTCGCACATTAGCACTAAATCATACTGTTTAGTGTTTATATCAACCTAAGTTCTCTAAATCTGTATTACAAATTTGAAGCCGTGGGGCCATGGAGGTATGATCTTTTTTGATCATTCAACACAGATTTATTTATAAGAGAATTATAAATCTGTTAATTTAACTGTTTTTCAGAGGATTCTCTTAAAACTAGTAGTCGACAATAAATCCAAAACATTTGATATTTTATCAAACTAATCATAAACAGTATATTGGATTTAAAAATAGTTGTCTCATACAATCATACACAACAATTGTATACAATAAGAATTGTATTTTACAATTAAAAGTTATTTTTTCAAATAATTTAGCAGTCCATATTCTAACTAAAATGCAAAAATAATATTGATATGGATATTGAAATAAATAATACCATTGTATGTAGAAGAAATATGCTACAAAAGGCATACATGGCAGATGTAAATATCTTTGTTAAATCATGTTCTTTTATTTACTTGTGGATATTACTAGTTTAAAAAAGTTTAATAGATATCATTATATTTTGCAACAAAATGTCGTAATTGAAACCCCTATGTTCACAATTTCACACTCACCTTGACATCAGTTTTCAGATTTAAGAAAAAAGACAACCAAATTAAAAGTGAAAATGTTTTTTTTTTAAATTTGAAGTATTAACTTTACAATAGGTCCATAGAGAATTTAGTAATGATGTAGAAATAAATCTTAACATATCTCTTATAAATAAACTTATAATGTTAAAAATCATAAAAATATTGAGAACTGCTTTTCCAAATAAACCAGACTGTAATGATAATAATTAACAGAACAATAAAAAATTATAAATTTAATTCTTATACCAACAATGTTAAAGGAATGTCATATAAAACTACAATCAGTATTAGCAAATAGATTTGTTTAAATCGTAAACAAATTTAATAGGGACTATGAAAAATAATTTGATAATGACGCACCTAAAAAATACCTACATTTTATCCAAGGACTTTTATAAAGTACTAATCTAACATCATAGAAATGAAAAGTTACAGAAGTGAAATTATAAATATTTAAAATACTTTGATTTTTAACCAATACTAATATAAAGAAAATGTTTCTAATTATCACAATAATTTTATTTAAATTTTGTAGCATCATCTGTAATAACAATATATTAAATAGTTTATCATATCTACACTTTACTTTTTTAATTGTAACACATATTTTACAAATATTCTAAATACTTACTCATTTAATGTATTCACAAGACAACGCAGCACTTCTTCTCTGATCTTAGCATTTTTATGTGTGAAACCAGGCGTAAGTTTTTCTAGGAGTGTTTGAGGTGTGAGCACGTTTCGCTCTAGCAGTTTCAAAATAAGCAACTGCGCCTTTTCTCGAACTGTGTCTTTAGAATCCCCCAATCGATCCACTACAGCTGGTAAAACTGTTTGAAGATACGGCCTAAAATCGTGCCCTAATCGATCTATCAATGAGGTCATTACTTCAATGCCATTGCTAGACACCTGCAATAAAATGTAGCGTTTTATTTTAAAGAATTTTTGTTATGCATTTCTTGAACAGTTACATAAATAAACAAGATACAGCGGTGTGCAATGCCGTATATGGTACTTGTACATTATTTATCTATACATACATACATAATGTATTTATTAATTTATATACAGTATTGGAAAAACTTCATCTAAGAAGTGGGTTTTCATGTGTGACCAAAAGGAAAAATAGCAAACAGTAATACATCTGAGAAAGATAGGTATTAAGTCTTAAAATAACTTAGTAACTTTTTTGTAAGATTGGTGCTATAGCTAAGAAGTTTTAAATATAATTGACGTTTGTCATTTTAACACAATAACCTAAATTGTTTATTTTATTAAATAGTTAAGTTCCTTCTACTTTTGAATATAACTGTTCATTTTGTTTAAAGAATCAAATATTTTTAATATCGCTGTGGAATTATCCGCTGTTTATCTTTAGCTACTAAACATATTATTGACTAAAAAGTTTCGAAAAATTTAGTTAATGTGTTAAAATGACAAACATCAATCATATTTAGAAATTCTTAGCTATAGAACCAACCTTACAAAAAAGTTACTATATTTTAAGATTTGGCAAGTACAAGACGCATTGCTATTCGCTATTTTCCTTTGCTCACACATGAAAATCCAAGCCCTAGATGAAGTTTTTCCAATACTGTATAGTTTGTTGGTAAACAAGAATAATTTATTTTGCAGCACTCGTATAAATACAGCGATAAAAAAAATTATAGTCATAAGGATTTATAAAACATGCATGTCGTTTGAATTTTTTGCATGTCGAGAATAATTCTCATATATAATTTAAGTGGTCTAATTTTTTCCAACAAAATTTGTCATTTCAGAAACGAGTAGCTTTTGCAACGAAAATTACACGAGTCGACGAAGGAAACAAGTGTAATTTTCGAAAAGCAAAAGCTACGAATGTGTCAAGAAATTAGACAACGAGTTCAATGGCTTGACAATCCATTGAGCAAATTTTTATTTATTTTGACATAAATTTTTTCACTGAGAAAAAAACCATTAGTGGTTTTTTTCACTATAAACTAATTTCATTGGTCTCACTTTCAAAAATTCTGTAATTTGATTGGTTAAAAACTTTCAAGTTGGATTGTCACGAAGAAATGTTGATAAAATAGGGAGCGTACTGACGTCTAGATGGCAGTTAGAAAATGCAATTAATTTGACATATTTGCTCAATAGGATATTTAGTGTGGAAAGAAACTTTACGCACACACGAATGGGTGACGAAGCTGAGTAAGAAATCACACGAGTGCAAAAGCTTCCAACGAGTAATGTACGATGTTTATCCGACCCCCCCCCAAATTATTAATGTTTAAAAATGTTTAGATTTTTAATTTTTCAAGAATATAATTTTTGAAGATTTTAAATAAAGATTTTTATGAAAAATTTCATATAATTATTCATATTGTAAAACTAAACTGTTTAAAGAATTAAACCTTATGTTCTAAAGGTAAATGGTTTAAGAAAATTAAACTTTAAGTGTAATAATTTTGTCAAACCTAATTATAAAAATTTTGCTTTAAAATCTTCAAAAATTATGAGTTACCGTTTATTTAAAAAGAAAAAAAATACACTGAAGGGAGATTTTCTTCCCAGTTAGTTACTTTGGTAAACTTGAATCAAAAATCTTCATTGAGTGAGGTTAGGTTAGGTATAATGTATATTTCTTTCTGATAGCTAAAATAGCTAATTAAACATTAATGTCATCATTAAAATTAAATAACTGTTATAGATTTCTAGAATTGTTTGTCGTCGACTAGCATCACCATGCTATGATTATGAATGTCATAATCATTAATAATCTGTCACTTTATGTCATGTCTTAAAGTTATCTTGAACACGAAATAAATTTATTTTGCCAATTTATTGCTGATAGAGTTATACAGATAGAAGAGGTTACTATGCGTTAATTGCGGAATTACTATGCGGAACACAAAAGTTTGATACAACTTTGTTCTAGGACGTGCCTATTTTTCAGAAAAAAACTTTATTTTAGCATGTTAGTAATATTAGCTTAATTATGGGACTTTGTCAGAAGATTCATCTTATTTAGGGCAACAAAAAGCCTTCATAAGATTATTTCGCATGATCAATCGTTTATGCGTAGAATTGGATTACTTCTACAATTCTATTTTTCGAAAAAAGTGAATTTTTAAATGTAAAATCATCATCACATTGTGCTGGGTATCAGATATCAAGTGCCATTAAGATTTTGTAGGTTATATAAGATAAGACTTTCCCAAGTCATTTTTAACTTGAAGACTGCGGCAAACTTCTGCCTAGGCAACCTCGGAGGGGGCCCTGGCCAGTGGCCGAAATGATAAACATTTGTGATTTCATTTGCAAAAAAGATTTTTTGATTGTTTCTGATATTAGTACATTAATTAAAATGTAACATTCTGTTAGTATATTTAATAGTTTTTACGTAGGATACTAAATTTCCTGAAAAACTGAAGCTGTTATGAAAGTAGTAAACAAATAAACAGTTTCTATGACATAAATAAAATGTGCATAGTGCTACTTTCCATTGTCTCGATTTTAGCAAATTCCAAACTTTTTCTTGAATTATATTGAATAAAATTAGTGTTAATATTGACTCATATAATTGTTAATTTAAATTGTTTATATTTATCTTCATTAATACATCTCTTTTATTGATAATAAGCTAAAACTACCTAAAACTTGTTTTATGTTTTATTATTTGTTCTTTAAAGATTAACATACTATTCCCTTATTGCTGAGAGTATTATACGAATACTATCAGCGAATCACTTTTAATGTGACGTCACAGCACTAGGCATACGAAAGGCTATGGCAATCTAGTTGGTATTGATCGGAGTTATTAAAAAGTTTCCATTTAAACATTAAAGAACTTGAAAAGATTTTATCAATATGATAATTATTATGATAATCAGATTTTGGAGGTACACTCTGCGCCATAAAAAAAGCTGCACCTATAAAATAGGAGTTGCACTGGCTGGTTATTGCCATAAAAAGAAAGCAGTTGAAAGAGAATAACATTCAAACGTGATGATCACACTATTCAAAAATTGGCATTGTAAAATTGTTTTTTAACACCCTCGTAACTTAGTAGAGAACCGACAGAAGCTACTACAAAGAATAGTAACAGTACACAGGAGGCTAAGTGAATTTGGTTGAAGATTTCTCTATTTCAAATTAATAGGTGCAGCTTTTGTTTTGGTGCAGTGTATATTACACTTAGAAAATGCCACATCAGTTGCAGGCATCATCACCTACCTCATACCTTAATGCTGTACAGTGCCATCTATGTACATTTACAAATGTGTTCCAATAGCTTTAAATTTGTTACATAGAAAATGTTGGATTTTAAGCAGTAAATGATATGAAGTTAGCTAGATCATGGGGATCAAGTGGCCTACGACCAATAAAAGACCAACCTCTAGCGCCCTCTGTTAATTGTGAGTCCAAATACAGAATTTCGTACACTTATTATTAATCTCTTTTTTAATTAACATCTCTCATATATTTAACCATTCTTAATATTTAAATTGTGATTGTGCCAACATCCCAGGTAGCCACCTAGAAGCCCCAAGAAAGAAGATAAAAGTGGAACTACTCCAAGATCAACAAGATTCAAGGTAGACCATTTTATTTTTAATACAGGGATTAATAGAAAATATTAGAAATAGTTAAGTTAAGGCAGTCATGCAAGCAGGCCAATTACTCTAAACTTGTTTATATACATACATACATAATCTTTAACCCCTTATACCTTTCGGTGTCGAGGTATATATAAAAATTAAATCGGGGCCACGATAAAAAGATCACAGAATGTTAACGCAACTATGGATTCACCTAGATTATACAAATGGACATGCCCCAAGTGGATTTTAAAGAGTCAATACTCTTTACAAATCAGATTAAACGGACACACTCGCTGGAATAAACTCTAACAACGGTTATATGGACAGGTTCCTAAATGTTATACTGGGAAGAACCTATTTAAATCAGAAAAAGCTATATAATACATTAATTAACTACTTACTTTAATACAGTGATTGCTAGTTGTTTTAATTAGACATTAATTACATACAATTCACGATACCTCTACGTTCTTCAATTAGTGTAGATTGTAGAAATCCTCCGGTTGTATGTATTAGAAGAAACGCCAGTTATTCGTAACAGTGCTCAAGAGTGACAACAGCAAGTAACCAAATTCCAGATAATACACAGATTATATGTGCAAAGAAGTTAAAAAGAGGGAAAAGAAAGATCAAAAAAAAAAGGAAAAAGGAGAGAGACTTAAACTTGAAAGGTGGCCTCAAAGAATTGTCAAACCGCTTCCAGAGTCGATTCCAAGTGCAGTGATTAGTAAATGTTTCCTTAAAAATGTGTTCATACACTCAAAAGAATTGTAATGTCAAATCCCTAAAGGCTTCCAAAAAATGGAATAAATGGAAAATCCACCAACCAGAATCACATTAAAATACGCAAAAAATGCGTTTCCAATTAATACAACAAAAAAAACACGCAATTCACTAAGGCGATGCCTAGAACATTCTTTTGAAGCTAATGAAACCAGAATATATAAAGAAGTAGTTATCGAAACAGGACAGATTTTTGGCCAATTCAAAATGGGAACTAAAAGTAGGGAGAATGCAAAACTCCCCAAAGATACAGGATGGCAAAAAGTCGAACGATACAGACAGGGTGTTACGAAATCAACGCGTAACATAATAAATGTGTAAATTACATTTGTGTGTAAAGTGTAAATAAACATGTAGATCCAACCATAAGAGACACAAATATTTGTTTGGAAACTGAAAATATCGATTCTTCAGTACTTTTATCATTCGATTTTTATAAAATTATAAAATGTGGGCAATGACTATTTTATCCCCAGCCCTTCAATTAAATATGTACGAATGTTCAATCAATGATTTTTATGTAATTGTATGGTATTCCATACGCAGACATTTTTGAGGTATGGAATGCTCCATATACTTCAGACAGTGATAGCCAAGCCCAAGAACATGTAAATCTAAGTTCCTTTTCCTTCATAGTTATTCGTCAACATCCAGTCTGCATTTATACAGAAATCGTATTCATTTTAGGAAATAGATTTCTGTTATAGGTAAGTAAACAATTATTCTACCAGTATAGAATAGCTTTTATAGAGTAATTTATTTTTTATTTCAGTGTGATAGCGCAAATATTAACCAAGCTTTGATAATAAGAATCCGCTAATTGGAATAATAATGTGGTCAAGAAAATTATTGTAATAAATAAACAGAACACCTAGTAGTCTCATAAATACTGTTACACTTTGAACGCACTCATTGCATATGAAAAATTGTATTCATGTTGTGTTAGTTGATATTTGACAACTGGGGTTAAGGGTTTATGTGCAAAAAATTCTTTTAAAATTAATAAAGCTTTAATAATGGAATGGGGCTTCAATGAAAATAAAATTGTTGTGATAGACCTTTGCAAGTGCAGCATGGAAAGAAGTACTATCTTCAAAACCTTGTAGCTACTTGGTATTAGCTAAATGTTTGTTTACTGAGTCATCAAATTGTTGGTGGATATTGGTCAAGTAGAAGAGTGCCAAATATCTGAGAGACCATGCATTCAGGTCTATTCTGTAAGCAATCATATCAATTGTTACACTCCGATTGATTGTTATGGGATAACCATAACAAGCGATTTTGCAAAAGTGGTATTCTCTAAGCACTTTCTGTATCAATCGATTGCTATGTTATAACAATAAATTGAAGACTCATATCAATTGTCATCCGGTCGTTGTTATGTACTCATCTCAAAACTTTATTGTGTTTTATTTTCACAAAAACGTTAATATTTCTATAAAAATTCTTTTATGTGAATAGAAAACCATTGTATTTGTAAATAAACCTCAAGAAAAGTAATTTCGCAAACGTTTATGTTAAAAACCGGTTCCTCTAACCTCACTTTTTGGTAGTCGTGTTTTGTTAACAAGCAGGTAAATCTCAACACTACGAATGCCCAAGCGCCCGGCGGGTGCCTCTAGGGGCGGGTGCCGGGTCCGGCATGGATCCGTGTCGTTACAAACTGTTTGTTTTGTTTAACCTCAACTGATAAATATGTATATATCTATAAAAATTAATGCATCATGCACGCATGATTATAAATAAATAAGTGTTTTTCCTGTCTTTCCAACTGTCAACATCGTTCTTTCAGGCCGTAACTTGTTATTAGGATTAAAATAAATGACTATTAAGAAATACTTATAGCACTTATAATACTTATAAATATTTAACATATTCCTATCACAGGTTGGTCGCAGTTTTCCCGTAATTAACAATTTACTGTTGCTCATAAAATCTAATAACAAATTAAACTGTTTTTCACTAGTTTTTTGCAACTTTTATATCTTTACTACTAATTTTTAAAAAGTAGGGAATTCCCGCGGGTGTCAAATATATCAAAATGTCAAGTACCACGAGACCTATGGTAGATGGCGACAGTGCGCGCATGCGCAGTTATCTCCGAAGTCTCAACAAGTGGCATTTCGATTGCTACGTTTTCCTCTTCAATCGGCGGGTAACAATTGACGTTACAGAATACCAAAACCAGCTTGAATTGTTATGAGTTCACATCAATTTGTTTCCCTTCAATAATTGCTATGCGTAACAATTGATATGAAATGGTTTTTACAGAATACATGTCATTGTATGTACGTCACAAGCGATTAACGCTGCCAAGGACCAAATCGACTGGAATTCGCCCCAAAACCAAAATATTATGTTGCATAAGATGCTGATATGAAGACTACCAATGTATCCTACCAAAAACAAAATTTAGAGTTAGGTGCTTACAAAAAGACACACCAGGTGCTTGTGTACCGCTGACTTGAAGAAAAAACGAAGGATAGCTCATGACAGTTTTTGGTTCGGTACGCTGATGGAAAGCGCCAAAAAATGTTGTTCGCAGATGAGAAAATTCTCAGTATAGAAGAATGTTACAACAAATGGAATGACAAGAGTTTGTGCTCGGCCATCTAAGGCAGCTTTCTGACTTGTCCCGAAAATTCAGAGAGGTCACCATTCTAGAACTGTTGCGGTTTGATGAGGTCTCACTATGATGGGATCAAGACATGCATTTATGTGAAAAAGAAATCAAACTGTCGGTCCTAGTGTTATAACCTACAGTTGCTAGAATACGTTTTACATTGCCTCGGCAGCTTTATTTTAGTCGGAGAGAGATCCGTCGGTTTCAAAATTTTCATGAGGCCTTTTTATATAATTGTACAAATTTAATGACCGCCAGGTATTCTTTACTATTCCCCAAAAATACCAAAAAGGGTTGAACACAAGAAAACAAAAATAAAGCAATAAAATCGATATCATAAATAACAATTTAATTAATATAGCATGCAATATTATTATAAAAAAGATAATAGAAATAACATAACCGTTACAGTGTAGCAAGAACTGTTCTTAAAGTACAGTTTAATGCCCTCGAGCAAGACCTTCTTCAACAATCGAGAATGGATCTTTCAACAAGATTCTGTACCAGTCCATAAAGCAAAATCATCACAAACATGGCTCAAAAACAACATACCGAACTTCATCAGATGTGAGAACTGACCCTCTGAAACCCAAATGTGAATCTGCAAGACTACAAATTTTGGTTCGTTTTAGAGGGCATGATTTGCTCTAGAAGACAAAAAAGTATTAAGTTCTTAAAGAATTTCGTTGTCCATGTAGTCTCCAAGTTTCCAGCGTATGAGGTGCATGCTGCAATACACTAGTGACCAAACTATCTCAAGGGCTGTGTGACGACAGCCATTTCAAATAATTACTTGGTATTTTATTTTATAGTAGTCAAATAATGAAACCATAGTGCGGATATTAAAAAAACCATTGTTGTTTTCATTTTATAACAGACGAACTGTGTAACAGTATTTATGAGACTACTAGGTAATATTTTATTATTCGATTATTACACATTTTAAAATGTAAGCTTAGCTATGGAATATTCAATTTTAGAATAGTCAATAATATAAAATCATGTATTGTCTGTATTATTAATATTGACCACTATAAAATAAACACACTAAATTATGTATATGCAGAGGCGGAAACTACTTAGGTGTATCGATGCCAATGCACCCACAATCACAAATGGGGTACATTGCACTCGAATAAATTATGAGAAAAACAAAAATTTTTCAAGAATCAACACCTATCTTTCGTGCATGTTTTAACATCTGACATATATTTTCTTCAGCCGGGGCACTAACATAGAGATCCTATTATGATGGTCAGCAACATCGTTCTTTACTTATGTTAATTGTTGATGTGGTTTACTCTGAAGTCTCGTTGTCGGAGTCAAAATAGTCAAGAGATTCAAAAATCAAGAAAACTTCGAATTCTTTTTCAGACTTATACATCGTCCGAAGATTACATATGGCCGAAGATGACCCAGCAAGGATTCGATAACATAGTTGTTTGAAATAACTATTCTATTAGTGGCAAATAGGAATGAATTGAGATCTCTTTATTCTAATAGGCAGAATATTCCTATCATCGGTTTTATAATAAGTAGGATTCACTGCATTATTTTTGTGATTTCATAATAGACTATGATACTATGAGATACTAGAGATATTTTGTAGTTTTTATTAACAAACTAATGAATGGTGACTTACTAACATGCAAAAAATAGCTTAATTCCATAACAGACATTTGAAGTACTTCCCTCGTAAGTATCGTAGTTATCATTATCAAACTTGATTTTTTTTAAATCTGTTTGATATTTTCTTCTATATTGTCACAGCCTGTCATCAAAAGTAATATACCGACTGAATGCTATGTGTAATTAACATTACCCCATGCTTTGAAATAATGTATTTTGGTTATAGATAATGTGCATTAATGTTGTTGTATTACATTCTGTTAAAAATTATTATACATAAAATTATCCGGTTCAATTCCACGAGGTCTTTTTTGTTTTGTAGATACCACATTAGTTCTCTTGTACAAGAATAATAAGTGATTAGTCAAATCTTGTTAGGAATTAATTAATTACACACACTTAAAAAATTCCGCTACAAAAAATACAAAAAATTCTAATTCTAAAACAAGACAAAAACCAGTTTTTCTTTTCTTTTATCAAAATGAAAAACTACAACTGCATGTATGTATATATTTATTTATATTAGCACACACATTAGCACAAGAATTAATTCAGATAACTCAAATTTCCTTAAAAAAAAGTTGTTACAAAATCTACTCTTCCATAAAAAATAATAATATACATAAAAGGCAAAAAGTAATTCTATAGCTAAATATAGAAAACTAGCAATAAAAACATTACATCATAAGGTGGCACTGTCAAGGACAAATTGAGAAAAATAAATCAAACAATTGCAGCCTTCATATGAAATTTGCACTTATTATTATTACTCTTCATTTTGTGATAAACAGGATAATTCATAGACAAAAAAGCATGTAGGTGATCAAAACTTAGAATTATCTCACAGTTCAGCTATATTTAGTAACATAAAGTTGGTGTAGCAGTTTATAAAAAGCCACTTGTTAAATACATTAAAAAGAGATAAAAACTGTAATCATTGCGAGATATTGGTAATAAGAAATAAATTGTTATCAAATTAAAAATGTTACAACTGAGATCACAAAATACATTCCTATACATACATATTATTTTTGCTTATAGTTCAGTAGCTGTTCATCTGCAGTAAATTAAATGATTGGCTCAAATAAGATAATGAAAGGAATAACACTAGTGACTTAAAACAACATTCAACACTGATCACCATTACTAAAACATATAAACAGAATGCAATTTCATGCATAGTATAAGTACCTAACATCTAAAAATATAAATCTATTTGTGTCTAAAAGACACTTAGAATTAAAAACACAGTACATTTCTCCCGTTGCTAAGTTACCACAAAAATAAAACAACATGGAAGTTGGATTTATATTTATATATAACTCAATTTGCACTATCTTTTAATTTTAAATATGTAAGGGTACCTTTTTTAAGAATTCTGTACTGTTATTTTCATTATGTTCTAGGACAGCAAGGCTAATATGATGCTATTTTTTTATATAAAAGCAAATAGCATCATATTAGCCTTGCTGTCCTAGACGATTATGAAACCAATAGTACATTTAGAATATGGAAAGAAATTTTTTTGATATTAAAGTAATCTTTGCAATAATAAAACCCTTCAGCTGCACCATCAAGATTTTACTTTAATAATATCAACGAAAACCTTATGATTACTATAATGAACATTTAGCAACATTTAGCTACCTGTCAATTTGAAATGGTTTTGCATTACTTTATATGCATGACAGAATAAATTAGATTTTAAAAGTACAACCTACTAATTTTCACATTATAAAAAAAATTTTATAATGTAATGGTGTCTAATTAACAATAACACAATATGTTTTTAAACCCAAAGGAAAAATTAAAAGATCAAAACTCTATGGTTTAAAAACTTTAGAAACAAATTGCCCATGGTCTAACAGGGGCCGATTATAAAATTTCGCAAAAGATTCAGAGTTTTTGCTCCAACCTGCTGAGTCCCTGAATATGTCTATTGAAACCTGCCAGTCCTATGAGCAGCAGAAGTTGAAGCATGACGACTTGAGTGAGATTTAAAAGTATTAGTGTCGATCCCAATCAATTGCATGGAGCATTTTGCCCACCGGCTTAGTGTTTGTTTAGAAGCAACTTTGTATGGCTTTTGAAAGCTTAGGAAAAGGTAATTGCTGTTTGTGACTCTTAGCTTTTCGGTTTCTCGAATATACTTGTGTAAACAAGAGACTACACATAAATTGGACATTTCATCAAATCTAGGGAGGATTAACCTAGGCTGTTTGGTTTTTATACCAGATGTTTTAATCCTACCATCAATGAAAATTTGACCTTTGGCCAGTAGCTAAAGTTACCTCCTGCCCTGTCTTGAATAATTTTTTTTGGTAAGAATCTTAAGATAATGGCAAAAGGAAGGAACGGCATCAAAATTTATGTTTTGCCATGAGAGGATGAAGGCATCAGAAATAAAAGCTTCTGGATCCTTAAACCACGAAACGTATTTCGTACATTTGTACCATTGTGTTACCTCTGGAGTCCCTAGTATATTTCTGATCTGAGTAAGGCATAGTCTCCAAAGACCATTCTGTCTCTGGTTCAGGCACCCGAGACTCCAAATCAGCCATCCAGTTATCTCTTGAAATAATATAAGACACAAAAATCCACAGATCATGTTGCTTGCACCATTGCCAAATTATTAAAGTGAGTGTACTGAACGCTACCTATACGATTAATACAGGTCACTACAGTCATGTTATCACACCTTATCAGGATATTACAGTTTCTTAAATTTTTAACAAAACATTTTAGACCCAGAAAAATAGCTTGCAATTCTAAAAAATTAATGTGGTTTTGTTTATCTGCAACAGTCCGCCATCCGTGTATTTTTTCACCATCACAACAAGCTCCCCAATCCAAAGAGAAGAATCTGTAAAGATTTCTAGTTGTAAAGAGTCTTGAATTATGTCGTTGCAGGCTAAATAACTTCAATCTGTAGGAGATTGAAGTGACATCTTGGCATTATAATTAATATGATTTTTCTGAAGAACAATCAGCTTTTCCCACTCAAAATATTTGGTGTACAGCCACCCATATTTTATGGATGGACAAACGAAAGCCAAAAGTTCTAAAAACTGTGCGAACCCCTTATTTTGAAAAAACCTGATCCATTTTACAATTCTATCCCTTTTCTCACCAGGGAGCTCTATTTTCATAGTATCGGTGTGAAAAATAAAGTCTAAGAATTTGCATGTTTTTGACGGGTTCAGATAGTTTTTCTCAAAATTAATTACAAACCCAAGCGATGTAAGCATCTCTATGATGACCTCTGTGTTCTTTTTACAATCATTTACATCAATCGTACTGCAGAATTTATTAAAATCGGATAAATCAATCAAAACTTATGCTCATTGAAACTTTTTTACAGTTACCAGTTAAGTTACAAACAACCCCAAAACCTGCTTCCCAGTTTTCCTTAAACTTTGAATACAAAAAGTCATTACTAATTAAACTGACACAATAAATGTAAAGATTTTGTTAATCAATAAATGATCATTGCAAGAGCAGACATCATAATAATATAATAGCTGTATTCTTTACTGCAGTGACATATGTCAGGCTTTGTCTGTCACCCAACCGATATGACTTTTAATCTCGTCAAAATTAAGTGTATTTCAAGTGTAACACATGTATAGAGAGGCTATTTGAGGTTAATATACAGTGTTCATTTGGTCATATGACCTTCCTACGATCACTAATTGAGATGAAAAGTAAAGTTTCTGAACTTTTATACTCTGGTGTAGAACACCTATCTCCAATTGCAATGGTGACTGGATTTCCTAATTTTTACTACACTAACTACACTCTATCTAATAAGACATCGTCGCTGATTTTCGCACAACTTAGGAGGGTAAGAAGTGCAGCTCGGTATCATGTGGTTACCCTACTTGGGGGCTAATACGCTTCATACTTGAAGCTGACTAATCGTGTTTAGATCGTTTGAGAATTTGTGTTTAGTAAAATGAGTGCTGTCTACGATTTGAAGCGGTTTCTTTATACCCATCCCAAAGGTCCACAAATGTCTTTTTCAAGTGCTGCAAAGTATATGCATAAGTCAGTCAATTTCGTTAAACATTGGATTAAGCGATACAAGAACAGTAAAACTGTAGATGACCTCCCAAATCGTGGATTAAAAAGATCAACTACAAAGAAGCACGATAAGGCGTTTCAAGTTAACGTTTTCAAGAAAACTCCTACATTATCTTTGCGCCAAAGAAAAGAAATGCTAGCCAAAAAAACATAAATATTAGTCTTATGACTAATAACTATGAAGTTGTTTAATAGAAAACGATGTCACTTATAGAATACCAAGCAAAAACCGTTGTTGTCTGCAAAACATGTTGAAAAACGCCTTTCTTAGGCTCAAGAAAATATTAATTGAGATTGGAGTGACGTGGTTTATTTCTTACGAGTGTCTTTTTTCGGATGGATTAGTAGGAAGAAAGCATGGTCTGTTCCTGGTCGACCTGTAATTCTATGAAGTGTCAAACAGCCTGTAAAAGTGAATGTATAGGGTTGCTTTAGTGCACGTGGTTTTAGTGTATGTTAAATTCTACCAGAATGATTAAAATCTATCAGAAGGGATTGTTGAAATCAACAAAGAAGTGGTTTGGCGATAATAATCACCAATTCGTTTTACAAGAAGACAATGACCCAAAACATCGCAGTCGTGCGTGCACCTCGTGGAAAGCCGAAAACAGTATTCAAAGCATGGATTGGCCATCTCAGTTTCCCGATGCTAATCCCATCGAGAATGTTTGGGGGATTATGAAATGCAAGCTCCGGAGTAAGCATGCGCAAAATATTAAACAACTAAGTCATCACATTAAGCAAATGTGGAGGTCTCTTCCAGTAACATATGCAGAAAAACTAGTAGAATGTGCACCAAGGTGTTAAGCAATAAACGATAGTAATGGTGATTGGACAAATTTTTAATACATAGTGTAAACATGTATTCAATAAAGTTTTAAAATATACAATTATTTTTGTTTTATTTTTTTTTATTATACCAAATATCAGCGACGGTGTCTTATTAGACAAGAGTGTATGTTCTGTCGTGCTTAATAAGAATGCAGTATCTGCAAAAAGAAGCTGTCTAGAAATATACTGCGTGGAATCTTAATATAAATAATACGGCATATTTCTTAAATTGCTGTTTTGCATACTTACTAAGCCCAGCAGTATTATAGAATAATAGTCTTTGGTGGTAACTATTGTCCTTAATTTCGAAAATTCTACTTCTCCCACTTTCAATTTACTGTGAATCTATGGGTGTTTCATTTTATACTTCCACCAACATATTGTAACGAATAGTAAACCCACATATGACGTCATCAAACATTCTAGGTGTATAAGTCATCAACTGTATGACTCATCAATCAACACCTGCGAGTATGACTCATCGACACGCCTCATTGACGTCACTTATAAACAGCTGCATGTATGACTCATCAACACGTCATCGAACATTCTAGATGTATGAGTCATCGTATGAAAGATATAAATTGAGTTCGCGGGTAGAAGGAGTGCAGTTAATATTTAACCGTCGTAGTGAAATGTACTCTGAATAAATAAATGTTAATAATTATTAAAAAATATAATACAAAATATTTACATTATTAAAAATTCAAAGTTAATAATTATTGTAATACATAAATAGTTTTTATATAAATAGTCCTCATATAAATTTGTAAATACCTAGTTTGTTAAATAGTTTATAGTTATAGTGTTTTTAATTAAGTGCATTGTAAAATAATCTTTTCTTTATTAATAGACGATTTTAAACAGCATTTTTGTTATTATTTTAAAAAAAACATTACAATATACAATCCATAGCTTTCATGCTGCAAGTCTCTTCAACTTTTTAACTTGCTAATTAATTTCTCTTAGAGTATTCTGTTTTTCTGTTATTTTCAGTTTTTATTTTTTTTTCTTTTAATGTAGTAGCAATATTACTAGTTGAAAATTGGTGGATCATAAAAAACTATTTAGTCTGAGAGGTGGATGGAGAAATGGATTAATTTCATTTTTACCATTAGAAATCTTTTATTGGATACTGACCATTATTTCAAATCTCAGAAGATTTTTTAGATTCGATCTTTGCATTTGTTAACTGCATCTTTAATTACGCAACTTTTATCAGATTGATTTAAGGCATTTTTATTTTCTGGTAAGGCAATGAAACAGTTATCGTTGTTACATTGTATATGTTAAATTTAACTTATGCGTTAATAATAATATAAAATTTATAGTTTTGTAATTGTCAATTTCAAGCAGACAAAGTAGAGCAAGGAAGACAAATTTAGAACTACTAACATTAAATTATTAGAAATAGAGTCAGTATAATAATGATTACTTGACAGTGTTGATATCAATTAAACAGATTATGCTACAAAATAAGTTAATTAGTGAATAAAATAATGTTTCAAAAAAAGTAAATTGTTTTTCTTATTTTTTATCTATATATATAAAAGGGAAAGATTGTCTGTCTGTCTGTATGTATGTATGCGATTTTCTCCGCAACCACTGGACCGATTTGGATGAAATTGGTATCATTGGAAAGGTCTTGGCCCAGAATAGAAAATAAGACCAAATTGGACTCTGATCGGTCATCGTGGTCCGAAATAACAGCGAAAAACCCATATATGGAAGTTAAAAATGGGTACTGAGATTGATGTGAATAGATATGTTGTCAATTGTCAAATTTGGTAATTTGACAATTACAAAAAGTAAAAACATGTAATTTCAATAAAGCGTAGCAAAGCGCGCCGGGTATTTGCTAGTGTTTTATAACAATTAAGTCGTACACGTTTTCATTTAACAGACTGTATACTGCACGCTGGCTCTTAAGATGAATATAGAACTGAATAAACGAAGTTCTTGCAATTATTATCATTTTTCCACTATTACAATCTTTTGTCTATAAATTTAGTACTATATTCTCACTATTTTACACCATTTTCAGCCATTTTTTAAAGTGTGGTGGTTAATCAAAAAAATTAATATGCAATAAATGTCATAAACATTTACAGATTAGATTTATACAATCTTCAATATGAATCTTAATTGCAATGCAACAATAGAGAAACAAAAGATAATGGAAATAGAACAGTTATCGAAAGACCGGAACAATCTATCAGAAAACAAGGCAGATGAAAGAATACCACCAATAACAACTTTTTGGCAGAAAAGAGATGGAGGCTTAACAAGCCCCTTTAAGCTAGCATAGTAAAGTGAGCAGAATGACTTCTAACATATTTCAAAATTTAGTACCCAATTAGAAAATTGTGTGCTAGGCATTTTTTTAAATACATTTTGCTAGTTTAAATTAAAGTTAGCAGATTATTTTTTTTATTGTAAATTGATGTAAAAAATTCATATAGTGTCAACAGAAACAATCTCTTTAAACATATATAGTAGTATAGAATACTACACAAGAGTATAGAATATCGAAAAACCTATATGCTTGGTTAAAATGACAGTAGAAAAAACCAATGCAATAATTAAAATTTAGAATGAGATAATAGACAGCTTTGGAATAATACAGGTCTACAACAAGAAGACAAAATACAGTCGGTTTGATTTAAAGTAGCTTTGTAGCAATTTATTTCCGGTCAGAAATGGTATAAACCATATACATTATTAAATGGCATAATATTCTCTACGTTCTGCTTCAGAAAACTGGGCAAGCACCTGACCAGTATATTCCCATGTAATTTTCAGCGCTGAATCCGAATCCGGGGTCAGAATCACCGATTTACCTCAGGTTTTGTACATAACCTCAAAAAATGGACAAAAAATGAGCAAAATGAGATTTATCGTAAAAATTTCAAATATCCCCCTATTCTCATGTATTTTGATGCGCTGAAACCGGATATGATGATGAAAAATTCTCCTAACTAGCCAAATCAACGCTTTCACCCCATTTCCTCCCATTTCGGGGTAGAAAATTCTATTCTCTCTATTCTCATGTATTTTGATCTGCTGGAACTGAATATGATGATGAAAATGGATGAATGACTTTTCATAATTCTACAATTTATGGTAGCAACAATTTAACTGAATTTTAGATAGTTTTCTTTAGCAGAAGAACTTTGACATTGTTTTCTAAAGGTTCAAATATTTCAAAATTGAAGAAAAGCATCGTCATGGGCCTTCGGATGTTCATGCCGCATCAGGAAAATGCTGAGAGATTCAATTTTCAACACAAAAACGAATAAAACTGAAAAAGCTGCCTGGTGCAGTTTCAGAAAAGTAGTGGAAAATTTTTTGGGAAATAAGAAGAGTACAGATTACAAAGAAATAGTAGCAGAAATGGTGAAAATTTTTGAAAAGTTAGGCTGCCTGATGAATTTAAAACTACATTTCTTAGATTCTCATGTAGACTACTTTCCAGGGAATCTTGGAGATTATAGTGAGGAACAGGGAGAACGATTCCATCAGGATATCAAGGAAATGGAACGTAGATACCAGGGAAGGTGGCATATCAATATGATGGCTGATTACTGCTGGAATTCAACAAGGGAAACACCTGCACGAAAGAGGAGTAAAGCACAAAAGACTTCTTCTACAGTGTTCCTTCGAAAATAAAAGGCAGCGATACCATAGCAAACAACAGTAGGAAGTGGAAGTGAATATTTAACTTTCCAGTGGAATGAAGAAAAGATCGACAAACCTTCCTAGTAGTGCAAATGAAGATGGGAACTGTTTACCATGCAAGATAATATTGCGTAGGTTGAGGTTATAATATTAATTAGGCTGGTTGATGGAATCTTGAATGATTGTATTCACTTCCAGCGCCTCAAAACACAAGAATGGTGAAGAATATCCAATTTACAATCCCCAAATGGGGGTGTAATGGCGATGAAATGCGGTGATATTGTTGAATTGGCTAGTTGGAGGAATTTTTCATCATCATATTCGATTCCAGCACATCAAAATACATGAGAATAACGGGATATTTGAAATTTTTACGATAAATGAATATTCTACCGTGAAATGGGGTGAAAGCATTGATTTGGCTAGATAGAGGAATTTCCCATCATCATATCCGGTTTCAGCGCATCAAAATACATAGAAGAGAATAGAGGGACATTTCAAATTTTTACGTTAAATCTCATTTTGCTCATTTTTGGCCATTTTTTGGGATTATGTACAAAATCTGAGGTAAATCGGTGATTCGGATTCAGCGCTGAAAATTACTTGGGAATATACAGGTCAGGTGCTTTGGCCTGGACACTTGTTTTGTGGCTGTGTAATCTATGTAAATGTAATTATTATGCCATGTTGTTTACATTTTATTTTTATGTATTTTTTATATTTTATTGTTTATAGATAAATATACAATATAGTAGTACTTGATAAAGATTCCTAAAAATTCTACAACAATTTTTACTTAGATGTTTATAACAGGGCCCTGTTCTCAAACTTGTAGGGGGGGGCCCTCAATTAGTAGTTACGCCACTGAATTTAATGTAAATCATTAATTAACTTAATAAAATTAACCTTTATCTAAAATGAAATAAATAAAGATTATTAAAAGTTTCACAGTTTTATTAAAGTACAACCTGACAATATTGTTTCGACAGCTATGCTGTTATTATCAAAGGTAATATAATTATAAACAAACACGTCGCTAAGGTAGATACAAAATAGGTAACTAGATAAAATAATAATAATCATAATTAAATATCTAATACTTCCAGTAATGGAGCATTACTGAGCTCAAGTTGTTCATTCATTAAAGGTACCCTGAGTTTGTGTTTGTATATCTCAAAGGCTTCTAAAATGTCTAATTTGCGTTTGTTATTACAAAAATGTAGGAATTTAATATTATTTTGAGGAGTCATTGTGTGATTTTGTTCTAAAAGGTGTTTGGCGTAATTCGATTTTTCAGGATGTTTATTTTTGTAATGACGTACGTGTTCTTTATATCTTATGTCAAAATTTCGAAGTGTTTGTCCAATATATACCGAACTACAAAAAGAACAATTTAAACGGTAAATGCCCGATTTCATGATATCATGTGTTCTGTCTTTAGCATTAAATAAAAATGAAAAAGTGTTAGTGTTGGTTTTAAATGTTATTTTATAATTGTTGGTTTTTCTTAGTATATGTGCAATTTTTTCTGATATTTTGCCAAAATATGGTATAGATATGTAATTTGTGTCTTCTGTTTGATTGTCAATGGGATATATTCTTTTGATAGCTAACCTATAATCTTTTTGTTTAATTAAAGTATCAATCATGTTCGGATTATAATGATTTGCATGTGCTAGTTGTTTAATGGTTGATATCTCTTTGCTAAAATCTGATTTTGTTAGTGGAATAGTTAAAGCTCTGTGTACTAATGATCTGTAGGCTGCTATTTTATGTGTATTATGGTGACAAGATTCATTTGGTATTGTTATGTCTGTTTGTGTTGGTTTTATGTATATGGAAAATTCAAATAGATTGTCTGCGTTAATCTTGATATTTAAGTCTAGAAAGTTTATAGCCCTGTTTTGTTCTGTTTCTAGTGTAAATTTTATATTAGGGTGGATACTGTTTTTAAGAATTAAAAATTCATTGATAACCTCAAAAGAACTGTCAAAACAAGCTAAAATGTCATCAACATAACGAAACCAGAAGATAATGTGTTTAGAGAGGTTTAATTCAAATATTCGATCTTCAAACTTGTCCATAAATATGTTAGCTAATAGAGGACTTAGAGAATTACCCATAGGTAAACCATCCTTTTGTAAATAAATTATGTTATTAAAAGTGAAAAATTTTGACTTATACAAAGGTCAAATAATTGAATTAACTCTAACCTTTTAACTAATTCTATATTACTATTGATCAAGAAACTATCTAATAAAGGAATACATTCTTGTGGGGCTATTCTGGAGAACATGTTGCAAATATCAAAACTAACAAGTTTTGAATGTGGTGGAAGATGTATGTTTTGCAGCTTATCTACTAATTCTAATGAATTTCTAACAGAGTATTTCGATTTGTAACCTATCGTGTTAATAATCTGGTTCAGTTTTTTGGATAAAATGTGAATAGGTGCATTGATGTATGATACAACATAATTCATGATTATGGAGTTCCACAAAATAAGGCTGGAAACAATAAACAAAAAAAAAAGTTCATCTAAAATCCTAAAATTAAAATTCCCGAACTTGTTCACTATTGCAGGTTTTTTTTAGAAGCTTATCTTGTCAGTCAGAATCTCAGCATTTAAAACACTGTATAACTTCATACCAGTTGCTTTTTGGTGAAAGTATTTCCTTGTAAAATCAGTGGTTTTTAAAAAGCTAATGAGCGCATTCAGCGAGTTACAGCGCTGCAGCGCCGCAGATTAGAATCTCTCTGAATGGTTTCTCAAATGTCAATTCTTGAAGCGCTTTGCTGAAGCAATCCGCCATTGTTCAAGCGTATTTATTTTCCGCTGCACGTAAGCGCTTTATGACAGCTGTAAACAAACAGCAACAGTTATTTCCAGTGAATATTGAATATACAGCATTGTTGATTTCCATTGATATTTCCCATTATAATATCAACTTCGTCGTCATACACTATATTTTCAATCATAATTAACGCTATTTGTGCTTTCAAAATATCAATAATTAATATTAATGAATTTGCTGTTTGAGGTTAGGTGTCAAACTAAAGGGACTTTTTTCAACAGCCGATCGGTGCAGTCCAGCCAACATAAAGCGCTGTAGCAAAGTGCGTGAATGTAGCGCTTTATAGCTTTCTTTGTCTGAATGCGCTCATTGTCATATATGTGATAGGTATAACATAACCAATAAAATATGACAGTGACACATACAAAAGTTGACAGTTATATATATTAATAAAGAAAATGACCTTTTTCAGAAATTTTCTATCACATCACAGTAGAAGGAAATAATAATTCTGTAAGAAGAAAAAGACAAGATTATGTCTGCAGTATTCAAAACTACATTTAACTATACCTGGATTCGATGTCTCGATGCCAGATTTTTAAAATGTCAATGTAATTTTAATAACCTTATTCACATTTGCATTTGCCGCATTTCAAACAATAAATGCAACTTTTCAACTTTTACATACAAAAAAAAACAAATAGAAACCACCTTAATATCAGATAAAATGTAAAAGATATGATCTTTATATAAAATCAATACTTTCTCCGTTTGTAACATTGTAGAAGAGTAAGCAATTCCCATAAATTTTATTGTGATATAAAGATAACCAAAACACGTTTTGCAACAAATTTAAATAAATCATTGTCCCCATTAATAACAAATTATTTAATATGCTATTTAAAATAGGTAACGTATTAAATAAAATTATTGATTTAACAAAGCAATTATCTCTTCAGAATATTAATGATTACCATGCAGTTATTATTAGGTGTCAATCTTTAATTCTACCAGAATGTGACTTTAAAATAAAAATTCATTTTCAACAATTTCACAAGTTCAGATGACAACAATGTCTGTTCTCATGATCTGTTATTAAATAATTATAAATAATATCTAAAAATAACATTCGAAGCTAATGTAATTATTCTTTAAGAAAGATTAAATTGTTCAAATTATATTAGTTGAAGTACTTTAACTAATCCAATTAACTGAAGATTGCCAGAAGCTTAATTTAACAAACTGGATTTTATATATTCATCGTTGGTGGCTGTTGATAAAAAGTATAACTAGAACTATTTATATGCATCTCTTATATAGAAGTTGAAGTTGGTGAAAGTCAAAATTAATATTAAGTATATCCTTAATTGAATTTTCAAACAAATTTAGTGGTGACATTTTTTTATACTTTCTCTTATATGTACAAAAAATTGTACATTATAAGTTGTTATTATAAAACAAACTTAGGAGCATTTTATTTAGATATGAAAACAATATTGCTTTACTAACCTTATAATTACTACTATGCATCCATGGTATTAAACCATCAATTAACTGCCCAATATCTTGACAACTACTTGAATTAGAAGGTTCCGCTAGGAATGCCAAAAGATCTGCTCCGACTTGCTGGCGAAATTTTGTATCTGCTTTTGCTAAATGTGGCATAAAACCGTCCAAATCTTTCGGACAAGTGTATGCCATTTTGGCTTTAATAAGAACTGGAAGAATACAAAAAAACTTTTATTAGGTTAATTAAAATCTATGATCAATAAATTATTTTTTTCTCTATTTTCCACATCATGAAAGTGAAATTACAATAAATATTTAAATTTTTTCACAATATTTATATGGCACAACCAAGTTCTCAAATAAGGAGTTGTCCTTCAACAAGAGAGCACAGAAATGAAAAACTGTCTCAAAATAATTCACATTACCAATTACGAAAACCCGAATATACGGTAAATGAAAGAGCTATTCATAAGTGGCAAAAAAATAAAAATAAATATTTCAAAAACCGTTTGATAGTTGACATCGGAAATGCTAAAATAGGTTGGACGTGGGACTTAAGTTGAAAATTTACATATATTACCACAATTAAAATAAGTACTTACCGTTTACGTTATTCTAATTAACATGGACAAACTATCATGTAAAAATATACACTCACTAAACAGTACTTTTTTAAAATTTAAAACAATTACACTACTGTTTTTTTCAATTAAGATATACTGCAGCCATATTCTGTATTTAGTATTGGCAGAGACGCGTAATACACTTTTTGACAATCAGCAGCTACCGTTTTAGCTTGAAGACAAACCATATGTCAAAACTTGACAAAAATATCGATATTCGCGACATCTATGCTATAAAGGTGACGGCTTGGAGTTTCTAAACACGGCTTCCTCGATTTGAGAGATGAACGACGAACGTCTCTCTACTACCAGTGTTTTCTATACTTGCCGTTCACGGCATGATTTCTGTTTCGAAGGAGAAGCCACAATAATAGAGACCTGGAAATTGATATAGGTTCACCTAGAATATTGATATAATTTTTGAAATATTTTTGTTAAAACGTATCTTACCGTAAAACCACTTTAAAGCCTTTAGTTACTAAGCATTTTTTATGTGTTCTCCTACCTTTTCAAAACATCTGCATGTTTGGTACAAAAGGTAATAACATTTGAAGATAAAAATGAAAAGTTTGTAAATTGGAAATTGAAATAAGTTCACTAATTAAAACTCACCATTTATTAAGCATTAAATTATCAAAACCAAAAAAGATCATTAATTTAATAATCAGTAGCGCCACTATTATGGTTAATGATTTGAAGAATTCTATTGTGCATGCTTAAGACGAGATGATTAAGCTCATTGATAGTGACATTACTAATTCCTGCAAAATCGCTCTCCTCTGCTAAGATCATTTACAGTGCGGAAAGGATCATTTCCACTGTAAATCTTTTGAACGATAATCTACCACACGTTTTCCATTAGGTTAATGTCCGAAGAGCATGATAGCTAATCTATAAGGTTGGAATTTGTGACGCTACCAACCCCGCTCTTGTGTTCTGAGAGCGGTAAGCAGGTACCTATCCTGTTGAAAAATTAGGTTTTCATGCTTATGATCCTCATAATAACGAAATCACTTACCATCCATGTCAAAGGAAACACCATCCAAAGCTTGTTTATTCCGTTAAACCCAGCCTAGATTATTAGGAAATAACCATAACAGTTTCTACGTGAAAAGCTCAATGGTTTCTTTCATAAATCATGCCAATAATCACAAAACCTGTCAGGTCAGTCAAAGTTAAATTTTCTCTCTTCACTCCAGATTATTTAAAAAATACCTTTTTTTTTATTAACTTAAACAACAGGAAATATTAAATGTGTTATTACTTTCGTCCAATCAGGTTTTCAGCTGCAAATTGCAAACATCTTTCTTCTAAAAGAATAAACAAGGTTCGGATGGCATTTCGTTTGGCATGGATGGCAAGTAAATTCCTTATTATGAGGATCATGAGCATGAAAACCTAATTTTTCAACAAGCTAGGCACCTGCTTACCGCTTACGGAACATAACAGCAGGGTTGGTAGCGTCACAAATCCCAATATTAGACAGGCCACCATGCTTTCCGGACATTAACCCAATGGAAAACGTGTGGGACATTATTGTTCAAAAGATTTACAGTAGAAATAATCCTTCCCGCACTGTAAATGATCTTAGGAGCGCCAATTTGCAGGCCTTGGTAATGTCACTAACAATGAGCTTAATCATCTCGTCTTAAGCATGAACAATCGAATTTTTCAAATCATTAACCATAGTGGTGGTGCTACTGATTATTAAATTAATGTTCTTTTTTGATTTTGATAATTTAATGCTTAATAAATGGTGAGTTTTAATTAGTGAACTTATTTCAATTTCCAATTTACAAACATTTTAATCTTTTCATTTTTATCTTCAAATGTTATTACCTTTTGTACCAAACATGCAGATGTTTTGAAAAGGTAGGAGAACACATAAAAATGTTTAGTGAATAAGCCCAAAGAATAGAGAGGATAAGAATGGAAGGCTAACGACCTCAAAAATAGTAACGCCATCTAGCGTGTTGGATGTTAACTGATGGGAAGATGATTATATGTTGACGAAAGTTTGTATGCTTTTGACACGTGTTGAATCAAATAGCTTAAGAAAAGTAAACATTTCGCGGTTAATAACACTTAGATAGATAGATAGATCTTTTTATGAAAAGTATTCTATATTGTTTTTTTGATGTATTAAAATTCTGGTGTTAACTATTACTGTAAAATAAGGTCGGATTTTTACATATAGTTCTTATGGAGCCTTCCATTCTTATCCTATCTATTCTTTGGAATAAGCCTTTAAAGTGGTTTTACGGTAAGATATGTTTTAACAAAAATATTTCAAAAATTATATCAATACTCTAGGTGAACCTATATCAATTTCCAGGTCTGTATAATTTTAAAACATCAAATATCCCTCAAACCAGGGACAGCGGGAGCGAACGTGATGCGTTAAATGCGGGAGCGGGAATATTTTGTTCATGTACACGGAATTAAACTTTGTTTGTTTTTCGCAAAGAAGTTTTTGTCACCGTTGGTTTTTCGGTTACCTAGTGCAATTACCGATAACAAGAATAATGACCAGTTTCGCAAAGCTTAATATCTTCTAATTAACTTAACCATGATTAAATTTGAAATCCCGAAATATAATTGGATAAATTTCAGGTCTCTTCAATCTCAGCCAAGGAAATTTCTGGATTTCAAATTTAATCACGATTAAGCTAATCAGAACTTAATCAAGCTTTGTGAAACCGGCTATAAGACTATTGTTTTATTAGTAGATGTATTTTAAGCAATGTCTTCTTCATTGGACGAAGAAGAAGCTCTTCTGTTGTTAGTGATAGATAGCACAAGATGAAGAACAGAATAGGTTTATAACATACTAAGCAGGGGCGTGCTGGGTATATTAGACCAGGCCAGGAAAAAACTTTAGGTGAAGGCCACTTTCATTGCTATTTTCAGTAAAATTATTGTTATTATTTCACTCTCAAAAATAACGCCAAAATGCGTGCTATTTATTTTTAAATTGAATAGTGGTTTTCGACTTTACAATACATATTCTTGTATACTCACTAGTTAAGGTAGATACTGAATACATAATTTTTCTAATATGTGGATTACGTCTCGACTTATGATTCAAGTATAACGTCGTTGCGATAGTTAAAAAACTTAACCCATATCTTAGGAAATCTAGATATTACGCACTATTGGTCATCTCACTTTGGGACTACAGCGAAGGAAAGATAGCCAATGTCTTTCTTATGGGAGTTTGTGCTTCGTTGTTGCCACCTATTTCACTGTATAATAATAATAATAATTGCTACAATCCATAGCCTGGAAACCAGGCCCCAGAAGCTATAAGCTTGTGCGGGAGGGAGGGGGCGATTATTATTATTAAGTAGGCCCTAAGTGCGGCTGCAGCCGACTTACAGATGAAACAGGGCAAATCCCACATTTGTGTCACAGCTAAGGAAAACTGCAGAAAACCTTAACCAGATCTGCCGGCACCGGGAATCGACCGCGGGCCGCTTGGGTGAAAGTCCAGCACTCTAGACATTACACTACCAAGGCTGTTTACACTACCAAGGCTGTATGAATCTATAGAAATGTGGATTACGATTCCAGAAGTTCTAAACCTTTGAAAACACCCAGCAAACGTGGACGTCAAATTGTCGTCAAATTTTAGTCATTTATTGACGTACAAGACGTCATATACGACGTCTTTCTAACGTACCCAAGACGGTAAAATGTCACATTATTATGACGTCATTTTAAGACGTCTTTAGGAGGTCTAGAAATGTTTTTGGTTGACGTCAAATGTACGTCGAAATGCTTCGATAATGACTAATCACAGACGTCATATTGTAACTTTTAATCGACATATTTTTAATAGCCCAATAAAACACTTTTCCATTTTAAGAAATATATATATATATATATATATATATATATATATATATAAGTTAATTGGAAATAACGACCGGCACAATGTTATATTTAAGCTTTATTGGGATATCGGTCAAATAGTAAGTCAATAAATACTTCTTTGTTCTTTTCCAAGCTTTCGAAACTATTTTATTGTTTCTTCGTCAGGGTTATCTACATTACAATAAATAATGAGCAAATGGCTTATTTTTATGTTAATACAATTATAATACTTACAGAACTGTGAGTAGATAAATTTTAAATAAATTAAAATTCATAGACATTTACATGATAGGTCTATATGACTTTTTTGTATATAACAAATGAAATTAGAAAAGGCGACCATTTTTGAAAATTCAATACCGAACAAGATGAATTTATAGAAGACTTTCATTGAAAGATAATATATTTTGATTATATGGTTGTTGAAAATTAAGTAAATAAGAATAAATGATGCTAAGGCCTTCTACATCAGTTTTAAAATTAAGAGAATTATCACTATTGTTTAGGATGTGTGTCATTTCAAGGAAAAGTCTGCCTTTATAGTTTTGTTCTTTTTCAAGGATTTTGCAATTATTAAAATCAGGATAGTGGTTTGCTTCGTTTGTGTGAATGGCCAAGGCGCATGTTCGTTTTTTTAATTTACAATCACTTCTGTGTTGGGTGATTCGAGTTTTCCACCAAGATGAAGTCTGTCCAATGTAGACCTTTCCACATTCTAAACAAGGGATGGAGTAGACCACATTGGACTCATTCATCATTGGTGTTTTATCTTTGGTTTTGGAGAAAACATTTCCAACACTTAAAGGATTGTAATGAGCAATTTTTATATTAGGTTTGTATAAAACTTTTTTTAATTTAGTCTAATTTTTTTAATTTTTTAGTTTAATTTTTTTAGAAAACCTACCAATTCAGGTAGATATATCAATTTTTTCTCAAATCACTCCCTTAAAATTAAAATTAATACTATCCTTGCTTTAAAAAACAGAATTAAAAGAATTGCACACCCCACATTGGTAAACAAAAATTTAAAGATCTTACTAAACATCCTAATCAACAACGGATATCCTAAGCCATTAATTTCAAAATTATTGTTTTGTACTAATGAACTACAACAACAAGATAGAGTGGGAATCAATCATGAGACAGTAACTCAACAGATATATAAAAAACTACCGTTTGTAGTAGCTTTAACGACTAAATTAAAAAAAGTTTTATACAAACCTAATATAAAAATTGCTCATTACAATCCTTTAAGTGTTGGAAATGTTTTCTCCAAAACCAAAGATAAAACACCAATGATGAATGAGTCCAATGTGGTCTACTCCATCCCTTGTTTAGAATGTGGAAAGGTCTACATTGGACAGACTTCATCTTGGTGGAAAACTCGAATCACCCAACACAGAAGTGATTGTAAATTAAAAAAACGAACATGCGCCTTGGCCATTCACACAAACGAAGCAAACCACTATCCTGATTTTAATAATTGCAAAATCCTTGAAAAAGAACAAAACTATAAAGGCAGACTTTTCCTTGAAATGACACACATCCTAAACAATAGTGATAATTCTCTTAATTTTAAAACTGATGTAGAAGGCCTTAGCATCATTTATTCTTATTTACTTAATTTTCAACAACCATATAATCAAAATATATTATCTTTCAATGAAAGTCTTCTATAAATTCATCTTGTTCGGTATTGAATTTTCAAAAATGGTCGCCTTTTCTAATTTCATTTGTTATATACAAAAAAGTCATATAGACCTATCATGTAAATGTCTATGAATTTTAATTTATTTAAAATTTATCTACTCACAGTTCTGTAAGTATTATAATTGTATTAACATAAAAATAAGCCATTTGCTCATTATTTATTGTAATGTAGATAACCCTGACGAAGAAACAATAAAATAGTTTCGAAAGCTTGGAAAAGAACAAAGAAGTATTTATTGACTTACTATTTGACCGATATCCCAATAAAGCTTAAATATATATATATATATATATATATATATATATATATATATATATATATATATATATATATATATATATATATATATATATATATATATATATATATATATATATATATATATATATATATAATGTGAAAAAGTAACAACACATTCATAAAACATATCTATAAAAAAATAATACAATAATACATACAAAACTGCTAAAAATGATAATAATAAACATAAACTAATACATAATAATAAATTATACATTTGAAAGAGTTATTAGTTAAAATAACATTAAATGGTATGTAACATTGCCTTGTTACGTTTGTTTTCTTCACTCGCCACTGTTTCTTTTGAATGTTTCAGCCAAACTTTGATGGCAGTCTCAATGTCTTTCTCTTTTACGCCATTATAGTAGACACTGTAACAATTAACCACTTTGTATTTTAGAGTATAGGAGGTACATAATAAATACTGCATGTTATTAGGCTGGTATGTGATAAGTAGTAAAGTCAAAATCATTCGTGATTTCACAGTAAACATAACCTCAAACTCAGTTTACTAATTTTTCACTATACAGGGTGGTCCAGACCACCCGTACACCCCTTTTAAAATGCGGGGGATTAAAAATCTCTAACAAGACGATGGGTGATCTTACTAATGTCGATGTGCTCTATCGAATGACACCAAGATGGAACCCACTGACCCCCCCTTGTAGGGGGTAAGGGGGGCAACTTTAAAAATTCAAATTGGAATCCCTAAATTTTATTGCATTATTAGATTCTGCACGTCAAAATATGAAAAACTTATTTAAAGAAATTTTTTATTTTCGCAACAGGTGGCGCTGTAATCGCAAAAAACGACTTTTTGCATTTTCCGCCTTCTCTGGCATATTTACAGGTGCAAATAACAATTTTTCATATTTTTTACTAAATAATGATGAAAAAGCTTTGCTAATGTGTACTTTCATGAGAAAAAAATTTACGTTACGATGAAAAACGGAAATTCTCTCTAAGGTGTTTTCGACAGACTTTTTTTCTTGCGTTGTACGTGACAATTTTTTTTCTGAGATTTTTAGATCGTTTATGAAGCTTAATGTCTACTTATTTAAATATTGCTTAATCTTTTTAATCTTTATCTGAATATTTATTTTAAGCATATGTAATTAATCTTTACTTTTTTAACTAATAAAAATGATAGATAAAACATTCTAAATTGTAATCTGCTCTGCATATGGCAAAATAATATTTAAATCGTACTAATTTAATATTTAATTTTAACAGAAAATAACTTGCTACACTTCTTTACTTCGCAAGTCTATTAAATAGTATGTAATTGTTGAAAATCAACTGTTCAAATAAATAATTTTTATTTCACAATTTAAAATTTTATTTGTTTAAATTATTCTTACTTTATGGCCTGAGTGGATGAGATATCGATATTTCATCATTCATTGCTATACGCTAAAAGAAAGATATAACCACCGAAATTTAATAGTGAATTACAAAGTGAAATTCTCGTCGGCAAATTTTTGTAATGCACGTGACTTGACATGTTTTGAAGTAAAACCATCTTCCCCAGTAGAATCTTGGAAAATGTTGTTAGAATGGAACACAAATTCTAACAACATTTAAGGCAAAAAAATATTGATATCACGTACAACGTTAGAAAAAAAAACCGTTTGTCGAAAACACCTTAGTTAGAGAATTTCCGTTTTTCATTGTAACGTAAAATCTTTTCTCGTTAAAGTACACATTAGCAAATCTTTTTCATCACTAGTTAGTAACAAATATGAAAAACGGTTATTTGCACCTGTAAATATGCCAGAGACGGCGGAAAATGCAAAAAATCGTTTTTTTGCGATTACAGTGCCACCTGTAGCGAAAATAAAAAATGTTTTAAGTAAATTATTCATATTTTGATGAGTAGAATCTAAATATGCAATAAAATCTAGGAGTTCCCATTTGAATTTTTAAAGTTGCCCCCCCTTACCCCGTACAAGGGGGAATCAGGGGGGTTCCATTTTGGCGTTATTCGAAAGAGCACATCGACACTAGTAAGATCATCCATCATCTTGTTAAAATTTTTTAATCCCCCGCATTTTAAAAGGGGTGTACGGGTGGTCTGGACCACCCTGTATAATATAGCTAATGTCAATAACACATATCTATATAGAAAAATCCAGGTAAAAAGAGAATTATACTTGTCCCTTAATTTATAGTAAGTTGAAAGCACCTCACCTGTTTAATTAGAAACTATTTTAATTACACCAAAACGGCACAACTACTTATAACCGTTAACACTACTGAACCGCCCTGAACACCTGGACCCGGTATGTGAAATGAAAGCCGCGAAACCATTTATTGCGCTGCGTCAAATGTAAAAAAAGCTTCAAATTTCAAGCGCGAAATCTGAAATATGGAACTTCTTTATGCTCTGGAAAATTGAAAATGCTCAGTCTGTTTTAAATAATCTCACCCAATATTTTAAACACAAATATTTCATTTAGAAGGTGCACTATTCGTGATTTTTAAGTTCTTGATACATTAAATCTTACAGTACTCGTTTATAATTATTACATAAAATGCCTATTAAAATTAGTAACGTATCTAATATATGTATATATCTAAATATGCGATATCTTATTACTTATGCTTTTTTGTTTAATTCTTTTATCTTCAAATTCTTTCAAAATAAAAATAAACGGCTGGTTAGCTCCCGTATAATCTTTTTAATCTTTTAATTCACAGGTAAATAAAGGAAGCCCAGTTTCAAACTCAATTTTAACGGTAAAATGATTCATCATGATAAAATCATTCATTTGTTCAACTTGTATAAAAAGAAACTTACAAAAACGAAAACCCCGCACGTTTCTTATGGAAATTGGATCCCGGTCAAATTGGCTGAAATTTTGATATGATGTAAGTAGGTAATAGGCCACCTGGCCAGACCCCCACTCCTTTTTTTTTGGCCACGCCTGCTGCGCTCTGATTGGCTGTCCCCACTCCTGCAGCTCCTCCCCCTTCGCTGTGATTGGTTACCCCCACTCCTGTAGCCACGCCTGCTGTTCTGTGAGTGGCTGAAGGCAGCCATTTTGGAACTCGTCGCCATTTTACCACGCCCTATGAGGCCATTACAGTAATCTGTATTACCTGCCATCTGTGTACTGCCAACAGGGCGTCATGCGACAACTAGGGGTACTGTCAACAGAGGGCGTCATGAAGAAATCTGTATTATCGACGACCTATGTACTGCTAATAGAGGTCGCATTAAAGAAATCTGTATTATCCATTACCTATGTACTGCTATTAAAGGTCGCATTAAAGAGCCTCCTCTCTCACTCTCTCGTTCTCTACTTCTCGCTCTCTCCTTCTCACTCTCTCGAAGAAATCTGTATTACCGGTATGTAGAGGTCGCGTAAAAAGAGAACTGTATTAGAGAAGACTCTTCAATTAGAGTTTGCAGCATTTTATATCACAACATGTGTCGCTAAATTTGAAACTGTACTGAATCTTTCATACTGTCAACAGAGGGCGTCATGAAGAAATCTGTATTATCGACGACCTATGTACTACTACTACTACTACTAGATGGAGTCATGAAAAAAACTGTATTACCTATGTACTGATGCTATTAGAGGTCGCATTAAAGAGCCTCCTCTTTCGCTCTCTCACTCTCTCCTTCTCGCTCTCTTCTTCTCAGTCTCTCCTTCTCACACTCCCTCTCTCCTTCTTGCTCTTTCCCTTCATCCTAATGCTAGTAAATGAAACAACATTGGATAGAGGTAACCGTTACGTCTACTGTTCTGGGATTGGTTCGGACGGCTTTGTTATTTTATACGTGAAAATAAAAATCGATAAATGTTTTACTGTTTTTATTATTTTTCTTGTTAGTCGTCGAAAGTACGGTCTTTTATCCTTATTCTGATTACTGTTTCATTGATCGGTTGTTTTTCTGAAATGATTAAATGTGATCCCCAGTTTAATAAATATTTCAAATATATTAGGACAAACACTTATCTAGTATAAAAGGTTAACATGTACGTTATAAATAATAATAATAAAAGTGAATGTCAGTAGCAGACTATAATAATAAGATATTTTAACCTGCAATGTAACAATTCTCTATACATTTAACACTCGAAATTTAATTAAAAGTTACGGCTCTATTGTTTGCAAATCTCAATGAACTTACAACAAGTAGATAATTACATGCCATCATCTTATAATTTCATATACTTGAAAAATTGAATATATATGAAAAGCATTTATAGTTATAAAGAGAAATTAAACTATTAATAGATGAATACCTCCCTATTCATATTATAAATTACGACCCTCACAGAGCAGGTATTAAAATAATTCCATTAGACAGGCTGGTAAATAATTCAACAGCTTTTATGGATAATTGTTTAAGTTCTGTAAAATTGTATATGTATTTATATCATTTAGGAAAATATTAGTACTAAATATTGACATATTTCAGTTGACGCATCAAGATGCAAGGGGTTAACCGTCGTAGTTTAAACACAAACTCTCTCGAATTCGGATATCTTAACAATGATATAATAACAACCATTGAAATAATAACAAAATTCGTCTTGAAATGGTAATTACTAATTTCTATTTCCCTTTGTACGTATCTAAAACTAATACATCAATAGCGTTTACTGTCTCCAGCCTTACTTTGTGGAACTCCATAATCATGAAATATAATAAAAATCAATAGATTAAAGTTTTACACAAGTTTTTAATAAAATCTTAACCTTACAATTGTTTCGATACTAAATGTCATTATCAAAGGGTAGATAAGATTAATAAAATACATCGATATCTTTCTCTGTTGGACTAGGAGAGCTTATTCCCCGTCTTTTAAATTCATAAAAACCCTTTTCTTTGAAACGAGTTTATAGCTACTATGTTGTTCAAAAGCATATACAACAAAATAAAAAGAAATTTTTTCTAATTTTCATCTCAAAATACAATAGTTAATCAATAATAAATACATTACAAGGCGTAACAGAATTTAATGTCACTTATAAAGTTTAACAAAGATTTGCATTTATTTATGACAATATAGGATCAGAATAGAGTGCTTTGTTACTAAAAAAAAGGACAACAATCGTTCAAAGCGTAACGATCTTAAAGTACCTGCTACTCGTTTTATATAGTATATTTTAAAAAAGTATGCTATATAAAAATAGACAAAGCTTTAATGAACCTTTGTATTTTAAACCAGGGTGTTTATTTAACATTGACAGAATAATAACAATACTGTAAATTTCTACCTGTTATAATGGTTGTCCAAAGCTCACAAATTCTCAAAACCATTTTGCTTTTTTGTAAAACCAATCGGGGGAAACGTCTGTTAAAGAGAACGAGACTCTATTTGTATTGTTTGACCTGGAAACATGCTAGGAAAAACAGATCTCTGAAGGTGTTAACATTCATGAGCCTGTATTAACAGTTATAGATTTATTACCCCATTGAAACGTTCTCAGACAAAATTGTAAATTTCGTGCTGTTTTAAGGATTGCATACCGACCTCGGAGTCATAGCAGTAGGGAAAATAGGAGAGTTCTGGAACCACCCCCCACTCCTGACCTTGACCTTGAACCTATCTCTCTCTAACACATGGTGACCTTGAAACTATTTCTGTCACCTAAACGTGGCAACACCGCATTCTCAAGGTCACCAATATGGCACCACCGCATTCTCAAGGTCAACAATATGGCAACACTGCATTCTCAAGGCCATCAATATGGCAACAACGCATTCTCAAGGTCATCAATATGTCAACACCGCATTCTCAAGGCCATCAATATGGCAACAACGCATTCTCAAGGTCAACAATATGACAACACCGCATTCTCGAGGTCAACAAGATGGCAACACCGCATCTGAAGGCCAAGAATATGGCAACAATATTATGACCGTGAACCCAAGGCCACTCTTCAAGGTTAGGAAACACCATTCAAGACCATGCTCAAGGCCATCAAACACCATTCAAGGTCAAGCTGTAGATATATATATAGCAGGTCGCATGTATTGAAAATGCAAAATGTGTGTAGAAGCGAGCTTGCAGAATACGTGCCTGACAGAACGAGTGTTATCATTTCGTAATTGGAAGGGTATACAAACCCCAAAATCTTTAGCTGAGGCCAGATTTGTCTATACGGGGCGTGAAGATAGAGTAGAATGTTTTTATTGCCGAGTGAACATTTTCAAATGGGAACCGTCGGATAGTCCAATCGTAGAACACCTGAAATGGTCACCACATTGCGTGTTTGCAAACGTGTTAGCACCCATAAGCGTTGAAAGCGGTAGAGACGTTTGCGGTTAAAAGAAGATACAACATAGAATATAACACTAAGGAAGATGTTACCAATCAAGGCGGTAATATTATTAGCAACCTTGTACGAGGGTGTAGTGTACGTTGCAAAACTTCCAGACACAACAGCAGCTTTTATTTCATACAACTTCAATACGAGTGTGTGGTATGGAATGCAACCGGTGACGTTGCAACACATGGGAATGTTTAAACACGAGGTCGGCAATAGAACGCAAGAAGTACGATTCAGGGTCAAATTCGTGTACCCAACATATACCATGGATAGTGAGTGGCAAACCCTCGGGAATAGTCCGGTAGAACAATGTAAAGTCAGCAGCGAAACGTGTTACGCTTCAGTGGCGACCTTGGGCACCCTGTTAATCGCAGTAGTTGGTGTAAGCATGGGAACATATTGTATCGCTCGTTATCGTTACCACTAAAGACTATGAACTTGGCTCCCACCCGCCAACTAAAACCATGACCTTGGATCCCACCCCTTGACTTAGACCATGACCTTGAATCCCACCCGTCAACTCAGTGTATATAAACGCATACGCAAGAACACTTCAGTAGTACAGCATCTACACAAGAACAATTCAGCAGTACAGCATCATGAACGTGGTAGAGGCAACCGTTTTAGTAACATTCGATTTCGAGGACAACGAGGATGAAATGCGAGACGAAGAATTATATGGTGGGAACGTCGAGAAAACTTTAGACCACCACAAAGAGGCATCATTAAACGCGTCAAAGAGAAGAGTGTTCTTAAAGCTGGTTATCTGGTGTTTGCGCTAGTGACGTTTGCATATTCCATGGACTTAAATGGGGAAAGGATATGGTTTGACGGAAAAAGTGGGACAGCGCCGAAACAATTGGAAGAACCGTTAGACGAATGGTACGATACAAATATAAAAATTCCCATCATGAGACGTATAGAGGAGTATAATTCGGATAAGTTGCGAACGGAACATTTGTGTCGTTTCACCATACTAATAGCGGAGAGTTAAAGTGCTGTTTATAGACTAGTATAAGCCGGATAAGTTTCAAACGGAACATTGGCGTCGTTTCACCATCTTAATAGCGGAGAGTTAAAGTGTTGTGTTGTTTATGTAAAGTCACAGAAACAGCCAGCGCATTATTTAGTGAAAAGTACGCAGAGGCTTAACTAATGTATTATTGAAATAATTGTACTCTGTAAACAAATACAAGGTTGTAAATTGTAAAAGATAAATGTACTCTGTAAACAAATACAAGGTGGTAAATTGCATATGTATTTAGTTAAATAAACCACGTATTTATCTCATTATATCGTTTCATTTAAGACCGATCTCCGTCTCTTCTAGAGATTAATTTAACGATTAAATCAAAAGTGAAACTAAGATTTAAAATGTCATACCATTTTAATTTCAATTAGATTCTTACTTAACTATGAAAGTATGCAGAGGAAAGATCAAGACAACCTCAAGGTAAGAACGACACCAGACAGTCAGGAATGTGCAGACGAGAACAAAGAAATTCCACAGACATCGTTGAGAACAGATAGACGAGAACAAAGAAATTCCACAGACATTGTTGAGAACAGACGAAACAAGGTCAAGGAGATTGTATTTACACAGAAAGGAGTGGCCAGACAGTTAGGAATGTGCAGACGAGAACAAAGAAATTCCGCAGTCGTTGTTGAGAACAGACGAAACAAGGCAAGGCCAACGAGATTGTATTTACACAGAACGGAGTGGGGGCACAGATATATCTATACCTTCCAAGCTGCAGCACTCAGTTACAGTTACAACAAGGTAGTCAAAATGAATAACGAGTCAAGTGCAGCTGCAGCAGAAAGTTCGTCACCGGAGGTTGACCCATCGGCTTCGAGCAACTCGTCGATTTGGAGCGTGGAGACGGAGATCATCGGGAACGACGTTGGTAGCGGTATGGAGGAGGTAGACCCGGAGGAGGTAAACCTGAAGGAGACGGAGGAGGTAGACATGCCCCAGTACCAAGAGCTGGTATGTAACTAAATACTTTAACAAAATTACTTTTAACAAAATTACTTTTAAATAAAACGATGGATGTGCTGGTAACTAACTAAATAATTTAACAAAATTACTTTTAAATAAAACGATGGAAGTGCTGGTAACTAACTAAATAATTTAACAAAATTACTTTTGAATAAAACACAGATATGAACCATATATATTTTTATTTTAATGTTTATAGCCACACATTATCCTCTTTGCGAGGTCTCGGCCCGTTTTGGTACGGGGGAGATTTAGCACGGAGGTATGTGCCGAATGTCGTGAGCGGTACATCACAGTCCCTCGGGACTATGATGCGGTGAGGTACGCCGCCACTCATCAAAAGTGTGAGGCATGCACATAAGTGAGTTAGAATTAGTTTATTGTAATAAAATTACGTTTTAATTTACCCCGTGTTTTGCAGGTGCAGTGCGAGTGTAAAAAATCCCAAAAAAAAATCCCCCAAAAAAACCCCAAAAAAAATCCCAAAAAAAAAAAGTTAAGGTAGGTTAGGTTAGTTGAAAACTAGATGATACTACAAAGAAAACAAAGCTGATACTATAGTAACCCCCTTAAATGAATTTTAAGGTGTGTCAAGGTGAAGGTGAGGTAAAGTACTGGAGAGGGGGAGGATTGAATGGTGGGTTACGGGGGGGTGGTGGCCGGGGAGGGACGAAAATTAAAAAATCAGCGCTCTAGCTCTCAAGGTTAACGAAGGGCAAGAATTCGATTGCTCGATTTGCTAGGTAGAGATAAATGAAGGTCGTCACGGGTATGCTGTTGACCATTGAATTGAATGGTCATAGAGTATTTCCGGGTTACTACAAACTTTTGGATTTTGGTTTTTTTGGATTTTTTTTTCTTTTCTTTTTTTTTAATTTTGGATATTTTTCAGAGAGTATTGTCTGGTTGCTACAAACTGTTGAATTAAAACAACATAGTGAGTAATGGGTCAGACGGTTTTAGTGACTTTTTGTTTACGGTTATAATATCTACAATTTCTCTTATTGTATACAATCAAATCATCAATTGTAAAGGAAAAAGAATTATTTCATGCTATTTTTATTTAAAATGTGCTGGTCCTAACTAAATAATATTAACAAAATTACTAACTATAATGTCTATAATGTCTACAATTACACATCACTGCTGATCCATCTCCATCTCCAACCGTGCATTCAATATTTGAAACAGTGGGCTTCCGTGACAATTATCATCGCAGGTACACTCATCCGCATCGTTGCCTCCAAATTGGGATACCGGACCGAGGATATGCAACCGTTCGGAACACGCAATTGGGTCGAAGGTGTTGTAAAGCATCCGTTTCATGCATCCATCACACCAATGGGATGGTACGTGGTATATTGATCTCGACACCCTGGTGTGGTATGCCTGCGGTAGGGTGGCCGTACTACACACACTGCGTATGCAGCCCTTGCATAGACGCTTCTCTTTCCACGTGTAGTATGACCACCACAGACAGTACGGTACATCTGCCACGGTAAACCACCCCTGCAATACCGTAGCCACCTGTTGAAACCGTAGGGTTCGGTTTGCACAAGCAACGTCCCCCATGTCACCGAAACGGTCTTCATCATAATGTTGGGCGTACTTAGCGGTTGTATACCAATACCATTTCCACATCACCCATAGTTCGAACACTAGGCGTTCAATTCCTATACCTATGGATGATTGTGGATTCATCAGCTCTCGATGGTGGCGGGCGATGCCTACATGTGGACCCAACGAGGCAGCGATGCAGCGTAACGATTGAGCCAGTAGTCTGAGCCAACGATCCCATTGCTGCGCATCTGGCGCGGTATCTCCTTCAGCAGAATGTGGTATGCGAGGAGCGATGATGGACATTGTGATGTGTTACCTGGTGTGGAAAACATTCCCTATTATATCGAAGTAGCAACACCCACGGAGGGAGTGGGGGGCGGAAGACCTTGAGGTACCTATACACCGACCTATACACCAATGCCCTTCAGGAAATGCAAGATTTCTGTCTAGAAACCGACCTATACACCAATGACCGTGAGAAAATGCAAGGTTTCTGTCTATACACCAATGACCGTGAGGAAATGTAAGTATTTGCGCGAATGCAAGGTAAAGTGGTGGGGGTGATGGAGGGGTTCAAGGTGAAGGAGTGGGGGTGAAAGTGGGGTTCAAGGTTAGGGAATGGGGGGTGGTTCGACAAAACCGGAGGGCGACGCAGCGGAGCGTCAGTCTGTCTTCGTTCATCATGGATACATCATCTAGTAGTGTTACCAGTGTTGGTGAAGTAAATAAGTGTCGTTGTGTGACATTGTCCTTCTGGTAAAAATTATCGATGAAGAAAGCGTGCCCGGTACATGTGCCGCGTACACCATCTCCAGTTGCTGCGTGCCCGGTACTTGTGCCAACTATCGAGCGTGCACCATCTCCAGTTGCAGCGTGCCCGGTACATGTGCCGCGTACACCATCTCCAGTTGCTGCGTGCCCGGTACTTGTGCCAACTATCGAGCGTACACCATCTCCAGTTGCTGCCGCAAAGAAGATCATAGTACTACAAAATGTGGTAGTAAAGGCGGCAGCCGTTAATGTGGAGAAGCCGAAGTACGACATGCTTTCCGGGCGTTCACAACCTTTACTGCGAGAGCTGTTGACTTCGACAAATGTGTTTTACGCTGCTGGAAGTTTTCACATGAGAGGAATCCCCATCGTGACGGTCCAGGAAGCACCTGCGGCATCACCATGTTCGGGTGTGTGGGACTCCCAATTGTTGAATAGCCCACCGGGCAGCGAGTATGATATCTCAATTCGGGGGTCCCTTTTGGGGGATGCATCATCATCTGCAACCGATGATGAAGTGAACCTGCCCATGGAGATTGCCGCAAGTGCAAATGTAATTGTTGATGAAACGGAGTCGGACTGTTCCACATCAATTGCAAGCGCTCCTGACGATGACGATGAGGAGTTAATCATTCCGGGTACCCCCTGTGATGACGGGGTGCATGACCATTTGGACATAGACACAGCGACACTTATGGAGGTTTCTGATGACACAGCGTCTATACAGTTGTCCGGCAGCATCAGAGACTTCACAACTTCAGCGATGGTCTTCATAGATGATGTACCATGCGAGAAGCAGTCTTTACCGCTTGCTGTCGTTGATGACGCACCGCAGACAAGGATTACACGACGGTTAAGAGAAGTGGCGTCCGGTTTGCGAGTATCAAGACGCAGCAGCTACGACAAGTGATGGAGGAGTTGGGGTCCTGTGAGAGCAAACGCCTCGCACTTTTAACCGAAGCGGAAAACTTGTCTGCTTTGCGTCATCAACGACGTTAACGGTTGGTATAACTGTGACCTCCCACTAACAGTAACCCAGTCCTCTTCCTATCCCGGTCGGGTTTGCATAACACGTCCTCGTCGTCCCGACTGGAAATCAGTATCGCGAACGTTAGTGGTAAAAGTTGACGTAAAAGCTTTATCGTTTACCAGTGCGTTCCCGTTTACTGATTACTAAGAATATGCATGTGTAGCTGCGATGCGTCCTTCACCCGACGGGATGCCTTAGGCCGTCACCGAAGAGAAAGCTGTCGTGGACCGCTGGACTACCCATTGTAACGGGTACATTTTCCACCGGCATTTAGTATGCGGAATTTTGTATTAATTCTTGTTAAAAATCCTAAGTTCGGTCCTGTGGATCTCGCTTGATTTAAACAAGCACGTCATCAAATAAACATCTCAAATAAATGGCACTTTTAAGAAAGGGTTGTTTCATATTTGCTGTAATTAAACAATGTAACGTCATATTGATGTCGTTTTTCGTATCTTGCTATCTGGCATTTTAATATAATATCAATTTCTTCAGAAAGAAACCTTGAAAAGAAACCATGAGAAGCGCTTAGTCAACTCATTTATTGAAATATTTTGGTAAACATTTTGAGGTCTACGATTCGTAAATACACTTTCCTTTGTCTGTTATTTGCGTTTTAAAAATTTTAAGTCAATGTAGCGTAGGAATATCGTTTACAGCCAGCGTGTTTCAGTTCACACGTGTGTTTTGGCGCGCGAAGAACGAGTACTATTTTTTACACGTAAGGTCGTGAATCCTATAGAAGGCCAAATAAAAGCGCCCTTGCCGCATAAATACAGATGTGTTTTCGCGTAGTAATGAAGAGCGGAGTTAATAAAAAGCCTTCGCCAGGTTTGACGCGAGAGACTTACTACTACACCCTGCTTCCATACGGACGAGATGGTGTTAAGATGCCGTTTAGCTTAAGTGCTATGAGATTTGAAAGATAATCCTAAATACAGTACAGTACAGTTTTTATGCTATTTTGTGTAGAGTGCAAGTTTTTAAAAGAATTTCCGTCTCGTTAATTCGTGTTAGAAGAATTTTTATAGTTTTGTAACGCGGGTAAATAAATGTGTTTCACGCTATAGTGAAGAATTATAAAACAACAAACAATTATTTTGCTTCGTTTGGGTTTAAGACCAGTGCAGTTTTCTTTAAAGCAAAACCATTTAAAGCGGTCTCGAATTTAACAATCGACTCTAGTGCTTTTATAAATTAAAACCCCGCTTAAAGAATTTAAACGCATTTGATGCTACTCGTGATTACAAAAACAACCTAAGTTTCTGAAACATTATCGTTATTTTCCAAGTGAAAACCCCGTTTGTACATGAAATCATATGGGCAAATGACAATAACTAAATATTATCGCATTTTCGGTACGGAGAATCCACAGTTCAATACAACGCCGAGTTCAACGAAATTTCCCCAAAGAAAAGGCCGAATTTCCAATCTCTTCTGGACTATATGTATGGTGTTCCATGAGTTTGATGGAAAATACTCAAGGTATTGTAGTTTTAAGGATTTGTTTGTAATTCAGTGAATTAAGAATCTCACAGTTAAGAATTTTTCTTTAGAGAGAGCTCTCCTCGTTAGTTAAAAAAAACCTTTAAACTTTAATTTAATTACAATTCATTTATATTGATACTTTCGAACTGATTTAATTTGTCTAATCTCATTTAGATATTTGTTTATTTTTTGTCCAGAATAAGATGAGTCAGTAATATTGGTGTTAATGCTTTTTGAACAATACTTGTGGTTGATCTAATCAATTTTTTTTGAGCTATTTTTATTATTTAATGAAAAGTTTTGAATGAATTTTTATTGATTAGTTTTGGTATAATTATAACCTAATAAATTTAGGGTGGACTTGTAATAAATATACGATGTGTGTTTTACTTTTATTTATGCAAAGTTGTGTTATTACTATTTTCCTGTTAATAAATGTTATTAATTCTAAACTGAATGATCTGAAAAACGGAACCATATTGGTGATGAATGCTTAAGTTCATTTCTTCAACAATTTTAAGTAAACAAAATTTTGTTTTAACTAATATTCTATTCATTTTCTGGTTAATGAATTTAATAAATTTTAATGCTTATTCAATTAACATCTTTGAATGGTTAATTTGTAATTAACTAAGCTCAGAACCAGATGGCGCCCTTTTAAGTTTTTATTTGTGTTTGAACCCTTATCTATTCCTTTTCACAATTTATACAGCTGTGGAACCAATACCTACGACTTGATTAATTAATTTGTAAAGAGAGAGTTTAAATCTCAAGCTGTGGCAGATATTTTTTTGAGTTTTCAGTTACAGTAAGTATGATGTATTTTTATAACTTTTTATAGCATTTTTATTGTTTTTTTTATGGTTAAAAAAACTAGACTTTCACTGGAGCCCAATCGCGGGGCCTTTTTGTGGTTGTACTTTTGTGCGAAATAATTAAGCGTTTCACCATCCACGAGCGGTAAGTAACCATTCCTGTGAGGTTGTATGATGTGATACAAATATTTTGTCGATTACAGCTGGGGGGAGCTTCGGATGCTGTAGGGAATACCGGTGAAGGACCTGCATCTAAGAAAGCGAAAAAAACCTCCCCGCAAGGTACGTGTACACATTGTTAACGGCTTTAGTGTTAGTGATCTGTGCAATTGTTTCAGGAAATACCTCCGCGACGGTGTATTGCGATGTGTGCGAGCTGGATGTTCCACGACGTGGCTACGCTGGACATCTACGAAGCAACCGCCACAATCATCGTAATGCCGCGTCAGTGCAGTCGGAGGAAGTGGTGGTCCTGGAGACGGCGTTCAAGTCTCGTATAGCCAGTTATCGAGTCTCGGTGAGAAATCATCACATAAATCTCAGAGAATTTACTGATGAGACCCGCGAAAATGTGTTAACACTATTAGAAAGAAACGTTCAGCGCTTTCGTAGTGTGAAAGTCAACCTAGAAGTATTCGGAATGTACTTTTTGGAAAGTCAAAATTTGCACGAAATTAAATCGTTTAATACGCAAAATGAGATTGTGACCGGGACTTCGAATCTGACCGATTTGTATGATGATTTCGTTGAGGTGCTGGATACGAAGATGTCGGACTTTAATGATCGGAACTCAGGTAATGAATAGTTACGGGTTACGATTCGATTGCTAATTGTAGGGTCCTTACAGGTTGGGTACTGGAGCAGCTGTTATTTATAGAAGTCAACGTCAATAAATACAACCCGCTCCGTGCTTCCTCCTATGTTCCACTTCCGCCGTCGATACAACATAAAAAGGCTGTAATCAACGTGCAAAATAACGATCAGTGCTGTTTCGCTTGGGCCTTGGCGTCCGCTTTGTATCCGCCGCGGGGGGGACCTTCCAACAGGACGACGTCGTATCCCAATTTTGCGCAACTGTTTGATTTTGAAGGTATCACCTTTCCTGTCAAACTGGATGCTATTTCGAAATTTGAAGCGCGTAATCCACGCTTATCTATTAACGTGTATAGTTTGGAAGCTGTAGTTAAAGATGGAGAAATGAAACAAGAAGTTGTAGGGCCTTTGCATTACTCTAAGCAAAAGAAAGAAGTACATGTTAATTTATTATTAATTTCCGATATGGAGGGTAATAGTCATTACTGTTGGATAAAAAACTTTTCGCGTTTGGTGTCGTCACAGTTGTCTGCTCAGAATGGAGAAAAACACTTTTGTGACGGCTGCTTACACCAAGTTACCAACTATCAAACCCGTATGCGATAAATTGGGGCACGACCGGCCGGGTAATCTATTGAAGTTTGAAAATTTTCAAAAGCAACTTACAGTACCTTTTGTCGTTTACGCGGATTTTGAAAGTGTGTTGAAACCTTTGGACACAGTTGAGCCGGATCCTAGTGGAAAATTTACCATGACATCGTATGAACACGAACCACATTCGTTTGCGTATTACATTAAGTGTTCATACGATGACGCGTTATCTAAATTTGAATTGTACCGTGGTCCGAATGCAGCAAGTGAGTTTATGACGCGCTTAGAATTGGATGTTAGAAGGTTGTATAAGGACCATGTTCTTCTTGAACATGTTAAAACATGTTCAAGACATGCGACTTTTATCGTGTCTACAAACTTTCAACTATGACAATGCAACCGTGTGTCATATTTGTGACAAACCCTTTGGTGAAAACGACGTTAAGGTGAAAGATCACTGTCACCTCAACGGCTAGTACCGCGGTGCGGCTCACTCCGTGTGCAATCTAATGTAGCAAATTCCCGACTTCGTACCGATTTTTTTCCATAATTTGACGGGATACGATTCACATCTATTCATAAAGCAATTGGCATTAGAAAAAGAAGCAATCGAAGTGATTGCGCTCAATAAAGAGAAATACGTTTCGTTTTCGAAACGGCTTTTGGTAGATGAAATTAGGAACGGGTCCCAACGGATACAGGTATGTCTTAAAATGCGCTTTCTGGACAGTTTACGATTTCTAAATTCTAGTTTGGATAAGTTGTCTGAAAATCTAACTTCCGACCAGTGTGTGACTATTAAAAAGTATTTTGGAGATGGGGTTAGCTTCGACTTACTGCGACAGAAAGGTGTGTTTCCCTATTCGTACGTCAACAGCTTCTCCAAACTCGAACAGGACACGTTGCCGACGTATGAGGACTTTTTCGATCGTTTGACAGCGGAACACGTCTCTCGATCGCGGTATGCTCGCGCTGTGGAGGTGTGGAATACGTTTGGATGCACGACTTTGGGCGAGTATTCGGATCTCTATTTGAAAACCGATGTCTTACTTTTGGTTGATGTCTTTGAAAACTTTAGACGTGTATGTCTTGAAAATTACAAGTTAGATCCGGCGCAGTATTTTATTGCACCGGGTTTAAGTTGGGATGCTATGTTGAAAGGCACGTCTGTAGAACTGGAGCTGCTCACGGATCTGGACATGCTCCATTTCTTTAAAAAAGGCATTCGGGGAGGTGTCAGTACCTGTGTTGGCAGGAAGTGTTTCGCGAATAATACGTTTCTTCCAAATTATGACGCGTCCAAGCCCCATTCTTTTATTATGTATCTCGATGCTACCAATCTCTACGGTTACAGTATGCGACAGTATCTGCCGCAGCGCGACTTTGAATGGCTTAGTCCGTACGAAATTGAACAGTTCGATCTAAATTCCGTGGCGGAAGACGCCGATATGGGTTACGTGCTGGAAGTAGATCTACACTACCCAACGCGGTTGCACGATTTACATAATGACTTTCCTTTCTGCCCCGAACCTCTCTGGGTGAACGGGAGACCACACGACGTTCACCCCTAGAACTGGCTGCCTTCTACCCTATCCCTATCAAGGGCAATGGACGAAGCTGTCAGATAAAGTGTGTGGTAGAGAAATTCGTGAGAATTCTCGACGGTTACTCATACCGATCAGGGGGAGCCCTGGTAGATGAGACCGGTGTGGGCGGATTCAAATCTCGCCTAAGAGAGGTCATTTATGGTCACCAAGGAACCCGCTGCTTGGCCGAGGGCAATCATGGTCACCATGGAACCCGCTGCATGACCTAGGTCATGTAAGGTCACCAAAGGAACCCGCTGTTGCCCGAGGCCATTTATGGTCACCAAAGGAACCCGCTGTTTGACGGAATCTCTAGTGCGGTGGCTAGAAGTGAGGTTCATCCCATGTGCTGGGAAACTGCAAGCCGCCAGGTAAATGTGCTTAGGAGCTGTCCTGGCCACCCTTTGATCCGGACTGCAGCTGGGTACGGTGATTGGGAGAAGCTCCGAAAGCCATTACACTTAAGGATAGTTGAAGCGAATATATAGCCTCTCACTATTAAGACAACTTCACCAATATCGGGTACGCACCGGGAGTCTATAACGTGTAGACTTTAAAGAAGCTCTGTCGAGGGCCCACCAAGCCTAAAATTGGTAGATCGGGGTGGCAAAACCGCTTAAAAACCAAGTCCTGCCACAATTGAGGTTGGATTCGATCGGGCAGTGGTCCCACTTTGCAAGAGGGCATAGCTGGGGAATAGTCCTATGCTGGACGAGGTACTCCGGTGCCGGCGGGTGAGCAGCGTGTTAAGTCAACTGCTCGGTCACTAGTGAACGCTTAGCTAGTAGAGGGTGGATAGGCAACCTCGCTCCTACCAGTGAGTTAATCTGGGAGCAATTGCACGATTGCCGGTTGTGCAACTTGCGCGCTGATTGGGCGTATCCCAATCACTTCCTCATGGAAGGAACGTGGGGGTATGTTAACACGGGTACCCCACGTAAAACAATCTTGGATCTATGCCCCGAACCTCTGGTGCCGCCTACGGGAAACGCGCGTCCCCAAAATTAATTCCAAACTTGTTCGATAAAACGCGTTACGTTATCCACTATAGAAATTTACAACAGTGTCTTAAGCATGGTTTAGAATTAACCAAAATTCATCGCGTGTTAAAATTTCATCAGGCACCCTGGTTGCGTTCCTATATTGATTTGAATACCACGTTACGTAATCAGGCAACTAACGAATCGGACAGGGACTTCTTTAAATTAATGGTTAACAGTTTATTTGGCAAGACAATGGAAAATGTCGATAAAAGCGTGGACGTTCGTTTGGTTAGTCATTGGGAACGTCATGGTAAAAAGCATGGGGCTGAGACGTTAGTAGCAAAGCCTCAATTCAAAAGCGTTGCTGTCTTTTCGGAAAATTTGGTCGCTATAGAGTTACAAAAAGTGTCGGTTACATACAATAAACCGGTGTACGTGGGTTTTACTATTTTGGATCTTTCTAAAACGATAATGTTTTTTATGATTTTCTCAAACCTTTATATGGTGATAACGTGCGCTTGCTGTACACAGATACTGACTCTTTCATTATAGAAATTCGTACTGAAAATTTTTATGCTGATATGAAGCAACACTTAGATAAATTTGACACCTCAAAATTCCTACCTGACAACATTCACGGTATACCGCGCACGGCCTCGGTGGTTGGTAAAATGAAAGATAAATATTGTGGAGTGCCCCTCTGCAGTTTCTACGGTGCAGGTGCTAAAACGTATTGTGTAAACGTGCTTGACCGCGACGGTGAAATGGCGATTAAAAAGGCGAAAGGGGTAAAAAGGACGGTAATTAAGCGCGATCTCACCGTTGAGGACTACCGTTAGGTTGTGGTGGATGGTGTTGTGCTCTTCCGAAAAATGTTTATATTCAAATCAAGTTTACATGCTATATACACAGAACTTCAGAATAAAGTAGCGTTATCACCAGCCGATAACAAAGGTTACATTATTCCCGGGTCGCACAACACTTTAGCATGGGGACACCGCGATATTCATCCGGGGCGTGATAGTGATCAGAATTTGGATCGTCTGTTAGAATTACTGCAAGCCGAAGTGTAATTTTGGAACTCGTTTGTTGGTAGAAGCGACGGTACTGATTAGTATTATCGCAGAGGCCCCCGGCTACGTTGACAACAGCCTTTTATTTGTTATGAATTATTGTAAATAGTATTTATGCTTTGTAGTTTATAACCGTATATATTTCATGTATTTATTATGATATTGACTAATGTGAATAAATTATATACATCATACTCTGTGTTTCTGTAAAGGTAGAAGAAATAAAACACACTATTGATATCAAAAAGTGATTTATTATTGTTTACTGCTTACATAAAATGATAGTTATATATTAACATTGCAACACACTGCATGCACTATACTACTTAATGCACTATATCACGTGCTGCTATATACAAGTTGTGGGTATTATGAAAGCCCAACCACTTGACTAAAACTTGATCTCCCTTTTTTTTAACACCTTCTCTACTAAAAATACTTCAGGATGTTTAACCATCTGTAATTCCTCCGTGTAGAAGCCTCCACGTATCTCTTCCCCGTTCGTGTCTTCCAAGATATACGTTATGGGATTGGTTCGATTAACCTTTTTAATTTGAAAGATTTCGGTACTCCATGTGGGAGTATAACCTTTCGCAAACGCTTCCCGATGCTTGCTGATTCGCACGTGATCACCGACTGTGAATTTAGCACTTCGCAGGTCGGTGGTTTTCTGGAAATCGTAAACTGTTTGTAAAAGAATCTTGGCGTTGCTGTGGTTCACTTCGATGGGTTTGTAGCCGGTGGTGCGGTGTACGGTATCGTTGTATTGGTTAACAACCTTTGGTAATAACTGCAACCACTTATATGACCCTTGCAAGGAAAATTCCTTCTACATCTTGTTTTTAAGAGTTCGGTTTACACGTTCTATCGGACTTGCTTTCATACTAGAAAAGGTGCTGTAATGGTTGATGTTGAAAGTTTGCATTAGCTTACGAAAATGCTGGTTGTAAAATTCCTTCCCCATGTCCGTTTGTAAATTGTCGGGAGTACCTCCTGTTGATGTTAATAATTTTTTCATTGCTTTCGTGACGTCTTCACCGGTTTTTCGTTTAAGTGGACACGCCCAAACACGCTTGCTAAACATATTCAACAATACTAAAATATATCGAAAACCTTTATTTATTTTAGCATAGGGAATCATTTCCACAAGATCGGCCATGTACAAATCGTTCAAGCCTTTTACGATTACGCGTCTTCTTCGAAATCGTTTACGAGCAGGTTTATGCAATTCTTCAATTATTTGACGTTTGATACTCATTTAGAAAATGCTGGAACACTAATAACAGCTTCCAAAATAAATATGTCCGTTGTTCCAGGTCTCTTCGCCTTAAACTTATCCCCTTTCTTCAATGACACTCCGATGAGTGATTCGGCATCGTATAACGTATCGTTTAAAAAGATTTGCGCATCTGTGGGATAGTATTTGATTTGTTTAATGATACCTTTTGTTAGAGGAACGACATACTCGAAGTTGGTGGAGTTCAAAAGTGCATAACCGTTTTCATGATTGTATATTCCCATCATATACAACATTGTCTCGTAGTGCACATTAGACACGTCTTCTAAAAGGAATACTTTTGCACGAGCGTCGAGTTTAACTCGGACAGGAGTTTTGTGAAGATGTTTACCGAACTTATCTAGTCATGGTTTTGAGGTAATGATGATATATGGTGATATGGAAGACTAATAACAGCTTCGAAGTAAAATGGGGCGGCTGTTGACGGATATAGCGACGTACCTCTCACCTTAATCTTATCGCCTTTTCTCAATAGTCTCCCAATTAAGTTGGCAGCACCACCAATACTAATGCCGTTTACATACATATAGCATGGTGGTGAGCTGCACACTTCTTGTACAGTCCCTTCTGTAAACGGTATTGTGTATTCCCGTTTACTGTTGCTACCTTTCAAATTGTAATAGTTCGGTAGGTCGGAAATGTTAGGTTCATTCGACGCTGGCTCGGTGTCCGCCCACATATACATCATTGTTGTGTACCTTACATTTTGTATATCTTCTAATAGGTACACTCTCGAACGAGTGTCGAGTTTCACTCGGACAGGGGTTTTGTGAAGATGTTTACCGAATTTATCGAGCGTCATGATTGCACTAACGTTAGCAATATTATGAAACGGATCGATACGCGTGTGATGATTTATTCGATAATTTTAGCAGCTCTTAATTCATCGATAATATATATGATTTCATTAGTGTGACCGGTGTGACCAGCCGATTTTGAACTTAAAAGGAGTCTCAATCTGTCCACTAATTTATTAGGATCTTTCCAAGGTATAAATTCCACTTGTTTATTATTATCCCTAGTAGCACACATATATTATATAAATATTTTTTTCAAATATTTAAAATATATCTTTTTCAACATCCGCCTAAATATTTAGCTAATATATCATTTAGAATATTTCTTCAATATTATTTTAATAATATTTATATAACATTCTAGTTAGGATATCTTATGAATGTTATACCCTTAGTAGCACAAATATATTATATAAATATTCATTCTCAAATATTTAAAATATATCTGTTTTAACATCCGACTAAATATTTAGCTAATATATTATTTAAAATATATCCTCAATATTATTTTAATACTATTTATTTAACATTCTAGTTAGGATATCTTACATGTATGTTATATTGCTGATTCATATAATATTCCTAGAATATTATTTTTATATTTTTGGAATATTATTAGAATGTTTCTAAGAATATTTTTGTACAGCAAATTATGCTCTATAGCAACATGAACTCCAATTTTCCTTTCACCACTTATTTTCTTGTTGATGGTCATTTTAAACTTTTCAAATAAAACGCTATACATTTTGTTCTTCTAGTGAAAAGAGAATTTAGCTCTCTTTATGAAACCATATTCTCTAACAAGCGTTACATAAGACAATCCAACTCGAAAATTTTTAACCAATCAAATTACAGAATTTTTCAAATTGGGACCAATGAAATTAGTTTTATAGTGAAAAAACCACTAGTGGTTTTTTCACTAAGAAAAAACCACTTGTCAAAATGAAATGTCAAATTTAATTAAATTAATATTAACTACACACGCTAAATAAAAATTTGCTCGGTGGATTGTCAAGCCGAATACAACTCGTGGTCTAATTTTTTCTTGCAAAATTTATCGTTTAAGACATTCGTAGCTTTTGCTTTTGGAAAATTACACTCGTCTCCTGCGTCGACTCGTGTAATTTTCGTTGCAAAGCTGCTCATATCTGAAACAACAAATTTTGTCGGAAAAAATCAGACCACTTGTGATATTATATATGATAATTTAATTCATGTATAAAAAATCCCATAAGCCGCGATACATTTGTCACTTTGACTACGGATAAAGTTAGCCCTAACTTTGCATCTGGATAAAATGTGTTTAAACTTCCATGGCTAACTTTCTCGAACCTGATTATTGTTTTTAATAATTGTCATTTTCAAGTTAATAAATGTGTTCTTGACTTCTTCATAATTACCTAGTTATTCCTTTTTATTATTCATTAAATTATCTCATCGAATTACGCTCGAGGTTTTTTTCTCCGGGATAAAATTGATTTTTTAAACTCTAATTTGGTTTCTTTTTGGTAAACTGACTCTACAAACCACCAGATAAAAAAACTCGTCCTTCGGACTCGTTTTTTTATCGTAGGTGGTTTGTATCGTCAATTTACCAAGCAACCAAATTATCGTTAAAAAAATCAATTTTATCCGGACAAAAAAAGACCTCTCGTGTAATTACAGTCGATTATTTCATTCTACTTTGTTTTTGATCAATCGCAAAGCTTTATTTTTTGGATTACAGCGATAATTCGATAATTTTTTATTGTCCTTTTCGAATGTTTTTATCTTCGTGGCAACGCTGAAAACCAAGGTCTGTCAAAGTGACATTTTGGTTAAAAGGTTGTCTCGATCCCTATACATTCAATACTTGACGAAATTGTTTTGTTTTTGTGACGTAGTTTTGAGAATTTTTGCAAATCAGGATATGGTTAACGTATATCAAGATGACGTCACAAGCCAACTCGAAATCTGAATAGGGAAAATTTCGTTTTCGTTCAATTCTAGACAACCTTTTAAGCCAAAATGTCACTTTGACGGACCTTGGCTGAAAACTAGTGTCACATGTGTCCCATTTTTTACTTTCATGTCAAATACTAATCTTTATGTTAATAAGTAGATGCTTAAATAAACAACTGTGTCATGAAATAATCTTACCGAATTACATGCTCGTGCTTCTGAAATTATCTGTTGTAATACTCAAGTTGATTAAAACGCAACACTCGTGTCATTTTTTGACAAATTTCCCTCCGTTGCACGTCGGGAAATTAAAACGTCAAAAAATGACACTCGTGGTTGCTAATCAACGTTCGTATTACAAATCGATAATTTCGAAGCACACGTGTAATTACAAGTGAAAATTTTCAAAAAATTGCGTTTCAAGTTTATTTAGCACAAGAGTTACACTTAGTAATAAAACACTTGGGTTTGAATTTAAATATGTATATTCTTTTGGAATGGTAAAATGACCGTCAACAAGAAAATGAGTGCTGAAGGAAAAATTGATATTGCTATAGAGCATAATTTTCTATACAAACTTTCTCAATACATTGTTTGATAGAACGAACATTTAAAGAGTTAGTGCCAATAATAAATAAAGGAGTCGCTTATAAATTCTGACACAAAATCAACCATTAGAAAATGCCAAACAGTGTCAATGTTGATGAACACATTTTAACGTTTTACTTCTCTAATAGGGAAGACCCATATGTCGTCAATTAAGGAGATTCTTGCATTTTCATAAACGTCATTACTAAATTAGTTAGAATATCAGTTATAAATGCATTAAACAATTACCAATTTTAAGTAATTAATTTTTGAAAACCTTGAAAATTTAAATAAATTTAAAATGCAATACTGGTGTCCTCTAATGGATGAAACTTTGTTACCTCTTACAGTTCCAAAGACGACCCACTGTTGGTGCTAATGAAACAGTTAAGAGTCCTGTATTACCCGTCAGTTTGAAAATTTTTTTATTTTCAAGTTCAAATATCGTCTACTTATTAACAAGTAATTAATATAATAATGTACGTTATGCTATTGTGTAATTAACTGCCATAATTAAAGTGGTGTTAAATATTTCCGGTAATATTAATTCAAAATTCAGTTTATTGGTTTTCATCAGCGCCATCTAACGTTGAGTAGATCGTCAATATTGCTTCTTCACATTCACAGCGGTACCTACTTTTTTACATCAAATAGCTTTGAGGGAAGTTGCTCAAGGCCAAATTCGGTTTTAAATGAGGAGAATTTTTAAATTTAATTTTCTCAAATAAATTGAATGTTTTTAGAAATTCCGTTTATCTGGAAATATTTTTCTAACCAAAATGAACGAATACAAAAATTAAAAAAAATACGTGCGTCTTCCCTATTGTAATTGTAGGTAGTATCAGAAAAGGATTATACACCTGACAAAAATTTTTACAGCTCATTTTAATTCACGACAATCCAATAAAAAAATAACTACTCATCCATCCTGAAGACTTCAATAATTATAACTGAAATATTAAATTTAATAGCAGTTTATTTGCTGGTATATTAAGGATATAATTCCAGCCTCATGGAATAGGACTGGAATAAAAGATATATTATAGCAAAACCAATTTATTCACTCAGTAAAATATATAAATACTCGATAATTATTCAATAGGAACGTTGTCTTGGGATTCATAATTCTTCTTTCTGTAAGAATAAAAAAAAAAGATTTAGGGTTATCAAAGCAGTAGTATTTAACTTTAAAATATTGAGGAAAATATTTAAACATAAATTACAGTGAGCTAGTTTTCTGTAAAATTTGTCTTGTAAATGTAGTCAAGTCCAATACCATTATGTGGGGCGACCAAGAATAGAAAATGTGATTAAGCAATATTAAACATTTTTTAAAATTAATGGAATATTTTCGAAACAGTATACAAGCATAAAACTCAGATTTTTTACAAGTTACTTCAATCAAAATAATTCAAGTTAAAAATCAGAAGTGCCTTTTATCACTTCTTAACGCCTCTTTATCTATTTATTTATTTATCACGTCCTTTAATTTAAATTAGTTATATCTGAAATCATTTCCTCTTTCCTGGTGGTGTAGGTGTCCCATAACTGGTGGACACTTTGAGCTTTCCGTAGGGGAGAGCGGGGCACTTTTGACATACTTTTTATTTTTATTGTTTTAGACATCGGAAATTGCTGTTTTTTGTATAACAAGTATTATGCGAGATGGTATGTGATGTAATTGATCCAAACATTTAGAATTAAATTATTAATTTCAAACACTTTTTGTTTAAAAAAACTTTGCTTGTTATGTTGAAAATTGACAAATGTGCCCCACGTATGGGGCAGATTTAACACACCAGTGGGGTAGTTTTGGCATAATAAAAAAAACATGTAATTTCAAATTATAATATATTCAAACAAACGATACAGTTCGTTTTTTTTCTATAATACCTGTCAGTGTCAAAGTGGGTTCTCAAAAAGCGAAATTAAAGAGTAAGCGGAACCCATCTGAGATTCTGATGGTTTACAATGAACATATAGGGATTGCGACAACCAGTCAGAATCTCAGTTGCATGCCGCTTACCCTTGAATTTCGCTTTTTGGGGACCCACTTTGACACTGACAGGTATTACAGAAAAAAAACGAACTTATTTTACAAGGTAACTGTCAAAATTCACAGCAAACTCAAAATATTTATTTTTTAAAACCGGATCCGGCAAAATTGAAATGATATCTTGCCGGTTAACTTCCGAAATGTCGTCAACTAATGGATAAAAAAACATGTTTTTATTAAATTTTTTTCTTAAAAACTGTATTTTGAATTCTTCATTTCCAAGTCCAATTTCCTTGACAATTCTCCCTACATAGTAAACAACTGTCGTTTTTGTTGGAAACTAGACTAACACAAAATTGCCCGCTTCCAGACTATCATGTGTTAATAATTCAATGAGTGAATTGTTACCTAAAGAGCTCTCTGATTGGAATGAAAGCAATGAATCAACATCACTTTCATCCGAAGACTCTTCTCTTTTTCGTTTTTTGTTTTTTTTGTTAAACACATCCCGTTTTACGCCCTTTTTCTTTGCTTCTTTCTCTCTCTTCTTTCGGTTTCTTTCCTGTATTTTTTTAAATTCTGGCGTGTCAGTATAAATTGTAGACCTGCGTTTTTCTCTTCCTTTTCTTGCATTTGCAGTAGTTTTCATTGTAGGTACTGGCCGTAACATTCCCGGAGTGATTGTTTGATGCTTTCCTTTTTTTGATAAACTGGTGTCAGAGCTGCCCAACATAGATGTGGACGGTTCCTGTTCAATCAATTCAGGAGTATTTGTATGAATTGTCTTCAATCCTTCTATTGTTTTATTCTCAACATGAGGTGCATCAAGTGACGCTTGAGATTCCGTTAGGTCTTCAAAGGTAATTTCTTGACCAGCGACATTTTCTGTTGTGGAAACATTTTCAGGCTCTTCCCCTTCCACCTGCACAAAATCAGAGTTCTTGAATGCGTTTGGATTAAAAGGAAAAATGCCAGGATTTCGAAACCCTGCCAATATATTTTTGGGTGTAAATGAATCCAGAAAGGGACCTGCTGTTATTTCGCCAATATCGTACAAGGAGACTGTTCGGCCAGGATGATTAATCATCCAGTTATTTAAGGCCCGCTTAAGACCTGCTTTAAATGCAGAGTATACCCCAACATCCAGTGGTTGGATTTTATGGGACGTGTGAGGGGGAAAGGATAAAAGTACAATCCCATTTTCACGGCAAAATTCTACAGCACTAACTGTTACATGTGTATCGTGGTTGTCTATCAGCAAAAGAAGACGCTTGTTAAGTTCCGGTTTAGGATCAACATATTTCTTAATGTGTTTCAAGACATCTAGGAATAATTCAGCCGTAATCCATCCACTTTTGTTGCTTAGCCCCAAGCTTCCTGCCGGAGTTCCTCTCATAAAACTGTCTTTAAGACGCACCCTTGGAAAAATGTAAACTGGGGGTATGAAGTTGCCTGAAGCATTGATGATGCCCACAAATGTTATGAGGGATCCTCTTTCAGCAGACACTGCTTGTCCTACTTGTTTTTGACCCAATGTTGCGACAACTTTTGGTTGTTCCAATACGGTAGTTATACCTAAAAAAATTTAAATGAAGTAGACAGTGCCATGATTAATACAACTAGTTATACCTGTTTCATCGAGGTTTAGGATTCTTGAAGGTTCAAAATGATATTGTAGCAAAACTTTCTCAAGATTTTGATAAAACTCCATGACACTCTGTTTATTAAAACCTTTTATTCTAGCTAAGCTTGTATTCTCTGGTTTTCTCAGAGACAATCTATTTTTGTGGCGCTTCATGAAATTCAGCATCCAATCTCGTCCTGCTTTCTTTTTATCGCCCCACTCCTTAGGCATCTTTTTATTGTTTTTTAAGGCATACTCATATGCCAAAGATCTCACTTGTAGGTAGTTTAGACCATAATTCAAGTTGCAACAATTTTGTAGGTATTCAACTAACAACAATTCTTCGGAGATGGTAAAAACTTGTCGGCTTGTGTACTTTGAAGAAAATTTTTCGCCTTCTTCCTCGGCCCCTGAATCTGCTTGATGATCATTTTCCCTAAACTTTTTCAGACGATACAACAAAGTCGTTCTATTTATGTTATAAATTGTAGCAGCTCGTTTACATGAATACCTCCCTGTAGTAATGTCTTTTAAAGCCCTTTTGACATCAGCTTCGTTGATATTACATCGATTAGTTTTTGGTATATAATTGCGAACCATTTTGTCACCTAAAAAATAATTAGGGCAATGTCAATAACACGGATTTAACTTCAAAATACGATAGCGCTCCCGATGGGGCAGATTTGACATCATGACAAATGTACCCCATTTAGCAGTGTTAAATGTACCCCACCACAATAAAATTCAAATGTTTGAAAGTGCCATCATAACCTCAAAATATTTGGGAGTTCTGTGTGTAAAATAGTCACAACAAATGTTATGTTACTGCATTAAAATAATATCTACAAACTTAGAAGCAATTTTTTAAAACTTACCTGCAGTAGAAGATACGCCAAAATTAAATTATTTGGTGATGCTTTTCATTTAAATTTAACCTTGGCCACAAAACACCTTCAATAACCGTCAAACCCGAACCAAATGAAGTTGGGTATGTAATCTAACATGTGAAGAAAGATAGATGGCGTATATTGACATTTAAGCGGTAAATTTGAGTTGGTCAAAACTGCCCCACTGTCAAATGTGCCCCGCTCTCCCCTACATATGGTAAGCTGGTAGATAAAAAAAGTACTTACTAGCTGTTGTTTAATCTTGTCGAAGCATGTCTTAACCAATTCTTAATAGCTGCTATGATGTCATGCTCGGTTGTTACTTGAGCGTTTGGGCTTAGGGTTGCTGCTTCTGTAATATTTAATAACATAATAATAATAATCATATCGGTAAAAACAATGAAGATTTAACATACTTTTGATACTGTCAGATACTATTAAAGAGGAAAACATTTTCTTTCCCTTCCAGTCATATAAGGAGGTGACAGAATCTGTAAAGTTTCTTTAAAATATTTTTTACAATAGTGTTGATCCCATGACTTTCAATTCGGGCAAGGAATGATAACTGAAAATAATAAGATGTTATAAGGAAAGCAATATGTGCATCCAAGTACCTATCATCTTTTTCTGTTTATTCTTTGTACTTGGGCGTCTTTCACATGTACCAATGTCTTCTTCGCTCTTCATGGGTAGCCTCCCTTCAAAATCTTTGTGGAAATTCTGATCATCATCAGGAATTATCTGTGGTCAACTTTGCTCACTCAATATTTGCAAAAACCAACTTCAGCTGATGAAGTCACTTTCGGTTTTTCTTTTGTACTCTAGAAAACATATTTAAAATTTTAAAAAAGTATAAATTTAAAATATGTGATTCATACCTTTGTCAAACTTGCATTACTCAATCTGTAGCTGGTTGAATAATCATGTTATTTGTAATATTATCACCATTTGATGATAAGCAGCTTTTCAGTGGATATGCAGGGTCTTTTATTCGTAGGAGTAGAATAGTCACTTCTTATCTTGTTATCACCACTGGAGTCATGTAATAAGGTTATCTTTGGGACCTTGGGAAAAGGTATTATGCCAGTGACTTCCTCATCATGGTTCATCTGTACTAAACAGTTTATTATAATCATAATCTTGATTTTCATGCAATTGTACTTTGTACAGACATTCCTCGCCTGTTAGATCTCCTTCAGAAAATTCATTACTATCAAAGTTTAATTCGGTGTATTTATTACAATTTTCTAAAGATTCACAAGAACTAAAAACTCTCCAAATAATAATTATCAATTACAGATGGGTGTTGCAGCTTTTCTTGACTTCTTGGTATCATTACACACGTGACGAAAATGCCTTGTAGATCAAGAACGGATTTTCTTTTACGTGATGGCATTTTCCTGTAAAACAAAAAAATGTCTATATCACTCCACATAAAATTCAAGCACCAATTTCGCCGATTTTTTAAAAGATTTTATTTCGATAGTTCCAGACTTTACACTTGCACTGTGCATATATAACTAATTAATTCTTCTGCCCACTATTTCTGTTAAAAATATATTCTCTTATACGAAACACCACAATAATTCGCAATAAATACAAATAACTAGGATGAGCAATACTTTATGGTATATTAATACATACCTGTACATACCTTACAAAACAACTTTAATTAATCTGACCAAACAATACAATGTAATGGCGTCGTTGCACTTGGTCCTGCCTCCCATCTACGAACGTACGCGACGATACACGATCACGCAAGGTCATAAGCAAGATCTACAATTCAATGTTTACCAATAGATATCTACTGTATATAATAAAAATAAAATATTTATTTGATATTTGTTTCATAATATTAAAAATTACACACAACTAACATATTTATTTAATATGTATATTAATATATTTCTAAATATTTCATTTTCAATATTATATAAATATTTTCCTAATCTTTTAAATATTTAAAACACATATAATATTATCTTTATATTTTTTAAATATTAAAAAAATATTGTGTGCTGCTGGGGATAGTTAAGAACGCGAGTTACATATAGCTCTAATTTCTATTAGATTAAGTCACTTTACTTAAACTACCTATAAATATTTTATGCAGTCGAAGATACTGCAATTTGTTGTGAAGAATATTTCATTTAATGTAACTGTTAAGTCAGTTCTAGAGTGCCAAGGTCTTGTTGACATTGAGCACAATCTAAATATCGCCACGTTTATCAAGTCACGTACGCTATGCATTTCTACTGGCGCCCACGGATGTTCCTGGAAATCGTATGAAAGTCGAAGCAAGGGCAGAAGCAACAAACAAACCCACGCCCAAGAAACAGTACCTATAAAGGCAGGTTCCAGCGGTAACCTTGTTAGAAATAGTCCGACATCGAGCAGCAACGTTCAAGACCACCGAGCCAGCGATAAGTGCAGTGTCTGCACAAGCGTAGAGTCAAATTTGTCGACTTAGACTTATTTGTGTATTTAACAATAAATACTTCTATTAAATTCTGGCCTCCAAATTATTTAAATCTATTTGGCGACGAGGATGGGATACCGTAATCTGCATTTTTAGAAACATTCGATGGAAGAATTCTGAGTGCAGATTGATTTTTAAATCTTCATACGGCATCCGAACATTTTTGAAGACCAGAACCATCTACGTGGCAAGATCCAAAAGGGAAACATTTTTCTACAACGGAAATTCTGTGGAAAAGTCGACTGCAACGTAGAAAAAAACGAAATTAGTGACGACGCCCAAGGCAACGCCCTAATTAGCAGATCATTAGCGAAGCGGACGCCTCGACTGACTAAGCAAAACTAACTTTTATTTTACTAGCATAATAATACCCGTTGAAAAATCAACGGCCCCCTTCTGATCATGTCAGCTATCCACGAAGTAAGAAAACAGATCTACTTATAAAAGTTATTTTTTGGGAACCCGTAGCTCAGGATATGCTACTGCAGTGGAGTTTTTATTTTCCTTAATAATAATGTCGATCGAATCATAATATGTAACTATATATAATTTAATTATATCACGTTTGATTCATAATTAGCAATGCTTTTCTTCGTAATTTCTAATAAGTCCTACACTTTTTTTCGCAAATAAATGCTATAACAACACATAAGTTAGCCTTTTTTCAAAATAACTTTAAACGAATGGTAGGCGTGTTCAAAGAGAATACATAATACTGATATTGTAATTATATACCTATGTATTTTATTATTAATAGATTATGTACTTTATATAGCATAATATTCGTTGGAAAATCAACGCCGACATCTGCAAACGCGCCAGTCGCAGTCGCTGGCAATCAGTGCGTGCCCCCATTAACTTTGTAGTTTTTGTAAGCCGAGTTTTTGTCAAAACCGGTGAATTTCGATAACCACTGCATAGATTTTGATGCAGTTTTCACCATTTGATAGCTTATTTCTTAGCAAAGGCTTCTATAGTATATACAGATTATTGAGAGGATTTTTGAAGAGTCCAGTAATAAGCAAAGTATGAAATACATACTTAAGAAAATTGGCTCTAACAGAGATAAAACGCATTACGATGCGAAAATGGTAACAGATAAAGCCCAACTATACTGCGATGGCATATACGTATCTCTTACAGGGTACTCACATCAAGATTTTCATAATAGTTATTTTTGGGGAAAACTCTTCTCCCCCTGGAATGTTGCCTTACTCCGCCCCTGGATAAAATAACGGTATTTTTTGTTACCATTTTTTTATCTTTAGAATTTCTTCAAGTATAATCTGTGAAAATATGAAGTTTGTAGCTTACGCCATTCAAGAGATATATAGCCATAATGATCTTTTAAAAAATGCCCCCTTGCGACCCATCGGGTTTTTTAGGATGACAAATATACTATGCACCCCTTCAGGGCAAGGCCCACCTGCCTGTAAAATTTCAGCTTCTTAAGTCTTCTAGTTTTCGAGATATTTTTCGGTGGACATCGGAACTGGCTATTATTATATAGGAGATTAACGACTGTACTCTGTCGCCTTATTTACTGAACTGCTATTTACATTCGTTCTCGTCTGCTGTTTATATCTGACTAATAACTCTTTCAGCGTTTCTATCAGGGCTAAGTTTACATTTTTACTATATTATCTTTAACGACAGTCGTATTTTAATGATCTGCTATTTACATTCGCTCTCGCTCGCTGTTTATATCTGACCTTAGAATATAAAACTATAGGAAGGAGCGAACACTCGGCGCAATGAGCTTTAAAAGCGAAGGATACGACGTCACACTGGCCGCCATTAGACACTACCTAAATCTGCTTTTCTCTCAAACTCGAATTACATTTCATAAATAAGTATTAGTTTGTTTAAAATATTAAATATAAAATTTATATTCTAAGATTATTTTCAAAATACTACATTTTAAAATTGAGGTTATGTAGTTTATGTGCGCAGCATTTCGAGACAATGAGAACCGCCAATGGAAATACCTCATTACAAAACCGGAAATACCTACTCCGCCATAATGAGACCCCATCACGGTCGTATGTGGTAGATGATTATGTTTCTTCCTACAGTTTTATAAGTGTCTGACCTACTCATTCAGCGTTTCTATCAGGACTAACTATTTTACACTAATGTTGTTTTCCTGAAATACTACTATTTACATCATCACATTACTCAATTTTACGTCACCTTACGACCTAATAAAATGACTATACACTTATATATCACATAACAGCAGATTATAACGTTGTAATAGTTGACACATCTCCATTCCCCCCTTTTACAGCATTTTGCAGTGTCGGGGTTCCATACAAACTCTTATGGGAGTGCAACGGAGCTATTGTAGCAAGTACATTACGCTCTCCCATACTTTATCACTCATACAACTTTCATACCTTAACCTAAGAAGCTCAAACACGATAGTACTAAATTTTTAAAATTTAGTCGCAACCGAGGTTTGAACCCCTGTCCCTCCGAACGAGAGGTAGGATCTCTACGACTCGACCACGGAGGGCCTAGTTGACAGTTGAGTTGACACATCTATTACAGTTTATTACACAACACTTTATGCAATATTAATGATTTATTTATATGAACAAAAACATTTAGAGTATATCATAGCCCTTCGATATTACTCATTTAAAATTAATCATAAAGGAATTACATAATAACAATAACTTCTGCACAACTGTATAAGTGTATTGAGTAAACTGTTTGATAACAAATAAAGAAACATGGATTATTTAACCTCATTAAAAAGTACACATTGATTCTGTTACCAATGACACACAATTAAATAACTTATTTCCAATTTTAATTAGAAAAGTTGATTAAATATTTCAAAAGTATTAATTTCAAAACAAGATTTTTGCATTTTACAAAATTTATTAAAATTTACAAAATTTTGAAACTACCATCCACAGCAATATACATATCACTTATTAAAAAGGCGTGGAAACTAAAGGGCAGCGGAAAAAACCGTGCATGCAACCAAATGGTAACAAAACGCTGCAGTCCCTCATTCGGCTGTACGAATAACGCTTGATATACAGCGAGGATAATGTAAGAGTAAACTACTATAGTTTGTGCAACAACGGTGGATATGATGCCTATATCGCACGAGGACGAAGTTTGAGGCACGACGCCGAATCATTGCTGTTTATCTAATTAAAGTACTTCACAAGGAAAGTACAAAATAAATAAACAGTTCAAAATGGACCATAAATGAACCCTTACACACCTGCTTTGATATTATTTTGAATACTTTTTGCTCCGTCTTTAGCACAAGAAAAACAAATGCCTGTAAAATAGACAGCAAAATAATTTAATATTTGTACCATTAGCTCATGTTACTATACTCGGGACGCTGAACAGATATAGTAATTAAAACCGCCTACAATTACCCCCTCTTTTTAACAAAACCTTTCTATTGGTAGCATTCAAATATACAGCTCAAATTGAAAGGCATGTTTACTTGTACCAAAAAGATATCAATTAGTTTACTGTCAAACTGTCTTACTCACAAATTTTAATAACATTTTTATTAAATTAATAAAACTGCAATTTTTTAAAATGTATGGTTATTATTTATTTATATTAGCATCTCTCGAAGAGACATTATTTATAATGAATTAACAATTCATATGCAAAAATGTTTTATTGTAAATTTCACTTTCACATAAAGCCAATCAGTACAATCTGTGCTGCCTTGATTTTTTTTGTACTATATCTATTCGGCGGCCCCAATATAGATAGCATATCACCTAAGAGAATCCTAAAATAAAAATCTAATTTATGCAAGCCATATATCAGTTCAATAAAAGTTTTACATGCCATTTTCAAATTTTTAACAGATACAATTTAAAGGCATAACTAATTTATTTTTTATCTTTAAGAGGATGGCATTATTCATTGTTCTGAAGTTTTAGTTATGCTTATTACCAATACCAAAAACTACAATTTTTGTGTTATTCGCCTAGACTTATCTTAAGAGGTATATTTATAACTGTCTTGCTTTTACCCCTCCCTGTTTGTGCTGTCTATTCTTTGCCCCACTCGACCCTAAGGAAGTAAAATTGCAAGCATCATATTCTGATTTCTGGCACGGTTGCTACTGGCAGTTTAAGATTAACTGCTCAATCAGTAGTTGGTGGTAATAATAGGTACAAAAAGTAATTCTCACTTGATACTTGATCCAGACGAAAATAAAGTATAACTCAGTCGATCATTATTTCATCGTAAAACACCATCGAATGAAAAATTCAAGGGCAAAAACCCACATAACAATTTTCTGCAAATATCAAATTTTGTTCATGAATAAAATGCTAAAAATTACATTTTAGAAGTTAAAGAGGATTTAATTTTCTGAAACATACGTTTTTTTCAGTCCCTAAATAATTAGAGTAAAATATAATGAAGGCAATAACAGTTACATTTCAAAATATTTTTATATATGATACAGAGAATTATTAAGAATATATAAAAAGACACAAAATCCAGAATTGCATTAATACAAAAAAAATTAAATAAGAATACATATTTATTAATGTATCATATGAGCAAGATCCCATTTTTGATTTACATCAACAGGACCTTCAAGTTTCACACCAGCTTCTGTAACCACTCCTATTTGGTATTTTGGAAAACTGTGTGCATCACGATAAAAAAGCACCTCCATGCATTTTACTACTAGCGCTCTAGCCTCTTCTTCTGAAAGGTTAGGATTCTTCTGTAATGTATCACGTATTATGGGCAATGCCAAATGACTGCCATATCCTGTGCATATAGCTTTATCTTCATAGGCAGTTCCTAACTTATCTACAGTTGCTAAATATGGTTCTCCATTCTGTAACAGAATATAATTATAAAATCTTTTTATTTATAAAAAATAAGATTATACCTGTATGCCACCAACAACAAAGTTATTCCAAAATGGATCAAAGCGACTACGACGGTTGTACATAATTCTTGTTAACCAGCATTGTAGTGATTTTGGTTTAAGATTAAATCCATCATCTAAGCATTCTTCATCAATACTGAAACATTAATAGTTAAACCAAAATATTAAAGCTATTTGGATATCTTACATTTTCTGTTCGATAAGATCTTTAACATACTGAAAATCACCATAATCTCCACCAGCACCCAAAATTATCTTATCGTTAATTTTAAGTATCCTAGGACAGTTGCGGAATCTTGCAAGGGAACCATAAGAACCCAAGATGTCACCAGCAATTATAACACCATTTTTAAAAGTTAGTGCAACAATAGAAGTTGCAGTAGTTACAGGGCTCCTTAAAAATGAAAATCATGTTAATTCATAAAATATATAGATTGTGAGGTTATACTTACTGAGAATGTTGTACGAAGTCGCGATTTTTAGATTGTATATTTGGAAAATTATAGAATGCACCCGGAGCAGGTCCATTTTGCCACAATGGAGGAGCAGAAAAGGCATTTACATTTGAAAAACTCATTTTTGCACTACTAAAAGTCTTCTAAATTGTCAATTCACTGACTGTTATAAACACCGCACAAGAATTGACAAATGACAACATTACTTGCAACAATTAGTGCTCATTTCTTCTAATTCCCATTGAATATAATTGATTGTTTTCAATACAATCTCATCACGCAAGGAAATTTCCAAACAGATCACAATCCCTACTTTATAGGCAACTTAGTTAGCACTAGCAATATACATAATAATAATTAATTATCTGACTTGACTTAGTTTTATTTTCTATTCCTTACTATTTGTTTTATTAAGTATTTTCCATTTGTTATAGTACATCCGAGAAAAAGCATATTAAAAATATTGTTACTATTACCGTAATGTTTAATTTTTCTGCTATCAGTGGCGGCTTTTGTTCTGGTTTTGCAGGTTTACGCAACCCCCCAAAAACATTAACGAAAAATATTTAGTTTTTCGTAATAATAATCAACGCAATACATTCGATTCAAATGATTACAATATATAATTTACAAAAAAACACCGAGCTCTTTCTCTTACTAAATTCCGATCATAATCCATACAATGCTTATTTTTTTAATGACTAATAATGATTTCAGTTATAAAGAATCCATCATTAACAAATTTGTAAAATTTTAGTTGCATTACCCAGCTTTGAGAGAGGCCTCAAAAAGTTTTCGGCTTAGGACTTTTTCTATCATATTGTAATGACGGTATTAACCCCTATACGCAGCCATCGAACATTCAAACAAGGCCGTATGACGCATCAACCGCTAAACAAAACCCCTATACACGGGCAGCGAATTTGCGAAAAGGTTCCCGGTACATCTACAATGTTCGAAGCCGGCGGCGGATTTGTTCTAGAATTTAGGTTCTAGAGCATAGACGTTTGGATATATACCGAGGCCGCGTATAAGAAGGGGGTCAGTCATTAGTCAACCGGCGAATTTGAATACGCGCGTCGTGCAATTAGTACGAGATAAATGTTAGAAATAAATGTTGCATTGTAAATAAATAATCTCTAAATAATTCAATTTAAGTTTGTTAATAGTTAGTTTATAATTAATTGTGTATGTAATTAGCTAGTAATAATATTTCTTTTGTTAATAGACGATTAAACAGCATTATGAGTATTATTTAAAAAGAACGTTACAATATATCTGTCTCTGGCTATACAGGGTGTTTCGTAACATAGACATCAAACGCGTCAGATAGTTAGACAACGATAACACAAACAAAAAATCCCTATAACATTTTTTTCTCAAAAGCGTAGTTTTCGGAAAAATGCAAATAAAGACGGGTATAATGTTTTTAGCACATACAGTAGTGTTTGTTATTTTCTTCAAACAAGATGTTTTATGGTTTGTTATGCTTACGTTGCAACCTGATCCTTTTACAGTACAATTTTATGAGGTCAATCAATCAAATGATAATTCCCAGAACGCCGATGGTTAAGAAAAGGATATTGGTATAGGTCGTGTTTGTAAAATTCGACGTACATTAAAAACCTGGAGTTCTCATTATTAAAATATTTAATTAATGTAGTCAAAACCTTTGTTTTGATTTGATTTTTTTGTGTGGTAGAGTTGCACGAAAGTGTTTCTCGACGATGACTCTAAAACGTTGCAAAGGAAGCTCTGTTAACAAGAGGGTCCGGAGTGGGTGGATTGATTCTTACCTGACGTCAGAGGATGATAAGCAACTAGTCTCCCGCTGTCTGACCTAGGCGTATGGAGGAAAATTAAGTGAAGTTTATCCCAATCAGCTCGCTGACTTATGGGAAACTACATGCCACAAGGTAGCGTCTCGAAGCTGACAGTATGGGGGTTTGGCTTTGGCTGTGCAGTTCCAGTCGTCGAATTCCCAGAAATCGTCTAGAGACCTACGCTTAAGAGACGTTGATACGAAGATACATAACCTCTCACGTAGAAGACAACTTCACCTTAACGGGTACACATCGGGATGCTACTCTGATGCCTCGTAGCCTCGAAACGAAGCTCTGTCAGAGGCACACCAGACCTATAATTGGGAAGCCGGTGGCAAAATCATTTAAAAGCCAAATCCCGCCACATCTGAGGTTGGATTCGATCGGTCAGTGGCTCCATACACAAAGCTGGGTGAAGGAACTCGGCTCCGCATGAAAGAGGGCGGGCTAGTACTGATGTACCTAACCTAGGGAATAGTCTTAATGGTGGACGAGGAACTTGGACCCGCTTTTATGTATGGAGGGATAGTTCCGACGGGTGAGCACGTTTATAGCTCCGGCACTAACCTGGAGAGCTAGTAGAGGGTGGATAGGCAACCTCGCTCCGATTCGTGAGTAATGGTAGCATTTGATAAGCAAATGCGCGCTGATTGAGCGTATCTCAATTACTTCCTCTTGGAAGAAACGTGGTGATTAAGTTTTATGACAGGTACTCCACGTAAAACTCTCTTGGATTCTGTCTGACCTAGACGAATGGAGGAGAATTAAAGTGAGGTTTATCCTGTCTAGGGAGTGTGCTCGCTGACCTATGGGAAACTGCATGCCACCTGGTGGTGTCTCGGAGATGTCAGTACGGGAGTTCGGCTTTGGCTGTGCGGTTCCCAGAAATCGTCTAGAGCACTACGCTTAAGGGGCGTTGATGCGAATACATAGCCTCTCGCGTTCAAGACAACTACCCCACGTAAATAAATGGTTCCGAAGTATATGCATAGTCGACTCCAAACCATATTAAAAAATGAACTATGAACCCCGAACCATAACGTTTGGCCTATCAGCCTTTAGGCATCTAACTGGCGAATAATTGGTAAAAAGTAGCGTGAAAATGCCACTTCTATACGATTTAAAAAAATCGACCTATTATTCGGCCTTGTAACAACAAAAAAATGTAGCAGAGTAATTTTGTAGTGAATCTTATCATCGCCAACTATTAATCAGAAACTTTTTCTGTCAAACATACAGGTACCGAGTTATATGCCAAAAACTAATATTGAGCGCCATGTTTTCAAGATGGCGGTCAAAACTTCTCAACCTGTTGCACTAAAAAATTACCTAATGACGTAACTATTAATAATTCATATAATGAAAAGCTTTAGTTATTTTCAGGTTACATTGTGTAACGTTATTCTTACGAGCTATAACAGCGTGTATACGATCAGGCATTGTCTTAACCAAATTTTGGCACATGTATTTTAAACCGGCTGGGCCTAATAATGTGGCCCCGGGCTCGTATTCAATTTGCCCAGTATTGTACACAGTATTTCAGAAGTAGGTACTGTTCATTGTTCTAGGAGGTGATTTTAAACGTAATTTAAAAATAACAGTGCAATAACAGTTTGTCTCAATAACTTCGTTTCATCGATGCAAAATGTTTAAAATTTTATAAAATCATTGTTTTTCTTAATAGGTTTTAAACGAAAAAACTCGGTGCAGTAAAATAGACAATGTATTTAATCTATAGTCTAATAATTTAACTATAACATTTCCTAGGTACTGTTGATTATTCTTAGATGTTTTCTGACGTAATTTATAAAGAAAGTTTATATAAACATATGGTATTAAGAAGTTGATTTTATAGATAGATGTTAGAAATTTTACAAAATCATTATTTTTCCTTTATAGGTCTGAAACAAAAAAAACTTGTGTTTTAAAACAGCGCATTAAATTGACAGAGCTACTTAACCTGAAGGCGCCGTTTTCTAAAAAGTTTGACTGCGGTACAGTACTACTGTTTCAAATTTTTTCGCCAACAAATACTAAGAATCATTTTTTGATAACTTTCTTTTATTGATTATTCACAGAAAGTACTGTCGTTTAGTGTGATTTAAAATCCGATATGCCCGATTAGCCATAGAAAAATTGAAAAAGTGAACTTTCGTTTGTAGACTATTTTAACGTCATTGATTTGTTTACGGAAAACTGATGTAATAAAAGAGATGTCGGTAGATTTTATTTACTGCAAAAGAGAATTACGAAAATATATCTGATGCAATGCATCCACATAAACAGTCTGTTTATATTTTGTAACAATTATATTTATACATTAAACAACAGTTATATAGTAAACATGTTTTACAGAGCTAAAGAGTAAACTAGTAGATACCCGTTTATCTCGTTAAGTATATAGTAACATGTCATCCATTATTTACTACAGTGATATACCTACTTACAATATTGTTTTATAAGCATCTCACGGAAAGTTATATGTGTATAATACAAATTAACGGGGAACAACTTAATTCAGTTACTAAGGTTCTTCTCGACAATATATCTGACTATCGGAATTTGTGTCCTATCTAATTTTTCGTTAAATCGTAACAATAATAAAAATAAAGTATCTTTAGCTGGTTTTGTATACTTGCACAGTAAAATGCACTAATTTCATACATATTGCTTGCAACATAGCCTATAGACCAGTGTTTTTCAAACTGTTCGTTCTCACGCCTCCTTTCGATTTGTAATAAAATACAACGTCCCCTCCCCGATCAGTTTTACAACATGAAGTAGCCTACGCATCTCTTATTCACTTACATACTGCGAAGTGCCTAAGTCGAAGCGAAGTGTTATAATATATATATATATATATATATATATATATATATATATATATATATATATATATATATATATATATATATATATATATATATATATATATATATATATATATATATATATATATATATATATATATATATATATATATATATATATATATATATATATATATATATATATATATATATATATATATATATATATATATATATATATATATATATATATATATATATATATATATATATATATATATATATATATATATATATATATATATATATATATATATATATATATATATATATATATATATATATATATATATATATATATATATATATTAATGAAGACATAATTGGAATTATGAAAAATTATTATCTCTGACCAGGATTCGAACCCGGGCTTTCTGCTATCCGGGCAGATGCTCTACCGCTGAGCTATCAGAGATCGATTACTGGTGAAGTAATAATTCTTCATATAAGTTATAATAATATGTAAACACATAAGAGAGTACTAATTATATTTTGCTATGTTAAAGTAGGCTATCGCTGATTAGCGACAATTTAACCCACAATCACAGCTAAATTAGATTTTTGAATTATTACCATAAGGCATATAATATTAATAGTTTAATGATTTAGAAATATCGTGTTTTAGCACCAAGATTAATGTATATTAATATCTTGGTGCTAAAACACGATATTTCTAAATCATTAAACTATTAATATTATATGCCTTATGGTAATAATTCAAAAATCTAATTTAGCTGTGATTGTGGGTTAAATTGTCGCTAATCAGCGATAGCCTACTTTAACATAGCAAAATATAATTAGTACTCTCTTATGTGTTTACATATTATTATAACTTATATGAAGAATTATTACTTCACCAGTAATCGATCTCCGATAGCTCAGCGGTAGAGCATCTGCCCGGATAGCAGAAAGCCCGGGTTCGAATCCTGGTCAGAGATAATAATTTTTCATAATTCCAATTATGTCTTCATTAATATACATTAATCTTGGTGCTAAAACACGATATTTCTAAATCATTAAAATATATATATATATATATATATATATATATATATATATATATATATATATATATATATATATATATATATAACAAAGGGATAATAATGGGAATTCGCGCAAGAGATTTATAAGAGAAAGTTAGTTGCAGCCGCATACACGTGTTTCGCACTTTTCATAGAATAAATAGAATTTAAGCAACAAACTAGAAACAATGTATAACACAAGGTTTCACAGATAGTAGCCAACCACACATTTGTAGTTTCGGCTCGAAGACATTGAGTTTTCAATGCAACAACAAACGTCACTACGGAGGTAGCTATATATATATATATATATATATATATATATATATATATATATATATATATATATATATATACATATATATATATATATATATATATATATATATATATATGTGCTTTTGTATCGTGTTCGCCTCCGCATACTGAACAGACGACCACAACTCCGCCATTAATAATGATTGTATATTAATTATTATAGTGTCACAAACTTTTTCTTGAACTAACACTCCTAAATCCACCAAGAGGGGTAATTTTATTTAATTTTTTAGATATACATGCTTCTGTATAGTGCGCGTTCGTGTCAGCCTCCGTACATAGACCGCTCCTATTCACCTCCGTGTATATAATTTTGGCAAATCAAGCGTTCGAGTACGCCTCCATCAACGTTGTCAAGTTTACAAGGTATAAAACTATGGTACTTATCACTATTCAGCAGATTCTGTTTATCAAGTTCGTGTTTATGTCTGCTGTAACTGCCGAGTTCGAGGACACCTGCTGAAAGTATGCCGTTAAACAAAACGGACCTTTAAATTTATACATATAAGATATTTCGATATATAGTTCTGTTAGAAACGAATTTTCAGATTATAATAATGTAAATTTGTTTCGTTTATAATCTAATGAAAACAAATCATTTATGTTTAATATTTTATTAAATAATATAATGTCACACCTACAATTTTTTTGTATTTTTAAATAATTAACAAAGGATGACATTCCTTACTGTATAAGGTATGTGCGATGTGGTAAGTAGCTAGAATCATTTCAGAACTACATTTCTAACAACAAAGTAGTTGAAAACAATTATTATACTTTTTTCTTTAAACCCATTTCTTTGCTTTTGCGTTCTCACAATATATAAGTCCACAGAATGAAAACGAGTTTTTGTAAAAAATACCTTTTTTTCATTTCTCGACATTATATGACCTAAATAACACGACAGACATCCCTTGAGGAAAAAAATCCTGTTGGTTTTGTCTGTGTCTGTACACCTGTTAAGTTTTGAAATTATTGCAAATATCAATGTCTAATTTGAACCAAAACTATTTGGTCTAAAAATACAGATCCAGCTCGTAAATAACCAAAATCTAACCAGTGTAGCGGCAGGGTTTTTTTAAGGCGTTTACAGCATTAAAAAGTCTGTTGCAATTTAATTTTTAAAACGACAATCAAATTTAACCGAAAAATTACATCAAACCATTACCATTACATCAATCATTATCGTTGAAATACATATATTAAAAATAAAAACAAACAAACATGGACGAAGTTCCAAAAGGTTTTAAATCTAGATAGATAAACACATTCTCGAAAGGATAAAGTATACCAGGGTTAAATCTTTCAAAGAAATATTGATCCATATGATACAAATAATAGACAAATAATACACACACTAAGAAAGAATATTCTTGTACACTACTAAATGTATCGAGAATAGAAATATATTTATAGTCATATCTTTAGCGAATCTACGTTAAATGATGATGTCAAACGAATGCGTTTTCAAAACAGAATAGATTTTACATTGCATGCCCCCACGAATTGGCAAAATGATAGAATCAGATAAACAGTCGAGGTTTAAAAAGTAACGTCTCCTCACTACACTAGTACAGACAATGATCCAGATTTTCTTTTAAAATGTGTTATATGCTTTGTTTCGACTGCATCCAGATAAATCTGGGTGAACGGTCAAGCAGTCGTTTGACATGTCGGACTTCATTCCTAGTATCCGAAACTAGCCCGAAGACAGAGGGAGGGCAGTTGTTAGAGGTGTCGGGAAGCACTAGGATTCGAGACTAGCTTGAGGGCAGACCACACGGCGTTCACCCTTAGAACTGGTCGTTGTCTACCCCATCCCAGGCTTGTCTGGGTAACGGATGACGCGATCAGAATCAAATGTGTGGTAGAGTTATGTGGAGGTGTTGCGTTTACGTTTCACTGGAGTGTTTCTCGACGATGACCCTAAAACGTTGCAGAGGGAGCTCTGTTAATAAGGGGGTCCGGTGTGGGTGGATTGAATCTTACCTGACGTCAGGGTCTTTTAAGGAGCTAAGTATCCCGCTGTCTGGCCTAGACGAAAGGAGGAGATTCAAGTGAGGTTTATCTCGGTTGAGTTCGCTCGCTAACCCATGAGAAACTGCATGCCACCAGGTAGCGTTTCGGAATTGACAGTACGGGGTCTGGCAGATGCTGTCAGTTCCAGCGTCGGATTTCCAGAAATCGTCTAGAGACCTACACTTAAAGGACGCTAATGCGAAGATACATAGTCTCTCACGTTCAAGACAACTTCACCTTAACTGGCACACACCGGGATGCTACTTTGATGGGCCCTATAAGGTAGCCTCGAAACGAAGCTCTGTCGAGGGCATACCAGGCCTATAACTGGGAGATCGGGATGGCAAACCCATTTAAAAACCAAGTCATGCCACATTTGAGGTTGGATTCGATCGGGCAGTGGGCCCAACTCTGGCTCGGTTGTACTGAACTGACCTAAGTTGGGGGAATAGTCCTATTGCTGGACTAGGCACTTAGCCCCGTATGAAAGAGGACGGAAAGATGCCGGCGGATGAGCACGTATATGTTAATCGCTCTGGTACTAGCCTGGTTAGCTAATAGAGGGTGGATAGGCAACCTCGCTCTGACCAGCGAGTAACTGGGAGCAATTGCTGTGCGATTGCGTGCTGATTGAGCGTATCTCAATTGCTTCCTCCTTTGGAAGGTACGTGGGTACGTATGTTGATATGGGAACCCCACGTAAAACACATGCAAATCATGCATCCAGATAAATCTTATTTTAGTTTTTGGGTGGCAATTCATCGCATCGTCTTTACAAACTCAAATTATCTCAAAATTATTTTACTAGAACATTATCATAATTTTATTTCAGCCCAACATTGTATTAGAATTGCTATTAATTAAATGTGTATTGTAATTATGTAGACTTTTAAAATTATGCTTTAGCGTTTTACTTGGGTCACCTGGTATATTTTTAAAAATTTTAAATTGCATTGACGGTATAGGAAGCTCTAGATCTACAAAAAAGAGGTAATTTACGAATGTCTCAAAAGTTTTGGCACAATGTTTAGGGCTTTGTAATTTATTTTTAACAGGTTGTTATCGGAAACGAAACAAGCTTGTTGTTACGTCATTTCAGTTTTGGGGTTTAAATTTGTCATTAAATTTTATAACTGCGATTTTATAAGATAGAAGTTTTATCTATAATCTTGTTGGACGGATGCCCAAACCTCAAACTATACTACTCTCTGCGAACTAATATATTACGAAGAACCTGTGGTAAACAGAATTATAAATAGAGTCAAAGGCAGGATCGTCATCTCAAGTCGTAAATATTTCACCAATTCAACGTTTCAAGATCAACAATTTGTCCAGATGTCCAGACATGGTCAAAAATACAGAAAAAGGAAAAATGTTCAAATAAGTATATCTAAATCCAGCTGCAACGGATACCTGTATGTTATTGTTCACTGAGCAGAAACTACTTTTCGGAAAATAGAGTCATTATTAAGAATGATGAGACATTTTTTACTCTTGGTAATTCCTGAATAAAAGGAAATTAAAGTTTCTTTGATAACATCTGATAACATCAATGAACTACCAGATAATGTAAACTATAAGGCAAAAGCTATTCCAGATAAAATGTTGGTGTGGTGTGCGATATCCGAAGCAGGGATTTCTGCCGTATGTCGGACAAGAAAGAAGAGAAACGGTAGCTACCACATACCTGGCGATTAGCTTATACCCATAAGTTTTCTTAAAATTTATTGGATGGAATTAAGCCTAATCTTTGAAACTTAGCATACAGGGTGGATATTTGCCTAATCTCTAAAGATTAGATCATCTAAGTGACCCTCACCAACATTCGTTACCCAGTGGAGTGAACCTTCATTTATTACAGCGACTTCTCTATAAATGCATGCTGTTAGTTCGTCAATGGTTCTAAGACGACACTTTCGCTTTCAAATAGATTAGATTCTAATTAGATCGATCGACCACATGTGCCACGGTAAATATTCAAAAGGTGAATTGATTTGGCCATTAAAATATTGCCTGAGGATCTTCATTGAATTTCCAGCTGTATGAGTTGTCGCATTCTTCTGGAACAGCAGGCCATTATTCAGTAATCTCCGTCTTCTTAATCCGGGAACAGCATAGGTTTTTAACATATGTGAGTAGAGTTGGAAGGTTACTGTAACGGAATGTCATTTTCGTGTTTGAAAAAGTATTGACCTATAATTCCAAACGATCCTACACTGTACCAAACAATGACTTTCGGGCTATGTAGGTTTTTTGTTAACGCTTGCCAATATTTTCACCTGTCCAATGACTAAAATTTTGTTTGTTGATTACACCATTCTGCATAAATTCTGTGACGCCCAAGTCGGATATTTCTATGACAATGACACGATTATTCAAGACAAAAAGATGCTTTATAAAATAATTAATTTCAACAGAATCTCTAACAGGTACCTACTGGATGACTGCATGTGAATATAAATCTCAAAGGTATACAGGATATCCATACATAAGGTTGTGGGGAAAAAGTCTGCAAAATTTGGTTGAACTCGTATCTGTCGTATCTTAGTCGTATCTGTAGCGAATGTACATGTTGAATGATGTCAAACGAATGCGTTTTCAAAACAACAAAGAAAGGTTTGTCATTAGCAACTCCAAAATATACCAAATTACAATCAAATACCTACTAAAAGGTTTGTAAAAATACTCTTATAAACCGGTACAACTTTTTGACAATTCCATAAATCAACCAATAGCATGAATATTGTAAACGATAAATTCGCTGTACAGATTAGGAGACCACAAGACAGGGATTGTTAAAAAGAAAAAGTAGGGGAGAGTCTGGAACATTGGCCATGCAGCAACAGTGGCCACCTTCCCGCCATTTTCTTGTTTATTAGGTGCTGCTCAAGATTAGGTGCTGTCATCTAGCACAGAATGTACCAATAGGATACTAAGTATATTAACAAAGTAATTCCATTTAAATCTCAAGATTTTTATTTTAAAACAAACTCAACCTGAAATTTTGTACTTGAAGTAAACTACAACAGGCAAGTGAAATAATAATTGTTAGTGGCTAAATAAATAAACGTTGAAAGGAACTAGCGTTGGCCGCTTATACCTACTTCATGTAAATATTTATTGGTATAATAATATTTTGATTGTGTTGGGTAGTTTTTGTTTTTCTCTAGTTTTTAAAAAACATGAAGTTGATGTTAAAAACAGTTTATTATTAAATGATCAAAAGCATGTAGTTGATTAGTGGCCATGTTAAATGTAGGTACAGTGGCCACTTCTTTGTTATGTAGGTCCCTGTACTATTATTTAGTACAATATTTTATTTATTTCAGATATTATTTCCTAGATGTTCCTGATGATTTGTACATTATTTATATCAACCTGCAAAAATAGGCGGCACTACTAGAACAGCAAATCTGTTTTTTTCCATTAATTTATCTATGTGTAATGTTTGTTAGCTTTTGCCTGGTTTTTTAAATTTAAGTTGCCTTTTTTTTAATACAAACTATTTTTTACAACATAAATCATTATTCTGTAAATGTCTGTGTACTTGTTTTTACTATTCCCATCTTCTACACAGTAGTGCCCACCAGTGGCGTAGCCAAGGGGGGGGGGTATGGGGGATATATCCCCCCCAAGGGTCAAAAGCTTAAAAACAGTAGCTGAAAAGTATATGAAATATTTGACAAACTGACCAAAAACCATGGCACCTAGATTTTGTTTTGTAATGTTTTTTGTTGAATAAAGACTAGTATTCTTAATAGTGGGGAGGCAGATGGCCAAAGTGACAAATTTGGCTCATCCTGAAACCTAACTAGCAACCACCATGCTAGATTTTATATTACAGTAGTACAGATGGTATTTTGACCGGTGGTCACTGTGTATGAGTGGGATCTTCTTTTCTGAACGGCATTTAGGAAAATAGCGGATGCAAATTTTTGATTGTTCGCAGTTGGGAAACCACTCAACCTAGAAACTTGATCTTTGTGTCAAATTATATGTTTTTGAGGTCAAGGAATCCAAAAAGTCTTTAATTTATTCATATATACAACCCATCTCCCATTTTTCAAAATGGCGGCCAATATATGGCATTAAATGAACTTTTATTAAATTATCAACTATTACAATCTTCCTTTATCAAATAAAGATAATGATATTTCATCTGACTCAAACATAAAAACCACAATTAAAAATGTCCTTTATGGGGCCTAACTTCCCTGTGTGATAGAATATAAATTCAAGAATTACACTGTTTCATCCTCATCATCCTGGTTTGAATATATGTTCTTACACTGCTCAAGAGAACACCCACACACTTTGAGACATGGTAGCTTGTTTACTGTACACACACAATTAGATCGATCATAATCTGGTTTTAATTCACCATTATCATCGTACCATCCGCCATCAAGTAAATCAGGCAACAATGGCTTAGCCTCCAGTGCTTTTCTTCACACAAATGCTTGGTAATGTGCACGTCGGATGTGTAGCTTCAATGAAGCATATGTAGGAGGAAGCATTTCTGGTGATTTTCTCCTATACTGTAATTCCCGAAGTTCATTGGCTGATTTTAAAGTTTCTGCATTATGTAGAGAGCGCGAGTAAATGCTGATAAAATAATCTTCAGCCGATTTGATTGCACTATCCGATAATATTCCAACACCTATTTCTGCAACCATTTTAGGATTTTTCAGATCAACTTCCCATGCAGTTTTCTTGCCAATACCATTTAACTGACTGGTTGTGTCACATCCAGTTATCGAATGAAAACCAATAATAGATTCTCGCACATCAGTTGGTATGCCTGAGAATATTGTAAGCACAGGGACGAATATTTTCTGTGATGATGTTCCTTTGGTCATCCATACTTCGTCTGCGTGAATTTATTGAAACATGTTCACTAACATAACTAGCACATCTGTATCTTAGCATTGCACAACAATCCGACTGTGTCTATTATTAGTTGCATCTTTTGCATGAAGCAAAATTCTCGTATCTGCTTCTTCGTGGTTTGCAAATAATGAATCTGACAGAATTCCAGATGTGGAAGTAGCCGTATCACACTGTTTATAACCACCTGCTGTCACTACAACTTGGTTTGGGTTTAATTTCTTAGAGAATACGTCCATCAACTGATTTGAGAGGAAGTGAGTTAGAGCTTTTTTATTCTCAAGAAGTTTGATAAATCCATTCCAATTCTGTGGCAAGGGAATTTTGTAAGTCACGTCTTACAAGGGGTTGCTCTTGCTTTTGCGTTTGGCCCTAATTGCTGATTTAATAAAATTATTTTTGTAGCTATCAAAGACAACATCAATTCTCGAAGTGTAATCAGAGAAATTCTGCAATACTAACTTCACAAATGAGTCCGCTAGATCACCAAAAGTTGTTGTTTTACTTGGCTTTCTGAGTGCTTGTACTACGCCCATAGCATCAATGATGTAGCATGTACGCATGTCAGGTTCTTCTACAGGAAGGATATCTACACCATTGTCGATATCAAAATTGTACCTAGCATGGCTTTATTTGTTGGAAGACGAAGACATCCGTCATATGTTGCTAGTGACAGTGGGACATCATGCAATTACTATTGAAGTAACTGTTTCAAATCAACATTTTTTTAATTGTGGTTTTCATGTTTGAGTAAGAAGAAATGTCATTATCTTTGTTTAATAAAGGAGGATTTTAATAGTTAAAAAATAATTAAACATAAGTTCATTTAATGACATATATTGGTCCACATTTTAAAAAATGGGAGATGGGTTGTGTATATAAATAAATTAAAGACTTCTTTGAATTCCTTGACCCCAAGATCTAGTTTTTAGGTTGAGTGGATTCAAAAGTACGAACAATAAAATATTTGCATTCGCCATTTTCCTAAATGGCGTCAAGAAAAGAGTCCCACTCATACACAGTGACCACCGGTCAAAATATCATCTGTACTACTGTAATATAAAATTTAGTATGGCGGTTGCTAGTTAGGTTTCAGGGTGAGCCAACTTTGTAATTTTACATATTTTACTAAATGAGCCTCCCCACTATAAAATGTTTTTGTTTTTTATTCAGTATTCTTTAATATTTGCACTTTTGTTCCGTACAATCTATTAAAAAACCTAAGTAAACAGTTATTATAGCTATACGTTGAGAGCCAAGCCCGCGGATTTTCTTTTATTATTGTATATCCCCCCCCCAAGGGTCAACTCTGGCTACGCCACTGGTGGCCACAATACCATACTCTAATGGCCACTGTACCATCACTGTAGGTACAGTGGCCACTTTTATCTTAAATTCTTCCAACTCCAAAACCTTTGTTATCATTTTACTTTTTTCAGTTCTAGAATGCAATGGTGTAGAAGTAAAAACAGTATTTGTTATCTAATGGTAACAGATTCTATAAAAAGGGTTAATTTTGGTTGTTATTGATGTTATTAAAAAAGGTGGCCAATGTTCCAGACTCTCCCGGCTTCTGACTCTAACTAAAAACTCCGGAAAACTCCAAAATTGCCATTTATAAATCTAGTGAATCAGCAAAGACAAAACATCGTATAGGAATTGACAATTTAAAATATAAAAGATTTACTAAGACTATTTAAGACGATTAACCCAGAGTAAAAATGAAATGTGTGCAATTCACAAGTGATACTCTAGGACAGACTGTTTTGAGTTTGTTGCATTCTCATCAGCTGGAGCTAATCACCTGTGAACCCCACACACAGATTCCTGGCTTATATACAAGCTAATGACTAACATTAGTACCAAATGCTAACCGATGCGACACCTATAAAATTACGGTCTTTATAGGTTGCCAAAGAGAAGATAACCGAAAGTTTCTAAGGTGCTGATTCTGTTCTATGAACATCTCGTTATCTGTTTAAAAATTGCAGCTTATCTAAACTCAATAGTAAAAGAATTATTCATATTTCAAATTTGTGTAGATTTCTTTCTCCCCAGACACTTAGAAAAAATATTCTTGTACCCTACTAGATGCAACGACGATAGAAATACATTTATAGTCATATCTGTAGCGAATGTACATGTTCAATGATGTCAAACGAATGAGTTTTCAAAACGAAAAAGATTTTATAGTGCATGCTCCCACAAGTTGCAAAATAGCATAATCGGGCAAACAGTCGAGGTTTAAAAAATAACATCTCACTACCACGCTTGTACAAACACCGAGTCAGGTTTTCTTTAAAAATTGTGGTATATGCTTTGTTTCCTGAAATGAACTGGTTTCTTGTAAATCTACAAGACAAGATTCAACAATGAAACTTTTATTAGACATTTACAACTTTTTCCGGAATGTGAACGACTGCACCTAAATAAATATTATTGTAGTTTTTGGATAGCAATCCATCGCATCGTTCTCGACAAGCTTAAAGGTTCTCATAATTAATTTACTAAAACGTTGTCCTAATTTTATTTCAGCCAAACATTGGTCTTCAAATTCGCCAGACCTTAATTCTTTTGATTACTAAGTTGAGACGCTTTACAGAGAAAAGTGAACAGTATCCTAAAACCGTTTAAAAATAGGGAAGAACTGAAAGGGAGAGATTTAGATTTTCAAGAAACTATTCCGTGAGCTATTATGCAGTGGAAAGCACGATTGAAAATGATCATAACTGAAAATGGGGAAAATAGTGTCATTTTATTGGTGAAACTAATATATATATATAAACTCTAATACAATATATTGTATTAGAAGTGCTATTAATTAAATATGTATTGTAATTATGTAGACTTTTAAAATTATACTTTAACGAACGCGCAGCTATTTTGAGGTTGGTAATAATCGTCATTGAACTCCAAAGTATGAAGCGTTTTATCTAGGTCATCCGGTATATTTTTAAAAATTTTAAATTCTATTGATGGTATAGGAAGATATAGATCTACCAAAAAAGAAGTACTTAACGAATGTCTCAAAAGTTTTGACACAATCTTTAGGTCTTTGGAATTTATTATTAGCAAGTTATTATTGGAAACTAAACAAGCTTGTTGTTACGTCATTCTAATATCTTCTCAGTTTTGGCGTATAAATTTGTCATTATGTTTTATTAGATAGAAATTTTCAAGAGTTTCTTCAATCTTGTGATCGGTTCCAAAACCTCAAATTGTACTATTCTTTGCAAATTAATTTATTAAGTTTTTAAGTAGTAGTTTCGTGTTAAGTTGTTTGACTTATGATTACAACAATTCTTGTATTATTCAAACAATTATTAAAAAAAGTTAATAAAACTATACGATGTTTTCTTGTAAATTGGAAAATCGCCAAAAAGTTTTATTTTGTTTTTTGATAATTTTAATATTTGTCAAAAATACCTACACCATTCAATATTATTAGAAAATATGCTCTGCAATTGTTGCCTTCCTACTCCTTTAAAGCATTTTTAATGATTTCAAAATAATCAGTTACGGGGGTGTATCAAAAAATGTTAAAAAAGGAATTTTTCATGTCGGGATATTTCTTCAAGCCCGGTTTGTGAACGTAAAATGTCATTAGGAATATCTTTTCTTAATAAAATTTTTCTATATTTTAACAAATAAGGTCATCACGATTTAAACACCTATTGTCACTTGTAAACTTTGACATGGCGTATTTCAAGTATTTTTGGAAGCAGAAGTGATTGAACAACAAAGTTTTTTCCTTTCAACAAAGAATATTAAAAGGATTTTCCCATATGGATCAAACTTTATGGCACACACTGTATAGTTGGCCACCTGCAAAATCTGCCGTTTCTCTTCATAATTATCAATTTTCTTAATTTGTAAGAGAATCCTTTAAAATAAGATATTTTGTTAATTTTGTTTGCTGTAAAAATTTGTGTATCCTCTTATTGTTTATAAAAATATCATATTTGATAAAAACATTTGCTTCGTATTGTATATTTCTTTGTGCAGAGATTTGCCGAAAAACATTGATTTTAATGATTGAGTATCTTAAAAACGAATGTTTTCCTGAATCGTGTAAAAACGTTACTGTTCATAACTCTCAATAAATCAATAATTTTATAAAATCACTAAGAACACTAGCATTAGCTGTTGTTAAATTTGGTCCACTTCACGAATTTTGTCCCAAATCTAAGATTTATGCATTAAAAATAAATTCTTATTACTGTAATAACTCATAATTTCGAAATAATTTGCAAGAATTTCAAATAAGAGTACAGTTTTAATATAATATAATCATTCTTTCCATTTAAAAAGATGTAACTATATTTACTAAGAAATACAGACAGAAACGTGATACCTTAGATAAGGAAATGACGCGTTTTTAAATGGGCTTCAGCAAAACAAATCACGAATATAAACTAAAAATATGCTAGGCAGTGTTGCCGCGAATTCGGAGGCAAAAACGTCCTTTAGATGCTTTTATACATGCGGAGGTAAACACAACCGCGTGGCGTATACATGTATATCTCGCAGCGACTCTGCGGCAATCGCTGGAACTAAAATGTATATAAGTATACGTAAATAGGTCCCGTTTGACTCCGACTGAAAATAGGTGGAAAATGATCCTGGAGGTGTCCTGATGCCGAATAACATGGTTAGCGCGTTCGACTCCGATACCGACGAGTTGCCTCCGGATTTTGAGTCCGACTCGTACGCTGTATATAGCGTTCGGAGGTGTATAAGTACTAAAAGCATATATATATATATATATATATATATATATATATATATATATATATATATATATATATATATATATATATATATATATATATATATATATACAAGAAAATGTTATAATAATGGGATATCGCGCAAAAGAGAAGAAAGAAAACATAAGTTGCAGCCGTCTACACGTGTTTCACACTTATTAGTGATCATCAGGACGGCATAGCAGATGGAATAAATAAAAAGCAACTAACTCAGAAAGATGTAACAACACAAGGTTTCACTGATAGCAGCCAACCGCACATTTGCAGTATCGGCCTGAAGACACTGAGATTTCAGTGCAACAACAAACGTCACTACGGAGGCAGCTAAAGCCACTACCGTGAGACAACCAATCCCAAAGTATAATATCAATGATTAGAAGTAATAATGCGCGTAGAGATATACAAGAAAGTGTTATAATAATGGGATATCGCGCAAAAGAGAAGAAAGAAAACATAAGTTGCAGCCGTCTACACGTGTTTCACACTTATTAGTGATCATCAGGACGGCATAGCAGATGGAATAAATAAAAAGCAACTTACTCAGAAAGATGTAACAACACAAGGTTTCACTGATAGCAGCCAACCGCACATTTGCAGTATCGGCCTGAAGACACTGAGATTTCAGTGCAACAACTAACGTCACTACGGAGGCAGCTAAAGCCACTACCGTGAGACAACCAATCCCAAAGTATAATATCAATGATTAGAAGTAATAATGCGCGTAGAGATATACAAGAAAGTGTTATAATAATGGGATATCGCGCAAAAGAGAAGAAAGAAAACATAAGTTGCAGCCGTCTACACGTGTTTCACACTTATTAGTGATCAGCAGGACGGCATAGCAGATGGAATAAATACAAAGCAACTAACTCAGAAAGATGTAACAACACAAGGTTTCACTGATAGCAGCCAACCGCACATTTGCAGTATCGGCCTGAAGACACTGAGATTTCAGTGCAACAACAAACGTCACTACGGAGGCAGCTAAAGCCTTGTTCAATAACATCTATCAGGTTATGAGATTTAATAGGATAAGCTTGAGCAAATCGGGAAAATGCGTCGAGTATGGTCAAATAACTTTTATTGCCTATTCGAAAGATATCTAAATGTACGGTATGAAATGGTCTATTAAGAGTCGGTGTAAGTTGAAAAGGTTGTTTAATCGAATTGCGATTATATTTTTGAGTTTTACAAATTTGACATTTATTAATAAATTCAGTGATGTCTTTATTGATAGATTTCCAATAATACTTGCGTTTAATATGTTCTAAAGTTTCGATTTGAGAATCAAAAATTTGAGAAATCAAGGTAAAGTTCGTTATCAGGAAAGTGACAGTAGTAATGAGTTTTAGGTTCACAATGTTAGTAGGTAATGCGTCACTTGAGGCAGCCGGAAATGGCATGGCTCCTCCCCTTGCTTCTGATTGGCTATCCCCACTCCTGTAGACACGCCTACTTCTCTCTGATTGGTCGACGCCATCTTGGATGACACGCCTACTGCTCTCTGATTGGTCAATTAAGTCACCCTTACTGCTCTCTCATTGGTCAATGAAGTCACCCTTACTGCTTTCTGATTGTTCAATTAAATCACCCCTATAGCTCTCTGATTGGTCAATTAAAATAAGAGCGTTGTCCGGATTATTGATTGAGTTGATCGGCTTCGCCCCTATAGCTCTCTGATTGGTCAATTAAAAATAAAGGCGTTGTCCTGATTATTGATTGAGTTGATCGTCCAATATAAACCTCTAGAAGGTATTAATTAAACATAATAATAATTGAAGGGTGGTGCGCGTTACCCTGAGTATTGATTTGTAGACTAGTCCATTAGGAAGCAAGGATCCACAATATTGATTTTCCCTAACTGTTGTCACGTCCCTACGATTACGGAAATCTGTATTACCGACAACGTACTGAACTACCGATAGACGAAGCCATTTGTAAAAGGAATCGATATTACAGAGGGCGTATTCATGCCAATTGTAAAGGGATAGTTACGTACTTTATGCATGTTTTCAACTATTATAATAATAATAAGAGTATATTCAAAGCATGAAAAATTCTTGTTTGAAATTACCGAAATACCAGTTGAAAGGGTTAACATATGGAAACCTCACTAGTACTAACTATAAACGAGATATATTTTAAATGTAAATACAAAGTGTGAAGATATTGATTAGTTGCAAAGAAATAAAAGGGTGTGAAATGAACCGTAACAAGGGGTAAATGCATAGGTTATATTATGATGTATCCGTGATTGAAACGTCAATTACTTACGTAATAATACATAGCTACCATTGTTGTTGTTATTACGTTACAACCAACCTGTTTATTAATAATAATTCTTTTTATTAACAATTATGTTATTGCTTTCTCTTGTCGGGTGTCACTGTACATGCTTATAGGTATACGATATTTATTTATCTTTATGTTTTGAAGGCGAATGAGCATATTTACCATAAAAACGTATGCAAAATACTTAGAAATGTATATCCTAGATATCAAGTCTTTCAAAACCTTAGGTGTTTATATTGTATTAGATTATTACTAAATGTAAAGAAAAAAGTACATATTACATGTTAATACAAGTATACAGCAGTAAGTCATATAAATCGTTTACGCAATGTTAATATTTTGTCATCTTACGCAGATTTCTTTTGATTTTGTCGCTTATTTTCCGAGTGAGGTTAACATCAATTAGAAATTTATAACGAAATACACTCATTGAAAGATAAAATCTATGTTAACTTATTAACATAGTTAGATCAAAATATTCGAGCTAAAATGAAAATATATTTATCATCTATATGGATTCACATCAACCGGTAATAGAGTACATAGTTTTACAATTGATATATGAGAGGAATTTTCACACCACGTTGCTTGATGATGATAGAGCCTACCAGAGCTACTGACGGAAGGCAAGGTGGGTAGTAGCGTGGACTTTTTACTGCTGTTCTCTATTTTCGATCTGGGGCTCCAAGGGCTGTAAAGACAGAGAGAGAAACAAAATTATGATGTGTTAATATTAAGGACCCCTCTGTTGATTATTTCATTATCCAGGGGTAGACCAATACGCAAATAAAACTGCGTAAAATCTTTTAAAATTAATACAATTTTATTCAATTACCTGAAAATGATATACAAAAAAAAAGATACTTACGTACGTTAATTAAGTAGAACTGTAACCCTCATCGACGTCATTCGAATCCATAACTTCAAATTCTGCTAGCATTGCATCGTTATACGGATTCACATCTACCGGTACACCGTTGATATGCACAAACATATTTTGAACACCTATTGCTTCATTTAATAGATTTATTAATGAATCTTTAAGAACCTCCATTATTATAAAAGAGAGTAGGAATTATTTCTGATCTGAAAAATTTCGCTATTTATATAGGAAATAATTCCCACCAACATCACCAACCACCACCACCTTACCTCGAACAAAGCAGTGTAATAAATAGTATAAAATTATTACAAGTTTATTTAGCGTGTATGAAGTTCCCCTATAACGGTACTATAAGAATAATAATAATTGCTACAACGCATAAGCTGGAAACCAGACTCCAGAAGCTATATTGAATATAATCAATTACTTTAAGCTAAATTAAGTCTCTATACATTTAATGGTTTATGAATTCGTATGTAAAACTCATAAAATTGAATCACGATATAAATTCCAAATATCTGCGTATAGCAGAGAATGCATAAACTACAGCAATAGTGTTTACGTGAACAGGACATTATTCCCCCCCTTGCATCTACTAAACTACGACCTAATTTGTGTGACAATAAGTATACCCTCTAAACGTGATTCGATTAACATATCAAATAACGAATAATAAAGAACTTTATTGAAATTTACCACACCATTTAGTTGCTCATATAGTATACAAACCTAAGTACTATCAATTCTCCCTTTTTTTCTGAATAAATAACAACTCTAATAAATAAGTAATAGAAACTACGTATTTATCATATCGTTTATGAGGTGTGTTAAGGTCTAAACAATCCACCGAATAGTACTTAGGGTGAATCTTACCTTTTCTAACTAATATAAGTGTGGTGTATTATGTATTATACATATAAAAACATCTTTATTAATATTAATCATATAATGTTATATAATAAAGTACTGCTATCACTGACACGCTGGCTGACGTATCTAGAGTAGCATTATGCACATTCATTATTTGGCAGCGAATCGGCGAAGACGGATTTAAACTACATATACGTTGTTTATTATGGAAGAGAAAATCAATAAACAAATAGGTAATTTATAAATAAAAGGATACTACAATAAGAAATAAATGTACAATTTTGTCCGTTTAAACTAATATGTTTAACGTCTGCACTTTAGTATTTTTAGGGTAGATATATTGATGTTCGATACCCCAGATGCAGTTTTAATTGAAGAGCTAACATTAATTTATAGGCTATAATTTCAGATCGACCCTCTTATGAGTCAGTATTATGGAAGAGAAAATCAGAATAAACAAATAGGTAATTTATAAATAAAAAGATATGTACTACAATAAGAAATAAATGTACTATGTTGTTCGTTTAATATTTATTTTAGTTCAGAGAGCATTTACAAACAATACACAATTTATACAAAGCAGTCATTCAGAACAGGGTAAGATAATTCGTATGATCTATTAAATTTAAAATAGCAATCTTTTGTTCAACTTGATTTAATTTTTGTAAATGTCTAAATATTACAAACATACAAACAAAATAGACTTAAGTAAGAAACGAACGTATACATTACATATCTAAACTGTTACACACACGCGCGCACACACACTATACACGAATAAACTTCAAAAACGTAACATAATTTACTCCTAATTGTCTATTTTTTGTTTTGATTAACTGTAAAAGTTCGTCATATGCCTGTGTCACATTTTCTTCGTTGATGCTTCCGTGAATGTGGACCGCCTCCGTGGTATACCGTTGAGTATTTATCAATATTTCACCATTCGGTAAAAATAACTCTGTATCATAACATACAATAGCTGAGATCGAGATTGTATTATACGCTCCACTATCTTAGATACAACTATGAAATTGCTGCTCCAATTCTTCATCGTCGCTTAGCTAGCGGAGAAAACAATAAATAAAAGTTCGAAGGATTGTAATCAAACAACGAATGTTGTATAGAAGAAAATTCTTTAATCCTTTTGACCGTCATGTCTTGACGCGGTTTCCCTAGTAAACAGTTAAAACAGCACCTTTAGTAGTATTTAAAACGAACGTTACAAATAATATTATGCAGCATAAACAAACTCGTGCTTTATTGACAAATTATTTTGTATGACTTCCAAATCTCAGCTGACACTTACAGTTATTAACGATATCCATATGATAAACGCGTTTATAAGTTTATATATGTATGTACTTTTCTAAAAACGTCGGTCAAAATTACTAAAGAGCTTGACATTCTCTAATCAAAAAACTGTATCAACATTTTTGCTCCAAATGCCATCATAAATGCACCGGTCAAGTCTGGTTCGGGAACTATAAAACACCCTGTATAAATCTGTACACAAAACAATAATATCAATTACATTATTTCATTTGAATTATCGCTAACATATCAGATTTACGTAAATTACTTCATTTTGCCCCGCAGCAAATCTTTTTTATTTCTATTCGTTCAAAAAAACCTGTGGTCAAGTTGGCTGGTGTTTGCATTTGTCAGCGTTACCGTATGTCGTGACTAGAGCCACACCTGGAGCTTTGTAATGGCGTCTAATGTCAAATGTCAAATTTATTTGACATTCATAATTAAATTCATAAATGAATGTCATAAAAAAATTTATGACATTCATAAATAGGGTTTCAATGTTTGAAATGTTTCAATGTTTGAAATCTTTCAATAGGCCACTAGACCACAGGTTTTTTCGAACACCCGTTACCTTCTAAAAGAACAGCTTATTTAAGGTTCATAAAAGTATGATGTAGAGCAGTGGTTCTTAACCGGTGTTCAGCGGAACACTGGTGCTCAACGAAATTATGAAAGCCGAAATTTAATTTTCGCTCATCTACTGTATGTGATTTGAGTTGCACAAATAATGGCTAGATGGCAACACCTTTGCAAAGTGAAGTGAAATCGTGTGCTCGCTCTTTCGTCGCTCGCCCCATAACTTTCCAGCTCGCCCGTAAAGATTAATTTACAAAGCTTGGCACGTAAATAACTATTAGTAGCCACTCAAGCATCGTGACGAGTGCATGAAAATGTCGCAGCTAACGAAAATTGACACACGCCTAATCAAATCAAACAACGTTTAGACGACATTTATGGCGATTTATCTCCTTCATATTCCACTGTAAAAAAGTGGTCAAAATGTTTCCGTTTGGGGAAAGAATCTCTTGAAGATGATTGAAGCGGTAACGCCTCAAAAAGTTACAATCATAGAAGAAATTGTACTAGAGAAGATTGCCGTTTGCAAGTTAAGGAGTTAGCAAACATATGCGTCTTTATTGCATAAATTGATAAACAATATTCGTGAAAAACGTCGAAAAAAATTGTCAAGAGGTGTGATTATTTCATGACAATGCACTCGTTCATACTGCCGCAATTTCACAAGCTGCCATCCGCGAATGCGGCTTTGAAGCATTGGATCAATCCACCGTACAGTCCGTATATGGCTCCTAGTGACTATTATTTATTTTCCAATTTAAAGAAAGACCTTAAGGGACATCGTTTTAAGGACAAGAACGAGTTGCAAGCAGCTGTAATTGAACATTTTCAAGGAAAAACTTCAGATTATTTTTCCAAGGGCATTGAATTATTAATTCCACGTTGTAATAAGTGTATTGACATTAGGGGAGATTATATTGAAAAATAGAAATTTTTATATTTACCAAGTTTATTTTTTCTATATCAGGCCGAGAATTTATGGCGCTACCTCGTATATATTTTTATATATTTTTTTAATTAATGTTATTTTTAACTGTTATGTCTGATATTTTTTGACTCTTTGATTTTGGTGCTCCGCGAATTTTTCTTATGATCAAAAGTGCTCCCTGACTTCAAAAAGGTTAAGAATTACTGATGCAGAGTTATATATAATTATATTTATCTTTAAAAGTTACCTAGAAATTTACTTTAAAAGAAACTACCAATTAAAAAAATAAAATTTTAAAGAATTTGAAAAATCACCTAATTTTGGAAATGCAATGAAAATGTCTTATTAGGAAATTTAATAAGTATACGAATTAAGGCGTACTTTTAAAAAATCGTTTGTAAAATCTCCCCAAGTAATTATAAGTTAGTACTATTATTCTGATCATAAGTTTAAACAGTACTCATATCCTTAAAATGGCGAAAAAAACATTACATTTAGATATTTAAAAAAATCATTTAAAAAAGTATAAGTTTCAAAATCCAAAGTATAATCGTATCTAGGTGACTAGATGCAGTGACTCTAACATTAGCCCGCTTGCCAGATTTATTTTAAAAGTTGTTAAAGGTTGTATTCATTTAAATAATCTTTCTTCAAAAAACAGTCTAAATCTAATTTTTTCACAATTTTTATGATATTAGTACTCTTTAAACTCATAGCGATAATGATAAAAAAGTAATAGTAATTTTAAGTACTTGGAGTGATTTTACAGATGATTTCCTAAAGGCATGGGTTAATCCCTATATTCGATTTCATAATGAAATTGTATGTTGATACACAAATTTTCTCTAGCCGCAACCCCCAAAAAAACCTAGACCTAGTTACGTCTATGGTTCTTATAATTCTCTAAACTTACATGTTACATAAATTAATTACTAACACAATTACTTGTTATTATTGTAGGTATTTAGCATTACTTGTTATTAGGTGCTGTTACTGTAAGCAATAAATTGTACAAAAAGTCAACGTTTTTTCTATAAATCGGTTCTTTATCTTTTAACTACTTTTAAAAATAAAAAAATGGTTTTATACGTTTATTTAGCATTAGCTATTTTTTAACAATGGTGTTAAGTATATGCATATTTACGTATAATGTTGCAGTTGATTTTATGATTTATTATATTTTAATAAAGCTTAACTCTTTCACGTGTTCACGTGCAGAATACTATTTATAATTCTGGAAATTTATTTATTTATTGTAGTAAAGAATGGAATGACGTTAATATTATACAATTATTGTTTTGGTTGTTAAATAATAAAGAGCCTGTGTATTTAATAATATTCACGTATGTAGGTGCTAGATTTATTTCTTTCAATTGCATTTTATGTTTTTGTAAGTACAATTTCAATTTTCAGATCGGTGCGTATAGTAGAAACAAAATAAAAAAAAAACTTGTATGGCTTTTCTCAACTTGTGCATTTCTCTTTATTATTATTACTGCATAATTTCCTTTTCTCCGTGCCTTTTACTACTATTACTACTATTATACAAGCAAGGTTTGATGGTGATATTTACACACCTGTACAAAACTAGCGCATGCGTGCAATAATAAATTATTGGAGAAAAGCGCGTGGGACGCCATTTTAATGTGGTGCTCTATAGTTGTTGGATTGTATGTTTATCGGTATCAACTTTCAAAATGGGATCTTATGGAGATACGGGATAATCCAGGTAAATATTATAAAACTAAGTATTATATTGCGGTGTTGTAAAACTCTGTTACTGCAAGGGATTTAGTTTAGTACAGTAGCGATGCTTATAAACATTGATTTTATTGTTGAAAACAAACCGGCATACTCCTGTAATATGCTGTAATGCCTTCTTAGATGTCTATAAAACAATTGTTTGCAGTTATCCTGTGCATCTCGATTGTTTATTTTGATTTCTACAACGCGGGAACTGTTTTAGGGACGCCCACTTTATTTTTTGCTATTTATTATCTTTTGCGCATGTTCAATAAGAGCGATTTTTCTATAAAAATGAATAGTTGAAAATTTCAGGTGCATTCTTAGATATTTTCTTTTTAATTTTCTAATATAAGTTGTTTTGTAAGTCAATAATTCTCTTTAATTTAAATTGCAATGTTTGTATACAATTTTTTAAGTATAAAAATTTTCTAATCTTATCTCTTATGATAATGATAATAATAAAAATAAAATGGTTTGGCTACTTGTTTGAGAGTTCAAATTTATTACAATATTCTCATGTTAAATATGCTGTGACTTTGAATTTTAATTCTGATTATCCGAAGCATAACTAAATCAATACTACTTAATTAAATCTTTTGTAATGTAATTATAATGTTGCGTAGAACTTATTTTTCCTTTAGTGTATGTAAACTTGAACTTGGTTTTAATTTAGGTTATAAATGTATTGTTTGTATGTTTATTAAGTAAATATTAATACTATATCTTATGTTGAACGTGGTTTATAATAATTATTATTTTTTTTAAATATAAAATTTCCCATATTTATGGTTTTAATTGTCAAGTTGGTGGTGTGATGGTAAGATCAAAATGTTACATACAGAGTGAGTATAAAATAAGTATTTAATTTATTAATTTCTTTTATTTTTAATAATATTGAAAAAGGCTCACAAACAGCAGCGGACTAGGCTTTTAGTGGTTCATGGTTATTTTTTGTCATTGGGTTCTAAAGGCTTTGAGTCAAAGTTATAGAATTTTAGTTTCAGTACTTTCAAAGTCTTAAATTCATTAATCAGTCCCGCTCTTAGCGCTCTTGGCGCCCTCGGGCAGAGTCCTTCAGAGCGCCCTTATTAACTTTAAAAAGTTGCTGTTATCGAATGATATTAATAATTTTACTAATTTCGGCGCCCCCCCCCAAACAGCCTAGCTCCCTCGGGCGACGCCCGACCTTGCACCCCCCCAAAGGTCGGCACTGCCATTAATGCCCCTTAGTTGTAGTTGTACACTTACACTGTTGGTATTATAAATTTTTATTCTAATGGGTTATAATAAAACATACATATATAGGTAGCTTAATTTCATTTATGGAATGTGCAAAGATATATTTATGACGAAAAATTTCTTTCAAAGCAGTTTCCTCCTATGCATAGAGTGAATGTATACTTTTTACGACACTATCTCACTCTTACACGACCAGACATTGCAATTCGTAGTGCATGAATAGAATAGGTGCAATAAATATAAATTCTATTCGTGAACCAACAATTGCCATATCTGCGCAAATGGTTTTCACTGAGTATTGAGTTTTGCGCGAGGTGATTATTTATCTTATGAATTAGATTTTATTCTGAATTTTGAATCTGAAGCAATTTGAAACATCGTCCATGCATTTGTTATTATACGATTAAGCACTCTGTAAGTATTCACAGACTGATCGCTGAGATCTACTCCATTCATTCTATCGTAATTTTTGAAAAGCTGATATTGAGAAACGTCAACAGCTTTTTATTTTTAGCAGTGCTTAAATTATCACGATTTGTTATAACAGAAACAAGTGTTGTTGTCAACCCATTTTACCAGTAGCAGCTCATTGTTTATTTCAAAATAAAATCAAATGAGAAATTTTTTTGTACCGTTTTCCGCAAGTTGTTTATGTAGTTCAAAAATTTTTTGCTGCAATAATTTAATTAATTTGATAGTTTTAAAGTAGTTATCGTTTTCCATTTGGTTCAAACCAACATTGGCATCTAGAACAATTTGTCTTCTTTAGAAAACCACTTTTACAATAATAGATATCAAAGTGGGTAACCACTAGCTTGTTGTATTAATAGTTTGGAAGCAAAGAAAGAGTGCCGTGCATGAGAAGCATTGAACTTAAGTACAATAATGACATACAAAAATGATCAAGGTCGTATTCAGGAAAGCGGAACTACCTATTACCTGGCGAATCAGGACCCAGAAGATATGAAGCTGATGCGAGTGGAGGGGCGATTATTACTATTACGCATACCCAACATGCAGCTGCAGCCAGCTTAACAGATGGTATAGGGCAAATCCCACATTTATGCTACAGCTAAGGAAACCTTTTATATGGTGTAATTTATTATTTTAACTTATAAAATACAATAACAAATTTGGGACCTGTTATTGGAAGTAATATGGCCATCCTTTACATTTTGTTTGCTTGCCTAAATAAAACAAATCCAGGAATGTATGGAATATTACTTGATTTTAAAATTTTATTACTTTGTTATTGTTATGAAACTTTATTAATGTTGCATCCTAGTTTTTACATGGTTTCACAATGCAAATAACTATTTTTATAAACAAAATAAACTGATGTGGGGTGTACACCACATCGGTTTATTAGTGATACTCACTCATACATAATAGGACAGCAGTTGCGGCACTATTCAAATGCAGTCTCTTGGCTTATATGTTCATGATGGTAACAGTAGAGCCCAACTTTTATAACTAAAGCGTAATGGTTTACCTCATATAAATTGTTTTGAGAAGAATGGTCAAAGGGTAATTCCATGTCAAGTAATTCAATGAGTTGTAACTCACCGTCTTTGATTTTTCTCAATTCTGATTTGGCACAACTGTTATACTCCTAAGGATAAGTAAATATCTTACAATATTATAATTCTTACACAAGTGGTATTTGAGTTGCATCCTTCCAAACATACAAAAATGAGCGATTTTGCCCTTGTTGCCATTTATATTTTTTTAATAACTTTTAATAGAAGTAAGATACGAGAATGAAACAGAAACTGTTTTAAAGTGCATCTTTTGGGCTTTAAAATGCCTTTAAACTGAAAAAATCTTATTTCGGCACCTGAAATATTTTTATTGAAATCTTAAGAATTTTGAAAAAAATGTACATAGAGATGCATAGCTTTTAAATGTGTGCCAAATCTCAGCTTGAGATCTTAGTGGCATCATTGCTAATAAATTTTTAAACATTTTAAGTATGTTGCTTACCAGCCCTAACAACTAAATATTCGAACAGTCGAGAAATTTTATAAAAGATGTATCTGGCAATAAACGTGTCTTAACAACACTGCATATTAATTGTTTTTTATTTTTCTGAAAAATGCGAAATACAAGAAAAACCTTTGACAATAAGAATTCAGAAAAACGCTATCTAGTAGGAAGTCACATTCTCTTTTGCTTTAACTGTGGCACGTATCCTTTCAGGCAAAGTATTTACAAGTCATCTACAATATTCCAGTGAAAATTTATTCCAAAATTCTGTTCTAAATTTGAGTTTCTCACGAAGTGCTAGTACAAGTTCTCTGCGGATTGTTTCTTAACACTAATTTCATTTTATGCCACAAATTTTCTAGATCGTTAATATCCGAAATGTTGCAGGGCCAAAATTCAATCAATTTTGTTTAAAATTAAACTATCGTTTAAAATGTGCAAAAATATTCAGGGTATTCCATTTAAAAAAAATGTTTTTTTTAATATCTCGAAAACGCTAAGTTCAATTGTTTATAAAATTTTACCGTCGTAATCGGAAAAAAAGAAATGCTACTACTTTGGTAATTTAATCAACATCGTATCTTTAGTAGTAACAAAGCTGGCAATGGTGACGACTTCAATTTGAACACCCTGTATAGTTATTAGAGCTCGTATATCGTACATGCTTCTTTATTAATTGACCGATTGACTTCAGACTCGTTCCAAAATATTTCTTTACTTTTCGAGCTTCTTTTATCTTATGTCACAATTTCGATATTACTCTGTTACAGGCTAGAATAATTGGTTCATTCAACATTTTAATATAAATATTCTTTTAATATTAGGAAAATTAGGGTTTTGTTTTATGAATCGCGCCCACCCCTGACTTACCTCTAAACTTGAAATTTACTCTACATTTGACTTACCCCCCACCCACCGACTTTTCTATCTACCCACTCGCCCCTCCTCCACCCGACTTACCTCTCACCGCTGTTCTAAAGGCCAGGTTTTCTCATCAAACTGTTGACCCTGGCTGAAAAGGTTACTGAACATTTTTTGACCAACTTGACCTTTTCTATCTTTTTGTTAAAGATCCCAAGGCGATCTGGCCTCCTAAGCCACACATTTAAAAATGATTAAAAAAATTAATACGAAAATTAATTGATATCATCCCCAGTTGGAATTTGGCACACATACATATTTAAACGATATGCAAATGTCGTTGTGCTCGACGTTTAATTTCTTCAAAATTCTTAATCATATGCTTTTTGAGAAATTCAAGGTCTAAAACTTCAGGGGCCGGAATAAGAAATTTTTTCATCTTCAGGTATGTTTTTTTTCACTTATTTAGTGGCTCTTCATTGCTGCTTTCACAATCATTCTCTAACGTAAGTGATATTGGTTTTTTGTCTGTTGTTGTCTGCAGTCGTATTGGTCTCTGTAAAGCCTCGTAGAGAATATTACGGTAACTAATAGGTTGTCAGATCTGCAAAGAATTTGATTCGATTCATATCTGAAAGAAATAAATAAGGTGCAATTTTATATATACTAGTGTTAGTAAAATTTGGCTTTGGGTTTGAATCACCAGGGATCAGTGTTTGGTCTACTTCTTTTTATTATATATTATACATCAGACTTCATAACACATTTATTGAAATCTATTGTCTATAACCTATAAATGCAGTTGACTCGAGATTTGGTACAGCAAAAATAATCTCGAAATCTTAAACCACACTTGCACTTACAGCGTTGGCATTTTAAAGGAGATATAATCAAAATATAGTGGTGCAGAATGTTTTTAATTGCCCTACTTAATTTTTAATTATAGGAAAAGGTATTCTAGTATGCTGATAAAAATAAAATAGATGTTACTTAAAGTTGAACATGCTTCAATTCTTTTAATGTCTATTTCTAGTGAAAATAACTACTTGTAAAGCAAATGTTTCATTAAATAATTAACTGAGCATACATATAGATAATGGGATTAGGTGACCTTGATATATTACTTCACATTATTTAATGGATCTTATTTACTAATTGTTTTGCATTAGGAAGATTTTAAAACTTTTTCCGCAAAAGATTATAATTCTTATTTATCTTACAAATATATATGCAATGATATGCCATTTAAGATTTTGGCTTCTGAGGTGAATATAGGAGGACATAGTTATTTTGAGCATGGATTTTGAATTTTGTCTTCTGAGCTGAATATAGCATGACATACTTGTTTTGAGCATTGTCTTTCTATAGTTTCTTAAGTTGCAGGTTTTACAGTATTTTATAGTAAGTAAAAAATTATGATTTTTAAATACCCTATAATATTAATAGATTTATATTCTTAAAAGCATTAAATCCATAAACTAGACTTTGCTATCTTATCGATCTAATTAAATAAAGTAATTATATGTTAAAGCAAGCATTAAATCATTTTCTGCAATTGACTTTTATTATTAATAGCTTAGGTTATTTTTATGTAAGTAGAGGGACTTTCAAACTTAGTTACAAATAATCTTTTGTAAAAGTTCATTACAGAAATCGTGTTTGGCCTGTAATTTTGTACGGATGATGTTCAATTAAGTGCATTGTTTTATGCATTAATAGTTTTTGTTTTATTGTATTAAGATGTGTAATTAAAAGTATTTTGTCGTGTTAATTTTTTTAGCATATTTTAAATAAACTATCAGAATTTATATATTATCATATATCTACAGAATTAAAGTAGATTCCTCTATAAAAACAAATGTGAGGTCTGGAAATTTGAGAAAAATGAAAAAGTGGTGGTTAATAATTAAGTAAATAATAATAGTAATGGTTAATTTTGTTTTCAAACTCTTATTACTAATACGATTTTTGGCTTTCTTCCATGATCTGATATGTTTCAACTAAAGTTGGACATTACTCATTCGGTAACTTCGTCTAATAATAGCAATTTATAGAAAGGTATTTAATACAAATTAATATTATTTTTTCAATCTAATTTTTCATTTACATAAATATAATGCTCTATTTACTGCAATCTAAAGTTATAGAAAATTATAAACTAGAAGATAAAAGTAACGAAAAACATTGGTAGAAATGTGGATTATAAGAAATAACTTGGCCCAAAGTGAAATGAATTAGGAAAGATTGTTAGTAAAATTAATGATAACATGCTTTCATTTTAAAAATAAAAAGGGCCTTTTTAATCATTAATAGATTTACCCTACTATAGCTTAATAATAATGAAAGGAATGAATGGGTTGAATGTTGATCAATAGAAACTTTTTAAGAATACTATAAAGATTTAAACTAAAATTCGACTTATTTGTTTTAAAGGTTATGATTATTATTAATCAAATCAAATAATTGACTGATATTTGAGCTATTTACAGAAATATTAATACTAAAAGATTCCATTAAATCGCAACAAAAACCTATATCATCGGAATCGGCATCAAAACCTTGTCTTGCAAAGCTGACTTGATCCATCTGAAAATAATCTGTCCAAGTCACTGGTATGAACCTCAAAAATACTATTGAAAGTCTCATGGGGCTCTGTAACTAGAACTCATCAACAAAACAGAGATCAAAGTCTGTCTATCTTTATCCTGATTTATTATACCCAAAATATCTTAGAATTTACTGTATTTCAGAGTCATCAAAGTAAAAAATTGCTAGAGTTACAAAAATCCTAGTAATTATCAAAAACCTTGAAACCAAAATTATCTAGTTAATTAATTAATGAGAGGAAAAGAAAAAAAATGATTTAATTAGAAAAAATGCAAAAAGTTTGAACTACTGATTTAAATTATGCCAGTAGGGAGATGATTTAGAATAAAATACACACAGATCAGCTTGTCCTACAATAGAGTTGAAGATAACAATTAATATTAAGTTGAGGGAAACTTGCATTTTCATTGTTTAATTCACTTTTAGGCATTGTTAACTAGTTAAAAAAATTCGTAGTAATGTAAACATTATCTTTACACAGGGTGGGATTAAAGTACGGAATATTAAAAAAAAACGAACTCAACCGGTTTTCTTAAAAACGCTGAAACACGCCGATTTTGTTTTTTAAAACTACACATTAATATGTGTGATTCACCTCCCGACTTTCATTTGTTTCCAAGTTATGACGCCATCACAAAAATATTTAAATGACAATATAGATTTTTATAGTGGAATCCGATAGTGATTTTTCTTCTCTTTATGATCATGCAAATAAATCATAAGGTTGCATAACAAGAATTCTGAGAAAAATCGATCTGATATATTGATACCATAATATCAATAACATTAAATGTTCAGATCGATTTTTCTCAGAATTTTTGTCATGCAACCTTATGATTTATTTGTTGCATGATCATAAAGGGAAGAGAAATCACTATTGGATTCCATTACTAAAAATCTATATTGTCATTTAAATCTTTTTGTGATGACGTCATAACTTAGAAACAAATGACAGTCGGAAGGTGAATCGCACATATTAATGTGTATTTTTAAAAAACAAAATCGACGTATTTTAGCGTTTTAAAAAACCGGTTGAGTTCGCTTTTTTTTTAATATTCCATACTTTAATCCCACATGATATAGATTGGTTGTCAATCAAAATTTTATATTCCAAATTTTGAGCAATTCATGCTGAGTTGTGTTGTACTCAATGAACGTAATTGTTAGTTCATTACAGGGTTTTATTAAGTATTATTTTTGAACAAATTTTGTTATTTATTAATTCAAATGTTTTTGTATTGTGAGCAAATAATTTTGCTATATTTATTGTTGTTATAAATTATATAATTAATTACAAATTCTAGATTTACTGAAATTATCTGAATACAACCTTCGAAGAATTTCGGGAAGGAAAAATCTATGTGCATATGTCTTCAAACATTATGTGTCAGTGACAGCTTATTACTCATCATGTTTATATGATACTTAAATATTTACTTTATATTGTAAATTTATAAAAAACATGTTTACATGTTTTCTGTAGTAAGGAATTGGATAAGCCATCAAGGTAAATATTGCAATGTAAAGTAAAAAAAATCATGGAGAAAATATTATTCGGTTTCTTGTCACCTCAGCACTTAAAAGAACTATATACTTAAAAAAGTTATTAATACATGTTGCAGGGTAATTTATCTTATTCAGACGATTGTGTATTAACATAAATTAAACTATATTTCTAAGGTCGGTACAGGTTTGTTGTAAACCAGGGTTGTAAAAAATCGTCAATACTCTTACATTACCACAGGTGCATGCTGTTTTCTTTTATTGGTGTAGTACTTGCATTAGGCTTACATAAACAATGTGACCGCCCTTGTTTTAAAATAGGTAACATTTGAAACTTGCAACATAGGAACAGCATTTTAAAGCAGGAAATCCTGAAAGTTTAACATCTTTGATGCACTGAAATCTGTCAACTAATGGGTTATTTTCTGAATTATTGGTAACTAACTTAGGATTTTAATATGCAATGGTTGTCCAGTGAAAAATAAGCCTTGGCAAGATGGTTTTTTATAATTAGGAAACAAAACTACAGCACCTGAAAAATAATAAAGATAGAGTTAAATGACAATATGCCTATCGATTTTCTAAATACGCGAAAATTAAAATACTGGTTTGTGATTAAATACCTTGTTAAAAAGGGTAAAACTGCGAAAAAAATAAATGAAGAGTTATTAAATACTTATCCAAAGTCTGCACCATTTTATGCAGCAGCCAAAAAGTGAATGTAGTTATTTCACCAAGGGTGACAGTCAATTGAAGATGACAACCAACATGGGCCGCCTTGCACTGCAGTTACCGACGAAAATATTCAAAAAGTCAAAGACTTGGTAATTATAGACCATCGAATTTGGGTATGTCAGATAGCTAAAGATGTAAACATTAGTAAAGACTGTGTAAAGAATTTGTGATAGTATTGTCACTTCTGATGAAACATGTATTTACCAGAATGACCCTGAATTTAAATAAGAATCCGTGCAATGGAGTAGAAAGACAGAAAAGCCTTCGCGTAAATTCAAGGTACAGAGAGCATCTGGGAAACTTTTGGCCACAATCGTTTGGGGATAGTGAAGGGATTGCTTTTAATCAATCATGTACTATGACAGGAAAAATTATTATGTTGCGAGATGTGCTGTATGTGATGCCGGGTTCGAGGAAATTAATCACCTGCCTAGAGCCTGGACCTCGCTCCTAATGATTTTTATTTGTTAAGAATCTGGAAAAAGATTTACGGCGAAGGAGTTTGCAGATGAAGAAGAAATGAAGTATGCCATTTTGCTAGTAAATCTTCACAATATTTCTTTGAAGGTGTCCCGTCATTGATGTAAAGAGAGATTATATTGAAAATTAAAAAGATTGTTTCTATTCAAAAATAGTGAGGAGGTGGCGTGCTTAAACTGTAGCTTGCAAGCCAGGTGTGGCTTGCGCTGGCTCGTTTTATCAAGTAATTTTTGTTTCTGAATTATATACATTTAAAATTGAAATATTAGAGTTGCAAAATGTATTTGTGGCTCACCTAAAATTTTTAAATTCTAAATTGTCTCGAATCAAGTTACAGGTTGGGCACTCCTGCATTAAATGGTCTAATACGCAATTTATTAATAAGGAGACCAATCTCTATAATTATCAATTATAGCTCGACACTGTTTCTGTATACTTTTTATGAGTTTTCCTGCTAACGAGTAACAAATTCAATTGTCTGAATTTGTTAACTTAATTGCTTCAACGACGACATACGTTTTCCATGATGCCTATGTTTTATCACTGACCACACATTTTCTATGTGATTTGCATATGCTGACTGAGATGGCCAATCCATCATTTTATACTTTGGTTCGATTTCCATTCAGTACACACAGCTGCGATGTTTAAAGTGGTTGTCCTCCAAGATCCATTCACAATTTTCATGACCAAAATACTTCTTCGCAGATGTCAATAACCCTTTTCCATACAACTTGATCATCCTGGCAGCATTTAAAGTTTTGGTAAAAAGGCACAAAGTCCCAAAGTCATGGGGACTGAAACAACCACAAATGGTGTTTTACCATGTGTTGTAATGTTGGGTTGTTACGAAATTTTAAGTTCAGATTTTCTTTAGAGGAACTTATGTGTGAGCACAAAATCGCTCCAGTCTCAGTCTATATTAGCCTGTGCTAATATTGTGTCTATATATTCTCTTTTCTTAATAACATCATCTTCCATTTTCGTAGCATTAAAAGAGGATTATTCATAAATAATCCTATTATGGCTTTATCCTCTTATCCCAGTACATGCTCGCTTTAAACCTCAATTGTGGTAATCATCCATATTTTTCCTGCTTGATACTGTTTAAACCACTTGTGAACTATGTGAATATTTAGCAGCAGCATAAAAGCTCATATGATAGCCTGTAGGATGGAAACACAGGAACACACCTTTCAAACATTTAGCGAACGCAACACTCATCTTCCACAAACGCATTTACCTGCTCATAACGCAAACATAACTAACCAAATTCATTACAGCATATAAGAGCCTATTGAAGGTAGCTTTAACACCATACCATGGTTCAATTTAAGGGTTGCATTGAAGAGAAATCAACGCGACACTTTTGTTCTACAGACTGTATATTCCCTACTATACGAATAATATAAAGTTTTTTACTGTAACTGCTGAGATATGTTACTAAAATGTATTTCTTTTTTGGATTTTATTGCGTTATAATTTATATGATTTCTTTCTTTATAGTACGATAATAATCACCTATTTCTGAAATATGTAGTTTCTCTTGTTCTCGTAACATCAAAGATTTCTCACACTTGATTGACTAAATAAACTTCACTCATAACTACTACTAGATTCCCAAAATTAATCTACTCGCTCTTGATTAAAAAAAACAGTAAATATAGTTTCATTCTTACCTCCAAATTGTGGGTATCTTATATTTGCATCCCTTGATCCTAATTACCATAATTATACTATAATAAAATTAATCCACAAAAGACAATACACTAATAAAGTATAGATTACTGCTATAATCCTCATCAAAGCAGAACATTATTCAACCTCTAAAGCTATAAAAGAAGTTTGAAACAAGTCATTTAACATTTTAAAATCGACAAGTTTTATTTGACATTGTTCAAAAGCAAAATAAAGTTTGAAAGTCTTGATTTCTTAATGCAGCGTGAATGTTATCTAATTACTAATAATGCATGCAAGGTGAGTAGGTAATTATTGCTTTAAAGATGACTTTGTAAACTATAAAGAATATAAAATTTATTAAATAGGAAAAGAATTGGAGGATTTGTGGGACAGATTAATGGATTATTATTTAATGAAAAGAAAATCACAAATTTTTTTTATATAGCTGTTTAAAACTTGTTTGTTGCAAGGCATGCTTTAATAAAATGTTAAGTAAATTCTTGTAGATATTTCTGCATCATATTATAACATTCCATTTTTAGTATTTATATTTTCAATAATCTTTTTAAATTAATATAAACAACGTAGGTTGTTTATAATAGCTACTGAAAATAATCAGGCAATTCGAAAAGTATTTGCTGTTTTTGTATGATAAATGTCATTACATATTTTGGCTCGTGTGTAGTTAGCACCCTTAATTCCTTGAAACAAAAAATTCTTAGAGTTCTGAATCAGTAAACTAGAATTCCTTAAAATATTAACGATAATTCTGGTATTTTAAGCCTAGAAATCGAAAAAATAAATTTTAAGGTGCTAACTTCATGTGGCACCCATATTTTCACAAATAGAACTCTTATGGCATTTGGCAAAGCATGCTAACTACACACCAGCCATATTTTGTTTAAGTAAAATATTATACTCGAGCAATTTGTAATCTGAATCTTTTTTGCTCTACAAGGAGGCTGTTTCCTATTTTTAAAATGAAATACTGCCTCTACATTTACTCCCATGTCAGGTTTAATGAAATTCTAGACTTGGATTGTCCCAAATCAGAAAATCTTTATGTTGAATTAGGTCTTGTTCGGAACTTCTTCAGTCTTCTTGCCAATGGGTACCACAAAAGGATATCATAAGGGTTAAAGATACAGTCAGGTATGCAAATACCTACTAAAAAATTATGTTATCGAAAACCCAACCTAACAAAAATAAATTATGGTCAATCAACCTTTATCCAAAACATCTTGAAGGACACATAATACTGAACTTTTATAACTGCACATTACTTTCTAGAACCAGCACTGCCACTAAGGAGATAAAAAGTTTTGTAACTGAAGGTGTTTTCTTATAAACGATTCACGGTATTCATTTTTTTATTTGACATGATGTTATCAAACTTACAGTTCTTGTTTTCAGTATGTTTCTTTTTTATTTTAATAATTGATGGTTAATTTTCCCTTTGCACTAGCAGTTTTTAACAAATTTATTATTTGTACTATAAGGAAGAAGTGAAACATTTTCTTCTATGCTTTTTCCCTGTTACAAGGGAGCAAATACGAGGGTGGTTTGATAAGTCAACGACTTTTTGAATTTCCCACGCAGTAACTTTAAATGCAACACTGCTCCTGTCAACTGCCATCTATGAATAGACCACTGTAAAATTTTGAGAAGGCTGCGCCATTTAGTTTGTTTTTGACAGCCATTGAAAGCAAACAACCTCGTGAATTTTAACGAAAATGGAAAAAGTTAATTTCGTGTGCTGATTAAGCATTATTTTTTGCATAAAAAAACCATCACCGAAACCAAGGAAAGGCTTGATAAATACTATGGGGACTCTGCACCATCAATTTCAATGGCTAAGAAGTGGTTTACTGAGTTCCGTTGTGGTCGCACCAGCACAAGTGACGCCGAACGTTCAGGTCGCACAAAAGAGGTCGTCACGCCAGCAACCGTCGATAAAATCCATGGAATGATATTGTACCATCGGAGAATGAAAGTGCGTGAGGTGGCTGAGGCTGTAGGCATCTCAACTGAGCGGGTACATCACATTTTACATGAATATTTGGACATGAAAAAGCTATCCGCGTGATTGATCCCGCGATTGCTCACACTAGACCATAAGTGCAACCGTTTGACCACGTTAAAGGAGTGTTTGGCGATGTTCAGCCGCAATTCGAACGAGTTTTTGCGACGTTTCGTTACCGTAGATGAAACATGGATCCATCACACTACACCAGAGACCAAGGAACAATCAAGACGGGTCTAGGCGACAACGGCCAATCGCTATTTTGGCTGATGTGGTCATAACCACAACGGCATCCGTGACCATAACGGCCAACAACCACAACGGCCAATTTGACCATATCGCCCAACTCGACACTTGACCATAACGGCCACCATGACCACAACGGCCAACTAAAAATTCCACCCTATCCACCATTTTGACCACAACGGCCACCGACGCTTATGTATTGGCTGGTGACGATGACCACAACGGCCAAAATGGCCACAATCGCCAACTAGGGTGTGTGACCACAACGGCCAACTGTGGACTGTGACCACAACAGCCAAAATGACCATAAAGGCCAACTGTGGCGCGTGACCACAACGGCCAACTAGAGTGTGTGACCACAACGGCCAACCTTTTTCATATTGTTATTTTGGTTTCATTGAAGCTCATTTCTCTCTTTTAACTTACACTTATTTCAATAAGGTACGTCCAGAATTTAACAGCGGGGTCTGATGTCAAAGTAGCGCCGATTTTACGTGACTTACCTATATTGAAAAATGCACCTCTATACAACTACATCCCCGTGAAGTTAAAGAAATTTTTCTTTCTTATTTTCTCGGTAAGTATCTCAAGCAGATTAAAAGATAAATGCTGAAAATTTGGTACAGATACATCTCAATACACTTTAACGATTTACAGATTCACGATACTTTAGTTTACAGGGTGGTTAATTTAACATCAAAAGCTTTTTCTTTAACCTGTTTACCGAAATATTTCTATTTTGGGGACGTTTATTGCATTGAATTTGAACTCCGTAATTTGCTGTTCTTATCAGTTTTAAAATTAAACTAAATGTAAATCTTCCCCTAAAAAGTAAACAGGATATCTACGAATCTGTCCAGTACTTAATAAAATCAATCTAGAGGGCAACATGGGACGTAACCCCAGAAATAAACCACAATAATCCAAAACAGTATTGCTGCATACGTATCCGAGACAAAATACAAGGAAACGAGCTCTTAGAAAAAAATGACAGATTACTTACTCGCGCACCGGGCGATAAAACGTAGTTTAATAGGGCCGTCAAAGAGTTGAAGAAATTATTAGATGAGCAGAGAAATCAAGATTTCCAGAACTATTTCCAATCCCTAACAGCAACTAAAGCAACTGGCATTATGCATTATGGAACGCCACAAAGATCGTGTTTACGCCTCTTACCATTGAAGAAGAAAAATTCATACGGGACTTCCTTCAAGCGCGAAGTAATTAAGGTCATCGAAACTGAAATAAATTCCAAGTCCCCAGGCTTCGACCTAATAACTGGAAAACTCCTAAAGGAACTTTCGTATGAGAGATTTCGTGTGATAACTGTAATCTATAGTGCGATACTAAGGACGGGATACTGCTCTGGGCAATGGAAGGTGGCCCAAATAGCAATGGTCCCAAAACCGGGGAAAGGGTTAACTCGCCCGATGTTGCGTCGCTCCTTATACAGTGTGTCGCATTTAAGATGAATACACTCTCGTAGTTCCGTTTAGTTTCGTAGTTTTTAATAATCAAAGCATGCTAAATTAAAATATTTGCCACCGATAAGCTAATGATATGTTAACTAAAATTAAGTGAATTATGAAACAAATATCTGTCAGTATCAAAAATGAAAATGTCAAGAACTCCCACTACGAGTGTGACATGACAACAGTGAAACATTTTAAGCAGGAGGGTTATAAGCAAATTACTTTGTATAATATAATATCTACATTTAAGAATGAAGGCAGAATTGAATTTACAGCGTTATCCAACCGTACATCTAAAGTTATCATCAATCAGAACAAGAGTCCTGCTCTTAAGCAATTTCAGAACAATCCTACAATTTTAAAAAGATTAGGATTTAAAAAAATCAAGTTATCAAAGACTCCGAAATATACAGAAGATCAGAAGAAGAGCTCGAAAAGGAATGCTTGAAATGAAATGTTACAATGGCAGGATTTTTATGTAGTTTTGGTACTTGATGATGAAACATATGTACCGCCCAATCGAAAAATATTGGGCACTTTGCAAACAAAAATACTGTAGCAGTACAATATTTTAAGAAATGATAGCAAAAGGATTCTAGCAGCAAGCACCTCTGGCTAGTCACTGATGGCAAATATCAGAAAAAATCACGAAAGTGGACCCACTATTTCTTGGACACCCTTTATTATGAATTTTGATGATTAGTGTAATTATAAAGAAGTGTAGTTATAAAAATAAATTATTTTTTCATGGCACTTTTCTCTGAAATTGAGCAGAATTTTCAAAATATGAAGGTTTGGGGTTTTTATATGTATACAGTGTGTTCATTTGAAGGGAGCATTTAAATGTCGTATTGTTGAAATTTTGCATCTTACTTACACACCTTTCAGCAATACCATCTTTAAAATGCCGCTTTTGTGATACCTTAGTTTAAACCTATAACAAAAGGAAACTTCTGGTACAAAAAATGTTGAAATTGTGTGTCATGTGCTGCTGAGCTAAAGGAGAAAAGTTCTTTAACAACCCCTGTTTAATACCTTAAACTGTTTCAGATATGAGAGACTGGATAAGCAGGCCATACATAAACACAGACTGGATTAAAATCAGAGGATAAGAAAGGCTTATAATGACAATTCTAATCGAAAAGTTGTATTATTTATATCCATAAAAATAAAATAAGGTATCCTGCAAGCTGGCTTGCTGTTTAAAACAATAAAGTTGAGATAAAAATAAATAAAGGTGTCTGTGGATAAAAAGGTGAATTGAGAAAAATTTATAACAGTTTGATGTTAATATTTCAAATAGTTAAGAGATATTAAAGGTGTTAAAGGTCTTTTCCCTTCATCTCAGCAATCCATAAGCCCTGTCTAGACGATGACCCAAAGGAGCGTACATTATTGTTCCCACTACAAGTTCAATAATAAATTGAAGAATCTGGGTCAAAGAAATCACGTGGGCGAAAATGCAAAATGCATCGCAGATCACGCGGCGCTCACGTGCTCGGCTTAGATTGCTTCCGGAAAATTCCGAAAACCTATTTTTTGTCGACTGCAATCTTCTTAAATTAAATTTAAATACTGAAATGTTTTTTTAATGCTATTATAATACGTTGTAGTTTTTTAATAAGAGTTTTTTAATTAGTTCTTGACATTGTGTTCTTTATAATCTGATACTGTTTATTTTTTATTAATTTTGTTGAGTTATATTTTGTATTATTTTATTATAGCAAAATGAGTAGTAGAAAACCTATGTTATTCGTTGTTTTCTTTTTGTGACATAATTTTGTATTCAATAAAATTAATCAAAACTCAAATTTCTATTTTGTTTCAACCAAATATTCGGCAAATCTGAATGGCCAAATATTTGGTGATTAGGACAAAAGCCGCTTTGTTGCATCACTAATGTATATCAGAAAATATTACTGATACAGGCTATTTGAAACTGCAATAATATACAGGGTGTTTAATTAAAAATATATATCTATATTCCGAATCACGTGACCTACATACCGAATTTTTTTTTGACATTTCAAAAAAAATATAGGTAGAACAATGAAACTTTTAGAGGAAACTTTTTTTCCCTCCCCAATAATAACAAAGATAAAGGGGTGGTCAAAATAAAATGAAAGATCCTGTACTTGATTATATTGCATAACATTTTTTCTATATATTCTACATTGTAATTCTTGTGTTTGTTACAGAACTAGCTTTGTTGTAATTCAAGATGTGGCTTCGTAGTGAAAAGCGTAACAAAGTACACACATTCACTTTATGCACAAATAAAATTAAAAGAGCATCCGTAACAATGAAGAAAAACTGTTGGTCTCAAAAAAAAGTGAAAAATCTTGCACTTTCGCTTTGTAAAGGTTATCGTGATAAAATCAAGGATAAAGTTGTATGTTTAAAAAATAATTCTTGTACAAAATTAGAAAATCCAGCTGTTACCAACAACATATCTGAAGATTGTAAAGAGAATTATCAAGCTCAAATGGTTCCTGAACTGTATATGTTTAATCATAATGCTGAAAATACTGCCGAGACTAAAATACATGCAGGTAACTCCAAATTAGACGATCATTTTCAAGAGAGTGTGGAAGCAAATAGTAATGAAAATCTGGGTAAGACTTTTGGTCCAGTTTTTGCAATTAACATGGATTTATCACCATCCACCGAAGATGCAACTTCAGATAATTATAGTAATTTACCAAAAGAAATGGAGTATTCCACAATTGAAATAGATTCTAATCTAAATGTAAACTGCTCCAGTATGATTAAATCTAATGATTTTGTTAACAAAATACAGACATTAGATCGTAAAGCATGTGACTTAGAAAATATGAAGTACCAATATCCAAATTTCTCAGAAAAGATATGTGACAGCATGTATTATGATTATTCATCCGTAAAATCTGATTATCAGGATTATGCTTTAATGACTGACCTGAACAATGTAAATCCTCAAGATTTCACTACTTTATTAGATGTTGAAATGTCTAAAAATGGTATGATAGCTGTAAATCATGATAACATAGATTACGATTACAACATGCAATATTCATCAAATGTGTCTGATTCCCAATTAATTACCAATATAACTCAAACTGCAAGAGAAGGTGAAGAAGAAAGACTGGATAGAAATCCAGAGCACGTTGAAGTTGAGGATACTTGGGAAGCATTTGATCCATATGTATTCATCAAACATCTCCCACCATTAACATTTGAAATGCGTTCAAAATGCCCTGCTTTACCCTTAAAAACTAGATCCAGTCCTGAATTTAGTTTGGTAAGTTGAATCAATTTATCTAAAAAAAAAAGAATCTACAGATTATTTAAATTTTTAGGTCCTAGATTTAGATGAAACCTTAGTACATTGCAGTCTGCAAGAGCTTCCAGATGCTAGCTTTAATTTTCCAGTGTTGTTTCAAGATTGTTCTTATACAGTATATGTTCGTACTCGTCCCTATTTCAAAGAGTTTCTAGAAAAAGTTTCGCAGATCTTTGAAGTTATCCTATTCACCGCTTCCAAACGTGTATATGCTGATAAATTGTTAAATCTTCTTGATCCAGAACGCAAATGGATTAAGTATAGGCTCTTCCGAGAACATTGTGTTTGTGTTAATGGAAATTATATTAAGGATTTAACAATATTAGGACGGGATCTCTCTAAAACTATAATTGTTGATAATTCACCACAGGCTTTTGGATATCATGTAAGTAATTTTATTTTTGTAATTTTGAGTAAATTTTAAAACTGTAGAACTTTGGCTTTTACTATTTTCTTTTTAAAAAATTTCAGCTAAATAATGGAATTCCTATTGAGAGCTGGTTTGTAGATCGAACCGATTCAGAATTACTAAAGTTGTTGCCCTTCTTAGAAGATTTAGTGAGAAAAGTAAGTTTTTGCACTCGGTAGACTAACAAACCATTTTAATCTTCCGTTTGAAAGACTAAACTGCCACTTTTAGTCCCGGAGGGATTAAAAGTAAAACAATCAAATGTTAATTTAACGTTGAAGTTGGCAGTGAAACAGTCATTGTGAACATACCGCAAAACATGCTAACCTTACTTTTGTAATGTCAAAGCTAGAGTTCCTAAATTATATGAACTGATCTCTGTGTTATTAGAGTTAAGTCACGCATGTCAGATTTTCCTAGTGACATTTCATATTTTGAAACTATTTATTAGAAGGTTGGTAATCATGAAAATTGGTTTAATAAATTAAACTGTCAGTATGACAATTATATAAATCTGAAATTTGGTACAATTAATACTTTATTAAAAACTGTCGTAAAATTGATATAACTACTTAGTTTTAAAAATTCTCTAGAAACACTAAATAAATGATAATGTGCACATTAAAAATTTTTACATGCATAAAAATAAACATGACAGCATAACCTAAAATTTATAACTGACAGCTACTGTATATTGTCACTAAAGTAAAAAAGAGAGAAAAAAGTATCTCTGTTTCAGACAGCTTAGTTTTGGCCTAGAAAGAGATAGATTTTGACATCCGTGTCCTAACTCTAATATAGCAGAGTTAAAGTTTTTATTTAGTAACTTTAGTCAAAGCGTAATCAGCTGTCACCCATTTGCTACAAAATTACGAAAGTAAGGTTAGGTGTGTTTGCAGTATGTTCACAATTAAAGTTTCTGGAGGGATTAAAAGTAAACAAACAAATGTTACTATGCCAACTAGTTTATTCAAAATACTAATTTAACCAAAAAAAAGTGCCTTTTAATCCCTCGGGTGATTGTTGCCCTCGACTACGTCTCGGGATACTATTTTAAAAGTATTATTTCTATACTAAAATCGTAATTACAAAATTATTAACTGTTATTCTTTTAATTTTGTTTTTCAGAAAGAAGATGTGCGTCCACATATTAGAAACAAGTTTAAACTCTTCAGTTATTTACCTGCTGACTAAAAATGTTACTGTAGACAATCTTTCCTATTGATTGATTTAAAATGTTTGTGAGAAAGAGAAACCTAAAGATGCAAAATTACTGACTGACTTACACATTACTATCTAAAAGTGCCTATTTAACTATTATGTTTTTTTACTATGTTATATGGTATTACCATAATTTTTTTATGAATGATATATAGCATCTTGTGATTGATTGTTTTTTTTACATGTTTGTATTGTGCTATTTTTTTGTTGATTTGTACTGTAATTTTGTTAAATGATTTTATTGTTTAATTCTGTTTTTAAAATATTGTTAGTCAGTATTTTGCAATATTTAAAGTTTGTTTTATTTTTGAAAAATCGAATAGTGTTTACGATTTACTCATATAGGGAACAAATATAACAAAAATGAAGTAGAGAAATTCTTGCCATGTATAATAAAATAATAAACTTATAGATCTAGATTTGCAATATTGCACAAAACTATATTATTTGTTGTTTTTGTTAAATTTTAGAAACTTATATACGTACAGTTCTTAATCAATGTTAATGTTTTATATTTTATTAGAATATAACTTTATTTTTGAATCTCTATACTACTAATATATTAAAGAAATTAATTAAAAGGACTTGGTTATAAAAAGTGACATTGTATTTTAACAAAAGGTGAAGAAAGCAATGTATCAATCATATTTATATTTATTCAGTGAATATTTGTACTTATGTTTTTATATATATATATATATATATATGTTTTGTTTTTCGTTTTCAAGGAAGACAAAAGATTATTATTATTATTATTGTAATGTTTGTTTTATACTTGGTATAGTATTACGATTTTTATAATATTAAAAATCATCAGGAATGATAATGTTTAAATCATAAAGTCAGCTAATATTTAAATGTTTTCTGCATTAGTTACAGCTTATATGGCAGCATAAACAAACTTGAAAATTCTTTATTATTTATATATACCACAAGACACTAAGTTAAAGCTTTATTTGTAAAAAGAACAGAGGATATATATATGCATACCAATGTGTATCTGCATACATGTGTATTCATATATATACACATCCAATATATACATATATAAAAAGTACCTACATAATAGATATCATGAGATGTAGCATTAGCAATAACAATAAGAAAACACATTAAGAAGATTAATATTGTTTTGTAATTACACAAAAGTTTTTAAATATAAACATTTTTCCTGGACTTCTGTAGTTTTATTTATAAATAGTGCAACTCTGAATGTGGATAGAATAGGGAAGACGCATATGTCGTCAATTGAGATTCTTGCATTTTCATAAAGGTCATTACTAAATTAGTTAGAATATCAGTTATAAATGCATTAAACAATTACCAATTTTAAGTAATTAATTTTTGAAAACATTGAAAATTTAAATAAATTTAAAATGCAATACTGGTGTCCTCTAATGGTTGAAACTTTGTTACCTCTTAGAGTTCCAAAGACGACCCACTGTTGGTGCTAATGAAACAGTTAAAAGAGTCCTGTATTACCCGTCAGTTTGAAAATTTTTTTATTTTCAAGTTCAAATATCGTCTATTTATTAACGAGTAATTAATATAATAATGTACGTTATGCTGTTGTGTAATTAACTGCCATAATTAAAGTGGTGTTAAATATTTCTGATAATATTAATTCAGTTTATTGGTTTTCATCAGCGCCATCTAACGTTGAGTAGATCGTCAATATTGCTTCTTCACATTCACAGCGGTACCTACTTTTTTACATCAAATAGCTTTGAGGAAAGTTGCTCAAGGCCAAATTCGGTTTTAAATGAGGAGAATTTTTAAATTTAATTTTTTCAAATAAATGAGGGTTTTTAGAAATTCTGCTTATCTGGAAATATTTTTTTAACCAAAATGAACGAATACAAAAATTAAAAAAAATACGTGCATCTTCCCTATTATAAACTACTGTAATGAAGTAACATATAAGCTATCTGGGAGTAAGCACTTTTTCAATTTTGCTCTCAACAGAGATGGTATTGACAGAGTTTTCATTAAGGATTTCTCAGAAGGACTCGGGCGGACCGTCATGCCAAATTTGGTAAGAATTCATCATTTGAAGAGAGTTATCATGTTCACACTGACATATTGTGACAAATTTGTTTAATGTATTTATAAAAGAATACACAATGTGGCACAAAAATATAGAAATCTTTAAGTATCTCTGGAATGGCTTATACGATCAAGGCAAGTTTTGCAACATTTCCTTTAGTTAGGTAGTATGCTGGATTCAAAACTGATGTCGACAGTGTTGCCAAGATGTTAGTTTTTTCAGAAGCTTTACCAACTTTGGTATTTTAAATAGGCCGCCCTGTGTATATTTCTATTATTTTGAGTTTCCTCAGGAATTTTACACATAATTTGTGTAGCATTCTCTATACCAGTGGTGGTGAACCTATGACCCGCGGGTCAGACACTGACCCACGAAGGCTTTTTAAATGACCCACGTGTTGATTTTTATAAACTTATTTTTTATATCATAAAAGAGAGAACATACAATCAAAAATATTAACAAATTAAAGTATAAATACGAGGGCCACGCTGTATATTGTAAGATGCCACGAAACTAGAGGAGTTAGAGCTGGCAACACGGCATTGTTGCATACCACCATCCTTCATTAGTAAGCTCTGACAATAGTTGAGTCGCTGCTGTCACAGAGTAAACGTGGTACATATGATTTGTCATGTCGAAACATGGATTTGTCAAGAGAACATGTGCACACTATGATTTACTACGATAAAAGAGGACGGATATCGATTGGTGATGAGGCACGTGCTGGTAGGCCCTGTTCGTCAGTTGGAAACATTGAGGGAGTGAAACATGAGAAACATTGAGAAACGTTAGAAATGTTAAATAATGGTGAGCATCGTATTCTTTCTAAAGTAGTAACATACATACCATTTCATGATATTCCTACCCGCCAGGAGAGCCGTGTGTGGATTCACGAAGATGCACCAACACCAACAATGGCGAAAAAGCAAAGGTCTGTCAAGAAAATTATGTACGCAGTTTTCTTTCGTAGTACAGGATTAGTAAAAGCAATTAAGCTTGAAGATCAACGTACAGTTACAGAAAACTGGTACACCACAAAATGTTTACCTGAAGTGCTTGAGTCAGTCAATATTCGCTGGTTAATGTTGCATCACGACAATGCATCATCACACACTGCACAGCAGACAGTTGAATTTTTACGTGAAAATAATGTAACAGTCGTTGAACATCCACCCTATTCACCTGATTTGGCCATGTGTGATTTCTGGTTATTCTTTAATCTAAAGAAACATTTACGTGGTCGACGTTTGATGAGATAGATGAAGCAATTCATCAATTTTTTGAGAGCATTCCAAAAGATGACTGACTTCAAGCATTTCAGTTGAGAAAGCTTCAGTTACAAAAGTGTATTGATGTAGGTGGTGATTACTTTGAACATAAATAAAATCATTTTTCTAAAAAGACTTGTAGTTTTCTTGTATCTCAAAATATATAGCGTGACCCTCGTATCTAATGACAGTTGGTAGCATCGTAGAACGGGTATGTACCAGCTCGCAGTGTTGAACTAATTGGCAGTCTTGGCGTACGCATCTGAAAGTGTTTAATAATAACTTTATTATTATTATTTTTCTAATTTTCTCATCTACATATGTATATCAAGGACCTTAATAAGAACTTTTTTCTAAGATTATTGTATTCCAAATATAAATATTTTTAGTTGTGGCCCTGTACTGTCAGCGGTTAGAAAAATAAAAACAAACGATACAAGTTCCAGACCATATCAAACAGAATGGTTTGATACATATGGTCTGTTAACAAATTTTCGGTGTTTCCAAATTATCGGTACGATTTTACACCCCCCCCCCTTCCAAGTGACCCACAGGCTAGTATAAAAAAAAAATAATGAACAAAGTCTGACCCACTTCCCAAAAAGGTTCACCATCACTGCTCTATACCTAAGTTCAACCGTTTTCGAGATATTAGCTTTGTTCATTTCTTGCCATAAGTTGTGCAGAGCAAAAAAAACTTCTGAATATAAAGTTAACAATGAAAAAATCAAAGCAATTTGAAATAAGTATGTAACTGTACTTGTCCTTGCCCTGCAGGTACAGGCTGGTCAGCAGCATGTAAACATATTGGAGCATTGTGTTATTCTTTTGAATATTTTACACTGATAGGTAAGCAGTTTTCTTTATTTTGTTGATACACAAAATTTAAATACGGTTGGCTATAGGCAAAGTGCAAGAATATGTTTCGTGCACTTCACAGCCAGTTGTTTGAAACAAAAGAAAAGCTGGAAGAGGTGTAGAATCCCAAACAGCACAAATACATCTTAAAAACATTCAAAAGATGTAGAGTTTAGATATTCAAGGGATCTTATATGGATGTCCATTTTTGCCTTATCTTATCTTAAATATGTCCAATATTACAAAACCCAACGACATCTTGATGTCTTTATCACATTTTAAGGATATTAATAATAATAGTCCCCTTTCACAGGTCATGACGGGCCATCGGGGTATCTTTAATAAAATATATTTTACACATCTGTGTTAAGATGTCCATTTAAGGAAATGTTAATACTAGGCATAGAAATAAAATTCACAACATCAATCAGAGCAAAATATATTTTTTTCTTTTTTTCTTAGAACTAACTGCATTAAGATTTTTTTAATAAACATGATCTTCTATCGGATGCCCTCCTTAACCATGTCTGGATGGCAATTTCAGTGGCCTTTTGGGAGTTAGCAAGTCCCGATTGCTCTGCTGATTCTAAGAAAAAGATCTTACATTAATTTATTCTATTATGAAACAATTTAGCAATCCTTAATAAGACTCAGTACCACTTACTTATTAGAAGTTTCGCAACATTTAAATTGCTAAAAGCCTTTTTTTGTTTCCTTCCCAGCCAGCTGTATTTCAAAGCTTGGTCATTACTGAGTATTGCAGTGAAAATTCTTTTTACTAGATCGTATACAGAAGATCCTCCTAACTTAGATAATTCGTTAACCTAAAAAAGTCAATCTTTTCACAATATCGGGAAAAAAACTGAAAAAATACACAAGCAAGTGAATGGATGATGTTAAGAAATCAGAATTATTTAATTATTAGATATGTGAAAAACAATACAAAAATATTGAAATTGTTGAATATAAACTTACACCATTTTGAAATGTCTCTTCATTTTGTAAAATTTGCTCCAAATGTTCAAGCTCTTCTTCAGAATTAATCGGGAAATTAATTCCCGCAGTTTTAAAGAAGACTTGCTTATCTTGTACTTCCAAGGAAGCCATTGTTGTCCTTTGGATCAATAACTTTTTCATTTCTTTTATTTCCAAGAGGGTATCAGTAATAAGGCCTCTCAGTATGTGGTTTTGCTGAAGTAAAGTTTTGAAGCTTTTATCTGAAATGTAATAGTAATTTACATTGCAAGATCGTTACTTAGAAGTTTATGTGCGAGCTCGGTACCTAACAAGCGAGCGATTAGCGAGCTTATTATCCGAGCAAGCACGTAGGGTTCGTGTAACAGTCGAATATTGTACAATGTTTTATGGTATACTGACTCGTAAATCTTTAATAAATAATTATTTCATTTACTGAAGCAGTACAGAGTACAGCACAATATGTAAGATACAGGGTGTGCACGAAAAAATCTGGCCACCTAAATATGACATCAGCTGCCCCTACACTGCAGGTACTAAAGCGGAATTGCAGCAATAGCTTCTTTGAACTGATATCTTACTGTAAATGACATTTTCAAAGTGTTTTCGTAGTGTAGTTTTCAAATAAATTCAAAAGAATACGAGCTTCATCAAAAAATATTGCACAAACATTGTGAAAATCTTGCAATGTCAGATTGCGCGATCGGAAAATGTCAAAATATATCAAAATCGGCCATAGCAAATGTTTTAAACAATTTCTCTGAACGCTTAACAATAGATAGGGAGCCAGGTTCTGGTAGGAAATCGGGTGCAATATACAGCATGTCTCAAAAATAACGGACAATACGTGAATACGAGATAGTTGATGATGTGTAGAGAAAGTTTTTCCCATAACTTTTCTAAAATATTTACTTTCAGAGTTATTTAAGGTTCAAGTTTTGAGTCCGGTCCTGCACGTTCTGCTCCACAATCTCCTGATGTCGCATAATGCTGAGGACTGTAGTTTGTTGAACTTTACAGCATTTGTCAATACAGCACAATTTTGTCAATGCCGCAAAATACCCAAATGAGTTGATCTTGAAAACACTCGTAAATAAGACACGTTCCGTTTTGCCATGTTATGGTTTGTTTATTTTAAAATAAATTCAAGGTCTAATAACAGCTTAAAACATCTTACTTTAAAGAGAGCATCTGATATCATATTTCAATAAGTTAAAGTTATGTGTGGCGGCGTTGAACGTAATTTAAAAAATGCGATGCTAATACATTTTACTAGAATCTGAAGCATTAATATTTAAAACTAATAAGTAAACCTTTTCATTAAAACTGAAATAAAATTTTACAAAAATGATCTTGGGCTCGAAATTTCTCAATGAACGTAAGTCAATAATCAAAAACTCTCTTTGTTATAAACATCCCCTTTCGCAGACTTTCCTTATTTATAGCAATTCTTTCTTTCGTATTCTGTGCTTGTAAATAAAATTTTGGACTAAACATTCCGCAAAAATACACATAGTGAAATTTGATCTATGTAAAATAAACAAAACGCAATTTAAAAAAAGGATACAAAACATAAATATATTTTTATGTTCTGTAATAACATTCGAAAATAAACAGAAGATAAATTAAGCTTTTAAAAAGAACACTTTCATAATTAGGGAGCCGCCAGGTTGAATTTGCGGCCCGATTGTGGTTTACTCAAAAAACTACAAGGGTCGCAATTTATTAAATAAGAGCAATTTTTACCATTAATCTATTTTATTTAAAACGGAAAACACCTTCAAATAAACTCTTGATAATAAAAATTATTAGTTTGATGAACTATCATCAAACGTTTGGGACTTTTTTGCAACTATGCAGTTTATAACAAAAACGCTTATTACGGTGATATGTCATGGTGTTTATAAAGACGTAACCTTGACCAATATACGTGTTTTTAAATCGACTTCTCCGAATTTTTGCTTAACTCTACACATATCGCTTTACAATGTTTTGACTATCCCAATGCTGGATGACTTATTATTTATTATCAAATTGATGCAAAATATAACAGGACCGTATTAGCAAAAAGTATTGCAAACAATTTTTAACAAATTTACAAAAAAAAATTGAAGGTAGAGTTTTTTTTTCTTTCGTTTTAGATTCTACCTCGGACGCTTTTTAACCCTCTGCGTTATTGTTCGTTATTTTTGAGACACCCTGTATATATAAACAGAAAGGAAGGTGATGCAAGCTTTCATGCAGAATTCGAACTTGTCAGTGGGGGATGTGGCTTAAAAGATTGGAAAATCTTCATTACATGTTCAAAAAGTAAAAAACAGGGATGGACGGAAAACATTCAAGGTGCAGAAAACACCGGATCGGGAAGCAAAACAAAATTCCAAGGCGAAGGCCCTTGCAAAAAAACTGTACACCAATTTTTTAACGAAGCAGATTGTGTACAATGTTCGATGAACTGTATGTCAAAAATGACTTTCAACAGCTTCCCTACTTTGTTGATGTTTCTGTGGCCAGATTTTTTCGTGCACACCCTTTATATATCAATGTTTTAAATAAATATGTATGTTGCTATGGTATTGATGATAAACGAGCCCATAATAATTTTTTCATTCTCCCCTTTACGAAAGTGTAACTTTCTATCTTGATAAGGCAACCGAAAGCGAAAGTAATGAAAAACTTTCAGTCCCTGGACAACAAAGCAAAACTGTCAATTTTTTAAAATATAATATTATAAGGTGGATTGTTGCCAACATTACCTTAGTAACAATACTGTTGTATATACAAACATTATTTTATTATAATCACTGAATCATCATTTTATTTATTTATTTACGGTGGTTAATAAAAGTAAAGGGGAGAATGAAAAATTTAATACATTACACGCTGCGAAAGGCCTTTCAGGTGCTCGGTGTTTTTAACTAACCTCGGCTACGCTTACGCTTCGCCTCGGCCAATCAAAAACACCTTGCACCTAAAAGCAAACTTTCGCAGCTTGTAATGTAAATAACTATTATTTCCACTTTCTATGTAAATGACACTTTACAGGCATTTATGGTAACTAAGTAAATGAGTAGTTACAACTACAGCCCTGTAAAACGTTACGGGCTCCTAAAAGAGACCTGTAAAATTTTATCAACAAAAGCTATGGAAACAACTTTATTGCTTAACCACAACACCATGACAACGCCTAGCTATAAATTGTGCTACCACCTTTGATTACAAAATGTCTTATAAAAAATTTACAATTCATAAAAAAAGCTGGTGTAGGTGGAAATAAAACTTTGTACGCGACACGCTTTGCAATTAATCTTTACCCATGGAAACAGAGGTTAATAAGCAGATGTTTACAAGTACAAGTTAGCTCAAACAATAGTTATTTATGGTACAAGTGAGTTAAGTAAGATATTATCCACGAATGAAAAATTTACCCTCGAGGGCCGGCAGGCCCGAGAGGGTTAATTTTTCTGAGTGGATAATATCCTTAACTCACGTATGCCATACAAAATTTTATTTTATATAAAATTTTATCCAACACCTCTTTATTTAAGTTTAAACATCGAATTTGTAATTTAATGTTAGTCTATAGTTTTTACAGTAATAAATTTAATACTCTAGTGCGATGACTGGATTTTAATATTATGCAATATTATTATGGTTGCTACCTATAATAGCAGCGAATCACTATTCTAATGTAAGTATAACAATGTTTTTCTACCCACAAGTGAGTAAACATCAACTTTAATTGCTTCCAAACATCAAGTTTTAGCCCTCTTTATTTAGAGGTGTTGGATAAAGTAATTTTTTTATTCTTCTCCTATTGTCCAGAATTTTTTTCAATTTTTATAAATCATAATATTTTGTTATGTTGTTTATTACAATTTGGAAATTTAAACTTGGGAATTTTACAACTGAACTTAAAAACTTGGCTTGATAACAATACTTTTATAATAGATTTTACATTTTATAAGGAAAATAAAAAAAATAGACATTGCAATTGTAAAATATCGAAACCAGATAATGATGACTCTTCATGCGAAATCAGGATTTGTTGTGGCTTGTCTAAAAAAATAAAGTAAATTTTCTAATGTACCCATAATGTGAGTAAATGATTCAACAATATAAATAAAAAAGACTTAATTTCTCACAAGGATTTATTCTTTATTAAAGGATAATAAAGATCCTTTAATAAAGAATAAATCCTTGTGAGAAATTAAGTCTTTTTTATTTATATTGTTTAATAAAATTAGTAAGAAAAATTTAGAACACTATAGGTACTGTAGTGATATTTTAGTTACATGAGCACATCATTCTTTATTTAATTAAAAAAGGATACAGTAAATTCTAATAAAAAGGAATTCAAAAAAGGAGCTATTATTGTTTATGTTCAGTTACAATGTATGGATTTTGATTGTTCTTATTTTTTGAAAATGTTTCTTTATAAAGGTTCTTTCTTGGAAGTCCGCAGCAAGCTAAAAAAAGAGAAATTAAATGTATTAGAATAAGTAACAAAATGCCAGAATAAAAATTTAAGGTTATACTTGGTTATGCATGTTAAGTTATGCAACCAAATATACATGCTTTAGATGATCTGCTACTATTCTTTTATTCTTTCTTTCGAGATGTGGTCCTTGTCAAATTTTCTTATAGGTAGATATTATTGAGAGGGAACTGCAGCTCCGTAATTAAGAATTTTTCATTGTCCTAAACACCTTACACCTTAGGGTAGAAAGGTTTCCGATTATATATATATATATATTCATTGTCCTAAAAATAAAATATGTATGCTTAGATATAAAATAAATTACAAAGTTACAAAACTTACTGGTAATTTTACAATCTTTTGGTAGAAAATGTTCAGAGCAAATCTTTGTGTGCTTTGTTGGTGTTTTTCCTGATCTTATATGGCAATCAACCATTTTCTAATTAACCATTTATCTTTTGGAAATATATGGAACATAACACTCCTATCTTTACCACTAACAGATGAACACTGAGACACACAACAATTATAAGGCATTTTATAGTTACAGTAATAATCAATTCTGCAGAATGAAATAGTCAGAAGTGAGGTTATGTTTTTATACCAAGCATTGAATAGAGCGCCATCTAAATAAAACTTATGTGCATATTAACTGATTTTATACATTCTCATTCACAAAATAATCCTATAATTCACTGTACAGGAACCCGTTTCATAAGTCTCTTATTATAATTAACTTCAGTGTAATGTAATAATTAAGGGGATTTTGCTGACATTCTATGAGTGGAGACATTTACTCGCATTATTTTTATGTTTTTAGCGTTGAATAAATCATCTTCATCTTCAAATAAGCTAGCAAATAAGAACACAAGGTATACATACACCATTTAATTACCCAGATATATTTTTACTTGATTTGTATCTTATTTACGTCATGTGTACGAAAAATCTACTGTCTAGGAATAACAGACATGTACCAGAAGACCCTGATCATAAAGTAACATTATGCTATGCCAAACAATTATTAATGTAACCGTTAATCCGGTTTTGACAAGTTGTAGAAATAAAATACCTTCGTACCCTTCTATACGGTTTTTTATTATTACAATTACAGCATACGTATTTAACTAATAGGACTAATCAAACTAGACTAACCTAAAAATCACCTTCGATGTTTAAATATCAAAAGATAATTTTCACACGATCACGCTTGAGGATGCTACATGGAAGACAATTTGGCAAGTATTAATGGAGTCGGAGATGGCCTAATAAAGCAACTTATGAAATCTTGGGAATTTTAACTTGCAGCTCAAAGAGGACAGCACATTCTTAATGTAAATTTAGATTAACATTTTTTTCTAACCCATTGCTCTAATGCTAAGTGTATTAAAGAACAAGTTTCATAAGTAATGACTTGTGAAAAAAAGTTTTTATGCTATTTTTACTCTTTGGTGCCATTTAATCCCTTTAAAAAAAAAAAGTAATCAAATTTCAAAATTTAGGAAACTTTGTGGTGGTTGGCAACACTGATATGACATTTAAAAATTTAAATTTTTAGTTTGAAGTTTTTGTCAATTTTGTTTTGCGCATTTCAATGCTACCAACTTATACTGAATATTAAATGGGAACATTATGAATAACGCACCAAAAAAGTTAGTATCAGATTTTAATAATGCTAAACCTACATATCTACTATATATAAATATTTTCTTGTAATTACATATTTTAATTATAATTTAATAAAGAAGTCGGAGCTTAGCTTTTACTCTATCCTAATACTACAGCATAATATATAACTATCGACCATAAGGATGTATTTGTGTTGCACTTTTAATATTAGTCTTAATAGCTGATGGTGCTTTGTTCATGATACCTTGAGTAGATGATGGGGGGAGATTAACTTGACCTGGTTGAGCGCCAGGAGGACGTCCAGGACCTTGAGGCGCTACCATTATACCTCCACTGTTTTGATTTGGCTGACCATTTGGATTTGTTAAAATCTGTTTTTAAATGTTATGTATATTAAGATTTAGTTGATTAAACTAAAATATACATACCTTCAAACCTTTCCCCATGCCAACAGCAGCTACTAACATATGAGTATCAGCAACACTAGAATTTTGTTGAGTATTACCCCTTGCTGAAGATTCTACTTCCCATTCTTCTCGTGCTTTATTTACAATGTCCCATACATGAGATACTACTTTTTGATACGCAGTTATTTGTTTCTATAAAAACAAACATCTTCACTGTATTTGAATTTTGTATCGTCATGCAATATCTCAATGTAATACCTGTGCATTTTCATAAGTAAGGGTAGCAGCTTTATGTTCCAATTGTAACATTTTGTTTTCAGCCATCGGTTCCAATTTTGTACGCAAATAATCAGGAACTAAATCATGAGCAAATGTAGTAATTCTACCCTCAGAAACTTGTACAAGTTGTTCGTCACGTTCTGGAGATAACAGCAGGGGTAAAACCGTAAGATTTCTTAAAGGAGGGCATTTATCATGATTTAATAATTTTGATAAGGACGTCAACTGAAAAATTAATGTACATCAGTAGATATTTAGATGTAAATTACATAATGCATACATGTCCTGATAAAAGTGCATAATTGTCTAAAAATGTGGGCCAATTCAAGGTATCGTATTCATTTTCTACTTTATATATCATAGCGGCGATGGATGTTTTTAAATCGTTAACACGTTGAATTATACTCTCTAAAGCGGTTTCTAACTGCTTCTCTTCTCTTGCTTGCTGCATGGTTAAGCTTTTAATATAAACACAAAAATACTAAATTAATCTGTCCTATTGAGTAATGCTTAAAAGGATGATAAATTATTCACGTTTTAATAATAATATAACCTAACAATCCTTAAAATATTTTGTCAAAAATAACAAATGTCAATGAACGTAAACTTTGGAAGTAGTTCTTTTAATACACAATCGGTAATCGAGACACCAAAGATGGCAAAGCCGGAATTAGAATATCAAAGATCCTTACTTTTTAAAGTAAAATAATATACAGTGTGTTTTACTATACAGCATCGCAGGGCTGGGTCTCTGAGAAGCGAGATTTCTAAACCTAATGGACTTTCTTATGGATCTACATTGTAGCGCCGTGATTGGCTGTTTACGTTCCCACTAGTGGACGGCCTTCGGCGCTTCGAGAAGTTTCATAACCTGCTTGCCTTCATCTTTACAATATAAAAGTCACAATAATTGGTGTCTAGTATTTATTAAATACTGTCGTGTTGTTGCGCTATGATTGTTGTGTGTTAATGATAGTGTTAATCGTACGTAATAATTAGATGACTACTTTATCTGTAGATGCATTTAAATGGTTTTTCTCCAATTCTCCGAAAATATGTATCATGATTTCTTTTTAATTTAATTTTTTATTTAACTTAATTAATCGTCAGATTTGAATTAAGAAACTTGTTACTAGTTTGAAACAATTCGATAGATTTAATAGTTTCCTGTACATATTATCTCACACACGAACTATAATTTATTTTAAAGAGCTTTACATTAGATTTCCTTCTTTTTTAATTTAAAATCCTTAATAATGTACTGATGACATTTATATTTTTTGATATATTCTGCAAGTTTAAAGGCTTTTTCCTTGCAAGCAGTGGTGATTAACTTCGAAAATTATTTAAAATATTGATATTTATGTCACATTTAATATTAAAATTAGTCCTATTTACATAATAAATTTCTAAAAATGTGAATGACCACAATCTTCATAATCATTTGAAAGAGATGATGGGTTCTGATAATTCTTGCAAAAAGTTTAGTCGACCCTGCTGTTTAAATTATTGTGACACAGTATTCGACAGCACGAAATCGATTATATTATTTATTTAAAATATCAAAGCTTCTTTTAATAGTTAAAGCTTTAAACATCTATCGTTATAATTAATTCTAATTAATTAAAACGACTTATTAATTAAACTATTATTAAGTCACAAAAAGGATTAATATGCACTCTACTATAAAACAACATTGAATTTATCTAAACACGTCAGTTGTTATGATAGTTTTCATTTCATATTTGTGCGCCACAGAAGCTGACCAATGACGGCGCCACAATACACGTCCGTAAGAAAGTCCATTAGGTTTAGAAATCTCGCCTCTGAGAAGTGAACATACGTGCGATTATCATCTCGAAAGGTGCCGCGAACCCGAGTCGATTTTTCCTGGTTCCAGGAAGCAGCAGTTAGGCGACTCCGGTTTCCGGTGTTCCTATTCCCGTTTGGGTGTTGCAGGATATGGACGCCGCACAGTGGGGCAAGAAGCATAAAAACCTGGCAAAAAATATTTGGAGTGCCTAGATTAATACCACGAGATCATTTGAATTTATAATTAAAGTTGGCTGTGATTTTTAAATTAGATTGGCAACACTAACTGTTCACTTCACAGTTTGATTTGAATTGTCAAAGTGACGCTCCAAAATGTTTAATCTAGAACATAATATTGCATAACCTCTAATTTACACAGCGAGTCAATTGGCAGGATCGCCAAACGTATAAAAAAATTCCCGCCTACTTTAATTTTAAATTTAAATGATCTCACGGTAGCTATCGTATGAAAAGGTTTTTAAGGATTATAGACGATACAAAACATTGTATAAAATGTACAGGGTGGCTCATATAAGATGACTCTGCACCTTATCTTGGAAACTGTTGGAGTTACGAAAAATGGTTAAATATCAAAGTTGGCTGGTAAAACAAATTTAAATTTTATAATATTTTTAAATATACAGGGTGAGTCGTTTTGTTATAGCTACTATCAACTTTTTTATTTTAATGGAACATCCTGTGTATTTTTACAATTTTCGATCCTACACTTTATGGTAAGTGTTTTAGTAAACATACACACCGAAAGTTGCGCAGTTTTTGGATAAATCTAACTTCGTTAATTTTTTTCTAATGCAGCATTTAAAAAAAATAATTTACCTATTGCAACTTATATGTAACTATTATAATACACAATGCTTATAAAATACCTAAGTCAACGTTTTTTATATATGTATTGTTGAATAATATACAGGGTGTTGCAGCCACAGGAGAACGACTCACCATGTATGAACAAAAATATTATAAAACGAAAATTTGTTTTTTACTAACAAAGTAACAAACTTTGGTATTTAACATTTTTTTCCCTAACTCTTACAGTTTCCAAGATAAGGTATAAGGTCATTTTACCTGGGCACCCTGTACACCCCCAATCACTGTAGGGTTAGCAAATAAAAATGAAATACTCTTGTATTTATGTGACAACATCACAATATCTAATAGTGTGTTAATGTGAACTACGAGGGCGGGTTGAGAACTTCTCGGCCTGCCCAGAGAGGACGCTCTGAGTGTATAAATTTTAGAGTCACTACATCTAGTTACCCAGGCCAGCTGGTCGACCAGAGTACCGCAGACCGCCGCCATATTGGGGCAAACAAAGTATGAAATCGTTCATTATTTGTTCTGTATAGAATTTAATAAAATCCACGTTTACTTTAAAAGGTTTTCCTTATTCTGAAAGATTAAACCTCTAATATGTCAAACATGTAAAACGTGGTTTTAATTTGTCCATTATTAAAAAGCACTCTTCTCTGCCCCAATATGGCGGCGGTTTGCAGTACTCTGATCGACCAGCTGGCCTAGGTGACTAGATGCAGTGACTCTAATAAATTTTTTGGCAGCCGTAAAGTTCTAACCTTCATAAAGTCGAATCTGCAATGTCAAAACAATTGCTTCATAACTTCATGTGTATCTGCCTGCTAAAGTTTTTGTTGCAAGTTATTTGTGAAGAATGGAAGAACACGAACATCGTGTTGTTATAAAATATTTTGTTTTGAAAGGCTTAACTGAAACAGAAATTAAAAAAGAGCTGGATTCTACTCTGAGAGAATCTGCTTCTTCGTTTCCCACTGTAAAAAAGTGGACTGCTGAATTTAAACGAGGTGGGCAAAGCTGCGATGATCAGTGGCTGATTTAGGCACAAGCGTTGGAAGCGGCCGCTTCAGACCCCACAAGTCAGGGGGCCCCGCGGAGGCCTCCTGTCAAGGACTGCACTGGACACGCGACAAATAAAAATTATTGGTCTGGGAATTCACTTTCTGGAAAAAAGTGAAACAAGAAACAGGTCATATCGTGTACAGGCGGGTAAAAAAGTGTGCGCTAGATGCAATATAGAGTTTTGTGCGAAAAGGCAAGCATTCAGAGGGAGAGGTAAAATTTTATAATGGAATATACAGTTTCGCAGCAGACCTGCAAGGAATGTATCATCTCTGTCGCTCCGAAGGGCTTGCCTTCAATGCCTTCTAGCAAACTCTGTGTGGTCGTCCAACTTATATTCGGGGAAGGGGAATTGTACCATGCTTTCGAATGGGTGAAATTCCTTAGTGTCATTTGTCAATTGCCAATTGTCACATTTCCCAATGTTGAAACAATTTTAAACAAATCTTAATATTACCTATATGTAATGCAACTGGAGAACGATCGATCTATCTTTGTTCTTAAACGTGTAAAAAATATTTAAGAAATGATTATCAGTAATGTTTCTTGAAAATGACATTACGCAACATTTATGTTTTTGTACTTTGCGTTTATATCAGGGCTCATTCAGAACCGAAAGTAGTGCTGAACTAGCTCATTCGAGTTTCGAATTAGAACTAGTGTAATTTGAACTAGTAGTTTTTCGAGGTTGTCAGTCATGAACCATGACAAATGAAATGTCATTGAAATCATTGTTAAATCAAAATTTGAATTTTCAAAAGTGAAAATTTGACATTTATCGATTGTTGGTACCAACCACGATAAAATTCCCCAAATTTTAAAAGTGCGAATTTTTATTTTAAAACGGATAAAATTAGTAAAAAAGAGGTGCAAAGTACAAAAAATAGTATAAAGAACTCGTTTTATAAGACATTTATTGCACTCATGCTATAAAAAACTCCCGCTACGCGGTCGTTTTTTAAACTAGCATTCGTGCAATAAATCATGTCGTATAAAACTTGTTCTTTAATATACTATATTATAGACGCAAAATAAAAAATGTTTTTCTGAAATAGTACATAAAGTAGAACTTTTACGCAGTCATCTGTCATTTTTATTTGCATTGTTGCACATGTATTTGACATAAGTCGCACAGAGCCACGTTGACTTAATTACCTACTCTACTGTTATTAAATGCACATTTTGTATTTTAAATTCTTAATTTCACGATTTCAGAAAAAACGTAATGTACTCCTCAGCACTAAAGCTGATTTTTTATCACTCGTTATGGCTGTTCAACAATCTCCATATTCGTGATAAAAAAGTACAACTTTATTTGGTATACAAATAACTAATTTATCTATGACCACTGTAGAACATTACACATTTCACATAGTCTAGTAATGATGAAAATGACTCATTGTTCATAATCTTTAAACTGTACGGAAATGACTATGGAAAATGATTTTGCATTATCAGTGGTTCTATTAAAATGCCATAGCTGTCAGCGCATGCAATAATTCTAATTATTTGAAATATATACATAGTTAGAACTTTTAGATAAAGATTAATTTATTTTTAAAAGTTAAAATTGTTAATGAACGACTATTATACTCACAATTTTATAGTGATATGTGTATAAATCACAGACGAGTCATGAGTCATCGACGGCTGCACAGGACAATACACCAACTAGTAATAATCCGGTACGTTCTAGAACTTATGGGGATATAAATTGACGTTCGAGCACAGAAGGAGGGCAATTAGTGTTTTAGCCGGCGTATCGAAGTGTGCTCTGTTTAATTAGTAATCAAATATATTAGTGAATAAATAAATGTTTAATAATTGTTAATACATAAATAGTTCTTAATAAACAGCCTACTTTAAATTTGTAAATACTATCTAAAAATCTGTAAATATATAAGTTTATTAAATAGTTTATAATTATTGTTTTAATTAGTGTATTTAAATAATATCTCTCTTGTGAATAGACGATTTAAACATCATTCTTGTTATTATTTTAGAAAAGAACGTTACATTAATATAAATAAAATACAAAATGAACACAAACGTGTTTTAATAAAGTGAGTTTTTAATAAATTTAAAAGTTAAAAATTGTTAATGGACGACTATTATACTCACAAATTTATAGTGATATGTGTATAAATCACAGACGGCACCGTAAGACAGCTGTTTCGAGCTTTTGATTCTCCTCAGTTAGGGGCAGTTCGTCTGTGATTTATACACATATCACTATAAAATTGTGAGTGTAATAGTCATTCAACAAAACGCACTTTATTAAAACACGTTTGTGTTCATTTTGTATTTTATTTATGTTAATTTATTCTGTTTAATTAATGTTTTACTTTAAATTGTATTTTGAATGCAAATCCATATAGAAGAAATTATCACCCCCGCTGGTGGTCGAACCCTGGGCCAGTTTCTGAGCGACATCTCTACCTCTGAGCTACTGTGTCGATTACCAGCATATAAAGTTACGATTATTACATTGGGTTATACGCATTTCTTAAATTTTACAACTAACACCTGTTTTCCACAAACTGTGGGCATTGTTAATCCTGCATCTCAGTCTCAAATCATATTCTAGACTAAATACTTTTCCTAGCTTTTTGTGTTTTATTACGTTTTTGTGGTCGTAGATAAAGTATAGTGTGTAACACTTACAAAAACGCCAATTTCACACTCGTGTGACTGCGGCATAAGAAGTCGGATTATTTAAAAAATCTTGAGGAAACAATTTCCTCCATCCCCCCCACCGTGAATTCGCGCCTGATATTAATAATTATATGTACTTAATTTTTGATAAAAAAATAAAAGGTATGTATATAAATTGTAGTAATTGATTTATACTATGTGGCCCCAAAAATTTGTAACGCTTCAGGCCCCTTAAGTGTTAAATCCGCCACTGGCGATGATGCACCGCGTTCGGGAAGACCCAAATCAGCTACCACTGAAGAAATGGTTGAAAAAGTGCACGCTATTGTTATAAACGACCGTAGATTAAAATTGCAGGAAATAGCTGATAGGTACTGCAAGCATATCTAAAGAACGCGTGCATTCAATTTTACACGAGAATTTAGAGATGAAAAAAATTTGTGCAAGGTGGGTGCTGCGACTGCTCACAATTGCTCAAGAACAACGAGTCAGTGTTTCAAACGAGTGTTTGCAGCGTTTTCGGCGTGATCCAAAAGACTTTATGCGACGATTTATTACCGTTGATGAGACATGGGTCCATCACTATACCCCTGAAACGAAGCAACAATCCAAACAGTGGAAACATGGTGTCTCCACCACCAAAAAAGGCTAATAAGACTGTTCCATCGGCCGACAATGTTATGGCCACAGTATTTCGGGATTACCGGGGCATACTTTTTATTGATTACCTGGAAAAAGGAAGAAGTATCACAGGTGAATACTACGCTAACTTACTATATCGTTTAAAAGAAGAAATCGCTAAAAAACGTCCACACATGTTGAGGAAAAAGGTGCTGTTTCATCAAGACAATGCTCTCCCTCACCGGTCGGCAATTGCAATGGCGAGAATCCATGAACTTGGTTTCGAATTGTTAAATCACGCACCGTACTCGCCTGATCTAGCTTCCAGCGATTTCTTCTTGTTTCCAAATTTGAAAAAATGGCTTGGCGGGCCCGAATCTTCGTCTAATCTTGAAATCATTGATCAGGGTGATCCAAAATGACTGTAGACACTCTGAATTTACCGCCAAGTTAAATTATTGTCGCGTTGGCAATATGAATACTTTTTAGACATTTTTATCTTGCTTTTATTTTACAGTGGCGTCTCAAATATAATATAGCTTATATTCATTAATTTTGAACTATAAACTTACCTGATAATAAAATCGTCTAACAAGCCGTAGTTCTGAAAAGAACTGTTTTGTAAAATAAGAAAACAAGCGAAATAAAGCAAAAATCCATTGAAACCCCAGAACAACGTGGCAAAGCACAATTATGTAAACGAAAAAAGTGACGAGTTGACGCAACACATTTCAATAGTGCTACACTAATAATGTGAAATACACTAAAACGTAAGACGCGAAATTCAAACTGACATCACCCAATTTGGATCTTACTATACATATTTAAGGCATTTATGCATGTCACTGGGCGCGAAGTTCAAAGTCCAGTCGTTTTCATGCTACGGCCACTTGAAGTGCTTCAATTTAACGTCATTTCAATAATGTTTAAAATCAGGAGTTGAAAAACAAGTTGGCATCTCTTTGACAATAATAACGTCAAAGTGTTTTTGAACTTTTTATTTTATCACACTTAAATTACCTATTATTAGTTAAAATCTTGTAACAAAATTGTTTTAAATATGTTAGTTTAATACCTTATTTGTTGCATCATTTATTTTTCTTTTTGTTTGTAATATACGATTTAAATATTAAATAAAAATGTAAGTTTCATAGTGTTGTTGTGTAGTTTATGTATGTAATTATTTGACGGTGAATTATATTCTTGCAGATTCGTGTTAGATTATTAGTTATTAAGTAACAGACAAAAGAGGTGCTACATTTGTAATTTACAAACCAATACCCGGAACCTGCCTCGAATTGGTGTTGATGTCGACAAACACCAAATAGCATTGTGCAGACGTATCATTAATAACTTGCCCAATATTAATATCGACCATGACACAAGGATTCACAAGGCTTCAATTACTATCAGTCTATTATAAAAGAAATAGCTGTCATTCAAGCAGATTCCACAAGTTTAAGGTTAAATGTCTTGAAGCAACGAAGAAATCGAGCCTGCGTTATCTGCAATGCAGAAAATGATGACCGCAGATATCTTTAAGATTCCACAGTTTCGTGTAAGGCAACATTTATGCTCCTGAAAATGTTCAAATCATATATTACAAACACAAAAACAAATAAGGTATTAAACTAAAACACATCTATTAAAACAATTCTGTTACAAGATCTCAACTAATAGGTAGGTGTCAAAATAAAAAGTTCAAAAACACTGACGTTATTATTGTCAAAGATATGCCATGCCAACTTGTTTTTCAAATCCTGATTTTAAACATTGTTGAAATGACGTTAAATTAAAGAACTTCAAGTGGCCATAGCATGAAAACGGCTGGACTTCGAACTTCGCGTCCATCGAGACTTTTGTTTAATAGCTCAAAACCTATATCATATCCAATTTTTAGCCAATTTGACCGAAGGGCAAATTCCATAAGGTTTGTGCGGGGTCCATTTATGCAAAAATTTACAAGTAAATTTTTTCATAAATTTTTTGCAGGTTGCTAACACGAAATTAAGGCAAGAAATTTAATATCCGTCCAACTAAAGATGAGCTCTGGTCATCGATGCTCTCTGTGTGGTATAAGATTAAGAAATTCCTAGTCAAATCAGCATCCATAGTTTGACAATGATTGATGTTTACGAAAATGTCATAGCAGGTGTTTTTTTGAGGTTAGGGATTAGATTTTAACATTGATACCTATTTTTGATTTTTTTTGATGAAATTTTTAAAACATTTTCAGTAGGAAACTAAAAATTAGCTTTTCGCGAATGTCTAATACTGTACGTTCTCTAGTTCTATAGAATTATTACCAAGTATTGTAAAACAAGAAATCACTTTTACTTATAATTGAGAAATTAACTCCATTTCTAACCTTGTAATAGTAGTAATTCAATATAGAGAAGTATTATGTATATTCTTACTTTTCAAATACATTTTTACATAAAAAAATAATAAAACTATTTAATATTTTAATCAACTTAAATGCTACCAAGTACTTAACTAGAATAGAATTAATGTTAATGGTGCTTATCTATCTCTTCTCTTGTTTATTTATTATATACACATATATTACTAGTATATTTCCTTCATAACCTTCAGGTTCAGGTTTCATAACACTTCGTATGTTTGGGTCGCCATGATTTAGCTGGATTTAGGATTTCCTTTGGAATAGATCCAAGTTTCATCCATATAAACTACTTGCACTGGTGAGGATGAGTTTAGGTTTGCCATATAACGTTTGTCTTTGATAAATTTAAACCCAATGTCATGTAGAACAGTGTTTAAACTACTTCTGGCTATTAGAATATAGTACTCTTAAGTTTATTATTTAAAAAATTGAGAGTAACATGTTTTTCTGGAACAATACTGGAAACTGAATACGCATACTGGCAATATTTGACTTTTCGACTAATGCTCGGCGATTGTTGTCTTTGATAAATTTAAACCCAATGTCATGTAGAACAGTGTTTAAACTACTTCTGGCTATTAGAATATAGTACTCTTAAGTTTATTATTTAAAAAATTGAGAGTAACATGTTTTTTCTGGAACAATACAAAAAATAGGCTTTATAAAAGCAAAAAATATCATACTATGTCTTACTTTCACTATAGGTACATCTTATATAGTTTCTCTGACGACCATTTTAGAATAATTTGATAGGTCTGCAGTTCTGAACTTCTTGCGTTGTCTTTTTTTACCAGGACTAGACAAAACTGATTGGTTTCTACTACGGGCCTTGATCTTTTCAACAGTTCAAACACTAATTCCTAAAGCCTCAGCTACCCACTGCAATAAACAAACAACTGTACAATAAGATAAAAAATAATTAACGTGTCTTACCTCTTGTACACAAGATAAAGGAAGTAAATGTCCACTGTGTTGTATTTCCCTCTCGAAGTAGTTTAATAGATTCACCATTAACTGCTGAGACGATAAAATTCACGATTTTTTATAAGTTCTAAGAAGAACTGTTGCTTATTATTATTGAAAATAATACTAAATCACTCTCGAAAAGCATTTAAATAAGAAATAACTTTAGCAAATGTCACCTGTGTCAATGTTTTACAATAAAGTCAAATGTTCATAAACGCATACAGTATTGCCTATAATTTTGGCATTTTCTTTCAGAAATCTGTGAAATACTTTGCATAAGCACTAAAATTGATCTACTTTATCTGTAGTGACGACATTAAATTCTTCCACAATTATTTTGCCAATATATGTAATTATTTTTACTATTTTATGGCAATCTGGCAATATCTTAATTTGATCTAGGAATTTATTTGTATAAAGTTGGCCACACCCTATTCTACAGAACTAGTCAAATCAACTTCCAACCACCCAGAGAAGTGCTAATATAGTGCTATCCTCGTCATACTCGTAAATAACGAGAGTAAAGCATAGCAAAAAGCTTTCTGTGATAACTTCGTGTAAAGATGACGCAAATCTCATCTTTCCCTGGACGGATAAAATTTTTTAGTAAATTATTTATTTTTTTTATTATTTTGTTTTTTTCTTTCTTACTAATAGTATGTTCAGTAATGTACACGCAGCTACCGCTGCAGACATTTCGACTGCACTAGTGTCAAAAGTTTTCCAAATATTGTAATAATAGGTAAACAGAACTAAATTCAAAGATAATTAACCTCAAAGCGTAATATTAAAAATATAAACAAACATGAAATCAACTCTTATATTACTAATCCACTACATACTACAAATATTACTAAAAAAATACGTTACTTTAGGTTAATACGCATGCGCAATTCACAAATTTTGCATTAAAAATGAGATTCGTTGCAAACAGAAAATTGTCAATTTTTGTGAAATTTTATCACTTATAATACCATTAGTAGTCAAAGTTATGTCGACTATTTTTGTGGTGGTTTCACGAATGTCTATCATGCTTGCATTTAAATACCACGAGTGCGCAGCACGAGTGGTATTCGCAAGCATGATAGACATGAGTGTTAAGTACCACAAAAATAGTCTACTTAACTTTGACTACTTATGGTATTCGAGGGACTATTCAACGAACACGCTTTAAAAAATCAAATTGTTTTTCATAAATGTAGCAATGTTACATTTAATAATTGTACGTTCAATACTCAAAAATAAATGTTGTTAAATATTTGTGTTTTATTAAAATTGTCGATTGTTATCACTAGTGAAAATTGTCGACAATTTTCACTAGTGAGAATTGTCGATACAATTCATTTTCATTGGATTAAAAATATCAAATGCTGCATTTTAATTGGCCAATTTTTAATAAATGACATGTGAGTTGAATAGTCAAATTTTTTTACCAAATTCACTTCTTAATTTTTGCGTAAATGTAGTGCCATGTGAACAATATGAATGAACAAAGTTAAAAAATGGACTGTATTACAACAAAAATTGGGAGCAAACTGTTAACTGAATGTTGAGCGGACTTACCTGACGTTTCGATGAGCTATTCGACGATATAAGGATGCTCTATCGCCATATACTGTCTGCTCTAGCGCCTTCCATAACTGACCAATGCACAAAATACACCACAAGCACTTGTATTTCCAAATTATCAGCAAAATTAGGCACACAAAGGTAAAAGTAATGTTTTGACCTCTTTCAAATTTCAATTGTTTTTTCGAAGTGGCTTTTATGTAGCCCACTCAACAACAAAAATGTACAAAATTTTGTATTCAAAGCCGAACGTTGTTTGTAACCAAGAAAAACTAACTAAAACAGCGATTTGTCTTAACATACCGCCCACCAACGTTTATTCAAATTAACTTTAAGACGATGGCAGGGGGCATAATTTTACAAAAGGTCTTTTGAGAAGACCTGCCGCGGTCTTTACCGTCGCAACTCTGGCAACATTGTTAACCCCAGTATGTAGCTTTACAATTCGACCAAGCTTCCATTTTATAGGAGGACTATTGTACTCCTTAATCAAAACTAGTGAACCTATGGTTATGGATGGTTGTTTATCATTTCACTTATGACGCTGTTGAAGCGTATGCAGGTATTCTAGGCTCCAACGACGCCAGAATTGTTGATGGCAGCGCTGCAATAACTGCCATCTTGATAGTCGATTTAAGGCAAGATTTTCAAGATCCTCATCAGGTGGTGCACTTAACGGCTCCAAGGTTAAGAAATGACCCGGAGTAAGAGCCGTCAAGTCATGGGGGTCGGAGCTTGCTGCACAGAGAGGGCGCGAATTTAGAACAGCCTCAATTTGAGTCAATAATGTTAGTAGTTCCTCATATGTCAACACCTGCTCCCCAATAACCCGAATCAAATGAGATTTAACCGATTTAACTCCTGCTTCCCATAATCCTCCAAAGTGCGGAGCAGCAGGAGGGTTAAAATGCCAACTGATAGTTTCAAGGCTGGCTGCCTCTAGAGCATATGCAGAGATTTTGTTCGCCCCAACAAAATTTGTTCCACAATCACTATACAAATGGGAACATCGGCCACGACGGGATATAAAGCGTCTCAACGCTGCGACGAATGCTTCAGAGGAGAGATCAGACACTAATTCCAAATGTAAAGCTTTAGTAGACATGCATACAAAAACGCAAATGTAAGCGTTCTGGCTCTTGACACCGCGACGCTTACTTAACGTGACAAACACAGGCCCAGCGAAATCCACACCAGTGTGGGAAAAGGGTTTTAACTGAGAGACTCGAGCCCTTGGTAAGTCACCCATTAGAGGTTCAATAGAAGTAGGCTTGGCCCGAAAACAACGATAACAACGAGAAAGACAATGTTTAATTGCTCTCCGTGCATAGAGAATCCAAAATTGTTGTGCTAACAAATAATTCAATGTTTGTAGGCCAGGGTGCAAATGGTGCCGATGATAATATTCTATTATCACTTCGGTAAGTCTGTGTGACCGTGGAAGCAACATGGGGTGTTTAGCCTGATCGGAGAGGTGAGAATGACGAAGACGTCCGCCCACCCTGACAACACCATCTTCATCTACGAAGGGACATAATTTACGAAGTGGTTTCGAAATTCCTTTATTTTTACGAATATTTGCGATGTCTTCTTCGAACACGATAGCTTGAACCGATTTGACAATTGCGATAGTGGCATTGTAAAGTTCCATATGCGAAAGAGGGCCACGTAGTTTATTAGAAGGTAATTTAAGATTGAGAATGAACCTCAAACAAAATGCTACAGTCCCCTGAACTTTACGAAATGACGACAACTTTTCAAGTAAGCTGCCTGTCCAATTTTCACGGACTGTGGAGAGCATAACTGCGACCTTTTCTTCGGATGACAAGTCTGCTTCACTGTTAGAGACGCCAATCTGATCTGGCCAGTCATTAACGGGTAGCGTGAGCCAAGTGGGACCCGCCCACCATGACGTATGCGTTACCAGCTGAAGAGGCAAGAGACCACGAGAAGCACAATCCGCTGGGTTTTCAATGCCTCGAACATGTTGCCAAAGCTCTGGAGAAACCCTTTCCTGTATGTGGGAAACTCTATTGCTCACAAAAGTTTTCCATCTGTGCGGTGACGATTTTATCCAATTTAAAACAACAGTCGAGTCAGACCATGCAAATATTTTAGAAATTTCAATAGAATTCCGTAAGGTGTTGACAACAAATTCAACGAGGTTCGAAAGAAGTACCGCAGCACATAACTCCAACCGAGGTATAGAGACTCGTTTCAACGGGGCGACCTTTGATTTTGCACAAACAAAAAATACCCTAATTTGATTATCAGTAACGACACGAAAGTAAGAAACAACAGCATAGCCTAGCTCCGAGGCATCGCAAAAGGCATGTAATTCACAAGTACGAAAATTATCTATAACGAAACGACGAGGAATGCGAAGATTAGCAAGAGAAGATTTATACTGAAGCCATTTGTCAATGATATCTTGAGGTGGTTTTTCGTCCCAAGTCAACCCTAAAGTCCACAGCCGTTGAATGAGGTTTTTTGCAAAAAAAGACAAGGGTGTCAAAATTCCCAAAGGATCATAAATTTGAGCAATTTCTGAAAGTATGGTTCGTTTTGTACAATCATTATCCAAAGCCTGAACTTTATAAGAAAATGTATCCTCTTTAGGGAGCCAACAAAGTCCTAAAATCTTAACAAACGAGTCCAAATCGAATGAATATGACGTTTCAGATGACGATTCTAAAAATTCTTCAGAATTACTTGCCCACTTATGAAGCACAAATCCACCTCGCTCGAACAAACCAATAAGTTGACTCTGGAGGTTAATTGCGTCCTCCAGGGAACTACAGCCAGTCACAATATCATCAACATAGATATCTGACAACAAGATTTTTGATGCCAATGGAAAGTACTCTTGCTCATCTTTGACTAATTGAATGATTGTTTGAAGAGCTAGGAAGGGTGCTGAGCAAACTCCATAAGTCACAGTATTCAATTCAAATTGTAGTATGGGTTCATTTTGAGAAAATCTCCAAAGTATGCGTTGGTATTTTCTGTGTTCAGGGTTAATGACGATTTGACGATACATTTGTCTAATATCTGCAGTAAGTGCTATCTTATGAAAACGAAAATTGAGCAGAATACTTACAATGTCCTTTTGAAGTTTAGGGCCTGACATAAGTGTATCATTAAGGGAAATGTTGTTAGAAGCCTTCATCGACGCGTCAAATACCACTCTTAACTTAGTAGTTGTACTGTCTGGCTTCACTACACAATGGTGAGGAATGTAATATTGATCTGATGACTTATGAGAAGGAAAAACGAGAGACATATGACCACTATCGATGTAATCCTTTATAAAATCGCAATACGACTGGTACAAAGAGGGATTCTTAACTAATTTTGATTCAATAGCCAGAAAACTACGAAGAGCGAAATTGTACGAATTACCAAACTCAGGGTGCCGTATACGAAAGGGAAGGTCAACTATATAGCGACCTTGACTAGTACGAGATGTTGTTTTTGAAAATATCTCTTCGCAACATATATCTTCAGGCGAAGAATGTTTAATCGAGGGAATTTCTTCTAATTCCCAAAACTGTTTTATCGAAGTGTTCAACGAAGCGTCGATAAAAGTGCAAAAGGAAGACAGAGTAGACGTGCGAGTATTACAATCGACTCTTCCCATCAGGAGCCAACCAAAAACGGTATTTACAGCTGTTGGTTCGCCTATACCTCCAATCTTAATACCATCCATTATAATAAGGGAAAATATCTCTGACCCTAATAGCAGATCCACATCACTAGGATGTCCAAAATGAGGATCTGCAAGTGGAAGACCTTGAATATGTCTCCACTCATTTTTGCCTATGGAGATTGAAGGCACAATTCCACAAATCGAAGGCAAAATAATTGTTTCAACATCGAATGACGGTTCTGAAGTTTTGCAAGGACGTATGTTGCAGATTGTGACACCCTTTTGAGCTGAATTAATCATATCACCAATGCCACAAATAGGAGCTGAATATGATGTACGTGCCAAGCCAAGTTTGTTCAAACAGTTTTCTGTTATGCAACATGCTTGGCTACCATTATCGATAATAGCTCGGCATGTTATATAATTTCCAAAACAATCACGAACTGAAACAAGTGCAGTTGCCAGCAAAACTGTTGTTTGGGGTGAGTAAGATTTTACAACACCCACGATAGGGTTTGCAATGCAGGAAGGCTCTTGCAATGCAAGTTGGACACCAGATTGACCTGTACATAGCAGCTTAGACACGTTTTTTACAGGTTTGGGATCATGGAATGGCTCAGGAGGCTCTGAATTATTAGAAGGTTGAACATAATGTAATAAAGTATGATGGTTTCTTTGGCAAACTCGACATGCAAATTTGGAAGTGCATTCCTTCACAAAATGCGAATTGCTAAGGCAATTGATACACAGTCTCTTTTGCTTGACAATGAAAAAGCGATCGAAGGGGGATTTTTCCAGAAACTTGTCACACTTGACTAATGAATGGCTCTCCTTACAAACCAAACAGCCGGGCGATTTGACTGTATTTACAATCAAGCTCTTGCGAATTTGAGGCGATGGAGTGGGTTTAATTTGGGAAAAGTAAGAGGGAGATGAAGGCATATTCGAACTATGAGAAGCTCTGCTATTTGTTTCTAAAGCCTTACATTGCCTCAACAAGAAGGATTCTAAATGCCCATATGTGGGCAATTCTACGTCTGAATGTTCTAATTCGAATCGTTTGCGGGTAGATGGATCTAGCTTTTGCAACAATAAATTGAAAAGAGTGAAATCCCAAATGTCAATGTTATAATTCTTTAATGCTGACAAATGTTCAGAAAAGCAATTTAGCAAATGACGTAATGAATGCACGGAATCATTTGCTTTAGGGGCATTAAAGATCGAGTTCCAGTAGCAAGTAGCCAAAATACGTTTATTTTCGTACCTATCTATCAATAGATCAAACGCAATTTGATAGTTTTCAGAAGTTAATGTCAAATTCTTTATTAGGTTTAAAGATTCCTTTGACAATGTTGATATCAAGTATTGAAATTTGTCAATATCTGAAAGTGAGTTATTATTATGGATTAACGATCTGAAAATATCAATATACGTAGGAAAATCTCTATACTCTCCAGAGAATTGTTTTAACGAAATTCGAGGAAGTTGAAATTACTTGGATATGAACTGCTTGAACCAGATGTATGAACTGTTGGTTTTTCGGAACACAGTAAATATGTACCATTAATTTGGCTATACACGTCTTGAATATTCGCCGTGACTATACTTAATGTTTTTAGAGATTCTTCAGTTTCCGAATCCAGTTTTAGTTTATTATAGGCTAATTCATATTCATTATACATTTTTCGTGCAATATCAGCTTTTGCAAGAAATACAAAATGCGTATAGGATCCTTTCTCAGAAGTAGTAGCTGCTTGAGCATTCTCAAGAATGGGACTCAAAAGTTTCAAGGTTTGTTCCCCAAGCGTTACAACCTTCTTCGACATTTGGAATAGTTAAAAATAAATATATACAAGGCAACAAATTACTACTCAAACCCAAGTAAAGATATCAACGCACACACGTCAAATCTATACAATGACAACTGTAGGTTAAGTGTTAATTTGCATTTATCAACGTGACAACTTTATTATTGATTGTCAAAATTCTAAAATTGATACAAAATAACTATGTAAGTAACAACTGATGTCAGGTTAATTTAAAATTAGCTAGTCTTCCAAATGTTTTCAGCGATTGGAGCCAAGAATATGTAACACACCGAAAAGTGCGACACGACAAAGTATTGAATGAAAGCTAGGTGGTGCAAAAGGCAAACAACAGACTGGACTACTACGTGCGTTATCAAGGAGGTGCAAAATTGGGCAATACCACCTTGTCAACGCAAGTAAGTAAGTAAAACGCGACTTTTCGAGTTTAAATTACTAAATATTATTACGAAGCAAATGTAAAGCTGGCTACAAACAAAGTATCCCGCGAAGAAGGACCAATGAACAATATGAATGAACAAAGTTAAAAAATGGACTGTATTACAACAAAAATTGGGAGCAAACTGTTAACTGAATGTTGAGCGGACTTACCTGACGTTTCGATGAGCTATTCGACGATATAAGGATGCTCTATCGCCATATACTGTCTGCTCTAGCGCCTTCCATAACTGACCAATGCACAAAATACACCACAAGCACTTATATTTCCAAATTATCAGCAAAATTAGGCACACAAAGTGGCTTTTATGTAGCCCACTCAACAACAAAAATGTACAAAATTTTGTATTCAAAGCCGAACGTTGTTTGTAACCAAGAAAAACTAACTAAAACAGCGATTTGTCTTAACACCATGTCAAACTTACTTAACTGTATTTAACTTTTTATTGATCTCAACGTATTTTTTCATATAACTCTTTTTTGGCCCGCCAAATATTTTGGAATTCACAATTTGGCCTACCTAGTCAAAACTTTGGGAACTCCTGGCTTAGAGTACCGGTGGACCAAGTGCATCGAGCTTAAAGGAGATTTTATTGAGAAATAAAATCAAAATCAACCCCTAAAAATACTATTTTCCACCTCAGGTTTTCAACCCATCCTCGTATGTATGTGAAAGATGTTAATTCCCAGTGCACAGTAGGTACTCTGTACCTAAAGTACGATCAGTGCCGGTCTTAGCCCTCTTGGCGCCCTCGGGCAGAGTCCTTCAGAACGCCCTTATTAAGTTTAAAAAGTTACTGTTATCAAATGATTTTAATGATTTTTACTAATTTCGGCGACCCAAACAGCCTAGCGCCCTCGGGCGGCGCCCGACCTCGCACCCCCCAAAGGCTGGCACTGAGTACGATTATTGGATTTATATACTTTTTTTCTAAATGTGTACACTTGGGCAAGATCTTTTTACAGTGTCAAAAACTAGGATATTTTACGACTACATTGATGTAAAATTTTTATCCCGGAAGTACCCGGAAGCAAACTTAAAATTGAATTGAAATAATGAAATGGTACTTTAGAGGCGGCTATTTAATACACGCTGTATAATTTAAGAAATATACATAAAAGAATATTTTGAAAAACCTACACCTATTAAAATAAAAAAACATACCTCCAGGTACACATCCATATCGATATAGTATGTATATCCAAAGTATTTTTATTTTTCACGCCACAAACAATCGAATTCACTGTTTATTCGCAGGTGATAGCTAACGTACGAGGGTAAATCAAATATAAATGGTAATCTTGCTATTCCGCTTAGAATGCAGTTCCGAGGTAGCTGATGTTGTGTAGAGTAGATGTTTGGTTTATGAGGAGTGGGGAGCCGGCCGGGTTCGCGCACATCCTTGGCTTTGTCGTCAGTACAGCCATGATCGAGCAAGAGGTACATTCGTCTGTTGCGCAACGGATTATCATAAAGTTCTTAACCAATGAAGGCGTTAAACTGTCAGAAATTTTAGCTCGTTTGAAGGCACAGTTTGGGGACTGTACACTGTCTCAGAATCGTGTGTATACGTGGGCGAAAGAATTTAAGGGCGGACGAGAACGTGTTGAAAACGAAAGTCATGATCGACGCCCAAGGACAAGCCTTACAGATGACAATACCCGTACCGTTCGAGAGCTTATTGAACGTGATCGCCGGTTAACCGTGGAAGAAATTTCATCAGAAGTGGGTATCAGCTATGGAAGTGTTCAATCTATTATAACTGATCAACTTGGTTTTCGAAAAATTAGTGCTCGATGGGTTCCGAGGTTGTTGACTGGAAACCAAAAACAGGTTAGGTCGGAAATCGCTGAAAGGCTTCTGAATCGATTTCAGCGAGAAGGGGAGGTCTTTTTGCAGCGCATCGCGACATGTGATGAGACGTGGGTACATCACTACACCCCCGAATCTAAAATGGCAAGTAAGGAGTGGCGAAGAAAGAATGAAGGTTGCCCAGTGAAGGCCAAAACTCGGCACTCAGCTGGAAAAGTCCTTGCAACGATTTTTTTGACTCTAGGGGAATTTTACTGATCGATTTTCTACACGATCAACGTACAGTGAATGCGGCTTACTACAGCCAGTTGTTACGGTCGGCAAAAGCCGCCTATCGAAACAAAAGACGAGGTATCAGAGATGTCATTCTCCTCCATGACAACGCCAGGCCTCACACCGCGGCCTTGACAAGGAATACACTGGAAGAAATGGGCTTTACACTGGGGGAAACACTCGAGCACCCTCCTTATAGCCCTGACTTGTCTCCCTGTGACTATTTTTTGTTAGCGCCTATGAAGGAATCACTGGGAGGAAAACGATTTGGAAGCAATGAAAAAGTCGAAAAGCACGTGCGCAATTGGCTTACAACTCGCCCTCAAACTTTCTATAACAGGAAATACTGAAACTTCCAAACCGGCGACAAAAGTGGGTAGATCACGCAGGAGACTATATTGAAAAATGTTAAAACAATGATTTGTGTATAACATTATTCAATAAATGATAAAAAAATTACCGTTTATATTTGATTTACCCTCGTATAATAAGGAATATCAGAACAGGCGGCTTTAGCCTGAAGGATAAGAAAAGTATGTTGATCTAATAAAGAAATAATTGCTGAAAACAATGCGTCGGTTCATTGTCTTAGGCGTTGCAGTAGCCACTTTGATATTAACGCAAATTTGTAACACGACTTTTTGCCATGTTTTGTTGTTTTCTGCCCGGTGTGCGCCGTCCCCAAGTGTTCAGTCACCCTCCCTTTCCAAGGCAGTTGTCAGTCATGGCTGGTAACTCCGTTCGAGTTTCTTATCCCAGTGGGACTCCGGTGGTTTTTGCTAATGGTTTTTTAGACTATCATACTTATCGCATCGTAATGACTGTGTTGTAATTATAGCAACGAGAGAATGTTTATAAATAATCAGAAAATTCAAGAAAATCTAATAGACGTTTTCCAGCGTTTTCTCATTCAAAAAGAAAAAAATGAATTATTCGGCCAAGCCACAAGAAGAAATGGCCAACACAGAGGTTTTAGAAGAAGAAATGACTGGTATAAATGATTTAAAAGACGCCGAAGGCGAAGTGCCTCAGTCGTCCGAGGGCGATATAGGCATTCCACCCAAGTTGTACAGTATCTTTTTTCTTCGACTAAGCAAAACAATTACAAAATAGATTGCATGTCTCCTTGAGAAATCGAATATAAGGATTAACCTATGCTTTTATCCATGCTAAAATATGGTTTGTAAAATTAAAACTTTGCAGAAATTAACATTTCTGAAGACAAAATTATTATTTTAAATTTTGTTTTATAACAAAAAATAAAAAAGAATTATTCTCCCAGCTGGAATTGAACCTGCGTCGGTCAGCTTCAGTTTATTTATACCTAGCTCTTACCCGGCTGAGTTACCAAGCCCTATCACAAACTCTGTCTACTATACTTATTATAAAAGTAGGTTGTACTTATTTAAATGATTTAATATTTATGTATTTTTAATTATAAAAGTATAATTGTTAAAGCTACAGTTTCACAAATCACGTTATTTTCAATGCTTTAAGTGTTATTGAAAGAAGGAAACATTGATTTAACTTACTTTTACTTCTATATTTATGACAGGAGTTGTCAATAAATTAATTATAAATAAAGAAGTGTCAAATTGGACTACGTTGATTGAATGTTTTCATATCCGTACACTGTACGGATATGAAATTATATCCGTACACCTTGCTGGAATTGCATACATTTCCATTGCGCGAAACGTGAAGAAAACGGGTGATTTACAGGGTTAGTTAAGTATGGAGATAGCGATTTATTGTCGCTAATATTCATTTTAGGAAATAATGTTAAATACAAAAGTTTTTTTAGGAAATTTTGGTGTGCTATTGTTGTGCATATTTCCAGGTATACAGGTAAGCCGTGTGTAGGTTAGATAAGCCATAAGATAAGCGGTGTGCTATTGTTGTATATTTTATTCAGGTATACAGGTAAGCCGTGTGTATAGGTTAGATTAGCCATAAGATAAGCGGTGTTGTGTGTATTTATTCAGGTATACAGGTAATCCGTGTGTGTAGGTTAGATAAGCCATAAGATAAGCGGTGTGCTATTGTTGTGTATATTTTCAGGTATACAGGTAATCCGTACGTGTAGGTTAGATAAAGCTTAGGTCAGCAGGTCAGATAAGCGCTGTTGTGTGTATTTATTCAGGTATACAGGTAAGCCGTGTCTGTAGGTTAGATAAGCCATAAGATAAGCTGTGTGCTATTGTTGTGTGTATTTATTCAGGTACATAGGTATGTCTCCAGGTGACAGGTACACAGGTGTGTCTCCAGGTAACAGGTGACTAGATGTGTTTCCAGGTAAGCAGGTACACAGGTGACTAGGTGTGTTTCCAGGTAAGCAGGTACACAGGTGTACAGGTAAATTTTTCCCAGGTGACAGGTAGAATTCTTTCCAGGTGTAATAATAGGTGTACAGGTAAATTTTCCCCAGGTGACAGGTGATCAAGCGCAGATAGAATTTTTTCCAGGTGTAACAATAGGTGTACAGGTGTGTTTCCAGCTAGTAGGTGTAGATAAAAAACAAAGAAGTATACAGTGACGTCATCTATCAAGTTTTACCTTGTTGTTGTGGATGAACAAAGATTATTTTTTAGTATTGAGGTCATTACTGCAGATAAGTTTCTAGAAAAATCCAAAACAAAACAAATTTATCTTTCATATAAACATTTTTTTTCAAGAATTGATAAAAATACTAAGGTTAAAAGGTTACAAAATTTTAAAAAACTTTAGAGATAATAAGAAAGGTGAAATGAACAATAAATAGCTAAGATTGTTTTATTTATATAACAGTGCTATTTGTGCATTTAACAATTCATGATGGATAACAATAATAATAGTAATTACAGTAGAGAGATTAGATCTTTGTGTAAACAAATAAGAACTGCAGATAATGCTACAGTAGGTAGGAAACGACATCTAGAGACTTGCGTTTTAAATGCAAAGACGCTAAGATTACGAAATGTAACGGGCGGGGGAGGTAAATCTGATCAAGATCTAAAAAGTCGCAGATTAAAATGGATTGATATTGAAAGCGCATTTGACGGAAGGATTCGCACAGGTGCAGTCGTTAATTTAGTACATATGGATACCATAGAGTTCATGAGAGATAGCTTTTATTTAGTAAGAATCCGCTGAAGGAAGATATTGAAACAACTTGACTGTTTAAAGGTGAATTTTGTCTTAAGCTGTGAATATGAAAAGGTGGGAAATCCAAAAGAGACGGATATTAAATATTTTAACACGAAAAATTTTAATATTTATAAAGCAACTGATTTAGAATCGGTATTTAAGAGTGTGGAAGATAATCTAAAAGTTAGTTTAGACGAGTTTGAGGAGAAGGGTAGCGGTTGGATTCTTAAATCAGTGTTAAGGTTGTCAGTTAATATATCACAAATATGATCTACATATTCGCATTGATGCTGATAGATTGTGTTTTATTAAGAAGTAAAAGGATCATCTATTATCTATGTATGCTGATAATGTTAAGTGACGCTCAGGATGCTAAAATAAATTCGCAAATGTGGCTTAATGGAACTACAGCAATTCACCGAAATGCAAATGGTAGCATCGCCAGTATTCATTTAAATGAACCTTGGCATGATGTAATTCCTATTTTTAACTATACTTAGGTATTGAGAACTTTAAATGTAAATAGGAAATCTGTAATTGATGTGACGAATGATGAGGGGTGTAAAGTGACTCAGGAGTGCGAAGATGATAAAATACAATTAAACTTCCTCCTAACGAAAACAACATCTTTAGAGATAGAACTTAATAAAAGAAGAAGAACAAAGAGAGAGAGAGAGAGAGAGAGAGAGAGAGAGAGAGAGAGAGAGAGAGAGAGAGAGAGAGAGAGAATTAAAGAGAATTAAATTCTTTTTTAAATGAATTGTACATAATTATATATTTTACTATTTAAAATGATGTATTGTGTTTTAATTCTCATATATTTAATATAGGAAAATGTGACAAATCCACACGAATTTACAAATTAACATTGTTTCTTATGTAAAAATAGCACAAATTTTAGATTTTTCTAATAAACTTTGTTACCGTTGAACGGCTCGTAGTTATTCAATTATTCAATTCGAGTTACCAAATAAAGCTATTAAAAGGAAAGAAAGGTTAAAGAAATAATACGGCAGTATTATAACACAAATAATAAAATATATTCTCCAATATATAATATCAACAATAATAAGAACAAAGTTAAGGTAGGTTATGGAATAATGTGAGAGCGAGCGTTCCGCGTGAAGCGCTTATATGTTATGATGTCGGTCCCTTCTCCAGGCTGGTGCTCCAATTGCAGGCTGCTGGCGTCCTGTAGCTGGTCGTTGTTGGTGTCAATTCGCCCCCCCCTCGGAGACGACGGCATGGCCTGCAAAGCGTCTTCTTCCGGGTGCGGTGGTGGTGATGCCGGAGGTGGTGTGCGAAGCGCTGGGCGTCGTGGTGCTGGCCGGATGTGGTCTGCGTGGTACTTCACCTGCTGTCCCCCTTTGTCGACCGTGTAGACCTTCCAGTCGAAGATGTTCCGGATGTTGTAGGGTCCCAACCATTTCGGCGCGAAACCGGCGTGGATCTTCCGCTGCTCGTTGGACTGGATGTGGGCCCGTACCATGACATCGTCTCCTACCGCGACGGCGACTGGTGCAGCCGGCTGCCCCTGGTATCTCCGGTGATACCGAAGTTGGTTGGCGTTGGCTTCCCTCTGTCGGTCCTCGGTGGATGGCGGTTCCTGTTGTTCCGGAAGCTGTTGGTCCCCTGGCTAAAGTGGCTCGTACTCGAACAGCAGCTTGGCAGGGCTCGATCGCGTGGCGGCGTTGGTCCGGAGGCGGAGGTCATGAAGGACTCGGGGTAGGTGGCGGACCCATTCGTTGTGGGGTTGTCCCTGAAGTCGCGTGCGGAAAGCCTTCTTGATCTCCTGGTTGCGTCGTTGGACCGGGTTTGCTCGGGGGTGGTAGATCGCCGTCGTGTGATGGGTCGCGCCCCATCTTCTGCACGTGGTTCTCCAGAGGTCGCTGGTGAACTGGATAACGTTGTCCGTGAGGATAACCTTCGGGTAGCCGAACCGATGAAAGACTTCCTCTTCCGCTAGTCGACACATAAACTGGCTGGTGGCGTCCCGCATCGCGAATGCCTCGACCCATCTCGTGAAGGCGTCTTCGATCACCAGGATGTATCTTCTTCCAGAAGCTGTTGGTGGATAGGGCCCCATGATGTCGATGTTGACGTGTGCCAGGGTCGGGTCGGTTGTCGTGCCTGTAAAGGAGCGTTAGTCCTTAACTTACCTCTTTTCACGGCGGCGCAGGTCACGCATTGTTGGACGTGGAGGGCGACGTTACGGGCTAGTTGGTACCAGCAGTATCTCCGGCGGATGGCGGTGTGGGTCTCGTCCCGGCCGGGGTGTCCACTGTCGTCGTGGTATTACTTGAGTACCTTTTCTCGGGCTGCGGGTGGTACGTAGAGCGTCTGCGGGTCGGTGTCGTTACATATTTGTTACAGGCAAAGAAAACGTGGGAGATCACACCGGAAGTCATGGGGGCATTCAACCGACTGAAGACCGCATGCAGCCAACCGCTCCAGCTACACCACCCTCGCCCCAACCAGCCCCTGGTAGTCCAGACCGACGCGAGCTCCATCGGCATCGGGGCCATAGTCTACCAGGAGGACGACGACGGAACCAAGAGGTTCGATCTGCTTCGACAGCGAGCGCCTTTCACCAACGGAGCAGCGGTACCACATCGACGAGCAAGAATGCCTGGCCCTGACATGGGCCCTCCGACGCTACCGACCGCTACTAGAGGGGAAACGTTTTAAAGTCCGGACGGACAGTAAAGCCCTTACCTGGCTACAATCGTTCAAGGAGGAAAAGGCAAAATTACTCAGATGGGCTTTGTTTTTACAGGAATTCGACTTCGACCTGGAGCATTGCCGCGGTACCCAGAACGAATTCGCGGACGTTCTATCGCGAGACCCCGTGAACGAGACCACCCACGACGACCACCATCGTCGACGAGATCAAGCGGGTCCAAGACCAGGACGAGGAGACGCAGGAGTTCCTGAGACGCTGGCGAAACCCCTTCACCCCCGAAGATGAAGGCATCCGATCCGCGTACGAGCAATTCGAGGGATATCTTTACCGCGCCGCCACCGACACCGACCCGCAGACGCTCTACGTACCACCCGCAGCCCGCGAAAAGGTACTCAAGCAATACCACGACGACAGTAGACATCCTGGCCGGGACGAGACCCACACCGCCATCCGCCGGAGATACTGCTGGCCGCAACTAGCACGCAACGTCGCCCACCACGTCCAACAATGCGTGACCTGCGCCGCCGTTAAAAGAGGTAAGTTACAGACTAACGCTCCTTTACAGGCACGACAACTTTTTTCTGTTAAAATATAAAGATGGGTATTTAAAACAGTTTAATTTTTAACTCCTTTAAAGGAGTTTAATATAAAACTGTAGAAGTTTGCTAACTAGATGGCTAAGGCGTTATTATATTGCGATGTAAAAACTTCTGCACTAGGCGGAGTACCACCAGTTATACGACATGCAAGCATGCATATAAAACTTACGAAGTTAACTGAAAACAGGATTACATTAAATTCTGTTTCCTAGCCTTGTTACAGCGACTTTTAAGACAGCGAGTCTAGGAGTGTAGGCTATTGCAGGTGAAATAGCAAAGGCGCTGTTATACATTATAAAATTTATAAGGCAAAACTGAAGAAAACGCTATTTATCTTTATGTTTCAGTTGCATATTATTTGTTGTTTATACCTGTGATACGAACTATATTAACAAATTCGTAACAACCAGGGTATTATAAGTGGACATATATAGTATATAACGCCCGCTTACACGCTATCCTGCGTGAGCGGCTACTTGCGGGCGAAGCGAGCGGAGCGGCCGGCACGGATTTATCAACACCAAACAAACAATGCACGTGTCCTACGTGAGGTCGCGTCGCCCGTAACTTCGCAAGATACGAATTTCAGGCGGTTGACGCGATCAAATTATTTGGTATATCCGCCTTCACCGCGTTAGAATTAAATTTAATTTTATTAAAAGGGTAAACTACTAATAAATAAAATAATTAATTTTGAAAAAATTGTAAAATTTTGAACAATTTGTTAATATCTTATATAAATGGAAGTTTTCCAAAGGACCCCGCACAGTCCTTATGGAAAATGGCTTTTACCAGATTGCTCTTAAACATTAGTGAAAAATAGTTTTCGATGTGCAGTTGAAAAGTGTCATGGGCACAAAGTCCAAAAAATTCTAGTTTTAGAATTACAGCCGTTTGAAGTTGGCAATTTTTGCACGCGGTAGAATCCTTATGGAAAATAGTTCCCGGCTACAGTTCTTGAAGCCTTGGTAAATAGTAGTTCCTAATGTGTATATCAAAAATGTCACTGGGCAGAAAGTTATAGTTTTCGAATTAAAGCTGTGTGAAGTGGGCAATTTCTAATTTGCACCCCGCTCAATCTTTACGGGAATGGCTCCGTGCCAAAATTCTTGAAACTTTGGTAAACACCAAAAAATTATAGATTTCGAATTACAGTCATTTGAAGTAGACAATTTTTGTATTATTCAAATTCAAACGGCTATAATTCACAAACTATAATTTTCTGGATTGTGCCCAATGACTTTTCATCTACACCTCGAAAACTATCTTTCAGCGCAGTATCAGAGCAATCTAGGGAAAGCCATTTTCCATAAGGATCATGCGTGGTCTTTTTATCCTCTCCAAATAAACAATATTTGTTGAAGACCTTTTCACCGATAGCGTAACTTTAAAAATGTATTCTCGGATATACAAATTTTGCGTTTGTTTCACCAGCCTATTCTAACCAGACTAGGGATCATAGTTCTGTTTTTATTCGCGCAATTCGCGATTACGTACATGTGCTACGTGGGACACTCTCAATTCGCTTCGTCGGCTCCGCTATTCGCTCGCTTCGCCCGTGTCGTTCGCTTCGCCACATTAGTCTCGACGCTATACAACGTGGTAGGGTTTACTTTGCGATTGGAGCCGGCGTTACGTTTAATAGTAATTTAAGTAATTAGGCGAGAAACTATATGTTTGCGTACGAGTGTGTTGCAACTCAACAAATAACATGAATATTTGCAACATAGTTTCTGGGTGATCCACGAATTCTTTTGTGCCGACTTCTGCAGAAATTTCTTAGATAAAATTATCTTTAAATAACGTGTGCTATTAGGAGTTTCATGTTGATAACAACCAACAACAAAAACGTTTGAATTTAAGGGGACGTTATTGGCGCAAATATTAGCGTCAGAATATAGCTCACGTTTTTCATTCCGTTTTCTTTTAATAATCGTTTTTTTTAGCAAGATAATGTTTGATGTCGATTGCTAAACTGTAAAGGTAGTGTGGATCATAGTTTGTAAAGAGTAGATATCTAAAATAAATTTTATAATCGTAGTCGAACATCACCAATTTTGTACAATTAACGTTTTCTAAAAAATAACCAAACTAAACATAATACAGTTATTATAACACTGTTTAATAGCATAATATATGACAATGGATAAATGTTTTTACTTACTTATTTAGTATTGATTGAAATAAAATAGATGTACACGGCTCGAAAATTTAAATACGGCAGCACTAAATACAGTCATTTTTAGTTGAACGCTGTTTGCACCAGGAAGCGTTGGGTGATAATATTCGCGGGACATTTAAAAGTAATTTAACTTTCCTAATCTTTTAACTATTATTTAATAAATTCCCGAACTAAACGTTTTTTTCTTTACTTAATAGTATGTGACAGTTAATTTTTGAATAAACTAACATATTTCACTCTTAATTAGTCCTGATTAATTTCTTAAAACGAATATATATTTTCAATATTGTAATATAGTAATACTTTTCTTTTTCTTAAAACCAGCAAGAACAACTGATATTTTTAAAGATATCTAGCAGTTTTATATTCCCCTTTTTGATTTCAACTACCTTAAATTATTCCCTGGCATTTAAAAATTAAAACTGTCAGTTAAACTTAAAATATTTTGAAAGTTCACGCATGTCTGGTAATACTGTGAGCAGAGAATTGCGATGCGATCAAATAATGTTTCTATTTACATTTTCAAATTTCAGTTTTAAAGAAATTAATTCCATTTTGCGAACCGTAGCGCCATCTCTAGGTGTTTATAGTTTCTGAAGCTTTCTATTACTAACACTGGCGGCGATAACGCGCCCTTAAAATTCATATCTCTGTTTGACTTTGACTTGAATTTAGTAAAAGTTGTTACCAAACATAAAATGTCTAGTTTTGTAAATATTAGGTTGAGTCAAAGGTTTCTGCCACTTTGTAACTAATTTTTTTTAAGTGTTTAATACAAGAGCCATATTCAATTTGCATTGTTTACGTATGTCATTTTAAAGATAATTTAAGGCAGATTTAGATTCTATATTTGCGTTCGTCATTTTTACAGCGACTTAAGATAGCGAGTGTAGGAGTGTAGGTTATTGCAGGCAAAATAGCAAAGGCGCTGTTATACATTATAAATAAATTTAATTTGTTAATGTTTTAAAGCTTGATATATTTTTAAATTGATTTACTTACTTAATGTTTAAACAAGCTAAGTTTGGTTTCAAGACAATTTCGTAAAAAAACTTCTTCCGCATTTGGAGGCCCCCTACGTTCGGGGGCCCCGGGGCGCTGCCCCGGCTGCCCCGGTGGTAGCTACGGCCCTAACATCAATGCAGGTTCCAGAGCAATTTCGTCAAATATAATTGTGCAGTATCTATCTTGTATTTTCATTTTGTCTACTTGCACTTTCAAACTATTCATAATTGCTCTATTTCCACCACTCTCTAAAGGAACATTTTTTAACAAATTATTTAAAGTTTTTGTGGAAGGTAGAGCAAAATAATTGCATAATAATCAATATCCCTTCGGGCTGTTTTTCATTAAGGTCAATGCAAATAATTTATCTTCAACAGAAAATCTTCTACCTTTAGCAGGTACTGTTTGTAAACGTAATTGCATGTGCACAAAATTGTATGCTACAGCATTAAGCCTCAAGCTTAGATAATGTGGTGAAGTTAAAAATTCGTCTGCTGTTCTTAAACGTTCTTTGAGGTTTACTCGTTGTACAAATAAACGTTTTGCAGTTTTCCTCAAGTGCCCTACTACTTTTTGAAGTTTTCTTGCTTTTGGACTTAACTGGTTCTTTGTTCTCACTCCTAAGGAATGAAGGATGTTGCTTCGTTTTGATAAATCTGAAATAAGTAACCGATATTTACTAATAATCATGGATCATTTTATTGAGTTGCAGAAAAAATTATATATACATTAATTTAATAAAATTACCTTCGCGTCTCCCAGAGATTTTTAAACTAAGAGGAGGTGACTTATCGACACATTTGATGTTTGTGTGAACTGTGGAACTACCTGCAAAAGAGTACCTGTTAGTTAGAGTAAATACCGAGTAAACTGATTTATTTATTTTTTTCTTCTATTAATTGTTGGCTGTACATAAACCTGTAGTATAATTTCAAATAAGGATGTATTAGCATAAATACATTTATGAAAGAAAATACCTTCTACTGATGTCACTGTAGCGGTGGCCATTAATTTAGGAACCTCTCTATCAATATCCATTCCCACAATACTAGGAAAAGGTTCACTAATTTCTGTTAGTGTTTCGTCTTCTTCCATCGTAAAATTTCCTCTAGATGAAGATGCTTGGCCAGTTTCCATTATAAAATTAGTCAGAGATCCTGCAGATTCATCATAAAGTTCCTTAACTTCAGGTGTAGTCACTTGTTGATCTATAAGATGAGGAAAATATAAAAAAACAGAGAATTGAAATTGAAATTGGTTTTAACAGTTATAATATGTAATATCTACTTATGTAAATAAATATTACAGTAACAAAAACATATTAACAAATAAAATACAAAATACTGCTACCTTCTGTTTGAGGTGGTAGATTCAATGATGGGACACTATCAATTCTCAAATTTGCTCCACTTCGACCAACAAGTCTATCGCTTTCAGAAAAATGTATATCACATACTCGATAATTGTTTCGTACAGTCACATCTTCTAATAGGGAAAGTTTAGAGTTTTGCACTTGCTTCAGCCATAATCTATATATCTAGAAGTATATATTTAACTTCAGAATATATATGTAGTAGCTATTAGAATTAGGTACACATATTATAAATTATGATTTAAATTATAAAATCTCCAAACAGCTTCAGACGTAACCTCCGAGAAAAGAGAGGCCACGAACAAGGCTTCTGTCACGTGATCTGACGTCACGAATGCCGGCTATTGCAGTTTAGATTTGCCGTGATCGTAGTCGTGTGAACAGACTCTTTTTCGGAAGTTTTTCTTTCAAAAACTCTCATAAATAAGTTCAAATAAGTTCAAATAAGTTAAAGTGTTAAATTAAAGGTGTAGAATTTCAGATTTACCTGATTTATGTGAAGACAATTTATAAAATCAGTGAAAAGAGACTGTTTCTCTTCCGTATCGAGTGTGGGCGTTAGCAGAAATGGCCGCTGATAAATTTTGTATCTGAAAGTTGTTTTATTACTTATAAAATAACTTTCGGTTGGTGTCGTTCATAATATGATTGTGTATTGTGCCGTTTACCTATATAAAATACAATTTCATAAATATTTTGATTAGTTAATCAAAAAAGCCAACAATTTGACGAGATACTTGGGTGAGTCTTGTTTATTTCATTAAAAATACCTGATAAATGTTACGAAGAATGAAGATATTGTGGCTCTATTTCCTGTAAAAAAAACTTCTGCCGTTGATTTAAAAGAAATGATTTTAGAAGTAATTAAGATTCTAACCAAAATTGGTTTTCGGGTAATTTCTTTAATTTGTGATAATTACAGAATGAATCGAACTTGTTATCGACTTTTAAGTAGTACAAGCATTAAGGAAGAGTTACCTTGCTTTATCCAAAATGTTTCTGATCCGCAACAACAAATTTATTTACTTTTTGATACTGTTCATTTATTAAAATCTATTCGAAATAATTGGTTAAATCAAAAAAATAAAGAACGATCACTTGTTTTTTGCCATTTCGATAATTATAATTTAATTCTATTTGCAAATTTGTCTGACCTGGAAAAAATACATTCTATCGAATGTAATAGCATCATTAAATTAAATTGTTTAACATCCATTACTACCAATTCAGATTTTGTTATAAATTTTACCAACTGTGGTGAAAATGACTCTGCAGATATTAGCAAATATTTAAAAAATTTAACAAGAGGTGCTCTAAAACAACCATCTGAATTATTCTTTGAAGTGTCTATTCAGGCGTATCAGATATTCAGTGAGCTTATTTCAGATAAATATGAAACTGAATTTCTAAAGACAGGTAAACAAAGGATTATTTTACGGGAATTGACAATGTTAAAATTGGAAAAATATGTACATGAAATCAATGAGAAATGTATTTTATGTAGCAAAACGTTGAAGTCGATATTGTTAAAAAATTGTCATATTCTTGCCAATATATTTCTCAATAACTATTCAAAAATAATCAACGACAAAATTAACACCCAAAACATGGATCTATCAAAGAGAAAACTGATTAAATTTAATGGTTAAGAAGTTATAAAACACATTAACGCATCGAGATGGGGCTATTGGCGAGGCCTCCATAAGAGCCAACGCGTCTATCATGGGTACCTCAACGGTGACGTGGAAAACCCTATTCATTGTTTATCATAATATAAGTGCTTTTTTTGAAATAATATTCAGTTTTACTCAGAAATATACAAGTGTCTTTATGTTGGGTATTTTACGTTTTGCAATTGTTAGCCGGTTTTCGTGACGTCACGATTGCTTGGTCGCGGCCTCTTGACTATCTCGGAGGTTACGCTTCAGATAAATTAATATGTAGTGTAGATTAATATTACAAGCAATATAGGTATTCATATCTTATACATACCCTTTCATCTCTTGGAAACATATGCATTATTTGTACTTTATTTGTATTTTTGCATGAAGGCACACAACAGGAAAACAACCATTTTTAACAATTTTTCTATATAATTTATTTTTTTATTTTACTTTTTTTATCTTATTCCTTCGGTTAACACTACTAAAATGTCCATACAATAAAAAATGTAATAATATAGTGACATTGCCAATAACAAAGTTTTTTCGCGGTCAGCAATTGTTTTAAGGTATAGTAGATCTCAACTACCTGTTTTTATCGCTAATATATAGCCCCTGGGCTATACGCCAATATCTCCAATAGAAACAACAGCACCATCTCTTGCGTCTAGTGATAAATCATAATTTGTAATTCGCGCGCAAATGATTTGCACGGCCTTGATCATAAGACTTTCCTACCCATGGGTTATGTTTTATTAACAACTTTGAGAATTTGCAACCGGGTAGTAATGTAATATTTAGAAGTTTGAAAGAAAGTTTGATAATACGCAACCTGGATGTTCTGTATTGTGGCGCCCCCTTCAAAACAGAAATAATGCCTGGAACTACAAATGCGAACGGCCGTGTAAGAGACCTTTGTCTCTCACAAATCGAGGAGGTCGTGTTGTTTATGGAGATAATTATTACAAGGCTCGACAGATGGTGCCACAATACGAAAGCTGTCAAAAACAAAAATTTATGTAATGTGGACGGTTGTATGAGAGATATTTGCCTCTGAAATCAAGACGATGCATTCAAGTTCATCTTATTGCTTTGCTTTTGTTATTTTAACGAATGTTAATAATTTTATTTTGTTCATTTATTAGTATTTGTTTAGTTTCGGGGGGTTCAGACCCCCTAACCCCCCCTTAAATACGACCTTGTGCATAAGTCACACACTTCAGATTGATTTATTTATTATTTTTTAATTTTTATTTGCAATTATTTTTTCTTTTTTGATTTGGAATTATTTAAATAGTTGTTTTTGTTTAATCTTTTTAAATGTGTAATAAACAGTTTGTAATAAAAAGTTAATAAAAACGATTGTGTTATAAAATTAGTATAAATCTTTCCCTTGTGTTTTATCGATTTGAACATATTTTTCCATAATAGTTATTTACGATACAAGTGCGGGAAAATTGTTCACGCACGAGTATTGTACAATATTTTTTGAAACGAACAAAATCTTTCTTAAAAATATCGAACAAAAATTATATCTCTTGGATTTTACTTTTGCTTCAAACATTTGAAACAGGCAGGCCATGGCCGTAACAATTGCTACTTTGACAGTTATTAATATTGTGGTGGTCAGTTAATTTTTTTGTGTTAAGTCTGTGCCCAAAAATTATAAAATGTCCGATTCCGAAATAAATTGTACACCACCCGAAATCCGGGACGCTGCTAATGCAGCTGTAAAAAATTTGCTTCCCGACAAATCTAAGCATAGATATGAATTGACGTACACTAAATTTATAACATGGTGCAAGTCCAACAAAGTTCATAATTATACAGAAAATTGTTTATTGGTATATTTTCAAACTTTTCAAAGTAAAAAATCGTTGTGGCCGACATACTCTATGTTAAGATCATGTTTATTGATAAAAAATAATATAGACATATCAAAATATAACAAATTAATAGCATTTTTAAAAAAAGCAACACAAAATTTACAACCAAAAAAATCAAAAACTCTACAGAATTGCGAAATTACTAAATTCATTCATGAAGCCCCAGATGACTCATTCTTGTTAATGAAGGTATGTACACAATATTTATTATTAACATTACAATCAATGTAACATTCTACAGGCAGTGGTAATAATGGGTATCTCTGGCGCCTGCAGGCGTGAAGAATTATGTAAAATGTCAATTAATGACATTGAATTTAAAGGTGATGTTATCTTGGTTAGTGTGCCAGAAACAAAAAATAATGTTCCACGACATTTTGCTATCACAAATCCAGAATGGATAAATTTATTGCTAAAATACAAAGAATTAAGACCAGGAGCCACCCAACGATTTTTTTGTACTTACAGAAATGGGAGGTGTATAAATTCGTCTGTTGGGATTAATACAATTGGCAAAATTCCATCCCAGGTGGCAGAATATCTGAAATTAGAGGCTCCGAAAGATTATAGTGGTCATTGTTTCCGAAGAAGTGCTGCCACCCTGCTAGCTAACAATGGTGGTGATTTGTTAACATTAAAAAAATTTGGAGGCTTGAAATCTTCAAGTGTAGCGGAAGGATACGTGGATGATTCCGTGCAAAATAAAATCAACGTTGCCGAAAAATTGATGCAACCAATAGCACGACCATCATCTTCAGTACCTACCTAAAACTGTAAATTTAACACAGTCTACCTTTTCAAACTTCAACCCATATCCTGCAGAAAGTTCCGCAAATTCAATTTTCAATTGTACAAATTGTACGATTAATGTGTACAATAATAACGCTAGTAACACAGGTTAACCTAAAAAAATATAGTTTAGTTGAATCATATTTACTAGTTCAGTGTGGAATAATAAACAATAAAGGTTTATTTAAACATGTTTACAAATATTCTTATTAGTATTATTAAGGAATAATGATTAATACTTAATTTATTTACTTGCTTGATGTGTTCGCCCACTGTTTGTCAACCTTGCAAAATTCCTAACCTCAAATAATTCGCAGTTCGAAGCTGGTTCGATGGGAGACCACCAGCTAATAATTTTTAGTTAACTGAAATTTTCAATTTGAAATTGAAACATGTACTAAATTTTTAGTACATGTTTCACAGACAAGTGGCCAACTCGTGAAAAGTAGGCCATGTATTTCCCGGTTTAGTAAACCGGGAAATGCGTGTTCCCGGTTGACTACAGAGTGCGTCGAACGCTACTTCCTAGTTAGTGAGTTCAAAAAGTTTTTTACAGCCACAAGTGACTGTAATAGTATATAACATTACTAGCATGGTAAGAGGGTTTTTACTGGCGGACAGAAGGATATGACTGGCGAGTCGTAGACGAGCCTGTCACCTTCTGGAGCCAGTAAAACCAGTTACCTTACGTGTATTGTTACATATTTTATTTGTTATTCATTTGTAAATAAATGAATGAAATACTCGTTGTCATATGCGGAAACAAAATTTGAGAATTATCGGGGGTTATCGTTATTTTTTCGCTTTTGAATTGTTTTTTGACTTCAAATTGTTTCATGTTAGTGCGGACGATCGCTAATTATTATAGGTCCGCCGTGGTGGGGGGGCTGTTCGAAAGGTATATAAGCGGGTTGTTTGACATTTGCGATCATTTCCTGTTGGCGCTTGTTTCGTGTTTATGTATGCAATTGCCGTGCGCGGGTGAACTATTTCGGTTCCGTTATAAGGGGTACTTTTAGGGGTGGGTTTAAAACCTGTGTGATAAACTTTTCATCCCCATGTGTTAATCGGCTGTATACGATAACTATTTTGCTAGAAAATGATTTTTTAAAAATAAGGGGTTTTTGGACTTAGCGTTTATAATTAGGTAACAGTACACGTATTTATATGGGGGTGGTGCGGGTGAGATTTTGTAGTTGAAACCTATATCACTTTATAGCCCTATCAATAAGTCGACAGTGGGTTTTGGGGGTGTTTTTTAAATTATTTTTTCGAAATTCCAAACCGTTTTGCTACAATTTGAAAAAAAAGATTTTGATAATGTAAATTGTATAATTCCCCACAGAATTTGTTAATGTAGTCTATTAGGCCTTTTGGAGTCTGTTTAATCGATGGGTTTGTACTGAAAACGGCTCTAGGAGTGCGGGGGGGAGTCTTAAAAATGTTATTTTGGTCGAATTTCCAGCGGTTGTCGAGTTATTAAAATTTTTAACTTATTGAGGGACTTAGAACAATTTCTGTGTTTCTATATCTATCGTTGCAGGTAAACGTTATTAAATAATTTTTAAACTGGAAAAGTTTGTTAACAAATTACGTATCATTCGGGTTCATTTTACAGTGAAATTTTATCTAGAAATTGTGTTGTACTACTTAATTCATGGACCTGTGTCGAATTTCAGACATGTTTTACAAATCTTTTTTGTGACCTTGACATCATCCATTTTTTAGTTTAAGATTTTCTGTCTAGGTAAAGTATAATTCAGAGTGATTTTACAGTAAGATTTTATTTAGAAATTGTGTTGTACTACTTAATTCATGGACCTGTGTCGAATTTCAGACATGTATTACAAATTTTTTTGTGACCTTGACACCATCCATTTTTTAGTTTAAGATTTTCTGTCTAGGTAAAGTATAATTCAGAGTGATTTTACAGTAAGATTGTATTTAGAAATTGTGTTGTACTACTTAATTCATGGACCTGTGTCGAATTTCAGACATGTTTTACAAATCTTTTTTGTGACCTTGACACCATCCATTTTTTAGTTTAAGATTTTCTGTCTAGGTAAAGTATAATTCAGAGTGATTTTACAGTAAGATTGTATTTAGAAATTGTGTTGTACTACTTAATTCATGGACCTGTGTCGAATTTCAGACATGTATTACAATTTTTTTTATGACCTTGACACCATCAATTTTGTAGTTTAAGATTTTCTGTCTAGGTAAAGTATAATTCAGAGTGATTTTACAGTAAGATTGTATTTAGAAATTGTGTTGTACTACTTAATTCATGGACCTGTGTCGAATTTCAGACATGTATTACAAATTTTTTTGTGACCTTGACACCATCAATTTTTTAGTTTAAGACCTTCTGTCTAGGTAAAAGTGTTTTCTAGTTTATTTTTGCTGAATTCTCAACCGTTTCATAGATATAACACATTTTCTGATTTTTAAAGTGAGACTTAGAAAAAGTTTAACATTGGAAATTATGTGGAAGGTAATAGGTAAACCTTATCGCGGGTTGATGATGCTTGTATTAAAATATTGTATATAAGTTTTAAGTAGTGGTCTGTTTGGTGTGTTATAAAAGTACAGAGTGTGATTGCTTAATTATGATTTCTTACATTGCGTTACTTTTAATGTTGCTTCTAGGAATTACTTTTTTATCATTGCAGATTTGTACAAATTAAAAATTATAATAAATTTTGTAGTTCAACTAGCCCCGTATCGAGGTCTCTAATTTAGCATTTCTTACCATTGCCGACCTAATAACAAATTTTTAAAAACCGTTGAGAGGTACTCATTCAGCTCGTCCTGAAACACTGGCTTTAAAACCTAAACTGAAAGTACCACTACAATATTTCTGTTCTTTCTAAATCTTGTAAGTTAATTTAATTTTATTTAAAAATTATGTGTTTTGCTACAGATAATCTATTATAATTCTTAGCTGCAAACAGAGCAATTTATCTGCATATATAGCCTACTCATTGCTGATATTTGTCATGAGTTAAGGTATTTTCAGAGTTATGTTTTTTCTTATTATTTTATGTTATTTTCAGCTATACCTGCATTCTTCCGCCAACCGTCTGGAATCGCAACATTTAACGAAGGATACATCTGATGTGGTGAATTGCCTGGCTGTCACTTGTTATAATTGAAGGTATTTCGGCGTATATAAACATATTTTTAACGTCTGTACTTATTATTATGTTTATGATTTTTAGCGGGTCCCAACCAAAGGCTACTCTGAATCTTGGAAATCAGCATCATTACATAATTAGCTTTAAAATCACGTGATCATCTTATGTGTATTACATCAAAACAGCTTTACGCATGCGCGGTATATGATTAACTATCGCAATGCATTATGGGTAATCGAAACAGTATATAAAGAACATCATCAAAGCAGTTCATCATTTCTATTCTTGCGGGTTGTATCAGTCAGTCGTGTCCTTATCAAGAGCTGAAAAATGATCGCGTGTGATCGGTGTAATAAGCAGTTTAGCAGAAAAGACAATCTGCTAAGACACCAGAAAGGTTATTGCCAACCAGTTTCTATTTTATGCGATCAGTGCGGTATACTATACACCAGTCAAGGCCACTTCGAAAAGCACCAGATCGAAAAACATAGTCTGCGTAAAAGGAAATTGTCGGGGGGCGAGGATGCATCAGCTAACAGTCCTAAAATAGTATATTGTGTTACAAGTGCAGAAAAGTGCCAATTTCTCACGAGTGTGAAGAAGTTGCGGCATGAGACGAAGTCGAATGCCGCAATCACACGAGTGTGAAATTGGCGTTTTTGCACACGTTACACACTATACTTTATCTACGACAACAAAAAAAGTAATAAACCACCAAAAGCTAAGAAAAATATTTAACCTTGAATTTATATATTCGCATTCATATTTTTTACGTTGCAATCTCTGACAATAAATTAAGAGATGTAATGTGAGCCGCTTCCGCGATGTTTGGAGTTGTACAACGGTACACCCCATTTCCCCATCATCGGATTCACTAAGATACATCGAGAATTTCGAAAACGACAGAAGTAAATATTAAGTTTTTAAAGACAGTAGTAATAATACGTTTACATTCAGTATAATTTCAGTCAATCCACTATTTAGTACTTACAGCTAAATAATCATGCGTATGTACTCTTTTTCAAAAAGTAATTTTTATATAAACAACCACAATTCGATTATCATGGTTTACATCTTTACTGCGAAATGTCAAAATATTCTCGCATTCCCAGGTATTGTGATGAAAAGCTACGTAGCTTTAAAAGTTAGATGGCGCTTGCACTTTGTGAATAATTATGTAGCAAATTATAAAAGCTTTCATGATTTTTATTGTAATTTAGCAATAATAATGAATAATATTATATTAACAATTATATAATAATGTAAAAAATTAATCAGTTTTATGAAATAAATAAAGATTATTAAAAGTTTCACAGTTTTATTAAAATATACCTGACAATATTGTTTCGACAGCTATGCTGTCATTATCAAAGGTAATATAATTATAAACAAACACGTCGCTAAGGTAGATACAAAATAGGTAACTAGATAAAATAATAATAATAATAATAAAAATCATAATTAAACATCTAATACTTCCAGTAACGGAGAATTACTGAGCTCAAGTTGTTCATTCATTAAAGGTACCCTGAGTTTGTGTTTGTATATCTCAAAGGCTTCTAAAATGTCTAATTTGCGTTTGTTATTACAAAAATGTAGGAATTTAATATTATTTTGAGGAGTCATTGTGTGATTTTGTTCTAAAAGGTGTTTGGCGTAATTCGATTTTTCAGGATGTTTATTTTTGTAATGACGTACGTGTTCTTTATATCTTATGTCAAAATTTCGAAGTGTTTGTCCAATATATACCGAACTACAAAAAGAACAATTTAAAAGGTAAATGCCCGATTTCATGATATCATGTGTTCTGTCTTTAGCATTAAATAAAAATGAAAAAGTGTTAGTGTTGGTTTTAAATGTTATTTTATAATTGTTGGTTTTTCTTAGTATATGTGCAATTTTTTCTGATATTTTGCCAAAATATGGTATAGATATGTAATTTGTGTCTTCTGTTTGATTGTCAATGGGATATATTCTTTTGATAATAAATAAATGATAATAAATGATCTGTAGGCTGCTATTTTATGTGTATTATGGTGACAAGATTCATTTGGTATTGTTATGTCTGTTTGTGTTGGTTTTATGTATATGGAAAATTCAAATAGATTGTCTGCGTTAATCTTGATATTTAAGTCTAGAAAGTTTATAGCCCTGTTTTGTTCTGTTTCTAGTGTAAATTTTATATTAGGGTGGATACTGTCTTTAAGAATTAAAAATTCATTGATAACCTCAAAAGAACTGTCAAAACAAGCTAAAATGTCATCAACATAACGAAACCAGAAGATAATGTGTTTAGAGAGGTTTAATTCAAATATTCGATCTTCAAACTTGTCCATAAATATGTTAGCTAATAGAGGACTTAGAGAATTACCCATAGGTAAACCATCCTTTTGTAAATAAATTATGTTATTAAAAGTGAAAAATTTTGACTTATACAAAGGTCAAATAATTGAATTAACTCTAACCTTTTAACTAATTCTATATTACTATTGATCAAGAAACTATCTAATAAAGGAATACATTCTTGTGGTGGTATTCTGGAGAACATGTTGCAAATATCAAAACTAACAAGTTTTGAATGTGGTGGAAGATGTATGTTTTGCAGCTTATCTACTAATTCTAATGAATTTCTAACAGAGTATTTCGATTTGTAACCTATCGTGTTAATATACAAATTACAAATCGAAATACTCTGTTAGAAATTCATTAGAATTAGTAGATAAGCTGCAAAACATACATCTTCCACCACATTCAAAACTTGTTAGTTTTGATATTTGCAACATGTTCTCCAGAATACCACCACAAGAATGTATTCCTTTATTAGATAGTTTCTTGATCAATAGTAATATAGAATTAGTTAAAAGGTTAGAGTTAATTCAATTATTTGACCTTTGTATAAGTCAAAATTATTTCACTTTTAATAACATAATTTATTTACAAAAGGATGGTTTACCTATGGGTAATTCTCTAAGTCCTCTATTAGCTAACATATTTATGGACAAGTTTGAAGATCGAATATTTGAATTAAACCTCTCTAAACACATTATCTTCTGGTTTCGTTATGTAGATGACATTTTAGCTTGTTTTGACAGTTCTTTTGAGGTTATCAATGAATTTTTAATTCTTATAAACAATATCCATCCTAATATAAAATTTACACTAGAAACAGAACAAAACAGGGCTATAAACTTTCTAGACTTAAATATCAAGATTAACGCAGACAATCTTTTTGAATTTTCCATATACAGAAAACCAACACAAACAGACATAACAATACCAAATGAATCTTGTCACCACAATACACATAAAATAGCAGCATACAGATCATTAGTACACAGAGCTTTAACTATTCCACTAACAAAATCAGATTTTAGCAAAGAGATATCAACCATTAAACAACTAGCACATGCAAATCATTATAATCCGAACATGATTGACACTTTAATTAAACAAAAAGATTATAGGTTAGCTATCAAAAGAATATATCCCATTGACAATCAAACAGGAGACACAAATTACATATCTATACCATATTTTGGCAAAATATCAGAAAAAATTGCACATATACTAAGAAAAACCAACAATTATAAAATAACATTTAAAACCAACACTAACACTTTTTCATTTTTATTTAATGCTAAAGACAGAACACATGATATCATGAAATCGGGCATTTACCTTTTAAATTGTTCTTTTTGTAGTTCGGTATATATTGGACAAACACTTCGAAATTTTGACATAAGATATAAAGAACACGTACGTCATTACAAAAATAAACATCCTGAAAAATCGAATTACGCCAAACACCTTTTAGAACAAAATCACACAATGACTCCTCAAAATAATATTAAATTCCTACATTTTTGTAATAACAAACGCAAATTAGACATTTTAGAAGCCTTTGAGATATACAAACACAAACTCAGGGTACCTTTAATGAATGAACAACTTGAGCTCAGTAATTCTCCGTTACTGGAAGTATTAGATGTTTAATTATGATTTTTATTATTAATTTTTATTATTATTATTATTATTTTATCTAGTTACCTATTTTGTATCTACCTTAGCGACGTGTTTGTTTATAATTATATTACCTTTGATAATGACAGCATAGCTGTCGAAACAATATTGTCAGGTATATTTTAATAAAACTGTGAAACTTTTAATAATCTTTATTTATTTCATGATTATGGAGTTCCACAAAATAAGGCTGGAAACAATAAACAAAAAAAAAATCAGTTTTATGTTAATTGAAATAAATTTTTTTAATAGCTTCTTATAATGAGAATAACCAACTCATGTCGAGACGGCTACGTTGCTTAACGGTAGAGGCCTGGCCTAGCAATCAGACAGCCCAGAGTTCGATTCCCCGTGAAAGCGATAATTTTTCTAGATGGATTTGCATTTAAAATATAATTTAATGTAAAACAATAATTAAAATAAATTAACCTTTAACTAAAATTTATAACATTTTTTATTTTAAATAATTAATAATATTATAATATTGCAAGTGCTGACATCTATGGCGTTTTAATAGAACTGCTGATTGTGAGAAATGTTTCCTCACGGTCTTTACAGTTCTGTTTGGAGATTGTTTGCAATTGGTCGTTTTCACGGTTACTAGATTGTGTGGAATGCGTAACTTTCTATGGTGGACGTAGATAAAGAATCGTATTGCTTCGAGTAGCTCTAAAACCGAAGCTAAAGAAGCTTTATCGAGATGTAAAGTTTGTGAAATCGACATACCAACAAGATTTTTACCTCAGCACTACCGGAGTCTACAACACAAGAATAAAACGCGTATTGTGACAGACGAAGGGGTTGCAGTAATAAAACAGGCATTTAAAAATCGAATTGCAACATATCGTATTACTGCAGACGATCGGGTTTATTTGAACGTGAAAGAATTCATGTCGGTGTTAAAACAAAAAGCATTAAATTGTGTGCGAGCTATATTAGATAAGTATTCGGCTGTTAAAGTGAATATTGAACTTTTCGGTCTGTTTTAATTACCATCAAAGGACTTGGAAGAGGTGAACTCCTTTAATACGAAATTTAAAAACTTTGACTGTTCAACAGACCTAGATCTTGCATACAACCATTTTCACGGATGAACTAGATAATAAACTAAGTGAATTTCAACAAAAAGAGAGCGGTTGGACATTAAAAAACCTGCTGTTTATCGAATTGAATATCAACAAATACAATCCCCTGAAAGCTTCTTCATATATATCACTTCCGGACCCTATCCAGCAGAAGAAAGCTGTAATAAACATTCAAAATTCTGATCAAAAATGTTTCATGTGGAGTATTTTAGCTGCTATACACCCAACGGAAAAAGACCCTCAACGAGTTATAAAATACAAAATATATGAGAATGACCTAAATTTTAGCTGGTTGGAATTTCCTATTAAGTTAAAGGATATTAACAAATTTGAAAAATTAAATAATATATCAGTAAACGTATACGGGGTTAATCAGGTTTATGACAATTCTAAAGTAAATTTTGAAGTTGTTGGGCCTCTACATTTTACAGAAAACAGAAGTCAGCAGCATGTAAACTTACTGGTAATAGACGACAATGCGGGTAATTCTCATTATTGCTTTTAATACTGAACACAAATTATTCGAACATCAAAAACATGATTATAAGCATATTAGTGCTAAATTGCCTTCAACAGAACCGCGCATTGATAAGTTTGGAAATACAGTTCCCGGTAACATTTTAAAATTTGAATCAGTTGAACATAAATTAAAACACTCTTTTGTAGTATATGCCGATTTTGAGACTATTCTTGAACCTATCCAATATTGTCAAAACGATAACAATGAATCATTCACAGAAAAGACAAACATACATCAACCCTACTCATTTGGGTATTATATAAAGTGCAGCTACGATGATTCTTTATCAAAATATGTTACTTATCGCGGCCAAGACTGTGCTGACGTTTTCTGTAGCAGGTTAGAAGCTGATATCAAACGTATTTATAATGATCACCTGAAACGTATTGTCCCATTGATTGAACTCACTGAAAACGATAAATTGATTCACGCATTTTAAGAATCCTAGTTTTATACCTGCATTTTTTCACAATTTATCACATTATGATGCTCACCTCTTCATAAAATCATTAGGTGTCGATGGCTCTAAAATAGATGTTATTGCAGTAAACAAAGAAAAATATATATCTTTTTCAAAACACGTGCATGTTGACACTGTAGTTAACACTTTAGGAAGTATGGAAAACAAATATCTCAAATTAAGATTTTTAAACTCGTTTCGCTTTATGCCTATGGGGTTAGAGAAATTAACAAAAAATTTAACAGATAAAGAATGCCAGATTACTAAAGAGTATTTTCCGGAAAACCATAAGTTTAGCCTCATGAGAAAAAAAAGTGTTTTTCCCTATTCATTTGTAGATTCATTCGATAAGTTAGATTATAACAAATTACCGACGAGAGAAGAATTTTTTGATAAATTACGAAATGAAGACGTATCAGTTGAGGATTATAATAGAGCTTCAGTTGTTGTGTGGGATACTTTCCAATGTAAAACTCTTGGTGACTATTCAGATATATATTTGAAAAGTGATGTGCTAGTGTTAGCAGATTATTTGAAGCTTTCAGATGTATATGTCAAAAAGTATATCATTTAGATCCGCCCAATTTCTTCACAGCTCCGGGTCTGTCTTGGACTGCAATGCTTAAATATACAGGAGCAGAATTAGAATTATTAACAGATATCGACATGATTCACTTTATTAAAAAAGGTGTTAGAGGCGGTGTGGGCCAATGCAATAAAAGAAGTGTTCAAGCTAATAACAAATATATGCCTACATACGATAGAATAAAACCTACAACGTTTATAAATTACCTAGATGCTACCAATCTCTATGGTGCTGCGATGTCTAAATATTTGCCGCATTCGGGGTTTACATGGTTGACAGATAACGAAGTTGAAAATTTCGATGTTTTAAAAGTTCCGAAAAAATCTGAGACTGGGTACATTTTACAAGTAGATTTGCACTATCCGAAAGAACTTCACGATGATCACGATCAGCTACCATTCTGCCCGGAAAATATTATCCCGCAAAATTCGAAGCAGTCAAAACTAATTCCCAACTTATTTGACAAGAGCATGTATGTAATTCACTACCGAAATTTACAACAGTGTATAGCAGCAGGATTGAAAGTTACAAAGATCCACCGTGTTTTATCTTTTAAACAATCTCCTTGGTTAAAAGGGTATATTGACCTAAACACAAATATGCGAAATGCTGATAAGAGTGAGTTCGGGAAAATGTTTTATAAACTGTTAAATAATTCAGTCTTCGGAAAAACGATGGAAAATACAGAAAATAGATCAGATATAAGACTAGTTACACACTGGGAAAATAAAGGTAGAAGCTGAGAAGTTAATTTCAAAACCTCAATTTAAAGAGTGTGCTATCTTTACGGAGGATCTGGTAGCCATTCATATGGAGAAACTACAAGTTCACTACGATAAGCCGATATATATTGGTTTCTGTGTGCTAGATCTAGCTAAACATATAATGCATTACTTTTATTATAACACCATTAAATAGTATATTACATTACTAGTGTGGAAAGTGAAACTTTTCGTACGCACGAGTGTGAATTGACGCACGAGGCGTAAGCCGAGTGCGGAAATCACACGAGTGCAGAAAAGTTACTTTCCAACGTGTAATGTACAATATTTTTCCTACGACCCCCCAAATTTCAAATGTTTAAAAAATTTTGATTTTTTTTAATTTTCAAGAATATAATTTTTGAAGATTTTAAAGCAAAATTTGTATGGTTAGGTTTAACTGAGAAAATCACACTTAAAGCTAATTTTCTTAAGCCATTTATTTTTAGGATATAAAGTTTAATTTTTTAAACAATTTAGTTTCACAATATGAATAATTATAACGAAATTTCTATCAAAACATTTCCAGAAAAATAAAATTAAGTTATCTTGACAACTTAATTTAATTTTTCTGGAGCTGAATTATGACAATTGTTAAGTTAAAGTGAATGGGTGTTTGTTAACATTTTATTTAATAGATTCTTTTACTAAATATAAATTTCAATTTTAAAAACTCATATATTCATAACTTATTTAAACATAGTATAAAATTAAACCTTGGGTTTAGCAGCAAAATTAATTAAATATATTACTATTGCAATTTATAATATAATAATTTCAGAGGCACATAATTTATTTTTTATTTATATTTAATAATATTTCCAAAATTAACAAATATAACTTCAACTAATAACACAATGCCAGGTGTGAAGAGAGGTTGGCTAACTAAATTATTTGACATTATTCTTATTTTTCTCCCATTTGGCATCGCTGATTTTAATTTTGGCAAACTTGCTTCAATAATTTTCATGTATTATAGTGAGGTTACGTTAGGTGTAATCTATTAGATATTTCTTTTTGATAGCTAAAATAACTAATTAAACATTAATTAAAGTTATATTTATAAGAAAAGAATAGATACATAATGGTTAAAATGCTTCTCAAAATTGCATTAAACATTAATGTCATCATTTTAATGTAAACAAAATTCATGGATTTCTAGATATTGCTTAGCGTGACGTATTTTCATAACACACACGTGTGTTATGTTCCTAACATACGCGTGTTATATGACTCACTTTCTTAATATCGGTAGCGTTTGCTATTGTTCACTTTCGTATGGGGTCGTAGGAAAAAAATATATGGGAACAATGTCCAGCTGCTGTACACAGATACCGAATCGTTAATTCTGCTGACACAAACAGATGATTTTTATGAGGATATGAAGAAATATTTGGATAAGTATGATACGTCCAACTTCAATGAGGATAATCAGTTCGGAATTCCGAAGAATGAGTCCGTAATTGGTAAGATGAAGGACGAATATGCGGGTAGAATTATCTGGGAATTTTTGGGAACAGGGGCAAAAGCATATGCTGTAGATGTAGATGGCAAGCTTACCAAAACAGCTAAAGGTATCCAGAAGGATGTTATCAAAAAAGAACTGATTTTGGAAGACTATAGGAAGGTTGTATTATACAATGTAAATATTTATAAACATGTTCAATCTTTCCGATCATACAACCACCAACTTTATACAGAATTAAAAAATAAAGTAGCGTTATCATGGAAAGATGATAAACGATACATTATTGCTGGCGGGAACGGGGATTCCTTAGCTTGGGGAAATTACAGGATTTCTAACTATTGATTAGAATTTCTTTCCCCTAGAACCCTTTCTTGTATTTTTAACTATGATAATTTAGAAACTAGTTAAGTTTACATGTACAACTATATTATATAAGTCTATATATAAACCCTCTACCTATGTAATTATTCTTTTAAAGTAATTAGTCTATAATAAATTGTATATGTGATATGTATAAATACCTTAGCTTGGGGGCAATTATGGGGTTTCTAATGATAATAACATACTTTAGCAACTAGTTAAGTTTACATGTACAACTATATTATATAAGTCTGCATATAAAGCCTCTACCTATGTAATTATTTTTTGAAAGTAATTAGTCTATAAATTGTATATGTGATATGTATAATTATATGATATAAATCTGTACACTGTATAATTATCCAAATCTAAAATTGTATATGCTATGTATTGTGAAAATAGTTGAATAAACCATATTGTATTGTAATGTACTATGTTGTATCATTTAAGAAGGATCTTAGTATCTCTATCCTACACGTACATTCCAATTTAATGAGAGTTAATCAAAAGTAATATGTTAATAATAAAGAAAAGGAATGAAAATGATTCATAAACGTAGAAGCAGGGTGAGTATTAAGAGATATTTGCCCTTGACCTGATTTATAGCGTTTAATTCAACCCTCTTTCATATTTTCAATGATAGCTGTATATTAGCCCATATGTATATATGGTTGCCTACCCGGAATTCTTTAATTCTGTTATTTTTAAAATCGATCTTTGATAATAACGTTAAGCGTTTTTAATTAGAACACATAATTTAATAAATTTAATTAGGGTAATTAGATTTATGTAATTAATATAAATGTTATGCATTATATCGTAAATAATCGCATCCCCTCTTGGTAATAACTATACATTAACGCATATGTTCGCATGTATACATGGTTGCCTATCCGAGGCGAGGAGGTGAGGCGCCAGAACCCTCCATCTACCCCTACTAATACCTCAGATACATATTCAAATTTTGATTACAAAAAATTCGCAATAAATTTGTGATAAGCTTTGGAAACGTAACCATGATTGCATGTTGCTTATTTCACGATTTATTTATTTTCACAATTTTGGTGAAAATGAATGTGCCCGAAGCAATTATTAAGGAAGCCACCAGCGTAGCTTCAAGTTTATTGCCAGAAAAGTCATCTTCAAGATACCAGCGTGAATATATTAGTACGGGAAATAACAGTTGTACCACGATTTTTAACGTTTATGATGGAAATAAAACAAAATCTTCTAATGTAAATAATGCTACTAACTTGTAAAACTGACAGTTAACCTGTAAAAATTTTACAAGTTAGTAGCTTTGTTAAAATAAACTTTCTTTATCTTCAAACGTCACAAAAGTGACAGGTTTTGTGACTCAAATGACAAGGTAAAAATAGCATTTTGTGTGCTTAGGCGCTTCTTTCTTTTTTTATGAGCTTAGGCAGACAAAATGAACAACAATAATTTTCAACAATGTAAATATAATTTATTCACAATCGATACATAATGTGTTCATTACTGACGTTTAAAAAGTTAGAAAGTAGTTTATTATACATCAGAGTCAATAATAAGTTCTCTTGGTTAGTAATGAGTTCTCTTGGTTAGTAATATCCATTACTTACCTTTTGCTCGTTCTAAATATTCTCAACAGATGGCAGAAGTTTTCGTATCTATCTTTACTTTTAGCAGGTAACAAACAGTCAGTCACTGTTTTAGCAACTTCTCGCTATTCCGGTGGTGTGCAACTTACATCAGTTTCACTATCAGGCATTTTAAATCGTGTAAATTGCAATTAGGAGCAATGTAATTAAATTTGGTTTAGTAGTGACACGAATTTACTTTGACAATTGTTGCAGCAATTGTCATTCTATCGCCACCTGAATAAAAACGCTGGTGTTGTGTCCTATATATATCAAGTATAAGGTATCAATGTCAGAACATAATTATGTACGATTGTGAATAAAATAGTATACATACCTCGGCGGGAAGACATTACGCGTCGAGCAATTGCAGCCCTTGGCGCTTCGCGCCTCGGGCAGCAACATTGCTCTCCGCGTAATGTTCTACTTCCCGCCTCGGTAAGTAATCTACTATTATTACAAACTAATCATATTACAAATTATTAGTTGTTAACGTTAATGTGAAACACACAGTTAGTAATAGGGTCATTCCATGCGAAATCGATCACTAAAATGGGTCGATCTCACGAATTTCAATGAAAATCCCTTATGAGGTAGCAATCAACTAAAGAACATAACTTTCATTCATCAATTTGCTAGATTACGCAGAACTTCGGAAATATTCAAACTGAAAAAATTATCAAAACTGCTTGCACGCCTTTAAAGAAATATAAATATCTCGAAAAGTATTTACTCTAGAACAAATATCTTTTTTGTATATTACTCACTAGAAGACGGGCTTTTTGGACATCCTAATAATTTTTTGTTATCAAACGTATTTTTATTTTTTTCTAAACGAAATATTTAAAAAATGCAGAAAAATCGGTGTGGTCACATTTTTAAAAATCTGAAAAAAATTGTACAGATTCTTTGAACATTTTTGTATTTAAATTCCAAATTGCAAGCTGGACGTTTTAATAGTTTTGGCAGGGTAAATTTTCAAAGACCGCGTGCAGACAGCCGGCGCACCATAGATCACGGTCAACCGGCGCAACCCGCATTCGCTACCTTCTAGTTAGTAATAATACCGTCTATATTTCCAGCGGTCGGTCTTAACTAATGTACATAAGATAAATGTATATATGTGTGGATATGATTATACCTCCTGATTAGTTAATTACGTACGTATTTAAATCGATTTCTTCGGGTGTGTTACATAAAGCATTTTTCTTGCGGCCATCAAAGACCCTAAAATATTATAATGCAATAGCTTAGATACCATTTTTGTTTACAGAAGATGAGTTGTTTTTGATCCTAAATTTATAAAATAGATTTTCACTGGGTTAAACTGGGTGCTATTGTAGGTAGCAACCAATCACTAGCTTACGTTTCACAAAACACTGGCGTTTAATTTTTTCCGTTGTTTGAATTTTGTTTTTTGCATCGCCATGGAAGCAGTACTGCCAAGATATTGTGATCAGTTAAAATTTTAATTTTTAAAAACTTTTCGTATATAATATCACAAGTGGTCTGTTTTTTTCCGACAAAATTTGTCGTTTCAGATATGAGTAGCTTTGCAACGAAAATTACACGAGTCGACGCAGGAGACGAGTGTAATTTTCCAAAAGCAAAAGCTACGAATGTCTTAAACGATAAATTTTGCAAGAAAAAATTAGACCACGAGTTGTATTCGGCTAGACAATCCACCGAGCAAATTTTTATTTAGCGTGTGTAGTTAATATTAATTTAATTAAATTTGACATTTCATTTTGACAAGTGGTTTTTTCTTAGTGAAAAAACCACTAGTGGTTTTTTCACTATAAAACTAATTTCATTGGTCCCAATTTGAAAAATTCTGTAATTTGATTGGTTAAAAATTTTCGAGTTGGATTGTCAATATTAAAAAATGTTCTAAATTAAGACGTTTGAAGATAAACTAGTATGTATATGTCATTCGGCGCAAAACTGTCTTTGTGTGCTTCAGCTGACATTACTGCCTCACTAGCGTTCGGCAGAAAGTTCCCGTTTTACGCCTAATAACATAATCTACTATTATTAATATGGTGTTTTGATAAATGGACGTTTACAAATGAGCACAACAAATGAGTAACAAATAAAATTTTTTACATGCATACTAGACCGTAAAATCGCATGTTCTGGACTAAAAAGGTTGACGTAAAACTGACAAATGTGACACAGTATGAAAGTACTTTTAGGGATTGTGACCTGTCGTAGACAGTATTTGCGTACAGTTAACAAAACTAAATAACTAAACTAAACTAAAAGAACTAAAGGTCGAAAAATATACTTTCTTGATGACTGATGAGATATGGTGAACGTCGTCCCTCCCGTTTCTAAAGTGTGGGTAGGTGAGAATATAAAGTGTAAGAGATATAAGCTTTTATTGAAGGACTTAACATAGTTTTTTGCACTCCGTAGACTAAAAGTGCCATTTTAATCTTCCGTTTGTAAGACTAAAGTGTCACTTTTAGTCCCGGAGGGATTAGAATTACTTTTAATCCCGGAGAGATTAAAAGTAAAACAAATGTTAATTTAACGTCGAAGTTGGCCGCGAAACAGTCATTGTGAACATACCACAAAACATGCTAACCTTTCTTTTGTAATGTCAAAGCGTTATCATATGTCACACATTTACACAAAATTACAATAGTAAGGTTAGGTGTGTTTGCGGCATGTTCACAATTAACGTTTCTGGAGGGATTAAAAGTAAACAAACAAATTAATGTTACTATGCCAACTAGTTTAACCAAATTCAAAATACAATATGAGTTAATTATTGTGATTTATATGTACAATGACATAGACATAAGCACAATTAACAAAACTAAATAGTCAATCTTCAGGTTTATGAAATAATGTGGAAGCTGTTAGATTATCAACCTTCACTTCTTCGAGTACAATCGGGATGTCAGGTTGTTCGTAGATGTACGGATAGAGGAATTTGTACCAGATCAAATTTTATTTTAATATTGAATCGTCTGGCAATACTATACTTAGCATTTCCAATCGGTTTTGTAATTGTAATTACATTAATTTGACAACTATACAATTAGATTGTACATTTTTAACTATTTTTTTATATAATATAACTTTAACTCAATGTATTAGGCAAAACGGAGTGCAAAAAATAGCGTATATACCACGGAACTAAAGTGCCTTTTAATCCCTCAGGTGATTGCTGCCCTCGACTACGTCTCGGGCAACAAACTGCACCTTCGGGATTAAAAGAGGCACTTTAGTCCCTTGGTATATAATATACTATTTTTTTATTGGTAACCTATTTTGCTTATTTAAAGTACGCCTCAGCGTGCATAAATCCAACTTTCAAAAACGCGCGTGTTTTAAAGTTTCCATGGCAACATCAACAATCCGAGAAACGCCAAGTTTAAATATGAACTTTTCAATGACTGATCTGACAGGAGTACCTTGTAACGCCAAATAAAATACTAGTAACAAATGTTTCAAAAGCTTTATTCATATATTCAACAATCTTAATTTTTTAAATGAATGTGAAAAGTACAGTTGGTATTGTTTGAAATACTTATACTTCGGTTTTTTAAGTCAGAAGAAATGTTGTTCAAATTAACAGTGCTAACATTTTCGGAACTCACTGGGATGCGCTTCCACTAATGGCACTTTCAATTATGTTCGAAATTCTACTTATTGCTTATACTTTCTTCAACGTAACCAGCCGCCACCGCTGCCGATTTCCATCCTACTTGTCGTTGGATTTGATCTATTGTCATGCCACTATTCGCCATAATGGTAGCAGACGTACGTCGGAACGCATGACCCGTGTATTTCTCAGGATCGTCCGATTTAAGATAACGTGCAATTTGCAAGGGACATGATCCAAATGTATTAATACCAACCACTTGATTGGTGCACTTCCCCTTATCATACCGTAAGAAAACTCGGTTTGTACTTACATCTTGGGGGCGCAATGATAAATACTGCTTCACCAAACGCACATAACTAATTCCATCACTGTCGGCAACAGTAAAACGTCGACCCTTGACTGTCTTGGATGGTCGGATTGTAATAAGCAATACGCTTCCTTCTTCCTGGATGTCATGTAAGCGTAAATCGCATAATTGACATCTTCTACAAGAGCCAAAGATTCCGCAAATGGCTACCATCTTTAAAAATAAATACGTAATGTCCGGTGCATCTATGAAAAACTTCCGCAAATCGTCTTCCTGGAATGCCTTCTTGGCTACGTCATTCTTGCTAATTGCCTTAATGAATGCATGCACTTTCACAAACGATTTTATATCAACCCCTTTGTTTACCCTCAACATACTTTGCAATTTCGAATGGATAGCCCACATAGTTGACGCCTTGTACTGCTCCGACATTTTCTGAAGGTAAGCCATTACAACTCGTTCATCTGTATCTGTTATCTTTTGCTCTTCCATCCATTTGATAAACTTGTCGTATTCTTTTTTATAAGCGTGTTCCGATTTTTGGGGTATTAACCGCGATTCTGCTTTGCTGTATAAGTTATCAATATTATGACTCATTTTTAAACGAAATACAACCAGTAACAACTGTGGTCAGAAAAATTATTCTCAAGCGACAGATTGAAAATTAATTTTTGTTTTTTTCATTTTCCATGACAACGAAAGGTATACTGATTTTACATCACTAACGTAACCATTTTACATTATTAGTTCTTATTTCCAGTTTTTGTAATATTTACCAGTATTATTTATGATTTCAAAGTGTACCAATAAAAAAAACTAGCGTAAAGTATTCGTGGATAACTGGTCTTTAAAACACTTGCTCTATTTAAAACTCGCGCGTGTTTTAAAGACCTCAATATCCACTTATACTTTAATATACTTAAAAAACCTTACAGTAAAGGGAAACGACTTATATTTTACACCTTTTGCAGCAAACATACATACCATTCGTCCGCCAAAGCTGTCGACTTTTTGAATTAGAAAAATGTTATTCAATAAAATTAATGCTGCCATATTGTTAATAAATAATATAATTTCAATAAAATTATCAACTAAATATGCTATGTTTACTTTATCAACTTTTCTAAAGTGTGTAAAAAGCATGCTCGACTTAAATGTTAAATTACATAAATGGGAGTTCAAAAATGTGTATGGTCAACAAATACAAAATTATGTGCAGCGTGATAAGGGCTTGTGTTAACGCCACCTCTATCACGCAGTTTCTACGTGATCATTCCGCTCTCCACTCGAATACAGTATAGTACAGCGTGGAAATAAATGATTTTCATCAAGTTCCCTTTGGAATTTTTTCACATGTAAATTTTTCTGTACCGCTCTACTCTTTTTGATTTATTCTTGTTTATTGTTTCCAGCCTTATTTTGTGGAACTCCATAATCATGAAATAAATAAAGATTATTAAAAGTTTCACAGTTTTATTAAAATATACCTGACAATATTGTTTCGACAGCTATGCTGTCATTATCAAAGGTAATATAATTATAAACAAACACGTCGCTAAGGTAGATACAAAATAGGTAACTAGATAAAATAATAATAATAATAATAAAAATTAATAATAAAAATCATAATTAAACATCTAATACTTCCAGTAACGGAGAATTACTGAGCTCAAGTTGTTCATTCATTAAAGGTACCCTGAGTTTGTGTTTGTATATCTCAAAGTTCAGTTTTTATCCAAAAAACTGAACCAGATTATTAACACGATAGGTTACAAATCGAAATACTCTGTTAGAAATTCATTAGAATTAGTAGATAAGCTGCAAAACATACATCTTCCACCACATTCAAAACTTGTTAGTTTTGATATTTGCAACATGTTCTCCAGAATACCCCCACAAGAATGTATTCCTCTATTAGATAGTTTCTTGATCAATAGTAATATAGAATTAGTTAAAAGGTTAGAGTTAATTCAATTATTTGACCTTTGTATAAGTCAAAATTATTTCACTTTTAATAACATAATTTATTTACAAAAGGATGGTTTACCTATGGGTAATTCTCTAAGTCCTCTATTAGCTAACATATTTATGGACAAGTTTGAAGATCGAATATTTGAATTAAACCTCTCTAAACACATTATCTTCTGGTTTCGTTATGTTGATGACATTTTAGCTTGTTTTGACAGTTCTTTTGAGGTTATCAATGAATTTTTAATTCTTATAAACAATATCCATCCTAATATAAAATGTACACTAGAAACAGAACAAAACAGGGCTATAAACTTTCTAGACTTAAATATCAAGATTAACGCAGACAATCTTTTTGAATTTTCCATATACAGAAAACCAACACAAACAGACATAACAATACCAAATGAATCTTGTCACCACAATACACATAAAATAGCAGCATACAGATCATTAGTACACAGAGCTTTAACTATTCCACTAACAAAATCAGATTTTAGCAAAGAGATATCAACCATTAAACAACTAGCACATGCAAATCATTATAATCCGAACATGATTGACACTTTAATTAAACAAAAAGATTATAGGTTAGCTATCAAAAGAATATATCCCATTGACAATCAAACAGAAGACACAAATTACATATCTATACCATATTTTGGCAAAATATCAGAAAAAATTGCACATATACTAAGAAAAACCAACAATTATAAAATAACATTTAAAACCAACACTAACACTTTTTCATTTTTATTTAATGCTAAAGACAGAACACATGATATCATGAAATCGGGCATTTACCGTTTAAATTGTTCTTTTTGTAGTTCGGTATATATTGGACAAACACTTCGAAATTTTGACATAAGATATAAAGAACACGTACGTCATTACAAAAATAAACATCCTGAAAAATCGAATTACGCCAAACACCTTTTAGAACAAAATCACACAATGACTCCTCAAAATAATATTAAATTCCTACATTTTTGTAATAACAAACGCAAATTAGACATTTTAGAAGCCTTTGAGATATACAAACACAAACTCAGGGTACCTTTAATGAATGAACAACTTGAGCTCAGTAATTCTCCGTTACTGGAAGTATTAGATGTTTAATTATGATTTTTATTATTAATTTTTATTATTATTATTATTATTTTATCTAGTTACCTATTTTGTATCTACCTTAGCGACGTGTTTGTTTATAATTATATTACCTTTGATAATGACAGCATAGCTGTCGAAACAATATTGTCAGGTATATTTTAATAAAACTGTGAAACTTTTAATAATCTTTATTTATTTCACTTTTTGATTTAGTACTAAATTAGTTCTGTCAATAAATGAAATCAATCTGTCAAACAATTCATAGAATTGTATATTTTGAGGTTATGGTACTGCCTTCTCTATTTTCGTAGAGCGGCACGTCGTGCTTTTACATGGGGAATGCAATGGTAACTTGATGAAAATCATTTATTTCCACCCAGTATAATATAGAGCCTAATCAATCCTAGAGTTCCTAAATGAAAACTTTAATTCTGTCAGAGCTTAGTTGATATTTAGGAACTCTAATCAATCCAGTAAACTAGGATATCTTTATCTTACCGTAGGTTAACAAATAATCACTATTTTTCAGCCTCGGAAATTGACAGATGAGCAACGAGTAATCATCATTTGACGTTTGACGTGTCGAACTCGTATTCAAAAGATATAAAATATGAAAGATGTAGTTTAATGAACGTACACGTAAATAATAAAGATGAGGAAATACGATAAAAATTGTATACATGTAATATAATGAATGTACGTGTTTAGTGTTTGTGTGGCATTATTGATGTGTTAAGTATCAGTAATAGTTCTCTCATATTTTTTTGCAGGGTTTTTCCAATTTGATGCAATAACATGCGAATAAGACGCACATTTTTTATAGGTTTCAGTTTAGTGATATGGCTTTTAATAATATATGTAGCTGTTGTAAGTCGTCAAGTAACCATAAGCGATAGTAATGATAATGTAAATAATCGACTACAGAAATTAGAAAATGGAATTGTAGAACAGTTTAAATTAAATAAGCATTTTATTAATGAGCTTCATACAGTAATAGAAGCCAAAAAGCAAGAGGCAGTTGTAGATAATGAAATTGAAGTACAGACGAAAAAAGAATTCAAAGGAACTGTTATTCCAGTTTTAGTATTGGCATGTAATAGAGTTAGTGTAAGCCGTTGTTTAGATCAGTTGATACAGTATAGACCAAATCCTGATCAGTTTCCTATCATAGTTAGTCAAGTAAGTTAAAATATTGAGTTATTTTTGTTTTGATATTATGTTTATGTATTGACAGCAATTAATGCAGCACTTGCTAATTAACTAAATAAAATATTAACTAACAAGTGATGTAACATCTCCAGTTTAGTTTTACTAGCACCAGTTTTATCTTCTGATGGAATTTATTCAGATTTATTAACAGTTGAATAAAATTTAGATTATGCACATGAATCATCGATGATTGTAGAAATCTGCTGTGCATAGCATTTATTGTTTTAATGTTTAAAGTAATAATATAAATAATGAATAATTGTTTAACGAATTTTCCAGTGAATTACTTGGTTCAATGTTGTGTTCTGCATTTGTTTTTGTTATTTTAATTAATTTTTAATTTAAACTTGAATGATAATATAACCTTGATTTAAATTTAAATTTTTAATTTAATATATTTAATTGAAAATAAAACCACATGTTAATTGTCTGGTATTTTAAGTTTTGAAGTAAAAACTTTTTTCTATTACTTCGAGATCTAAAAGGACTCAAAAACAAATGTGCATTAAAGTTAGATTTTTCTAGTGTTACTTGATGAATCTAGATTCAAAAATTAAAAAAAATTGTTTTGTAACCCTGGTAACCGAAATTAACAAATGACATGTTTTGTTTCATTGGGCAATGTTGAATGTGTTGAATTGTTATCTGAGATTATCACTATACAATCCATAGCCCGCTGAGAAATGGTTCATAATCTACTTATCTCTTGACATTACGACATTTTCAATTTGTTTAAGAAGTAATTATGTAAATGTAAATTCGGTATCAGGGTTACAAAAATATAAGTATTTGAGGTCAGATTACAGTACTTGCTTTCAAGAATGAGAGTTTAGGTTTCAGTACAATACAGTTTTTCAGGTTGTGGTTTGAATTCTAAGTCCCTGGTCGAAATAAGGAAGCAAAGAGTCGTTTTTAAAATATTGCAAAAAAATTTGGAAATGCTCAGTGCATTATTTTTAAATGTTAAATTCTGAGATATTTATGTCAGAGAACCAACAAAAGAAACAGCATTTTCAGTTCTGTTCTAATGATACACAAAATATCGGTTCTGGCAATTTTTCAGGTTCCAGTTTTGTTTTTGTCCATGTTTTTGGTTACAACCCACTGACCTCATGATTTTTAATAATGCAAATCAAAGTTTTAAAACCTGAATGTTTCATTGAAATTGTTGTTCTCAAAAATGATGTCATTTATTTGTTGTTTATTTAATTTACTATTATTGCGGCAATTATTTAATCTTATTTTATCTCAATTAGCAGTTTTTGTAAAACTTCCAACTTGTTTACATTCAAATTCTTATCCTTTTTATTTTTGGTATTTATTCAGAGCAAATTATTGAATAATTATAGTATATACAGGGTGTCTCAAAAATAACGAACAATAACGCAGAGAGTTAAAGAGCGGCCGAGGTAGAATCTAAAACCGAAGAAAAAAAACTCTATCTTGAAAAAATTATTTTTTTTGTAAATTTGTAAAAAATTGTTTGCAATACTTTTTGCTAAGACGGTCCTGTTGTATTTTGGATCAGTTTGATAGTAAATAATAAGTCATCCAGCATTGGGATAGTCAAAACATTGTTAAGTGATATGTGCAGAGTTAAGCAGAAATTCGGAGAAGTCGATTTAAAAACACGAATATTTCAAGGTCAAGTCTTTATAAAAACAATGACATATCACCGTAATAAGCGTTTTTGTTATAAACTGCATAGTTGCAAAAAAATCCCAAACGTTTGATGATAGCTCATCAAACTAATAATTTTTATTATCAATAGTTTAGTCGAAGGTGTTTTCTAATTATATAAAATAGATTAATGGTAAAAATTGCTCGTATTTAATAAAACGTCATTTAATTTAATATTAATTATGAAAATGTTCTTTTTAAAAGTTTATCTTCTGTTTGTTTTCGAATATTTATTAAAGAACGTAAAAATGTATTTACGTTGTGTATGCCTTTTTAAAATTGCGTTATTTATTTTACATAGATCACACTCTGTGTATTTTTGCCTAATGGCTAGTGCAATATTTTATTTACAAACACAGAATACGAAAGAAAGAATTGCTGAGGAAAATCTGCGAAAGGGGATGTTTAATACAAACAGTGTTTACAGGTTGAATTTATTCTATGATGGTTTCAGTTTTACGTTTTACAGAAAAGGTTTACTATTAAACTTAAGTATTAATTCTTCAGGTTCTAGTAAAATATATTAGCATCGCAGATTAGAACCGATTTTTTGCATTTTCCGCCGTCTCACCTTGGCATATTTACAGATGCAAATAACAGTTTTTCATATTTTTTACTAAATAGTGATGAAAAAGCTTTGTTAATGTGTACTTTCATGAGAAAAAATTTTACCTAAGGTGTTTTCGACAAACAGGTTTTTTTCTAACGTTTTATGTGATAACAATATTTTTTTGCCTTAAATGTTGTTAGAATTTGTGTTCCATTCTAACAACATTTTCCAAGATTCTGCTGGGGAAGATGGTTTTACTTTAAAACATGTCAAGTCGCGATGCATTACAAAAATTTGCCAACGAGAATTTCACTTTGTAATTCACTTTTAAATTTCGGTGGTTATCTTTCTTTTAGCGTATAGCAATGAATGATGAAATATGGATATCCACTCAGACCATAAAGTAAGAATAATTTTTAAACGAATAAAATTTTAAATTGTGAAATAAAAATTATTTATTTGAACAGTTGATTTTCAACAATTACATACTATTTAAAGGTGTAGTACAAAAAAATATAAAAAATTTAAATTAATAGAATCTAGAAGTTCTACTACTTCTCTAGTTTTCTGGTAATTCTAGTATTCCTCCTACAAAATTAACATTATTCAATACACGAGAATAGTAAGAAAAGCTTTGAATTGAACAATTGAAGATTAATAAACAAGAATCAAGCGGAGAAAATGTGCGCATGATGGCATGACGGAAAGTGTGCGTAGAACTATTATAAAAGAATATGAAAAACTGTTATTTCTTCTTCTTTTTTGAAATCCCTGGTACCCATTGGGGTGTCGGGTTCTGTTAAAACTGTTATTTGTAATTGTAATATGCCTGTAAATGCCAAGGTGAGACGCCAGAAAATGCATAAAATCGGTTTTTTGCGATTACAGCGCCACCTGTTGTGAAGATAAAAAATGTTTTAAAGAAATTATTCATATTTTGATGAGTAGAATCTAAATGTGCAATAAAATTTAGGGGTTCCCATTTGAATTTTTAAAGTTGCCCTGCTTAGGAGGCGAAAGCGGGGTCAGGGGGGTTCCTTTTTGGCGTCTTTCGATAGAGCACATCGACATTAGTAAGATCACCCATCGTCTTGTTAAAAATTTTTAACCTCCCGCATTTTAAAAGGGGTGTACGGGTGGTCTGGACCACCCTGTATATGTATGTAGTATATTATATATAATTTATTAATTAGAAATATTAATGCGTGTAGAGATATACAAAAAAAACTCACCTTTAATCTCTCATAAGCGGACGGACGTATTTGTTGTTCGGACAGTTTTCCTGCACTGATAAATGACACTCTCATAGCGTACACTCTCTTGATCAGACACCCTCTTGTGCGGATACAACACCTGGAACCGAATCCGTCCGCTCAAGATGGATTCCACTGTATATACAAGGTGTCCCAAAGTCAACATCATCCCTTGGAGGGCTGATAGGACAGCTCATGACTGTCCAGAATATCAAAATATGACCTTAGTAAAAAATTGTTAGTTTTTGAGATATTTTTATGAATTTTGTGAAAATCGACACCTTAGGTCAGTTGTTCGAGTGCCACCCACAAAATTCCATATTTTAAGATTCTAGTTTTTGGTACCTGAAGCCGCAATTACATATGACTGCTGCAGGAAGTGCAAGTCAGATAAAAAGGTCTTTTTTAAAAAGATGCCGTGCTTGCATTCAACTTGATGGCAAGCAATTTAAACACATTATTTGATTTTTGGTTGTGTTCATGTTAGTTTTTAATAAAATCCTGTCACTTTAATTTAACAAGTGTTTTCATTCGAATTCCAGATTATTGAAATAATTTCACAATTAGCTCCTTTTACGGTAAAATAGCTATGTATTTCTTTTCTAAAGTAAAACAGAAAATGTTATATCATTTTAAAAACTACACTAAACGAGCAATTTTTTAAAATAACTTCCAGGTTAGCATGGTGATTTTTTACAGTATTAAGAATCTAAGTTAGCTAATAAAAAAATGAACTCATGAATCGGGCAAAGATGTTTTTTTTCCAAAGGTATGGCACAATTAATTTCTATTTTAGACTTTGAGCAATAGCAGGGCTATTCAGCGTTGTGTACCAATAATTAGAATCTTAAAATTTGTAGGAATTTTGTAGCTGTGTAACTCGAAAAACTGATCTAAGGTGTCAATTTTCACAAAATTTATAAAAGTGCCAATATCTCAAAACTTACAATTTTTTACCAAGGTCATATTTTGATATTCTGGACAGTCATGAGCTGCCCTATCATCCCTCTAAGGGATGACTTTGACTTTTGGGACACCCTGTATATAAATCTAAGTACTATATAAAATACCAAGAATTGCTTGAGGTTGACGTTAAATTTTTTTTGTGTATATAGTGACTATAAAATGGTTTAAAAATAAATATTTCAACTGCTTTAAATTGGGCCATTAAAATAAAAATAGGTTGTTGTATTTCCTTTACAAAATACTTCTTAAAAAACATATTCTGCTTTATTCTAGAAAATGAATTTTTATTTTATAACTAATTATGATGAAATATTATATCAAGAAGAAATTCATTATCATTAAAAAATAATTTCACAGAAATTGATAACTGGATGCTTGTTTATTAAAAGCTATTTAAACATGTTAGTTAATTATTTCTTGATAAAACCATAAGATCAGGGTCTTTGTAAATATGACCCAGTTGAAGAAAAAGAACTTAGAGAGTCAGATTTTGTGTTCTGTAATGTACCGGGTGTCCCATTATATTTTTTCCTATTTACTGCTTATAACTTCTAAAGGGCTCGAGATAGAAATGTGCGGTTTTCACTAAAGTGTTTCAAATTAGCACAAGTTTTGTTTGGATACATTCAATTTTTTCTGTCACATTCGATTACGTCAACAAAAATGGCGGTTTTTTAACCATTTTTTTGTTGGCTTTTTTAATGGAACACCCAGTATATTTTTTGAAATCCTGAAAGAACCGTTGTTCGGCAATCCAGTGGCTTAAAGTTTTTTAAAATCGGCATAGACATGACAGAGTAATTGATTTTTAACGAGAAGCCTGCAAGATTAGAAACAAATATAAGAACAATAATTTATTTTAAACAAAGTAGTCTCTGAAACAAAAAGGTATATGTAGTTAATTAATTAAATGTTCAACATGTCTTCCTTCTTCATGTATGCATTTGTTCCAACGTAAATATAAATTAGTAAAGACCTTGTCTAGCATTTTTTCAGTAATGTTTTGAAATGCCTGGCAAATGTTATTCCTCAGCTCATTCAAATTGTGTAGTGCAGGATTATAAGCTAGTGATTTTATGTATCCCCATACAAAAAAATCGGGAACTGTTAAGTCAGGTGAATTGAGAGCCCACTGTACTGGGCCAATCCATTTGTTGCCAAACACAGTTTCTAGCTACTAAGGAATAATGAGGGAATGCCCCATCTTGTTGATAATACCTTTCATTTCTGTTACCATTTAATTGTATGTCTTAGTCTAACTGTGGATAAAAAATAATTCTAACATGTCTGTATAGTTATTGCCACATATTGTGTTTTCGGCGAAGAAAAATGGTCTGTATATTTTGTTTTTGCTAACAGCACACCAAACATTTATCTTCGGTGAATTCTTTTCATGTTCGTGGAACTCGTGAGGATTTTCTTCCGCCCAAATTCTGCAATTATGTGTGTTAACAGCTCCATTCAAATGAAAACTGGCTTCATTGGACATTATTAAATTGCAGTCGGGTATATTTCTTAAGATCCATTAATGTCTCACACATAAAAACACGTTTTTCGTAGTCTGGCTCGTTCAATTTCTGGTGGGTTTGAATTTTATATGGTTTTAATTTCAGCGCTTGCATAATTATATAGACTTTTGACTTGCTCATGTTGAAGTTTTGTTGGAGAAGCAATTTTTCTAATGGATATTGTTGGAGATCTCACAACAAACTCATATACAGCTACAGTGTCATTTAAAACATCATTGTTACCTGTGTTTCTTTTCTTGCGAGATCATGATCCATAGTTTTTAAAATTATGGAATCAGGTTCAAATTGTTGATGAACTCGGCGATTGTTTATTAAAATTTCTTAAAAAACGTCTTTTAGTAAAAGTCACTGATCTTGTTTCAGCAAAATAAATCATCACATTTGCCTTTTCTATGCCTGAAGATTTCAATTACAAGCATTAAATAATAATGAAATAAATAAAGATTATTAAAAGTTTCACAGTTTTATTAAAATACAACCTGACAATATTGTTTCGACAGCTATGCTGTCATTATCAAAGGTAATATAATTATAAACAAACACGTCGCTAAGTACGTACGTGTTCTTTATATCTTATGTCAAAATTTCGAAGTGTTTGTCCAATATATACCGAACTACAAAAAGAACAATTTAAACGGTAAATGCCCGATTTCATGATATCATGTGTTCTGTCTTTAGCATTAAATAAAAATGAAAAAGTGTTAGTGTTGGTTTTAAATGTTATTTTATAATTGTTGGTTTTTCTTAGTATATGTGCAATTTTTTCTGATATTTTGCCAAAATATGGTATAGATATGTAATTTGTGTCTTCTGTTTGATTGTCAATGGGATATATTCTTTTGATAGCTAACCTATAATCTTTATGTTTAATTAAAGTGTCAATCATGTTCGGATTGTAATGATTTGCATGTGCTAGTTGTTTAATGGTTGATATCTCTTTGCTAAAATCTTATTTTGTTAGTGGAATAGTTAAAGCTCTGTGTACTAATGATCTGTAGGCTGCTATTTTATGTGTATTATGGTGACAAGATTCATTTGGTATTGTTATGTCTGTTTGTGTTGGTTTTCTGTATATGGAAAATTCAAATAGATTGTCTGCGTTAATCTTGATATTTAAGTCTAGAAAGTTTATAGCCCTGTTTTGTTCTGTTTCTAGTGTAAATTTTATATTAGGGTGGATACTGTTAATAAGAATTAAAAATTCATTGATAACCTCAAAAGAACTGTCAAAACAAGCTAAAATGTCATCAACATAACGAAACCAGAAGATAACGTGTTTAGAGAGGTTTAATTCAAATATTCGATCTTCAAACTTGTCCATAAATATGTTAGCTAATAGAGGACTTAGAGAATTACCCATAGGTAAACCATCCTTTTGTAAATAAATTATGTTATTAAAAGTGAAATAATTTTGACTTATACAAAGGTCAAATAATTGAATTAACTCTAACCTTTTAACTAATTCTATATTACTATTGATCAAGAAACTATCTAATAAAGGAATACATTCTTGTGGTGGTATTCTGGAGAACATGTTGCAAATATCAAAACTAACAAGTTTTGAATGTGGTGGAAGATGTATGTTTTGCAGCTTATCTATTAATTCTAACGAATTTCTAACAGAGTATTTTGATTTGTAACTTATCGTGTTAATAATCTGGTTCAGTTTTTTGGATAAAATGTGATTAGGTGCATTGAAGTATGATACAACTGGTCTTATTGGCATATTCTGTTTGTGCGTCTTGACTAATCCATACAGTTTAGGTATTTGTGGGTTTTTATTAATGATTTGTTGCTTTTCTAATTCTGAAAAGCAGATATTGCAGTTTTCTAAACCTTGTTTTATTTCTTTTTGGAATTTTGTGGTTGGGTTTTTGTTTAAAGTTTCAAAATTTTCTTTATTAATAAATTCATTAACTTTTTGTATGTAAATATCTTTTGAAAGAATTACCAAAGTGTTACCTTTATCTGCTTTAACAGAAATTAGATTGTTCTCTGTGATTTTGTGTTTTATAGATTGAAGAAGTGATATGTTAGATGTGTTGTACATTTTGTCCTGTTTCAAAGACATCTCTTAACAAATTCGAAATTTGGAATTTTGCATAGTTATTATGATCTTTCTTAAGTATAGTTTCGCATTCAACGGCCAAAATTTCTTTAATTTTGTTGGTAAATTTTGGAAAAGGACAAAATTTGAAACCTTTGTTAAGAAATTGTGTTTCTCTGTCATTGAATGTTATATTCGACAAGTTTATGAAACGAGGATAAAAGTTTGCAGTGTTCTGACAATTAAGGTTATTTTGTAGTGTACGTTTTTGTTGTACAAGTCGATGAAGTTTATTTTTCTGTGTGGTGTATTTTTTGAATTTAATGTGACTGACGGTTTCTCTAATGTCAAATTGGATATTGTGTAATTTATGAGTAAGTTCTGTATGGAGTACCTTTATATAAATGTGCATATTGTCTCTTATACTAAACCATTTCTTCGATTCTTCTTTGAGCCATCTTCTTTTGGCATTCTTAATCACTTTTTCGGTAATCGAATTCTTGGTTCTGGTAGTGATGTTTACGTAGTTAGGAATAACCTGACGTTTCAGACATTCTTGGTTAAACCAAACATTCTGACTTGCGATTCCGTGTTTGATCATAAGTTTCTTGTATAACTTGGCTTGTTCTTCTAACGAAGACGAAATAATCTTGTTTATTGTTTCCAGCCTTACTTTGTGGAACTCCATAATCATTAAATAAAGATTATTAAAAGTTTCACAGTTTTATTAAAATACAACCTGACAATATTGTTTCGACAGCTATGCTGTCATTATCAAAGGTAATATAATTATTGATATTTGCAACATGTTCTCCAGAATACCCCCACAAGAATGTATTCCTTTATTAGATAGTTTCTTGATCAATAGTAATATAGAATTAGTTAAAAGGTTAGAGTTAATTCAATTATTTGACCTTTGTATAAGTCAAAATTATTTCACTTTTAATAACATCATTTATTTACAAAAGGATGGTTTACCTATGGGTAATTCTCTAAGTTCTCTATTAGCTAACATATTTATAGACAAGTTTGAAGTTCGAATATTTGAATTAAACCTCTCTAAACACATTATCTTCTGGTTTCGTTATGTTGATGACATTTTAGCTTGTTTTGGCAGTTCTTTTGAGGTTATCAATGAATTTTTAATTCTTATTAACAGTATCCACCTTAACATAAAATTTACACTAGAAACAGAACAAAACAGGGCTATAAACTTTCTAGACTTAAATATCAAGATTAACGCAGACAATCTATTTGAATTTTCCATATACAGAAAACCAACACAAACAGACATAACAATACCAAATGAATCTTGTCACCACAATACACATAAAATAGCAGCCTACAGATCATTAGTACACAGAGCTTTAACTATTCCACTAACAAAATCAGATTTTAGCAAAGAGATATCAACCATTAAACAACTAGCACATGCAAATCATTACAATCCGAACATGATTGACACTTTAATTAAACATAAAGATTATAGGTTAGCTATCAAAAGAATATATCCCATTGACAATCAAACAGAAGACACAAATTACATATCTATACCATATTTTGGCAAAATAGCAGAAAAAATTGCACATATACTAAGAAAAACCAACAATTATAAAATAACATTTAAAACCAACACTAACACTTTTTCATTTTTATTTAATGCTAAAGACAGAACACATGATATCATGAAATCGGGCATTTACCGTTTAAATTGTTCTTTTTGTAGTTCGGTATATATTGGACAAACACTTCGAAATTTTGACATAAGATATAAAGAACACGTACGTCATTACAAAAATAAACATCCTGAAAAATCGAATTACGCCAAACACCTTTTAGAACAAAATCACACAACGACTCCTCAAAATAATATTAAATTCCTACATTTTTGTAATAACAAACGCAAATTAGACATTTTAGAAGCCTTTGAGATATACAAACACAAACTCAGGGTACCTTTAATGAATGAACAACTTGAGCTCAGTAATTCTCCGTTACTGGAAGTATTAGATATTTAATTCTGATTATTATTATTATTTTATCTAGTTACCTATTTTTGTATCTACCTTAGCGACGTGTTTGTTTATAATTATATTACCTTTGATAATGACAGCATAGCTGTCGAAACAATATTGTCAGGTTGTATTTTAATAAAACTGTGAAACTTTTAATAATCTTTATTTATTTCATGATTATGGAGTTCCACAAAGTAAGGCTGGAAACAATAAACAAGATTAAATAATAATGTCGGAAAATGTGCAAACTAATAAATTTGACAATTACATGAAATTTCCAGTCTACTTTGTTTAAAATAAATTATTCTATACCATTTACAGTATGATTTCACACTTATGAAATATGATTTCACATTAACGAAAACTGATTTTACATAAATGAAAACAAAATTCATAATAACGAAAACTAATTTATCATTCATGAATTATGATTTTGCAATAATGAAAACAGAATTTGCAATTTTGAAAACTAATTTCAATTAAATGAAAATAGATTTTGCATAATAGGCAATAAATTGTAAAATTTTATTATAAAGACAAATTTTATTTTCTATAACTGTACTAAAAATGCCTCTTGGTAAACACAACAAAATTTTGCTGAATAACGGAGCTGGATTGTTCAAGAATATATGATGAAGAAAGAGATTGGAGAAGAGCAGCAAAGCTTTAGGTGTCAAAGTACATACAGCGTCTGCTGTCGGAAGATGTCCTTTTTTCAACCATTACAACCAAGCACCAGGCATTTCCGAATTTGGAATGCATATTTTGGAAGATATTGTTAATGTTGCAATTTAAGAGATGTCACATTTCTTGGATTTACAAACCATGTCGAACAGTATTATGCATCCTTCATCATTGTGGGAGAAAGACATTGTTGAAATTTAATTAATCTTAATTTTCAACTTATTCTTGTTTATAAAAATCTTGTTAAATCAACATTGTTTTCAATGTATTTACTTGAAAAACGTAACATTATAGGGAATAAATACAAGTTAAAATCTGTTTTCATTTAGATGAAATTGGTTTTCAAAAATGCGAATTCTGTTTTCATTATTGCAAAATCAGAATTCATGAATGATAAATTAGTTTTCGTTACTATGAATTCTGTTTTCATTTGTGTGAAATCAGTTTTCGTTAATGTGAAATTATATTTCACATGTGTGAAATCATACTGTAAAAGGTATAGTTACTCTGTTCTGGTATTGGTTTCTAATTTTGCAGGCTTCTCTTTAAAAATCAATTACTCTGTCATGTCTATGGCGATTTTAAAAGCTTTAAGCCACTGGATAGCTGAAGAACCGTTCTTTCAGGATTTAAAAAAAATACTGGGTGTTCCATTAAAACAAACCAACAAAAAAATGGTCAAAAAACCGCCATTTTTGTTGTGACGTAATCGAAAGTGACAGAAAAAATTGAATTTATCCAAACAAATCTTGTGCTAATTTGAAACACTTCAGTGAAAACTGCACATTTCTATCTTGAGCCCTTTAGAAGTTATAAGCAGTTAAAATAGAAAAAAATATAATGGACACCTGGTATATATTTATATTTGAAACAAGCATCAAGTTACAATCACTGAGCATTCACCACATTCTTAGGTTCTTAGATTATAGAAAATAATATAATAACTTTGAAATAACTTTTTTGTACAGCGTACATAACTTATGGAAAATAAATGGGTGTTTCTCCCGAAATCCACAATTTGGATGTGAAAAATTCTCGGAAAAGAAAAATGTTGAAATCTGTTTTTCTAGGAAATAGTATGATTAATTGATTGTATATAACACATACTGTTGATTAGTAGAGCTTAATCTGGACATTCTCGACCTTTACAGTGTTAAAATCCACGTAAATGATCCAAATAACATGCAAATGACAGAAAAGATTATATTTAATAAAAAAACTGAACTTTAATATGATAATAAAAAGATATTTCTAACACGATAATGCTTAATAATGGCTTAGTAATAGATAACGAAGTAAAATAAAAATTAGTAATTTTTATTTTACGTGTTATGACAGTCATCATGCTTCAGCTTCTCCATTTGTTTCTTTTCTGAATCATTTTTAATTTTTTCTCTTCTTTTCTTCTTTTCCACATTTTCTTTGCACCTCATAATGTAAGAACATGAATGTATGTAGGAGTTGTCATTTACCTGGACAAATTGTATTACGTGGAATTATAAATCCACGCAAATGACGCAATGAAAATGCAACGCGAATGACTATTTGAGCATTAATATAACATAGCGCCTAGACTATTTTCTTTGGAGGCTTCATACTACCTATGATTAAACAACACAAGTAGTGTATCAACTTACGAAAAATTCTTTTCTAAATTCAACACCAGTAAGAAATTATGATAACCACGTGAATGACGCGAAATAAATGTACTCTTACATCAAAGCATATAAACTACCTCTAAAGTTTATAGATCAACTGAACAAGACACTACATGTTGATTTCATTAAAATTACATATGCAAGCAATACATGTGTAATGCTGATATTATAGAAATACTGATACTATACGTGAAATTTAATAATGTTCTTCTCTCTTAGTTAGATCCACGCAAATGACGAAACTATCAGGGACAACATTTTATTGATTGTGTAGTAGTCGATGCTTAATATTTTATATACTAATTGACTCTGGATGAGAGCCCTATACTTGTTTTACAATTCTCCTTAATTAGAACAATAATGATTAACTGATGCCTTAGAAAAACTGCTTTTTACTTTGAGAATACATACTAGGGACATGCCACGTGAATGACATATGACATAATAAAGTTGACTTTTTATTGTTAAAAAAAATAGGTCAGTTGTTAATATATACCTGGTTAGATAGACTGCTATTACATCTTCACTGTACTGAACTAACAGGTAAAAAGGTATTCGTAATATAATATTAATTAAGCAGGGACAGTAAATTTAATATTTCTGAAGAATTACCCAAATGAGTTTTTTATATGATAAGAAATGCCTAACAAGAGAAATGAACCCTTTTAAGATCTTCCAGTATTTATATTATAAAATGTAAAGATTATAAAGTCAAGGTTGAAATTAAACATAATGTATAGGATGTATCACATTGTCCTGTAATTCGAATATTTGAAATAAAACATTCGAAAAATGACGAAACTTCTCAAAAGTTTCCAACAAGCCAGATTTTTGTATGCTGTTTATTTTGATGTTGTAAACAAGCTCTCAAAAGTCCTGCTGCATATCGCATGCGCAAACTTTTTTAAAAGAGGGTCGAAGGGGTGAAATTTACTTTCTGCCAATTATCTCGAAAACTATTAGGTTTTTGGAACAAATGGTTACTATAAAAATTGCTGCTTGTAAAATGCACTACAAAAAAGGTCATATAAATTTTCTTCATATAACTAACTGTTTCAATGATATAAGAGTCTGAAAGTACTTTATGGGAAATGAATCTCAGCCAAAATTCTTGAAACTTTGGTAAATGATACTCCCTAATGTGTAGATAAAAAGAGTCAACGAACACAAAAAAATTATCATTTATTATTTTTATTAATTTTATACTATATTCACATTATTCGTCTTACATCACCCACTGACCTGATAACCTTGACTTATGTTTTGACCAAAATCATCAAACATAATTATAATAATAGCAAGTTCCGATGTCCATCGAAAAATATCTCAAAAACTAGAAGACTTAGGAAACTGAAATTTTACAGGCAGGTGGGTCTTACCCCAAAGGGATGCATGAGTATTTTTAATCCTAAAATACCCGAGGGGGTCGCAGGGGGAGGCATTTCTTCAGAAATCATTATGGCTATATTTCTCTTGAATGACAAGCTACAATCTTCAAATTTTCACAGATTATACTTGAAGCAATTTTAAAGGTAAAGAAATAACAGTGTTTCATTCAGAGATTGGAGTAAGACAACATTCCAGGGGAAAAAAGTTTTCCTAAAAAATAATTATTAAAGAAACCTTGATTGAGAGTAATCTGTAAGAGATACATATATGCCACCACGAATTTTTGTGCAAATCTTTTTAGACCTACAGTTCGTTCATTTACAGTTTGCCTTTATCTGTTACTGTTTTTGCAGCATAAGGCATTCTGTGTTTGATTTGCAAATTTTATTGATTATTTCTTTTACATTTTGCTCATTATATGACTCTCGAAATACTTTTTGACCAATCTTTATATAACTTTTCCTAAGACCCCATACAAAAGTGAACAATACCAAACGCTACCGACATTAAGAAAGTGAGTCATATAACACGTGTATGTTAGGAACATAACACACGTGTGTGTTAGGAAAATATGACACGCTAAGCAATACCTAGATCTAGAAATCTATGAATTTTATTTACATTAAAATGATGACATTAATGTTTAATCCAATTTTGAGAAGCATTTTATCCATTATGTATCTATTCTTTTCTTATAAACATAACTTTAATTAATGTTTAATTTTTAATTAGTTATTTTAGCAATCAAAAAGAAATATCTAATAGATTATACCTAACGTAACCTCACTATAATGAATGAAAATTTTTGAAGCAAGTTTATCAAGATTAAAATCAGCGATGCAAACTGGGAGAAAAATAAAAGTAATATCAAATAGTTTAGTTAGGCAACCTCTTTCACACCTGGCATTATCATTGAAAACCTGTTATTATACCTAAACCGTAAATACAAGAAATGAGTCATCACAAATCACCTGGGCGACAGTGGGTTGCTTCCAAATCATTATTGTATTCCATCTCTCTCTATTGTGTAACAAATATATGAAAAGAAAAAAAGTAAACAATAGACAAAGAGAGATGGAATGCACTAAAGTTTCGGGAGTCTCCCATGGTTGCCCAGGTGATTTGTGATGACTCATTGCTTGTATTTATGGTTTAGGTATAGTTGAAGTTAGTTATGTTTGTTAAGTAGTTAAATATTATGAAGATATTATTAAATATAAATAAAAAATCAATTCTATGCCTCTCAAATTATTATATTATAAATCGTATTAGTAATTCAGTTAATTAATTTTGCTGCTATTCCCAAGGTTTAATTTTATACTATGTTTAAAGAAGTTACGAAGATATGATTTTTTAAAAATTGAAATTTACATTTAGTAAAAGAATCTATTAAAAAAATGTTAACAAACACCTATTCACTTTAACAATTGTGATAACAATACTTTTACATTTAACTTCTATTTGACTCTAAAAAAGTAAAATTAAGTTGTCAAGATAACTTAATTTTATTTTTCTTCAAAAATTGTATTCTTGAAAATTTAAAAAATAACATTTTTAAACATTTGAAATTTGGGGGGTCGTAGGAAAAATATTGTACATTACACGTTGGAAAGTGACTTTTCTGCACTCGTGCTTGCGAAAAGTTTCACTTTCTACACTAGTAATATAATATACTAAAACATTCTCAAAGAAACAAGCTATCGAATGGTGAAAACGGTATTAAAATCTATTTGGTGATTTTCGAGATTCAACAGCTTTTACGCAAACATAAGTTAATTGTAATTATTTGAGTGCGCGTGCACCTATAAATCTGCAGCTCAACTTTTGTAAATCGATCTCTTTTCTTACTGTGTTGATAGCTGGAGCAACCAGAAACGTGTTCGTTGATTTTTCAATTGGGGTTATGCTAGTAAACCTAATAATTCCAGCACACCCTATATATAGGGTATTCCTAATACACTAGCATAAATACATTAGTTTGTTATACACATATTTCTTTATGTTTTTAACAAATGCTGGATCATCTGGCATGTCTGTTGTATAAATAATTAAAAAAATACAAGGAAATGCCACTCTCTGCTTATAATAATAATCCAAGTGCTGCTATATATTGACATGATAATATTGGCTTTCAACATGCAGCACATATCGCCAGCAAAATTTTTGTAGAAGCGATAACAGGTTACTCCAGTGTGAGGCTTCTGATTAAATTCAATGTAAATAATCCAATATCAATAATATTGCGTATTGCTAGTTGCTGATTGCTGATGCTGCAGTGTGAGAGCTGCCTAAGATTACAGTGTAATAGCATCAGGTACTGAAGAGTGCTTTAATAAATTATTAGAACTAGGTGCCAACTGCTTACCCTAATGGGTAAGCTTTAGTAACTTGTTGCTTTTGTTAAAATACGAAAAAAGAATTCAAGCTCGGATCCTCACCTCTCTTACATCGCGTAGTTCAATAGGGTTTGGGTCATCCAGCGCTAGGTAGCGCTGGCTGTCTCGCCGAATACCGAGACACATAAATGAAAACACAATGCTTGTACTTAATAATTTAAGGATAAGTTATAAATCATGTATAGAATTCGGTCTGTTACAATTATGTAGTTTTAGAGAGTTATCGGATGTTCAGTTTCTCTATAGATTAATTACAAGTATTACAGATTGTCCACCACTATTACAACAAATAAATTTTATTCACAATCATATTGCAATATGTACATTTCATATGTTGTAAAAACCTTGGAAAGTAAGCTATAGCACCACCAAAGTGGTTAACAATTTCCTTTACATGTCTGTAAAACTGACATGTAAAGTTATGTCCAACTTTTTTTTCTGAATAATTTAAAACAGGACGTTTTATCCGACTTAAATTTAAGTTTTTATAAATATATTTAACGCTAAAAACATATTTTTTATTTAATATTAGTTTTATTTTTATTTTTCCGTATTTTATATTTAATAATTTTAATTTATAATTTTCTAATTTTAAAATACTGAGCGCATACATTGCCATCTAGCGGCGAAGAATGAAACCTTACTTAAAATTTCTTGTGGTCGATAGATGGCTCTGATTGAAATTATGACCAAGGTCCGTCAAAGTGACATTTTGGCTTAAAAGGTTGTCTAGAACGAATTGAACGAAATTTTCCCTATTCAGATTTCGAGTTGGCTTGTGACGTCATCTTGATATACGTTAACCATATCCTGATTTGCAAAAATTCTCAAAACTACGTCACAAAAACAAAACAATTTCGTCAAGTATTGAATGTATAGGGATCGAGACAACCTTTTAACCAAAATGTCACTTTGACAGACCTTGATTATGACAGCTTATAAAAAATTTATTTTAAAATTTAAAATTACTTTTTATTTTGATTATCTGAAGTCTAATTATTGTGAATAAAATAGTATACATGTTTTGTTGATAAAGTTTCCACGTCTCACGATATTGTTTGACCTCGACGTACCGTCTCGGTCAAACAATTATCGCTTGGCTTGTAAAGATATCCTTTACCAACTCAACATGTAATATACTATTAACATTCCCGTTTACCCCACTAGAAATAATAATTTATTTGCACCATCCTTTTCAAGAACTAATTCTTATCTTAATTCCCCACTTATACGTATTGTTCGAATATACAATCAAAAATATAATTCAGTTGATCCTTTTTCAATGTCCTTAATTTCTTTTAAAAAGAATATAAAAGCCTTAATCAACTGATGAAAGTTGCATCATCTTTTATCATTTTTATAATTAATTTTTATAATTAATTCTAAATGTTTTTTTTTTCACTTGGCTTCAGTAATATACTGTGTTAATTAAGAAGTATTTGTACTTGGGATTTAATCTTGTTGGGGTTTAATCTTTAAATAAATAAATAATTAAAAAACAAATGAAAATTTAAATTTCATAATTTATAATTTCAATGATTATTTTTTGTACTTTGCGTTTATATCAAGGCTCATTCAGAACCGAAAGTAGTGCTGAACTAGCTCATTTGAGTTTCGAATTAGAACTAGTGTAATTTAGTTTTTCGAGGTTGTCAGTCATGAACCATGACAAATGAAATGTCATTGAAATCATTGTTAAATTAAAATTTGAATTTTCAAATGTCAAAATTTGACATTTATCGATTGTTCATTGTAAATCATGTCGTATAAAACTTGTTCTTTAAGGAGGATACAGCGAAATGTAAAAATGTAGAGAATGACGTGAAATTTAAACCTCGAGTTCTTTGACACTTATTCTATTCGGTAACTTTTTTTTATAATCTTCTTGTGTACCATTACCGAGAAAAATGGAAAATAAAATCCAGAATTTAACATGGGCTCTTATGGAGACCATCTAACCTTTAGCAGTTTTAACGAAAAATTATGATGAATGTAGGGAATCTGATAAAAAACTAAAATGACATACTCTCATATTCGAAGAACAATGCTGCCCAATATTTTTGAAATCTTCTGTCTAGTTAATGCACAATAATAATTTAAAGTAAACAAAACAAGAATTTTTCACGACATATGCGAAAAGACAGCAGAGATGTAACAACACCTCATAGCGCGCGAATTCAAATAACAGAACAGAAAGATGACATATAATGACTGTTATAATAATCTATATTTTATTGTATTAACTAATAATCATATATTTTATTAATCAAATTATGTTGAACAATTCAGTCTTCTGCGTTAATAATATCAGAATACAAATGTTAATTCGACGGAAATATTGCAAAATGTAAAATTACCTTTTGCAATGTGATGAATACAATTTATCATCACAATCAGAATATCCACGAAATCAGTAATACACACTAATTTTAAAAATATATGTATTAAACCTCAACAAGCCAGTCTCGGTGGATTAGTGGTTTGCATGTTTGCTTCATAATCCAAAGATCGCAGGTTCGATCCCCGGCCGAGCTGGTAATTTTTCATAGTGGAGAAAAATTTAAAGCATGCCTTCTTTTCGGATAGGAAGTAAAACTGTAAGTCCCGTGTCAATGCGATGGTTGGCACGATAAAGATCCCTACTGGGGGTGGAATTCCCCCAGATTCGGCTAAATTCTAGTAGGGTCGGCCAAATGATCATAGCAATCGGTGCCATGAGGTACGAAGGATGCTCCGCCATCCCGATTCCTCACCCAAAAACAAACAAACAAACCTCAACAACTTTTTATATATTTCTTGTATCTGCTTAGCAGATTGTAATCTTTAGACTATACAAAAGTTAAAAAATAGAATATTCCCATCTGTAATTGCATACAAAATTACAAAACATTCAACATGTTTCCATTTATATTTTGGGATTGACATTTGGAGGTTAGGATGTCAACTCAATCGAAAGCTGAAACCTAACACTGCTACCAACAAAATCGATTGATTTCTTTGAGGTGTTGCCACGATTCTTAACCTATTTACATTTATATTTACACTTTCAACAATTAAACAAATGCACTCCAATCGACTTAAATTATTTTAATATATACAAATAATTAATAAATGCATTATAGGCATTCATAATACAATGATTTTGCTCAGTTTTAAGAATGTTAATTTATTTTTTTATCGATTGGTATTTCTTGTTAGAGCCTATGTAAAAGCATAGGAGATATCCCCTTGCCCTTCACCCCACAAAGATCCGCTGTAACCTCCTTAATATATTATTATGTAATTATAAATAAATAAAGTTCCTCTTTTTACACCTGAAACATAAAGTACTCTTTTCTGAGTTTTGTGATAACCTATATGTAAGGGAGGTCAGAAATAAATAGTTTATAAAATATGAATCCTAAATATCCTCTAATTTTGGAAAATTAACATAATATTGTTTTTTAAGGATTGTAATCACCAAGAAACAACAGATGTAATAAATAGATATGGATCTCAAGTATTATTAATACAGCAACCTGATCAATCAGACATTGATGTTCCTCCAAAAGAAAAGAAATTTAAAGGTTATTTTAAGATTGCTCGTCATTATGGATGGGCTTTGAATCAGACATTCTTTAATTTTAATTTTGAAACTGTAATTATTGTTGAAGGTAAAAATGACAGACTACAGTTTATGATATGAAAATAGTAAAAGAGTACAAATTGTTATTTACAGATGACTTAGATGTAGCTCCTGATTTCTTCGAATACTTCTTGGGAACTTACCCTCTTTTAGTAAAAGACCCAATGTTGTGGTGCATTTCAGCATGGAATGATAATGGAAAACTGGGTTTGGTGGATGAGAGGAAATCTGAGTTGTTATATCGTACTGACTTTTTTCCAGGATTAGGATGGATGCTTACAAAATCATTATGGATAGAATTGTGTAATAAATGGCCAAGAGCGTAAGTTTTTAGTTTTATATTTTAATGTGTTTTGTTACATTAGTTTCTGATAAAGTGCTGCCCTCTATGTTGTATTAAAATGCCAAAAGCTACTAGCAACTTATTTACATTTACAGAAGGAAAGTTTTATATATGGGTCAATTGTAGAGAAACAGGTTACTGCAATTTTATTTCATAGCTATTTAATAAAAAAGTTAGCTTTAATCTGCTAATAATTGTAAAATACATTTGTAACTATTACCAAAAAATGTAGATGTATAAAGTAAAACGTAAGAATAATCCAGACCTGAGGAGTTTGAAATCACGTTCTGTGCGCTGTTACTTTATCGAGTTGTCTACTTCCCATATGTATATTAAATAAAGTGGTTGATAAATGTTTACAAGATTACATTTACATAATACCTACATGCTCTTTTTTTATAATTATGTATAATAAAAAATTACACCTAACAGAAAAGCTCACATTTGTCGTTCGTTTATAATTTGTTACATATATTTTCATCACTCTTGTTTACTCTATAATTTCTGTTCGTAATTTTATGTATACGTTAAATATAATTTGAAATCTACTGGTAACATAACCAACATCTTCGCTCCTCCTTTGACAATACTTATATATTCGCTGAACTTATCTGTGTCAGAACTGGTGCCATCGCTCCTATTGCTGCGATATCAAATTACGTAATTACTTTAAAACTAATTTAAGCTATCAATTCAATACATATTTTGATGAATTTTTGGAACATGGGATCTGTAATAATCTAATCTTGAAGTGCATATAGTTAAGTTTGTTTATTTCACAGAACGTCACTTCTGTTCCCGCACAGGAGTGACGATGATCTACATTCACTTAAAATTAATTAGCTTTTTCAAATAATTAGATGTTTAATTAACAAGATGCTTTATAGTATTTATCTAAATAGTTTTTTTGAAAGTTGACTTATCTTTAAATATTTACGAGGTAAGCGCCATAAATTCTCGGCCCGGCAGGCTTCTACAGGTGCCAACATGTTCAAACTCGGTTGCGTCATAGTTGAACATGTAAGAGGCCTACACTATATATATTACGGCTAGAAGCGTAATAGATTTTAGTAGCCACTCAAGCATCATGACGACTGCATGAAAATGTCGAAAGTCGCAGCTAACGAAAATTGAGTACCACGTGCTCATTAAATTTTTAACAAAAGAACGGCACACGCCTAATCAAATCAAACAACGTATAGATGGCGTTTATGGTGATTTATCTCCTTCATATTCCACTAAAAAAAGTTGTCAAAATGTTTCCGTTTGGGCAAGAATCTGTTGAAGATGATGAGCGCACCGGTCGGCTAATTGAAGCGGTAATGTAATGTAATATTTATTTTTCCCAACAGACAAAATGCTTATGGTGGAAACATAAGCTAACAACAACATTATACTAATAACATGAAAAAGTAGATGTTACATAAAATAATATCATAAATAAATAATATAACATAGAACTAGTGGTTGCTCATAAATACTAATTATCTTAGATCTAGTACCTCTCGATGTGAAAACATCTATAAATATGTCGAATCTGTTACTAGGTAAACAATTGTATAATCTAAAGATAGTTAACATAGGACTATTATAATGGTGAAAAGTGTTTGGTATTCTATAATAAAACACCATTGTTGATCGGCTAGTAGATCTAGGTACATAAAAGTAAATTTGACTAAGAAGACCAGAACACTGTATACGACCATTAATAATGTTTTGTAAGAATACAAGACTAAAAAGATTTTTCCTTGATAGGAGTGACGTTTCATTAACAATACTAAGCAGAGCCTGCTGATTACAGTGCCTAATTGGATAGTTACCATATGTTTTGTAGTAAGAATATTTACAAAATTTACATAAAACATTTTCGAGAAGACAAATATATATTTGCTGGTGTGGAAACCAAATTAGGCTGCAGTATTCTAATTTTGATCTAACCAATGTATAAAACAGTAGTTTAATACAATAGATATCCTGTATTTCCTTGGTATTTCTAATAATAAAACCTAATATTTTTAAAGCTGCATTACTGACTCTTACTATTTGAGGAACGAACGTTAGCTTCGAGTCCATGGTTACACCTAAATCAATAAACTCACAACACCGTTGGAGTAGTATGCCATCTGCATTATAATAAAAGTTGGTATTACTGTTTTTTCTAGAGAATGACAGTATTTTACATTTATTAATGTTTAGACTAAGTTGGTTTAAATGACACCATTTAGTAAAATTATCAATGTCATTTTGTAATTCAAGACAATCTGAAAGAGACCTTATAACCCTTGCTATTTTCAAATCGTCAGCAAATATATATTTATCAGAGTTAATACATTCGACTACATCATTAAAAAATATGATAAACAACAATGGTCCTAAGTTTGAACCTTGTGCCACTCCACTAACTGCATAAAAATCAGGAGAGACATATCCACTATGTTCAACATACTGTGATCGACCCATGACAATAGATTTTAACAATAATATTAATTTATCACATAATCCAAATGATTTTAGTTTATGAAGGAGTATGCATTGATTAACTTTATCAAAGGCTTTCGACAGGTCGGTGTAGATAACATCCACCTGCAGACGATTATCTACAGCTTTAGACACAAATTTGGTGAATTCACATAAATTTGTTGTAGTCGATCGGCCTTTGACAAATCCATGCTGTTCAGGAGAAATTCTAGATACAACATGAGAGTAAATATGATTGGATAAAACCACTTCAAAAAGTTTAGCAAAGTTTGACAAAATGGCTATTGGCCTATAATTGCTGACATGACTTTTATCACCCGATTTAAAAACTGGGCAGATTCTAAAGTTTTTCCAAAACATAGGATAATGTGATGTTTTTATAATCAAGTTAAACAGATGTTGTAAAGGAGTACTCAAAATGTTAATACAATCAACTACAAAAAATGCAGGTACATTCAGGTCTATTCTGTAAGCAATCATATCAATTGTTACGCTCCAATTGAATGTTATGGGGCAGCCATAACAAGCGATTTTGCAAATGTGGTATTCTTTAAGCACTTTCTGTATCAATCGATTGCTATGCCATAACAATGAATTGAAGAGCCATATCAATTGTTATCTGGCCGTTGTTATGTACTCACCTCAAAGCTTTATTGTGTTTTATTTTTACAAAAACGTTAATATTTCTATAAAAAGTATTTTATGTCAGTAGAAAACCAATGCATTTGTAAAATAAACCTCAAGAAAAGGAATTTTTCAAACGTTTATGTTTAAAAATCGGTTCCTCTAACCTCACTTTTTGGTAGTTGTGTTTTGTTAACAAGCAGGTAAATCTCAACACTACGAATACCCAAGCGCCCCGCGGGTGCCGAGCCCGCACGGGCCCGGCATGGATCCATGTCGTTACAAAATGTTTTCTTTAACCTCAACTGATAACTATACGTATATATTTATAAAAATTATTGCATCATGGACGCAGGATTATAAATAAATAAGTATTTTTATTGTCTTTCCAACTGTCAACATCGTTTTTTAAGGCCGTAACGTGTTATTAGGCTTAAAATAAATGACTACTAAGAAATACTTAGGAATATTTAACATATTCCTATCACATGTTGGTTGCAGTTTTCCTGTAATTAACAATTTACTTGTTGCTCATAAAATCTAATAACACATCAAACTGTTTTTCACTTTTTCAGCAACTTTTATATCTTTACTACTTATTTAACTACTTTACTACTTATTTAAGTAGGGAATTCCCGCGGGTGTCAAACATATCAAATTGTCGAAATGCGCGAGACCGATGGTTAATGGCGACAGTGCGCGCATGCGCAGTTTTCTCCGAAGTTCTCAACAAGTGGAATTTCAATTGCTACGTTTTCTCTTCAATCGGCTCGTAACAATTGACGTTACAGAATACCAAAACCAACTTGAATTGTTATGAGTTCACATCAATACGTTTCTCTTCAATAATTGCTATGCGTAACAATTGATATGAAATGGTTTTTACAGAATACATGTCATTATCAGGGCCAATAACAAAGTTGCTCTTAAGTTTTTTCACTGCTTTCAAAATATCGCTTTCTTCAACATGAAACACTTGCAATGTTGGATAATCATTATCTGTAACATTCATTTTGAGAGATACACAGCCAGATTGATCACAAAATGCACATTTGGTATTATCACTGTTAATATTACAAAGATGGTTACTACTGCCTACACAAAACACATTAGCAAATTGATCAGCAAATGCATTAACAATCTCTTGGGACGAAGTTAATGTGTTGGCACCATGAATTATTTTCCCAGGGATGTTGGAGGATTTCTTCTTATCATTGATAAAAGACCAGAATTTTTTTGGATTCTGTTTGATGGAGCTTTCTGCTGTCTTAATATAATTAAAGTATTCTTTTCTTATCATATACCTTGTTTCATTTCGCAGTTCTTTCATTTTGTCAAGATGATATTGTGATTTTGTCTTTCTATAACGATTCCAGTGTTTCCTCTTTTCCTTTATAATTTGAATAATTTTATGCGTATACCAAATAGGATAAGTAGTACTGTGAGTCGTACCTCTTTTTACAGGAACATAATGACAAAAGACTTCATGCAGAATATCATACAGCTTTGTGCATGCATCTTCAACACTGTTCATATTTTTAAATTCAGACCAATCAATCAATGATATAGCTTGATAAAGACCATGTAAATTAGATTTATGGAAATTAAACTTTTCAACTGTTTTTCTTGCAAATAATATGTTTTCTTCAGATGTAATCATTACGACTGCACTCAAACAGGGGTGATGCACATCTTCATCAACTAATGGCAAAGTTTCCCTTATAACATCAAGTTTCACATAATTGTTGGATAAAAGCAGATCTAATCTATAATTCAGGTATGTTAAAATCACCTGCAATAAATACCGGCTGAGTAAAATCAATGCTATTTTCTAGAAACTCAAAGATTTGTATGTAGTTAAGCACCGATACATTTGAAGGAATATATATTACAACAATAAATACATGTTTGTGTTTTAGGAGTAACTTTATAACAACTAGATCAATTTGTTCTATAGGAGATACAAGATGTAGATCTTGGACCATGTAATTACCTTTTACAGCAATTAAGGTGCCACCTCCCCTAATATTATTTTTGCGATCACAGCGAAAAACACAATAGTGATTAGGAAACAATTCACTCGATAGAACACCATCAGTAAGCCATGTCTCAGTTAATAATATATCAACATCAGCTGAACATACATTTGTGTAGAAAGTGTTCATTTTAGTATTCAAGCCATTAACATTTTGATATATACAAGAAAAATGCAAGAAATTAGTTATATCTGTAGCCTGTTGAGAAATTATTGGTTTTTTTCATAAACAATTTTAGGGATACCATTAAAATATTTCAGCTTAATTCCTTGTTCCCCTTTATTAATTCTAGTTTTGAATTCTTTGCGGATACTATATGCTTTTGTCTGTTGATATTTAGTTAAGTCCTTGTTTATGTAAATAGAATCCCGAGGCCTAACCCGAGTAGCAAAATTTGTCTATACCAGGAAAAGATTGCGCACACGTACGAATAAAAATATATGTGATGTTATTGATGAAATGTAAGCACGTACACGCAGTCTGCATTTGGTATAGACAGATTTTGCTACTCGGGATATTTAGCAATTATAGTTCTAGCCATCTCCTCTGAAGATAGAGTAAGACAAATTGGACGTGGTTTATTGGATATACTCTTACCAATACGAATGCATTTAATAATTTCTACACTTACTAAACCAGTTGTAGAGATTAAATCAGAAACAACATTAAGATCATAGGCATTTTTGTCACCAGTGTTAACACAGACAGATTCAGGCAAATTATTAATAATAATATTACGTGCACGTCTAGATGTATCTTCTAGTTCTTTATATATCTGTTCATGGGTACAGATATCTTGAACTTTACAATTCTTTACTTCTTGCAGTTCTTTAGTAATGTTCTCAATATTTGTTGCAGTGGTGAATTGGTTAAATTGTTTTTTCAATCCTTCCAATTCTATCTTCATATTATCCACACTTTTTAATAGAGTGGGAACTAGCTTGAGACCATTTAAACAGTCTGCACAATAAAATTTCAATGCCTGTTTGCCCTTTAGGTCCATAACTTTCAGTGCAGATGCTGTTAAGTCAGAACATTCTCGGTGCAATGATCTTCCACAGCTATCACATAGTATGCAAGGATCATTTCCAATGTTACATTTAATACATTCCATTATAATTGATGAAAAATTTCCAAATACAATCCTGTACTATTCTGATATTATTTATTTACAAACACCTTGTTGACTATCAGCAATTTTGATAAATTCTGATAATGTATATTTTAGAATGAATAAAGAAGTAATGGTTATAACTCAATTTAAGCTTAATTGGCAGATTATTCGGGGATTTTTAATATCACTACTTATAGTAGAAAATATGTGCATTTTATTGATACCAATTTTGTGTAATAATTCGAAGATAAACAGAAATTAATGAATTAGCAACTGTACTTGAACAAATTACTCACACTCACTCACATTAATCTTCAAATAATGCCTCAATAAGTTGCAATCATTGAAGAAATGGTATTAGAAGATCGCCGTTTGAAAGTTAAGAAGTTAGCAGTGATGTCTGACGTTTTGGAAACAAGTGTTCGCCGAATTCTTCATGACCATTTGGGTATGAATAAAATTAGTGTAAGATGGGTACCGTGTCTTCTTTCTGCTGTTCAACGTCAACGTCGAAAGTGCGCGCTCGTTTTTTAAACTTGTGTGGAGACGACCCAAAGCCGATTTCGGAGTCCATTGTCACCGGAGATGAAACAATGGTTCTATATTATAATCCTCTAGCCAAAAGGGAATCGATGGAATGGCGGCAACCCGATGAACCTCATCGTAAAAAGGCGGAAGTCGTTCAATCGGCAAAGAAAGTTATGGCAACAATATTCTGGGATTGTGACGACATTTTACTGATTGATTTTAAAGAACGCAATACAACTGTTAACAGTACATATTATGCGTCTTTATTGCATAAATTGAGAAACAATATTCATGAAAAACGTTGAGGAAAATTGACAAGAGGTGTTCGATTATTACATGACAATGCACCCGTTCATACTGCTGCAATTTCACAAGCTGCTATTCGCGAATGCGGCTTTGAAGCATTGGATCATCCACCGTACAATTTGGATATGGCTCCTAGGGACTATTATTTATTTTCCAATTTAGAAGAAGAAAGACTTTAGGGGACGTCGTTTTAAGGACGAGAACGAGTTGCAAGCAGCTGTAATTGAACATTTTGAAGGAAAAAGATTATTTTTACAAGGGCATTGAATTATTAATTTCACGTCGTCATAAGTGTATTGACATTAGGGGAGATTATATTGAAAAATAAAAATTATTATATTTTACCAAGTTTCTATATCAGGCCGAGAATTTATGCTGCTTACCTCGTATGTATTACATATTATATATTATTATTATTAAATTATAACCTGACAATATTGTTTTGACAGCTAAGCTGTCATTATCAAAGGTAATATAAATATAAACAAACACGTATAGTAAATACAAAAAATAGTTAACTAGATAAAAAATATTCCAGTAACGGAGAATTACTGAGCTCAAGCTGTTCATTCATTAAAGGTACCCTGAGTTTGTGTTTGTATATCTCAAAAGCTTCTAAAATGTCTAATTTGCGTTTGTTATTACAAAAATGTAGGAATTTAATATTATTTTGAGAAGCCATTGTGTGATTTTGTTCTAAAAGGTGTTTGGCATAATTAGATTTTTCAGGATGTTCATTTCTGTAACAACGTTCGTGTTCTTTATATCTTATATGTAAAAATTTACCCTTATGGCTTGCAGCGTTTTTTAAGAAACAGCCTTTATAAGGCTAATTCTAATAAAACATTTATTGTAACAAGATTCATTATTTATAAACATTATTAATATCTATTGTAATTGAACAATTGTTTGAAATGTTAATGGGCTCCAGTTTATTACTTTACTGACAATTTCAGAAAAAATAAATTAGAAACAATAGATTTGTTTTTCAAATACTTACTAATTTACTTAATCAGTTCCGCACTTCTTGGGTGTCTTCTTATCTACTATTTCTTTTAATCATAGTTTTCTAGTTCGTCCAAGCTGCTTCTTCTTCTGCTTTTCCTTTGCATAACGCCTTATTTCATCATTCCACTTTCTTCTTGATCTGCCTCTCGTTTTCTTTTTTATTCTTCCCATTTTTCATATTCTTTGTGCTATTCTTGTTGTAGGCATTTTCACAATATGTCCAAATCATCTCATTGCATTTTATTTTATTCTACGTTCTACTGACGTGACCCCTAGTCTTTTGCATATTTCTTCATTTCTTACTTTGTCTAAGAGTTTCAGTCCAGCTATTCCTGTTAAAATTTTCATTTCATTTACATGAATTCTCCTTCTCTGTTTTTGTTCACTGCCCATAACTCTGATACGTATGTTAAAGTTAGAATGTACAGTTGCGATCATTCGCCAAGGAACGATGAAAAAATCATAACCTCCAATTTTCCAGTTTTTGCACAATGTATGTGTAACTTTATTATATGGTACTCAAGAACATTTCATTTCTTAACATCATAATTGCCCAGTTCATAAATCTGGTCGAGGTTCAGCGTACATTGTACAAAAAAACTGAAAAACTGGCTATCACTATTTTCTCATCATTCCTTAGCAAATGATCGCAACTGTATAACGTTGTTTTTCAAATAATAGTTCTGAAATTGTCCAAAATTTGAAACTCTTTTGTTACGTGACCATATTCCAGATTCCGTTTGTTTACTTTTAATTAAATGCCATTCTTTTATTTAAAACACTTAATTGCTAATAAATATAAAATATTTATAAAAATAATTTCAGTGGGCTTTGATTTAATTATAATTATGTGAAGTATAACATTATTTGTTAACCCACAAAAGTGATAAAATGTAGTTCACAAATGATACTCTGAGACAAACTGTTTCGAGTTTATTGACTTTCATCAGCCGGAGCTAATTGCTTGCACGCACCATCCGGGTTTTATACAGTGTGTGCTCTAAAATTGGATTTGTATGGGATTTTTTTTAATATTTTGAAAACTTTCCGGTGGCAATCAACTCAGCTTTCAAAACTGAAATACATCATCTCAAAGTTGACAGGTGACACTAGATATCTCTCAATTCGCTATTTTTGAAAAAATCGGCAAAAAATGACCTTAATTGTTAAAATACGGAAAAATCTTATTGAGAAAAAGTGTTTCTATTGACGTTTTACGTTCACATACCGAGTTTGATTGAGATATTTGTGTATCCAAAGGAAATTTGAATACTAGAAACAGTAACATTTTATTTTTTGAAGTTAATATCACTGTTAGACAGATGTCCTTAGAATGTTAAACGTATCTTATTTAAGCAGTGAACTTATATAACTGGTATGCAGCGCTCGCAAAACTACCATTGCAGGCACCACGCGCCTTATAAATAGCCATATTACGGGCATAACAGTTTTTACCTTAGGTTTTTAGGAAAATTAGACATTTTAGAAGCTTTTGAGATATACAAACACAAACTCAGGGTACCTTTAATGGATTAACAGATTGAGCTCAGTAATTCTCCGTTACTGGAAGTGTTAGATATTTAACTCTGATTATTTTTGTCTTTTTATCTAGTTAACTATTTTTTTTATTTACCTTAGCGACATGTTTGTTTATATTTATATTACCTTTGATAATGACAGCTTAGCTGTCAAAACAATATTGTCAGGCTATAATTTAATAAATACTGTGAAACTTTTTATTAATCTTTAGTTATATTTCATGGTAATGTAATAAAATTCAGTTTCATAAAATTTTATATTTTTACCTTATAAATTATCCAAAAGATCCAATGAATAATTATTTTTGTTAACAAAAATCATTCTTTGCTGAAAATACTATAGCATTTATATCTTTATATACCAATTATCATTTATGTCATAAATATATTGGCATACATTCTACTTTGAATTTGTAATTTTCAACAGTACAAGAAGTTTACATATAATACACCTGGGAAATTAGAATGAGGTCTTGCCGCTTAACGGGCTTGGTGTGTATCAGACAAGGATGGGAATACCTACAGTGTACGGATTGCCTAAAGTTATCAAAGTTATGTGAAAAACAAATGCATAATTTCTAGTGTTGCGAACTGTCATGCTACTTACCAAAATATCCCTAACAAATTTGATTTAAAACTGAGTAATGTTTTTAATTATTTAATAATGAAATAACGCATATAGAAAAAATAGTATAAAGTATTCGTTTCATAAGACGTTTTAGCGCACTTCTCCTTTAGAAAACACCCTGCCACATGGGTCCTTTTCTGAACTCGAAGGCGTGCGCTAAAAATGTGTGAAACTAATACTTTAATATATAGTATGAACAAAAATTAACTCCATCAAGGGTGTGCTTGAAATTTTGAACTCATGTGTATTATAACACCGGAGAATTATACAAAATAATCAGAGTTCTTTGATAGTGACAGTTGTTATAATTTTCTGGTGTTATAATACACACGAGTTTAAAATTCCAAAGGCACCTTTGATGGAATTAGTTTTTGCTCATGCTATATACTATTTACTTAATAAAATTTTTTCATATTTTAACAAATAAGGTCATTTTTAACCCCTTTTTTTTAATAACAAAGTTGACAGTTACCTAACCTTATCTGTCAACTTTGACATGGCATATTTTAAGGATTTGCATACTAAATTTGACCATTACTGCTCTCAACGTACACACAAATAAATACCTCAATATTGGTAATTTTATAAGGTGTTGAAAACAAAACAAAATAAAACAACCCCATGAAATCACATAACTAGATAGTATTTGTTTGTGTTTTTCTTTCTGAATTTCTTTTTTACTTATTACAATTTTAGCTTAAACTTTTCTGTTTTGTTTTTTTGTACACACATCTATGATTAAGTAATTAATGCAGTAAAAATATGATAAATGTAGACCATTTACACAAACATTTGCATAGATATGTAAAATAAGCAATCAAATGCATTATAACATTCTGTATTTCCTCCTTTGTCTTACCTTTTTTTTGCTGCTTCTATGAACTAATGGATAATGATAATATTGACAATACATTAAAAATGCATGCGGGGCCTTACATGGGTTTCTACAGGCAACTGTCCTTACAAACCCATGTTTTATCGAATACTTTGGAATATTGGTAATTCCTAGACTGTGTCCATTTACTAACGTTTTTATCAAATTTAATTTCTATTTTACAACCATGAACACTTTTTTTAAGATTCTGGTAAATTCAGTACTTTTTATTTTTGTAATGAAAAACAGTTACTTAAATTTATGATTTATTAGGACTTATTAGATTAAATCCAAAATATCAGACATACTACGTTAGAGAAAATGAGATCTATAACAGATACTATACTACAATATCTATAACAGATATAATACTAAAAAAACATGAACAAAATTCTAAAAACGTATTATAAAAGCAACCCCAAAATTATGAAATGGTCATTTCATTTGTCACATAAATTTATATATTTTGAACTTTGCTTGTGGAACCAAGAAGAATAATAGACACATTGAATCCAGTTTTCTTTTTGTTTGCAGTACTCTGGTATGTGTTGTTCATCATATTAGCTGCTAGGCAAAAAGTTTTGTAACCCCTATCAGGTTTAATAATCTTTTTACCGTCTGCTCTTATTAGTGTTTCCCAAGAGTTCATGTCTTCATCGGGCAAGAGCTTCATATGCAAAGATGATATAAGTGGCTGTTTCGTCCTCTTCATTGCAGAATCTGCATATAGATTCCTCATCATATATTGTATGCATTATATTATTATATACCGGGTGTCCAAAAAGTGTGGATACGCTTGAATTTCTCGAGAACGACACATCCGATTACAAAAAGAAAAAACACGTGTTCCTTTATTTTTTGAAACCTATTCAGTCATGATATGCAAACATCACCCCCACCCCCCCCTAAGTGGTGTAGCAGGAGTAAGTTGTGAAAACTTAAATGGGAACACCTATTTTTTATTGCATTCTCCATAAAAAAACTGTTCTCAAATAGCAAATTTCGACCAACCCCCCACCCCCGACCCCTCTTGGGGGTGGAAAGAGGGAAAATTGCACATGTCCGCAGAAAAACGATCTTTTTTTACTTTTTTTTCCTCCAAGATTTCCACCCCCAAAGGGTGGCGGACAATTTGTAAATCACAAAAAAAAAGTTTTGGAGGGAAAAAGTATCGATCTTTTTTTACTTGAGAATGCAAAAGTGCAATAAAAAAAATAGGTGTTCCCATTTAAGTTTTCACAACTTACTCCCGCCTCGCCCCTTAGGGGGGGTGGGGATGATGTTTGCATATCATGACTAAATAGGTTTCAAAAAATAAAGGAACACGTGTTTTTTCTTTTTGTAATCGGATGTGTCGTTCTCGAGAAATTCAAGCGTATCCACACTTTTTGGATACCCGGTATATGTTGTGCCCATTGTATGCATATGTTTTCTTAGGTTACAGGGATTTTGGTGTTGTTAAAGTTTATCTCATGAAATTAATTTTTAACATGTATAGCCAAAGCTGTGTTATATCTTTATTATTTATAAGATAAACTCTAAGGACCCCAAAATTTTAGCAATGGAAGACAATAATAAAAAAAGACTCGTTTTGGAAATGTGTTACATTAATCAAAATTCCTGTAGTATGAACCATAAATCAGATGTTCAGGACCTTAGTATAGCATACATCTCTCTTTTAAAATTAAGCAAATGTTAAATATATTTAGATGAAATTAATTTGTATTAAGTTAATTAATGATTTACATTAAATTATATTTTGAATGCAAATTCATATAGAAAAATGTATTGTCTCGGCTGGGAATCGACGCCAGGACTCTCCACTGTCTAGGTGGTATCTCTACCAACTGAGCTACCAAGAAATGACTATCAGCAAGGTGACAAATCCTCCACATGAATTAGATATTTTAGCAAACATATAAACTAGATATTATTTGAGAAGAGAAAATGCAGACGAGACATAACTCGAATTTAATATTATAAGTTGCCAATGTATTGTCTAATAAGTGACATGTCTGAATAAGAAACAGACCGACAATTATTTTTATGTTCATTTAGCACAGGGGTCGGCAAACACATGCGGCTCCACGAGGCATTTTTATAAGACCCACGCCAAGCCACTCACCATCAAGAATTTTCTTTAAGTTTCTTTATTTTATCAAAACGTTCTGTTTTTATTTTATGATGAGGTACCCAGCTGACGACAGCACTGGATTTTACTATTTTGTACACCGAACACATTGGGGGAATTCCCAATTGAACGGCATAAGAAAGTGAATTTACAATAAAAACACAAAATGTGATAAATGATTATAACAATTATATGTGATTTCATTTGTTTGCTTTTTCACTGGTCCGTCAAGCCTTCGATAATTTTCTTTGCCGACACCTGACTTAGCATATTCAGTTTAGTTCCAGATTGTAACTTTGTATGTTTTAAATTATACTTAATGCTATTTTTGCAAGCTGAAAAATGTGATCAGTTTCTCATCATTAGTAAAATTTATTAGAATCTTAACACTTTTCTTGTATTCTTATACAATTTTATTTCAGAAAAATTTCATTGTAATGTTTTTTGTATAAATTTTAAACATTATTTTTTGTTTCAGTTATTGGGACGATTGGATTCGCCAACCAGATCAGCGTAAAAACAGGGCATGTATACGACCAGAAATTTCCAGAACAAGAACATTTGGAAAAATTGGTGTTTCTAAGTATGTTCTTTTTAACACTTACTCTGTACAATTAAAATTATTTACCTCTTTTTTTTTCTTAATTCTAGTGGGCTCTTTTTTGAGAAGCATCTTAAATATATAAAGTTGAATGAAGTGTTTGTGCCTTTCACTAAAATGAATTTAAGTTACTTAATGAAGGTATATACATTTTAAATCATTTAAAGTATTTTTAATGAATAATTGTATCTCTTTTAAGGATATTTATGATACGGAATTGATTAGAACTGTTTACCAAAGTGCTGTGGTGAGTTACCAAGAATTAAAAGATGATAAGATTGCTTATGATGGACCTGTTAGGATTATATATCATACTAAAGATGCATTTAAACGCACTGCCAAATTGTTAGGTTTGATGGATGATTTTCGTGTAAGTAATTTTATTTATTCAAAATCTTATGGACAAGAAATATAGTAAAATTTATTAATTATTATTATTTATTTGATTGTAATAATTGTACAAAAATTATACAAGGTGAACCATATAGTCATGAAGCCCCATCAGGGTATAACAGGGTAGGCTGCTATTACTCGAGTCGTTTTATTTCTTTCCCAGGTACTCGTTAATTTTCCCAGGTACATTTTCGAAGGATGAGTCGACCTGGAACTCTTAGATATTATTAAAAATTCCAATGTATCATCCCTGGGAATTGAACCCAGGACCTCAAGATTGGTAGTCAAGTGCTGTACCCACTGAGCTACCATGCCTTCAAGGTGAACCATAGGCCTGGAATAAATTCACCTTTTTTTTAAATTCGATTTTTATAAAAAAAAAGTTTCAATATTGCATTTTATGTGCATAAATAAACAGAAGGCAAAGTATTCTGCTAAATTGTACAGTATGCTGGGGTTATAATACTTGCAAAAATTAATAAGCATTGGCCTCTTTATATTTTCATTTAAATAGATGAGAAGGAACAAAAACAAATGCACCGACCAGGAACAAACTTGTACAAGAACCAACCTTCAAAGAATTTATGAAAATAGTAGAGAAACTAAAGAGCCTGGCACAGATAGAATACATCCGAACTTTTGAAATAGGAAGAAATATTACAAAGAATATACCAATTAATAAAAGAAATATGGAAAAGAATAGTATATTCTGTAACGAGGTTAGAAGAAATTCGATGCGAGTGGAAGATTCCGAACGCGAGCTGAAAGCATAGCAAAAGGAACCACGAGTAACAGACCGTGCTTTCTCCAAGGCCACAAGAAAACTTAAACTTAGCAGTATTTACAATTTGAAAACGAGCACAATAACCTTTAAAAGTATGACATTTCATGTAAACAATGAAATCAAGGCTAACCGTTTTTTTATTAAACTGTTACAGAATATATATACACCGTGTCCAAGATAAGAATGCACAGCATGGGGATCTTGAAAACGGTAAAAGATACAGGTTGGCTTAAATTAGGAAAAAGCTGCACTATTTCGAGTATGTTTACATGCCGATCGCAGAAATCCATGATTGTTTATCGATTTCGAAATTTTCCAAAAAATGCAATTTTTCGGATTTTCGATTTTTCCAATTTTTGTATTTATATTAAAAGATATTAAAAAAGTAATGACACTTTTTAAGCTCTACAAAATGGCGTCTTCAAATTTTTTATCCGATGTTTCATCTTCGAGAAATCATCATCAACTTAATTTTTTTATATGGCCACAAAAGTAGAAACAACTTGTATACGGTAGAATTTTTTATTACAAATTCAACGATGTATCACACATTATGCTTCTAAAGCCAAAAAACAGAGAAAAATGAATTTTAATATTTTTTTAGATTCTTAATCTAGTAGGCATTGGAAAAAGAATTCAAAGATTATTCCAAGTGTTCAAATAAGTTCCCATTATTTTCTAGACACAAGTATGCTCTTTGTACAGTTGAATTTAAAGCTTTGGCTAACATTTCTGAGGAGATTGTGTTGACTGCTGCTATAACCGATGCCAATAATTGTTCTTCAGTTTCAAAAGTTGAGTCATACACTTGATTTTTTACATAACCCCACAGGAAAAAGTCTAACGGGCTCAAATCTGGTGATCGGGCTGGCCAAGCTATTTCACTGTGAGTTCCAATCAATTTTTCAGGAAACCTCTGCGACAAATACTCCCGTACATTTCTTGAGTTATGTGGTGGGGCACCATCTTGCTGAAACCAGCAGTTGTTAATTATTGCTAGAGGTAATCCATCCAAGGCGTCTTCCAAATCAGTCTGCAGCAGGTCAAGATACCGCTCGGAATTTAAATTGTTGTGATAAATAAAGGGTCCTATTATTCTGCTACCTAAAATACCTATCCACATATTAAATCCAAATCGGTGTTGATGCCTTGCATCTTTTTTTAAATGAGGATTGTCTGTTGCCCAATAATGTTTCTTACGCCGGTTGAAAATGCCATTGTTATCATGCTTTCATCAGACCAAATTACTTGAAAAGGAAAAGTTTGATTTTCTTGACATTTTCTGGTATACCATTCACAAAAACTTGCTCGCCTTTTCTCGTCACCAGGTCTAAGACCCTGACAAATTCTAAATTTATATGGATGAAATTTATTCTTTTGTAAAATGAAGTGGGCTGTAGATCTAGCTACCCCAGTCTGATGCTCAATTAGTCTTGTGGATATTTCAGGATTTTCAACAAAGGCTAGTAGAACAGTATTCGCTTTTTCTTCGTTGGATTGTTTTTTACGAGATGAAAGGATGGATGGATGGAATGGAATGGAATGGAATGGATGGTTTTTTGAATGAACCAAATTCCTTTAAATTAGATACCAAACGTCTAAACATGGATTTCTCAGGTTGTCTTCGTTCAGGATAATTATCAGAATACATCTGCTCAGCAGCTACACAGTTTTTGTGGCACAAGATGTAACACGTCAAAATATCAAATTTTTCTTTGTTTGTGAAATTTCCTCTTTCCATCGTAACACAAATAAATTAAAACACTTTAACTTCTTATAAACAAAACAAACAACTTCAAAATACGTTTTTAACAATAATGTGACAGATCAAATAGAAATATTGCAATTGTTCCAATGCTTACTATTTAAAAAGTAAAAAAAAACAATACTTAATTATGAAATAAATAAAGATTATTAAAAGTTTCACAGTTTTATTAAAATATACCTGACAATATTGTTTCGACAGCTATGCTGTCATTATCAAAGGTAATATAATTATAAACAAACACGTCGCTAAGGTAGATACAAAATAGGTAACTAGATAAAATAATAATAATAATAATAAAAATTAATAATAAAAATCATAATTAAACATCTAATACTTCCAGTAACGGAGAATTACTGAGCTCAAGTTGTTCATTCATTAAAGGTACCCTGAGTTTGTGTTTGTATATCTCAAAGGCTTCTAAAATATCTAATTTGCGTTTGTTATTACAAAAATGTAGGAATTTAATATTATTTTGAGGAGTCATTGTGTGATTTTGTTCTAAAAGGTGTTTGGCGTAATTCGATTTTTCAGGATGTTTATTTTTGTAATGACGTACGTGTTCTTTATATCTTATGTCAAAATTTCGAAGTGTTTGTCCAATATATACCGAACTACAAAAAGAACAATTTAAACGGTAAATGCCCGATTTCATGATATCATGTGTTCTGTCTTTAGCATTAAATAAAAATGAAAAAGTGTTAGTGTTGGTTTTAAATGTTATTTTATAATTGTTGGTTTTTCTTAGTATATGTGCAATTTTTTCTGATATTTTGCCAAAATATGGTATAGATATGTAATTTGTGTCTTCTGTTTGATTGTCAATGGGATATATTCTTTTGATAGCTAACCTATAATAATAATATAAATAATATAAACAATACTTAATTACATTCTCGGCAGAAGTGTTAGACCATGTTTTAAATTCAGCTGTTTTTTCTAGGCTGTACTTGTGTCTAGAAAATAATGGGAACTTATTTGAACACTTGCAATAATCTTTGAATTCTTTTTCCAATGCCTACTAGATTAAGAATCTAAAAAAATATTAAAATTCATTTTTCTCTGTTTTATGGCTTTAGAAGCATAATGTGTGATACATCGTTGAATTTGTAATAAAAAATGCTACCGTGTACAAGGTGTTTCTACTTTTGTGGCCATATAAGAAAATTAAGTTGATGATGATTTCTCGAAGATGAAACATCGGATAAAAAACTTGAAGACGCCATTTTGTAGAGCTTAAAAAGTGACAATGACAAAGTGTCATTAGTTTTTTAATATCTTTTAAAATAAATACAAAAATTGGAAAAATCGAAAATTCGAAAAATTGCATTTTTTGGAAAATTTCGAAAACGATAAACAATCATGGATTTCTGCGATCGGCATGTAAACATACTCTAAATAGTGCAACTTTTTCCTAATTTAAGCCAACCTGTATCTTTTACCGTTTTCAAGATCCCCATGCTGTGCATTCTTATCTTGGACACTGTGTATATATCAGTGCTACAGGCCATGATGGCCCTTGGCTTCTATCATTTTAATGACTTCTTTCCATTTCATTCGATCTTTTGCTTTAGTTCTCCAATTTGTTACTCCTGCTTCTTGTAACCAGTTTTTCTTTGGACGTCCTTTTCTCCTTTTGCCAATTTCTCCTCCATACAGTAGTTTTTGTACAATTCTTTGCTGTGGCATTCGAATGATGTGGCCCAACCACCTAGCCCTCGAACCTTGTGCTCAAACCTTTTGCACAATTCCTGGTTTCCCGTACATCTCCATTATCTCCTTATTCGTACGCCTACGCCATATTCCTTCGGCTGTTTTAACACCACCAAACATCTTTCTTAAAACTCTTCTTTCCCATATCGCTAGTTTATTTTCATTTTGTTTGGTCATTATCCATGTTTCGCTTGCATATAGGACGGCTGGTCGTACTATTGACTCATATGCATGAATTTTGACTGCTCTAGATGTGCTTTTTGTCTTTAATACCTTCGATAGTGATCCGATTGCTCTGTTTCCTTTTAAGATCCTTTTGTCTATTTCATTATCTTCCTGGCTTTTGTTTTGTTACTGTTACACCCAGATACTCAAAGCTGTCGACTTTCTCAAAAATATATTCTATTTCTGTTGCTCGGATCTTTATGTATTTATTTTCTTTCGTCGCTTCAGACTGCATTTCCATAAGCTTAGTTTTTTCTGTGTTTATTCGTAGTCCATACTTCCTCGCTTCTTTTTCAAACTTAGCAAAAGTCTTTTCTAGTTCCTGCCGTGATCTTGTTAATATTGCTATATCATCGGCGTATGCTACAAGTTGGTGTTTATTATGGTACAGTGTTCCAGTAGTTTGGAGTCCACTTTCTCTCATTATTGTTTCTAGCACTAAATTAAACAGGTCTGTAGATAATGGGTCTTCTTGCCTTAACCCTTTTTTTACTGTAAATTGATGTGAGAAACTTCCTTCTACTACAATTTTATTTTTTGTGTTATATAAAGTCATTTTTATCAGGTTGACCAATTTCTCTGGTATTCTTAGCTTTATAAGTGCCTCGTACAACTTTTCTCGAGTTATTGAATTGTACGCTTGCTTAAAGTCAATAAAGAGAATATATAACGGCAGCTTTCTTTCACAGCTATTGTTTTGTATTGCTTTTAGTGTAAAAATTTGGTCCATTGTCGATCTCCCCGGTCTAAAGCCTCCTTGATATTCTCCCACCACGTCATCTTCATATTGTTTTAATCTATTGCGTATTATTTTCGCTAATATCTTCTATGTGACGTCTTGTAGTGCAATCCCCCTGTAGTTTTCGCATTTCGTCTTATCACCTTTTTTCCAAAACGAGCATATCACTGCGCTTCTCCATTGTTCTGGCATAGTTTCTTTCCTCCATACACTCAAAATAAGCTGCTGCAGTTTTTTGTGTAACTGTGCTCCTCCTTGCTTCAAAATTTCTGCCGGGATCCCATTCTCTCCTGGACTTTTGTTGTTCTTAAGTTCTCTTATTTCTTTTTCTATTTTTTGTTCTGTTGGCTCTTCAATTTCTTCCTGTTCTTCATCTTGCATATGTTCTGGTGATCTTTTAGCTTCTTCTACTGGTTGTTGTACTATGTCTTCTTCTTGTTCATTTAACAATTGTTCGAAATAATGCGCCCATCTACTTAGTTTTCCTTCTATTTCTCCCAGAAGTAACCCTTCTTCATTTCTACAATAAATAGTCTGGGTGGTTCTAGGTTGCCTTGAATTCTTCACTTCTCGATAGTAGTTTCTTATTTCCTTGTTTGTGTAATAATCTTCTATCGTTTTTAGCTGTTTCTGTTGGTGCTTCTCCTTTTTTTCCCGAAAAATTCGTTTAGGTAAATTTCTTATCCCATTATAGTTTGCTTTCGTTTCTTGGGTCCTATTTTTATCTCGTTCCAGTTTTGCTTTGTTTCTTGTGGCCAGGGCTTCTTTGCACTCCTCATCAAACCATCCACCTCCTCTTTTATATTTTTTATTTCCTAAGCAAATTTTTGCTGATTCGATCATTGTTGTTTGTATTTTCCCCCATTCCTCTTCTATACCCTGGGATTTGGCGCTCTCTGTTACTAATCTATTTTCTATATCTTTTTCTAGTTGTTCCTTTACCTCTGTTTCTAGAAGTTTTTCGATGTCGTACTGTTGTCTGTCTTTCTTAGTTGGTTTTTGTTCTGGTAATTCTTGTCTAAGTTTAGCTATGACTAATATGTGGTCGCTATGTGCATCCGCTCCTCTGTTACTTCTGCAGTCTTTTATTGTAGTGAAATGTTTGCTTCTACAAGTACATGGTCGATTTGATTTACTGCTTGACCGTTTGGAGAAACCCACGTTGCTTTATGTATGTTCTTGTGGTCGAAACATTGCTGACTATTCTCATTTGATTTTCCGCTGCAAATTCAATTAGTTTTTTCCCATTTTCGTTACTCTGCTCATGTAGGCTTTTCCCTCCTGTTACTTTATGGTACAGTTGCTCTCGACCAACCTTGGCATTTAGATCTCCCAGTATTATTTTTAGATCATATCTAGGTATAGCTTCTAAAATCTCACTTACTTTTTCGTAGAATTCATTTTTTGTCTCCAAGTCCTTTTCTTCTGTAAGAGCGTGTCCATTTATAATGCTTATCTTCCTATACTTTCCACGTATTCTTACGTAACATAACCTGTCTGATATCGCTTTATAGTCCACTACTAATCTTTTTATTTTTTCACTTATTATAAATCCAACACCAAATTATCTGTTTTTTCCTCCGCTCTTGAAGAAGACTTTTTTCCCTAGATTTATTATTTCACTCCCTAGCTGTTTTGTCTCTTGCAAAGCTAGTATGTCTAGTTTGTACTCGTCCATTATTACTTCTAGATTTTTTAATGCTCCCTCCTCATATGTGCTTCTTACATTCCATGTTCCTATTTTTAGTTCTTTACTCTCTCCTTTTCTTTGGATCCCCAATTCTCTATTCTCTTTACCCACTTCTGTATTTCTTCTTCCTTCCTCTTCAGATTTGACAATTTCTTTAGTTTTCCCACTGAATATTTAATCACCCTCCTGTCGTTTCTTTGATCATAGTTTTGTAATTTATTTGTTAATCGTTGTATTTCCTGTTTTAGTTTTAATCTTTCCTTTTCTCGTTCGTCTTCCGCTTTATTTTGTTGTTTCCTTAGTTCGGTTAGTTCATTCAAAACATTTCTCTGTTTCTGAATTAAGTTCGGCGTATTATCTTTAAGTTCTTTCAGTTTTTTTAAGAGAATTTCGTGTTCTGATTGTAATGATAATATTAATTTCTCCAAACGCTCTGTTTCCATATTTTATACTGGCGTATCGCATTTGTACTTTCCAATCTCTACCAATACTTTGACCCGCGCGCACCTTTATTTAATCGGCACTATGCCCGTGTTTACAATTTATCACGTTAGTTGGGTTATGTTTTCGAAATTGATATTTTCCTTAAAACTTTTAGCTGTTTTAATTTAGGACTTTAAAATTTCCGTCACTGTTTTTACTTCACTTTACACTTCACTATTTACACAACTTTTTAAATTTCGGACGTTTATTTTATTTATATATCACTTTTAATTTCACGTAAAGCTGAGCCGCGCACGCACGGTTATCACGCTATTACTATCTCTTACAAAATATTCATTCCATATCTAGTGATGGAATGAAATACACGCAAAATACATAAGTAGGCTAGTGTTTTCGAATATTTATTCTAAAACAAGTGTTAGAATATTAAGTTTTTGTTATCAAAATTAATCTTAGAATTTACAAATTCCATAGTGGTTGTGGAGAAAAGAAATTCCAAAATAACAGACTAAACCGCTCATATGCCGATCTATAAAAAGGTACTTGGAATATGATCATAGACTATAGACCAATAGCGTTTTTATATGTAAAACATATAAAGTTCTTGCATATTTGATTAAACTTGCAGACTGAAACAACAAGCTGAATGTGCAACTGAGTGTTTACAGGAGCTAAAGAAAAACATCAAAGGAAAAAAAAACGTAAAGGAATTTCAAATAGAAAATTTGACAGGGACAAAAGTTACAGATTTTCTCGATACATGCAGTGAAGAAGAATTTGTGTCGCACTTTCGAATGAAGAAAAGTACAATAGAGGTAAAAATGCTGTTATAGTGGTCATGTTTTCAGAAAATAATTACCCTAAGTACAACTTAGTCATGCTACAAGCCATTAACACAACTTAGTAATAGTTTTGATCAAAGACATGCCATCTGCTTAGATAAAACAGTAAACTCACAAGCCCTGTAACTGGGATGTTTGGCACTTAATTAATTAATCTCAACTGCCAAAAATGTTTACTGACTATATAATTTTCCTATGTTCAGCGAAGTTCTAGTAGGGTTAAGCAGTATAAGATTAGTTCGTTTTGTCGCCTCGAAATAGAAGTAAAACGTGCTGCTATTTAGATACATCACCATTTATAAGCCGCAAGATTAAGGAAATACTATATTTAACGATTTCTCCTAACCACACATTGTATTTGACTAATTGCCAATACGTATTTCGGTAACGATGTTACTATCTAACAGTCTTAACTGTAACTAACTTAGTATCTAACTGTCTATATTTCTCGACTGTTTGTTTAATAAATTCTTGTTCTTTTTAATAAAAATACTTTTATATGCATCAAGTTCTCTGAGTGAATGAACATTTCTAAGTATAGACATTCGTCCAACCAGAGGTCTTACGTCATTAGTCACGTGAAATACTTTGTAAACATGTTAAGATGAAAATGCCAATAATTTCTGACATTTTATTTTCAAAATTAGGTTAGGTTAGGAGTGTATGTGAAATGGTGTGTATGTTGGCTATGTAGTTATAACTAAATAAAAGTGTAATATTTAAATTGAATTAAAAATAGTGTACATTTTCTACTACAATTGATATCTCGCAAATAAAATAAAATTCTTCATTGAAATTTGTTTAAGTTCTCTCACAAACTTTATTATAGAAAACTCAATTTTTAAGTAACAACTAGCCTAACTTTCTTTATCAAAACAAAACCGTTTTCTTGATTGGTCCGCCTTTGAATAGCTTCTAAATTTGTTTGGTCTCTTCTTATATATTTAAACAACATAAAACAACTTGTTATAATTTCTGAAAGGTATTTCGAGACTTGTTATTGATTATTGCAATATTACATGTCTACATATTTCAAAATTGAATCCAAATTAACCGGTATTTGTAGAAACAAGAAATTTGTAAAGGTCAGTAACACATTGTTACATATATAGAATTAATGAAGGATACTAACTTTTTCAAACATGTCATATATTGCATCTCGTAATGTGAATTTTTGGTTATTGTCTAAATCAGTAATTGTCTTTTTTCTATTTCTAGCGAGATCTTCAGATCACTAAGAGGGTTACCGCTTTTAATAGTTGCAAATACCTTGCAAACGGAACTTTTGCCAATACCCAAAGCACTAGCTACCATTTACAAATATTACTTTTTAGAAACAGATTATAAAATGAATTGTAAATTTAAAAATATTCTATTTTAAGACTCACCTGGTCTATAATAAGACCCAGAATTATTACGCTCTTTCTGAAAATAATTAATTAAAGAGGCTATCAAGTTTTGCAAACTAAATGATTCTGGCATGGTAAAAGAACAAAGTAAAAAATAATATTAGCTCTCTAATACACTTGAGGACAAAAAACGCACCACTTGAAAACGCACCAAAAATACCAAAATTTCAAACCATCATAACTCGGCGGATTTTGGACGAAAATGGATGAACCTTTGTGTACTAAAAAGTGTCTAGTTTAAGGGCGTGTGAGCGAATGTTTCGTTTAAGCCTTTCCGCTCCCCGCCATCCTCCTAAGAATAAAAAATTTTTTTGATTCAAAAAATGTCAAACTTCAACAGCTTGTACGGTGTACCAAAAAAATTGTGGACTCAATCGACCATCAAGGCCAGCCCTTTTTCTGTAAAGTTCTCAAAATTTCGAGTGCCTAGGATGACTTGGCGCGAAGCTATGAATTTTTGAAATTACCCTGCATTTTGTCGGGAGTCTTTCGTCTTCTGCCAGCGACATTATTACCGGTTGAGTTTGAACATTTTTTCCCAAATTCAAAAATTTTGAAAAATGTTTTTAATTAATAAAAACATTTTTTATTAACTTTAATTTTTTAACGTGTAAACGCCGACATCAGCGTTACCCAATGTGCACCATGAGCAGGTTGTTGGTCGGATTTTGCACATCGTGTGTGTGTGTCGCATACTAACTCCTACCTCCAGAAGAGCAACAATTCGTGCACGTTGAATGTCCATTAATTGCGGCATTGTAACGCTTCGAATAACTTTATGATACTGATTAATTTCTAAACATTAGTAAAATAAAAATCAAAATATTAATTTAGGCACTTGCACATCGGGTAAGGTTGTCGGCGGTTACACGTTAAAAAAAATGAACGTTAATAAAAAAATGCTTTTATTAATTAAACACTTTTCAAAATTTTTGAATTTGGAAGGAAAGATTCAAACTCAACCGATAATAATGTCGCTGGCAGAAGAGGAAAAACAGACAAAATGCAGGGTAAATTTCAAAAATTCGTAACGCTTTGAATAACTTTATGATACTGATTAATTTCTAAACATTAGTAAAATAAAAATCAAAATATTAATTTAGGCACTTGCACATCGGGTAAGGTTGTCGGCGGTTACACGTTAAAAAAAATGAACGTTAATAAAAAAATGCTTTTATTAATTAAACACTTTTCAAAATTTTTGAATTTGGAAGGAAAGATTCAAACTCAACCGATAATAATGTCGCTGGCAGAAGAGGAAAAACACTCGACAAAATGCAGGGTAAATTTCAAAAATTCGTAACGCTTTGAATAACTTTATGATACTGATTAATTTCTAAACATTAGTAAAATAAAAATCAAAATATTAATTTAGGCACTTGCACATCGGGTAACGTTGTCGGCGGTTACACATTAAAAAAATTGAACGTTAATAAAAAAATGCTTTTATTAATTAAACATTTTTCAAAATTTTTGAATTTGGAAGGAAAGATTCAAACTCAACCGATAATAATGTCGCTGGCAGAAGAGGAAAAACACTCGACAAAATGCAGGCACTCGAAATTTTGAAGAATTTACAGAAAAAGGACTGAACAAATTGCCTTGGCGGTCGATAGGGTTCACGATTTTTTTGGTACACCGTACAAGCTGTTAAAGTTTGACATTTTTTTTAATCAAAAACATTTTTTTTTCTGTGGTCGGTGGTTTGAAATTTTGGTATTTTTGGTGCGTTTTCAAATGGTGCGTTTTTTTGTCCTCAAGTGTATTTGCATTGATACAACAATGGACAATTGTTTTCATTTGGAAGATGCAAATAAATGTAGTAATCGTAATACAAACATAAATTACATTTCTCAGGCATGGAAGTATTGGAATAGTTGCAAATTTACGTTGGTGACTAATTATGACATAAGATTTCTGGTTGACCGAATCATCTATAAATTATATTTTCTACTTTAATCGCGTGCGCTGTGTCATGTATATGTTTCGCTACACTTGATTTTTCTATGCAATTGTATTTAAAATACCTAATTGTCCAGTCCTAATTTCAAATCAACTTAAATATAAATTGACATTATCAAATCCGACCATCCCAAAAATGTATTGTCTTCCAAAAATACATAAAACCCGCAAATTTATGAGGCCAATCGTATCAGGAATAGATTCCCCAATGTACTTTTTATCCAAATGGCTAGTAGATGAATACAAAAATTTGCCCATAAAATTAAATAGTTTAGCGGTAGATAATTCATTAGAAGTTGTAAATAAGGTAAAGAACTTAAAACTAGAAGATGGGGAAATTTTAGTATCATTTGATGTTTGTTCACTTTTTCTCAGCGTACCGGCTAACACGACCATAAAATATTTAGAAACTCATTTAAAAACAAATGAAGTAGACGAGGAAAAAATTTCGGAATACATTCGTTGACTTAATTATGTATGAATCAGAACAAATTTCAAGTAAACAGAAAATATTTTGAACAAAGGGAAGGAACGGCGATGGGTAATCCTCTTTCACCTTTCATAGTAAATTTGTTCATGAGTAATTTTGAAACGTTGATAAAAGAGGAATTTAAATATTTTCCGAGAGTGTGGTTAAGGTACGTGGACGATATTTTTGCGGTGTTTAATGCAAAAATGTGCAACATAGATGAGTTTATGAACAAATTAAATTCGAAATTTAACACCATTAAGTGTTCACAGTAGAAAAAGAAGCGAACAAGCAACTGCCTTTCCTTGACAGTCTAGTAGTTAGAAACAATAACAATGAACTAGAAATCAATGTTTATAGTAAAGAAGCCAGAACTAAAACGTACATATAGCGGAATCAAATCATTGTAAGCAGTACAAGATGGCGGCATTTAATTTCCTGCTGAACAGATTAGTGAAATTCCCATTAAACAAAAATCGGTTTAACACGGAATTAAGTTTTAAAAAAGAATTAGCCTTATATAATGGTTACTTTTCTAAAAACATTGACAAATTATTAACGCGAGTGTACATTATTACCAATAGAAAATCAGCCAAAGAAGTTTATTAAATTACCTTTTCACCCAATTACCAAAGGTTTGAATAGTGTATTTAGAAACAAGGGCATGAGAGTATCTTATACGTCAAATAATTCTTTAAAAAATCTCTTAGGCAATCCAAAAGATAAAACTGATAAAAAATTGAAATCGGGAATATACTAAATTGAATGCAATGATTGTAATATGAGTGATAGACTAAAAGATCAATTTTAACTAGGTTCAAAGAACACAGCGGATTTTAAATACAATCGCATAGAAAAATCAAATGTGTGCAAAACATATACATGACACAGTGCACACGATTAAAGTAGAAAAACTAAAATTACTTAGAAATATTTATTCACCCAGAGAACTTGATGCATATGAAAGTATTTTTATTAAAAAGAACAAGAATTTATTAAACAAAGAGCCGGGAAATATAGAGAGTTTGATACTATTAACGCTGATATAAAATCCGAGAAAAGTTAAGAAAAACAGTTTAAAAAACATAATAAATTTTGCTGGGTGGGATACATTTTCTTCAGAGAAAATGAATTACTCTCAACATTTTGCTTCCAAAATAACGAAATTCTCAGTAAAGTTAAATGTTTTAAGAATAGGACGGACGATTTTTAAAACTAACAATTTTAAACTGCTTTAGGTCAACCTACCCTCTGGCCTCTGTTTCAAACATGCGGATGCCATAAAAATATTTGTTAAACTTCCTTTTTTTTTTTCTCTTTCCTTCATGTATAAAAAGATGTATTTATCCTTAGTTGCATGTTTGTGTTAAAATTGCTTTACATAGTTTTTAATTGGCTCCTTTAAAAATGCACCCAGAAGTTTAGAATTATATTCAGACGGTTAACATCGTTACCGAAATACGTATTGGGAATTAGTCAAATACAATCTGTGGTTAGGAGACACTGTTAAATATAGTGTTGTGATAAACCACAGTCCTTACAATCCATTATTAATAAGAAAATATAACAAATATTGAACGACTTTGGCGTTACAATTTTGTGTGTTATTAATTTGCTTTGTAATAATTCATTTACATATAAAACTGCATACAAAGTAAATATTAGTAGTATTCTCGGATAATTCTGGAGACCATTGTGTTTTCGATCATAAGAAAACTGCATGTGCTTTATAAACTATAGCATTACCCGCTACTAAATGAAAATAAATTTATGTAGTTTTACCAGCATATGCCACTTAATTTGTTTTCAATAGTTTACATAAAAGCAGAACCATTTACTTATTGGTGTTGTAATACTATGTTATTTCCATTAAACAGTGCTTCTTGGGTTTTTGCCTAAAACTAACTGAGATGACGTTTAGGTACGTCATATTGGTCAAATTGCGAGTTTAAATTGTATTTGCTATAGTAGGTGATGTATTTCAAGTGGTTTAATACCAATGCAGTGGTTTTTAAATCTAAGATGGCTGTGAAAGCTGCTGCAGCGCTGTATTTCTAGCGATGTGTTGGACGCACCCATTGATTTCGTGTATAAGAAATTGATTGAACTTTGATGACAATTCAGCTTTATACCCTTCGTACTAGTTAGTTTTATATAAAATACATATGATCCTTATTATCTTTTAATTAAAACTTTCCTGATTTCCTGAATTAATAAATAGTAGAATTATATTTACAGTAACTAACGTCTAAAACTAATTAAGATAAAAAGAGTACTCTTGGTGCGGTTACATTTCTGGCGGAATTTCAATATGCACAGTGTTTCCTGATTCACTACAGTATTCTTACCTCGGTGCAATATATATTTTTGGAGCGGGCGACCTGTAATCTAAATTACCTGTACATATAGACTTTTGGTTCACACTGTATACGAGCTAAAAATAATTCTCTTTTTAAATTCTAATGTTTACAATTATATCTTTTCAGAGTGGGGTGCCTAGAACAGGATATAGAGGTATAGTAACATTTCATTATAAGGAACGAACAGTGTATTTAGCCCCAAACATGAATTGGAAAGGATACGATCTTTCATGGAGTTAACAATTTCTAGCTGTAGATATTGTTAAATGGAATTAGAACTCTTATTAAAAATTAACAAAGTTCATAATAATATATATAATACTGACTTGTCCTTTATCCAATTATAGTGAGATATTTGACTATTTGAATTAATAATGAAAAAATGTTTTCCTTTTTCTTATGATTGTGTGGTTGTCTTAGTTTTTTTATGTTAATTACTGTAATTGATCACAATTATTTATTTTTATAAGTACGTACTACTTTTAAGTTTTAAATATGCAAGATTAGGTAAACAGACATGTTATACTCTACTTAACTTTGGAGCACTTGATTTTTTGTTTCATTTTTGTTAGTGCACTATTATGAAGTGAATAATACAAAAATAGTTTACTTATATTAATGACACTTTTAAAATGTTGTGTATCATTTTAGAAACTATTTTTACGTACCTTAATTTAAATAATTCTTATGAATTGTTATTAGTTTTTGTTAATGCTTGTGAGCATATGTAAATATTTTTACAGGAGACTTTTTAGTTGTTAAGGATTTCTGTACATGACATTAAGATCAGCTGTGTGTCCAACTGTGACTCGAAATTTAGCTTTTCTAAGTTGCTAAGAATTCTTGGCAATCACTGTAGTTGCTGTGATTTAAATAATATTAATTTAAAAAAATGGTTTTCCTAAAAGAAATGTAAAAAGACTCCTTTTGTTATTAGTTTATTTAACAGAAATTGTTTTGACTATTTAAGCGCAATAATGGGAAGAGTTGTTATAAAAGATAATAAAAATAAACATTATATTGTAGTTTTGGATACAATACCCATCTGGAAGGGGGAACGGGGGGAAACATTGTTATCTAGGAATAATATACTGTATGTATTCAGTCTCTTTCTCTCTTATCTACTAAATTAATTTGGTTAATGTGTTTTGTTTGTTGTTATCAGAATTGCTGAAAAATAAAAATTGAACAAAAATTTAAAAAATATTTTAATAAGATTGTCGTAAGAATAGATTCTCTCTATTTTTTGCTCCATATATGAAAAATAACTTGGCATTTTAATGTATTTTTTGGAGGAGTATAAATAAGGCAGTGTTTCCAATTCATTTTGAACTAGTGACACATTATAAAACTAGTTGCGTTTTCATGACACTCATAAATATTAGCATGAATATTTTATTGTTTGCTTAAAATTTAAACTCATTCTGAGAGTTGTTATAGTTGTTTAGATGAAGGTTAATTTTATTAAGTTAATTAATGATTTACATTAAATTATATTTTGAATGCAAATTTGTATAGAAAAATATATTGTTCCAGCTGGGAATCGAACCCAAGACATTTACTGTCTAGGTGCTATCTCTACCAACTGAACTACCGGAGAACGACTATCAGCATAGCAACAAATTTATATGAATTAGATATTTTAGCAAACATACAAAGTAACTAGATATTTTTTGAATATCATTAATGAAGATCAGCATAGCGCATGACAACAACATCAATATTCAAAGCATCTAGATTATTATGAAACATAATAAAAATAGACACTTTTGTAATTTTTAATTATCTCATAATGAAAAAAAATCATAATGCAGATCTACAAAAATTGCTAATATGCCTTATAGGACATTAGGATGTAGTATCCTTACATTTTTTTGCATAGTGTATTATCAACTCCTTATTAAAAAATAAAATGTATGTCTACTAATTACCCACCAAAAGAGGCAAAAAGTAGACACAAATGGGGTAATAAAAAAACATATTAATATCTTACCTGTTATGTACAATTTGCCATTTCTTAGGTTATAGGCAGACATCGTAAGGCAACTTGTCTGGAAATACAAAATTTTAGATCACTTGCAATAATAGCTCGGAAGAAAATAAAACAATACTACTTGGTTTGCTTTTAAATAATCTTCCACAGTTTTTGATATTGTTTCTTTGGATTGCGGTTTTAACTGGTGTTTGTAATGGCACACCATGATTATAATAACATAACCTGCACTAATTTCGACAAATGAAAAGGCTAGGTGGTGACGTGGTGCAATACATATAGACAGTCTTTTGAAATAAGGACGTAAGTGGTAATCGACTCGAAAAAACGTTTTTGTTTCATTATGCAAGGAAACGTGTTTAATCTCTTAGACACCTGCTTTGATATTATTTTGTCTACTTTTTTGCCCCATCTTTAGCACAAGAAAAACAAATGCCTGTAAAATAGACAGCAAAATAGTTTAATATTTGCACATCCATTAGCTCATCTTACTGGCTAGTACATCACCTAGCAGAATTGCAAAATAAAAATCCAATTTATGTAAGCCACACAAAAGTACAATAAAAGTTTTACATGCCGTTTTCTAATTTGTAACAGATACAATTCTATAGGCATAAAGATATTTAAGATACAAGTGTAAAAAACCATTCTTTATTGCGCGAACAGTTTAACACATGAGCGAGTGTCTTAAAGGATGTGAGTGCAATGAAGAGACTTCTTACACTTGTGTCTTACAACGTTTTATCTACGATCATAACCAGCACTGAGCAAGACAACTACTGAGAAACCACAACCAAGAAAACATAACTGAGAAGCCAATTTAGGGCTCTAATGGAAGATCAGTTCAAACTGAATTAGAGCCTTTTAACCAAACAATGTGTTAATCTTAGGTACTGTAAATTGTTTTATTTTGTACTATGCGGTACTGTTTTTCGTACCTTTACACTTTTGGTTAATAAGTGCATATTATTATTATTATTATTATTATTATTAATACCAAGAAACCACAACTGAGAAAACCAAAGTCGAGAATAGAAACTACCGAGAATGCATTCATGCATTATGAAGTAATAATTATAAGTTAGTAACATTGATAGATGTAACAGAGATAGAGAAGAATACATAGGGCGGGGAAAGAGAGGGAGATACCAATGGCATCAAGCACACCTATGCAGCGGAGGTTAGGTTATAGGTTAGTAAGTTTTATAGATCTAACAGACCAAGGAGAATACATAGGTTGGGGAAAGAGAAAGGCCAACGGTATAAAGGAAATGCTATGCAGCGGAGGTTAGGTTATAAGGTTTGATAGATCTAAAACGAGGAGACTGAGGAAAATACGTAGGGGGGAGAAAGAAAGAGAAAGACCAACAGCGTAAAGGAAACACTATGCAGCGGAGGTTAGGTTATAAGTTAGTAAGTTTGATAGATCTAACAGAGACCGAGGAAAATACATAGAGCGAGGAAAGATAGAGAAAGGCTAACGACATAAAGTAAACGCTATGCAGCGGAGGTTAGGTTATAAGTAAGTTAGATCTAATAGAGACAGAGGAAAATACATAAATGCATGGATGCATTCTTGGTATTTGTTATTCTCGGTTGTGGCTTCTCTGTTATGATTTCTTGGTTATGGTTTGTCAGTTGTAGTTTCTCGGTAGTTCTCGATATGAAGTTTGTCGAGTAATAAAAATGATCCTGTTCTCCTTGCATGCCAATATTTAATTGGTTCAAATGGACAAAGAAATCTGCTAAAAATAGCAATTTTGAACACATTTTTGCTACAATAAGAAACAAAACGAGTAACTCTTCTCATATCAATATTAAGTGATATGCTTCCATAGCTTTACATAATTAAGAAAGATGCGAATGACAAGACATTTAGAAATTAAAGTCTCTCTGTGCAAGAATGGTGAGTAGTAATATCAAAATCCTTTTATCGAACCTGTCAGGTTTTGTGCCGGTGCAAATATTTATGCAAGATTTCTTAGTTAAATTATAACTTTTTAAAATTATATTTGTAAATATTTCACCAGATATAAGGTGTTTGTTACCTGGCTTTCAATATTTTCTGAGATATTTTGAATGCACTTGCTAATTGTACTACTAAATGGGTTACAACTAAAGATTTGGGCTAACACAGATCATGGTTTCAAATAAACATTTAAAAGAGTGTACTGTGCAATAATTACTGCAAAACTTATATAAATAAGTGATCTCTCAAATTTATTATAAAGAATAATGCCATCTGAACAAGAAAGAGTACAGAAGGAATTAACTTTTCAAGTAAAACATTTAAAACCAAAAAGTTGGATGTTACCGAGTTGTATTCCTGATATTTCTAGAGGTACAATTATTTTGTGCACAGTCCTTATTGCACAATCTGTTTAAAACATCTTCAAATGCTTCCAGCTAAAAAAGCTTCAAATCATCACGTTCTACAACTTTTAAATGCAGTAGACATTTGGTTGAATCTCCCATGCCATGTGAAAACCTAGTAACTTGATTTTGCTAGTTTTGAGTAATTATAACATTTTAGCCAGTAATGATTGTTACAGTTTATGTAAAAGTGTGTTTACTTCATTGAATTATATTTTCAGTTAATATACATGTACCGCAACACTCATTCACTAAGGAACGATGAAAAAATAATGACGTCCGGTTTTTCAGTTTTTTGTACAATGTAAATAAGTTGATTATATTATAATCAACAACATGTCATTTTTTAACATTATAATTGCCCTATCCATAAATCAGGTCGAATTACATTGTACAAAAAATTGAAAAACCCGCTAACACTATCTTTTCAATCGTTCCTTAGCGAATGATCGCAATTGTACGTTAAGTCACCATATCCTTGAAGAAAATTGAGCTACTATATTTTTATATTGCATTTTTTGATGCATGAATGTCTTTGGTAAAGTAGTAAGTTCATACATTTGAAAATATGGGAATAATACCAATTTGAGACCTTTCCTTATTTTCATTGGTAGAATACAGAAACTGAAACAAACAGAGAATATAAACTTAATATTCATACAGGAAATAAAACAGATGTACAAGTAGCGTAAATAAATCATTACTAGCATTAAGTATAATAATACAAGTTGTTTATTCAGCACAAGTTACTAGCGAATCTGGTGTTGTGTAATGTACTGGTAGTTCTTCCCAAAATAATTGCTTTTGGGTTGGAATGGAGGGACATAATGTTTAAGAACCCTAGGAAGACTACTTTAGGAAACTGGACTCGGTAAAATCACTGCTCAAAGAAAATCACTATAGTGGAGAGTTAATATACCTACTCTTTTGTTTATAAATCCATTAGGTCATTTAGATAAAGTACCTTATTTTTCTTTTTCCATTCTGCTATAATTTGACCATGAACAGACAGCCTTTATGGAAGAGTGATTCGATTCCAAGTACATACTTCATGGTAGTTTAATTCGGTCCCCATTATTGATTGATACGGGAATGAAGGCTGAATGTAAGACGTTCCTTATTTTAGGCAAAGTTATAATTGTCTCATTTGTACCATGAATACCTTTGTGCTAAAGTATACAAAGGCTTTTGGATGTATGTAATGGTGCGAAGCAGTGATATCAGAATCAAGCCGCTGTTGCTCCTTCCCCTGATCAGCTGTAGCTCCCACCATGCTCTCGGCGGGCTACTTTTGGCCGCACTCAACCGACAGCGACAACGTTCGTTGAAGTACTTGCATTATCTTATCTCTCGCATGGAATATTAAAAATCATTATAAACTCAGGGAATTACTTATTTTATAAAATTGAAAAAGTAGAAAAATGAAATAAACAAAAATTTTAAAAACCATTTACATTAAATATTAATTGCTATTTTCTATTTATGTATAGTTAAAAATTATTAAGAACATCAATGAATGCTGTCGCCGTTGGCCGGTGCTCTTGTCAGGGGAACCAACGACAGCGGCTTGATTCTGACATCACTGGTGCGAAGTATTCATTAAAGTCACAAGAAGTTTTTACAGTCATCTTTGGTATAATTAGAACCTTATAGATCCATTTGATAGGATTGAAAAATCCTATGACTTATATCCTAACAATAAGTAATACATATTCGATAGTTTTTAATGAATTCTTAAAAGATTGAATGGATGAATCAATTAATTTCAATTTGGATTCATAATTTGTATAATGAAAAAATATTTTAAATATATCTGAATTTCGAGTTTGCCCCTCTGTAACATTAAAATTTACTAATTCTACAAATTTTTGAATTATTAATTCCACCATTCAAAGAAAGGGGTACAATATTTTTTGAGATGGCACTCTGAATCCAATATTGAGGGTTTCAAACACTAGTATCTTCTGTACAAAATATGCTCGTTTGGTCTGCAAAAGTCTTGCCACAGAGTTCGCACAGTTAAATTACATGGTAAATAACATCTGTCAAGGAAATGGACCAGTGTGATGTGAAACAAGGGGCTGAGATCTTTGCACATGTATTTTAATCTGTTCATCTAGGGCTTTTTTCTTTTCTTGCAACAAATCCAATCACCAAAAACACACACAATAGCGACACACCTTGCAACACACCGGTTGGGAAACCCTGAAATGAGGTAAGTACAACTATTAACCAGAAATTCTATAATTTCTTCGACCACAGCCAATAGTTAGGCAACTAAAAATTGGCATTAAATTTTTAACTGGTTATTATAAAGTAAAGAAAATGTCTACTACAAAACCATAACTAATCACTTATTATAGAATAATTAATAATATATTGTAATATTCTTTTAAATAAGAAAAACGTACTTTTAAATAAGAAAAACGTACTTTTAAATAAAGCTAAAGATGCTGTTTAAGAAGAAGAGAAATATTAAAGATAACCAAGGTCTAAACAAGTATTTAAAACAGCAATTATGTACTATTAATAAACGAACCTAAAACTAATTTATTTAACTAGATTATTTATTTGGAATACACAGTTATTTATTACTGAAGGTATATTCTGCTTTACATTGCGCGCACTTCTAATTAACAGCTTTCTTTTGCGATCACGCATTTATAATAAAATAAAATATCTTATAAAGTATATATAAAAGAAAATTTTATTATAAGAAATATCCGTCTATAGGACGAGTGAAGTAAGTTGCATTAGAAGTAAAATCAGCCCGTTTGCCTGGTAAAAACACACAAGTAATATGATTATTATATTGCAGAAATGGGAGAGAATCTATACATGCAAAAGCAACGCACAAATCGATTGCTATAACAATACTTTCATATGTCCAAATGAGGCATATCTTGGTGACCATCATAAATATTTAACTTTTGACGCCAATAGTGGCATAAACTAGTGATGGGATCGCGATATTACCCGAGTGTCGCGACACTTGAGAGTCGAAACAATTTGCAGGGTGAAGTGTCGACTCTTCATGATAGTTTAATGACACTTTGCATTTACATCATACATGCGTTAATAAGAGTGATACTATTTGACACTCAAGTGTCGTGACACTTGAAGTGTCACGACCACGAATAGTATCACGACACCCAAGTTTCCATCACTAGCATAACATTAAGTATATCCGCCTGACAGATGGATGTTACCAGTTAAAGGTTAAGTGGATTTTAGAGCATGGACCTTAAATTTCATCATTTAATTTCGACTGGATATTGTTTCTACTCACCTTTATTTCAATGTTATCTTCACTGGATCAATTTTTCAATGTTCTGTAAACTGCTTTGCAAATTTATTCTAAACAATGAAAGTTCTTCAACAACCTGACAGATATTAACATTGCTACTGGTTATAAATTGCATTAGCTACAGCATATTTTAAAGATTAATAAATTGTTTCTGCCTGTAAAATAAACTCAAATATACAGATCTTGATTTAAAAATCTTTTACAGTACATTAGTTCGCCAGATTATGGTATAGTACTTAAATTAATATTAGTGTCAATTTTTAGGTAACTAAAAATTAAATTTTTAGTTAGCTTAGCTTCACATCTTCCATCTACCTTTACTCATAAAAAAGAATTTGTTTTCAGAAAGTGTAAGTTTTTGCATTTTGATTTTGAAACTTGAAAAAAAGTAAATGCTTAGAATAAAATTTATAACAAAAACTATCCGTCAAATTTTCGTAGGCTTCTGAGATCATAAGTCACATTTCATGTGTCATTCACAGATTATACATTTGATTCACTGATCTAGATTGATCTAAAAGGGTTCAAAATGTGTTTAACGATACGGAATCAGTTAACCCCCACTGCAAGCTATAGCTATACCTGTAATTGATATTTCTTCTTTGTAAGATCAACAACAGCAGAGGTTAAGTTATGTTTAGGTCAGGGACTTCGACAGAACCGGAACCTGAAAACCGGAAGAAGCAGTATTTTGAATCGTATCGAACCTTAACCCTTATTTTTCCATTGCAAGTATCGGAATCAGAACCTGAAAACTGATATACTTTTCGGTTCTATGACACGAATTTCTCTGAATTTGAAATTTAAAACAATGCACTGAGCATTCTCAGATCTTTTTCTAAAGTATTTCGAAGAAGACCAACTTGTTTTGTTTTTTGAACACGCACAGTGTGTAAAGTGAGTACATCAACCTCATATAAAGTAATATCACGATTATTCATTACTGTAGTATTTTTAAATATGTGATTATGTACATATGTACTTTTTAACCTTTGAATCCCAATGTTGGGCAAGGACCTCCCAGTTATTCTTCCATAATTGTCAATTGATTGTTCTAGCCCACCATTTTGTTCGATACTTTTTTTCTAATTGATCTGCTATTCATTGTCTTATGCTAGAACGACCTCATCTCTTGGTGTCCACTTGTTTATCTTGTTAGGCCTCTTTGGTTATCTTCTTGGTTCCATTCTTCCTGTATGACCAGTCCAGTTCCATTTTAGGAATATGCTTTTACTCACTGCATCTTGTCTTCTGGCCTGATACAAGATTGATCTCTCCATTTTATTTTGCGCTACTTGAATCTTTTTTCTAAGGTGTTTCATCGTTGCCCAGGTTTGTGATCCTTATGTACATATACAATCATTTTTATTTGCGAGTGCTTGGATGCTTATGGGTGACATGCTCAATTGCTCAGTCGTAATAGTATATTAAGTATCGAGAACAGTAAGGACAGTTTACCGATCAACGACAATGTTTATATATATGGGAGGAGATCGGTAAACTCCTTACTGTTTGAGATGCTTATACTATTTTTTGTACGACCATTATGAATACAAATGTATTAACTAAGGAAATATCTCAAAGATGGTAAAAAACTAGATTCAAGATAATTTATTTTTGCCCTGTATATCCACCAACCATTAAGTAGGTTTTGTCGTTCCCATGGATACGTTTGTAATTTTATTTTTGAATGTTACGATATTTTTGTCGTATCAACATAAATAAATAAGATAGTTGTTACTCTTATTTATTGGGTATTTTTCACAGCAAATTTAAATAAAAAACATTAATTTTTTTAAATAGTTCAATAATTATTTAGAAAATAATGATTTTTCACGAAAGAGACATGTAAAGATGATTCATTTATTTTATAAATTACATATAATTTACTTGCCGTTCTGTTTTTGACAGAACTGAACGGTAAGTAATTACTTACCGACGCGTTGTTGCTTAGTAACCAGTAAACATAACCTACTGTTCTAAAACCAAGTTTGGTAAACAATCCGAAATAACAGGGTCGTACAAAAATGAATAATAACTTCGTAGTAGAAATTGTAGTTTATTGCATATCGATGATGTGTACTTCTCATTGAAAGCTTCCAACCAGGGATTTGAACAGAATCAGAACTTGAAACATCACAAGAACTGATATTTTAGTTCATATCAGAACCTGACCTTTTATTTTTTTCAAAGTACCGAAATCAAAGCCCGCATCTTTATACTTTTGTTACCCTGTACTGCAATCATAACAAAAATACATTTGGGTCCAAGTCCTGGGTTTAGATCATGTTCATCAAAAAAAGAGCTGATAAATTTACTACACTCTACTTTTCAATTGGTGTTTTTGTTTTGCCATTCACCACATACATTTGATAGTTGTGAACTGACTGAACTGGTCCACAACACAAATCTGATAATTATTACTAATATTACAACAATTATATAGTTACAGTATAAAATGGGTACTTTCATATTCAGATTCTGAAACAACAAACAATTTAACTTTCATGGAAATAACAGAAAAATATAACATATGTAACCTGGAATAAAGAAACAGGCCTAGCAGCTTTAAAATCGATTTTTATGTCTAGCTTATCCGATAGAAAAAAGTATGCTCTTTCGTATAGACGTGGTCCCAAAATTCTTTATTTGATGAATGTCAATTTTATGATTAGTAACCATGGTGTCGAATGAAAGAAGCCGATAATTATTATAAGTTGTTTACGCACGCTTTCCTCAATAAGTGGCTTTTGTTAGTTAGGTCGGTTTCTTTATTCCAGGTCACATATATCAAATATATTGGTGATTCCAAAAGTGCTGAGACATATACTAAATATTTAATGTTTTTGTAAATTATAAAAGACAAGTTTTTGTGTCAAAAGCTGAAAGTACAAAATAGGTTTTAGTGATTCATTGGATTCACTTATACAACAAATATCCTATTTACAATTTACAAATTATTATAAGATTATTTTTCAATTTAAATTTGTACTTTTTTTCTAAATAAGAAAACACCAAAAGTTGATAAGATACAACAATATTCTAACATCTGTTAAGTGTACAATTACACATGGTAATTCGTTTTAAAAGTGTTGATATTGTTTATGATATTTAGAGGTTTTTAATAAAACCAATTATAAGTTATAAGAATTATGTTTTGTAGCTACTACATGTTGGTCTGATTTAAATAGTTCCTCTTAAAATCTTATAAGAAATTATAGTATTAAGATAAAGAAGTGGAAATGAGATTAGATTTGTAGAGACAAGGTAATTATTCAAGTAAATTTGTGCGTTTCTAATTATCTTTTTTGCTTATGATTTGAATAAATTGTTCAAAATTTACATGTAATTTTGTGATAACTGTATTTCCTAAAATTCTTTTGTACACGTTTCTGTTACAAATCTGTAAATATGTGAAATTATTTGGTAAATACATTAAATAACTTCTTAGAAAAAGCAAGTGTTTTTTTGGCCTAAAAAGTGCACACCATAATTACTATTTTTGGAAATATTCTCCATATTTCTCTTTCTGTAGTTGTCATCAGAATTCATGCAATTTCTTGGAAATCTGCTGACCTTCCTATAATTTGTCCATAATTCCTCTAGAATCCCAGTGAATTATTAGGATTTTGTACATGTTGGTTAAGTATAGATATTAAGACTACTATTATCAATAAACACTTATTGATGTAAAAAATTAAAGAAAAGTCCACAAAATAAATCCTACCTACCACCGACAGCCTTTTGGCTTTGTGGATTATATAGTTTATTATTAGGCTAATTTTTTTTAATTTGTATTTTAAGTATCTCTGTACTGTGTATTAAGTCTACTAATAAACATTATTATTATTATTACAAACATGGAACGTTATTTGTTATTTCTACGACTTTACAAAAAATACGTAAATAGATTTGATTTAATATATGTAGGTAGCAGTGTTGGGCAAAATTAAATCTTACGGGCAATTGACAATTAAAATTTTAATTGTTAATTACAATTGACAATTAAATTAATTAATTGCGAATATTTTTTATTTTGCATGATTATAATTAATTAATTGTTACTTGTTCTGGCAATTCACAATTAATTAATTGTAAGTTAAATTATTAATTGTAATTTGACAGTGGCAGTCCCTGCATACATAAACCCAGGGCACTCGCAGTGCAACACATGATGATATACTGCTTTAATGTGTGCGTACGAGTATGATAGCGATATACCAGTTTGTCGATTTGTTGATATTTATTAAAAAGACGGGATATTGCTGTATAATAATACAGCCCTTAAGAGATCAAATGTTTTTTATATGTAATTACAGCTGGAACATTACGTTTTTAGGCAACACGCAATATATTTTGCAATATTAATTAAAATGCTTATTAAAAGCATTTTACGATTTATATTTTTATAGAGATTGTGCAGATAATACATTTTTAATAGTTTACAAACCTTATTTGTGCACCCCATATTAGAATACACGTATAAAAATATTTTAATTGCTCTTTTTATTTATTAGGGTTTGTTCTAAAAGTCTGGGACAAGATTGAAATGCGATCTGCTGTTATTACAAAATACTAGAATGACCTTCATAGTTATTTTTGTTATTTAACTTAAAGCTTTCATAAATAGTATTTAGTTAACAATTTTGTGTTGTGATTTTTAATTGAAACTTAGTTTAATTGCAATTAAATTTAGTTGCAGTCTGCAATTAAGAGGTTAACTGCAATTAAATATAATTGCAATTGAAATGTCACAATTAAATCTTCGATCAACTGATTAAAAATTCAATTGATTGATGCCCAACACTGGTAGGTAGTAGTGTTCATGTTATCATAGATACTCGAGATATTTATCATAGATACTAGATTAAAAATGCTTTGACAGTAGATGATACGACGACATTATTTTGAATTATTAAGGAGTTTTTTTTTTTGTTGAAAATAAAACTAAATCATTAACAAAGCTATAAATCACACAATAGATTTAATTATTCTATTAAATATTTAAAAACAATATCTTAAAACATATGTTTTCTAGTACGATTGTACCTATGACCAACATTCACAATACAAATATAGTTGCTACATTATTCGTATTATATTTGAACCTCAGTTCGGAAAAATGTGACATCACGCGTTCGTTTTTATACCATTGGTAACACTGGTAGGTAATAGACAAAGTACAATATATACAGATCGACATTGGCTTCATAACTTATAAATATTAAGTTTTTCTAACTTTGATGTGTTCGAATCTTATTTGTTATGACCAGGCTTAGGATTTGGATGCACGATCTACACACCCGTGTTGTTGCAGACTGTACCCATGAGCCGCCTTAGTCTCCCACCTTTTCTATTAAGGTTGGAAATTGAGAAACTCCGGAAAAATTGCTGTTGGTGTTGCTATTGGTACAATTTCTTTAGTTCATTTCGTTCACAATAATTCATTTAGTTCAGTTTCAGACTTATTAGGTGGCCCTCATGTCGGAAAGTACAATAATTTGTAATAATAACAATAATTTTGTATAAATATTACAGAATTCATATTAAAACGTAGGTATCGCCTCAATTTTAGAATAAATTACAAGGCCGATCGCTAATAATTTTTACATATTTAGTTAGAATTTATGAAAAAAATACTAGAGATATTATTGTTTTGCAATACATAATTGATTTACAGATACTTAAAGTTATCTTTGTAAGCTAGTTATGGTAATGCATACGTTTAAATGTAAACCAATTTAAAAATTTTAATGTGTATTTGAAGATTAATAACCACTTCTGTGAATTAAATTTAAAAATAATACTAAAATACAGTAAAAACATGCTACAGAGCCATCTCTTTCAGAGTAACTCAACTATTGTCCACCAAAACTGCATAAAAATGATAATAATGGTAACCGAAACTGTAACATGATTATTGTTGTTATAAATAAACTTTTCCGACGACCACTTTGAAAAGTAGTAAAATTTTCATGGTTTTTTGTTAGTGAAAGTTTAGAATTACACAAAATATTCCGAAAATCTAGACGAAAACAGCCGAAAGCCAAAACTATGTGAAATGACACATTTCGGTGATCTAATTGGTGGACAACTGTGCGTTTTGATTCTTGTTACACGGGTAGTCACACCGACGATTGCCGATGTGACCACTTTTGGATTTTGTGGTTTCTATGGTTTTGGTTTGGCTCATTGTTCGTTGTATCTCATCAAACGTCAATAAATTTGTCAGTTGCAAACTGCAGCAAATCGAAATGGAATTTTCTTCTTCTGATTGTGAAACTCTCACTCCCCCTGAAGTTAGAGAGAAAGCCTCAAGAGCAACAGACAATTTGCTGCCCAACATTTCCAGGGAGCGCTATGAATATGCTTATCAGCAATTTATGGACTGGAAGATTAAAAATAAGTCTAGTTCCTTTTCGGAAACTATACTGGTGGCTTATTTCGGTGAGATGTCTGAAAAATATAAATCTAGTACATTGTGGTCAATTTATTCTATGCTTCGAAGTACTCTAATAGTGAAGCATAACGTAAATATTGCTACATACTGTAAATTAAGAGCTGTGCTGAAAAGACATTCTGTTGATTATGTGGCAAAAAAATCTAATGTTTTAACCACTGATAACATTAAGACATTCTTGGATACAGCGTCTGATAAATTGTATTTATTGACAAAGGTAGGAATACAAATCGGTACTTTGATTATACTAACTAAATTTTACTTACTTATTCAAATTCATAGACTGCACTCATATTCGGCATTTGTGGATGTATGAGAAAAGGTGAGCTGTATAACGTTAAAGTTGGAGATGTTAAGGATGTGAACTCGGCACTAATTGTGGATGTACCTTACACCAAAACCAAAAAACCAAGAAAATTTGTAATTACCGATGATTTCTACACCATATGCAAGAAGTACATGAGTCTCCGACCTAAAGAAATGATTGACAATAATCAAAAATTCTTTATCAATTATCAAAAAGGCAAATGTACGAAACAATCTGTTGGTATCAACAAATTTGGTAAAATGGTTCAAGACATAGCCAAGTTTTTAAATCTACCAAATCCAGAAACCTACACAGGGCACTCATACAGAAGAACATCGGCGACAATTGTAGCTGATAAAACTGGTGATCTTCTAGCCCTCAAACGCCATGGCGGATGGCAGTCTAGTGGAACTGCTGAAGGTTACGTAAACGATTCTATCAGTAAAAAAATTGAAATCTCAAAACAAATAGTCGAGGCCGTAGCTTCCACTAGTACGGCCTCTACGGATGTAACTTTAAGCCGCGGACTCGATCAGTGTGTGACTACATCGCCAGTTCAAGAAGATAGAGGCATACAAAAAATTCAAAACTTCTTATCAAGTGAAGAAAATAAAATGATTAACAACCGTCTTCAAGCACCGGTGTATTTTCAGAATTGCAGTAATTTTACTATTAATTTTAATTAGAAATTAGGTATGTTGTTTGTTATGAGTTATAAAAATGTTTCAAATATAAAAATAAATGTTAAAACAGTAATATCTACCGTGAATTCTACGTTTGTACCCATTTTTTGTGGTCGTCGGAAAAATATCGTGTACAACTCGTGTTGAAAAGTGAATTTCACACTCGTGTGCTTAAACCACTCGCCTGCGGCTCGTGGTTCAATTCTACACACTCGTGTGAAATCTTTACTTTTCAACACTTGTTGTACAATATACTATTTATTAATTAAATTTATTCATCTCTGAACTACTTTCAAATTATTATAAAGAGATATTTTAGTTTTAAGAAAGAAAAAATATTTATACTTATTGTTACAGTTTTTATGTTTATTTAGTTATTTTCGAACAAATTTTAATAATTCTTTTGTTAAGATTTAGTTCATACTTTGATCTACAAGATTCTAATGTTGGATACACAATCTATGATATATTCTTCTTAAAATACGGTAAATTCAGAGGCTCTGCATAGAGTATTTTTATACAGTCACTTCCCCCCTTAAACATTTTTGATAAGACATGCGTAGTTTTAATAAATACCAGACATTTGAATAAAACATGTTTATGGTACAATTTGTAGTTCAATATTAACTTACAAATCTAAATTTACAAGTTTCGTAGAATTTTATATATTGCTATTTCATATTATCTACTGTTTACATCTTTTTCTACCATCATCATTTAATTTATCTTGCTTGCAGTTTTATTGTTACTATATTTCTAATACTTATTATTTCTAAATCTAGATAATTTATGTACATATTTTAAAATTCATTTGTTTCTGAAATTTATTTCACTTCGTAAAATATAGATTTTTGCGTTATTTAATATTTTCATTCAACTTACCACTCCTCCTTAACTATTTTTATTGTTATCATTTCGTTATTAATTGTAGTGATTTATACATCAATTTTTTCATATTTTGTTTATAATTTTAATATATTTTTCTAAAATGAGTAGCAACTTAGTATATGTGCAATTTTTTCTGATATTTTTCTAAAATATGGTATAGATATGTAATTTGTGTCTTCTGTTTGATTGTCAATGGGATATATTCTTTTGATAGCTAACCTATAATCTTTTTGTTTAATTAAAGTGTCAATCATGTTCGGATTGTAATGATTTGCATGTGCTAGTTGTTTAATGGTTGATATCACTTTGCTAAAATCTGGCTTTGTTAGTGGAATAGTTAAAACTCTGTGTACTAATGATCTGTAGGCTGCTATTTTATGTGCTTTATGGTGACAAGATTCATTTGGTATTTTTATGGCCGTTTGTGTTGGTTTTCCGTATGTGGAAAATTCAAATAGATTGTGTGATTTAATCTTGATAGTTAGGTTTAGGAAGTTTATAGCCCTGTTTTGTTCTGTTTCTAGTGTAAAATTTATGTTTTGGTGGATACTATTAATAAGAATTAAAGATTTGGTTAATATTAACCCATGCCACTGAGAGGTTAAAGTTTAAATGGGATTTAACATGAGTTTGGTGCATTTCTAGAGACTTTTTGGCATAACTTTTTATCTTTTTACGTTTTAACTTGAAAATTTATATACTTATGTTGTTGAAACTGCTGAACACGAATATGATAACATTCAAGCTGTCAGAAAAACTTTTGAGAATTGACAGCTGTCGAAAAAGCGGCCAACTTCACTAAAATGAGCATTTGCGCAGAACTGCCAAAGTTTTTTTGGCATCAGATTTGTGTTAAGCAACTTCAACAACATAAGTATACAATATTTGACGTTAAAACATAAAGAGATAAAAAAAGTTATCCACAACGTCTCTAGAAGTGCACCAAACCCATGTTAAATCCCATTTAAACTTTAACCTCTCGGTGACACAGGTTAATATTGACTAAATGGGCTGAGATTTTGCACAGCTCATTTTTTTGACATTTTAAAGAGATCTAGGGGTGGGGGCTAAAAATCTTAACTTTTGCTAAATAACGGCCACCCTAGTATTCACACATGTAAATTTGACAAAATTGACTTCCGCACTCCCGGAACATACATAACGTTCCTCTTCTACCGACTGACGTCAGTCTAGAGGTGTAATTTACTTGTATTATTCCATTATTCTCATCTTCCATAACTTCCTGTCCTTTGCCAATTCTTCTGCTCTGCTCCAATGCACTTCCATCTGTTTCAGGTAGCTTCTTATATCGTACCATTCCATTTTCGTCTCGGTCTGCCCTTTCCTCTTTTCTTTGACCTACCCATTTTCCATACTTTTTTCGTTCCCCTAGCCATTGGCATTCTTACCATGCGTTCAAACCAACGTAACGCATTAACTTTTATTCTGTGATCTACCGACTTTGCTCCTATTCTTCTTCTTATCACCTCATTTCTCACTTTGTCTATTGTTTTTAGTCCTGCTACTCCCGGAACATATATTATATAAATAAACTAGTGATGCACTAAAGCAACTTTTGGCCGAATCACCGAATATTCGGTCAAAGCAAAATATAAATTTAAGTTTTGTTTTGTTTATGAATACAAAACTATTTCACACAATGAAAACATTGGTGTCTGAAAAATATGTGTTCTGCTATAGGATTTTTGCTTTAATAAAATAATATAAAATATAATTAAACAAAATTAATAAAAAATAAACAGTATCGGGTTATAAAAAAATACGATGTCAAAAACTTAATTAAAAAACGACAATGTAGTATACGAGGGGAACACTGATAATTCTAGAATGCCATGTTTCTAAAAACGAATGAAATTTGTTTGTAGTTGACAGTTACTTTTTAATGTTTTGCGAGTTGATTGCCGTTTAGTTTGTTCGATTTGTTCTAATAGTTTTTTAATTATCATAATTTAAAGATTATGTGTTCACCCAAAAATGAATTTGACTGTCGTCACGTCTAAACAATGTGAAGATCGGCTTAGAAGTGCATTTGTCAAAGAAGCCCCGTCTAAGGCAACAATTTATAATTGGTACAGCGAATTCAAAAGAGACCGTTTTTTTCTTAGTGATGAATTTCGTGAAGGACGCCCAAGAGCTGCTGTTACTGATGAAAATATTGCCGCTGTTCGAGCAATGCTTGAGGAAGGTTGAGCAATGCTTCATAAGATGTCCATAGACACAAAAATGTATTGATGTTAAAGGGGAATATTTTGAAAAACAATCAACTCATTTAAATTTTTTTAAAACTAATCCTTGTTTGATTTTCTAAGAATCTTCAGTGTCGCTCTTGTAATAGCATTAAAAAACATTTCAGCAAGTCTTTAAAACAAATGAACACAACATACAAATGCACACCGATAAAGCCTATTAACTCGAAGTTCTTAAAGAAATACCTACTGTACCTTTTTTAGAAATTATTGTTATGGTTATTATCACGCATACTATATAATAGTCCGAACAATATATGTACGCTCCTGTTGCATCATTGTCTAGATCAGTGGTGGCGAACCTATGACCCGCGGGTCAAACACTGACCCACGAAGGATTTTTAAATAACCCACACGTTGATTTCTATAAACTTATTTTTTATATCATAAAAGAGAGAACAGACATTCGAAAATTTTTAGTATAAATATCTAATGTCGAATTTATAAAAAATATATTTCCAAGTGGATCTTGGCTAACTGATTTTCTATCGTATCACTGCACCTGTGTATGACTCATAACAATCGGTCATAAATTTAGGGCTCATATTCGATGCATCATAGAACGGGGATGTACAGGATACTCAGTTCAGAGGCGCCACTGGTCATGTCACCTGCTACGGTAATTCATGGTGTCATCCCATTGATATCAATTTTTTGACATCCACCTTTATGTTTTGCTTTTCACTTACAAAAGTAACAGTTGTAAAACAACAAGCGTTAATATTTTGAGAACCAAAAAAAAGGGTCAATTTTCAAGTTTTTCTGTTAACACATTGTTGTGTTTCCAATTATTGGTACACTTTTTACCAACCCCCCTTCAAAGTGATATCACTGACTTAGTGACCCACGGGCTAGTATTAAAAAAATAATGAACAAAATTTGACCCACTTCTCAAAAAGGTTCGCCATCACTGGTCTAGATAGAACTTGATTTTTAATACATTTTTAAATACTTAGAATCTCATTTGGTTAAACACCAAATAATAAGTTTTGCAGTTAAAATGCATTCAAATAAGTCAAGATTGCAGCAGAAAAAATTAAAAAATCCGCTTCGGCCGGCCGAATACCGAATCTTTCACACTGCTTCGGCCAAACCGAATCTGTTAAAAATTGGCCGAAAACAGAAGCAAAACTGAACTTCGGTGCATCTCTCAAATAAACTAATGAATTTAATGGTGCACAGATAATTATAAAACATAAGGACCTATAATTATAAATATAGACCCAAAGACTTTTGAGTACTTCAAAAAAAGAAGGGATATGCTGAAAAGAAGTACCATCCTTCCAAAATAAGTACGGATGGTTACTTTATACTTTGCTGAATATTTACAAAAGAGATTTGTAAGAATATACAGTTTTATTTAGTACTGTAATATTTACATTTTTATGGTAGGTTACAATAATATAATTACAGCAGAAAATGTGGCAATATCAGTTATCATTATACATACAATTAACACACACTTGAATCATTTTACATAAAATACCCAACAAGAATATGATATTCTTATTAAAATGTTTAGTCTTTATGTAAAACAATCTTTGGTAACCTTGTAGTTTTTGGTTGTCCAATGTGCATTCTAGTGTGTGTAACAATTATGTCTAATACAGTCATGCAAATGATTGTTACACTGTTGTCGGTTCCACGTTACTTATCGTAAATAAAATATTAATCAATAGTTTGTATTTAATATGATTTATAATATCAGGTAAAATATTTATTAAAATCTGAATTTTACAACTAATCAAATTGATTCTTGTTATTTGAATATTATAATAAGCATTTTAACTCGTAATGTGGAAAATATAAACTAGGGATTAATATTTTGCTCAGACGCCTAGAGAGGCAGGAGTTGCGAGAAGAAGAACAAGAAGAATTAATATTTTATTTACGATAAAGAAAGTAGAACCAACAACAGTCATTTGGAAAATGTTATTAGACGTAGTCATTATAAGCAGTTGAATGCATATTGGAGACCCAACTGTTTTAAAGACCTTGTCATTTTTTAAAAAAAGATCTTGTAATTTTATCAAATCTCATTTCGAAACAAAGATATGAATCACATTAATGTACCCTTGAACCATATCAAATCACCTCATTTGCTTTAAGCTCGTGAAATTGCATATTTATTACCATAAGATTCTTAATACGATAAATACATGTGAAATACACATAGAATTATTGAATAAATAACATGCAAATTACAGCATTTGGCTAATTGATTTTAATATTAAAGCTCACAACAAATTTTGGAATGTAATACTAGTTCTAATAGTAATAATAATAATAAATAGAATAAATAAAAATATGGTAGAAGTGCAAAGCAAAAAGAAGTGATTTGGATTTTATATATTTAAAAATCATGTATATATAAATAAAAAGAAAAACTTAATAAAATAGAAACAATATACATTTAAAGTCTTACAAACAGGAATATCTTTAAATATAATCGGAGTATTTCAACGAAGTGGCGGGTCGTCATCGTCCAGATCTTGACCAATCATTACTTCATCATAATTACTGCTTCTTTGGTATAGTTTGCTGCGTATATAACCCATAACATGATATTTACGACTAAAATAGACTCCACATATCACAATTGTAATTAAAAATAATGGAATTAGAATCCCAGCAACCACATGACCACTTCCATTATCGATATCTTCATCTATTAAACTTGACGATTTGGGTAATGGATTATCATTAGACTTTGTAACGTTTTCACAGTGGCTATTGTTTACTCTAACAAAACCTGGCAAGCATTGACAATACCCATTTTTGGTATTTTTTATTGGTATACAAGTTTCGGTAGGTGAACATTGTTTGTTTACTACAGTAGAAGTATCACACTGTTTACCTATTAAAGCAAAAAATAAACGTTCTGAAATAGTAAACATAGGGAAAAATTGTATTTACTCACCTAATGTGGAATTCAAAAGAAAAATGACAATGACTACAGAATCCACATATGTTAACTTGACCATTATGAAAACTTACATTGTTTTTAATAGTAAATTAATCATTTAAAACTATGAAATTCCCTCGAATTGTTATACACACTGAATAAAAACACTTGTAGTCAGATATCCTTATCATGACATGATAACAACACCGGTTATAATAATATGCATAATTTAGATTATCAAATCTGATTAGTTCACCACTGTACCCGTTACAATTGAAGTAATACTATCTATTAAATAAAATTTTATCATGCACTCAAATTATAAGCACTTATCCAATTTATTTAGCTGAATGAATATTGTATTTTAAACGCTGCCATAGCAGCATTTATTACAGGGTCCTGTAATCAGTTAAATTCTGTATTGGTAGATGGCTCGATGGTAAAACAAAGAAACACCCGCATTGTGAAGTTAGAAACAAATCTTAGCGGCGTCATGTAATTTTTCAAATGTTTTGTTAATTAAAATCCTAGTCAAAATTATTTTTACAGTTTATCAATCAAAAACAATGTCCCACAAATAGATTTCTCTTTAAACAGTTTTCCGATACACAAGTTAAATTTTCCAGGACATTTAATCATTTAAACATGAGGAGAAAACTTTAAACAATGGCGCCATTGATGTTTTGCAGTCGATAATAAGAAAAAATGTAGAGAATTAGAGTTTGAGAGTGTTTCTCGACTTGATCCACAAAAAGACGTAATCTTAACATTAGTTGTCAAAAGATTTTTTTATTTCGTCATATTGTGTTCATATCAAGGGAAATTTGAAGTCATTGCGTCTCATTTGTAATAAGCATTTATGTAAAATACAATGTTCTCTTTGCAAAATCAAAATCAGGTAACATTTAATATTTTAAGTTATTACTTTTGTTATGGTTTAAGGTTAGATCACGTTCACTTTTTGATCTCGTTAATATTTTCAGGCAATATTTACGCTCTCACAAGTATCTGCTATACTGACACCAAGACAAAACGCTTATTTGAACAAGAAGACCGCTCAAAAGCCAGAACTAATTGTGAATTTTTTGTGCCTCGATAGTTTTATAGAAGCTGTAAAGAATTGCGATTATAGTTTTGCAAAACATTTAAATATTAAGAAACTTCAAGATAACAATTTCCTAAACAAATTCAAGCAATCTTATGTCTCGTTTAATAGTTTTTTTGAAAACAAATATGGGTTTCCGGAAAAAGCTTTACATTCAAAGCATGTACCCACAGTAATTGTAGATAATGATAGAAGATTTATCACATCGATATCTGGCAATTTTTACCAAAACTTAGTCTATAGTTTACAGTCTAAAAGTAATTTTACATGGAATGTTCAAGTACGAGGATTTAAAACTGATAGCAGTGTTAAAGCTGAATTCAAAAGGAACCCTAGTTTATTAGCACGTCTTAAGAATATTATGGGCTTTGCCTCAACAGCTGAGCCATTAAATAATAAGTTACCTGCAGAATTAACGTCTAATAATGAACGACTTAAACAGATTTTAACTACTGATGATCCTATGATTACAGATGTAGAAAAACAAAGAATTAAGATAGCTTTTGCAGAAGGCTATCTTTTAGGAAATACCTCAAATGCTAATCGTGGAAAGGCTGCAAAATATTTAAAGATGGTTCAACAAGTACTCACTGTTGTAATCTTCTTAGCAATTGTTATTAGTTTAATGGCAAGTGCAAGTGGATCAGTGTTTAGGTAATTATTAATATTAGTCTTACGTTGATAATTCAGTATTTATTTGTTTCGTAGAATTCAATTAGGAAACCAAGTTGAAGTTGATCCTGAAGAAATTCATGTTACATTTGATGACGTAAAGGGTGCAGATGAAGCTAAACAAGAACTAAAAGATGTGGTAGAGTTTCTTAAAAATCCAGAAAAGTTTTCATCTTTAGGTGGTAAACTACCAAAGGGTGTTTTATTAGTAGGACCACCAGGTATATCTTTGCTTAGTAAAAGAAATGAATAGATTATTAACAGGGACTTTTAGGAACTGGTAAAACATTACTAGCAAGAGCTGTTGCTGGAGAAGCCGGCGTGCCATTTTTCCATGCTGCTGGCCCTGAATTTGATGAGATTCTAGTTGGACAAGGTGCAAGACGTGTACGAGACCTATTTAGTAAGTCATCTTGAAAAACGTGCTACAAGGCAAGAAAACTAATGGTAATTTTGCAAATCAACAGAGGCAGCAAAAGAGAGAGCTCCTTGTGTAGTCTTTATTGATGAAATCGATTCAGTTGGTGCAAAGCGTACTAATAGTGTTCTTCATCCATATGCGAACCAAACTATTAATCAACTACTCAGTGAAATGGATGGTTTTCATCAAAATGACGGTGTAATTGTTCTTGGAGCCACTAATCGAAGAGATGACTTGGATCAAGCATTACTAAGACCGGGACGTTTTGATGTGGAAGTAATATTAATAGAATCTAATCGTTTTATTTAAGTTAAAACATTCTTATTGATAGGTTACAGTTCCAGCTCCTGATTACACAGGAAGAAAAGAAATTCTAGGCTTATATTTAGGGAAAATTATGGCGAAAGAGATTGATGTAGAATTACTTGCGAGAGGGACAACAGGTTTTACTGGTGCAGATCTAGAGAATATGGTCAATCAAGCAGCATTACGGTAACTATGAATTGTATATTATAAGCTAGGGCTGGACTGGACATAGTTTTTATAATCTTGTTGGGTAACAAATGGATATACAGTCAAACTCAGATTAGTGAGCATGACTATAACGGAGTTCACAGCTATAAGGACTAAATTTCTTTAATGGAGTTGTTTTTATACAGGGTGAAGAATAGCCCGAAACACAATACAGCAGTTTTACATGCATTCCGGTTAAAACATTAATATTATCTCCTATAATTATTTTACAGTAAAAATATTCCGGAGTGCTGTAAGAAGAGAATTTACCAATAATGATGCCCTTGATACGGATTACCTTTGATCATAACCGTAAAAAGTAAAGAAAATAAAACTTCGGTTTTTGCAAAAATCAGTTATGCCTTGTAAACATTAGAACCTGAAGGGAAAGTATTTGCTAGAGTTCCTAAATATGAACTGAGCTCTGTGTTTTAGAGTTAAGTCACGCATGTCAAATTTTCCTAGTGACATTTCATATTTTGAAACTACACTGCTTTCCTAAAAAAATGCAACACCCAGATGTACTAATTAAAAATTTTTAATTTTTGGCACACATCGTCGCTTATATTGTTAATAAGCATTGATGAGTATGTGGGTGCAAAAACTCCACGTATATCGAAGATTTGGCTTTTTTTTCTTTTGCCGAAGACCCATTTTCTTTTGGCCTTTTCTTTATTATCCATGACTTCATTTCCATGGTAAACATTTCATTCTGTCATCTAACGATACATTCATTTTCTTTATTATCCATGACTTCATTTCCATGGTAAACATTTCATTCTGTCATCTAACGATACAAAATGCCACCAGTGAGAAGAAATGCGCGATTTCATCAGTTAACTCCCTTTGAAAGAGGGAGAATTGTGGGCATGCAAGAAGCTGGTTTGTCGTACCGTGAAATTGGAAGAAATGCAGCGACAATTTTGCGGACAATCTAAGTGTACGTCGTCGAGGTAGTGGACGTCCCAGGTTGTCTCGTGAGCGAGAAGAACGTCTTCTTCGACGAATGGCTACAAGAGATCCATGGGCGACGTCGCGGTCAATAGAAGTGGACTGGGTGAGGGCAATAGGCCATGCAATCTCTATGAGCGCGATTTACCGACGCATTCGATCCTTCGGCCTGAGATCTTATCGTCCATACTGCCGGATTCCTCTTACTCGGGAACACAGGATTGCCAGGCTAAACTGGTGCATGGAGAGGCAACTCTGGGGACAAGAATGGCAACAAATTGTCTTTAGCGATGAATCCCGATTCTGTTTGTGGAGATCAGACGGTCGCGCAAGGGTGAGAAGAGTCAGAGGCCAACGACGAAATCAGGCTTTTATTCAAGAGCGTCACACAGCCTTAACACCAGGAGTAATGATATGGGGCGCAATACGCCATGGAAGTCGGTCACCTTTAGTGTTCATTCCAGACACTTTAAACGCCCGACGGTACATTGATTTCGTTTTAGAGCCTGTTGTTTTACCATATCTCCAAGCGCAAGAAGGTGCTATTTTTCAACAAGACAACGCACGTCCTCATACAGCACGTATCAGTACCCAGTTCTTAGAAGACAATGACGTCCATATGTTACCTTGGTCGGCCAGATCACCAGATTTATCGCCGATTGAACATGTATGGGATTCCATGGATCGAAGATTGCGTCGCCTACCTCATCCCCCAAACACTTTGGAGGAACTTCGAGACCAGCTTCAGGTAGCTTGGGATCAGATACCTCAAGAAGAAATTGATCATTTAATTTCAAGCATGCCTCGCCGAGTAAATGAGTGTATAAGATTGCGCGGAGCTCAAACGCATTATTGACTTCTTGTGCTTTAACGACAATTGAATTTGACTTTTGTGTTAAGATTTAGTTTATTAAGTTTTCATAGTTATTTGGTGAAACTTTCAATAAAATATTCCCCCTCCTTCTAGATGTTGCAATTTTTTAGGAAAGCAGAATATTAAGGTTTGGTAATCATAAAAATTGAATTAATAAATTAAACTGTCAGTATGTCATTTATATAAATCTGAAATTTGGTACAATTAATACTTTATTAAAAGCTGTTGTAAAATTGATATATGTAATAGCAAGTGCCACGAATTTTGGCATGAGGTAGAGATACTTTGGGCACGCCCAACTTCACTCTGATTGGTACTGATAATCCCCATTGGCGTAGGATACCATATCTTAGTATGCTTACAATTTAAAGAAATAAACTTATACAAAAATAAAATGAAGCCCAATCTTGAATTAATTGCAAATACGAGGGTGGTCCCAGAAGTACCCAACCCAACAAAGAAAACACAAAAATTTTGGAAAAAGATTTATTTATTTTTCAACGTAATCTCCTTTCAGCTCTATACACTTTTCCCAGCGATGTTCAAAAAGTTCGATACCCTTTTTATAATAAGAACTGTCTTGCTCCTCAAAATAGCCATTAACTGCTGACATCACTTCTTCATCGTTGGAAAATCTTTGACCACTGAGCCATTTTTTCAAGTTTGGGAACAGAAAATAATCCGAGGGGGCTAAATCTGGCGAATATGGTGCATGAGGTAGCAATTTAAACTTTAATTGATTAATTTTGGCCATTGCAATAACGGATTTGTGATCTGGCGCGTTGTCGTGATGAAACAACACTTTCTTTTTAGCCAAATGCGGCCGTCTTTGCTTGATTTCTTCGCTCAAACGTTGCAATAAGTTTGCATAATACTGGCCATTGATAGTTTTTCCTTTTTCGAGATAGTCAATAAAAATTATTCCACACGCATCCCAAAAAACCGACGCCATAACCTTGCCTGCAGATGAAACGGTCTTCGCCTTCTTTGGAGCCGGTTCTCCCTTTTGAGTCCATTGTTTCGATTGTTCTTTTGTCTCGGGTGTGAAATGATGGACCCATGTTTCATCCATTGTTACGAAACGGCGCAAAAATTCTGCTTTGTTGCTGTGAAACTTCGCCAAACACTCAATTGAAACATTTTCACGACACTGTTTTTGCTCGAGTGTGAGCAAACGCGGCACCCATCTTGCACACAGCTTTCTCATGTCCAAATTTTTAGATAATATACGATGTACTGCACTTTTTGAAATGCCCGTAATGTCTGCTAGCTCGCGCACTTTCAGTCGGCAATCATCAAGTACCGCTTTGTGGATTTTCTTCACCATTTCTAGAGTCGTCACCTCATTTGGTCGACCACTGCGATGCTCGTCGTGGCAGCTCGTACGGCCTCGTTTAAACTCAGCTACCCAAAATTTAACTGTTGTAAACGAAGGAGCAGACTCACCCAGAATAGAATCCAGTTCAGCTTTTATATTGGTTGGGCTGAGAGGCCTTTCAAATAAAAGTATTGTATCACATAACGATGACCAATTTTCTCCATTTTCACAAATTCACTGACAACGTTCACTATTGATGACTGCCAAACAAATACTGAACAACGTGGTGCTTTCAAATTTGAAACATATGCTTTATAGACTGCGTACTTTCCAATACAGTGATATTTTCAAACAACTACCGCCACCTCTTGGTCAGGTCGGGTACTTCTGGGACCACCCTCGTACATCTTTTATTATATTTCAATATACATAGTATTTTACGTACCAATTGTAATATTAGTGATACGCCATTCGATTCATAATTTCTTTTCTTGTCAGCACTGCATAATATCTTTACTGTAAAATAATTAAGGAATATATTAGGGTTTGAAATAAAACATGTAAAACTGTATTGCCGTGGAGCTATTCTACATCCTGTATATATTCCTATGTAGATTTTCTTGGTTATTATGAACAGATTCTTGGATATTACAAATTTTTTATAGTACATGCTAAATCTCATCTTTCAACTTTTTTATAATACTACAATCTGCAATGGTCCGTTACAGCGAGCGCAATCATAAATTCCATTAACACATTAATATTCTTGTAACTCCAGCACCGCAACTGTTACATACAACAGAAAAATGTTTTTTATTTAAAAATATTATGACAAGAATGGCGTTAAAATTTTCGTTTGTTTAAATAGGTCAGTTAATATGCAATAGAGCCCTGACCAATAAGAAAAAGGGAGGTATCGGTATGACCTGCATTATCAGTTTCAGTACACACAAAAGGTGTAGTTTAATTTAGGTTAGAATTAACCTGCAAGCGTTGTTTAAAGTGAAATAAATAAAAGATTAGTAAAAGTTTCACAAGTTTATTATAAAATACCTGACAATACTGTTTCGATAACTAACCGTCATTATTAAAGGTAATATAAATATAAACAAACACATTATTAAGATAAATAGAAAAAATAGATAACTAGATAAAAATAATAAGAATTAAATATCTAACACTTTCGGTAACTGAGAATTACTGAGCTCAATCTGTTCATTCGTTAAAGGTACCCTGAGTTTGTGCTCTCTAGCACGCTAGACAGTACACTGCCAAGGCTATTTTTCTCAGTCTCACACATACACTACCAAGCTCAATCTGTTAATTCATTAAAGGTACCCTGAGTTTGTGTTTGTATATCTCAAAAGCTTCTAAAATGTCTAATTTGCTTTGTTATTACAAAAATGTAAGAATTTAATATTATTTTGGGGAGTCATTGTGTAATTTTGTTCTAAAAGGTGTTTAGTATAATTAGATTTTTCAGGGTGTTTATTTCTGTAACAACGCACGTGTTCTGTATATCTTATGTCAAAATTTCAAAAGTGTTTGCCCGAATATACTGTATATACCTAACTACAAAAAGAACAATTTAAACGGTAAACGCCCCATTTTATATCATGTGTTCTGTCTTTAGCATTAAATAAATGTGAAAAAGTGTTAGTGTTGGTTTTAACGGTTATTTTATAATTGTTGGTTTTCTTAGTATATGGGCCATTATCCCAAACCCAGTCTGACCTTTTGAAAAAAAGTGGGGGGCCATACTTTACCAATAATTGTAGATTCCAGAGCCTATCAAACGTAAGAAAACAGGTATTATAGCGTAAGACCGCCACGCAATTATTTTTGAACAAACCGTAAAGAAAGTGATTATCTAGTGATTATGTATTTGTTGATAATTATCAAGACATATTAAAATACTTTATGTTAATTATAGTTATTACTTATTACTAAAGAACTTCTTTCAACAAAAATAAAAAAAAAGTGACATGTGACGGTCTTGTAAAGATGTGATCGTCCTGAAATAAAATGACGAAAAAGTTATATTTCAAAAATACATTTTTGTAAATTTTAAAGGAACAGAGAATTCTCGAAGCCTGATTGAATTAAAACTAAAAATTCAAATTAAGATTAAAACACTTCAAAGATTAAAATTATTATTTGTTGAAAATTGAAGCAAATTATTGTCTATCTCTTCAAGGTTGCTAAATTTAAATGCTCGGGAAGAGACCCTTAACGGATCTTTTAAAATAGAAAAGACTCCTTCAACTTTGGGTTTTTGAACATCTTTTGGCAATGCCCATATAAAATTTCGAGAATGCTGGTGTTGTAGAAAATCTACAATAATTATATTTCCTATTTTATTTCTGCACCTAGCCAGCATACTATTCATTGACTTAGTGTGACAGTTATGTGACCATCTTGAGTGTGACGGTCTCGAAACCTAATGAATAAATCTCCCGCTAAAAACTAAGTACAGGTGTTTTTGGTGTTTTTAAGTTAGAATTAGCAACCTCTACTTCTTACTAACATTAACAAATGATTCAATAACTATAGTGACGGACTAGAAAAAAGTAATTATACGAAACAAAAAGATTACTTTTTAGAATGCCTTTAAAACTTCACTATTTGTTTTATGAAAAACTACGTGTTTTTATCACATGCAACACACCACTGACTTTGAAGAAATTTATTATTAAGAAATGAAGAATTATACCTTGAAGAAATGGCGTGCTTTTTGAAATCAGATTTTACTGTGACAGTCCCAAGTCATGTCGTGGTTACTATAAATATCTATTTTATAAAAGAGTAGATATAAAGTAGCCTTTAAATCTGTTGTATCCTAAATTCGAATGAGTTTTTTAGTTTTGCCTTTCTAAATAATCTCGCTTACACTTTGTTTCCTCAGAGTACTTAATTAAAGTTGTCAACTCATGGTGGTTTCGCATGACGGTCCTTAGTTTTAACATCTTTAAATCAATATAAAAATACAAATAATAGTTTTCGCTATAGTTTCTGGATAACAGAAATGCACGGTTTCGGGATAATGGCCCATATGTGCAACTTTTTTTCCGATATTTTACCATAATATGGTATAGATATGTAATTTGTGTCTCCTGTTTGTTTGTCAGTGGGATATATATTCTTTTGATAGCTAACCTATAATCTTTTTGTTTAATTAAAGTGACAATCATGTTCGGATTGTAAAATTAATGTGTTTATAGCTCCTTTATTTTCAAATAGTAGCGACGATTAATCTCGCCGCTGGATCAAAAGCACTAGAACGATGTTGGTGACATTGAATATTACTAGATTTGACATTCCGTCTTACAATAAATCTTAGGTTTAATAATAATGATGCACAGAAATATTCACAATTTAACATTAATTTCATAATGGACATTCATGTTCTGTAAAAACGACCATATTAATATGTTATATACTTCCGTAATTGTAATTTCTGAACAGCTTTTTATTGAATTTCTGTAACATCATGCATGTAGTAATTTTGTCATTATTAAAGTTTGGTTCAGGTTTGCTCCACGATGTCGCTACTATTTGAAATAAAGGGGCTATAAATATGTTTAAAGGGCTACGCCACCTATACATTAAAACAGTAATAGTACTAGTGATTCAGTAGATCTGAAAAACAAAACTAATTTTTTATAGATTAGTTCATAAATAGACGAGAAGAAACAACCAAAATTGAAAACTATGTAAATTGTAATTGACACAAGATTTAACACTTAACGGCTATAGAATGTTGAAAATTTTTTTTAATAAACTTAATTCTTATTTTTGACCTTGATGATAATCAATTTTGATTTGTATAACCCCAGGTAGGTCTCCATTGAAGAAAGTAGACTAGTTAAGCCAACTAGTCAACTTGGTTAAAAAATTACACTAAGGTGACACTCGTGAGTCGTGATGTTCAGATAGAGGCAAAGAAGCAGGAGACAATGTTATACAATGTAGAAGTTAATAGAAGAAAGATTCCTTCATTGCAGTCTTCATGGTACTATTTTTTTGCAGATATTGCAATGGCAGTCTTATTATCATAGTCTTCTTGTTCAGTCCAGTCTGATGATAGCTCTGTCACTTTCATGTATCACAGATATTAATTTTTTACACATAAAAACTTTGAACATTTCATGACCTACTTGACACCACTTTTAAATAATAATATACTATTTCCAAATAGTGCTGCAATAGATGGTGCCGACTGTGTTAGTATGAAGTACCTAGAATCTGCCAGGGACAAGGTTTTAATGGGTCCAGAAAGGAAATCACGTATACCAGATGAGGAAGCCAATGTGATCACTGCTTATCATGAAGGAGGACATGCAGTAGTGGCATATTTCACAAAAGACAGTCATCCATTGCATAAAGTCACTATTATACCTAGAGGACCCAGTCTGGGTCACACAGCTTATATACCTGAAAAAGAACGTTATCATATTACGAAATCTCAATTACTCGCCATGATGGACACTATGATGGGAGGCAGAGCTGCTGAAGAACTCATATTTGGACCAGATAAGATTACATCTGGTAAGAAATTTAATACTCTTTTAAATTATAATAACCAAATGCTACAGTTTAAATGAGAAATTATTTGTATCCTCCAATCTTATTTCTATAATGTTAAATTTCTACGCCCTAAATTCACTTATTAACTCTGCAGGTAACTTTGTTTCTTTGACTCATAATATCAAAAGTAGCAAAAAATGAAGTCTGTAAATAATGTAAACTCATTGAATATGTTTTTTTCAACAAAATGTACTTAAACAGGATGTAGATCACTTGTGCATGTTCATGTTCTGCTATCCTGCAAACAACAAATATCAATGAGTGGGATTTTGGCTTCACTTTTTACAATTTAGTAGTAAAATTTACTGACGAAATAAGTATCAAAGTTTTTTGCAATTTTTTCAGATATAGTTGATTTGATTGTTTTTGGTCTCACTTTTGACAGTTTAGTGATGAAATAGAAGTTGGAAGTTTTTCGTGAATTTTCTAAGGATGTTTTAAAACTTGGACAGTTGTAATTAACTCTAAAATACAGTTTAGAAAGTATGCATTTCAAATATCTTTTTAAGACATGGTGGCTTGTTAAGTCGTCATATTTAAAAGCCAGAACTGTTCAAGTAATTTAAAACTTCATTAAGAACACAATGCTTCCTGTGGTAGAGTTCCAAATTAGTTGGAATATAATTTTTTATTTTTTATGTTATTTGATAATTATAAGGTACTTAGTGTAACTAATTTAGAAGATATATTGCAAGAGGCATTAGTTTTGAACTTCCTCTTATAGTTTAATATTAACTGCTACAAAGCAATGTAGACTCTCTCTTGAGTATGACTAATAAGCAAACTAGCTTGACATCTAGTATACTATTTTTATTTTACCCATTATGATTCTCTCTCTCTGCTATCGTTAACTTCTATGTAGAAGTGTCGTGATCAAATGGTATCGTTTTGTAAGGTTATCGAAGTGTTGACTATTTGTTTCCATTCGTTTCTATTAATAACATCATGCGCGAGTAGGTGAAGAGGCCTTCCAGTAAGAGTTTTAACTTGATCAATCCGTCTCTTTGGTGATCTTCAGGGTCTTTTTCCTTCTATGCGACCTTGAATTATCAATTTCTCTAGGCTATTGCTGTATCTTCTTGCAATATGTCCAAAATATTGTAGTATCCTCCTGTATATTGTAGAGGAGAGACGTTGCTGTATATTTAGTTCCTCTAAGATAGAGATGTTTGTTCTTCTTTCAGTCCAGGATATTCTCAGCATGCGACGCCAACACCACATCTTGAATGTGTCGATTCTTCTTCTGTCGCGTTCTTTTATCGTCCAAGTTTCTGATGCGTATAATGGGATTGAGAACACTAGTGATTTTACTAATTTTTATTTTGGTTGCTCTAGTTATTTGCCCATCTTTCCATATTCTGTACAGCTTAGCCATGACATCTTTACTCATTTGTATACGTCTCTTTATTTCAGTTGTTGGGTCGCCTTTATTGCTGATATATGATCCGAGATAAATGTAATGATCGACTATTTCGTATACTCCAATTTGATTCGTGTTAGGTCTATTCTGCCCAAATCTATCTATGATGAGTACTTTAATTTTACTTTTATTAAGATGTAGACCATATTCTTCACTTGTTAATGAAAGTCGTTGTATAAACTGAAGTAGTTGTTCTTCTGATGTTGCCATAATAGCAGTATCATCAGTGTATCGAGATCATTAATTAGTTCACCGTTGATTCTGATGCCTTCTGTACTGTTTTCTGTGACTTGTCTCATGATGTGTTCTCCATAAACGTTAAAAAGCAGTGGAAACAGAATACAATCCTGATCAGCATCTTTTCTTATTTTAAATTTGTCGGACAATTTTTGATCGATTTTTACCATCCCCGTGGCATTGTCATATAGGTTTTGAATGAGGTGGATTAGGTGGTCAGGAACTCCCATTTCCGCTAATACCATCCAGAGTTTCTCCCACTTAATGCTATCAAAAGCTTTATGGTAGTCGATAAAGCAGATGTATAGACACTGATTATATTATTCTCTGGCTTTTTCTATTATTTGTTTAAGATTTAGAATTTGTTCACAGGTGCCTTTACCTTTTACAAACTTGCTTGTTCTTTAGGAATTTGTTGTGATAAGTATGTTTTCAGCCTGTCATTGATAATGTGAAGTAGTATTTTATCTATTAATCTATAGTCATCACATTTTTGTGTTGATCCTTTTTTGTGTAATGGGATGTATACCGAGTTACACCAGTCATTCGGCCATCTTCCAATGTCCCATATCTTTGACAAAGAGTATGAAAAATATTCCTTCCTATATCTTCCGTTATCTTAATTGTTTCAGCGTCTATTCCGTCGTTAGCAACTGCTTTTCCTGTTTTAAAATGTTCTATAGCTTGTTCAACCTCTTCTTTTAGAATATCAGGATCTTTCATATTAGGCAGGTCTTGCATTGCAGGATTATGTTGGGTTACGTCATCAAACAACTTTCCACAGTATTTCTTCCAAGTTTCTAAGATTTTTACTATTTCTGTTATTTTTTCACCATGCTCATTTTTTATTGCCCAGGATTTTACTTTAAACTGCTTAGTTATACGTTTGATTATATTATATAGATCTTTCGGGTTATTCTTATCCTCTTGGTTTTGTAGTTTTGCATAACATACTGTAGAATTGATTTTTGTCTCTTCGACAAGCTCTCTGGATGTTTCTGTTGAGCTGATTATATATATGTTGATCGTTTAGTGAATTTGGGCTGTTACTTTTTAGTTTACGTCTCTCTTCTATCATTGTTAATGTTTCCTGAGACATCCACTTTTGTTTCGGTTTGTTGTTGTTTTTCGCTGAAGATAGGTTTGTCTCCTTACTTACCGCGGATTTTATTTTTTACCATATTGTATTAGGGTCGTCATGCTTTAGTTCATGTATTTGCAATGTGTTAGCCATGGTATTTTGGAGCCTTTCCTTGTTTTGCACTAGAAGTTTGGGCTGATTTTGTTGATTTTGTTTCTTTATAATTTCAGTTGCGTCTTGGCTACAAGTAGTTGGTGATCAGATCCACAGTCTGCCCCAGGATAGGTCTTAGAATTTTTGATTGATTTTTTCCATCTTGAGTTGATGAGAATGAAATCAATTTGATTGCAGTGTCCCATATCAGGATGTTTCCATGTATACAACCTCCTTACTTGGTGTTGATTTAATGTATTCACCACTGTGAGTCGTTCTCCTCGTTCATTTCTATTGCCTATGCCATAATGACCAACTATTTCTCTTATGTGGTTGTCTGCTGTTGTATCCCCGATCTTAGCATTAAAATCGCCCATAACAAGGAGGATTTCTCGTTTAGGTATTGAGTGTATAGCAACTTCTAGATCATGGTAGAAGCTGTCTATTTCGTCATCATTTGCTTGTGCCGTTGGTGAATACGCTTGGATGATGTTGAGGTTGTGTGGCTTTGCACAAAGTTTCAGGGAGATTATCCTATCTGAGACTGTATTATAACCTAACATGTGTTTACTTGTTTCATTGTCTATTAGAAAGCCGATTCCGTTTCGACTGTTGTCATCATTGCTTGAATATATCATTAAGTTGTTTTGATTAGTTTTAAACTGGCCTTGTCCTTTGTAATGGGTCTCAGCTAGACCCAGTATAGAGACTCCTAATCTTTAAAGTCAGTTAGGTTAGTCGTTAGTAGAAAACAATATCGTTATGCCAGTTACTTGGTAGAATTGTGTTGCCAATATTGAAATGGGCCAAGAACTACCCTTAGCTGCATACACGTGCTGTCACTCATGCCGTATGGAAGGTACATTCAGACAGCTTGGAGGTCATTCCGTGTCAACTCAATACACTTTAAATTAAAATTTTCCTCACCCTCTCAGATTTAACTAAAATTTGACACAGCGGTGGCCTTCATAATAACAGACTAGACAAATACAAAATTCTATTAAATTATATCTACACTCGTTTTGAAAATGTGGCTATGTACATTTCCAAGAAAAAGTTGAAAAGTGCTCTAAAACTGTCACACTGTGTTTCGCCACAGCTTCTCTACTAGTTATGCTAGAAAAGTGGTAGAGGTGTCGGTTTACAGCATTCTTTAGGGCTTTCTAATGATATAAAATATAATATGGGTCGTGATTATTTTTTTGTAATTTTAATTTGGAACTCGCTGCCCAATGCAAAAATTACTTATTTATAGTGAAATTACAGTAGCCGCCCGGTTATCCGAAATAATGTGGACCCAGGCCTTTCCGGATAACTGAAAGTTCGCATAATACGGAGGTTAATTATTGTATTACTGAATTCAACATACATATTAAAGTAAATTAACAACTTAATTGTTAGAAATTTTGTATTAACAACTTATACATAATATGATGTACATATTTAGTATTTATTTGAAATGAAAAACGAATTAATAAGTGTTTGTTTTAACATATTGCCTCTATTCCTGGCCGCAATATCTCTCCACCTTTTAATTAGTAAAACATCACTTGCGGTTGCATTGGGCTGTTGTTCCACATATGCTAGAGATTTTTCAAGAGCCTTCATTCCTTCGCTATGGGAAATTCTAGGAGCCTCGTCTTCCATTTTCTCCAAATTTTCATCTATTTCTTCTCTCTTTTCTTGCTGGCTGTCCAAAATTTCAATGAGCTCATTATTTGTTAATTCTTCTTCCAGTTCGTCACCAGTAACCCAACTTTCAACTTCTTCCAATGTCACATTTTCACACCCTTCAATTTTTCTAATAAGTTCATGTAAACTTTCTTCAGCAGGCTGATCTTCAACATGTGTTTCATTTTCATCATCATCATTCTCGTCTTGTTCAATAATTTTTGACCAAGATTTTCGAAGCGTAGTGCTTTTAACGCAGTTCCATGCATCCGCACTCCAGTACACAACATCTTTGAGATTAATTTTTTTCAAACAACTTACAAGATTGGTATTCTCGTCTACTTCCTGTAATATTTCTTGCAGAAGACCTCGACGATAATTGCGCTTTAAATTTTCTAAAACTCCTTGGTCCATAGGTTGAAGAATCGCAGTGACATTTGGTGGCAGATACATAACTTTTATGTCACCACTTTTCAACTCATCGACGTCCGGGTGAGAAGGTGCATTGTCAAGCAATAACAAAGCTTTTCTTGGAAGTCCCTTTTTCTTTAAAAATTTTTCAGTTTTCGGCACAAACTGCTCAAAAAACCAATTTTTAAATAAAGCGGCATTCATCCAGGCACTTTTTTGGTTCTTATAATAAACTGGTAGAGCATTAGGAGCTACATGTTTGAATGCTCTTGGTTTGGCAGATTTGCCGATTATCATTAAAGGAAGTTTATGTCTGCCTGAATAATTGGCACAAGCTAAAATTGTCACACGTTCCTTACTTTTTTTGTAACCAGGTGCAGCCGCTTCAGTTTTTGAAGCCAAAGTACTGGTGGGTAACATCTTGTAATTGAGCCCAGTTTCATCACAATTGTATATTTGATCTTCAACATAACCATTTTCTTCTACTATTCTTCTAAAATTTTGTTTGAAACAGTCCGCAGCTGTCTTATCAGCTGATAGTTTTTCACCGCAAATTTTCAAATTTCTTATACCGTGTCTTTTCTTCCATCTTCCCAGCCAGCCATCACTCGCAGTAAAGGTGTCTGGTGCTTCTAACACTGGAAGATCTTCGCTAATACTGATTGCCTTTTCCTGTAAAATTGGACCTGACAGTGGGATTCCCTTATCACGTTGCTGAGTGAACCAGAGATATAATGCCTCATCAATTTTGTTGTATTCACCAGATTTCATGCTTTTTCGTTTAACATTAGGAGACGCTAAAACTCTACTCCACTGCTCTATTTTTTCACGATTTTTCCGCCACTCTGATACAGAGCTTACTCCTACGCCATAATCCGCAGCAACCTTTTTTAACAAGTGCCCTTTATCGAGACGCTTAATTGCTTCCAGTTTCTGGGCAATTGTCACAACTTTTCGTTTACGCTTTTCCTTTTCCATTTTATTACAAGACATTAATTTTTTAACAACCTAACACCGTAGAATCGAGTTGATACTGGCAAAATCTCGACTGTGCGACGCGGAGACCAAAACAAAACACATTTTTATTGTTTCTAGGAAAGAATACGAAAGAAACACGTCCAATTTCGGATAATGCGGCGGCAAGTTAAAACCTATTTCGGATAATACGGCGAAATCGATTTCTAACTTCGTTTCGGATAATTCGAATTTCGGATAACCCGATTCCGGATAACCGGGCGGCTACTGTACTTTAGGCCGTTTTATTATTAATTGGTAGTAAATAAAGCAAAGATGAGGCCCAATAACTAAATCTCAAAGCCTCTGTTTTAATCTCTTCCGCCAAAATGTAGTTTGGACTCCCTCACTGAGAATGCAATACATATAAATAAATGGAAAGTAGTCAATGGCGATGTAGTACAATAATAAGAATGAATCAGAAACAAAATCAGTCCAGAAAATTGAACAATAAAGGGACGTAATATTCGACAAAGAGATTTTATAGATTCGTCATAAAAAATAGAACTGTTTTATAAATATGTATGTACTATTAATTTTGACTGCTTTTTATTTTTGCAAATATAATAAAAAAAGCTATTCATCATCAAAAATCGCGTATCCTAATTTTGAACGGGAATTCAAGTGCAGAATCATAGGTCAGTAAATACACTGTAATTACACTACTCGAGTAGCGACTCTTACGTTTAATAGTAAATTATCTGCTCAAAATTTACTTGAACCTGTAGCTCCAGGTGGCAGCACCTTGCAAGGCGATTTTGTTTGTCTTTGTTTAAAGATCACAGCACTTGTATATGTTATTTTATTTCCTTGAGATTTGAACTCTTTAAGTTTGAAGACTAGTCAAATCGACTGACTTAGTAAAAGCCACAATAAATATTCATTATTGTTTGTTATCGATTACCAAGAGAGGGTTCTACATTTTAATTTTTTGTAAAAGAAATTTAGTTAAATTTTTTATAGGGGCTAGTTCCGATTTAAAGCAGGCCACATCTATTGCTGCGCACATGGTGAGAGACTGGGGAATGTCAGAAAAAATAGGCCTTAGGACAATGCCTGATACTAACAAGGCATTCGCAGGAGAACAGTTGGGGCCTTCCACTAATGAACAGGTAGGGTTTTCTAATACATTTTTAAAAATTTGATATCTGCAATTAAAATGTGTTGCAGGTTGATAATGAAATTAGAAGAATACTTACGGAGAGTTATGAAAGAGCACGTACCATTTTAAGGGCCCACGCCAAAGAACATAAAGCATTAGCAGAAGCACTCTTAAAATATGAAACATTAGATGCTGAAGATATTAAAGCTATCATGGCAGACAAATCACCTGGTGTAGAACTTAGGTCGTAGCCAGACTATAGAATTATCAAGAAATAATAAATGAATAAACTCTAGTTCTCTAATATAATAAAAACAGATTTATATATGTAAATCACCATAAGCTGCGCCTGGTATTATGCTATATACTATACTTAAATAAATAACAGGCTAATGGAGACTTAATTTTAAAACTAGTGTACAAATTTTTTTTATTTCATAATAAAATAATTTAACATTATTTGTGATTTGGCCTAGGTGAATATATAATGTTATGATTATTTTGTGAATAAGACCTACTGTGTATTATATAATGAATTTTAATTATTCTTTAAAATTTAGATTGATTCGTACTCTTTTATTTTTATGGTCCTGTTTACATAGTGCTGTAAAGTTTATGTAACTTTTGTTAAGTATTATGTACTTTTCCTTTTATTGTGGGTCTTTAAATGAATCGGATTGATAATTTCTAATAAAAACCTTTTTTTTTTTTAAATATGTTTCTTTGATAGAAATGTTTTCTGCGGCTTAATTTCCTCAAAAAAAAAATTAAATATTGAACCCAAGTGTTTGCACGTAAAGTTCTAAGTAACGGTCTTGCAATGTAAATAACTATTATGTATATTACTAAAATTCTCATTCCCTTTCCGTTAATTAATAAATACAGTCATCGCGATACTTGTTTTACTGAACACGTATAATAAAACAACAGCTGATTCAAACCTATCAAATTATCAACACGTGAGAAGATTCAAGATGGTTGTCAATGAATCCTATCTCTAAATTTGCATTTTAATAGCCGTGTTAGGTTCCAAAATGAAGGAAAAATTCTCTTTCATTTCATAACAATTTAATTTTCATAATAATAATTTATTTAAACAATTAATTTAATTTTTTATCAACAATTTGGTTAGAAAAGTTTTTGGTGGGAAAGATGTTGTTTTGTTTCTAGTTAGAAACCAGACTAATCTAGTTCCGAACTAGGAAAATCACTAGCGATTGGCAATTGTTTTCCAATTATTATAAAAACAGCACGAAAATTTGGTTACTCTCTCTTGAACTTTCATACAGAGCAGAAGTCATGTCAGTTTGTATGTTATTTTGATAAAATTTCGAGGTTATGTTGATGAATTTTACGTCACTCAAATGTCAAAAAAAATGAGGTTATGGCAATTGTCATCTTGTTTTTAATTTTTTTTTTATAAGTTCTTAATAATTTAATTAATAATTAAAATGAACTTAAAGTGAAATAAACAAATGTGCAGTTTTTAAAATTTGGTGTTCAGACTGTTATTATTTGGAGAAATGTTTGGAATTTTTATTTTGTATGAATCGAATTAAAGGAAGGTAATGGAGTCTTGTTGCAAATAATCAAATTATTTTATGTACTCACGTTATGGAAGATACATGTTGCACCTTTAATAACTATAATTATCTTCAAAAATCACAAATAAAATCCATTTGAAGGATGACATGGAATGTGAAAATCTTATCAACAAATAAGCAGGTAATTTTACCAACTACAATGGAAACTTTCAAGTTAGGTTGATTAACTTTTTTGTGTGGCACCAAATAATTTTAAAATTTAAAATAATTTTTATTTTTTTTTATTAATAGTAATTTAAGATTGTTGAATTGATCAGATAAGAATTAACAAGGACAAAGAGAATTAGAATATCTCTTAATTCTTATTTTGTTAAATCTATTTGTCACCGAGATTTAATTTGATTTTCTTTAATTTTAATTTTGAATTTTAATAGTTGTTTTCTTGTCTCTTCGTGGAATTTTAAATTTTTATTTCTTTTCTGTGTTTAATAAATAAAATTATCCATTTAAATGTTTAAAACGAAATTTATTTGTGTCTGGTCCATTAACAATGTTTTACAAATATAATTTAAATACCTTCCTAATTAATTAGCGACCTGCCTGATTTCATTTCATGCATTTATGGAACTTGTTTTCCAGTTTAGAAATTATAACCAGAGAATTTTTTTTATAAAGGTAAGTGATATTTAGTTGTGTATATTTTCAGACTGTTTTACCATGATTTTGTGTTTGTAAATTTCAACAATAACAAATTTATTTTGCAATTTATAATCTTTCATCAAGTGTTGGAGGGTTTATTATTCACTACAAATAAATTTCTTTTTTCTTATTGACAATCATATAATCACATCAATAGGTTTCGAATTATAGAAAGCCCCGACTGTTTATGTGGAAAGTGAACAAACAGTTGATCATGTATTATATCAGTGGAATAACCTTGCACGCCAAAGAAGAACCTTAATAAACACTATCTTACTTTTGGGTGGCAATTGGCCAGTAGAACACGACCTAACCTACAGATACTTACCAGCATTTTTAAAGTTTCTTTGATCTATAAATTTTTAATTAATATAAAAATAAATGATTAATCTGTAAATACGATAAGAACGAGTTTATTTATGATATTTAATTTACATTTGATTTATTTCTGATCTGTAATTTAAGCTAAGTATGCTGAAAATAAATGTAGTAAAAGAGAGAGAGAGATAGCAGGAGCAGAAAACATGCCTTAATACAGTTTTCTTTTTACAAATATGCCCAGCCATAAATTGATAGGCGGTAATACAGTTTTCTATACATTACACAAAAGTTACAGATTTCTTTTTGTACAACTGGCGCCATCTATTACAGCGGTCGTCAAAACAGCACAGTAGGCGTTCCAAGATGACCTCCAACCAATCAGAGAGCAGCAGGCGTGTTTACAAGAGTGGGGGTAACCAATCAGAAGCAAGGGGTGGAGCTAACGGAACGGAAAAGGGGTGTGACTAAAAAAGTAGAGGGGATGGACTCCTACTGCAATACCTACCGTAAAGGAAAAAATGTCAAATGTCGCTTACGGTATCTGAATCCTAACAAATTATGGAACGGGAATCTTCAGCAAACGTTTTTCGGATACTGACGCAGAGATGGTATCTGTGCTAGAATTCGACGAATCTTTGGTAAATTGTTCAATTTATTATGTATCTGATTATAAACACGTAAAATAGCCGTCGATAAGTATACCTAAGTGTGTTAACTGTGATAATATTTTAACAGGCAAGAGTAGCATCTTACTTGAAGAAAAGAAACAACTGCTAATAGTATTTTGCGATTACGGGCGGAAATCTTCCGAGAAAACTCAATATTTAAAAAGACCCTGAGCTGATTTTTTGCAAGAATTGTTAAGGTTGCCGATTTGATTCGGTTATGAAAAAGTATATAAGTATAATATATTGCAAATTTTAAACAATATGTAGAGTAATAGCATAGAATAATTAATATCTATAGTAATAGTGGCTTAGTGAAGATTATATCGATAATTTGCTGTAAAGTAACTATTTGTTGCAGATGTTACTTTTTACAATGTTAAAGTGGTATAACAACGAACTAAAAGTGCCAATAAATAAGAAAAATCAGACAAACACAATCAAGATTTAGTGGCCATCTTTTAAAAAAGTGCGACACTATAAACTTCAACCGTAAATACAAGAAATGAGTAATTTTTGTAATCACACCTGAATAAACAAATACGACCTGGGGTGAGATAAGAGTACAAACACGTTGCTAAGAATTCAGTGACGTACGCTAGAACCAACATTTATATTTATATCAACTTTGATAATGACAGCCTAGCTGTTGAAACAATATTGTCAGGTTATAATTTAATAAATACTGTGAAACTTTTTATTAATCTTTATTTATTTCATGATTATGGAGTTCCACAAAGTAAGGCTAGAAACAATAAACAACATATTTTCATTGCTGATTTTACAACTTATTTTTAATTAAAAAGGGGTTTGTTCCGCTACTGAATCTTTCTAGCTCATTTATTGTTTATTTTATCATTTAGATTACAGTGTCACCCCAGAGTATCATTCAAACATCCTGGACTTAACCATGCGTTTTGTGCAGTTGTCTGGACTCTCCAATTCAATAGAGTATGTGCAAATTAATATTAAATATATTATTAATTACAGTTCTGTTTAGGAATAACTAAATACATACTTACCTTTTTTTTATAATTAATGATTGTATATAGATTGTACGAGTTAAAAAAGACCAAATCAAATCAACATTTAAAAAGAACTTTAAATGTTTATTAGAATGAAATAACGAATAAAAAAATAATTTTTATCACTGCATGTTTTTACAGTGGGAAAATCGCCTTCGCTAGGTATCATTTTTATTAAGTGTTAATTGAATAATTGCAGGGCGATGTTTTGGATATCTACATCTGTGGCTTTAGGAATTAGATCCAAATCCTATAATAAAACGTGTATAATGTATATAGATGAAGGCGATTTTCCCACTGTAAAAACATGCAGCAATAAAAATTATCTTTTATTCATTATTTCATTCTAATAAATTTTTGAAGTATACTAAAGGCTTTTTTTATTAAAACAAAAAGGTAGTGGCTATGACTTTACCTTGAAAAACCGTTAATTTGAATTTGGTCGTTTGTTTTTTTAACTCATACAATCTATTATATACAATCATTATAAAACTAGTGAGAATGCGCAGAGCTAGCATTGCGATGACGAACAAAAACAACTGTATACTTAATAAACTAATTTATTTTTGAAAACTAATGTTGACGTAACACATTAGTTGTCATAAAAAGTCCTAAAATTTTTCGTTAAAAAAAATTTTTTTGCTAAAAATGTTATTTTATAAATGTTATTAAAAAATACAAGATTTTCCATTTTTCAAAAATTTACCGAAATTTTCGGTGGTCATTTTGACCACTTTCCCGAAGAGATACAAAAAATGTTTCAACCAAAAGTTTCTTAGAATTTGATGTACTACAAGATTCCAAAAAGAAAAAGTCAACATGGAAAAAGGCGACAGACAGACAGTCTTTACGAATTCAGAGATGAACTTTTTGTTCGTCGAAAATGTAAGTATTGTGATGATTTTCTTTCATTATTTGAAAATCATGAATTCTTAATTTTGTTACCCAATGTAGAAATGTTCAAAGTTGACTGTTTGTGTTTATCATTTGTAATTATGAATTGAATTTTTAAAAGGATGTATTGTTAAAACTATTCAAGTTTGAGTTAATTTATTTATTGGATACATGTATATAGTAACAAAATTTGATCGGGAAAACAATGTTTGATCTACAGGATTTTCACTTCCAATTAAATCTGAAAAAAAAATGTATTAGTTATAGTTATAAATGTTTATAAAATATTACAAACATTATTAACAACAATACAAAAATAGTCTTGAAGACCATATATAGTTAGTAGGTAATACAATTGCTTTATAGACAATAATCAAATTACCAAAATAATGATCAAGGTCAAGCTATTTTTGAATAAAATTATAAACTATCCAAATATATGCAAAAATAATTGCAAGAAAAACAATATTAAGTTACCAAGGTGATAGTGATGAAAATAAATATAGAAAAATGGAGATGAATTTAATAATAAAAAAGTTGTAAATGAATTTATCCACTAAATAAATGTATCATATATAAAGAAAATAATAAATAAAAGTATAAGAAGTTATCCTAGTTAACAGTGTATATAGGCCAGTAAAATAGAATCCGTTAGTGGAAATAAATGTTGGGAAGCGGGAGATCGTTTCGATCGCTTCATTTGACGTTAAATATAAGTATCCTAGGTTTGCACGGTCCCTCGACGCGAGCTTACCTGAGGGCATCAAAAGAACCACGAAATTTTCGGATCTTTTTTAGTTTTTCGCCTATAACTTTAAAGCAGTGCTTTCCAACGAAAACTTCACTATTACAATAATTAAAGAGCATTAAATTCTGTGTCGGAGGAGTATCCCACCCTTTAAATTTGGTTCAGCGGTATGGTCGAAATCGACGGTCGAAAAATGACAATTTTACAGATTTTCGATTTTCCTTCAGACCGGACACCCAGAGGCTTTTCGTATAAAAAAACTTGTTGAACTCATTCTGATTGTTAATATAAGTCGAGAAATATCTAAGCCTTGATATTGTAGAGGTTGCCGGATTAAACTAATGGCCATTTCTTTGTCATCCCCTATCACAGCAATATCAATCCATATGAAGTGCTGCGGTACTGATCGCTCGATCATTTCGAAAAAAAGTTTTTTTGTGTGTTATCACAACTAAATATTGGTAGATCAAAACCACTATTATTTCGTTTTTATTCCTTTTGATTGAGATATGGCAGCCATATTTGTATTGTGGTGTAAGCAGTTTTTTGATGTAAACGTAAATCTTGATATTACGTATCATAACGAGAACTTAAGCCCATAAATACCAAAATAGTACAGTATCAGAGTTAAAATATTTTATACATAAACTACCTCTAACTGTGCACTTTTAAAAAGAAAATTAGCCCTAAGACTTCATCTTCATCCGGATATATGAAATATGCTCCCCTAAAAATCGGAGATTTTTGTAAAAACGTTAATCTTCGGAGTTAAATTGCACCCATAAGCATCCTACGAAAATTATGTTTAGATTAAAAGATGTAATCCGACATGTGAGCAATACAATGGTTTCTACCGCTGGTCTCTAGGACCACCCCTTCTTGAGATATCAAGATTTACGTTTGCATCAAAAAACTGCAAGAAACGTGGTGCACCACGAAACAAATATGGCTGCCATATTTCAATCAAAAGGAATAAAAATAAAACAACAATAAAATAAGCGGTTTTGATCTACCAATACTTAGATGTGATAACACACAAAAAATTCTTTTTTCGAAATGATCGAGCGACCAGTACTGCAGCACTTCATATGGATTGATCCCAATTGCTGTGATGGGGGATGACAAAAGAAATGGCCATTAGTTTAATCCGGCAACCTCTACAATATCAAAGCTTAGGTATTTCTCGACTTATATTAACAATCAGAATGAGTCCAACGGGTTCTTTTATACGAAAAGCCTCTGTGCGTCCGGTCTGACGGAAAATCGAAAATCTGTAAAATTGTAGTTTTTCGACCGTCAATTTCGACCATACCACTAAACCAAATTTAAAGTGTTGGATACTTATCCGACGCAGAATTTAATGCTCTCTAATTCTTGTAAGAGTGAAGTTTTCGTTGGAAAGCACCGCTTTGAAGTTATAAGCGAAAAACTAAAAAAGGTCCGAAGATTTCGTATTTCTTTTGATGCCCTCAGGTAAGCTCGCGTCGAGGGACTGTGCAAACCTAGGATACTTATATTTGACGTCGACTGAAGCGATCTCCTGCTTTCTAACATTTATTTCCACCAACGGTCCCAATCGGGTCTAATTTTACTGGCCTAATAGTTTATTGGTCAAAATAATAATAAAAGAGATACACGAGGAGAACGTAAAATATTAATTAATATCATACAAACGGTTTATTCCAAGAAACCTGTAACAAAAAGAAGAAGTTATCAATAATATTTCTTTCAATAATAGTCAAGAAATGCTATTCAAGATAAATAAATAAATAAAAAAAAGGAAAATTGATCTCACCATTTCAGTATCGACGGGTATCCAGTCCAGAGAGTGGTTTGGGAGCGCAGCAGCCGTAGGCGGATTCTTGAGGGGCATACCACCAGGCACCATGCAGCTACCCACTAAGAAAATAAGGTGAATCACAGTATAAGGTTTGTGGAAATAGAAACAAGTGTTTATCAAGGTATATCTAGTGTTCCTCAGTATTCAAGCATATATAGAGGAAAGTGAATCAAATTAATGCCTGGTTTATACAGCCACTTAACAGTTAACAAGTATCATTTAACAAGTTACAAGTAAGAATTAGAATATGGTGTTTACTCAGATGGGTTTATACAACTCATGTATCACTTAACAGTTAACAAGTACATTTCCTAATTGGATTTATTTTAAATTCTACTTGTTACATGTTAAATGAATCGTTAGTGCGCATGTCGGCTAGGAATAAAAACAGGTTAGCCAATACATTATCAAGTAATTGCCCTTAAAAAATTCAAATTTTTGTGGCGGTATTGCAAACATATGTCAGTATGCGCACGCGTATATATTAAATTTATAATTGCTGTATAAACCGGCACTACTTTTCTTTACTCCTTACGTGTTAAATTAAATGTACTTGTTAAATGATAAGTGGCTGTATAAACCAGACATAAAAGTAAAGTTCGTATAGACTCACCATCATTTTAACAAGTTTGGTTTGTAAAACTGCAACTGCAAGTGATCTTAAAGATCCCATAATCTAAAAAGATACATATATTTTAATTATCAATACAAAATCAATAAATATAGATTCAAACTTACTTGATCAAATTTCTCCACTTATAATTTTCATGAGTACGGTTGTTTTTTTCAAGCAAAAGTCAAAGTTGACACTGCATGGGGATAAAAGGTTTTCCATTTATAAATTCTAACATTGCATATTATAAAAGAAGTAATATCATAATATAAAATCTCATCACATCAAAACATTGAATTCTCAAAAGGAACCTATAAGAGAGTTCATTATTTGTCTCATAATTAATACAGAACTATAATAAAGACGACCCGAGATAAATCTTTTAATAGCTATTTATGTAACAAGTACATAATGTAGGATGTTATAGACAAGCCCAGTTTATGGCCGAGCGAGCGAAGCGAGCAAGGCCGATAAGAAGGGCGAGTCTATAAGGTCCGATTATGTAAGAGTTGCATACAAAGCTTTATGTTCGATTCCTAAAATTGGCTAATTATCAAAAAAATCAGTTTATGACATCTATTCTTGACAGAAGAAAATTTGACATGTAAGATACAGTTGTCATACTTTATTTTGTTTATTGTTTCCAGCCTTACTTTGTGGAACTCCATAAGCATGAAATAAATAAAGATTAGTAAAAGTTTCACAGTTTTATTAAAATACAACCTGACAATATTGTCAGGTTGTATTTTAATAAAACTGTGAAACTTTTACTAATCTTTATTTATTTCATACTTTATTTTATTACTATATACTTTATTTTACTACTACCACTTTATTTTACGAGTACAATAATAAACCAGTTCACTGCCGCAAAACAATACAATAAACAGTACTTTATAATGCAATCGGACATAAAATCATTTATTACTATGTGGTTGCAGAAAAATAAATTAAATAAAATCTAAAAGAAGTAATAATCAAAATTTGCAACGTTACAGCATAGTATGTACCTACTCCTAAACAGAACTGTAATTAATAATATATTTAATATTCATTTGCACATATTCTATCGGATTGAAGAGTCGAAACAACTACATAAGGTGCATGTGTTAAGTCCATGATGTTTGAGTGATACTCGGGGGTTCATACCACTTCGCCCACCCGTATTTTAGTACCTTATTGCCCAACGGAAAGTCCACTTCGCCCAATTTTTGAAATGCACAACAACGCCCAACCCGATCATTTCGCCCAACTTTTCACGAGGGACACAACGCCCATCAGGACCACTTCGCCCACTTGTTCGATAGGGACACAACGCCCACCTGACCACTTTGCCCAACTTTCGTATAGACCCACAACGCCCAAAACATGACCACAACACCCAAAATCCGTTCGTTAGAAATCGGCTATTGCACACAATAAGTGTTCAATAATAGTAACGAAGCTGTGTGACTACAATTTAATCAAAATAATATTTTAGGCAAACTCACAAGCTATAAAAGTTGAAACGGAAAGGTTAATATTTTTTAATGAAATGCATATCATATATGGCATAATTTATCCACAATGATTATCTACTGTAATTGTAGTCTACGCGTTCCTTAGTAGTTACATATAATTTAATAAAGCTTGTTTCTATTTTCAAATGCCTTTAGGAGGCGGAAGGATAATGAAATGAAATAATTCTGAATTTCTTTATTTACTAAGCTGGTTTCTACTACTCAAAACTTATTTAAATATGGTATGTTGTTCTGTGAATAATTTGGAAGAAAGTACCGCTTAGGATTTACAAAATTATTTTAAAAATAAGATGGAAAAATTTTTTCCTAAAACCTAGTGTCAGTATATACAGATATATTTGCCAATCGTTAATAAAATTATATTGCTTTATTACTTTTACTTGCTCAGTTACTATCCGAAAATGCAACTCAAAAATCCCACGCACATTTTGGCATTTTATTATGCCCAATAAATATGCATTTGTCGGCAGTATTTTAGCGTGATTCACACTATTGTGTATTTAATTTATGCACTGAAGCATTTTGCAAAGATAGAAGGAAATGTAAAAAATAAGAAAATTATAAATAAAAAGTCTATTTTTCAGAAACACTATTACTCTTTATTACGACCATATGAACTGGAGAATATCGTAGTGCGTCTTTTTTCCGACCGATGAGATGAGGCACCCGTTATATTCATATTAGCCATATTTTCATATATGGCTAAAATTATAGGAATTTATTTTAATGAGGTGCTTAAATTTTAATAGTCATTAAAATAAGCAGACATTTAATTAAGCACTACATATTTATGTTGTTGCTTAATCACCGCTAAGAAAGTTAGCTCTTGTACACGAGCTGATCGTTAAGACTGTTCATCGTAGCAATAAGACAATGATAGGTAGTAAGCAGCATAAGATAATTTCAATGCCTTAAACGTTATTGTATGTACTTCTATACAATAAACAACAATGACATAATATAACTATTTAGTTTGTTTATTAAAATATTGAATAAATTAAACGTTTTCCTCTGTATTAGTTGGTAGTATATAGTATTCATACTAACTTATGTTAAAATAAATTTAAAATAAATAAATCCTGTTAAAGTCTTCACGGCATATTTACGACTAAACTTTTGTATAATTATTAAGCTTAAAAGTTTTTCAAAGAAGAACTTTTACACTTTATACTTATGAAATTTGTTGACTATTATTCTTTATTTAAAAAAAGTACTACTATTTATTTATAATGCAACTCGATTTTCCGGTCTTTTTTAGCAAAATACCGGTGCAGGTTTTAATCTTTGTTGTTAAATTTGAAAGTTCTGGTTTTCATCTGCCTTTCTCAATAATTTGTAATTTCTCTCCAAAACTGTATGCAGAAAATTCTTTATTAATAATTGACAAACTGAACAAAAAAATCGTCCCGATTCGGATGTATCGGCAGTATTCAAACCTTCCACCGAAGCACATAAATTTGCATTCATGATGATAATGCAATTTTAAATTTGCATACAGAGTAAACTAAATAGAATTATTTGTCTTTAAAAAAAATCCAACTTATATAAATTGAAATAATAAAATGTAACAAAATACAGTCTCATTTGCAGATTTACATTACTTGAGTAACATTAAATTTGACAAACACTAAATCGAATAACTAACTGAGTTATAATAAATAAACATTTGGGCAGTAGCACACTAAAAACAACGACCAAACAATGTTCTGTTGTATTTGTTCTTATAGTGAGGTAAGTCCTGATTTTATTAATTTTTTTTGATGTGCGTAAACTCAAAAATGATAAAATGATTTTTTCAGTTTATACGACAACCAAGTCAAACACTCACTTAAGTAGTGTATAGTCGGCCCCTCTATAAAAGACATACGAGTTCGAGTTAATAATTTCAATAAACTAATTTTCAATTTATTTTGATACTATTTTCATTATTTTGGTAGAAACCGAGAAGCAAGGGCATATTTTAGAAAAAGTCCTTCGAGCTGAACTATCGACTTTCGTGCAATTCTCAAATATGTATTTACCATTACGATACTCTCCATATGAAACTTAAATTATCCGAAAAAAAGTGAACCTCTCATGTAGTCAAAGTGTAATTCATTTGGACATAAATTTGAGCCATTTAACTTTTTGTATCTCACATTTCTAGATTTTGTAACAAGTTGACTTGACTGAAAAACTAAAACTAAACGTAAATTTCGAGTAGTAGGAGCCAGCTAAATAGGGAAATTTGGAATTAATTCATTTTGTTATCTTTCCGTCTCCTAAAGGCCTTTGAAAATAGAAAGAAGCTTTATTAAATTATATGTAACTACTAAGGAACGCGTGGACTACAATTATTATAGTAGATAATAATTGTGGATAAATCATGCCATATACGAGGATAGTCTGAAAAGTTTCCGACCTTAACGTGAAGATGGCAGCACTCGTCAATAAAAGCACGGCCTACTAGATTCATATAAGCTTCGCTTATATAAGCGAAGCTTATATGAATCTAGTAGGCCGTGATAAAAGCTAGGGAATGTAGTTGTGCATCTTTTGACAGGTACTCACCAAAATTTCAACCATGGACGCGCAGTTGTTATTTGACAATCGTTTGAGTGAGTCGATGTGAGTGTTTTTGTGAAAATGGAAAAAATCGAGTATCGAGCTGTCATTAAATATTTGTTTTTGAAGGGCAATACGCCTACGCAAATCAAAGATGAGTTGGACTCTGTGTATGGGGACTCTGCGCCATCATTTACCACAGTGAGATTTTGGGCAGCTGAATTTAAACGTGGCCGTACCAGCTTGGGAGACGATGAACGTTCGGGACGTCCAAAAACTGCAACCACTGACGATAACATCGCTAAAGTTCACCAAATGGTGCTAAACGACCGTCGAATTAAAGTGAGAGAGATAGCAGAGGCTATGAATATGTCCAAAGAACGTGTTTGTCACATATTGAATCAAGATTTAAGCATGAGAAAGCTGTCCGCGCGTTGGGTGCCGCGTTTGCCCACGTTAGACCAAAAACGTGTTCGAATGAACATTTCCAACGCTCTGTTGGCGCAGTTTAGGCGCAATAAATCAGAGTTTTGGCGCCGATTAATTACTGTAGATGAAACTTGGATACACCATTATACGCCTGAAACAAAAATACAGTCAAAACAGTGGACTGCGAAGGGGGAATCGGCTCCAAAAAAAGCAAAAACTGTTATGTCGGCTGGGAAAGTGATGGCGACTGTTTTCTGGGATAGTCATGGAGTTATCTTAATCGATTATCTTCAAACAGGAAAAACCATTACAGGAGCATACTACGCATCATTACTTGACAAGCTGAAGGCAGAGATTGCGGAAAAACGGCCACATTTGCAGAAAAGGAAAATCCTGTTTCACCAAGACAATCTCACACCTCCGCGGTTGCCATGGCGAAAATCCACGAATTACGGTTTGAACTGCTTGACCATCCTCCTTACTCACCAGATCCAGCCTCAAGCGACTTCTTTTTGTTCCCTCATCTAAAAATCACCTTCGTGAACAATTATTTTGCAGAGAAAAACGTCGAGTACTATTTGGACGGGTTAAAGAGATGGGAGCATCGCTGGGAGAAGTGTGTAGACTTACAAGGAGACTATGTAGAAAAATAATAATAAATTTAAAGAAAAAATGTCTTGTATCTTTGTTAGGTCGGAAACTTTTCAGACTTAGTTACAATATTAACAGTTAAAATATTATTTTAACTAAATGGTACAGTCACACAGCTTCGTTACTATTATTCAACACTTTATGTGTACAGTAGCCAATTTCTAACGAACCTATTTTGGGCATTGTAGTCCTGTTTTGGGCGTTGTGGGTCTATACGAAAGTTGGGCGAAGTGGTCGAGGTGGGCGTTGTGTCCCTAGCGTACAAGTGAGTGAAGTGGTCCTGGTGGGTGTTATGTCCCTCGTGGAAAGTTGGACGAAATGGTCGTGTTGGGCGTTGTGGTACATTTCAAAAATTGGGCGAAGTGAACTTTCCGTTGGGCAATATGGTACTAAAAGAGGCATAAGCGAAGTGGTCGGTGTGCGAAGTGTCCGGGTCCCATACTCCGGGGGTGACTATTCGTACACACTGTACGACGAATAGTCTGGAGGCTATTCATACACACACACGCACACACACTTTTTCGCGAATAAGGGATTGAGTATTAGTATATTAAGTATCAAGAACAGTAAGGTCAGTTTACCGATCGACGACAATGTTTGGCGACTGAGCGAAGCGAAGTCGCCAATATTGGTGGAGATCGGTAAACTCTTTACTGTTCGAGATGCTTATACTATTTTTTGTACGACCATAATGAATACAAAGGTATTAACTAAGGAAATATCTCGAAAATGGTAAAAAGATAGATTTAAGATAATTTATTTTTGCCCTGTATAATGTATATCCACTAAACATTAAGTAGGTTTTGTCGTTACCATGGATACGTTTATAATTTTATTTTTTAATATCACGATATTTTTATCGTTACCATGGATACGTTTGTAATTACTATTATTTATTGGGTATTTATTCGCTTCGCTCAGTCGCCAATATTGGTGGAGATCGGTAAACTCTTTACTGTTCGAGATGCTTATACTATTTTTTGTACGACCATAATGAATACAAAGGTATTAACTAAGGAAATATCTCGAAAATGGTAAAAAGATAGATTTAAGATAATTTATTTTTGCCCTGTATAATGTATATCCACTAAACATTAAGTAGGTTTTGTCGTTACCATGGATACGTTTATAATTTTATTTTTTAATATCACGATATTTTTATCGTTACCATGGATACGTTTGTAATTACTATTATTTATTGGGTATTTTGTCACAGTAAATTTAAATCAAAAACATACATTTTTTTAAATAGTCCAATTATTTAAAAAATAAATGATTTTTCACGAAAGAGGCATTTAAAGATCATGCATTTATTTTATAAATTACATATAATTTACTTACGGTTCTGTTTTTGACAGAACTGAACGGTAAGTAATTACTTACCGACGCGTTTTTGCTTAGCAACCAGTAAAGATAACCTACTGTTCTAAAACCAAGTATGGTAAACAATCCGAAATAGCATGGTCGTACAAAAAAAATTATTATTTAATCAATTACTGCATTATCTTTGTTGAAACCATCTTTTTAACAACAAATTTAATTTTGGGGTTTTAACTTTGTAATAACAAAAGTGAAACTAACCTCAAAAATCTGATATTCTATCATCAATCAATAATTAATAGATGATTAAATAGTAACCTTCCCTAATAGCACACCGACGTCAGATGGACGTTTGAGTAATGTCCTCGGCGGACTTAATGAACGTCCAACCGACGATCGGTTATAGTACGTGGGACGTTATATGAACGTCCATGGGAAATCCAAATGTCACAAAGTTGGACATTATTAAAACGTTCCAGATGGACGTTTTGCGTACGTCTTCCAAGAACTTGACGAACGTTTTAAAAACGTCACGAACTTGCGACGTTTTTAAAATGTCCCGGGCGGACGTTTTAAAAGCCTCCATTATACGTCCAACAGACGTAATAGAGTTTTGATTATACAGGGTCGGACGTTCTATGGATGTCCATGGGACGTTTAACCGTGATAAACTTGGATGTTCTTAAAACGTCTCAGATAGACGTTCTGCATACGTCAGCCGAGGATTTGCTGGATATTTTAAGAATGTTGAGTATTAAGTCCAAAGGGGACCTAATGAATCCTCGACTCAATGCCCTACACCACATAGATATCCGCCGCCGACTTGACGAATGTCCCAAAGATGTTTTACAGTCCTCCAGTGCACGAATCTAAAATAAACAAACCGCACAAGAGGAAATAAAAGAAAGTTATTTTTAAACGTCATATCCTGTACACAAAAGTAATTTCGATTCCTATATAAGGTTCCTCTTTCAAGAACGAACTTTTAACTTTGGACTGAATAGTTATGTCACTTTATTTAATAGATAATTACAGGTTGATTGGTAACAAAAATAAATTCTTTAGAAAATAAACTGGAATTAGACATTACAATTTTAATTCTAGTTTACTTACCATTCCCTCCAGACCGATCTATTGCACCACTCTGGTTCATGCCTTGAGCCATATGTAGTTTGGGGAGCGAGACCTACATGGGGCGAGTTTATGAAGGGACAAACATACTGACAAACAAATTTTTGATTTTAGTATATAGATTTTAGGTTTAGGTAATAAATATTTTAAAAATTGAATAATCTTTCGATTTATCCAACTTTTTTTAATCAGTATACATCCTTTTTTTAGCACAATATAAACATTATCTATGTTACAATATGTACTTGATAATAAAAAATTATAAAACTGTTAAAGGGATTTAAGGACAGGTTTGGTTGGAAAAATCAAGTTTTGTAATTTCATTTAGAATACCAAAATCTACAAACTCTCAAAGTTGCAAAACTTTCAGGCTGTTTCGAATTATATAGGAATCAGACTAGCTAATTATTGGTAAAAATCAATTTTTTAACAAATATAAATCCTTTTTCTACAATAATATAATTATTACATAAATTATATGATGTAAACATACAGCATAAAAACTTAAAATAAAAAGTAAATTCAACTGTTTGGAATCATTATCAAAATTAAAAAAATCCAAGTTATTCTATCTTCACTTTTAGCCGCTTTAGAGGTTCTTTCAAGTATCTTTTGAAAGTGTCTTCTATTTTCTTTTCGGTGCAACTTTTCAGCAACGGTTTTAAAGCAGCACCTAAAAATAAATGCAAATATAATTAATATATTGTGCACATAGCTTTTATCAATGCAATACCAGCATTCAAGATCGAAAAATGCAATATGCCTAAAGCAGTGACGGTTTGTACACTTTTGGATGTTCTGTTAGCAGACGGCAAGTATATATTAACTTGTTGCTTAGCAGCCGATTACACGGGTTGCATCCATGATGCTAACAGAATATCCAAAACAGTACATAGTAACCTCTGCTGGCATCGAGTCATACATGGATTTATTTAAAATCCAAAAATACAATATAAAACTCAGATGTTTTATTTGAAAAACATAAATTTTAGATTCGTAGCTTTTTTTGGCAACTTTATTATTAAAAATATGAAATCCATTAAATTAGCAAATACTTTTATTTTTCATGCTAGATTACGATAATAAAAAAAGATTGAGCAGTGTGCTACTGTTATATCACAGAGACTTGCACTTTAATGTTAATAAGTTACCCTGTATATTATTTTGTTTTTGAATTCCTACTTTACAATCTTTGAACGACCACAAAGAGAAAACTGTTGAATCATAGGGAAATGAATGCTCCTTTCCTAGCTTTTCTAATCCTCTATCGGCAGGTGCCAATTTTCAGTCCGTCCAGAACTTTAAATTTTCATACTATATTTAGTTAAATTAAAAGGAGCACAAGTGAATAGAAAATTGAGATAGGGAAGTAACATTCTCTTACCTCTACCTTGGATTTCTGAGAAAACTGAAAATTTTAAAAATTTAAATATTTTTTATAAATTCATAATATGCATATTCCCTATGTTAACAACTGCTTGGCATCTACTCTGTACATTTATTATCATCTTTGATCATAAACAGAGCGAGGCAGACCTTGCTAAAGGGCAGTTATCTACGCTATCCTGTGCGGCTGTGTCTATAAAATTATGATGTGATGGTCGCTCTTCAAGATTTTATACGTGCGACTGCACAAAATTGAACATCAACTATACATTTAGCAAGGTTACGCTTCCTCTTGTCATGATACATTAAAAATGTTACTTACCCTTAATTAGCGTGGCCATAAAAAGAGCAGAAAAGTTCTTATGTTTGAAGCCTATTCAGAGATATTTCATTTTTTATCATGATTTGTCAGCAATCTTTTCCAAGCTCTTTTTACAAATTCGTTCACATTGACTCCTCCAACTTTGGAAAGCAGATCAGTCTAAAAAAAATCAGACACTCAGTAGTGTTAAATAAATTTGTGCTAAAAAGAAGAAAGAATTATAGAAGAACTAAAAGGTCTGTATGTGCAGGATCATCCTGCACGCAGGAATTGAAACTGTAACGAAAATAACTGTTTGAAACAGTTATTTATCGGTCATTATAAAACAATTATGAAGGCCCAATATTTATATTTCAAATCTGCATAACTGTTATTAAAGAACCGAAAAAACAAATTTCTCTCCTTTCATAACTCTTTCAAAAAGGGAAGATTTATAATAACAGTTATGGTTTGAAAGTCCGAAAAGGAGAGATATAAAAAGTCTTTAACAGGATTATAAATATAGTACTTGTAACATTTCAATTAAGAATTGAAAGTGTTAAATAGTTTCAGATCATCTTGTTATTCATTCCTTCTATTAATAAGGAGTCTATTTTTTGTGTTATATATGTAGATAAACAAAAGTCCCCGACGTGGCCAGGATAATGTTTATAAGATTTGCTATAATTTATTGTGTAAACAACTTGGGCTTTGCGACTGTATAACGTATTTCTTTATTAAAATGTGTTTAACAAAACGAAAGATATTATTGACTTCATAATAATTAGAAAAGCAAGGTGTCCAAAATTTTGTCTGTATTTATTTGTAAAATGTATACAAAATAATTAAATTTTCTACACACATGGTAAATTATTATGGGTTTGCTATGGAAATAATTTAAGTATAATTGATACCTTTACAGTCGTACATTTGAATAGCGTATCTCAACTTTATGTAAACATAATAAGAAACAATAATTAAACAGTTTGCAAATTTTATTACTCTTTTCTTTTTTTTTTGATTTGTCGGTTTGAAAAAAGCAGGTACTAAATTATAATTCCAGAAAATCCAAATCCCACCATTGTTTTCTGTTGTTACTACTTATAAATTTTTTTTAAAATTAATTTTAAAGAAATATTTCAAGTGTTTGCTATAAGTACTTTATGACTGTTTTTGCGAGTGCAACCCCTAATAATAAAGACGCCATTGGGTTTAAAGGGGTTTATTATTATGCCTTTCTACACACCAGATGTTGTATATCTGCAACTTGACAGTTTTTAAAATAACGTCGGTCAGCGCGCGAAAAGGTGCATTTCTCCAATGGCCAGTCAGCGCGCTAACCTACGCGAGGCTCACGGGCCACGTGTATGGCCGCGCTGGCCAAGGGCCGCGCGTCATACTGACAGTCAGCGCGCGTAAATTAACAATTGTCAATTAAAATTGTAATTGTTAATTGCAAAGGACAATTAAATTAATTAATTGTGCATATGTTTTGTTTTGTATGATTACAATTAATTAAACGTTAATTGCACTGACAATTAACAATTAATTAATTGTTAATCGTTAATTGTTGCTACAATTAAAATTAGTAATTGTAATTGTCATCACAACTAACACTTAAATTTTTGTGGCGACAATTAACGTCGTAGTAGAGTGCTCAAATAAAAAGCTTCTAGAAAACGATTTTCTGGGGGTTTAAAGAGTAAAAGTTAACGCATATTTTAAATTGAAGGTTATGCTTATTATATGTTAAATGCAGATTTGTCCCATCATTGTCCAGTGCAAAAGGGCACTATTCAAAATATTCGAGATTTATATGGCAAACGATTATTTAGTGGTGAAGCTATATTTCAGTAAAAAGGCATTTCAATGTTTGTAGCGGTTTTTGTGAAAATCGAGATTCAATTTTGAAATTACTATTGCAGCTTATGGAGTTGTGAAACTTCACAAGCCGTTTTCTCGGTTTGATGCACCGTAACAAATCGGAAATTTTGCTGCTTTTTAACATTTATCACTCCATATCTCGCAATCTTAAGCTTTTAATCAAAAAATTTATATCTTACAAAATTGTTTCCTGCTCTCTTGGAATGACGATGATCCCTTCGGCATAATTTTTTAGTTAATATTAAGGATAAAAATAATGAAAACATGAGGTGTTGTTCATGGTTCAAAACTATGGTGTAGTTCACCATAGTTCAATCCTATAATATTATTAAGAGTCTGTTTACACCACACAGCTCAAAATGCGCTTGGTGGTCAAATGCATTACATTAGTCTATACAAGTTATGGCGAAAGTCCGCAAAGACGTCTAGAAATTAATATAAAATTTCAAGTAATTTTAATGAAATTAATGTAGGTTTGGTAGCATTGGAAAGCTGGGATATTCCTTTATGCCACTCTTGTAATGGATTTTCGTTTTAATTGTTCTGTTTACAGGAAATACATAATAGAAGTCAACAATTTTAGCACTTATTACTTAAGTATATTTCAAAAACAAAGGAAAAATATCGAAAAGTATTACAAGGCGGACCTAGAATAAAGATATATCTTAAATAATTTTTTTAGTCGAAGTCAATAGACTCATTTGTTTTACAGAAAAACGTTAAGAACGTAGAGCGAAAAATGAATTAATTCCAAGGGAATGAACGGACTCTTAAATTAAAAACTGTTTTCGAAGATAATAAATCAGAAAACGAATAAAACTATTATAAATAAATAAATAGATAGGAAATAAATTATTATTATTACAAACAGGCGCGCGCTCAAATTTTTTGAAACAGGTATATATTTACTTTAACACGAAAAATCTAAAGCGATCTAAACTATACTATTTCACTGTTTTACTGAACAATATTTAAGGAACAAGCAATTTTGTCTAATAACAGTAATAACGTAATAAAAATGCGTATCTGCATCTGTGCATTAAAAAAATAGTTTTCTGTAGTGTTCACTTTACAATAAAGATAAAAATAACCTGCTATGTAATAATTCATCCCTTAAGAATACAGATGTTTTTCATTTTTTACAGCTAGGACATTGTTTTCTGACAAATATATTTTGCCATTTGTATTTGTGGAGCTTTGACAATTAAAAAAAATAGATAATTCATACAAAAGATCGTATGCAGTCTGTGTCCTCTTCTATTCAACGGTGTAATAATATCAATTTTGATCATAGTGTTTTTACTAATTTCTTAAATTAAAAGATTTATACAATTCCTCTTTTTTATAGAGATTACGCAGATTGTATATTTTAATACGTGTACAAGATGGTACAGGACAACTTAATTGTCGAAACAATATTGTCAGATAATAATTTAATAAATACTGTGAAACTTTTTATTAATCTTCATTTCCTACAAATATACTGTTCAAAAAATGAACTGAACTTGCTTATCTTGGCATCGGCGTATATTTTATTAATAAAAATATGATTTTGTGAATGCGTAAAAGTTGATATTGAAACTAGTGTTGGGTTCGCGATACCACCCGCGTATCACGACACTTGCGAGTCGAAACCATTAGCCGTGTGAAGTGTCGACTCCTTCACGACTCTTTAACGATACTTCGCATTTACACATCATGCATGCACTAGTTCATATAATATAATTGAAACGAGCAGTCAAGATTCATAGCTAATACGTAAATCATAAACTAGGGATTAAAAAACAATTAGGTTTATGAGTAAATTCTGTTATGGTTATATATTTATGCATTAAGTACATTAAAAGACATTAAATTATTTATACACCGCATTCGTTCTAACATTTGCTATAGAAAATTATTATGGGAAATCTGAAATATGCCAAATAGTTCGTTCTCGAATAAAAGTCGGTGAGATTAATAGTTGCAAAACAATTTAAATAATTTGTTATTATTCTTCTATTCGAAAAACGTACAAGAAATAATACATTACAAATAAAAAATAAAGATACCCAATTAATAAGACAATGTCTTATTTATTTGTAATGTATTATTTCTTGTACGTTTATCGAATAAAAGAATAATAACAAATACAATTTAAAAAAAAGTTATGCTTGTAACGGGGTTCGATGTTGCATTCCACCAGCCCGTGCAGTTTAGCAAGCCACGATTTGCCATCGAACCACGGAGGCGTTGCGTCAACTTTTCAGGTTTCGGCTTTTAAATTAATGTTTTGCAAATAATTCATGAATTTATAATTTTAACTAAAAAATCTACAACAAAATAGTTTTATATGTACGTCTTATTCAGTGATTGTTGGCCAGTTCAACAAATCTGCCTTTAATTTCTTTGTAAGAATGATCAAGCTACTTCGAATTACACTCTAATAAGAGCGATACTGTTCGACACGAAGTGTCGCGACACTTCAAGTGTCACGACCACGAACAGTATCACGACACTCGACACCCAAGTTCCCATCACTAGTTAACACCTCTAACGTACCCCTATTGAAAGTTAAAACACAACCATCTGCTACTACTACTACTACTACTGCTAGTTACATTCCCCAGTTGAAAGTTAAAAAACAACCTGCTACTTCAGCATCATCATCATCATCGGAAGCAGACGAAGAAGAAGAATCTAATAAAACTCTTGATCTCCCTACTCATTACGGTATGCTGATAGCTAACGCTGTCGGAAACAAAAATATAGATAGAACTAGATTCGGTATTAGATATAAAATTGATCGAGACGCGTGGACATTTGCCTCTTCCCCTGTGACTATGCGTGATACAAACATCATAATTAAAAACAACGTTTTCAAAGCAACACCCGGTCTGTTTGACTTACTCACGTTTAGTGAATTAGAGTCTATACCATCGCAAGCTGATATCAATAATTATATGCAGATAATAGCCCTTACTAATGCGCATAAGAAATCATATAGACCACAGGGTAAACTAACAGCTGTTAAACATTGGAAGTATGATTATATAATTAAACCGAACTTACCCAGAATCAAAGGTTTAGGCATTAGACTATCATCATCATCGTCGTCAAATTTTAAAAAATTAAGCGATTGCAAAGTCGAATACGTCTACTGGAATAAGGCTAACGAGCTAGTCGACCGGCTTCGTTTGTTATATGCTGTAAAGAGTGCCGGCAACACTAGTCCACAGAATGAAAACGAAATAATATCAATTATAAGCGAACTTAAGGAGGAAGGCATCATAGAATAGAATATTTCGGGGGTATATAATGATATATTGCTTTTAACATTATTCAGTATTCATCAAACTCTGCTGCTGCTGCCAGTATAATTATTTGAGACGCTGCTCTCTCTCGATGTCATTGATATTAATTGTATGATAATGACTAGTGCTAAACAAACCGTTGTTGATGAAATACACAGGGCTGCTAGAAAAAACTTTCAAAGACGTCGCACTATAATAAAAAATTTCCAGGACTTGTTCCAGGCTGACTTAGCCGAGTTTATGCCCTATGCTAAAGTAAATAAGGGGTATCGTTACATACTGCTGATGATAAACTGTTATTCGAAATATCTGTATGCACGACCGTTGAAAACTAAATCCGGAGAAGAGGTGACAAAGCAGGTCTGCAGCATCTTTAAGAGTTCAGTCATCCCAAGAATCTTCAGACGGATCTCGGGAAAGAGTTTTACAATAAACATTTTAAACGATTAATGAAAGAGCACACTATAAATCATTACTCTACATATTCCGTAATTAAGGCTTCGATAGTTGAACGTGTTATCCGTACAATTAAGCAAAAGCTGTATAAAGAGTTTAGCTACCGAGGATCATTTAAATGGGTAGATATATTACAGAGGGTAGTTGACAGCTATAACAACACCAGACATAGAACGATAGGCCGAGCTCCTGCTACTGTTACACCTACCACCCAACTAACCGTTTATGACACTAATGTAAAAGCTGCAGGAAGTAAACGTAAACTAGACTTGAATGACCTCGTACGTATTAGTAAGTTCAAGGGGGTCTTTTCTAAGGGATACACGCCCAGCTGGTCAACTGAATTATTCAAAATAGTTAAAGTTCAATTTACAAAACCTGTCACATATCTGCTGGAAGATCTTCATGGGGTTGCTGTTCGAGGAGCTTTCTACGAGTTCGAGCTGCAGAAAACCAAACAGCCAGACGTTTACTTAGTTGAAAAAGTACTTAAACGCCGCAGCAATGGTGACATGTACGTCAAATGGCTCGGCTTGAATGAAAAGTCCTGGATAAAGGCGGAAGATGTTGTTAAATGACAGTTCTTACCTATATGAAGTTTATATTACTAGATTAAATAAAGTATGATGTTGTTGAGGTTTAAGTTTAATATATAGTTAATCTTCTATTAAGTAAATGTTAAGTGTTAGAATATATATATATTTATAAGCTGATCTAAGTTATTTTGTTAGAAAATTAATTTGTAACATCCTCATATAACATATCTAGTTTATATTGAGTAATAAAGTATTATACTATATAATCACCTAGTTTAAGCTGATTTACAATAGAATATTAGTAATATTGTGTAACTTTACGAAAAATAATAAAAACAGTAAAGCATTTATCGATTTTTTTATTTTCACGTATAAAATAACAAAGCCGTCAGAACCAGTCCTAGAACAGTAGACGTAACGGTTACTTCTATCCATTACTGTTTCATTTACTAGCATTAGGATGAAGGGAGAGAGAGTGAGAGAGAGAAGGTTCTTTAATGCGTCCTCTAATAGGTGATAAGGAGAGAGCGAAAGAGTGAGAGAGGAGACATCGAGAGAGAATGTTCTTTAATGCGTCCTCTAATAGATGATAAGGAGAGAGTGAGAAGGAGAGAGAGAGACAGAGAGACAGAAATAGCAAGGTACGTATGACATTAAACGCCAGGGGGTAGGGATACAAGATGTCCGAACCTAGCAGAACGTATTCCAAGATACCCGTCACGAATGGCCGTGTCTACGTGGTATTCATCATCAATCTATACATTGCGAGAAACTATTATTTTCTTCAACTCCATTTAGCCATGTGACGAACCAAATGCCGATAATACAGAATGTCGGTACAAAAATCACGTAAAACGATACTGGCGCCACCTGTTTTCCCCTAGCAACGACGCTACCATTTAGCCATGTGACGAACCAAATGCCGATAATACAGAATGTCGGCACAAAAACGACACTGACGCCATCTGTTTTCCCCTAGCAACAGCGTTGCCATTTAGCCGAGTGACGAACCAAATGCCGGTAATACAGAATGTCGGTAATGCAGATTCCGTACTTAACGACGACTGCATCCCCACAAAAATGTCTGGGCCAGGTGTCGCAATACCTACTCCTGGGCTTTCCACTTTCTTAGCAACATCTCTACCTCTGAGCTACTGTGTCGACTACCATCATATAAAGTTTTATTACCATTTAAAGTTACACAAAAAATGTTATTGAATTAACGTAAAATTGATTTAACGATATATCCCTCTGATGGCTTTAATCCATACATTTGGAATAACCGGTCTATTACATGGAAATCTAAAAATGTTTTGGGAATTTATTATTTCAAATTACATTTAAATGAAGCATTAATTATTCAATGTATTTGTAAAATTGAGGTTATGATTTACTTACATTAACAAAAAAGCAGCGGCGGAACAACACGACGTCCAAAATACATTTAAAAATGTGTTTATGACATTTAAAAAATTGAAGACACCAACAAAACTACCATTATTAATTTAAATAATTGTTCAAATTTCAGTATTCATTTTAAATAATAAACGATTATTACATTAGGTTATACGCATTTCTTAATTTGTATAACTAACATCTGTTTTCCACAAACTATGTGCATTGTCTATTTTTGACAATCCAGCATCTCAATCTCAAATCGTATTCTAGGTTAAATATTTTTTTAGCTTTTGGTGTTTTATTACGTTTTTGTGGTCGTAGTTAAAAAGTATAGTGTGTAACACTTACAAAAACGCCAATTTTACACTCCTGTGACTGCGGCATGAAACGAAGTCGGATTATTTAAAAAATCTTGAGGATGCAATTTCCTCCATCCCCCCACATCGTGAATTCGCGCCTGATATTAATAATTATATGTACTTAATTTTTGATAAAAAAATAAAAGGTATATAAATTGTAGTAATTGATTTATACTATGGGGCCCCAAAAATTTGTAACGCTTCAGGCCCCTTAAGTGTTAAATCCGCCACTGCCTAAGGGGTATAACCTCTTAGTCACAAAGTATAATATTTAGTTAGGTTAGAAACATTAACCTAAAAATCAGTAAGTACTGACAATAAAACACATAGCAGTAGTATTCGTATCCACATAAATGCACAAATAACATTTCTAGTTAGCAATATTAGCTGTAATGTTACTACAAACGTTAATAAAACATTATTTTCTAATAATATTTACACTTCAAAAGGACAAATTTATAAATTGTTAAAATGTTTCAAACGAATCTTTTAGATTTAGTTACCGTATAGATTTTGACGTATCTATAGATTCAAACAAGAGATTTGGGTTTTAGATTAATTAAATAATATAGAAATTATATCACACAACTAGAATCAACATAAATTAAACAGATAAAAAAATAAACACAGGCATAGAATTACTTTTAAAAGTAAAAGCTCAAAAATGGCTACCTACTTCTTGTTTAAAAAGAAACTGTAATAAATATCTCCAACATTTTATATTGCACCAAATAGTTATTTTTAAAATCACTTACATATTTTGCCTGAACCTGTATGTAATAACAGAACTAGGTAAATTGATTATTATGAAAATTGTTTTGTGACTAAATGACTTGCTACAGCTACTTTGATAATTTTGGTTGACTGTAGGTCTGACCACTACAGTAAGTAATCATGCAAACTATTAATCTATCGAGACTGGCTAAACAATTGGGACGCGCCAATAAATTTGCATTAAAAACCACACTTTTCATCATGAAAATAAGAGAGATATGAGCATTTAAAAAATCTTCATAACGTTGTTTCTACCAATACAACCGGGGCGTCGGAGTGTCGATGCTCTGTCTATCTAATGTATTGCTGGCCGGTAGTAACTACGTCATCACTCCACATGGCAACAGGTTTACAAGCGTTTTTCTCGTAACGATATGTATTTTAAACAAACCGTTTGTTTTTCAACAAACTAATTTCTTTTATTCCTGACTATTAATAACCTGCTAAATAATAGTTATTTAATAAATTAGTTTGTTAATGAAAGCGATTAATGATCGAAACTGTTTAAAGCACGAACGAGCGATAGGGAGTGAGTGCCTTTAATAGTTGAGATCATTAGTTGCTCATTAACAAACGAATTGATTACAACAGTTTTTCGTTGACCGTAAAATTCTTCGATTTTAAGATAGAAAATTTCAAATAATACCGAATCCAAACTTGTGCGTATATCTGGTTGCCCAAAGTAAAACATCATCAAAACGTCAAAATCACAAACGGGTTTATTAATGAAAAAGAGTGTATTAATGAGGTCCATTAATGCATCCTTTTTTCACAAAACAGTTACTTAATAAAAAAGAGTGTATTAATGACGTCCATTAATACATCCTTTTTTAGAAAAAATCATTCATTAATATTGACATTAACAAACGGTCAACGAAAAAATAAAATAATAAATAACCCAAATAAACCTCAATGACTTAAGGGGGCCTTTAACAGCCATCGTGTAGGGCATGTGAAAGAGGAGATCAAGAGAGAGGAACAACAGTAAAATAAGTGGCACTGTGAAAAAAGAAAACTCCTACACACCCATTGTTGAGGTATGTCAATGAGATATTTTGTAATGTTTTGATAAATTCAAAACGAGCGTGTAATAGTGCACTTTTTTGTTTAATATTGCATAAATATAGAAATATTATGGAAATATTGGTTTTAATAGTCACATAAATATTGAAAAATATTACACATAGCTCAGTCAAATTTTTGCATTTCTTGTGAGCTGTTAAATAACCCCCACGCTACCGCTTGTAGGTGGCGAGCCCGAAGAAATAATGAGATTTTGACTTTTTACTCGGAAAAAATCGTTTCGAGCCGGACGCGATTGAGCTCCAGTCATCTTTTACCTTAGCATCTCTTCGGCAAAATCCACCAGCCGATATTATTGTTATTCTTGGTGCCAGTCGGATGAAAGTCTCGTATTGGCAACTTAATTCTTAGGAGAGTACAATGTACTATAACACTGTCCAGCCAACAGAAATAGTTAAGCCACTCCCCCACAAATGTATGTTTTCGTAGACCAATGAGAGTAAAGCCAGTTTCACACGGCACAAATTAACAAAAGCGCAGCAAGTTTTTATTTACTATACTTTTCTCGTTTTAAATAAATGATAACAATATTCTCTGTTTTTATAAAAAGTAAAAATTGATGAGGAAAATTATAAAATAAACTAACTGTCAGATAAGTTTAGTCTTGAAATAATTAATTAGACACCGAATTAATATAAATAAGTAAAGTAATAATTAGATAATGTAATTAGGCAACTTTTTTTCGCATGCTTGTGATACGGGTTTTATAAAACCGACCAATAAAAAAGCTCGCCTCAAATATGCCGCACTTTTGTAGGGCGCGGCTTAACTATTTCTGTTGGCTGGACAGTGTATAGTCATTTTTTTTATCCAACCCAATACGTACAAGGAATTTCGCCTTTTTTGAAATCATAATTTCCTTTATTTATAAGATCTTGGTATCGAATAAACTTTTTTCTAGAAAACGAAAATAAGAAAAAATGAATAGAAATGAACACTTTTATTTTCGCTTACACCCGACGACATAACATCCGCGTGTAAAACCTTTTTTTGTTGAAATATGTAGTCTTCTTGGTTGAAATTATTCATTTTTCAAAGCTGCTGCATTGACATTCATGATATTTTGTATACAGTGTGTCCCCGGATGGAGTTGACAAGAGGAAAAAAAATTTATTATTGATTTTACGACAAAAAGTCATTCTTTATAAAAAGTTCTGATTGTTGAATAAATAAGTTTACCATCAGAAAATCAAAGATTAAATGTACAGAATGTTCATAAATTAAGATAACATGAAAATGTTTCAAGAGAGAAGTGCCATTTATTGCATTTTTTTTAGTTTAAATACAAAATTTTAATCAATTAAGAAAGTCAACAAGAATTATTCTACAAGGCCACCTTCAACTTCCACACATATCTCCATCCTTTTAATAAATTGACCATAGACTTTACGTATGGTTTGTCGTCTATTTAAATTAATTTTATTCACCGCGCCCTGTATTCGTGCTTTTAGTATTTCTCAATCATTCGGCAGGTCATCTGTAGTACCCCACGAGAAAAATCAAGGAGTGTAAGGTCAGGTGATCTAGCAGGAAAATTTATTGGTCCAAATCTTCCCATCCATCTTTCACCGAATTGATCTGTCAACCACTGCTGTACCAAAAGCATCGAATGTGCAGGACACCCGTCTTGTTGCCAAAAAATGTTACGCCTCATTTCTAGCGGTAAATTATGTAGAAACGGTAATAGATAAGTTTACAAAAGACGCACATAAACATGTTGATTCAAATTCTCGTCAATAAAATATGGACCAACGATTCTATCGTAAAAAATTCCACACCAAACATTCACTTTTTTATAACGTTGACTTCGTTTTTCAATGACCTAGTTTGGATTTTGAAAAGCACAATAGAGACTATTTTGTGATGAAACGTAACCATTAGTGCAGAAGGTTGATTCACTAGTAAAAAAGTAGTAAAATCATTCTGTGAAAATTTGTATCTACGAGGTAATTCTCACCAAGCCACAAACAAAAATCCAATCGCTTCTCTTCATCTCCATTTTCAAGTTATGTCGGAGTTTTGCTTTAAATGGCCGAACTTTGTTTTCTCTATAAATTCTTTGCAAATGAGTTTTACTAATATTCACACTTTGTGATCGTTTCCGTAAAGATAACTTTGGTGTTTCTGTCACTGAATCTAATGCCAAAAGTGTAGCTGTATCTTCCTCGTTGTATTATTCCTTGGGTTTCATAACAGTCACTACAGATCCAGTTAAATCAAATTTATTTACAAGTTTGCGCAGTGCTTCGTGTGATACCACAGTATTTGGGAATTTTTCATGAAACATGTCTATAGCATATCGGTAAGATACGTTTCCAATGCCATAACATTTAATCAAATAAATACGTTCTTCAGTGGTTAACATTTTGTAAAACCAACGGGAAATAACTGAAGTGAAAAATCTACACTTAATGACGTTGGACAGTTCAATACAATACAATGACAAAGCAACAACCTTTGATTGACAAGATTAAATTATGATTATCTACATTAAATTCAAGATAACACGTTATCTTAATTAAACTTAACAACATACAACCATAACAATCTAAATTTAAACTTGAAATTTTGTATTTTAACTAATTTTATGTTTTTAAGGAAGTTTTTCATTAACAGTAAACTATAAAATGCAATAAATGGTACTTTTCTCTTGAAGCATTTTCATGTTATCTTAATTTATGGACATTCTGTACATTTAATCTTAGATTTTCTGATGGTAAACTTATTTATTCAACAAGCAGAACTTTTTATAAATAATGACTTTTTGTCGTAAAATCAATAATAAAAATTTTGTTCCTCTTGTCAACTCCATCCGGGGACACACTGTATAATATATTGCGAAGCATTGCCAACAGAGGCACCACTATCGATGTGTCAATAGCGTATAAGTGAATATTTTCGTTAGATATTTTGTCTGTGCGTTCTGTAAATATTACATACATCTACCTCATAGATGTCGTTACGTTACTAAACCAACACGGATGCCACATTATTAATAATGACGGAAAGTGAGTGAAATAGCCGAACCGAACAAGCGGCGTTGTCGAACGATGAAGTGTCCTGTCAAGCCATGGTATGCGACTAGTGCGAATTGTCATTAGCCCAATTCGATGTAGTTCGTATCAGCATAACATTACACGAATAAGTATGTGATAATATTAAGGGAAAACTTTATTATACGCAGGTATTTTATTGTGAAATATTAAATAATTTATTGAAAAATGACAACAGAGGAGAAATTTAACGCAGCTGTTAACGTGATAAGGAGTTTGCCAAAAAATGGTAAGTGAAAGATTTTAAAAGTCAACTTTTATTAAATGAAAATATAAGTTGTTTTGACGTCACATCCATTAGTTGTTTCCACAAACAAAAATTATAACCTTTATCACTCAACGCTATTATGGGGTACTTAAAATGAATAGGCACATTTTTAATCGATATCTGTTTTATTTTTATTTTTAATGATACCATGAATGATAAAAAAACATTTACGTACGTAGATTTAGTAAACATTTCTTTATGTTCGCGAACTTAGTGTTTTTGTCTTATTGTAAATAAAATATTTGAGGCTTTTTATATACAAGGTGATGCAAAAATGATAATCTAATAAGAAAAAAATATTTTTATAATTCTTTATTGCTTTTTATCACTCTTTTAGTTTTACGTTTGTATTTACCACAAATTACCATCATATTCTGTTCTAAAGAAAAAGTTACGATCCTTCATTATTATTGTACATAGTATAATTTATTGTTAAATTACAATAAAACTTATTAGTTATTATACTCTGTAAATCTACCAGTAAGTGCTATAATAGATTGATCGTACTTAATACCGTGAGGTAATTCATAATGTAAATATATTTATAAAACTTATGGTAATGTAATAATTTGATCGACCGTCTAAGATATAATAACGTTAATAACGCTTTTTATTTTAATGAATAATGATCTTTTTGCAAGTCATTTACTTGAGAAAGTGTTACATCCAGTGTATATTATGAAGCGCTTACTCAAGTAATGCTCATTGTATTGGATTGAATAATTGAAACTGATAATGGACTTTAATAAGAGATTTTTTATCTTAATACGTTTTACTTTTCTGGTTTAATTGTCTTTAAATGTTTTGTTTAATGCTTTTTATGTTTGCAAATTCCCAAAAAAAATCAGTGAGAGTCAGTTATAATAGTATATTGAAGAACGAGTTTCATAAGGCAAGATTCATTGCACGAGTCCAAATTTAGAAAACGAGCCGCTTGCGACGAAGGACGAGTGCAATAATGATGAACCGACTTTTTGATGCTAGTTTTTCTATTTTCCACCTTTTATTCCCTTTTTAAATAAAAAAGTCGCAATTTCTAAATTTAGGGAAATTTGTGGTAATTATCTGTTATCTGTCACTCAATTATCTGTTTTTTCAATTTTTTTCAGTGCTATCAACTTTCGAAAAGTTGGGCTATTAAAGCACTCAAATGAACTATTAACGCACTGTTTTGGGTGCTTTAACAGCTTTTTTATAGACGCAAAATAAAAAATTAAATTTAAAGCATTTAATTATTATTAATAGGTTAAATAGGTACAATAGTAACAAACAAAAGGTTGCATTACTAGATCACTGTAAAATGTAACAGCTTCTTCTTAAAAAGGGCAGATGTTTATCTCTTGTTTCAATCAGAAAACTAAAATATATATTCTTATGAGTAGTTAAATCCATCTTTTATAATGCAATGAAAAGTTCAAAATAAATTGCAACAAATAAGTTAGAAGAAAATACTGTAAAGTTCTTTTTAAAATAATAACAAAAATGCTGTTTAATCGTCTATTAACAAGAGAGATATTATTTACATATATCAATTGAATCTTAACTAATTATTTAACACTATAATTATAAACAGTTTAACGAACTTAAATGCTAGATATTTAGAAACTTAAAGTAGATTATAAAAGGACTATTTATTTATTATTACAACAACTATTAAACATTTATTTATTCACTAATATATTTGATTACTAATTACACAAAGCACATTTCAATACGCCGGTCGAACACTAATTGAATTCTCTTCCTCGCGCGGCGGTCCTTATATATGGATCGCGTACGGAAGTGTAGAGAACGTACCAGAATGTTCTCGTGGGTGTATGACGCTGTCACTCTGGAATGTTCTGCAGCACGTGTATAGGGGTTTCTCATTCGTTACAATATGGCTTGCTAGCTGCTGCTACATTACCAATATAGCTTTCGAGATTTGTTCTGATATAGCATAGCTTTGAACGTTGTGTATTATGTCTTGAATCCAAATGTTTCTTACAGAACGATATTTAAATACTTAAGCTTAACAGCCTTGGAACCAGACGTTTCTTGCAGAATACTTAAAGGCTGTTTAAATACTCTATAAATAATTTTTAGGCTTTGTTATTTTTTAAATTACGGATTACTAGTGTTACTATCTTTAAAAAAGTTATCAACACCCACTAAGGAAAACGGATCTTAACAGCCTTAAAACCAAATGTTTCTTACAGAATAATTAAAGCCTGCTTAAATGCCCTAAGATTAATTTTTATGCTGTTATTTTTTTTAAATTACGGATTATTCCTAGTTTTAAAAAAGTCAGCAGTACGTACCAAAGAAAAACGAAGCTTTTTACTGCTTCCTAGCTTTAAAAAAGTCAACAGCAATCCCTGAGGTAAACGGAGCTGAACAGCCTTGAAATCAAATGTGTCTTACAGAATAATTAAAGGCTGTTCAAATACCCTAAAATTAATCTTTAGGTTCCGTTATTTTTCTTTAAATTACGGATTACTGGTTCCTAGCTTTAAAAAAGTCAGCAGCAGCCACTAAGGTAAACGGAGCTTAACAGCCTTGAAACCAAATGTTTCTTACAGAATAACTAAAGGCTGTTTATGTTTAAATACCCTAAAATTAATATTTAGGCTCTGTTGTTTTTTTAAATTACTGGTTTAGATTACTGGTTCTACTAGCTTAAAAAAGTTAGCAGCGCCCAATAAGGAAAGCGGAGCTTAACTGCCTTGAAAACAAATGTTTCTTACAGAATAATTAAAGGCTTAAATACCCTAAAATGCATTGTTAGACTCTGTTGTTTTTTTAAATTACGGATTACTGGTTCTACTAGCTTCAAAAGTTGGCATCATGAGGTAACAGTGTTGAAGCACGTGAAATGAAATTTAATGACCGGACGGAGGAAGGTCGTGTATATGTCAACGACAGAATCGTCGTAGTTTGGGTAGATAACTTATGTGAGCAATTCATATTTCGAAACAGGAACGTGCTACCATGAAAGTGATGACAATGAAGCTTACATTTTTACAGGATTGAGCTTTATTCACTGTCTGAGCTAGACTTCAATTTAGGCAAGAGCCTGTCTTGCAGATTTTAAGCATGATCTAAAGTACTATATCGTCACATATCGGGTCTCTGAGTTGTGTAATATCATGTTAATGACGATTAAAGTTGAGAAACATCAGCTTGAGGAGCGTACCGCTGTGAATATTCATGAGTTTTAAGTATTGGCATACGCGCTTTCGATATTTAAGAAAGTTAGTTTTCAGAGTTAATTCTTCAACTATTAGATTTCCAGTTCGCTTATTAGATTTTTCTACGTTTTCTTCCATTTTTATGTTTTTTAGTTACAAGTAAGGCAATGGCAGAATTCTGCCCAATCTGGCAACCCTGGTTTGACCCTTTACTAACCTATATAACATTCAAACTAATTGAGATAATGAAGTGCGGTTTCACCAGTCTTCTTATTTTTTAAATTTTTTCTCGTCTTTTTGTCCACTTCCGGTTTAATCGGAAACGACATAACATTTTAATAACATGCAGTATTCATTTTAAGAGCTTATAAAACGATCGCCTTGTATAATAACCACGACAAATATCGCACTTTTGGGAAGGCGAAACAATGGACTTTCCAACAGTAAAAAAATACAGGGCGTTCCATTTCAAATCGCAAAGTTGTCCTATACTCTAAAATACGCTATGTCATTACCGGTTAAAGCAGAACTGGGCAAGAACATACGGATACTGAGAAAGAAACTTGAAAAGATAAGAAGAAGATTGGTGAACACCGCATTTCATAATTAGTTCAAAAGTTATACAGGTTTATAAAGAGTTAAGTATAATAGGACACCCGGTATTTATTTGAAATTTCTTATTTTAAAACTATTTGCAATCATTATTTATACTAAATGTTTTACATTTTATACAATTTTTTGGGTGAAATCCGTACTAAAAACATAAGAAACATAAAATATTATCAAACCGTTATTTAAATATTTGAAAGACAGTTGTGGAAAAATGCCTTAACTTTTACAAATTGAGAATTTTCATATTTTATATTAAAAGTTGTATATAAATGATTTATTATATTAGTATCTAAAATTTACCGAGGTCAGATTGGAACCCTGGTCCGGTTATTTTGACAAATCAAATATTTATGCTATTTTGACAAAGTGTAAACTTAGGAACGTGAAAAATGACCAAAAACCAATTCTTCTAATCAGAAATTGCATTCAAGTTTACTTTTTTATTACTAAAAAATAGAGGAATCGCTCTAGAATATAAATAAATTATACGCTTCTAGAGTAGTGAAAAAGTGACAACGTTGCCCTAAGTTGGTACCAGTATTTCGTTTGTTGTTTTGATGAAAACAAATTAATACAGTAAATGATTTTGATTCAAGTTTTGAGGTGATGTTTGCAAATATTACAAATATGTGTATATAAAACGATGGATGAAATACTATTTATTCAGATTTATTTAAAATGTAGCAGTAAAAAATATCCGAATCATGTATCTTTTTATTTAACACAACTGATTTTGTTTTCGAGATGTAAATTACGAGCGGCCACTGGTGCTGCATGTAGCTATACAGGGTGGGATTAAAGTATGGAATATTTAAAAAAAACGAACTCACCGAGTTTTTTTTAAAAGCTGAAACACGTCGATTTTGTTTTTTAAAAATACACATTAATAGGTGCGATTCACCTTCCGACTGTCGTTTGTTTCTAAGTTATGACGTCATCACAAAAAAATTTAAATGACAATATAGATTTTTAGTAGTGGAATCCCATAGTGATTTCTCTTCCCTTTATGATCATGCAAATAAATCATAAGGTTGCATGACAAAAATTCTGAGTAAAATCGATCTGAACATTTAATGTTATTGATATTATGGTATCAATATATCAGATCGGTTTTTCTCGGAATTTTTGTTATGCAACCTTCTGATTTATTTGCATGATCATACGGGAAGAGAAATCACTATCGGATTCCATTATAAAAAATCTATATTGTCATTTAAGTTTTTTTGTGATGACGTCATAACTTAGAAACAAATGACAGTCGGAAGGTAAATTGCACATATTATTGTGTATTTTTAAAAAACAAAATCGACGTGTTTCAGCGTTTTTAAAAAAACCGGTTGAGTTCGCTTTTTTTTTAATATTCCATACTTTAATCCCACCCTGTATGTATAAATCATTTAAGTTTCTCGCTCGTTTGTGGTAATGCGTCGTTGTCTTAATTCTTCTCTATTAATTTAGTTTTTGGCAAAACTATCTTCTAACTAGAGTTCCTCAATGACAACTTTAACTGTGTTATTTTAGAGTTAGGACACGGATATCAAATTCTGTCTCTTTCTAGGCCAAAACTAAGCTGTCTGAAACAGAGATACTTTTTTCTCTCTTTTTACTTTAGTGACAACATTCAGCAGCTGTCAGGTATAAATTTTAGGTTATGCTGTCATGTTTATTTTTATGCATGTAAAATTTTGTAATGTGCACATTATCATTTATTTACTGTTTGTAGAGGATTTTACTACTATAGTACATATGTATATCAATTTTTCGACAGCTTTTAATAAAGTATTAATTGTATCGAATTTCAGATTTATATAATTGTCATACTGACAGTTTAACTTATTAAACCAATTTTCATGATTATCAACCTTCTAATAAATAGTTTCAAAATATGAAATGTCACTAGGAAAATTTGACATGTGTGTCTTAACTCTAAATAACACAGAGCTCAGTTCATATTTAAGAACCCTACTTCTAACAAATTTGAAACTAACGGCACAATCTTACAACGTTTTTACGTGAACTGTTTTGATGTCAAATTTTTTTCATCATTTTTTATGAAGTTATTATAATAAATGTATCAACAACTTACCATTTTGCATAAGATCGCGTGTTATTTTTAAATGCATTTTATGCATAAACAAACTATCTAAACATTAAAGACTTTTCAGGAAATAATTTTGTAGGCACATTAAAATCTATCAACTGCACTAATTTCTTTTACATTTTCATCATATTTTTCTACAGCCACATCTTCCTTAAGGCTATATTTAAATAGTCCTGAACCATCTGCTGGGGGGCAGTGGTAAGGGGACAACGAGGGGGAACCTTTTGAACTAGGCCCCCACCACACATTATTTTGGAGAAGGATATTATTTAAAGAAACATTGAGATTTTTGATACCAGAAACATCGTACGTAAATTAATTAATATTAATTGTTGATTAATTAATGTTAACCTATTAATAAGTGAATGTACAGTAATTAGTAATTGTAAAAAATTAACAAACAGTAAAATAAATTACATAATAATAAAAAAGAAATAAACAAAAAAGGATGATAAATGACATTCATTAAAGAAGAAAACTACGTCAACAGATATCGTGGCCCCGTGAATGAATGGCTGGATTTCAGACTAGAAAACCATGCAGTTCGGTTAATTTTTTTTAATAAAATATTTTTAATAAAAATTATAATATTTATAAAACAGAATAACTTACAATTAAATATTAATATGGTAATGTGTAATCAATTAGTTTTATTTTTAATTAACATAAATATTATACAATCATTAGAAAAATGAAAAGTATTTGTGTTGCCAACGTGACAATAATTTAACGTGGCGGTAAGTTTAAACCATTCTAGAATGACATCCCCGATCTGGTCCGGATATTGGTGCAATGTTTACAAACAGTGGTAATTATTTAAAAGTCCTGCATCGCCTCAGAAAATTCATGAAAATATAAGTTTATATGTTAAACCTACTTTTCTATTTCATGCAAAACAAAATTTTTAGGAACATGGTAACCTCCAACTGGAGAAAATGTTAATAATAACTTTCTGTTCAACCTTTGTACTATGCAAATGTTCATAAATAAACGTCTCATTAGTTTTTCTCTTTTTTATAAAAAGAACTTATATAATATGCAAGGTAGAAAAAAATCTGCTGAATTTGTAAACTAGTTTTGAAATAACAAATAAGTAAACATACATGACAGAACAAACTCTCTCTTAATCAGTAATTATTGTGTATTGACCATGGTATTATTGACCCATTATCTACTACATCATGTGAATAAAATCGGCTAGTTTAGCAAATAAAATTAAAACAGTTTAAAAGAAGTTTCATTATTTGCCAAGATTCTAATTATGTACTTCCAACACAATAAAAAAAAACCTCAAACCTGCTTTTCTCTTTTTTTCTTCAATATTTCCTGAATTATGAATATGAGAAACCATGAACTGTTGTTTAATTTGCTTATTTCCTATTAATTGTAAATTAAGTAGAAATTTTTTTAGCACAACTTCGATAGGCAAAATTTTGCAACCATGCAGGAAACATTTTGTTAAATGTAGATTATAGTACGTAACTAATATTGAGGTAGACTGTTTAGATATGTTCGTGAAGACAACACTATAACAGTTCGTGTATCTCTAAAACTTTCTCTTGGTCATTGACCTTCGTATATTTGTTGATACCTATCAAGGTGATTGCAAAAAGTACGTAGGTATGTACATAAAAAAGGAAGCGGCCTGACAAAATGAATAAGGAACAAACAGAAACTGTCTCATTAAAAAGCCATTACAATGCTATGTAATAGTTTGTTATAAAAGTCTAGTAAGTTAGTAAGTCTATCTACAGGATGGTTAACATTCGTTGCACACTATTGGGATTTCGAAAACCGTAAGAGATACGGAGTCGGTTAAATTAGATAAAAGTTGCACTATTACAAGGCCGTCTCAGAACTACTTTCAATATTTCGAAAAAATTCATAGGTCACCCAAGTAGTGTTTTTAGTCATCGCTACGTACCAGCAACTATTAAGTTTTTGCCACTAGTCACAAGCACGTAATTGCTACGGTTTCATTACGTGCCTGGAACCAAAATGGAGAACAATTTTTGGGTAGCAGCTATACCTCTCTGGAACTTGTCCTTATACGTAGCGGGAAAGAGGCGGCGTAGTAATTGCTACTTTCGTGCAACTTCTTTTCTCTTTGATACATCGTGTCGCGTGGTTGCTCTTTCTTACTATTGCAACTTAACAAATATTCGATCATTTTCTATACTAACGCTGCGATTGTGTCACAAAATGAATTACTATTTTATTTGTAATTCATTTAAATCTACTTTATTCTTATTTGATTTTTACTATAGATAAAAACCTAAAATTGTGTTTGTCATAACATTTAATTACAAATAACAACACAATATTACGGTTTTCTGACAAATTTTCATAGGTGACTAGTCGAAAACGTATTTTAAGTGAAAATTACATTTGACCTAAAGGTGATACTGCTTGCGACACATCATTGCATTTGTAATTTTTCTCACTATCTGATGAAGTAGAAATAGGTATGTTAAGCTGGCACCCCGACCACAAGATTTTTTTTAAACTTACGTGATAATTACGGGCTTTTGATGGGCTCTCGAACCCCCCTAAAAATAATTTTTGGGCTCTTGCCAATTCCGAGAAAAACCAAATTTAAGTCTGGGGGTGCTAACTTAACGTTAAGCTAGCGCCCACTTTTTTCTTAAGATAGTTAGAGATACCTACTCGGTCTCAGATTTATGGGATTTTTATGGGCTCTTCTATAGTAATGCTAACTTCCATGGAAGTTAGGAATTGTCGGGTTATGTTTATTTTAATTAACGGAATGCTATGCTAACTTCCAATTGAGATTGGTTCAGCGGCCAGTCTAAATCACTTGAAAATGAATAGAATGGGAAAAAATATAGTGCATAATTTATCGTAAATTCGTAAAACTCGTAAAAATCGTAAACGAATAGAGTAGCAAGCATTTTGTTATATAAATTATTACGGTAGTTATTAACAATATACTGCATCAAGCATTGTACGTAACAACAATAAAGGCGTAAAACATAAAATTGTTGCACAAATGGTAATAAGATCTACTAATTAATTTAAAAATTAGTTCACATTGATTTATTGCATAAATCCATTGTGCGCCTCATACATGCACAGAACTATTGTTTAGGAGGGATTTGTGCCTGGCTTTTCCACACGCACGGCAGACATTCATTTTTGATTCCTACCCGGTAGGTCTGGTGATTTCAGGGATATGCTGCCGTGCTAAGCGAAAACAACCTATCTGCAAAACATCAACTCAGAAATATACCATATATTTTCTTAGCTCACATTTACATTCTATATAGTACATTTCTACATTGCAGTTTTGCAGATAGGTTGTTTTCGCTTAGCACGGCAGAATGGCAAATTACGAATATGGTTCATACTTATATTCATATATCACAAATGTTAAACTTTTAATATATATCGTTGCCATTAATTTAGGCAGTTTCAGTGTAAGATATACCCCAATATTTGGTAACATTTGCACCATTGTCAAAGAACAGGACAAGCATTGTGACATGATCACAACTTGTTTGTTTTAGCAATATATATAAAGGTATACAGTGGTTTTATTTGAAAATCTCCGAATACAATGTCATGGTTTTTCAGTATATTTGGCGATATTTGGTTTTATAATTTCATGCGCTGTGCAAATTAATTAATAAAACTTAGGTTACTATTTAAAAAACTTCGCCTGTAAAAACCCTACTGCGCTGACCTTATAACTCTTAGCTTATAGGTTAGCTATCAAAAGAATATACCATTGACAATCAAACAGAAGACACAAATTACATATCTATACCATATTTTGGCAAAATATCAGAAAAAATTGCACATATACTAAGAAAAACCAACAATTATAAAATAACATTTAAAACCAACACTAACACTTTTTCATTTTTATTTAATGCTAAAGACAGAACACATGATATCATGAAATCGGGCATTTACCGTTTAAATTGTTCTTTTTGTAGTTCGGTATATATTGGACAAACACTTCGAAATTTTGACATAAGATATAAAGAACACGTACGTCATTACAAAAATAAACATCCTGAAAAATCGAATTACGCCAAACACCTTTTAGAACAAAATCACACAATGACTCCTCAAAATAATATTAAATTCCTACATTTTTGTAATAACAAACGCAAATTAGACATTTTAGAAGCCTTTGAGATATACAAACACAAACTCAGGGTACCTTTAATGAATGAACAACTTGAGCTCAGTAATTCTCCGTTACTGGAAGTATTAGATATTTAATTATGATTATTATTATTTTATCTAGTTACCTATTTTGTATCTACCTTAGCGACGTGTTTGTTTATAATTATATTACCTTTGATAATGACAGCATAGCTGTCGAAACAATATTGTCAGGTTGTATTTTAATAAAACTGTGAAACTTTTAATAATCTTTATTTATTTCATTATAACTCTTATTTATGTTTTTAAAAAACATTTGATAAAAGTTCCAGACTCTACACTCTCACTGTATACGTCATTCAAATAAATGACAAGAATAACTTATGCCACACAATAGTTATAAACCCCAGAAATGAATTAAATAATAAAAATAGGTTAAAGAAAAATAGGTTAAAAAATAAATCATCATGGTTACTGACTTCAATGCTCCATCCAAATAGAAACAATTAAAAATAGTTAGTAACTAGAAAAATAGAACAATAAAAATATTACTCTTGGAGATTTTAAGTTACAAAAATAAATTTAACAATTGTAACAGTTGGGTGTAAATCTGTAAATTTGTCGAATATTAAGTTACTTGATTTTTATTTATTTATATTATTAATTTCTGAAGACTACTTTATTTTTTCTATAATATGTAGATTTTTTTATTCTTTATTTGATCAGGCACTGATTATTTACCATTTCATATTTTGTCTTTATTATTTTTAATATTTCTGGATAAGTCTTGTTATAGTATACCTAGTTTTAAATCCTACTTGAAAAACTAATAAAACAGATCTCAGGGACTGTGGTCATAAACAACAATCCTTTCTTCTGTGGGTGAAATTTACTAGAGGGCCGATCATAAACATCCAAATAGTACTGTAATGATATTCAACATAAAATCAGTCATTACATCCATATTACCTCAAGAAGGCATTGCATGCTAAGTGATTGCCATGACAACAGTAATCAACAACAAGAGTATAAATAAAGATCTCATAGAAGTAAACATGTCTTTTATTGTCTTCTACAAGAGATAACATATAAGTAGTGTACAAGACCACACACAAGCAACCTGTATTCCCACATGGTCATCTAAACACTACATTGGTGACCTCCGACGCTACGAAAGAAGTACTTAGATAATCGACACCATATCTTCAATATTCCATTGCTCTAGTTTTCTGTCTCTACCGACAAACGCAACCTGCAACCTGGAGTTCCTAGAATTGGTTATTTGATTATCTCACGCAAGCAGCCGACTTTCAGAAGTTTATAAATATCCTTTTTTATCATTTAAATAAGATAAGTAACTTAAATATTTTATTGGTTACGTTTCAATATGGCAAAGTTAGTAAATTTAGTAAAATTTTTGACAGTTCGCATGTACAAATGTCAATAGTCCTGATTAATCGATACTTTGACTTCCTACATATTGACAACGAGATTCAAAGATATAATGTTCTGATATCAAACTTGCCATATAACATTTTACAACTACATTCGAATCTTATCAGGTTTATTGATAACAATAAACTTTCATTCGAACCATACATCACGTTCATCAACGAACTATTAAAATACTATTTGGGTTCTTTAGATAAACCTACTTCATACAACCCAAAATCAAATACTATCTCTTCTCCCAAAGAGATTACAGATTTCTGGTTACAGCAAGACGATTCACCTGAATTTTTTGGTCTAGTTAACCTATTTAAAAACGAAATCATTTATCCTTGTAATTTCATAAACACAAACTGTAATCAAATATCGCACGAGCCGTCACAAATTCAGGATTCTAACCCCCAATTGAGTGACGATACTCAAAACGTCATTTATCAATGCAATGACTTTTTAGATGTGTCAGCATCCACTGATACTTTCTGTGTTGATAAACCTGACCATTCATTTATTGAAAAGCACGTTTCGCAGGTTAATACTTCCATTACAGAAACTATCACAAATGATTTAATTCCAAAAGTGCATTTATTCCACGACCAAACAGAATCAAAATCTCCTACAAACATTAAAAAAACATCACAGTCAGTTAGGGTACAGCTAAAATTGAATCCTAACCAATGCGTTTTAAATCAGAAAATGCAAGCGATTCCGAAGGCCGACGGTTTGGGAATATCAACCGCCGTATCTTCTACGAAGACTTCATTGGATCCAGAAAATAATTCTTGGAATCTACAAGCTGCAACACCTCCAGTTCCTGATGGAAATCACATCAGTAACGTTCCTCAACAACCAAAAGCTACGACACCCGTAGTAACAGTTCCTGAAAAATGTCTTCAGCAATTCTCGGACACAACGATGCCGACATCTTTCGTTTCGCCATTGGAACGATGCCATAAGAAGAGATTGTTCTTGGATATAACAGGATTAATATCTTTTTTTCTTTATTTAATTTTGATGTTTAGGTTGTTTTCTCGGATAACCATCAACGAACTTCGCAACAACCTTAACCTTAACCAACAAAATTTTGTTATGTCAAAACGCGAAATTTTATGCAAAGGTCACGCGATTAAACAGCCTTATTACCTCGTAATTAGAACAATGCGAACATTCGACTTTTTGCTAACCGAGAAAATTACAACAGTGCAACTGCTATTGACCGATCTCAAATTATCTTATCATAATAGCAAAATCCATTTGGCTAATAAACTTTGGCATTATGTGCAGTTTCCTGTGCATGTGTAACTTTCCAGTTATACACCATAAACACAAGTGCAAAAATAACAGTAGTGACTTATAAATTTCCACGTGAGCCTTGTCAACTCGACATTACATGATATCATACATTGATAACATTCAACTAATCAATCCTGAATAGCATTTGGACCTCCCAAATATATGTGCTGCCGGATTAAGCTTCAAGTATTCATTCTCCTCAAATATCATAGGATTCAAGAAGATTTAATCATACTCTCCAACGGGCAATTTCACCTAGTAATTCCTACAACCTTAGGACAATGCTATGAATGCTGCCTCCGTTTTATGAGATCAAACCCACTTCTTCCAATCCTACGGACAAAATGAATACAACTACGTTTATCAATGTTGACCACAAACTTACTACTTAGGCTAACGCTTTTAGATTCAATTAGCATAGTTATTTTTAATTTTAAAAGTTACAACAAATAAATCGTAACGCAAGCATCACTTGTTCACGAAACACTTATTATGTTTTTCCTTGGTTTTGTTCACATTCCTAAATTTTATTTCTTTCTTTCTAGTAAGAATTACAGAACGTCCTAACAAGTGATTCCTGTACATCAAGTTTATTTTAATTAGGTTAAGTTTGCGGCAACACCTTGCAATAAGCAACTCATGTTTTTGCCTTAAGCAATTGATGCCTTCTAATAGCTATCAGCAGCAAAGGCCTTTCAATTCTTTGATTATTAGCACCTAATTATTAGCATAAGTTTATTGTAGTAGCATGTAAGGAACCATTGAAAAGATGCAAACGACCTCAATTTTTTTGTAGCTAGTATACATTAAACATGCCGATACATACAAGTACGACATTAATGTATGCTATTTTTTTGTTGAGGAATGCATTAAATGTCCTTTTGACTCACGGCTCATTTCTTTTGGTACATGTTCAGCCTTTTTTTACCCGGGGTGTAATGTGTAATGATATTCAACATAAAATCAGTCATTACATCCATATTACCTCAAGAAGGCATTGCATGCTAAGTGATTGCCATGACAACAGTAATCAACAACAAGAGTATAAATAAAGATCTCATAGAAGTAAACATGTCTTTTATTGTCTTCTACAGAGATATCATATAAGTAGTGTACAAGACCACACACAAGCAACCTGTATTACTACATTAATCTTCAAAACACTACAGTACCTACAAATATGCAGTTTAGAAAATATTTCTAATAACAATAACAGAAACCGGACCAGAAATGTCGGCCTTGGCTACTGTTTATGGTACCCATGTGTTATCTTTACATTGATAGACTTCTTTATCCAAAAACAATTTAAAAATGGTTCCTTATAGTTTTAGAATTTCCTCTCTTTTTTTCCGTTACATAAGATTTGGTTATTTGTAATATTATTTGTAAAATTACTTACTTTACTTACTTAGTCCTGGACCTTTCTACCTTTAGGTGTAAGGCTATTTGTAAAATTAATTAATTAAAAAAATAAAATTAATAGATACATTATAATTCTTTTTTATCAAAGATATGAATTTGTAAAAGTAATTAATTTCATTTCAATATGATTATCATGTTGAATGCATGTAGATTTCAGAGATAAAACGTAAAAATGAAAAGAAAGAACAGTAAAATGATTACAAGAACTTTAAGTAGGAATATAAATAAAATAATAGTGTATGCACATGTTAAAATAGCGAAAGATAAAACAATCTTTCTAAGGGTCACAAATGGTTTCTGGTGTTTTTGTTCTGCCATAAAAACATACAACCTTTTACATATTTCTTTAAATTTTTTAAGAAAAAGAAGACTATAAAATGTCATAAATTATATGTTCCCAATAACCTCTTTTGTAATGATCAGTGATAACAAAGGGGATGTTTTAAATAAAAGAAAATTGCTCATTCAACCAGACTATTTTAGAACAATTTTCTCAGAGTTGATTTATTTCTTAAGAGGTTTTTGTGGTCGCTGAAACTGTATCTGGCGCTAAGAATTCAAAATGGCGGATCCAATACAGCATCAAAATTTGAAAAGTCTTACTGTATTTGAATGAATATGTTGGATATCTAGGAATTTCTGAAATTGCTATAATTGAAACCAATCCTAGAAATTTAAAATGGCGTATCTAATATGGCGTCGCGATTTGGAAATTTAAATAAAACTTGATATCTTGGGGTTTCTGAGGTCGCTAAAGCTGAATCTGACGGTAAAGATTCAAAATTTAAAATGGCGGATCTACTATGGCGTCAAGATTTTAAAGTTTATACTATATTTGAATAAAACTTGGTAACTTGGGGTTTTTGAGGTCGCTAATATGGCTTTGGGATTTTAAAATTTTCATTATATTTGAATAAAACTTGGTATCTTGGTTGAGTATTTTTTTTTCTTGAGGTCGCTAAAACTGAATCTGACGCTACAAATTCAAAATGCAAAATACGGCGTTAAAATCTGAAAAAGCCTACTATATTTGAATAAATCTGTGTATCTAGGAATCTCCGAGGTCGCTAAAACTGAATTTGACGCTAAGAATCTAAACTGGCGGATCTAATACCAATTTTTTATTGCATGAATTAATAGAAAATTTAATTTTTCATAAATAAGCTCGTCCAGAAAAAAGAGATTTAATGTGCACCGCAGCCAATTTAACCTAAAAATAAAAAAGGGAAAAATAACATCTTAGATAAAAATGAAAAATTAATTCGTATTCACAATTTAATGTAGATTCCAAATATGTATCGATACAGGGTGCTCTATCTACGATTCTAAAGTTGATGTCACTTCCGGTTAAACCGGAAGTCTAAAGCTAAAGGTAATATTACAGAAAGATGCGTATTTATGTCTGTATTCACTATTCCAAGTTCGATAGGAATCGGTTGAAAAATAAAGAAATTATTCGGTGTAACATATAATCATTGCACCCGGTATATAAAGAGTACATATTTATACTATTTAATTAACAGCATTTCCAATACAAAACACTAAAAACTAGTTTTACCAATAAAATTACAATACATATTTCTAGAAGAAAACTCAAGCAGCATCTAATAAGTAGCAGTAACTGAGATCGGAACTTTGAATGCGTAGTAGTTACGTAAGTACAATTAAATTTATCATTTTATAGGTGTAATTACTTCAATTCGGAATATTTTAGTAATTGTGTAGTTGTTTATACTATTTATTGGAACTATGTAGTTCCATTACTTCCGAGTAACTTTTAAAGTATGTGGAACGATATTGCCACTTAGTAAATTTCTTTAAAGTCGTTGCAACTTCAAAGTAGTATTATGATTGTAGCTGTAACTTGCCAGAAGCTACTTTAAAGTTTTTAAAAATTTAAAGTAGTGCTGAAATTTACTCCCATCTGCCCGAAACCATTGCTTAACACTTTAAAGTAACGGAATCTTACAGTAGTATTGAAAGTAAAACTTACGTTTTTGCTACCCAGGAGAATCACTTTAAAGTAATTTTTCTTGTGGACTGGTGATCTACTGGAATGACAACATAATCAAACATTTCATGGCTCTTTGTATTATTAAGTACGTATTACAAATAAAATAGTAATCCATTTTGTGACACATCGCAGTATTAGTATAGAAAATGATAGAACATTTGTTAAGTTGCAAGAGTAAGAGACAGCAACCACGCAACACGACGTGTCAAAGAGAAAAAAGTTCCACGAAAGTGGCAGTTACTACGTCGCCACGTAACTGGATAAAGTCCAGAGAGGTTAGTGCAACGTATCTGCTACCCAAAAATTGTTCCCCATTTTGGTTCCAGGCACGTAATGAAACCGTAGCAACTACGTGGTTGTAACTAGTGGCCAAAACTTAATAGTTTCACCGGTAGTTGCTGGTACGTAGCGATGACTAAAAATGCTGCTTGGGAACATGTGTGATGATAAATCCCGTACTTTCATTTCTGATTTACTTCAATCTTCTTTTTCAATGATGCATAATAGTTCGCTGAATAGTTTCTTGAGGAATAGCTTCCCAGCAATCTAAGCTTCTCTGTTTTAGTTCTTCCAGGTTATGAAACGGTATCGCGCGATGTTGATACACTTTTTCTTGTAACGCGTCCCAAACGTAATAATCCTAAGGATTAAGGACTGCTAATTAATTTCATAGTAAACGGAGTAAATCATATTTTTCCATTGTCATTGTCTTCATAAGAAATATTTATTATATAAGTGGGGAAAATTATAGATTTTTGTATCCCGGAGTGCAGCGGAGGGTGACGATCACACATATTGCAAGGAGGCAATTAGTAACTGATATATTGTAGAAAATATCAACGTTTCATATAGGGTATAGAAAAAGTATAATTGATACTTTTCCACGAAATTATTTCGAAGCGCGATTTGACAGTTGAGTGTTCGGTAAATATTTTCTGCTGGATTTATCTTTTTGTTCTTAGGCTATTTAGCGTTTGTTGACCCAAATAGGCCACGTAGTGTTTAATAGGTGTCCATCAAAATGCTTTGGGAACATCCAAATGTATCGATAGTTATAATCACTCTAGTGAAACAGAATGTGTTATGCTACAGGTTACAGGATATTCGTTATACACCACTCTTACAAGCACCGTTTAGTGTTATATAACATAAAATATTAACGTAGTCTTTAGGCACTCTCAGGGAAAGGTTATTTTTGGATTCTTTTCATGAAACTCCAAATGCGTTCTACTTATTGGAAAAAATCTGTAACAATCATAGTTTATTTAGAAAATGTGCCAGCGTTCACTAAAATGGTAAACTGATAACATAGCTGGATCAATGAATGTGTTCTTTTAATTTGTTTACTGTTTCTTTGATCAAAAGTACTCATTGGCGGACTTGAACGCCACGGTGTTTACTAAGCAATTACAATTTCTCTTTTATCATTCTTTGCTCTCAGAATTCAGTTGTTCTCATAAAAGTACAAAAAAGCAATGGAAGCATTCTCACATGTGGTAGCTTGAAATCAATAATCCAAGATAAACTAAATCTTTCAAAAAGACAAAGTCTATGATTTTACGTACAGCACTCTTTTTGGATTTTAATTCTAAAAACAAAAGACAATCTATAAAGCTGCCCTTGTTGTGCACCTTGTACAATTTTCACAAGTTGAACTTGAAAAATATTAAATCACTGAGCTGTTATTGTTTCTCTTTGTTGAAATCTTTATGCACATTGAAGCCTCCTTATCTATCACAATTCAATACGGCCTACTTATTGAAAATACATAAACATAATGTTTGTTTATTTTATTAAATGCCGAATAATTATTATTGCCTCTGTATTTAAATATACGAATGTGTTTGAACTTTACAAATATGTGTATTGTTCTTTTTTATTTGTAAATCGTCTTATCAAGATCCATCATCATTTTCAATTTCATTATGTTAAACACGACAAACAATATTTTAATACATACAGGGTGGCTCATAACAAGGACATCAAACGGGGCAGGTAATGTTTTTACCACATAGAATAGTGTTTGTTATTTTTTTCAAACAAGATGTTTTATGGTTTGTTATGTTTACATTGCTGATTCTGCAACATGTTCGTTTTTATAGTACAATTTTAGTCAGTCACTTAAATGATAATTCCGCGAACGCAGATAATTAAGAAAAGGATATTGGTGTAGGTCAAGTAATTGTAAACGATGATGATTGGCAAAATCGGGGAATCCCCCTATTGCATCACGGATAATATAACCTAATAAACAAGTAAATGGCGAATCTGGGTCAACGCGTGATCAACACTTGTGTAAACAGATAAAATGAGATCAGATTTCAAGCAACACTGATATTATCTAAGCTGTTAAAAATGTCAGCGACGTACGATATGACTAAATATGGATAGGGGCAATAGATGTCATTTTTATTTTACTTCTCTTTTTAAAATTAACTAAATTAATGTTACTGTAATTAAACTACATTTTTATATTTTGTTCTTTTACCCTGGTAATTTTTGTGACCTAGATTCATCATTTTCTTGTTTAGGTTAGCATCATTAATTAAACACTAACACTGATTAGTAAATTCCATAGGGGATTGGCATTCGATGTGGAAAACTCTTATCCAATTCCCAATTTTTTGCTATTGAAAGTTGAGACTAGATTTAACCAATTTTACAGTAAAAACATATGGGAGGTCGCGGTTAAATAAAATTGAGATCCCGTTGTAAGCAAACGTCTTAAGAATTAAAAGCTTAATGCATAATTTTGTATATTTACGGTTTTTATTACAATTAGTCATCATTTGGAACGCATTTTAGTAAAGCAAAACCACTATGTCAACGAAGCGAAGCTATTTAATTTGCAATAGTACAATGTAACACAATTGGGCTCTTGAAAATGGTGGGTTTGGACTAGAAAAATACACAATGATAAGATGTGATCTCATCATGTTTGTCTGGCTTTAAAATTTCAAACCTTGCACTATACAGTTAACTTTATTTTTTATTAATGATATCAATATCCCATAATTATAATTTTATACGTACTTTTATAAAAATGTCGGTCGAAATTTGAACTTTCTCTAATCAAAAAACTTTATTAAGGTTCTTTTTTCCAAATGCCATAAGAAATGCACTGCTAAAGTCTGATGCAGGGGCTATGAGACACGCTGTATATATCGTTAGAGATACAAAGTCGATTAAATTACGCAGTACAATTGCACGGGCATCTTAGAACTACTTTCAATATTTCAAGAAAATTCATAGATTGCTAGAAATCAGCAAAAAACTGGTCATGTTCTTATTTTTTTTCAATTTAATCTCGGAAACTATTTTTCATTTTACCTCTCTGAAGGTAACATCATATATTACATGCCTATTTAGAGTAGAGAAAGTCCAATTTTCCCGTGCACTAGCTTTTAACACTACAATAGCAATTAATTTAGTTAGGGAATAAGCATAATATTCAATAAAATAGAATAAATTTAATCACACTGCGTTGTATTCTGGACCATCAAATTTTTAAATTTCAGCCTAGATATGATTTAATAATTTTTTTCTGACCTTAGCAATGCTTGTTTGACATTGCTTTTTTTGTGTTCGCAATTCTTTTCCAAATTGTATTCTCCAGAAGTTCGTTTAGATGAAATTCCTAAAGAATTACTTTTATGTATTGTTGTTTTCAGAAAGGTATATACCAGCTTTCCACAACCTTTTTATCTAGCTACCCAAAAATATCAATAAAATTATAAGGCGACCCAATATGAAGGGGAGAGGGGATTACTTAAAATTACAAGACCTTATAGCATATATTTCTAACATGAACCTAAATGATATAATAAAAGTAAATATTTATTTGTCCCATTTTTAAACTTTCATGACCCAAAATTGGGTTGCAACCCTATGGGTGCTGTCCGCCGGTATATACTATAATGAAAAATATCATTTATTGTAAGTCCATATGAAAATTATAAACTCACTATTTTTCAAGCAGTGGTAGTCAATTTTATTTTTCTTATGGATACAATATTTTTAATTTATTAAAATGTTAAAAAAATTACACATGCAATAATATACAACAAACGGTATCACCTTTTGATTAAATAAGTAATTAGCACTTAGAATACATTTTCGACTATACTCCGGACACTGAACAGATATAGTTAAAAAAATCAAGGCAGCACAGATTGTTCTGATTGGTTTTATGTGAAAGTTAAATTTACAATAGAACATTTTTGTATATGAATTGTTAATTCGTTATAAATGATGTCACTTAGAAAAATTTATACTAGTATAAATAATAACCATACATTTTAAAAAATTGCATTTTATTAATTTAATAAAAAAGCCATGAAAAGTTCGCGAATGCTATGTGTTTACACATATTATAATATATAATAAATATTTTTTACAATAAAACAAAGAAATTACATACAAACATACTATATATACGTCGCATGGTAAGGTGGCAATCTCAGAATAGTTCTGTTGCTTTCCTGTGTTAATTCGTCGATTACGTTAGCACTGTGTTTAGGTGCATGCTGTTTTACTTAAGATAACAATTCAGCTCTCACCATACTGTCTTCGTAGGGGATAGTTTTTTCTGCAGCCAGTTATGTACGAGGGAAGATCAATATTTACGGTCCCTGATATAGAAAGAGAAAGAATTTTTAAAACATTATTTATTTATTTCTCAACATAATCTCCCTGGACTTCAATGCACTTGGTCCACCGATGTTCCAATGCTTCAATGCCTTTCAGGAAGAAGTTTTCCGGTTGCTCCTCAAACCAGCCATTTACTGCGGTCATAACTTCATTATCGTCTCCATATTTTTTTCCACGCAGGTTTTCCTTTAATTTTGGAAATAGATGGTAATCACTGGGTGCCAGGTCTGGTGAATATGGAGGGTGTTCTAGGATTTCAAAGCCAGCGTTCTGTATGGCAGCCATGACAATGCAGCTCTTGTGGACTGGAGCGTTGTCCTGATGGAACAAAATTTTGTGTGCCAACTTTCCTGGTCTTTTTCGGTCGATGCTTTCGCGCAATTTTGGAATTAACCTTGCATAATAAGAACCCGTTATTGTGTGTCCACGCTGCAAATAATCGATCATCAAAATTCCTTCTGCATCCCAGAACACTGTGGCCATAATCTTTCCAGCCGCCCGTTGAACTCGAAATTTGCGTGGAGGTGGAGAACCTCTGTGATGCCACTCCATACTTTGTCTTTTCGTCTCAGGATCAAAATGGTGCACCCATGTTTCATCCACAGTCACAAAGCGAGTGAGAAGTTGCTTCCGATTGGCCTTCAGGTACTCCAAATTGGCTTCCGAATGCAGCACTCTAGAGCGTTTCTGATCGACGGTCAGCATCTTTGGAACCCAACGCGCCGAAATTTTTCTGAGATCAAGAACATTTCTTAAAATATTTTCAACTGACCCATAAGAGATGTTCGTTATTTCCGCGATATGGCGAATAGTCAGTCTTCTATCTGCCATTACCATATCATGGATCAAATTGATGTTTTTGTCAACGGTGACACAGACTGGACGTCCCGCACCTTTCGCATGTTCGCAAGTTGTTCTGCCTAATCTAAACTCACGAGACATATTTTTCACCACTTGGTAAGAAGGGGCAGAGTCCCCTAAAACGTCTGTCATATCCTTGTGAATTTCAGTAGGTGTTAATCCTTTTTTTTGCAAATACTTTATCACCGCTCTGAATTCACTTTTTTCCATTTTTAAAAATTGTCTGTTATCGACCAGCTTAATTATTAATAACTTTCAAAGAACAACACGCACCTACGCAAAACTTGACACAACAAATAATTAGTAATGACAGTTCTCATAGAAAAATGAGTGACGATATCATGCAAAGCCTACTATGTCAGGGACCGTAAATACTGATCTACCCTCGTATGTCAGCTTTCTTTGTGTTGCTAGACGGATTTTTTTCAATTTTTCTTGTGTGATAACTTGCGTTATCCAAGACGATAACGCAACCTTCTTCAAGACTGGGCAAAATATTTTTAAACCATTGTTCAAATGTATCTGCGTTCATTTCCTCATGGTAGTCATTTGTTTTCTTGGATTTCAATAACAGTAATCCATTATCTACAAAACCGTCATCAGATCCTTTATGAAGGGTGATGAGCCGCTTTCCTTTCCCCGATGGATTTCTCAAGCCAGTCGATAACCCTCTTAAAAATGCATCTCGTGGATTTGTTATGGACATGTCAGCCCACACTTTTTTTTGCCATTTTTGTCTTCTTCGGACACATTGTCCAAAATAGCTCTTGGTCTATGACACGCCTTAGGAGCATCAAAATAATCAGGATGTTGCTTGTGCTCACGAAGTAGATTGTAAACACTGGCCACACCAATTCATAAAATTATAGTAAATAAGCAGTGGGATTGGAAGGTAAATTAAAACATGACCTATCAATCTAGCAACATTTTCCACTTTTTCGTGTTTTTTCCATTGAGGTTGCTGCTCTTCACACACTTTAAAAGCGTCCATAATTATTTGTCTCACCTCTACAGAAAAGTGCTTTTTTGGCGTTTTTTTGGTGGTGACAACTGAATATTGTTGACGTTTTCATCATCCATTTTTAATAATTTTGCAGTAAGGAAAATTCTACAAATTAACCAACTCATTATTATTATTAACTTTTCATATAATTCTAACTTACTTATTGACAACCGTTCGTGTATTGAATGGTGCGAGTCTTAATAAAGACTTGTAATGTAGCTAATATGTAACACAGTTGGAAAAACTGACGGAACTTTCAAAACAACTGACATAAACGCATGCGTAACAAGCTGGCGTTTGCCGTTTGTGTTTGTATGTGTAAATGAGACTTCTATCGAGTACCGCCCCATTTATTTCAACCAATGGATATTCAAGTTTCAAGTTGCATCTGAATGTCTATGGTTTTTCATTACTATATCTGTTGGGTAAACGCAGTATAGTCACCTGTGAAAAGTTGACATACTTTGACAGAAAACAATATTGTATTGTTATTTGTAATTAAATGTTATTGCAAACAGTTGTAGTCTAATTTATTCGACTTTATATCTCTTACGTTTTTTGAAATACTAATAGTGTGCAACACGTTAACCATCTTGTATAACCAAGTGTGTAGGGTATATATAACCAAGTACCACGAGATCATTTGAATTTATAATTAAAGTTGGCTGTGATTTTTAAATTAGATTGGCAACACTAACTGTTCACTTCACAGTTTGATTTGAATTGTCAAAGTGACGCTCCAAAATGTTTAATCTAGAACATAAAATTGCATAACCTCTAATTTACACAGCGAGTCAATTGGCAGGATCGCCAAACGTATACAAAAATTCCCGCCTACTTTAATTTTAAATTTAAATGATCTCACGGTACCTTCACCTGTAAAATAATCCCCGCCTTTGCTTCATGAGTGGTAGGATTCCAAAATTGCTGTTACCTTGCTTGGCTTGAACTGCATTTTCTCCTGGTGCCGGTGGAACCAACGATGATACTCGTATAAGTGATAATTTCATCACTATTCGCGAATCTGCAAACTCTTAATATTTAAACAAACATGATAAATGTATACACTGAGAGATATGAAAATGTTAATTCAAAAATTTCTTGTTCAAAAATTATTTATTGTTGACATACTTATTACTTTATGATTTAATGCAATATATTTGTACCTTCACCTGTAAAATAATCCCCGCTTTTGCTTCATGAGTGGTAGGATTCCAAAATTGCTGTTACCTTGCTTGGCTTGAACTGCATTTTCTCCTGGTGCCGGTGGAACCAACGATGATACTCGTATAAATGATAATTTCATCACTATTCGCGAATCTGCAAACTCTTAATATTTAAACAAACATGATAAATGTATACACTGAGAGATATGAAAATGTTAATTCAAAAATTTCTTGTTCAAAAATTATTTATTGTTGACATACGAGTACTTATTACTTTATGATTTAATGCAATATATTTGTACCTTCACATGTAAAATAATGCCTTCTTTTGCCTCATGAGTGGTAGGTTTCCAAAATTGCTGTTACCTTGCTTGGCTTGAACTGCATTTTCTCCTGGTGCCGGTGGAACCAACGATGATACTCGTATAAGTGATAATTTCATCACTATTCGCGAATCTGCAAACTCCTAATATTTAAACAAACATGATAAATGTATGCACTGAGAGAAATGAAAATGTTGATTCAAAAATTTCTTGTTCAAAAATTATTTATTGTTGACACAACAAAAAGACTACCACTTAACAATGTTGCTTTGAATGAAGTTTTAATGATAATTAAATATAATTGTTTTGTTTGATATTTATATTTTCTTAAAACTTAAAGCGAAGAGGTAAAAACATTTTTCACAACATTAGAAATTGTTTAATATAAGATCAACAATGTTAATTTTGTTTAAAACGAATGTTAAAACAGTTTAAACCTTTAACCAAAAGATGCAGATTGTTGAACAAACAAACCAAAATTAATATTTTATTTTGCACACATTTAAAGTTTAGAATATGCTGATTTCTTCTTTGATTTAACAATTTCCTTCTTTCAGTGTAATATAAAACTATTTAAAATTTAATTGAATATATAGTTAGTACTTTGATTAGTTACTGGTACTTCTAATAAGAATTACATAATGACTTACTTAAATATTGCACTAATCAATCAAATTTTTCTTACCTTTAAAATAATCAATTAGCTGTTCTTTCCAGTTCCAATTAACATTAAAAGAATTTTAACTTTTTTGGTCACTCATTGAAATAATCAACACTTAATCAGTAATCACAATTAACTACAACTGCCACCCGTGTAATAGAACTTCCAAACTTGGTGAAGGTCGAAATGTTGTGATGCAATCTTTTTGGACGCGTCATCTTAACGTACATTTGATGAACAAAGAGATCGTAAAACTAAATTAACTGCAATTCATTTAAATAAATAGTTTATATTCTGCACGGAACGCAAGCTTGCAGTAAATAAAGATAGAATATCAGCAATTCATAATTTAGTTCTGAGAACTTTATTAAACATTTGTTGCAACTTTCACATTAAATCAGTCCCATTATAATAATTCTTTTTGTTTAAATGAAGAGCTGGTCAACTAAACTGATAGCGTTAAGTCAAAAAATATTTACAACACTGAAATAAATTATACTCAAATAAAGTACCAACTTGAAGCAAAATATCTTGTTTCGTTCTTTTAAAAACAGCAATATTAAACTAAAAAACATTTGTTAGCTTTAATTAAAGAACTCTCAATTGTACCTAAGTAAATACATTTTGTATTTGTAAATAAACCTTTTTCTCAGTGCATGAATGCAATATTAATTGACAAAAAGATTCTGCGCTGCTATTTTTTATTTTAAATAATTAAGGTTTTGAATATCTTTAAAAAAAATACTTTTACCATTGTAAATACGATTTATAACAGTAATTTATTATTTAAAAAATGGCCCCTCATTCAGAAAAAATGAAGTTTTGCTAGTATGCATAACAACTTTTAATATATGCATATCAATATAGGTACACAAAAAATAATCAGCATATTTATTGAAACATCTACTATTCAGCATAATTACTAACATTGATTAATAATTATTAATATTAATAAAAGAAACTTGTGTAAAATTAAAACAAATACATGGAAGATCAAATATAATTAATGATTATATAAATAATTAAGAATAATAATATGTACATATATATTAAAGTATGTTGTAAAATTCCGGGAGATGTATAACAAGAATAAAAATTCTAATATTAAATTCCAAGGTCAAATTCCTAAATATGCACCTAGGGTTTCTTTAATACAAATCTAGGGTTTTTATATATGTCCTGTTTTTTAAGGTTGTCTTGAATTCAAGGATTTTGTGCTACTTAAAAATAATAGTACCTTTTGTAAAAATAATAGTGCCAAAGCTGGCGTTTTGGAGAACGGTTTTATTCCAAATGCATGATACGGTTTTGAAACGAGACACTGTGTATCTGATCATTTAGCGAAATTGGTCAGCAACCTAATACAGAAATGTAAAGCAAAATATGACAGCTGTACAGTAGCTAGTTTTGAACAGATACACTAATGTAGCTAACATGTAAAGCAATGTGTCAACAAATAAGAATTACACTTCCAGGTTTGGACCGTATCATACTGGGAAATATAATTGAAGAAATCACTGTTTTGTCCACAATTGTATAGGACTTTTTCAAGAGAAATTATAACAAGAGTAAAACACAGAAACTGAACATGTGGACTAAGTAAAGCCAACATGGAAACTTCACTTGCTTAAACTTCTACTTAACATGTTCAGTTCCTGTGCTGTTTTACTCTTGCTGTAATTTCTCCTGAAGAAGCCCTATATATAAGATTGTAGGCGAAACGTTGAGTTCTTTAATTGTTTTTTTCAGCATGACATGATCCAAACCTGGAAGTCTTTGTGTGTTCGTTGACTTACACTTGTTTAAATAAGAGATAGTTCATAATTAAATTAAATCAGTTAAATGTGAAATAAAGCAGAACATGGAGCCCAAATGAGACCTTATATTATTGGTACATATTTTATATTTGCTTTATAAAAATTTGGAAATTAATATCATAAATTAATAGTATAAGTAAAACCCTGAGCATAACTACCCGGCGCACACATGGCTGAAATCTGATTCTAGCCAGTCAAAAGTCCAAAACCATTGTTAAAATTACAGGTATTCTAAGAAATAGTATTGTAGTAGAAAGCTTAGTGAACTCGTAACTACCTGCCGTATACCGTTACCGCAAATAATAACCACAAACAAATTTCGACAATACCGGTAAAGTGCAGTTTAGAGTTAACCGTTCCGAAGGTGCCAAACTAATGTAGATGTATTTGTACTTTGTTCGTTAAGGTGAAAGGTTGTTTTTGTGAAAGTGTTGTTTTTATTGAATTCAATACTTTATAAAAACAGAATTGTAGTGTTAAAAATTCTTATAAAGAGGTAAATTTATACCCTTCGAATATATAAAATGGTGATTTTTACTTTCCGAATAATAAATTTTTTTATTTTCTGGTTTATAACTTATAAATCTTGCAAGCTCTTGCGTTTGTATTTTTAATATTTTCTTGCTATAGTATAAAGAATAACGTATTTAAAAATCAACATGCATAATGTTGCATAAACTGAAATACAATCGAAATGAAAAGGGATAGTTTTTAAACGATTAGCAATATAATTTTTGCACTTTATTTCATTTAGATATTAAAGAAGTATTTTAAGTTGTGTAATATTTCTTAAAATAAAAAAGAATTCGTGTAATTGCTATTTATTTTACGTCTTTACCTTATTTTTTAATAACATAATTATGTAAATAACTTTTTCTTGGAAAAAGTATAAACGTATAAAACTGATCCAGTTCTAGTGGCTAAAAAGATTTGTTTTTTACTAAAAAGCATTACTAAAAAGACCATCCTAAAAACGTCATTTTGCATATTTCGTAAGAGACGCAGATTTGCAATGTTTTAAAAAACAAGTTTCAAACTTTATAAAGAATGTCAATACAATAGTTATTTGGATCACTAGTCCAGAAAATGATATTTTGCGAGTGTGAGTGGTATTGCGTAGCCGAGGCGTCTAGCCGAGGCGGAGCAACACGAGCACTCGCAAAACATTTTCTGGACGTGTAATCCACAAAATTTTTCATGCCAACAAATTTAAATCATTTTTTAAAAGTAAAAAAGTAGCGAAAGTAAATAACTGGGGATTTAATTTTTTGTGGTTGGTACCTACCTTTCACTGCACATTTGATTTTTAAATTTCGAATTAAATTGACATTTCTTCTGAAAATAATTAATTTGCTAATACTAAACGAATTATGGAAACGCCAGCTCATATAAAAGAAGCAGCTGAAGCAGCCATAAAGAATTTATTACCTGCAAAATCTGCAACTCGATATTGGAAGGCTTATGACGAATTTAAGAAATGGTGTGCTAGCAATAATACGAATAATGTTTACAATGAGTATGTTCTACTTGCTTATTTTGATGAGAAATAAAAAAAACAATTCTGCAACTCTATGGTCCATATTTTCCATGTTGAAGTCAACGCTCAATATTAAAGACAATATCAACATTGAAACTTATTCAAAACTAATTGCTTTTTTGAAAAGAAAAAAGATGGTTACTTGCCCAAAAAATCTAAATGTTTAGAGATTGAAGACATTGAAAAATTTATTACAAGTGCTGCCGATGAGGATTATCTATTAATGAAAGTAAATAGCTATTATTCACAGGTTTTATTTGTTTATTTATGAATTGCCTGGTTTTGATTTCTCATTTATGTCAAAATTGTCTAACTTGTTGACATTTAGAAAGTTAAGAATCAATGCTGCCACCCCACTTCTAGTGAATTTTTAGCAAATGTCACTTTTGTAAGTACTAGGCCGGGAATTTAATGTTCCCGGCGGATTTTGAATCCTCCAAAACAGTCGATAATGGCCGGCGGTATGAAAAATAAATCGGGATTGTTTTCTAACAAAAAAACTGACAATTTTAAGTTGTTTTACATTAATTAAATGACATTTGGAATAAATTTGTTCCAACGAGTATTTTTAACATACGTTTAGGATGTGGAAAATTCTAAGAAAATGTATTTTAATTCAACTATTTGGTAATTAAGTTATAATGCAGTTGATTACAAAGAAATTCTTTACCAGTGAAACCATCCTTAATACATCCTTAATCCATTAAGTTGAAATATTTGATAGAATTAAATGTTTAATTATTTTTGTTTTTTAACTTTATGAAAAACCCAGCTAATAAGTAATTTTCGATTGTCTTTAGTGTTTTTCTATTGAAATCCTAATTTATATACAATTTTTCTGAAAGATGGTGTAACTTCCCATTTAAATCAACACAGGATTCGATCTCTCTATTGTGTAACAAATATATGAAAAGAAAAAAGTAAATAGAGAGAGAGAGAGTGAGATAAAGTGTTCTAAGTCCTCCGCTGTTGCCCAGGTGATTTGTGATGACTCATTCCTTTTATTTATGGTTTAGGATTAGAACTTGATTTGTTTTTAATATAATTTGTAAACTTATCATCAATGAAAATAAGCTGAAATTAAATATTTTGGCATAGTTACTATATTTACGTACTTCCAGTAACGTACAACATGTTTCTTGATTTGTAGTAAATAAATTCAATAAACATTATAAAATGAATTAAACTGTCGGTCTTTAAAAGCAATGGAATCTGTATCTATTTTTTACGGTTGCACATAAAAAGATGTGTATACCTTGTTCGCGAAATTCTTTAGCGCCCTCGAGATTATCCTGGCTTCGGCTACAATTATTCTCTCAGTACGCTAAAAAGAGATTTCGCGATCTTGGTATACAAATACTTAACTATTTTAAAACAAGAATGGAATCATAAGATTTATAAATGTTTGACAACTTTTAACTTATGTCTTGTTTTACTGTTAACTTTTTTAACACGTCTAGATTCACAAAGAGAATCTTTCAATAACTTAACTTTAATTAATAACTTAAGTAAATATATACGATGTTCAATACATTGATTCACAAACCAGCTTGGAAAATGAAGATCGGTTTTCGACTTTATATGATTAAAGAGTAAAATTGACAATTGTTTTTTATGTTTAATTGTTTCATATATCTCAACATAGCAGCTTAGTTGGAATTCGACAATTGAAGTGAATAATTCTGATGGAAGACACAAGTGGCCAGTAGTGTAATCCCTGTTGAGTATTAATAAGTCTGATTCTTGTTGTTCGTCTTTATCTCTTATATTAGTCAAAATGCAATTTTCACATGGAAATGCTTTAAGGCATTTAGTTATTAGGTATCCAGCATAATAGGAAATCGAACACAGTTCTATAATAGAAACCTCACTATGTAAATCTAAATCGTCTTCTACTTCATTTATTACACACTCAACACTTAGATCTGATTGATTGGTTTTAGATGTGGAAGGCATATTTAAATTATAACGGACTTTTTGGGATTTCAAATATCTGTAATTGTTAAAAGAGATTCTCCGTCGTTTTGACAATTTCCTTCAGTCCAACTTTGATCTATCCTGTCAAAGACAATGTTTTCTAGCCTATGCCTAAATTGTTGGGCAGTAGGGTACATATTGAAACCGCCAGCACCACGAATTGTACTAAATCAATTTTCCAAACAATCTTGCGTTAACTTATTTGTTCGTAAAAAAGGAACATCTACATTTTTTAACTCTTGCCACATCATAATAATAGCGTTAATGGTTTGCTGAAGTCTGGTAAAACATGGTGGTACTTTGTGTTTTCTATTGTCTAGTGTTATAACCTCCCAAGTCTCAATCCATTTAACGAAATATTTTAGATCCTCTATTAATGTACTATTTTCGCTAATTGCACAATTGTAAGGATTTGACGTTGATTGGAATCTACTATTTAGAATGTCTATTAATCGATTCACTTTTTCAATAAAATCAACAGTATGCCAAGCACCTAGATCAATCAATTTGCAATCTATGGCTGTTTTAATACCGGATGCTGTTCTATGGCTAAATAGCTGCATTGCTAAGTGAGCGTACATTTTTTGAAAATTGTTAGGTCTAATATGTGCATCCGTCAAATGGCCTAAGAACTTTGCACGTTTTAATTTGATATCAATAGCAAATGTATCGGCTATGTGCTTAAAAGATACTTTGTTATTTTCGACAAGAAAGTCGGCTTCAAGTAAGCGATTTCTTATGCTTTTAATAAGATGTACGACGTCAAAGAGGGCATATATTTTTTTATCTGAGATAGCGAAATACGGTTTTTCCTGAGAAGCGCCTAACATTCTCATGAGGCTTTGGTTTGTACTTCCTTGGTCGCATACAATAGACTTAACATCGAAACCTGAATTATTTACAATTTCAATACATTTTGGAACAACGTTGACTAACCTATCAGCTTTAACAGAATTATTAGATAGAAAATAAAACAAAGGTAATTTAAAATCTTTAACTATGCCTCGCATCATAAAAACCAATGCTTCCGTGGCATAATTCGGGTTTCTGCCCAAATGTCCCATATCTTCATATCGTTCAATAATATCTAGACTTGGACAGTACTGAACGTATTTGTGCAGACTCATTTCGTCAAAAACTAAATTACAACATTTTTCGGAGTTTAAATAAAAAGAATTACTTTTATATTTCAAAGCGTCAATTAAATGTGTGTTAAACCCTGTAGTAAAGTTAGGAATATTTGACCATAAACGAATAGAACTTTCAGATGGTAAATTCATCTGCTTATGATTTTTTAAATATCTGTAACCACCAGGTGCACGATAATGTAAATCTAAAGAAAAATTTTTCTCATCTTCTTCCCAAACTGAGTTCTTTTTGTGTAGGAGTTGCATTTTGCAAAATGTCTTTGCGCTTTGCGATATATCTGATGAATCGATGGAATCTTTTTAATTTTTCTCTTTCAGTTTCTTTTGTAAACGTTTCATTTTTTCATTTTTTGATTTTAGTTGGCTCAATAATTTTGTATGCGCTTGTTTTAATTTTAAATACTTTTTTCGCCACAGATCACTATTGCCTTGTTTTTTATATTTATTTTTACTCAATTTACTTTTAGTCGGTGTATTAAACGGCGATGAGTTTACGTTCACAAGTCCCGTCTCTGAACGATCGGGTGAAACACAGATAGAAGCATCAGGATTATTTGGAAAAAAGCTGAAAATTTGCTGTGCCCGGCTACAACTTGGCTGATGTAGGGATAAATTAGATGCCTCAGCTATTTTATTTTCTGCAGTTGGTATTGCATTTGAGATGAGCCTTTTTTTTCGTTTACGGTTATAACAAATTGGGAAACATCAAAATGTTCTTCGCATATAACTCTATAGCGAAGTTTTTCGTATGGCAATCCAACTAATTCAATCTTTCCGCAAAACTGAATCCATTTTTCTCTTTGCATGTCATTTTTTGCAAAGAAGAAATAATTCAAGTTTGGGAAAAACCGGTTAGACTTTTCACAACCTTTCACGGCACATTTGCTACCGGCATTGTGCATTGTGCCTATTCGGCATTGTTACAACAAGAAGCAATTAATATACCAATGAATATGCAACTATTTTTTTAACCCACAGCTAAAACTGGTAACCAGCGTATTAAGACAATTAAATATTACCACAAATACTTAATAATATGAATAAAAATTTAAAGTATAATAATTGCGAGAAATCCCAAGTGAATCGAATCTAAAACGACTAAAACAATTGCTAGGTACTTAAAGAAAGTGTCGTATGAAATATTTAAGGACTCTAATATTTGCTAATGAACAATATTCTAATCGAAACTAAACAAAACGAAACAACTTCAAACTAAAACAAATTAAGAAGAAATACGTATTTATTAATCCACTCCGCACAAATACTACAAATGCAGAAAATATATCAAATCGAGTCAAACACACCAAGAAGAACTCGCTGTGAGACAAATCATATTGTTAAAATTTCATCCCTTTTATGTGTTTATATAGTGAAGAATTCTATCACGTGTCAGACACCATGTGTGTCATACTGCTGCCGCGTCGGCTGTAAATTTGCGCATGCTATAATAACGTCGCAGTCGATCAAACAATTAATGAATAATACTTCATTATTTGTATGGACAAATGTAGTTGCACAGAGCTCAGGCACGCCACCTATTTTAGTTGCACATACTAACCGATAAAATAAGCGTGTTTATTTTCATGAGGCTGCGTATCTGTTTATTATCTATGCCGCCGATAAGGTCGGAATGATGACTAACTCGCGGCACCAAACTGTCCCTGAAAGAGCAAAACTTTTAATGTCCCCTTCCGTCTCCTCCTCCCACTCATGAATTTAAAAAAACGACAAAATTCGATTCGTGACGCCAGGCGGTTCTTAGCTTCAAAATAAGACCACCCACAGCTTTCAAAGTGGTCTGGGGGCCGAGAAAATGGGACTGGTAGATTTGTCTTCATGAATTAGTATATAAGATATTAGGTTTTAAAATTGAGGTTATGTAGCTTATGTGCACATTTCGAGACAGTGAGAACCGCCAATGGAAATATCTCATTACAAAACCGGAAACACCTACTTCACCATATTGAGACCCCATCTCTTGGTCGTATGTGGTATATGATTATGTTCCTTCCTATAGTTTTATATTCTAAGCATAAACTACTTTCTCAATCTATATGTTTTTTCATTCGGCTAATTTCATGCCAATTCTAGTAGAGCCATGTGCTTCAATGTCTCAGAATTTTTTTGAAAATTCTGCTATCCGACATTCTACATCATCTAATTAAATTTTTTATATCCTTGTCATATCTCTTATTTTTTGTGTTATCTGGCTCATCCAGGTGTCAGATTAAAGCTTGTTCGTGGATCTTTCAGATTATATCAAGAAACATGCAACGACTTTGCAGAGTAAAAAAGTATCAGCCTCTCTGAAAGATTCAGAAACTAGGTTGAATCTGACACCTGGATGAGCCAGATCACTCAAGAAATAAAACAAGAGTTATGACAATTTTGGTAAGATGATGTTCTGGTAGCAGAATTTGCATCAAAATCTAAATTTTTCAAAAAATTTCTACTTCGGCCATTTTCATCCAAAAAATCTGAAAAGATTAATTTAATATTATTTCGTATGTATCAATGCAAGGAAAAAAATTGAACAAAATCTGAGATATCGAAGCACGATCATGTTTATAAATTATGTGATTTGGCATGGAATTAGCCATGTCGGACTAACCGTTTTTTAATTACTAGTGGTCAAAATATGTAATTCTCATAACATTCGTGATAACAATTTTTTTTACAAAATCATATATCCGAAAATAGCTGCGCGACATTCAATAACCAACTTTTTTGTAGGAAATTTAATTCTCGTTAACGTTTATAAAATCCATTTTGTACGTAGGAGTACCCAAATTTGAAATATTTACGAAAAACGCGCAAAAACGGCACTTTTCGGAATGTCAAAAAATGACAGTTGCTGAAAAAAATTCTATCTCAGAAACTATTGAACGTACGAGGTTCGATAAAAAATTAAATTGTGGGGAATCTTGTCAGCTACATTTTCATTCGGATCATTGATGCCCATAAAATTAATACTTTCTGAAATATTAGCGAAAAAGCAATTTTGTCCGCCATTTTTCCAAGATGGCGCAGTCGGCTCATCACCCACCAAGGCCCAGTCATGTGTATGTATACCTAGTACTTTAGATAGAATTATGCATGCATCAAAGGACCTTGATCACCCACGCATGAGGAGATGTGATACGATTTTCAACACCACATTTTAAGCGTATATATCAATTTTCAGCTTTTCCCAAATTTGTTTCTTTTCAAAACGTTATTTACCTGAACTATGGTACTAATTGTAAGTTACTTGGAAATTGGATTTTGCGGCCTGTATTGTGTTTACTTCGCGTACGGTTTCACAAAAATTATATATCTTTAATAAAACGCAACTCGATATGTTTTGAGTTATTGGTTTTATTTTGTTGTATCAAGAACTATCAGCATAACTTTATAGTTTTTATTCAGTATTAAAATCACCTCCACACTGAAAAATATCATCACAACATGACAATGGTAAATTTGAATAATTTTATGTTTTATGTTAATTGCAACAATATTTTTGCATTTATTAACCATAATAAATACTTTGTAGTTAACTTATAAAGATGACAAGAATAACAATAATTATTGTTGTTTTCATTAATTATAATTAATGAAAACAACTTTGAAAATTATATATACTTAAAATCGTCTTAATTAAGTTTGGTGTTATCTGGTAATAAGAAATCAATCTTTATCATCAACTGTAATAACTACGTGTATAAAATCATAATAATTTAATTTTGGTGTTAATTATTATCAATTTTTCAAAATATTTAACAAGAAAATTAATTAGAAAGGTTCTAATGAATTTATTTATTACATAGGTTCCACTTTATTCCATATTGCATATTTAAAGAAATTACCTCAAACTTTTTTCTTACGTCACCGCGTGGTTAACACGATAAAATTCAAATATTCACTCGTGCAAAACTTATTTCTTTCTTTCGTTTCTTTTTAAATTTCGTTTGAATTCTATATGTAGCGCACTCTGTCGAAAAATACTGCAACTAAAAAGCAAGCGCATTTTACCCCATTTGGCTGTGCATCTGTTACGTTTATCTGTGTAGTAATACAACAGGTACTGATAACAACTGCATCTTTTGCTTTAGTTTACAGCCTCCATCCCACTACTCGTGTACTTGACAAATATGCCAATATTTGTGAATTCGACAAGTACACTTGTGTAACAGCTCCCATGGCTTTTATATTTGGCAAACATATACAGGGTGTAAATTAACTGAAGGGTTTTGGATGAATGGTAGATAGGTGGAATAGAGTAAAGCAAATTTTCCTTACAAAGTTTGTTCTTCAAATGAAAAGTTTTCGAGAAAATGAATTTGAAAGATTCATTGATTTTCAAGTCCAACCCTGTAACACTAACCTACCTTAATGCATACAAATTTAATTTAAAAATGTTATACCCTTTTAGAGCTACGTGCCTTTTAAAAATTGTTGTTGTATGTCGCATAAAAAAGTAAGTTATCGATGTCTGAATGTCTTAAAACGTAAATAAAGTTGTCAGAAGTTGTTATTATTATCTTATTACTTTTTCAGAAATATGATCCGTTGGTATGAAAGGGTTGCGTCATGCACAAACTTTTATTAAATATGCATTTATTTGTGTTGATATTAGCAAATGTTCCCTTCTGCGAATTCTTAATATTTGGTTAGATTTGATTGATTTTGTTGAAATGACTAATTTTTTATTTCAAAATTGCAACTGTTGGAATATTTAGTTGGGCTATCTAACAAAATATCTTCTGAATGAATTAATTATTACGTCATATGCGCTGCTTTAATCACCAGAAATTATCGTATTACCATTAACGTAATATTGTTGTATGTAAAATAAAATATTTTGTACTTTTTTAGTAGTTTAATTGCGCTATGCAAATGAATAATTCGGGGATAAGGACATGGCCTGTTTTTTAATACTTCGTTTTATAGCAATTCTAACTGTTAATTGATTTTATTACGCTACCCATTTACTTATTTCTAACAATGTCTTGAGATTAAATACAATTCTAATTCGTTGACGATTTTTAACCTATAATAATACAGAAAAGTACCTACTATTAAAATAAGCATCTTTAGAGAATCTGTTTGTCAAGTAATAGAAGTATTTGTATTATATTTACCAACAACCACAGGAAATACATACATATAAAAATGTAACCTTGTTCACTTTTAAATTCACATTATTGGAATAAAGAATCAGTAGATATTAGGGTGTCCATTATTTTGACAAAGTTTGAATTTCGTTGAGTACACCTCAAAATCTTTTATACAATGTGGAAAAACTCAATTTCCCCACATACTAGCTATTTTGGTCAACATTAACCCGTGCCACCGAAGGGTTGAATTTTAAATGACATTTAACATGGGATTTACTCCTTTTACCTGCATTTTTAGATGCAACTTCTGCTAATTACTACTGAATACTAATTATTCTGAAATAGTGTTTCCCTACGCTTTTGGGATTGCTGAAAACAAATCTAATGTCAAAAAGGACCTATGACACATTGACATCTGTCAAGAATTATGATGCATTTGATGCGTGATCTAAGGTATTATTTGTCAAGAAATGCAATATTTTGATGTTACAGATAAATGACAGCTGTCAATTATTGTCATAATGCATTCATGAAAGTGAATTCGAGGTTAGGAACCTAAAAAAGTTAAAAAAATATATATAATCTTCTAGAAATGCTTATTTTAATACACTTTTTTGTAGTTGACAGCTTTTTAACAGCTCACAGTCAATGTGTCATAGGTCCTTTTTGACATTAGATTTGTTTTCAGCGATCCCAAAAGGGTAGGGAAACACAATTTCAGAGTAAAATATAGAAACTGAAAGAAGTTGCATCTAGAAATGTAGGAAAAGGAGTAAATCCCATGTTAAATGTCATTTAAAATTCAACCCTCGGTGGCACGGGTTAATGTTACCCAAAATAGCTGGGATTTGGGGAAATTGAGTTTTTCCGCATTCTATAAAACATTTTGAGGTGTACTCAACGAAATTCAAACTTTGTCAAAATAACGGACACCCTAATAGGGTCATTCCATGCCAAATCATCACAAAAAACTTAACTTTTCAACCAGATTTGGTAGGATGGTAGAGAACATAAAGTAACTTACGTATGTAAATTTATAGCCCTCAGTGATACACGGTATTCATACAGCAGGGTTGCAAACATGGTAAAAAATGTAAAAGTTACGCTTGCAAGGTGAACAAAAACTATTCATAACTTTACTTCTAATTATAGTAGAACTTTCATCTTAGGCTTGTTTTAAAGCTAAAAGAGCATAGTTTCATAAAAAATTGTTTTATAATAAAATATTAAATTTTCTATTCCAAGATCACATGATGTGATCTTTGACCTTGAATATCTAAAAGTGTACCTTCATTTTTTTTACGAATACAATATGTTATACAGGGTGTATTATCGATTTTGTAACATAGGGGAATAGCATGTAAAAAAACAATTTCTCAAATATTGGCTCCCCGAATTATTTTAGAGGAAAAGTCACTATAGCAAAGTTGTAGACCTTATTGAATACTGTTCAAAACACCTTCACTTTAGCATCTGTGTTAAATAGTTTCAAAGATATAAGTGATTTTCTGGTATAGGAAATTAACATTGTAAATCGGAAATTTACTAATAACAATTACCGCGTTAGATTTAGACATTAGGTGTAAATGCAAGAATTACTTAGCACAGTTTCATGGAGCAAAATCACTCGTCAGAATGTTACAATTGCTACCGGTGTGGAAGAAATAGATAAGATTTCTCAAAGGAATTTATTTTTATAAAATCTTATTAGCCATGACAATAGTTGTCAAATTAATTTCAAGAATCACTGATAGGTTATGTCATGCTTTTGTATTATAAATTTAAAACACATTATAAGAATGACACTAATATAAGAAAAAACATTTTAATCTTATTATGGGGTTACATCATTTATATTATTTAACGATTATAGTAATTTAACAAAATTTAACAACAACAAAAAAAGCAAAAACGAGAATCAATTTATAAAATATGTTCATAATACAAAAGCATGACATAACCTCTATGTGATTTTTGAGATTAATCTGACAGTTTTTTTGAGAATTTTCATTTATTTCTTTCACACCGGTAGCAATTGTAACATGCTGATGAGTGATTTTGCTCCATGAAACTGCTTAATAATTCTTGCATTTACACTTAAGGTCTAAATATAACGTGGCAATTGCTATTAGCGAATTTCCCATTTACAATGTTAATTTCCTATACCAGAAAATCACTTATATCTTGGAAACTATTTAACACAGATGCTAAAGTGGGGGTGTTTTGAACAGTAATCAATAAGGTCTACAACTTTGCTACGGTGACTTTTCCTCTAAAATAATTAGGGGAGCCAATATTTGAGAAATTGTGTTTTTACATGCTATTTCCCTGTTACAAAACTGATAATACACCCTGTATGCAGTCTCCCTTTGGTGCAAGTTTCATTTTGGGAAGCCTATGGGAACAGGAGTAAAAAATTGTTAAATGTGGTAGTTACACACTTCTTACACAAATCATGCATCTGGCAGTTCAGACTAGATTATTGTATCAGGAATTTAGTATATATCTGTACAGATACCTGCACTTTTATCTACTAAGATAAGTATAGGTACGATGTTGTAGTTGTACCTGCAGATACAGGTAGCTATACAGGGTGTCCCAGCCAAAAGTGACACATTTTTTAACACCGACTACTGAGTAAACAAAATGTTTAAGATGGAATTATGCGATATTCACTACTTTGCGCTAATTTTCTTCAGTTTTTACTTTTTTCAATTTAATATACATATACCGTTTCTTATAAATTTTAATGACTTCTCTAATCATAAAGAGCAAGGTAAGAATTTATAGATGCTTGTAAAGTAGAAGAGTTTAACTTTGAAAATAGGCAATTATTTTATAACACCCTGTAGAAATGGAGGAAAACAAAACTGAAAAATAATACAAAATAAAACTTAATCGTGAAAATCGCATAGTTTATTTTGTTGAGTCAGTTTTCGGTGTCAAAAATGTGTCATTTTTGTCTTTGACACCCTGTATAACTACCCGTATCTGCAGGTACAGGTACAACATCGTACCTATACTTCTCTCAGTAGATACGATTTGCAGGTTTCTGGACAGATATATACTAATTGCCCTGATACAATACTCTTGACTGAACTTCCAGATGTATGTTTTGTGTAAGAAGTGTGTAACTACCATATTTAACAATTTCTTTACTCCTGTTCCCAATGGCTTCCCAGAATGAGACTTACACCAAAGATAGACTACATCTAGCTGTATAACATACTGTATTCCTAAGAAATTTGAAGGTACACTTTCTTAGATATTCAAGGTCAAAGGTCGCATCATGTGACCTTGGAATTAAAAATTCAATATTCTTTTATGAAAACTGTGCTCTATGAGCTTTAAAACAAGCCTAAGATGAAAGTTCTAGAGTAATTAGAAGCACAGTTATGAATTGTTTTTGTTCACCTTGTAAGCGTAAATTTTACATTTTTACCTTATTTGCAGTATGAGTAATTGCAAAAGAATGTGTTTTTATATCTATAGATATTCAAATTTTATATTAAAATGGACCATAGACCAATAGACGTTATTTAGAAAATATTGTAAGTTTGAGTTACTAGCTTTCATTTTTTGGATTCAGATGTTTCTGCTAGATTGCGCAACTCTTTTGTTAATTGATTTCATATAAAAAATCAAGGTGATTATATCAAAATCACCATAAAGCACATAAAATAGCAGCCTAAAGATCATTATTACACAGAGCTTTAACTATTCCACTAACAAAGCGAGATTTTAGCAAAGAGATATCAACCATTAAACAACTAGCACATGCAAATCTTTACAATCCGAATATGATTGACACTTTAATTAAACAAAAAGATTATAGGTTAGCTATCAAAAGAATATATCCCATTGACAATCACACAGAAGACATAAATTACATATCTATACCATATTTTGGGAAAATATCAGAAAAAATTGCACGTATACTAAGAAAAACCAACAATTATAAAATAACATTTAAAACCAACACTAACACTTTTTCATTTTTATTTAATGCTAAAGACAGAACACGTGATATCATGAAATCGGGCATTTACCGCTTAAATTGTTCTTTTTGTAGTTTGGTATATAGTGGGCAAACACTTAGAAATTTTGATATAAGATATAAAGAACACGTACATCATTACAAAAATAAACATCCTGAAAAATCTAATTATGCCAAACACCTTTTAGAACAAAATCACACAATGACTCCTCAAAATAATATTAAATTCCTACATTTTTTGTAATAACAAACGCAAATTACACATTTTAGAAGCCTTTGAGATATACAAACACAAACTCAGGGTACCTTTAATGAATGAACAACTTGAACTCGGTAATTCTTCGTTACTGGAAGTGTCAGATATTTAATTCTGATTATTATTAATTTTATCTTTTTATCTAGTTACCTATCTTTGTATCTACCTTAACGACGTGTTTGTTTATATTTATTTATTTATTTATTTTTGGGCGAGGAATCAGGATGGCGGAGCATCCTTCGTACCTCATGGCACCGATTGCTATGATCATTTGAATGACCCTACTAGAATTTAGCCGAATCTGGGGGAATTCCACCCCCAGTAGGGATTTTTAACGTGCCCAACATCGCATTGACACGGGACCTACCGTTTTACTTCCTATCCGAGAAGAAGGCATGTTTTTAATTTTTCTCAGCTATGAAAAATTACCAGCTCGGGCGGGGATCGAACCTGCGATCCTTGGATTATGAAGCAAACATGCAAACCACTAATCCACCGAGACTGGCTTTTTTATATTTATATTACCTTTGATAATGACAGCTTAGCTGTCGAAACAATATTGTCAGGTTATATTTTAATAAATACTGTGAAACTTTTTACTAATCTTTATTCATGATTATGTACAAAGTAAGGCTGGAAACAATAAACAATATCAAAATCTGATTATTCAATAACTTCTCTAGTACAACTTCTATATTTTAAACTTATTATACGTCAATCACTTGGAAAGATATTTTTAGTCATTCATGAAGTAAATATTATGTAATTTCTACAGTAAATTGTTTGTTTCATACAAACCTTTATTTACCTAACTCCTTTTCATTAAATATATGTGTTCTATTTCTGTAGAAGTATGAAAAATGCCTAAGATGTAATGGAAAGTACTACAATTATTAATTAAATAATTTACTCTTCAACTCTTCATTTCAATAAAGAAATTAATTTAAAGATATTATACAATAAAAGCTAGCGTAAAAAAGAGTTCTATATTATATAACAATAATTTTTTATCAGTTAATTTCTAAAACATTGATTAATTATTGTTCTAGACAACTACACAAAATGCATCAATGAGAAAAATTAAATTATCATTAATCAACATTCAGCTTTCTTTATGATTAATTGTTGAAGTATTAATAATTATTTGTTTAATAGCACATAAATTTGTTAAAAGATAAGAAAAATGGAAGATATAGAAATTACTTCTAATATGCCAAAATTAATATTTATTTATAATTGATTCTCCATTTCTAACACTACTAATTTTTACATATTTTCTTTTTAGGATCATATCAACCCAGTAATGAGTTAATGTTAAGATTCTATGCCTACTTCAAACAAGCAACACAAGGACCCTGCGAGAGTTCTCGACCTCCATTTTGGGACATAGTTGGAAGAGTGAAATATGATGCCTATAAAGCGTTGGGTAATATGTCAAAGCAAGATGCCATGAAGAACTATGTCGACGAATTACATAGGTTAGAATCTACAGAGAGGTGATCTTTGCTTTATAAATTAACTTTTAATGGTTTTCAGAATTGTTGAAACGATGAGTTATTCAGATAAGGTTGCAAATTTCTTAGAAGCACCTCCAAGTGAATTAGACTCCCTCAATATCGCTGATTTAGAATTAATTGTTGGGGATGTTATGGAAAGGGTACGCTCACAATCAAATTCACCTCTTGGTTAGTGACAATTGAGTAGAGTTATATTAGTGGATTCTTAATTCTGTATTGTTTTAGGTTCAAGAGAAGCTTCACCAAATAGGTTACAATCAAGTCTCGGTACAACACCTTCGGATATGCCAACAAGTCCAGAAGATTCTGATCATAGTGATGAAGAATATATTGATACTGTAGAAGTAGGTTTCATAGTAACAGTTTTAGTTTTTTATTTAACTTTATGAATGTTTCCACGAATGTCTGTCCCGAAACTAAACTATTGGAAATAAATACAGACTTAGATTTTTCACTACGCACTGTAAATGGCACTTGACAATTAATAGATTGTAAGTCTCCATTTTCATCTATATTCAGTCTTATCAGTAGTGTATTTTAACATTGTTTACTCATAGTTTCTACTAAATTTCTAATGTATTCTCAAGAGAAATCATTTCATATCTGAAGTATCATATCTAAGTTTACCCTAAGAATTTTGTAAAAGGTTGGCATTGAGGCTCTGTTCTAATCTGTCCAAATAGTTACATTGATACATATCATCTTTTGAATCTCGAAAATCCTGGGAATATTATTAATCAACTGAATTCCCTGCTATTGCAATGTTTTGCATGGATTATGGCAAGATGGTAAACTGTTCACGCATCAAATCTTTCACTTCTTCTGGGCCATGCACTGCATTTTGAACAGTGGATTATATTTAAAATGATGACTTGTGTGACAGTTCTGATCTATAGCTTGTCCGGAGATAGAACACATTAATTTTAAGGGGTGATAGAAGACACCAAAAAGAACAAAAAAGTCTTATACAACTTTGTTCTAGAACATACCATTTTTTCAGAAAAAAATAAGAAAGTTGGAAACTTTAAGAACATTTTGCCGCGTTAATAATAATAATAATAATGTCTTTATTTACAAGAAAATAAATTATATACATAATAGGTTATAGAATTACTGGGCGAAGTTCAGTTAAAATCTAGGATTCAACTGCTCCACCACTTAACCCAGCATATTACGTGATCTGATATAGCTTAATTAAATTAGTTGATTGTAATACATATTTATTAAATTATACTAAGCCATTACTATATACAAGTTTAGTACTGTGGTGCTCACACATCCAACGAACTATATTACTAATTGTAAAATTAGGCTATCTTGCAGATGATAGTTTATTTGTTAAGTATTTTCGGAATTCTTTCAGAGATTGGGTTTTTATGTCACTAGATAAAGAATTGTACCATAAGGCAATATTATAAGAAAAAGACCGTTTAAACATCTCCGTTTTACGCCTGGGAGTTGTCAGCAAACCTCTGTGCCTTAAATTCAAATTATAAACATCTGTACGATATCGAATTTTATAATATAGATAGGCAGGAGTTCGCATAAAAATAACATTATAAAATAAGCAGGAGGTATGTATATACCTACGTTGCTGCATGTTAAGCCACCTAATCTCTTGCAATTTATGAGAGATTAGTTGATATTTTCTAATACCAAATATTAAACGTAAACATGCATTTTGAAGTACTTGTATTTTCCTTGAGTCCTTCTGCAAAAGACAAGGCCCATAAACTACATCACAATAATTTAAAGATGACAAAACAAAAGTATTACAAAGGTTTTTCTTGACATTTTGAGAAAATATGTGCCGGTTACTAAAAATAATCTTTAGTTTTCCATATCCAATATTAATACATTTATTTACATACTCACTGAATCTCAGTGATTGGTCAATGAGAAGTCCTAAACTCTTTACTGTTTGAGATAGTTGCAGACTTTCCCCATCTATTTTAATGTTTACTGATTGTGAAGCATCATCTACCATATTAGGCCTTCCAAACATAATAGCAGCTGATTTAGCACCATTAATAGTCAAGCAGTGTTGCTTAGATATGTTGTAAATACGTTGCAAATCATTGTTGATTAGACCACAAGCTTCATCTAATTCTGAACTATAAAAAGAACAGTATATTTGGGTGTCATCTGCATATAAATGACATTGACAATTTTGCAACACAGATGGAAAGGAAGAGGTGTAGATAATATATAAAATAGGACCTAATATTGACCCTTGCGGTACACCGGATGTAATAGTTTTAAAAGAAGATATGTTTTCCATATACTTTACAGCTTGTTGACGATTAATTAAGTAATTTTTAAATAAATTAATAGAAGACGTTGACAGACCTATATAATGTAGAATTGCAATTAAAAGATTATGATTTAACTTATCGAAAGCTTTTGAATAATCTAATAATACTAATATTGTAATCTTACCATCATCTGTAGCTTTTAAAATGTCATCAGTTACCTTTAAAAGAGCCGTACAGCAGCTATGCTTAGATCTGAAACCAGATTGAACATCAGGTAAAATAAAATTTTTATCAAGATGCAGTCTTAACTGCTTCTCTAATATTTTTTCGATTATTTTTGATAATACAGGAAGGATACTAATAGGCCGCATATCTTTAAACTCAGCTGGTGTACGTTTCTTTGGCACTGGAATAATGTGTGATCTCTTCCAAGCTGAAGGAAAAACTGAATGGGTTAAGCAATGATTAATAATATGAGTGATATAAGGAAGAAGGAAAGGTAAACATAGGTTAATCATGCGTATACCAATTCCATCATGACCTACAGCACCAGATTTGATTGAAGATGCGGCCCTCAATACCTCCATTTCGTCAACAGGCTGCAAAGTTAATAAGGATGTGACAGTTTCTTTGATGTTATTATTGTAGTTGTGAAAGAGAGTATCATTCTGTTGGTTTATTTGCGGGATACTGTCAAGGAAAAATGTGTTAAGGTCTTCAACATTACCTAAAGACTGGGGCAAAGAGAAATTCCTAGAAGTTTTACTTAAGTTAAGTTGCTTCAATTCTTTCCATATTTGCTTATTATTATTTCGATTTATCAGGTTACTAAAATATATTTTCTTTTCTCTACGTATGCAAGTGTTTGTTAAATTTCTCATTTGTTTATAATAGTCCCAATCACCCATTATCCGAGTACGTTTATACTGCTGAAGAGCTCGATTACGAATGGATATCATTAATTTTAAGTTATCAGTGAGCCATGGTGCTGGTTTTTTCTTAATTCTTACTGTAGTTATAGGAGCCACTAAATCAAAAACTGCTAAAAGACTTTCAGTAAAGTAACTAACCTTCTCATCAATGTTATGCAAATCATAAATATTTTGCCAAGGGATTGACCGTAATAAATTATTAAGTTGTTCATAATTAAGATTCTTAAAATCCCTACAAGTTAAAAATTTAGTAAAATTGTTATTACAACTAAATTTGATAAGGCAAAATACAAGTTCATGGTCAGCTATGCTAATTACATGTTCCACCCCAGACGAATCAATCAATTCAATATTGCTAACCAAGATCAGATCAATTAAAGTAGCACTGTTCTGTGTTATACGTGTCGGTTCAGTTATAATTTGTGATAGTCCTATTCTATCTAACAGACTATGCAATTCCTTAAATTCCCTACCATCAAAATCCAAGCAATCAATATTGAAGTCACCTAAACAGAAGATTTCGTCATGAGTAGGAACAATAACTGATAAAACATTTTCAAAGGCACTTAAAAAGTCAAGATAATATTGTCTCTGTGACCTGTAAACAACTCCAAATGCATATCTACACTTATTAGATTCTACGGACACCCACACTTGTTCAGTATCAGTGTTACTATTTACTAACTTAAATTTTAATGAACTTCTGATATAAATACCTACTCCTCCACCGGTAGTTTCACGATCTTTTCTTAAGAAGATGTAACCATCTATACTAACAAGATTAGAAGAATGCTGACTTCCCATCCATGTTTCCGTTACCCCAATTATGTCGTAATTATTTCTTAATACCATTTCCTTGAAGTTGTCAAAATGAGCAATTAGCGAGCGAACATTGATGTGTGAGCATCTCAACACTGTATTCATTAAAATGAATTAGTTATTTATATATTCCTAAAAATGAATATTCGATAAGTAATTAGAAATATGTATATCTGGATTGTAACAAAGAATGCAGTACAAAGTAAGCATTTTGCCATCCGCTAATAATATAAAGAAACAAATAAATACCAAGCAATCTGCGTATAAAAATTAATTAATACCTATAGAAAATATAGTAGCATTATTACACAAATAAATCATTATACTAATATTTATACTATAAAATAAATATATATGCTTGAATTTATAAACCAACAGTGTATATATAAAAAAACAGTATGTTTACCATTTTTGTCAAAACTATGGTTGTAAAAAATATAAACATTAAAAAAATAAAATATATAAAATTAATTTTCCTTTTTTGAACCTGCAAATTTATTCCATACTAGCTCTGTATCTGTACACAATCATATCTAAATAAGTTGAATATTAAAATTACCCATATTCAAAATATAACCAAACATGTATCATGAATCAAAAAACAAAATTACTTGGTCATTAGAAATGACTTTAATAATAGTACTTTAAGTATGGGGCTTTGTTGGCAGATGCATCTCGTCTATCTTAACAACAAACCTTAATAACGTTTTATCCTATCGTATGTCTTTTCCGCGTAAAATTGAATTCTTTTTACAATTACAAATTCATTTTACTCAATTAAGAAACGTGACAACCCTGTAAAGTTTGTAATAAAATTTGCTCAACATTCAAACAAAATGGTGATCTGGACATCTTGACATTGAAATAAAGCACGTCCTGCTTACAACCTTGCAATTTAAGAATATTTGGGTCAATGCCTGAGCTGCGTTTGTAGTTTGTTGAACTTTGAAATAATAATTTGTCAATAACGCAATTCGTAACTTGCTGTTTATTTAATAACAGTTTTTAATGATTTTATAACAGAATATCTTTTAAAGAGAAGATTTATCTAATTTAAATTAGGTAATTAGGTTAAGGGATTTTGTTGACACCTTATTTAGGCTACATTAAAAAATCTTTAATTTTATGGTAATTAGGTGCCTTAATCAAATTTTATTTACATAAGATAGTATTTTTTAATAAAAAACAAATACTTCAAGACATTTTGAAAATATTCCCGAAATTAATAAATATAAAATGTAGGTCAATTATTGTTTTATTTTTACAGTTGGTTTGTTATGAATCAGCGTGTTTTTAACATACAACGTACAAATTTTGCTTACGGAAACAGTTCGGATTACAATTTTCATAGAACTAGTCCCCAACTAATCTGCTGTGGATGTTTATTATTTTTAAACGACGACTGTCATCATCAGTTTGTTTGTTTGATTTTCTAAAACAAAGTCAAGACTCAGCTGTGATTATACTTAAGCAAGGTTGCCAGATATGTCGATGGTTTTTTCTAAATTACTCGAAAGCCTATTAATATAGAAAAAAATTTATTGAGACTTTTTGTTCCTTTTGATGTCTTCTATCACCCCTTAAAATTAATGCGTTCTAACTCAGCACACCCTGTACAGTTGCAGAACCCCACAGGAAATGTTGACACTTTTTATTTTTTCTTCATGACTATGACTTTATAAATAAAAATAAATCAATAGTAACAAATATAACTTTTACAATCAAAATTGCTTGGAAAATCCGATATATGGGAAACATTTCAAAAAATTATTGAAGGTGATTGATAATATAGTAATGACCAACATTTATGTTTCAGATACCAGAACCAAGAAAACCATTAGCAAATGGAATAATTCATAATTCTGAAATGATAACTAATGGTATACCAATGTACAAAGATCACAAATCAAGAGCTAGAAGTAAACCAGTTGCTCATAACCACATCGACATTTCTCAGGAAATTTCTCAAACTGTTGAGAACTTAAAACGTGACATTGAAAGGTTAACAAACAAAGTTAATTTGATAGAAAATACAACTAAAACCATGTCTAGACAAGGAGTAAGGAGGAAAAGTGGATTCTTAGGTGGTGTTCCACCTCACTTGCTCACTTTTATTATAGTTTGGCCATTCTTAGTGACACTTATTATGCGTCGATTTTTATATAAAACATAAGTATAGTAGATGTGATTTTTAATATTAAATGAAATTGTACATTTAAGTGGTTCTATGAAATAGATTATATGTCTATATTATTATCTTTGTTTCTGGTTTTTAATAGTTTTTTGTATATATGTTGAATTTTATACTTTTTGGTTTGGAAGTAAAGTAAAATGGAAATTAGTATAATATAAATATGGTTTTAATATAAAAATTAAATGTTGTATTTATTTGTAATTTCCCTGAGTACTTATAATGAATTGAAATTAATATTGAATCGATCGAAAGGGAACTGAACTAAATACTAAGAGTTCACCATCTCCACCCTTAAGGGGAAGATTCGCTAGTAGAAAAGTAATGTGTTCGTATCTGCAAAATAACTTTTTTATTTATGTAAATAGTGACACGGGACAAAAAGCAATTTGTTAAGATAGGTTTTCTGTAGGTACCTACGACTCGAATATCTTTACAAAACGTAATCTGTTTTAGAAAAAAATTGCTAAAGTTAGTATATTTTCGACTAATCAAAGCAGGCCTGATAAACATAAAATTAAATAAATCTCGTCGTAGGTACTTCAATTTAAGTTTTTTCTTTCATTTAGTAAAAACCCCATCGTATAATGTCTTCTACTTTTTAAAATATCTTACATTTACGATGATAAGATACGGGTTTTTTCTTAATACAATTGCCTAACTATCAGGCGCAATGGCAATAGTTTTCAATGGTTAATTACTCATGCAGGCTACACTGTTAAAATAAGTTCATATTATGCGCGGTCTATTATTATTTATGGTATTTTATTTTATTCCTTAATTTAATTTAATTGAATCTTATTTCTTAATTTAACTGAAACGTTGATTGCAAAAAGGGTATACTAAGTTGCAATTTTAACAAAAATCAAATTTCTGTCGGAAATTACACGTCCTACTAAATAAAAGGTATATCAGTTTTTTTCACTTATCATTGCTTGAGGTGTCCATACAACGAATATACAATAATTGCGGTTCGTAATATGTAACTGTCCTTGTATTTGAAAGTAATAATTATGAGTTCTTTTTAAACAGATTTCACCAGCCCGGTTTTCCAAAAATTTAATTTTCTTTTCTTTAACAACACTTATAACTTTTATCCTTGCAGCTGATGCAGGGCATTTGATTTCAATTAATCCGTCATCGCTTAATAGTCCGTCTGGTGATGCAAAAAGAAATCATCTTTATCAATAAAAAGTCCGCATTGTCGAATTTGGATATTATATTTCTCTTGAACTTCTCTAAGTGCTACTGTTTCATGATCTTGTCCCCATCGTGTAGCGAGATTTCCTTTAAAAGTGCTATACAACAGATTTTTGACTATATTTTTACAATGTGTTATAATAAATAATAATAATAATAGGTCCCATTATTCCCTTAAGGGACACAGGGTTTTAATATAGTCCTTCCAACTCTTCTTGTCTACTGCTATTTGTGCCAGCTCCGAAATCGTCATCGTTTCCTTTTCTGCTATATTTCTCCAGGTACCTTTTGGATGCCCCCTTTTTCTGTTTCCTTCAGAATTCCATTTTAGTATCTTCTTACCAATTTCATTTCCATTTTTACGCAGAGTGAGCCCCAGCCAGCCATACTTTCTCCTTCTTATCTCCATATTTATATCTGCTTGGTTTGTTCTTCTCCATAACTCTTCATTTCTAATGGTTTCTTTTAACAATGTGTTAAGCTTTTCATTTTACAAATCTTACCAAAATTAGAAGCTGTTATTCGCGATGATCTTTCTTAACGCCAAAGTAGATTATTATTCTGACTAGTTGTTTCTAACTGTATCAGATGTAATTCGTCTTTAATTTTTTCATTACTTGTAAAATTTCTTTTAAAGAATCTTCTTCTGCCGATAACCTGCATGTTTTCTTCCTCTACTTTTCCATATTCGCTATCGGCTGGTACCGACTTGTAAGTCTTCCTTCTTTGTGATTTTTCACTTAAACGGTCTCTTTCGACATGTAACCCACTTTTATTTGGTTTTCGCAGCTTTCACGTAGTTTTTGTAAATTGTCCAGGACTTTTGCCAACTACCTTTTTATGGATTACGTTCGAAATATGGCCTGGTTCACGATTGAAAGTTAAAGCAGCTGCTTCGCATCGTGTTTTATAGGAACTATTTCCCGTAAAGGTAATTCGTTTACCTCCTGTATATTTTGCAACTATAGAGTTTAACATTCGACAGCGTTATTGTCCATATTTCATGGCAAAACTTTCAGAATTAAGCGCTACTCTGTCAGTAACAACCATTATGTCTTGATATTATCCCGAGTCTTTGAAGTCAATAATCCAATTGTTTTCATTTTCACGTTTGGGTCCTTGCAAAAGTAAGTGGCGCAATTATTGTGATCCCCAAAAACATGATGAGAACAGTTCAAAATGTCATTTCTCAGCTGTTGTACTCTCTCACAATGAGTTAAAGTTGCATTTGTAATATAAAAAAGAACGACACCTTGTATACCCGACTTCATTCGTTTGATAGAGTTGTTCAGCTTATTCATATTATACAACAAAAAACAATTATCATTGTGCTGCTTATTATTTTTTGGGTCAGTTCTCTTAATTTACTACAAAAATTTTGTAGAAGATGGTTACGACATTCGATTTTTTTAATTACTTTCTGTCCATACTCAATTGCTTCCTTCTGGAAGGAACGTCGGGATTAAGTCTAACGACAGGTGCTCCACGTTAAACATTCTTGGATTTTTTACCATACGGACGAACTTCCAATTCTTAAGACATTTATGCGGGGGAGCTTCAGAATGTTTTGATTTACCATGGTTACACATACAACAGTATTTATTTGTAATCCCTAAGAATAACACCTTTTTTTCGTTTTTTTTACCAACAATAACGCCAACTCCGACAGCTGCATTATAGTTGGTTCTGTATTATCTTTTACTCCAGGATCCATCTGCAATAACAGTAATGAATGTAATGCCGTCTGAATCAACTCGGCCTTCTTCAATTGCTAAACGGGATTCTTCTAAAACAGCTTTTTCCATATATTCCCATGCAGTTTCTTCAATATAAGTAGCAAGAAGTTGTTCTGCTTTTGCATAAAGATTTGGGCCCATGCAAGGAATATCACAATTAGCCAACATTTTCTTCAATTGTGAGTACATCCTATTCCGGTTGCGATACTTTTTAGAACTGCTGCCTTGTTTAAATATCCATTGCCTGATCATTACAGTCAGTTGATATAACAATGTTAACTCCGCACATCTCACATTGAACAACAATTTTACTTTGCAGGTCAATTCTTTGCTCAGAAACCATTTTCAGATGTTCCTTTCTACGCGAAAACAATCCAACATGAGGAAAATGTATAATTGCATTAAAAAATTAGGAATTTCCACAATTCTCCTTCCACTGACATCTTCGTGCTCTTTTTTAACATTGAACACCTCATTTTCAACGTCAGTAGTATAAGTAGGTGGAATTTCTTCTAGGCTGTGGCTACTATTTGTGGAAGTACAAAGTTGATGTGCTGGAGCTGAAAGTTGATCAAATGAAGTTGAAGGTTGACCTGTTGAAGTTGAAGGTTGATCTTATGAAGATGAAGTTTGATCTAATGAAATTAAAGGTTAATCAACAGAAACAAATTCTGCTGATTGTACTTTTTGGGAAGACCTTGTAAAACCAGAAACGTTTTGCATTCTTCGACGTATGCTCTTTCTTCTAGCTGATACCGTTAATCGTGGCATAATCTTACATAAATAAATTGCACGTACAATATGGTATATAAGTACTTGTTACACTTCACTACGTTACACTAGAATACACTACACGATAATTACACTATGCTATATTAATACTTGCTACGCTTACTTATGTAAGCGTACTTATGTACTAACACGAAAACTATAGCAGTACGGTAAACATTTGTAAACTTATGTAAAAATTTCGTTGTCTGTGGTACAGTTGGTTTCAAAAAAATCGAATACACTTTATAAATCAGTAGTCCATGATTATGAAATTTACAATGTAAAATGATCTTTATTTATTTAGGTTATGTTTTGTGACATAAGTTGACAACTAACTTTGACATTTTATTTGTCATTGTGACAACATGATTTATACCACTTAAAAAGGCTGTACTCGATTATTTTGAAACCAACTGTACATAAAAATGCAACAACCAAGCTCAACAAATTCTTCAAACAGATTCGTAAAACTGCGATTACAAAATTACATTCCGATGTTCTGTTTTAAAGGTTGAGTTAAAAGTGGCTGGACAGGCTGCTTTTTGACTATACTCCGGACACTGAACAGATATAGTTAAAAAAAAATCAAGGCAGCACAGATTGTTCTGATTGGTTTTATGTGAAAGTTAAATTTACAATAGAACATTTTTGTATATGAATTGTTAATTCGTTATAAATGATGTCACTTAGAGAAATTTATACTAGTATAAATAATAACCATACATTTTAAAAAATTGCATTTTATTAATTTAATAAAAAAGCCATGAAAAGTTCGCGAGTGCTATGTGTTTACATATATTATAATATATAATAAATATTTTTTACAATAAAACAAAGAAATTACATACAAACATACTATATATACATCGCATGGTAAGGTGGCAATCTCAGAACAGTTCTGTTGCTTTCCTGTGTTAATTCGTCGATTACGTTAGCACTGTGTTTAGGTGCATGCTGTTTTACTTAAGATAACAATTCAGCTCTCACATACTGTCTTCGTAGGGGATAGTTTTTTCTGCAGCCAGTTATGTACGCCAGCTTTCTTTGTGTTGCTAGACGGAATTTTTTCAATTTTTCTTGTGTGATAACTTGCGTTATCCAAGACGATAACGCAACCTTCTTGAAGGCTGGGCAAAATATTTTTAAACCATTTTTCAAATGTATCTGCGTTCATTTCTTCATGGTAGTCATTTGTTTTCTTGGATTTCAATAACAGTAATCCATTATCTACAAAACCGTCATCAGATCCTATATGAAGGGTGATGAGCCGCTTTCCTTTCCCCGATGGATTTCTCAAGTCAGTCGATAACCCTCTTAAAAATGCATCTCGTGGATTTGTTATGGACATGTCAGCCCACACTTTTTTTGCCATTTTTGTCTTCTTCGGAAACATTGTCCAAAATAGCTCTTGGTCTATGACACGCCTTAGGAGCAGCAAAATAATCAGGATGTTGCTTGTGCTCACGAAGTATGTTGTAAACACTGGCCAGACCAATTCATAAAATTATAGTAAATAAGCAGTGGGATTGGAAGGTAAATTAAAACATGACCTATCAATCTAGCAACATTTTCCTCTTTTTCGTGTTTTTTCCATTGAGGATGCTGCTCTTCACACACTTTAAAAGCGTCCATAATTATTTGTTTCACCTCTACAGAAAAGTGCTTTTTTGGCGTTTTTTTTGGTGGTGACAACTGAATATTGTTGACGTTTTCATCATCCATTTTTAATAATTTTGCAGTAAGGAAAATTCTACAAATTAACCAACTCATTATTATTATTAACTTTTCATATAATTCTAACTTACTTATTGACAACCGTTCGTGTATTGAATGGTGCGAGTCTTAATAAAGACTTGTAATGTACCTAATATGTAACACAGTTGGAAAAACTGACGGAACTTTCAAAACAACTGACGTAAACGCATGCGTAACAAGCTGGCGTTTGCCGTTTGTGTTTGTATGTGTAAATGAGACTTCTATCGAGTACCGCCCCATTTATTTCAACCAATGGATATTTAAGTTTCAAGTTGCATCTGAATGTCTCTGGTTTTTCATTACTATATCTGTTGGGTAAACGCAGTATAGTTCTGATGCAATGCATCTTTAAACGCTATTATTATAAAGTAGTTATCTTTGCCGAGACTTTGTCATTTTTATTAGACCCGTACCGCTATAGTATAATAAAGCAGGCTTTGGGATAATTTACAAATTTACGATAGGGTTTGCAAGAAGTCTACAATAATAGTCGGTTTATGTGAACAGAAGGTATTGTGCCTTTTACAAAATGCCGAAAACGAAGGATTCCCTAGAAGTATTTCTTTTAATAGACAATATAGGGGAGGGTCGCCCCAATTGGACCGCCTCCTAAATTGAACCAGTCAATTATCTTTTTAAAGACTAGAGTCACTCTATATTACCTATAAGAGTTGAGCCAACGCGAATGTCAATCCGCCATTTTGGATCCAAAAATATACATTGCAAAAATGATTGGTTATGTTTGCCTGGCAAATGTCAAATGTTTCATAACCTGACATTTATTTCATTATAATTTACCATAGTTTATTTGAATTGATTAATATAATAAAATTCCTAAATAGAGTAATATATATATTCATATTATTTGCAAAATTGAGAAAAGAAGAAACTACTCTCAGCTACAAAAAAAACTGTTAATGTCTCTTGTGCTCTAGTAAGTCAATTTCCATTTGAATTATTTCCGTAACAAAAACACTGGAAAAGTAGTGAAAATATTTTGCTTTTTTAAATCGTTTTATTTCAGAGTTATTACTCAGTAACATATTTTGCATATTTTATCAAATGGGGCGACCAAGAAAGATATTTTTAACTTCAAACTGTCGACTGATAAGTTTTTTGTAAAGAATAGTCGACCACCTATTCCACTAAAGTCTTCGCAAATGTATGGCATACATTCAGGCAATAACATTTTTGTGTTAAATAAATAAATTTATAGAATAAGAGATAGCTGTTCTGGAACGTAGAGACAATGCATAATTAGAAGCAAGACCATATTACTAGTGAATTACAACGTGTACCTATCGAGATCAATCATGCAAAACTAAAAGATCTTCAAGCCCTTTGTGCAGTATTATCTAATCGAGAACACCGTGGTTTCTATGATATTCTGGGCACTAATGAAGACCTAGGTGACATTGTCGAGGACGACAACAGCAGTGCTTACATATATTTTTTCTTTCATGCTAGAGATATGAATCTTTTGTTTAAAAAAGTATATATATACCTATTTTAATTTTTTTTAAATCTGCCAGACCGATTTAATTAAAATGTATCTTATGTTTAATAAAAAAATAACAAATCTGTTTTGCCAAATTTTCGTCAAAAACCACAGATTTTTGGATTGTGTAAGAATGTTTCATAAACTGCACATAGTTCCAAATAATAAAAACTTTGGCCTTACATTAGTTTTTGGTTCTCCTAAAGGTTACAGTTTTTTGACAAATGCCGTGTTTGACATCAACCCTTCAATTGCAATTTATATTTCTTAAAAACTTGAAGAGAAATACTTAAAAATTCTTACTAAACATCATATTATTTGTCAAATTAAGGGCGATCTTTTCACCACCTTGTAACTTTATTTGTCAGTTAATTGTTATGGATACAATTTATCCTATGGATACAATTGCAGAAACAGTTGTAACCATAGTAAGTAACTTCCACATAAATTTATGAGGAAGTGAAAAGACCTGTCGTATTATTACATAATTTTATCAAACTTCGTGTTTTTAAATTGGCATTAGTGCAAATGGATCCAACCAATCAGCGTCAATTCCCGCGTTGGCCCATCTCTTATAAGTAATATAGAGTGACTCTATTAAAGACTATATTGCAATGCCATCTATCGTCGAAACTAGTAACAGGAGGACTATAGAATGCTGTAGTTTCAATATGACTACAGTGTTCCCGCGATTATCGATGTAATTGCAAATTGTATGTTTATGCCTTCATTTATGTAATTTTCTCCATATGTTTCGTAAAGACTGGTGCAGAAAATTTCGGAAATGTCTGGAAGGCAGTATATACCATTATTTTGTTATACTATTTTAAACAGTCTCGCGCAATTTCGGCGCTGATTATAATTTGAAAAAAAAAGATTCAGGTTAAATTGAATAAAACGAATGAGTTGCCTAAATTGAACTGGTTAGGTTCATTGAAAAGACAAATGGCAAACAGTTCTTCTGATGGTTTGGCAAAGTCGTGTGCAGAAGATGCTTCATGTCTTTATTGTAAGGATATAACTACCTGAATTCACTTGAAAATGAATGCACGGTGCCTAAGTAGTGCATAGTGGGCCTAAGAAGAATGTGCTGGGGTAGAAGATGAGGATTTCCATCTTCCAGTCGTTAGACTTAACAGGTTTATTGTGATTTCTAGTATAATATTACCCAGTGTCATAGTAAATAATTAAGTTTTTTTTGGTTTTATTATTTAGAACGATGTTTATTTGAATATCTGCTAGTCGTTAAAATTAGGGAACTCTTGGTTCAATTTAGGCGACTGGTTCCCTAAATCGAACTGATTCCACATTTTTCTAATTTATTATTTTAATAGAGAATTTATGTTTTTTTCAATATATTTTTTAATTGAATATATGATAAACATTATAAAGTATGCCTTAGTGTGAATTTTAATTTAAATAACCGACAATGACCTGAAATACCAACTTTTTCTAAAAAAGGTTCAATTTGGGCGGCTCTCCCCTACTTTCGGTAAAGTGCAGTTTTTCAACGCTCACTTAGAACACCAACTAGTGATAATATATGTAGCAAGAAAATTTTGTTAAATCATATCAAATTATTTAAGAAATTACCTACCAAATAAATTTTGTTTTAGTAATTCAACCATGATAGCAAACGACGATAACATCATAATTACTAATTACATTAAGAAAATGAACAATATCGCTGATACTTGATAATATTATATTTTACTTTTCTTTTAATTAAATAATAGGTGCATTATCACGAATATCCTATAGATACGCATTATTATTACTATTTATACACAGAATTATTAAAGCAAATGAACATTCCATTGTAACAGTGTATATCATATTTCAGTCTCAACTTTGTTGTGACTCATTCACGTTAGAAGCAATTAAATTTTGCTTGCAAGTTAGATCTGCAAATACATACAGCATTTATTAGTCAGCTATGTGTGTCTCACTTCTAACTATTTGATCTTCGTTGCAAAATATATCAGGCGATAGCGAATCTTGGCCTTAATTTGTGGAACTCCATAATCATGAAATATAATATAAATACAAAGATTAGTTAAAAATGTTTGCTTATCAATCTTTATCTGCCTTTGATAATGAAATTGAATGTTGAAACAATTGTCAAGTTAAGAATTTAATAAAATTTGTGAAACTTTTAACCAATCTTTGTATTTATATTATGTTTCATGATGATGGAGTTCTACAAAGTAAGGCTGAAGACAGTAAACTGTATTATTTCATCTTTGTTGGAAGAACAAGCCAATCTATATATGATTAAACACGAAATTGCTAGCTAGAATGTTTGGTTCAATCAAGAATGTATTAAACATCAAGTCATTCCCAAATATGTCAACATCACAACCAACACTAATAATTATGTTGCTGAGAAAAAATATCAAAAATGCAAAAAGAAGGTTAAGAAATGGTTTAGAATTATTAGAAACAATTTGCACATTTATACAGCGTGTCCGGGGATAGAACGCAAGTAGATAAAAATTGAGAGTTCTGAACCCACCCCCCCACTCCTGACATTGACCTTGAACCTATCTCTCTCTCTAACACATGGTGACCTTGAACCTATCTCTGTCACCTAAACGTGGCAACACCGCATTCTCAAGGTCAACAATATGGCAACACCGCAGTCTCAAGGTTAACAATATGATAACAATGTTTTGACCTTGAACAAATTTGAGAAAGAGTTATTAAAAATTTTAACTTATTGTGGGACTTAGAACAATTTCTGTGTTTCTATATCTATCGTTGCAGGTAAACGCTATTAAATAATTTTTAAACTGAAAAAGTTTGTTAACAAATTACGTTCGCGTTTTAAAATAATGAGCATGTGTTGAATTTCGATGAAAATTGCGATTTTTACTTTTTAAAAAATATTTTCCGCTTACTGCGTTTACTACGTTTACCACGTTTACTGCGTTTACTGTGTTTATTAAGTTTACTAAAGTTACTACGTTTGCTACGCTTACTGCGTTTACCACGTTTACTACGTTAACTATGTTTGCTGCGTTTACTACGTTTATTAAGTTTACTACGTTTACTACGGTTACTACGTTTACTACTTTTACTACGTCTACTACGTTTACTACGTCTACTACGTTTACAACGTTAACTACGTTTGCTGCGTTTACTACGTTTATTAAGTTTACTACGCTTACTATGGTTACTACGTTTACTACTTTTACTACGTCTACTACGTTTACTACGTCTACTACGTTTACAACGTTTACTACATTTACAACGTTTATTACGTTTACTGCGTTTACTACGTTTACTACGTTTACTAGGGTAGAATTATCTGGGAATTTCTGGGAACAGGGGCAAAAGCATATGCTGTAGATGTAGAGGGCAAGCTTACCAAAACAGCTAAAGCTATCCAGAAGGATGTTATCAAAAAAAATAACTGACTTTGGAAGACTATAGGAATGTTGTATTATACAATGTAAATATTTATAAACATGTTCAATCTTTCCGATCATACAACCACCAACTTTATACAGAATTAAAAATAAAGTAGCGTGAATATAGTCGTATTGTAATAGTATTTATATGTAATATGATATTTTTGATATGATGACAAAATAAACGAAATACATTCTATAAAAGCGTCTTATTTCTCAACCTCTCTCTGTCTAAGTAAATGTTCTGGTATAAATCTGTTTCTAGACTTATTTAATAAGATTGTATAATTCTCTATGGATTTCATAAAGCGATTGATTAATTTAAATATTTTAGAAGAGGTGAACCTGCAGAGTTTTGGGTAGAATACCCTTCCGTGTGCGAATTATAACAAGCAATACATTTCTTAATTTTTAATAATATTTTAGAGTGATTTATGTCTCCAATAGCCGGGTTGTTTTATAGAGAGAATAGAATTTGAAAAATATGTCGCGCTCTTTAAATTTATAATAATAAGTTTTAATTTATTATATACCCCATATAATTTTAGTATATTCAGAATGTTAACTGATGTACTATGTTCGATATCTGTTTATCATATGTCTTTTACCCCTTAATATTATTCGAAGAAATCTTAATACCTCTGGTATAAATCTTCTACTTGAGGGTTAGCTTGTGAAATACATTGCATTGTCAGCAAGAATGTATTAGTAATTGTCAAATTGTTCTTCGGTCAGCCGATTGAATGCCTTGTAAGGTTTGTTTTGCCAAATATTCTATTCAACACTGTAAAATTGTATAATACATAATCGCAATATTTACTTTCACACTGGATACTCACGTAATTGCATTACTCGAAGTAAATCGTATAATAAATAAATCTGTTAATAATGTAATGTATAAGGGCAAAGCGACCTATAATTTTAGCTGAAACATTATGTCAAATTTTGAAAATGATTGTATCAAGATCAGTTCTATATTTTATATTATTCAGATGTAATGAGAAACATACTAATCTTCTCGAAGCAAAATTTTTCCATATATAACTGACTCGTTGGTCTAAAGGTATGATTATCGCTTAGGGTGTGAGAGGTCCCGGGTTCGAATCCTGGACGAGTCCTATTGTTTTTATATTCCGGATGGAATTTCATCAGATTAATTTGTAGTACTAGGTCATCGAATGCAACGCATAAGTTGATTAACTGTAGACTTGTAGTAACTTACAAAATAAAACATAAAAATAAAAGACAATAAAACATTTGTTGGGTTTTATTAACACAGGATAAATATGAGAATAATTATCTAAATTATATACATTTTAAGCACTTTTAAACAATAAAAGACTATTGCTTTGATCGAAATATTTTAAAAGTTATCGATGGCTAATTATTATTTAATAGCAACCGTAAATTCCGAGTAAATCTACTTGGATATTTTCAAAACTACATTTCAACTGGTTAAAAATTTCCTGATGCGTAATTCAATTTTGTTTGTATTAAAAGGTAGAAATTCCAGAAAAACGGTCTTAAAATAAATTGTATGTAGTTATACACTGTGAAATAAAAATGCAAGAATAAAATAAAATATTTTATTATTAGTTTTAGTAAATCAAAAACAAACTAATTTTGATATATTATTAAAACAGCGGTTTATTAAGCTAATTAACAATCTCTGAAATTCGCCGTTTAAAATCTGAAGATGTATCTTTTATCTATTTTAAAACTAAAATATTTTAGAATTTAAAAACTTCAAACACGAATCTTTTAAAACTAAAATTTGCAACAGTATGATTTTTAAAGTTTATAAAAAACCTTTAGAAATTTTAGAAAACGCATAATTTTGTTTACAATTTTTAAAATTTAGATAAAAATAAACAATAATATGGTTAAACAGCTATTTAATATAAGCATTGAAAATCTATAATTCACAGTTACTACATAGTTTAAAACAGTTTGATCCGAGCAATTAAATTTAAGAAATGGTTTGGAAATACTAATTTCGAACAACAAATTTCCTTCCATTAAAATTTAAATTAACTTCTTTTTGAAATTTCACTAGGTATATATAGCAGGTTGCAAGTATTAAAAGTTCAAAATGTGTGTAGAAGCTAGCTTGCAAAATACGTGCTTGACAGAACGAGTGTTATCATTTCGTAATTGGAAGGGTATACAAACCCCAAAATCTTTAGCTGAGGCCGGATTTGTCTACACGGGACGTGAAGATAGAGTAGAATGTTTTTATTGCCGAGTGAACATTTTCAAATGGGAACCATCGGATAACCCAATCGTAGAGCACCTGAAATGGTCACCACATTGCGTGTTTGCAAACGTGTTAGCACCCATAAACGTTGAAAGCGGTAGAGACGTTTGCGGTTAAAAGTAACCAAATACAACATAGAATATAACGCGAGGGAAGATGTTACCAATCAAGGCGGTAATATTATTAGCAACCTTGTACGAGGGTGTAGTGTACGCTGCAAAACTCCCAGATACAACAGCAGCTTTTATTTCCTATGACTTCAATACGAGTGTTTGGTATGGAATGCAACCAGTGACGTTTCAACAAATGGGAATGTTTAAACACGAGGTCGGCAATAGAACGCAATAAGTACGATTCAGGGTCAAATTCGTGTACCCAACACATACTAAGGACAGTGAGTGGCAAACCATCGGGAATAGTCCGGTAGAACAATGTAAAGTCAGCAGCGAAACGTGTTATGCTTCTGTGGTGACCTTGGGTACCCTGTTAGTTGCAGTAGTGGGTGTAAGCATGGGAATATATTGTATCGCTCGTTATCGTTACCATTAAAGACCATGACCTTGTACCCCACCCGTCAACTCAGTATATAAACGCATATGCAAGAATACTTCAGTAGTACAGCATCATGGACGTGGTAGAGGCAACCGTTTTAGTAACATTCGATTTTGAGGACGACGACGATGAAATGAGAGACGAAGAACTATACGGTGGTAACGTCGCGAAAACTTTAGACCACCACAAAGAGGCATTCATTAAACGCGTCAAAGAGAAGCGTGTTCTTGAAGCTGGTTATCTGGTGTTTGCGCTAGTGACGTTTGCTTATTCAATGGACTTAAATGGGGAAAGCATATGGTTGGATGGAAAAGGTCGCCGAAACAGTTGGAAGAGCCGTTAAACGAATGGTACGATACAAATATAAAAAGTCCCATCATGACATGTATAGACAAGTATAATGCGGGCAAGTTTCGAACGGAACATTTGTGTCGTATCACCATCTTAACAATGGAGAGTTAAAGTGTTGTGATGTTTATCCGCGTAAAGAACAATGAATCAAGGTGCTGAAACATCCAGCGCATTATTTAGTGAAAATTACGCCGGAACTTAACGATATATTCCTTAAATAAAAGATAAATGTGCTCTGTAAATACAAGGTTGTAAAATTTGAAATATGTAATCCTCTGATACATCAAAGTCAATCTTAATGTGTAAACAATTCTATAGATATTGTGAAATGTAGTGAGTTAAATAAACCATGCAAATATGTCACATTATATTGTTTCATTTAAGAATGAACTCCTACACATACATAGAAAAATCAAAAAGCGAACCTAAGATTTAAAAATTTCATACCATTTTAATTTCAATTAGACTCTTACTTAACTATGAAAGTATGCGGACGAAAGGTGAACAAGACCGCAAGGGCAATCAGTGCAAATACAAGTACAAATGTTACATGTAGTTGAGAACAGAAGAAAGAAAGCAGACGTTGTTGAGAACAGACGAAACAAGGCAAGGTCAACGAGATTGTATTTACACCGAAAGGAGTGGGGGCATAGATATATCTATAACTTCAAGCCGCACCACTCAGCTGGATCCAAACATTTGAAAGCATCATTCAGCTTCTAGAACTACTTCCTCTGCTAGAAATTCGTTTAAAAATTTTTGTAAAATTTTGTTTTATTAAAAGGATCGAGTGTATTAAGCGGGGATTCCACCGAAAACGTTAAACAAGTGTTATCTGCTTTACCACCGTCCGAGAACGTTGTGTGTGCTTTGGTACTGGTGGTATTGTATCCGGAAAGAATTCAGTGTGACATCGACTTGCAAAACGTTCTTGTATAAAGATGTGGATGTGTTATAGTTCACAATCGTGGCCTGAGGCTATTGATATTAAAAGTGCAGTACAGAGAGTACAGGAAGAGTTACGCGATCTACGCTTTGATGCCGATCACGAAGCAGTCTATGGCTTAGGGAAATATTATACCGATGAAGAGTGTAAAAAAAGAGTTCTAAAGTTTTAGAAAGGGGTAGACATGTGTGAATCGTATTTAAAAGGAAATATCTGTATAGATTGCTTGTTGGATAAATTAAATAAGGAAGGTTTGGAATCATTTACGTCTACAATAGAAGAGTTTGTAGACAACAAAAAATGAGCAACCGAAAGAAACGTGTTACGATCAAGGAGGAGAATAATAAAATACATTATTTATTTACGTGTAATTACGCCTACCGACAAGCACGAATATCATTGTGGATGGAAAGTGTTGTAAATCGGTGTCGGTTTCAAAGACGTATCGAGAAATGTGGTATAGTGTTAAATAGAATTTTAGATATAGAACATAGACATAAAATTTATATTGATCGCTTTAGTAAGGTTTGATTGTAATGCATATTATGAGCTGGCTTTTGTATCTTATATACTATAAATAAAATAACATATTGAGAAAAACGTATATTTTTTATTTCACGTCTACACTACAGAAGTCGTCAAATTTTTAATAAAGCTAACCATAATTATATTAGCGGTTTTTCTAACATTTAGTAACTTTGTGCTAAAAGCGACAACAGCACAATTTCGTTCCTGTTTTACAAATGACGAATGAAGTTGCAAGTACAGCGTGTTGTTCTGTATATCTAACAAATTAATAAGGTAAGTACATTGTGTTCTGTGATGTAGTGTCATAGAATGGTAACACTTTGTTTGAAGTATAGTGAATTATAGTTTTAATGGCTTATAGGGAGTCTACAATTATCATTTCTACGCAAAAGAGGAATAATTAATAAGTTTAACTTTTTAATAATGCATGGTCATATATTGGTTCAATAAATTACATTAAACCCAGTAATTGACCGAAGTGGTCATTCACTGGTTTAGCGCCAAAATTTGAAAAATCTTAAATAATATTTATGTAACAACACGCGGTGGGTTTGTTAGTAATATTTCAAATGTACGAATGGTTATGATTTATGAACCAATATTTGACCGGGTTTTAATGTCTGTGTCACAATTTAAATAAAAGCGGTCATTTACTGGATTTATTATTAAATCTAGTAAATACCAACGCTTAGTGAATGTATTACGAATTTATTAATTCCATTTTTATTTGTCAATGGTAGGGTTAATATGGCAGTAATTGCCCACTTAAGAGATTTTTCAGAAATATAAATTTATAACTTTGTAAGTCTTATCAGTTTTCCAGTAGTTAATCACAAACTACCCAGTGTTTCATCAAATTTTTCCCAGTAATTGGCCAGTGTTAAAATATAACGAATAAAATATCAGTTTTATTATTATATCATTTTATAGTCACATAGTATGTATTACATAAAGAAAAACGAACCTTCTTAAAAATATCAAAATATATGTATATTATTTTGATGACATTATGCTAAAACAAAAATGGAAACAAAAACTATCACTTTACGAAGTGAGTGAATACTGGAAACAGCTATTTATTTGAAATTTTAGTAGGAAACAAAACAAAATTCTTCATTTTACATAAAACTAGTGGTTGATCAACTACACACATTCAACTGGTTGAACTCAAGTATCGTTTACAAAAAGCTTGGCAAGACGCAAAATTAAATTTAATAGTATCAAAAACAAAAAGAAAAGCAAAACATCCTATATATAAAGGAGCTTATGTTGTTAGTGAACAAAAGAATCCTAATGTTAATGTTAGTAGATAATAAGTTAAGGATAGTACACAAAAATAGAGTTAAGAACTATAATAATTAAGTACTAGAAAACAAAACGAAAAAGCACAAACAAAAATCTTTTCTTTCAGCTAGGGTAGTGTGGTGACCTCAAAAGTAGCATTGAAACAAATATTTTGTTACGATACTTGCACAATATAATGATTTTCATTAAAATGGTACCTTACTTTTCTTTTAAATGAAATTTGGTCAACTACTGGGTGATGATTAATTACTAACCCTATTATTTGTTACTTAGCTTTCATAATTCTAATAAAACAAAAATAGAAAGAAAAATTATCATTTTACGAAGTGGTTCTTCACAAACAAAATTCTTTATTTTACATAAAATTCGTTTTGGACTGGAAAGTGGACTCGACAGATTTTTTTATTGCAAGAGAACCTGAGTAACAACACGAGGTGGGTTTGTTAGTAAGATTTCAAATGTACGAATGGTTATGATTTTATAAACCAATATTTGACCGGGTTTTCATGTCTGTGTCACAATTTAAATAAAAGCGGTCATTTACTGGATTTATTATAACCAAGAAACTTAATAAGCTATTAAAAGCAAATATACATATATACAAAGTCGGTTATAGTACAAAAATTATTAACTGGGTCAGAGCAAACAAAAAATTCTTTGAATTTTTATTCTTCCATCATTAAACACAATTTTCAATAAATAATCATCAAGCTATAATTAAAACCTAAATAATCTAATCTTAATTATCAGGATTAGAAAATTAAACTTCTTTTAATTAACCTTGCATATGTCCATATGTATATATGGTTGCCTACCCGAAATTCTCTGATTTTATTATTTTTAATTTCGATCTTTGATAATAACGTTAAGCGTTTTAATTAGAACACATAATTTAATAAATTTAATTAGGGTAATTAGATTTATATAATTAATATATAACATTATATCGTAAATAATAGCATCCCCCTCGAAGACAGTAACTATATATTAGCCCATATGTTCGTATGTATACTTGGTTGCTCTGTAGATAAAAATTGAGAGTTCTGAACCCACCCCCCCCACTCCTCGGGTAAGCAACCAAGTATACATACGAACATATGGGTTAAATTATGTGTTCTAATTAAAAACGTTTAACGTTATTATCAAAGATCGAAATTAAAAATAATGAAATCAGAGAATTCAGGGTAGGCAACCATATATACATATGGACTAATATAGTTACTGTCTTCGAGGGGATGTGATTATTTAATGCATAACGTTACACAGTGCGCGTCTAAAGTCCGTTCCCCCCCTACTAATTTTCGAACCACCTGGTATATCGCAACGAAATTTGGAGGGCTTAAACAGCAGATAAGAACCTAATTCTTTATGGAAAAATGACAGCTAAAAGTTTCAAAATGGCGGCTGAGCGTCCTCTTGAATTACTTTTTTAAATAGAACACCCTGTATATTATTCCGTTTTCGAAATCTGTTCATAATTCTTAACACTTTTCTCTAATACACTTTACTCCTAAATTTAATTGATTTCGAAATATTAACGTTTGAAAAGTGACATTTCGGTTTAAAATGAAGTATGGATTTTGCGAGGGATTTTGGTCACTTTTGGTCAAAACATTTTTCTAACTAAATTTTATTTGACAGCTAACAGTTAAGTTTGACAGTAAACAAAATGTAAGATACCCCAACAACGATTTTTGTTTTCAATGCAAACTTGATTGATAGCAGAATTCGTGTCTTTCTTGGATTTGAAATTAATTAAAATGTCACTTTTCAAACGTTAATATTTGAAAATCAATTAAATTTAGAAGTAAAGTGTATTAGAGAAAAATGTTCGAAAACGAAATAATATACAGGGTGTTCTATTTCAAAAAGTAATTCAAGAGGGTGCTCAGCCGCCATTTTGAAACTTTTAGCTGTCATTTTTCCATAAAAAATTAGGTTCTTATCTCCTGTTTAAGCCCTCCAAATTTCGTTACGATATACTAGGTGGGTCAGAAATTAGTAGGGGGGAACGGACTTTAGACGCGCACTGTATATTAATTATATAAATCTAATTACCCTAATTAAATTTATTAAATTATGTGTTCTAATTAAAAACGCTTAACGTTATGATCAAAGATCGAAATTAAAAATAACAAAATCAGAGAATTTCGGGTAGGCAACCATATATACATATGGACTAATATAGTTACTGTCTTCGAGGGGATGTGATTATTTAATGCATAACGTTATATATTAATTATATAAATCTAATTACCCTAATTAAATTTATAAAATTATGTATTCTAATTAAAAACGCTTAACGTTATTATCAAAGATCGAAATTAAAAATAACAAAATCAGAGAATTTCGGGTAGGCAACCATATATACATATGGACTAATATAGTTGCTGTCTTCGAGGGGATGTGATTATTTAATGCATAACGTTATATATTAATTATATAAATCTAATTACCCTAATTAAATTTATAAAATTATGTGTTCTAATTAAAAAAGCTTAACGTTATTATCAAAGATCGAAATTAAAAATAACAAAATCAGAGAATTTCGGGTAGGCAATCATATACAGGGTGCCTCAAAAATAACGAACAATAACGCAGAGGGTTAAAAAGCGTCCGAGGTAGAATCTAAAACTAAAGAAAAAAAACTCTACTTCAAAAATTTTTTTTTTATTTGTTATAAATAATTGTTTGCAATACTTTTTGCTAATACGGTCCTGTTATATTTTGCATCAATTTGATAATAAATAATAAGTAATCCAGCATTGGGATAGTCAAAACATTGTAAAGCGATATGTGTAGAGTTAAGCAAAAATTCGGAGAAGTCGATTTAAAAACACGTATATTGGTCAAGGTTACGTCTTTATAAACACCATGACATATCACCGTAATAAGCGTTTTTGTTGTAAACTGCATAGTTGCAAAAAAGTCCCAAACGTTTGATGATAGTTCATCAAACTAATAATTTTTATTATCAAGAGTTTATTTGAAGGTGTTTTCCGTTTTAAATAAAATAGATTAATGGTAAAAATTGCTCTTATTTAATAAATTGCGACCCTTGTAGTTTTTTGAGTAAACCACAATCGGGCCGCAAATTCAACCTGGCGGCTCCCTAATTATGAAAGTGTTCTTTTTAAAAGATTAATTTATCTTCTGTTTATTTTCGAATGTTATTACAGAACGTAAAAATATATTTATGTTTTGTATCCTTTTTTTAAATTGCGTTTTGTTTATTTTACATAGATCAAATTTCACTATGTGTATTTTTGCGGAATGTTTAGTCCAAAATTTTATTTACAAGCACAGAATACGAAAGAAAGAATTGCTATAAATAAGGAAAGTCTGCAAAAGGGGATGTTTATAACAAAGAGAGTTTTTGATTATTGACTTACGTTCATTGAGAAATTTCGAGCCCAAGATCATTTTTGTAAAATTTTATTTCAGTTTTAATGAAAAGGTTTACTATTAGTTTTAAATATTAATGCTTCAGATTCTAGTAAAATGTATTAGCATCGCATTTTTTAAATTACGTTCAACGCCGCCACACATAACTTTAACTTATTTAACTTATTGAAATATGATATCAGATGCTCTCTTTAAAGTAAGATGTTTTAAGCTGTTATTAGACCTTGAATTTATTTTAAAATAAACAAACCATAACATGGCAAAACGGAACGTGTCTTATTTACGAGTGTTTTCAAGATCAACTCATTTGGGTATTTTGCGGCATTGACAAAATTGTGCTGTATTGACAAATGCTGTAAAGTTCAACAAACTACAGTCCTCAGCATTATGCGACATCAGGAGATTGTGGAGCAGAACGTGCAGGACCGGACTCAAAACTTGAACCTTAAATAACTCTGAAAGTAAATATTTTAGAAAAAAAAGTTATGGGAAAAACTTTCTCTACACATCATCAACTATCTCGTATTCACGTATTGTCCGTTATTTTTGAGACATGCTGTATACATATGGACTAATATAGTTACTGTCTTCGAGGGGATGTGATTATTTAATGCATAACGTTATATATTAATTATATAAATCTAATTACCCTAATTAAATTTATTAAATTATGTGTTCTAATTAAAAACGCTTATCGTTATTATCAAAGATCGAAATTAAAAATAACAAAATCAGAGAATTCCGGGTAGGCAACCATATATACATATGGCTTAATATACAGCTATCATTGAAAATATGAAAGAGGGTTGAATTAAACGCTATAAATCAGGTCAGGGGCAAATATCTCTTAATACTCACCCTGCTTCTACGTTTATGAATCATTTTGATTCCTTTTCTTTATTAATATTGATGACCTTGAGATTGCGTTGTTGTCATATTGTTGATCATTGTTGCCACGTTTAGAGATAGGTTCAAGGTCACCATGTGTTAGAGAGAGGTAGGTTCAAGGTCACCATGTGTTAGAGAGATAGGTTCAAGGTCACCAACATTGTTGTTATATTGTTGACCTTGAGAATGCGGTGTTGCCACGTTTACGTGACAGAGATAGATTCAAGGTCACCATGTGTTAGAGAGAGATAGGTTCAAGGTCACCAACATTGGGTGACCTTGAGAATGCGATGTTGCCATATTGTTGACCTTGAGAATGCGATGTTGCCATATTGATGGCTTTGAGAATGCGTTGTTGCCATATTATTGACCTTGAGAATGCGGTGTTGCCACGTTTAGGTAACAGAGATAGGTTCAAGGTCACCATGTGTTAGAGAGAGATAGGTTCAAGGTCAATGTCAGGAGTGGGGGGTGGGTTCAGAACTCTCAATTTTTATCTACTAACGCATTAATTTTAAGGGGTGATAGAAGACACCAAAAGGAACAAAAAAGTCTTGTACAACTTTGTTCTAGAACGTACTACTTTTTCAAAAAAAAATAAGAAAGTTGGAAACTTTAACATCATTTTGCCGCGTTAATAATAGTACTTTAATTATGGCGCTTTGTCGGCAGATGCATCTCATCTATCACAACAACAAACCTTAATAACGTTTTATCTTATCGTATGTCGTTTCCATGTAAAATTGACTTCTTTTTACAATTACAAATTTATTTTACTGAATTAAGAAACGTGACAACCCTGTAAAGTTTGTAAAAAATTGGTCTACATTCGTACAAAATGCTGATGTGGAGGTTTCTTGACATTGAAATAAAAGCACGTTTTGAAGAATATTTGGGTCAATGCCTGACCGCAACTGTGTAAATAATTTATCTTTTATTATTATTAGGTGAGATCATACTGAGTTGGTAGTTTGTTGAACTTTGAAATAATAATTTGTCAATAAAGCGCTTTGTTCTTCTAATAATAGTTTTTTAATGATTTTATAAGAGAATATCTTTTAAAGAGAAGATTTATCTAATTTAAATTAGATAATTAGGTTAAGGGATTTTGCTGACATCTCGATCTGGCTAAAAAATCTTTAATCTCATGGTAATTAGGTGCCTTAATCAAATTTCTTTACATAAGATAGTATTTTTTATTAAAAAACAAATACGTCAAGAAATTTTGAAAATATTCCGGAAATTAATAAATACAAAATATAGATCAATGATTTTCTTATTTTTGCAGTTGGTTTGTTATGAATCAGCGTGATTTTAACGTATAACGTACAAATTTTGTTTACGGTGCCAATTACAATTTTTGTAGAATGTCACCCGAATAGTCTGCTGGGGATGTTTATTATTTTTAAACAACGTCTTTCATCATCAGCTGGTTTGCCTGATTTTCTAAAACAAGGTCAAGACCCAGCTGCGATTATACTTAAGTAAGGTTAATAGTTAGGTAAGCTTATTAACATAGAAAAAGATTTATTAAGACTTTTGTTCCTTTTGATGTCTTCTATCACCCCTTAAAATTAATGCGTTCTATCTCATGACACCCTGTATAAAGGTACTTCACACAGAACTTGCACATAAATTACATAATAATATTCAATTTGACATTTTAGATTTTGAGTTAGAGAAACTGTCAGTCATATTAAATTTAAAAAATACAATACTCCTAAAACAATACTCATACTTAACAAATCATACATAAAAACCTACAACCACCAAAACTATATTGATTCATTAAAACACATAAACAGCATATTCCTATAAGACTAGTGGGATCATATATCAATGCACCTAATCAAACCTTGTCCAAGAAACTCTACCATATTATTAACATCATAGGATACAAATAGAAACACTCTGTCAAAAATTCATTAGAATAGGGTCATTCCCAATTTTGAACTCAACATTTTTACATTCTATATAATTAGTAATAACTACGTATTTTTTTCAAAATTCTTACTGCAGCCGTTAGCGAGATATAAATGTTGTCAGAACGCTGTAAATGTTGAATTAAAAAAGTGTCATTTTTGTTATTTTAAAAGTCTTGAAATTTTGACAGAATAAATAAAATTTATGTAGGATGGGTAATATAAGAACCCAGAACAAAATTCCATGACTAACTGTCTGCCAGAGCGAAAAACGTTCCCGTGTTAGTGCAAGCAAGACAGTTATATAGCGGCCTGCGGGTTAGACAGAGAACATATATGAAGAGTAAAACGGGCAAGATATATAAAATTTATTGTAAAAATTAAAAAAACATTTATTTAATGTATCAAAAATTATTAACTTTTAATTCATTTTCATCAACTTGATCATCCTGATTGTCATCATTCACAATAAATATGGAATCATTTGAATCCTCACTTATACTTGTACCATGTAAAGCTCAACTGCATCAACACGTACTAATAACCAAATATATTGCAAGTATTTGGAGGAATGCACATCTGGAGACAGTGGCGTATTTAGGATTTTTTCCCTTCAGGCTTCAGCCCAATACGCCCCCCCCCCTAGATACGCCACTGTTTGGAGATGCCAACAATTCTGAGTTCAGAAGCCAATGGTTGGGTATTAAATGATGGCCAGCATGATTTGAAATGGTTCGAGGAAGATCAACTACCACCCGCAGTATGTGAATATTTTGTTAAATTTTACCGTTTTACTCTCCATATACTTCTCTGTCTAACCCGCAGGCTGCTATATAACTGTCTCGCTCGCACTAACATGGGAACGTTTTTCGCTTTGGCAGATAGTTAGTGATGGAATTTTGTTCTGGCTTTTTATATTACCTATCCTACATATATTTTATTTAATCTGTCAAAATTTCAAGACTAAAAATGGTATGTTTTTAAATAAACATTTACAGCATTCTGGTAACATTTAGGAGGGGGGGAAATGTTCTGACAATAATTTTTATAAATAAAGAATACTATCGACAGTAACCTTGTGAAATTTCATGACTATTACTTTAAATAAATTGAATCTTATTTCTCACCCTCTTAGTAATTTTGGGGTAAGTATACTCCGGCTGCAGGGGGCTACCAGAATCGACTTTTATTGTTCAGCAGGTATATAAGATTTTATATCTAAATTTTCACGACTATTGAAATGGCAACTCGAAATACGTTGCTGGCTGTTGGTCTACAAGACATCATGAAATCCAGCATTTACCATTTGAATTGTTTTTTTTTCTGTATTTATCTTTAACAACGTGTTTGTTTATCAATTTTATCTGCCTTTAATAATGATACTTATGTTAAAACAATTGTCAGGTTAAGAATTTAATAAAACTTGTGAAACTTTTAACTAATCTTTGTATATTTATGTTATATTTCATAATACTAATAGCAAGCTAATAATTGAATTAGCCAGAAGGATAAAAATTAGGAATCTGACATACTAAATATGGTTGAAAGTGCAGAATAGATTTACGGAATAAAAATAGCAATGTAGAGCTTAAGAGAACTACTAGATGGAAATGGAATGAAGGGATAAAGGAAAAGAAAATAGCACGTATACGTATACGTATACGTATACGTATACGTATACGTATACGTATACGTATACGTATACGTATACGTATACGTATACGTATACGTATATGTATATGTATATGTATATGTATATGTATATGTATATGTATATGTATATGTATATGTATAATACATGTATATGTATATAATCAGAGAAAATAATTATTATCACATTGTTTTATAAACGTAAACTTTTATTCTATGACATCAATACTGAACACGATGTGGCCATCATGTGTATGTTAATTATGTAGCGAAACTGAGTTATATCCAATGAGGTGACTTTGAATCGACTGTATTACATTATTAGATGCAATGAAGATATTGTTTTATATTTTGTAACCTTACTGAAGGGTCAGTATTTTGCTACGTTGTTACGTCCGTCTTGCTATGATTTATTTAGATTGAAGTCCGATCCCTAGACGTTACTGGAACGATTTCTACTGGATTCCTTTAATTACATGGTCTCTATCAGAAGGTCAATAGCTTTCAAATGGCGCCGCATTTGTTTAGTTAAGTTGGGATTTTGACCTCATATGGCCTGTAGAGGTCACTGGAACGATTTTAATTGAATTCTGATTACAAGGTCTTTCTTAGTAGGATCACAGTATATATAACAATCAGTAGATTCACTTGCATGGGACACCATTCATTTTATTAATCCACCTTCGAATATCACGCCCATAAACGAAGTAGTGGACCGACGTTTATCGGTCGGCATCACCGGTAAATAAAACGCAGAGCCGCATTCAATAAAATGTCTCGAACAAATATGTAAACAAAATCTCGCGTGTCCAGTAAGCAGAGTGCCGTCTTATTTACGTGATTTTTTAGTTATGATGATGTAATATCAGTATGACGAAAGTAGAGTTATGACGTCGACAATTTTCCATAAATATCATTTCTTGATCATTTTCATTACTATCAAACATGTCACAGGATTTGTTATAGATCCATCTCCTGCTACAGATTTTTAACCCAGTAAGCAGACTGACCGTCAGACACTGACGTCATTTGAACGTTGATTATTGGTCAGTCATTTTTACCTTTGAAGTGACGTTATAATGATGTTAACAAGACGGGTAAATGTCACAGCCTAAAGACGTCATTTTACAACGTAAAAAAGACGTTGTTTTATGACGTAAAGAAAACCTCATGTAATCATTTAAATGACGTTTTATTGATGTCTTAAGGGCCTATTTATTTCTACTTCTGCAAATAAAACACCTTAATTTGAAAAAAGATTTATTATTTAAAATTCTGAAACGTAAATATAATCACTATTATTATATTATTATACTTATATGGCGGCCCTAAAACGCCTGTTGTTTTCGAGACGTCAGCCAACACGTGTATACTTCCTCCGTTCTTTTCGGTGAATTGTATGAAATGCCATCCTAATTTGTTTTACCAACACCGACACAAAACTGCAAGAAATGCCCAGAAATAAAATACCACAAAGACATATTTTTAATGAAAGATACACATCAAGCAGCTGAAACGAAATCAACATCAACCAACTTTTTGCACGGATTCGGCTGCCCTTCGTTGCGTTATTGTTTTTCACGATCTTTACCGCTGCCGGTCACGTCATGCTAGAACACTCAGAGTTTGAATTTTTGAAACGTATGCACTACATCTGTTTATTTTGTTCATAAAAATGATTGTGCCTGCAACAATAATAAAGCTAAATATCAAGTAATATTTTAATATTATATTATTAATATTATAAGGTTTAATTTATTTATTCAAATTCAATGAACATACCTATTAATTAAATTTATTGTAAGAATTTTTGAAAAATTTCCAGCAAAATTTTGGATAAAATTTCCACAATTCTCGTATATGTAAAACGGGTCTTACTTACATTTTTTAAGGAAATTTGTCGACTTCATTGCGACGTCATAAATCTACATTCGTCATACTGGTATGACGTCATTATAACGTTATGATTGGGCATTCGTCATCAGCGACCAAACATGTCTAAAAAAAATCACGTAAATAAGACGACACTTACTAGGAACTTATATACTAGGTAGTTGAGTTGCCTTTGGCCTTAGTTTGTTTTGTTTCTAGTCTTGCTGAGACTAGGGTTCCTAACTATGACTGAGCTCTGTGTTATTTAGAGTTAAGACACGCATGTCAAATTTTCCTATGGCATTTCATATTTTGAAACTATTTATTAGAAGGTTGGTAATCATAAAAATTAATAAATTAAACTGTCAGTATGACAATTATATAAATCTGAAATTTGGTACAATTAATACTTTATTAAAAGCTGTCGAAAAATTGATATATGTACTATAGTAGTTTTAAAAATTCTCTACTACAAACAGTAAATAAATGATAATATGCACATTAAAAAAATTTACATGCATAAAAATAAACGTGACAGCATAACCTAAAATTTATAACTGACAGCTGCTGAATGTTGTCACTAAAGTAAAAAGAGAAAAAAAAGTATCTCTGTTTCAGACAGCTTAGTTTTGGCCTAGAAAGAGATAGATTTTGACATCCGTGTCCCAACTCTTAAATAACACAGTTAACGTTTTCGTTGAGGAACTCTAGCTGAGACTAATCGCACTCCTTTTGATTTTGCTGAGGGTGAATCAGAGCTTGCTTCAGGGTTTTGCTTTAATTTATGTGTTGCCATTTTTAAATTGATATTGTCAATATGATATTGACTAGGGCCAATTTGATTTTGTTTATTGTCGATTTGCTTACGGTTAATTTCATTGCGACTCTGATTAGTGCCAATTTGAACTTAAAAAGGTATAGATGAAAGTGCATACCTAATATCGGAGCCGGACATTTGGGCGCGGGACACTTCGGCGCGAGGAGATTTCGGCGCAGCAACACTTCGGCGCGGACCACTTGGGCGCAGGGACACTTCGGCGCGAGAAATTGTCTAGTATTATTGTATTTAACAAAATCTGTAGGTACGTTCAGGTGAAAAATACAGTATGATCGATGAAATACAGTATTCGATAAATACGGTATAACGAGGAAAAAAACTCAATATTTGCCAATCATAAAAGCTCGTATGTACTGCCAGATTTAAGAAAAAATAGTTTTTCTAAGCTGCTAAAGTAATTAAAATCAAAATTCTTCGGCTTTTTAATATTTGGCAATTCTCTCTATTTGTGTTTGTGGGCGCTAATTCGCGCAAATTCAGCGCCTAATATTAATATTAGGTATTTAGAAGGTTTCGAAAGAAAAGTGCAACCACCTTCACTGTAATAAAATTTAAAAAATGTTCTCTCTAACAACATCCAACATTTCTTAAAACTGTTAACGGCATTGTGGGTGCAAATTAAGAACAAGATGATGATGATAAAATTTCTAAAAAAATTGAAAATAAAATTGTGTGGGTCAAGTTCAAATTTTTGGGTTTTAGAGTATGCCGCAAATTCTAATTTCAACGGCGTTAAATGGCGCTAATTTAGCGCTAAATATTAGTATATGAACCCTAGTTTAAAAAAATGTGCGGCTAACTTCCTGCACTTAGAAAATTATAATTTTCAGTTTTGAGGATGTAAAATCTTACCTAAAGCTTTCCATATTTATTAGCGTCCTTGATAGATTGGAAGTGTATTATAAATATACCTATTTATTATAACATTCACAGAAAAAAAAACATAATTATTAATGTTCTGTTAACAATAAAATTTGAATTTTATGGTGCATCTACATACTACAAACATATATTTTCAATTAATTATTTTACCATCGTACCAGTCACCACTTATAAAAACAATAAAAAGATGAAAATCGTTCAAGTCTCCTTGCACAGTTTCGATAAATCATTGACATTTAAAAGCAGCTGAATAATAAAAGAGGGGAAGTTTTTCAAATCAATAATTTAGAAGTAACACGGAATTTAAATTTGGCGGCTTTTCAAGCATAGCTAATTTCACGTTATGTTTCACGCATGTCAAATTTTTTCCAGCTGTCATCGTCGTTTACGAAACAAAGGAATGTAAGAAATTTTATCGTGGCCGTCATTGACCAGAGTCATTGATAAAGTGACAGTGCTCTAGTGAAGTTGTGCTGTTTTTATTTTCTTTGAGTTGATAATTATGATTATTAGTGCTTCAGAAGCATTAAGTAGTTACGATAGTTCTGAGAATAATATAACGAGTAATCTTGAAGCCATGCCAGCTATATTGAAGAGTCATAATTCGTAAGTATTCCCCTTCTAGAAATTTTCGCATGACATGTGGCCCCTTTAAGTCAGCTCGTTTCTGTAGTTGCATACATTTCATCATAATAAAAAAAAAGTTAATGTCAATTACATGAAGGCGGCTAAGGGTATCCTAGGGAAAAAAGAAAGTGGTATTTAAGGTCCTGAAAGGATTGATTTATTAGTTCAGTGTGCACAAGATAGAGATGGATATACACCCGAATACCTACTACTTTTATTGGTCTTCAAATTTTCGCAATCTTTTTTAAAATTTCGTGTGGAAAATCTTATTAACGATTAAAAGTTACTAATTTGATTTTTCCGGGAAATTTAAGTAATTGAATATATCTGGGTCGAATTGCCAGTTCAAGTTTGAAACCGTTTTTGTTCAACCAGACAATCTTTATCATTTTTTTTAATAAATCATTGATAAAAGCCGGTTTTATCCTACATATAATTTCTAGAAACCTAGAATATTTTATTAAAATAAATATATTGTTGGTTTTATTTAGAAAATAGTTTATAATAACAGTGTTTTTTCTTAATTTCTGAAGGTTTATTAACTCTGTGCGGTGCTAACAATACAAGGATGGAATTTTCCATTCGAGTTGGTACGGTTCTGTTGATAAACATTCTAAATTGAGTTGAGACAAATGAAATCGCTGTAATCAGTTTGATTTTGATCTCTTACAATTTACATGTAATAAACGTACAAAAATACATTTTGGGTGCTTACGTTATTATTAATTTTATAATGTTTTGGAAGTCTACATACATATGTATAATGTTGATGTTTTTGTTTTCTTGGCAGTATTTACCGTTTTAGATTATTTTGTTGATAAACTCTTAATAGCCGGTTAAATATTTATGGAATCTTTGAAAGCAGCCCTTTTATTATTTTCTTTAATTAACTGTTCCATGAACTCATTACGACTACATTTCTTTGATATTAGGAAAATTTTGATGTTTTGATTTTTAAATTATTCAATACTTTTCACAAGAAGTTATTATTCAACAATTGCTTAACAATAGTTTTTGAATTTTTCAATAATATTTTACAGGTGCTTTTAACAAGGAAAATAAAATGCAAATTATTTTCAGTATTAACGAAGTACTGACGTGAATCCTTAGTTTGTTTTACGTTAATCTTATTAACAAAAAAAGATTCTAGGATTTTAATAACTACAAATGTCATAATATTCAGAAAAATGATTAAAGCCTACTTTGATTTTATAGTACACGTCCATACAACTAAACAATTCTAGGGATTTTAATAACTCATAATTGGCATAGACAGAAAAATGGTTAAAGTCTACTGTGATTTTACACACGTCCATACAAATAATAATTATGCATTTAGTACACTTTAGTAAAGGAAAGAAAATATGATTTGTAATTAATTAAGAGAGAGAGAGATGAGATTAAAAACATTTTTATTACATTTCTTTACGTGAATAAATAAGGTGTGTACAAACGAGAGGAAACAAAATTGAAAAGAAAAACATAAAAACAATGACTAAGAATTGCGTAAATGTTTTTCTTCTTGAAATAAAAAATATTATGTGTATTCGACGTAACGACTAATAAAACTGCGAAGTTTTTCTTTAAATATAATAATCATGCCACCACCAAGATTTTCCAAAAATAAATTATTAGGTATGTTATTGCCAAAAAGAAAAGGCGCCTTTTTTTATAAATAATAGCTTACGATTCAAAGAATAATAGTAATAATAGATAGTACATAGTAGAATAGCCTTTTAACATGTGTGTTCCTTACGAACAGTAAGTACATATACATATGTATTTATGTTTCTATAAACAATGAGAAATCATTTATAGATAACCTTGTCGTGTCAAATGCATTCCTCAGACGGAGTTTGTGACGAATTTAATAATAACAACAGTAAACGATATATAGATCAAACATTTTGATAATGATTCATATTTTGGAAGGTACAGTAGGCATCATAATATTTGAAATATTTTGTTCTCAGAATTTTAAAATAAAACTTTCTATTAGTCCAATTCGATGGTTTTCAACTTCTTAGTTTCGATAAATATTATCCATTTACTGTAATAATATACAGTGTGGAAAAAAGTATGGACTACCCCTAATAATTTGGTAGTCTTCAGGTTTTATGGAAAATGCTCGAACACGTCAATTTAGTTTTTCAGTTTCCCACATTCTGATAGAATTCATTTGTTTTTTTTATTGACATCTGTTAAAAATATGACGTCATCGACATTTTTCTTAAATGACAATATACGGCATCTGATACATCATTTGAAAGCTTTTGTTTTACTCGGTATGCTCCTAGATTTTTGTGCGATTCTGTCGTGCCGTTTCAAAATGGCGACCGTTGAATTGTGAAAATTGTCTTAAATTAATTCCCAGTAAAAGAATAACTCTTGTTTTATCAGAAAAAAAGCAAACTATCAATCACACTCAGACAGCCCTAAGGCTTTATCATCCAATGCCTGCGGCAACTAGCACTTGATAACAATTTGACACAAAAAAAAAATACCACCCGTACAAAGTCTGCCTGGTACAAGAATTAAATGAGAATGATTTCGACCGAAGACTGCAATTCTGCGAAATCATGCATCCAATTTGTAATCAAGATGAAAACTTTGCCGCAAATATTTTATTCTCAGATGAAGCAACTTTTTACCTCAACGGTACTGTAAACAGGCAAAATTATCGATATTGGTTCAAAGAAAACCCACATTGGATTCAAGAAGCTCATTGTCAATCACCTGAGAAACTTAATGTATGGGCTGGCATATTGAAAGATAGAGTGTTAGGACCATTTTTCTTTAAAGAAAATCTTACTGGTAAAGCCTACTTGAATTTTTTGCAGTTTGAACTATTGTCAGCTTTGGTCACTCTTTATCCTGACCACAATAATCCCGATTTGCCCAGTACAGAAATCTGGCTCCAACAAGATGGAGCCCCGCCCCACTATGCAAGAGAAGTTCGGGAATATCTCGATTTGATGTTTCCAGGAAAATGGATTGGCCGACGGAGTCCCATTGAATGGCCAGCCAGGTCACCTGATATAACCCCTTTGGGCTTCTTTTTGTGGGCTTATTTGAAATCCAAAGTTTTTTTAAATAGACCAAGAGATATTGATGATCTAAAGTGCCGCATAAGAACGGAAATATGAAAAATTTCACCAGAAATGATACGAAATGTTCAAGAAGAATTTGTTTCTAGACTTGGACAGTGTCAAGTTGTCAATGGTAGTCTTTCAGCATTTACTGAAATAAGTTTTTTCTATTATGTGTTTTATCTTCCAACACATCATTCTTATTTTATTATCGACGAACAAAAAGTTAGTCTCTGAATTCGTGAAGTCCGTCTGTCTGTATGTCGGTCTGTCGCCTTTTTCCTTGTTGACTTTTTTAATTTTTATTTTTGGAATCTAAATAGTACATCAAATTCTAAGAAACTTTTGGTTGAAACATTTTTTTGTATCTCTTCGGGAAAGTGGTCAAAATGACCTCCGGAAATTTCGGTAAATTTTTGAAAAATGAAAAATTTTGTATTTTTTAAAAATTTACGAAAAAATAAACATTTTTAGCAACAAAAAAAATTCGAAAAATTTCAGAACAGAATTTTATTTTTTATGACAACTAATGTGTTATGTCAACATTAGTTTTCATACAATCACGGCACGACAGAATCGCACAAAAATCTAGGAACATACTGAGTGAAACGAGCTTTAAAATGATGTATCGCATGCCATATATTGTCATTTAAGAAAAATGTCGATGACGTCATATTTTTGACAGATGTCAATAAAAGAAAACAAATGAATTCTATCAGAATGTGAGAAACTGAAAAACTAAATTGACGTGTTCGAGTGTTTTCCATAAAACCTGAAGACTACCAAATTATTAGGGGTAGTCCATACTTTTTTCCACCCTGTATATTGTTTAATATATTGTTTGAGAACTGACAGCATAAATTATAATAGGCGAGTTTTGACGTTTACCAGGTAACAAAATTTAATACCTTACCAAAGAGTATAAAGAGTGATCATTTAAATTTCAGATTAGAGTAGGCGTATGTCAACAATCATTTGGTATTTTCTACAGCGTGGAAATAAATGATTTTCATCAAGTTCCCTTTGGAATTTTTTCACATGTAAATTTTTCTGTACCGCTCTACTCTTTTTGATTTAGTACTAAATTAGTTCTGTCAATAAATGAAATCAATCTGTCAAACAATTGTCAAAAAAAATTAATTAATACACAAATTATTTTGTTGTATATTTTGAGGTTATGGTACTGCCTTCTCTATTTTCGTAGAGCGGCACGTCGTGCTTTTACATGGGGAATGCAATGGTAACTTGATGAAAATCATTTATTTCCACCCTGTATTAATAAAATACATGACTAAAATTTCCATGGTTTGCTAGATCTGAAATTTAAATGATCACCCGATATATTATAAGAGGCGAAATTTGGTAGAGAAACCTCAATTCCGAGAGAGATAGAATACAACAACCGCTTTAAAGGGCCCATCGCCGATTCTCGGTTACTTTCGGCTCGCTCTTAGTTTGTTGCGATGCCATTAGACTGGAGCACAGAAATGCCAAAGATGGATGCTTATTTTCATTCTTTTATACCTGTCGAGTCAATTCGTTATTTCGTATGTGTTCCGTGAAAGTGTACCCATATTGCGACAAACAGTTAATGTGTAGTGTGTTTTTTGGTGGTTATGAGAGTTAAATAAACAAACAATTGAACATTTATAGTGAAGCAAAACATCAATGGAGAAAAACGTAAACACCGCGGGTGTTTGCAAGAACTGTAGGAATACGTTTTATTTCGATGACAACGACATTCACTTCTTTCGATCACAAGACGAAGTATTGTGTTATTTACGTACCGTATTAGTTTAAGATTATTTTTTTAAATTCTTTAACCTCAAAAGTAGATGTCATCTAATCTTAAAACACACCTCTTAACTCATGGTGGCGAGAAACCATTTGAATGTACATAATTTGTGTGACAATGTTTACAATGTGTACAAATGTTTTCAAAAGTTACTCAAAGTGTTAGTCTTAAAACATACATGTTTTGGTGAGAACCATTTGAATGAAATCTATGTGATTGTAAATGTTTACTGTTTAAAGGACATGTTAACTCACACTGGTGAAAAACCGCTGGTTGAGTTGAGACGTGGTGGATATTTAAATTTCGCGCGCTTCTATACAACCGAGTTAAAGGGCCAAGCGTTCCAAGGTCATTGAAACTGATGACGTGAGATCAAAGACGCCGTGCGAAGTTTCGCTTCTTATACTAATATACTCTTTGACCTTACACAATAATTTTTCTTTTTCGGTAACGAGAACTGACAACCTCGCAGCTTATTACATTGGTACTGAAATCGGTATTCGGTACTCACCTCCAGATGCAGGTCACAACTCACAAGCGATGGTTATTAATAATTCTGAACCTAAATCAGTGTCGCTTTTTTATACTTTTCAAAGATTTATAAGTACTTTTCAAAAGAATTTTTTTTCTAATTTGTGGTTATATAAGATTTGCCCAGACGTACGGTTATAGTAAAGTAGGTTTTAAAGTAGGTAAAATTTTTGTTTTTGCGTCTGTCAACAGCTGTAATCACATTCCGTAACCTAGTCGCATACTTAGGAATTTTGGTAATCATATGGCACCAAACCAATGTTGCCATTTTCTTAGAATTTCTACAATCGGGCAATGAAGATTCTACGAATGAGGTGACCAGTGGATCTTTTCCATGTGCTCATTATGGAATAAAGGAGATATAAGAATACGAGACCATCTAGGCTAAAATCCCTTCATCCGTTATAATTCTTAATGAAATTTAGCACACGGGTTCCTTGGACCAATACAAACAAAAAGTTCCAGTGTTACAAACCTTGAAAAATAGGTCTGTGACATTCAGAGATCATCAAAGGTCAAAAGTTCAACTTCTATATGTATATGAGTCAATATCAAATACGGTGTTATTAGAATCCTACATCCTACCACAGTATATATAACATACAGTAATGTGACTGTCGCAAATAATTTCCATCCACCACACTACATGCTGGCGCAAGTCGGCAGTATGCAGACAGCAGTTCTGTTTTAAACACGCAACAGAACGTATCGAACTTACCAGAGCCGGATAAACCCACAATCGTGCAGTATTAGTGCCAGTAATGCATAGTGTTAGTCGTTGTGCCGCCAAAGGCTGTAAAAATACCTCGGAAAGAACTACAACTAGTTTTTTTAGGTTTCCGATTTCAGGTTATTTTTTCCTACAGACTATTATTTTTTAATAAATACGTTCGTAAAAACAATGCCGTATTTAAGAATTCACTTTTGTATATATTTACCAATTGCTTAAAATTGAATTACTAACACGTAATAGAACAAATAAGCGATTACGAAATCCTACATAATAAAATTCTTTATGCTGATTTATTAAAAGAGTTCAACAATAAAGAATCTAGGTCAACGCCTTATCAACAGGTGTGAACTACAGCGTCTTTTGTTACTCTCAACTGTTAAAAAAAGTCAAAGCGTGCGTTAGGATTGTACTTTTTAGCATTTCCTTTGTCATTGTGTCTTTAATTTAATGTGAATGAAAATAAATTTTATTATTATTAATTATTATTATTATAGTGTAAATTGATTTCATCTCCCCTATTTTGTACGTATGTGATTTCGGCGACCTAGATTCTCCATTTGTTTGCTGAAAAGGTATTCAAATTGTATACAGCTATGCATTTGTTCGTAATTATTTCTAAATAAAATGAAATAACTATTGCAGCGCAAGAACAACTCTTCTAACTTAGTTTAATAAATATTTTAAATATCTAAATTGATTATCGTTTTATTTATTAGATTCTATAAGTAAAACAACTTCAATCAAATGGTTCACTACACATAATTCTACTTCATATTTTACTATACTATTATATAACAAGAGATTTTGTTTACATATTTGTTCGAGACATTTTATTGAATGCGGCTCTGCGTTTTATTTACCGGCGATGCCGACCGATAAACGTCGGTCCACTACTTCGTTTATGGGCGTGATATTCGAAGGTGGATTAATAAAATGAATGGTGTCCCATGCAAGTGAATCTACTGATTGTTATATATACTGTGATACTACTAAAAAAGACCTTGTAATCAGAATTCAATTAAAATCGTTCCAGTGACCTCTACAGGTCATATGAGGTCAAGATCCCAACTTTACTAAACAAATGCGGCGCCATTTGAAAGCTATTGACCTTCTTATAGAGACCATGTAATTAGAGGAATCCAGTAGAAATCGTTCCAGTAACGTCTAGGGATCGGACTTCAATCTAAATAAATCATAGCAAGACGGACGTAACAACGTAGCAAAATACTGACCCTTCAGTAAGGTTACAAAATATAAAACAATATCTTCATTGCATCTAATAATGTAATACAGTCGATTCAAAGTCACCTCATTGGATATAACTCAGTTTCGCTACATAATTAACATACACATGATGGCCACGTCGTGTTCAGTTTTGATGTCATAGAATAAAAGTTTACGTATATAAAACAATGTGATAATAATTATTTTCTCTGATTATTCACCTAGCTGAATTATTGGTAAACTGTGTAGACAAAATGACAAAAGCTACTTTGAAGTTACGTCAGCTATCACAAAAACCATTGACGTAGATGAATTAGTTAGATTTGGTATAATTAAATTATTAATTAACGGACTTTTGGAACAGCTGGCATAACCTAAAAATAACCTTTTGCCGTTTTGTATACCAGGCTTGCCATACCTGATATAGGTACTAATCCATCCAATAAATCAAATAATTAAATTGTTGATCCAGTTATTAATCTACTTTAACTACTACTGGTTTGTGTGGCAGCTGATATCCCAAAAGTAACCTTTGTTATTGTAGCTACCAGGCTTACCAATACTTGATACAATAAGTATCTACTTATCAAATCAAACAAGGTAGCAAAAGTTCTTTTGAGGTTGTTAGTTGTTACGTCAAAAACCAATGATATAGTTACCAGTGATTAGCTGGATTAATCTAATTACATAATTAATCTAACTACACCACTGATTTGTGTGATAGCTAACATAACCTATAACGGTAACTTTTCTCATTTTGTCTACCAATTGCCACTAATTCTTACGAATGCTTTATTGAAGTTACCATCCAACTACCATTCAATAAATCAATAGTTACTTTGAAAGAAATTTGTTTTTGCCTGAAAACCCACAAGTCGTATCTCGAAAAACCGCATTTCAAAATAATGGTTATATATATTTTGAGAAAATCGAGGTTTGAATTTTTGTGGCAGTGGACAACATTTACGTTGAGGTTATGTTAAATGTCACAATTCCTAGGCCTGTTAACTCTGAAAAAATGAGACTGTAGAATTACCGTCATGTACTACTTAAAAAAATTATAAAAGATTAAAACATACTAAGATGCCAGAAAGCCTGCAATTGATGTACGCCAAAAAAATTTTAAAATATCGAACAATTTTATTCGAGCGAGTTTGGTGTCATTCAAAAGCTTTTGATCTACATATGGTAACTATTCAACGGACGTATCAACATACAACATAGTTTGGAGGTGTGACCTCCAAACTATGGGGGTAGAAATCACAATCACAAATTCACCACAAATCCATTCTGTCCGGAGGTTTTGAATAAAAAAAATTATTATTTTTTTTATTTTAAATTGGTTTATTGGTAAATTTGGTAAGAATTTTAAGTTTGTTTCTGCATTTTAGGATTTTTAAATAAAAAGGGATGCGGTTTATTATTTCGACAGCTTCGATTTTGTTTCTTACCTTGGTAGAATCTTGCTCTTAGATGAAATCCAGATAAATTCTTTCTCAATTACATATTTTGACTTGACGAGCTGGAGTATATGTTTAAAAAACTATGCTTAGAAAATTGAGCCCCGATAGGAATGATCTAGTCCGTTTACGTAGTACATATTTCTTAGGGGCCTATACTATGCATGAAGAGTAATCGTTTTTGACATAACCTTCAAATAAGTTTTTGTAATGTACATACATAGGTGGATTTGTTTGTTAAAATTACACGCGTACGTTGAGTAGTGGGAATCACGCATCTTTTTCCTACTCATTTCCCCTCTTTCTTATAGTTCGTTATAATTCGAACACCGTAACGAACGAAATTTTAGATTTCAAAACATATTTTACAAGCGTGAATGAATTAATCTTAATTGTTGATTAATTGAGATTAATCAGTTAATAAGTTAATGTACTGTAGTTAGTAATATAGAAAAAACATTAAAAAGTAATTAATAATAAAAAACATGATAAATGACTTTCTTTATAGAAGCAAGAGGCATCAACAGCAAGGCGTGCTAGATTTCCATTTACATAACGCCTGCTGCGGCATCTTTTTTCATAGAAAAATTACATATTTTATAAATAAACAATTTTTCTAGCAATCTAATATAAAAAGGAATAATATACAATTGAACACTATTAGTATTCACTATATCATCATATTAAATATGATGATATGCATAATCAGACAGTTTTATTTTTAATTAACATAAATATTCATTTAAACAATGCCTACAAAATTATGGAGTGATTTTATAAATATATTTACAAAAAATTGTTTAATTATAAAATACATTAAATGTTTTATAAAAAAGAAATTACCCCAACCGGGACCATAACCGGCGTTTTGTAATTTGAAATCAAGCGCGACTACTCTGGCTGTTGACATTAACATCAGAAGCTAAACATATGTTTAGCTTCTTTACCGAATGCCATTTATCATGGTTTTTTGTTTGTTTCTCTTTTATTATTGATTACTTTTTAATGAGTTTTTACAATTACTGATTACAGTATATTAATTTATTAATTGATTAATATTAATTAATCAGCAATTATTATTAGTTCATTTACGCATGTAAAATATGTCCGAAATCTAAAATCTCGTAGTTGTGGTGTTGGATTTGTGGAACAAAGAGGAAAAATAGGTGGAAAAGAGACACTGGAGCCTCGACTCTTGTTTCTGGTATTTTACTGGGTGGAACCAAGTTTGGTATTGGCAAATGTAATGGACGCAGTTGGCCTCTTTTGACGCCAATAATAACTAACAATCCAAAGAAAATTGATTTCCTATTATTCGTCTCCTGATCTTATTAATTCATCTACAAAAATGAAACAAAAAGCGAAGCGAAGTACGATTAATAAGCTACTCGGGTGTTTTTGTCTTTTCAGCATTGCATTTAGTTTAATATTTTAGGATTTCTTTAAAATCAATCGAGTTTTCTTGCAAGCTTTTTTCCATGAAAAATATTTATTCCTCAAATTCGAAAAATTACGCGAATAGTATGGACTTTCCTTTTTATTTTGTGGTTCGGTTAAGTTCGGTGTGGAAATTTTAAGAAATAATTAAATGAGAAGTATAGCGCAAGAAGCATTTTAGCGATCATAAATTCCTACGTACTACAGGCCCTTGAGAGTTTCAATCCCAAAACCCCCCTAAAGTAGTAGCCGTTTTTTATTAGCGTGAACTGCATTTTGTTTAATCACTATCTGCAACTTTCTTACGTAGAATTATAAAAAAATAGCTGCTTTACATTTTAAAAAATTAAAACAAATAAATACTTCAAAAGTACTACCTCAAATGTCATTTATTACAGATTTGGCAACGTAAGTGTGAATAAGTTCCAAAAATTTATTTGGCATTGGAAATAAGCGTCCTTTAAAATATTAAATAATGTCCTGTGTTTGTTTAAATTTACGTACGTAGATATTACGTTATTAAGATCTAAATAACTTTGTTGCCAAAATAAAAAGTTGGAAAAATACTCAACATTCATTATGTTTTGATTGTAACTGGTTATTACAACTAAAAATTTGGGCAAACTTTTTTTTGAATTGTAATTAATCACAGATCATTGTTTTAAATTTTCAAATAATAATTTAAAATATTGTGCTGTGGCTAATTACTGCAAAAAAATGAATGACTTCTCAGAGATGTTATAGGTGAGCAGGTAAGTAATTATATCATTCAAACAAAGTGCGTGGTATTAAATAGATGTTCGAATATTCTTGTTCTTCTTCCTCATTATTGTTGCCTTGCGGCAACCCCACCCACTTTTGTTAATTACACTACCTCTCGTGATAATATTTAGATTGTTCTTCTTGACAATCCTTCTAACAAAGAATAGTCAAGAACATTGTTTTTACCTTGTTCCCTGTGTTTCTCATGAAAATTTACATTACCTGTACCTTTTCTCGTTCGGATGGCATTATTACTTATAGTAATAAATTTGAGAGATCACTTACTTTTGTTTACTGTAATTAATCATTAGGGATGAAACAAACGTTTAATAAAATAGACATTTAAACCATCAAAAATTAAACGTTTACACGTTTAAACGTTTCCCCGGAAAGATTTATGAAGTCAACAGGATTGAAGGATTTCCTTATTATACAACATTCGTTGTTTGATTACAATCCTTCGAATTTGTGTGCATGATTATTTGGATAAACAACCAAACATAACCTGTTGAAAATTCTAAGGCCTAAGACTCCTCTCTTCCATCTTACCCTCCTCTCTTCCGATATATCATCCACTTTGGCTTACCCCTTCCCAACGGTTTATCCTACATACATACATACGGAAATTCTACCTTACGAAATGATAAGAATAAAATCAAAAATCGATCTTGTTTAAAAAATTCTTGAAAACGTCTCTTAGTACATATGTTATTTCAAAAACATGACATAAAAATAGTGTTGGCAATTTCCGGAAATTTATTTTTTGGTAAGTTTCTATGGAAATATTTTCGAAAACTTATTGAAATAGCAAATGTCAAAATAAAAGTTGATTGTGTTGTGTTCCGTAAAACCCTGGGGTTTCGTGGAAATATTTTGGGGGTCTGCGGGATCAGTTGATCAGTCCTGCAATATAACAAAAGGATACCACTTGCAAAGCTTTAAACTTTCCTACAATAACAGCATAATGACTATTTTATTTGTTGGTGCCTTTTGCTACCACATATTTATGTGAAATACAAAAACAAAATATCGCGATAAGCTGGATGCTACATAAAAATCAGCCTTATGCTTTAAATATATCGATTTCTTTAATATAAGGTATTTACAGGACTGAATTCCAAGAACAAATACTTATTTATGATGACAGTATAATATGTATGTAACTAACAAAGGCCTAAGTGGATGAAACATCTAAGTAATAGAATTTTCATTAATTATATAAATATTATACTAATATATGTTATTATTATTATTATTATTATTGCATTTTGTTATTAATACATATATGCGGTTTACAGGAAAAAAATGCGGTTTTCAACTAATGCGGGTTTGTCTAAAATTTAATAATCCTGAATAGTTCCCAACGCTGGTGACTGAGAGGGCGCTGCTAGTAGATAGTCCTTCTCTTGCGTATAAAAATAAATGCTTTAGATTTTATTTATTTAAAAATGTAAAACTTAGAAAAATACAGAAATTAAGTAGTGTTGACTAATCTACAAAACGAAAGCTTCAATATAAAAAAAGAAACACGTAATTCGGCCCAATAGAACTCTCAAACGAACTGGAACAAAAACAAGCCTTGTGTTTTAAATATATAGATATGCAACGTAAACTGGTGATTCCCCCTCGGTTTTCCCTAAACGGATTTTTTCCGTTATTAATATTTTCTTCAATATTAAAGATATTAAAATATTAAGATATGTTTTCAACTTGGCACTCTCTATTTTTGATTTAAATTTAAATCATTTTAGTAATATATGTACTATGTACTATAAATAATATAGATTCCATTCAAGCTACGTTTTTTGTTGATATAGTATGACGACTGCATTTATTTGATTTGATAAGACTTTTCACTCAGATTCTACGAATAACGAATACGTGACGTGTATCACAAACACATAAAAACTGTAGTAAAATAATACGCAGCAGCGTTCAATTGTTTGATGTCATTATTTGAATGAGAGTTTAAAATGATTACGATTCCATGTCCTATCGCTCAAAGGTTATGATCATGAAATGCTTGTTTTGTACTAATAGATCGTTTGCATCTAAACATTCAGGTAAACTGCTGTGAGGGGAAAGAGAAAGAAATTGGTAACAAAACATACAGATAAAAAAATATATTAGTATGCGTTTGTTGCCGATCGTCACGTATTATATAGTAAAAAACGCGTGGTTTTTTAACTAGAATTGAAGACCTCTGGGGAAGAGAGGGACATGCCCAAAAAATTAGTTTTAATTAGTTTTGAGAAAAATGGATTTAAACTATTCAAGCAAATCCTGAAATCATGTTTTTATAGGTGTAAATTAATCAACTCGGTTCTATCTATGGTTTAAACGTTATAATATTTGGTCAAGTCAGGGCTATAGTATTTTAGAGAACTGCAAAGAGTATAGTTTAGTTTTCGCCAAAATGTGGCTTATCCCCTTCTTCCCCCGACGTCTTCAATTATTTTAGTAAAAATGCAGCATTGATCTGTAAATATATATTAAGTGAAAGGGAAGTTTATACAAAGTTAAATTCAAAGTCGAAATCATTAATATCAACATTGTGTGTTTTTGGTTAAAATATAAATAAAATGTATTTTGCTATAAAATGTTATTAATCATGCAACATATTTATTTATTTAATATTTATTTAGTATTTAAAATAAAAAAAATAAATAAAATTTAATTTGATACAGCATAAAAAGCATATGGATTTAAAATAAAAAATGTATCTTGTTAAAAAAAAAAGGATTGCAAATAATAAATATGTTGAAAAATAATTGTTATTTATTATAGCACTTCAACATCTGTGATATATTTGCGCACACCTTTTTATACAAATGTGATACCTATACAGCTGTTTTTTTTTTATAAGCGCTGTTGTCAAGTATGTCAATTATTTTGGTTTTTGCCTAATTAAAAAAAAATAAAAAAAAAAAAACTAATCTTTGTGTAAGATTTTCAATTGTGCAAGCATTATTTCAAAACCCCCATAAGAACCTATGTTAAATTTCGTAAAAAATGAATTTTCAAAATCGATTTTCTCAAAATTTTACCTGCTAATGTCAAAATAAACGTTACAAATTTTTATTTGTGTGTTTACCTGCCGATCGTTGTTAAACAATAAAAATAAAGGAAAATTACGAGTATTTCTTGAAAAGGGTCTAACAAACTGAAACACATGTAGACAGCATTCTACATAATTTATGGAAACATTTAAATATAACAGTGGGCCGGCGGTGGACGAGTGGTGTTAGTGCATCACTCGTGTTCCAAGGGTCGTGGGTTCGAATCTCACTTGGGGCGGCGGGATTTTTCTAATTGGAAAATTCCGTCACCTCAACTATGGATGTGTGTATTCGTGTTGCATGTTAGATGGGGGACAGATGACCTTAGATGTTGGTTCTCCCGTAGTGTAGGCGTCAAATAAAAAAAATATATATCTATAACAGTTTTTCTTAAAACTATTATAAAAATAAAGGGATAATAATTATTATTTCTTTTTATGAATATTGTATTTATAAAAAAATTGTTTATAAAATATTTATAAAAGAAATTTTACACAAGCTGAGATTAGAACACGGGTTATTAAGGGGGCGTTATTGGCGCAAAATATAGCTCACGTTTTTCATTCAGTTTTCTTTTAATAATCGTTTTTTTAGCAAGATAACGTTTGATGTCAATTGCTGAACTGTTAAGGTAGTGTGGATCATAGTTTGTAAGGAGTAGATATCTAAAATAAATTTTATAGTCGAACATCGCCAATCTAGTAGAATTAACGTTTTCTAAAAAATAACCATAATACAGTCATTATAACACTGTTTAACTGCGGAAATTTAAATATGGCAGCACGAGAATCAGCCACTTTTAGTTGAACGCTTTCTGCACCAGGAAGCGTTGGGTGGTAATATTCGCGGGACATTTAAAAGTAATTTAACTTTCCTAATCTTTTAACTATTATTTAATAAATTCCCGAAATAAATGTTGTTTTTCTTTACTTAAGAGCATTGACGGTTAATTTTTGACAATCCAACTCGAAAATTTTTAACCAATCAAATTACAGAATTTTTCAAATTGGGACCAATGAAATTAGTTTTATAGTGAAAAAACCACTAGTGGTTTTTTCTTAGTGAAAAAATTTATGTCAAAATGAAATGTTAAATTTAATTAAATTAATATTAACTACACACGCTAAATAAAAATTTGCTCGATGGATTGCCAAGCCGAATTCAACTCGTGGTCTAATTTTTTCTTGCAAAATTTATCGTTTAAGACATTCGTAGCTTTTGCTTTTGGAAAATTACACTCGTCTCCTGCGTCGACTCGTGTAGTTTTCTTTGCGAAAGCTACTCATATCTGAAATGACAAATTTTGTCGGAAAAAATTGGACCACTTGTTATATTATATATGAATAAACTATTTCACTCTTAATTAGTCATGATTAATTTCCTTAAACGAATATATATTTTCAATATTTTAATATAATAATACTTTTCTTTTTCTTAAAACCAGCAAGAACAACTGATATTTTAAAGATATTTAGCAGTTTTATATTCCCCTTTTTGATTTCAACTACCTTAAATTATTCCTTTGCATTTAAAAATTAAGAATTTCAGTTAAACTTAAAATATTTTGAAAGTTCACGCATGTCTGCGAACACTGTGCGCGGAGAAATAATGTTTCTATTTACATTTTCAAATTTTAGTTTTAAAAAAATTAATTCCGTTTTGCGGATCGTAGCGCCATCTTTAGATGTTTATAGTTTCTGAAGCTTCCTATTATTAACACTGGCGGCGATAACAGGCCCTTAAATTCGAAATCTAGCACTACCTGCATTCGACTATGGAGCTGTTGTCATACATTCCTTCTTGAATAAATGTCCATTTATCATATGTTTTGGTCATTTCTTTTTTATTATTAATTACTTTTTAATTCTTTTTTACAACGTTGCTAATTACAGACATTAACTTATCGATTGATTAATATTTACTAATCAATAATTAATATTAATTCATCTACGCATGTAAAATATGCTTTCAAAATTTAAATTTCGTTGGAATTCTTATAACAAAGAGGGGAAATGAGTAAGAAAGTGATGCACGATTTCCACTATTGAATATGGACGTGTAATTTTAGCAAACGAATCCACCCACATTACAGAGGATTATTTCGAGGTTATGTCGAAAACGATGAATCTCCTGCATAGTATAGGTTCTTAATCCACGTGTTACAGACAAGATTTTATCTACGATTGTGTAAAAATTTCGTTGAAACGATCCTAATTCATTTAACTTTTCCTTTAAAAAGGTAATTTAGTTGTAATGAATAACACTCAAATTAGTAAGCCGAGTACGCAATAGCCATAGATGAAGTCGTGTCCTTCCCACGTCGTCAGCCTTCAGCTTCAGCGTTGCTCTTTTTGGTACTTAAGGAACAAAATTGTCATTCTTGAGCTTTAAAAAGTACTGTTTTTAATTTTTTGATATTATTGTGAGTGTTTAACAGATTTGCGTACTGCAGCTACCTAGTGTTTCTAATCCTATAAATTTCCGAGATATAAGTCCGTTAAGAATTACTTAATTCTTTATTGTCTTTAAATCCCGAGAAAAATAACTTGAGACTCGAGACAATGGGTCGTATTACAAGCCATGATTAAAGGTGTCTAACTAAAGTTGTGTTTAAAATCAACAAGAACAGAGATAGCTTTATCGAAATCTAATAGGTGGGAAAAGATTATAATTGGCCAACATGATAATTAAACGTGCCGTTAATTTAATAGTGAGATGCAAATACGGCTCAATTTGTTTAACTAGAATTATTCGAACTGAGGTTGTCAATTATAGTCGAATTCAAATTGAAATACATACTAGAATTTAGGGAAGTTTGAGCTGACAGATACGTTGAGAAATATTTATGACTACTCAATAAACCGTAAATTATAAAATTTGTGGGTTCACTACCAGGCACTTTTTTGGTAAGTAACAAAGTGGTCTACAAGAGTGAATGTACTTAAAAAATTTTTGTTGATTTTGAAACTTAAATGAATTTTTGAAATAATAATTACTCTGCTGAATCATTATGTACACTACAAATTTGTAACACTTTTGTAAAACCTGTGAATGACTTTAAATTTGCCGACAAACAATTCACACTAAATAGGGAAGGTTTTGCGATAAAAGGAAGAAAAAAGAACTTTTATGAGAGTATTTATTAGGAGAATTTATTTAAGTACATGCTGTGCTTTTCATTAAGTACTATTGGGGGAATGTGATTAGAGGATTAAAGTGATTTTAAAAAACGAATCTCTGAATATTTGGAAGTTTCTGTGTAATCGTATAGAAAACTTGTCGAGACTCAGAAACCCAACTACATACTTTTTTCCATAATTTGGACTTGTGACACTTTTGGGTCAAATCTGATCCCAAACAATGCGTCATCTGGGGACGTTTCAAGTCAACTCGAAGAACAACAATAAAATGTTAAATAGCTTTAGTTCCAGTAAAAACAGTCGCGGAGGACGAAGAAACTAGCTCAATTGACGCAAGCGCGATCTCAAGCACTCTAAACTCTATCCAACGTTTGCAGTTGGACCTTGTTATACATACATTTAAACAATTCAAGAAAAAAATTACTATTCATTGGTTAGATTAGCATTTTTGATAATAAATCATTGGTAATAATTTTTAAATCCAAACAAAAATACCTAAAAATTGGATTAAGAGCCTATTAGTTAATCACATTTTAATAAATAGTAAGGAAACTATAGTTGTAATTATTTATCTATCTATACATATATGTGTTTAGTCGAAAATTAAAAGTTAAAATTAACATTTCGCATTTCTTTTTAAATTATTTGTAAACAATAAATCGAAAACTAATAGAAACCTAAGAATTTATGGGAAAGAAATGATTTAAGAATACAGGGTGTTTTTTAAATAATGGTTTTTGGCTTAATGAGTAACACATGAATAAAGGAAGAAGGCAAAAAATGCATAAAATTCCGCACTATCTCAAAAATAAATTTTCACTAAAAATAATTGGGCACCCGGAAAATTAAGCAAACTGAAGACGGCCCTGGTGTCTGGAGGAGGTATTCTTTCTATGCTGATCATTCATTTAATTTATTTCAAACAAAAAGATGTTTACTATTTAAACTGTTTATATGTAGTAATAAATACATAAATGTGTCAGCAAGTAGACTATACAATGACATGTTTTTTTTTATTATTACAACTACTGCATTTCCGTATTAGGTTGCAAATCGTTATTCTTATTAATGATGATGAATTTGAATTGTATTTAATCTCGGACATCGTTAGAAACAATAAGTAAATCAGTAGCTTAATAAAATCAATTAACAGTTAAAATTGCTGTAAAACGAAATATTAAACACATGACATATCCTTATCCCGAAATTATCATTTGCATAGCTGCAATTAAACTACTAAAACGTACAAGATAGTTCATTTTAAAAATAACAGTGGTATGGTAATGGTATAATACGATCATTTCTATCGATTAAAAAAGAGTAATAATTAAGGACGTGACGTAATAATTAGTTCATTCAGAAAATACTTAGTTCGATATAAAAAAACACTCCAGGTTTCACTAAATGCATAAATCTTTATTTTATTTTCTTAACAATAAATAGTAAGTGGCAAACCCAAATTGGTTGCAATATGATTTTTCTGAAAGTCGACCGCATTGAATAGAACTTTAGTTATATTTTAAATGTTAAACAAAATACGTATTAAGACTTCGTAGAAGGGAAAGTATCGCATCCCTTTCAAATGTACCGTGATCTGTTTATCGAATTACCAGTTTTCAGAAATTATTGCCATCTGGATTTGTATAAAAGTTTCTTAAATGTCTTCTTACAGTTCTAATATACCTTCAAATCGTTGGAAATATGACACCACTCGTGTAAGAATTAATTACACCCAATTGCGGTAAAAGACGAATTGGAAAATCTACATAACATGTAATTACTAATTACCGTTAGATGTAAAAAATAAATGCCATGTTTCTTTGAAACATCTGTTTTAATATAAACACAAATGCATAGGTTTTTAGATCGGGTCATATTTCTAAAAAGTATTTATTTACTCGGTAATAACTTCCGACCACATTATTTACGTTAAACCATGCAGACAGCCATAAATTAGCTTTTTTTATGTGACATACGACAACAATTTTTAAAAGGCAGGTACATCTAAAAGGGTATCACATTTTTAAATTAAATTTGTACAACTTGAGGTAGGTTAGTGTTACAGGCCCGGACTCGAAATTTAATAAAACTTTCGAAAACTATTCGTTTGAAGAACAAACTTTATAAGGAAAATTTGCTCTACTGTATTCCACCTATCTACCATTCGGTCAAAACCCTTCAATTAATTTACACCCTGTATATAAATAAAAGTGGGGACCCAACCAGAGCCTACCTACCTACCTACACTTATAAAGCGGTTGCTCTACCATGTACCACCGGCTAACTGCAGGAAGGTGCGTTATCTAATTTGTTTTTCGAAAATAAGCTGAGACATGTATTTTCTTATTTTGGCTCTACTTTCACCCCAAATAACTTATAATAAATCGGCGATCCTGTAAGGTGTAAAAGGTCCCTTAAGAGTGAACTGAGAAGTAACCTGACATTCTCACAAGTGTCAGATCATTTATATTATTATTACTCCCGTCCTCAACAATATTTATTGCCATCAAACAATAATTTAAAATCAATCACTTATTTGTTTCTAATAAGTTTGGGTTTCTTACCAAAAGAATCTGGTATTTCCGTTTTGCAACTCATTTTATTTTTTGTTATTTCTTTATAAAAATAAAGTGGCACGATTTTTGATTAGAGGAAATTGCCACTTTAAATGCCACGTATAAAATGTAAGAAGCTTATCGCTATCTGACTTGTATAACAAATAATTAAACAATACCGTAGAAAATACACCAAACTAAATCTCGTGACAAAGTTGAAGTGGTAGGTACCTTACGTAAAAGGGCTCTTTAGTAGATCTTTTATTGGAATATAATACGGCATTGTCTCATAATTGTTTATAAATACTTGCGATAAGATAATCTACTACGATTCGGTACTTTTAATAGAAATCCAACAAGATTTATTATTTAGTACTCAATTTATTTGCATCGTGCGAGTTTATTAAGTGGTGATAATTAACCTTGGCTATCATGAGACTCACGTTTGGTAACATACAGTAAGTTTATTTGTTTATTTATATAAATAATCAAGAGAATAGTTTTATGTGTTTATTGTTATAATAAGACATGCAAAATGTATTGTCGCATTATCGCTTATCTTTATCTTCTCTAATGTTGACGGCAATATCAAGAGAAGATTATGATATTACGCAGTTTAAAACACCCACAAAGTACTAAAAATAATCACATTGTGGGATTGTATGGTGCTTGCTATATTATTGCGATTACAGTTATAATTTTTTTATGTTGAACCGCTTTTACCACAAGATAATCCAACTATAAAAGAAATGAGTACTATTTTCGAAAATCTTTACAGTGACTCTAAATATCAAGAATGTCAATTGTAAAAAGTAATTCTATTTTTAGCCTCAATTCATTAATTAAAAATCTAATAGGAAGAATTATATAGAGCTGGGCGCGTGGCAAATTTCGACTCGCGCTCGCCCACGTTTTCCACGTCTTTCACGATCATTTGTGATAGGTACTTAAACCAGTACTTACTTATTAAAAAGCGAAACCAACAAAAATGACTCTGCGCACGTTTTGAATTACTTATCAGATTTTTAGTGCTTTGAAGTCTTACTTAAAAAAGTAATAAACTTTTTTTCGTTCTCCAAATAAAATTAAGGGGGATATGTGTTCAAAATGTATTTGATTTTTTTAAGTTTTCTTGGAACACTTTTGTAAATACAATTGCAAAAGACAAACTAAATAATTTCATCATCTATTATAACGAAGGATGTCGCAAAATAATATGCTTTATGAGATTAGATGTTAGATGTGATAATATTAAAACAAATAATAAAATCTTAATTAAGTACTTTCGTTATCATTAACAAATATAATAATATACAATGGATAAGATCTTTGTCTGGTGGTGGCTGATTGGAGCATGTGTATGCTTTTCATATCTTCCAACCAGTGACATCATTTTTGCACTTTTTTCATCAGTTGCATTTATAGAAAGAGGGTTGGCAAGATTTAAATCGGATGATTCTTTATCACGATTTAAATCAATTTAACTATTTTTTAATAAAAAAACATGTCATTTAATGAAAATAGAACAAAACTTATAGTATATATGTACGTTTCTATAAAATAAACACAATGGGCCATATTCGCATCTCTCTATTGGTCAGTGGCGGATTTAGGCACAAGTGTTGGAAGCGACCGCTTCAGGCCCTACAAGTCAGGGAGCCCCGCAGAGGCCTCCTACTAAGGATCGCACTGGACACGCGACAAATAAAAATTATTGGCGTAGGAATTCACTTTCTCGAAAAAAGTGAAACAAGAAACAGATCATATCGTGTACAGGCGGGTAAAAAAGGTGTGCGGTAGACGCAATATAGAGTTTTGTGCGAAAAGGCAAGCATTCAGAGTGTGACAGGTAAAGTTTTATAGTGGAATAGCATACAGTTTCGCAGCAGACCTACAAGGAATGTATCATCTCTCTCGCTCCGAATGGCTTGCCTTCAATGCCTTCTAGCAAACTCTGCGCGGTCGTCCGACTTACATTCGGGGAAGCAGAATTGTACCATGCTTTCGAATGGGCATGTCTGGGATTTATACACATATCACTATAAAATTGTGAGTATAATAGTCGTTCATCAACAAAACTCACTTTATTAAAACACGTTTGTGTTCATTTTGTATTTTATTTATGTTCATTTTATTTATGTTAATTTATTCTGTTTAATTAATGTTTTACTTTAAATTATATTTTGAATGAAAATCCATATAGAAAAAAATATCACCCCCGCTGGAAATCGAACCCTGGGCCTTCCACTTTCTGAGCGACATCTCTACCTCTGAGCTACTGCGTCGACTACCAGCATATAAAGTTATACAAAGATTGCTATTGAATTAACGTAAAATTGATTTAACGATATATCCTTTTGATGGCTTTAATCCATACATTTAGAATAACCGGTCTATTACATGGAAATCTAACAATGTTTTGGGAATTTATTATTTCAAATTACATTCAAATGAAGCATTAGGTATTCAATGTATTTGTAAAATTGAGGACGTCCAAAATACATTTAAAAATGTGTCTATGACATTTAAAAAATTGAAGATACCATCAAAACTACTTTTATTAATTTAAATAATTGTTTCAATTTCGGTATTAATTTTAAATAATAAACGATTATTACATTGAGTTATACGCATTTATTAATTTTTACAACTAACACTTGTTTTCCACAAACTGTGGGCATTGTTTGCTTTTGACAATACAGCATCTCGACCTCAAATCATATTCTAGGTTAAATATCTTTCCTAGCTGTTGGTGTGTTATTACGTTTTTGTGCTCGTAGATAAAGTATAATGTGTAACACTTGAAAAAACGCAAATTTCACACTCGCGTGAATGCGGCATAAGACGAAGTCGGATTATTTAAAAATCTTGAGGAAGCAAGTTCCTCCATCCCCTCCCCCGTGAATTCGCGCCTGATATTAATGATTATATGTACTTAATTTTTGATAAAAAAATAAAAGGTATATAAATTGTAGTAATTGATTTATACTATGGGGCCCCAAAAATTTGTAACGCTTCAGCCCCCTTAAGTGTTAAATCCACCACTGCTATTGGTGACCAATTCTAATCTTTTCCCACCTATTAGAATTAGATAATAATAATAATAATACAGCACTACAGGCCTTAAAGGCCCTTGGCTTTTTCCACTATTGTTCTCCATTTCTTCCTATCTGCTGCCACTGTTTCCCAGTTCACCACTTCTAGTTCCTTTAAATCATATTCTACTTCACTCCACCAACTATTTTTATGTCTTCCTCTTCTGTTTCTTCCTTCCAGATCAGTTTTGTATATTATATCTTTCACCATTCTTTCATTTGCCAATCTTGTTAGGTGTTCTAACCATCTTAGTCTGTTTTGTTTTATTTCTTACAATTGTAGTGTAAATAAATAATTCTTCAACTTCTCTATTTGTTCTTCTTCTCCATAACTCTTCTTCTTCTCCATAACTCTTCTTCTTTTATACCTCCATATATTAATCTCAATATCTTTCTCTCCCAAGCGTCTATTTTCTTCATTTCTTGTTGCGTCATGACCCAGCACTCACTCGCATACAACTACCGGTCTTATTATTGTTTTATACATTGTCACTTTAGCCTGTCTAGATAGTACTTTTGAAGTTAACAATTTCTTTAAAGCACCCACACACTTTTGTGCCTGTATTAATCTTCTGCTAAATGTTGCAAATTTTCTAGTTTCTTCCCCGTTTATTCTTATTTTGTTCCAAGTTTCCGTAAGTGTCATTTCAACTAATCTTATCAATTTTTTCGGACACTCAAATTGTTTTAAGGCTCTTATTATTTCTGTTCTTTTAATCCTGTCATGTGCTTGAGAATTAGATAAAACTATTTCTATTCTTGTTGATTTTAAATGAAACTTTATTTAGAGACACCTTTAACTGTGAGGCTTGTAATACAGCCCAATGAAAATATAAAAATAAAAGAAAAAATCAAAAATAAGTAGTCATGAAAACATTATAATATTTAAACAAAAAAAACTAATTTTCCCGCTTTTTCTACTCTACTACCAATTTATTTCTTAAGTTGGAGTGCACTGCACACAGAAATTGTTTTAATACTCTTAGCAATTAGCAACACTATTTCCATCGCACATCACTTGGAAGTTCTAATGTCTTGTCCCTTCCTTGTTTGAATTTTGCTCTAGCCTGATGATTATTACGAAAATACTTGACTATTTGAACTACATATTCTTTAATGTTCTTGATTTCTAAATCTTTACAGAGCAACTTTTGACTTTGAGTCGGTTTCTTCTTCCACAGTTTTTTGCGGGTCATATTTGCTGCATTGTCTGTAACAAAAGACCCTACAGTGCACTGGTATTTTAATTCACATGAAGAAATTAGGTCACCGCATATTTCTGCCAAATATTCTGAAGTATGAGGTTTTCCTGAGGTATCAATAGTTTCATAGAAAAACACTCATCCATCTTCAGTTGTTATTGTTGTACATATTACTGCTTCGTTGTGGATATTTGGCCAACTGTCAATCGACATATTCACGCACTGTTTTGAGAGCGAAGAAAAACGTTTTACTTTTCTTCATCATAAATTTCATCTAGAAGAATTGTAGCTAAAGTTTTTGGTGACAGTATTAATAATTGAGTGGCTTTGTTTACTGCAAATTTTCGACACATCTAAAACTAGCACACCCTATTGATGAACAACGCAAATCTAAATTAAACCTAACTTAGATTAGGTTATAAGATTGGTTATAGTTTAGGTTGTAGGTTCGATTATAGGTTAGGTTGTATGCACATTAAAACGTGCATTTCTAGGTAGGGTAGGACAATTAACATGTAAGTCTATGGCTCCCCCTCCAAAAACGTTTGTGGTGATTATCTCGAAAACTACTGCTCCCCCCCCCAAGTTTTACTATTATTGTTCAGCTCGATGAGACGCATTGAATGGTATGTGCGGCAGCAGGTGGTGGACCCAATCTACAGTGTGTTTTTTGTAAACGATAATATAGGAAATCCAATGGAATTTTATCATTTTCTAGATGATAAAATGTAATAAAATAAAATAAAATGGATGTCCTAGATTTGTACCCTTGCAAATGTAAGTAGAAAATTTGATATCAATTGAAAGAAGAATTCATTTTACGTCAAACACATTTTAAACTTCATGAACAAAACCAAAAACTAGTTAGAAAAGTTACTAAAAAGCTTATTGATTTATTGCTTTTGGTAATAAGCTATAAAAAAAAAGCTGGAAGCTGAACGCCGATTGGTGTAGCGGTTAACGCTTCAGATTCCTAATCAAAAATCGTGGGATCAAACCCCATCATCGTATACTTTTTTCTTAATTGTATTGATTGCTAATTATTATTTTTAGAACATTATTACAATTATTATTAATTTTTTTTTATTAGATATTTTTGTTACGGGGGTTTACAGAAAGGCAAATGAAAAAAGGGCATAAAACTAATAATCGTAATAAAGTTTTAAAAATAATAATTAGTAAGCAATACAATTAAAAAAAAAGTATATGATGATGGGGTTTGAACCCGCGATTTTTGATTAGAAATTGAAGCGTTAACCGCTACACCAATCGGCGTTCAGTTTCCAGCTTTTTTTAATAGCTTATTACCAAAAGCAGTAAATCGATAAGCTTTTTAAGTATTTTTCTAAATAGATTTTGGTTTTCTTCATAATGTTTAATATTTTTTTGACGTAAAATGAATTCAATTCTTCTTTCGCTTGATACTAAAATTTCTAATTACATTTGCAAGGGTACAAACTTAGGAGGAAGATGATAAAATTCCATTGGATTTCCTATATTATCGTTTACAAAAAACACACTGTATAGTGTTATCATTATTTTTTCCAAAAATAAATTTTTAAATGGAATTGAAGAAATAACAATAAATTTCCAATGAAATAGTGGAGTTCATTAATTCAAATCATAGAGAGAAACATATGCAAAGATGAATATTATCTGTGGTAGTCTCTGAGATATAATTTTTCAATAGAGTTGAACTGAATTGAATATCACATAGAATAATTAATAGAGCTGACCTTAACCTTTTCCATCCTACACATTTAAGAAGAGCTAAAATAAAATTATAATAATTGAGGGTTTATTAGTGTAGGTTTAGAAAATCTGAATAAAGTCTTAATTTTCTGTGCTTCATACAGAAAATAAATAAAAGTGCCTTTAACAAAAGATGTCAAAGCTCTTTACGTTGTAGAATTCATTATAAAATTAATGGCCTACCAGTTCAACCCAACTGTTTTGTAATCCTGATTTGATAAAAACAACCCCACATTTTCACTAACACTTGGAAAACTGCAAATGGTCATTCAACAGAAAAGATTAATCAAGCTTCTCTTTTTGTGTTTGCAGGGAAGAGTTTACGTTAAGTAGTAAACGTTCCGCTTTGAGCGAGTCGTCAGCCGACTGTTTTAACGTGTCTCTGGGCGCGGGGCCTCTGTGGTGGTCCTGATGTCCGTAAGGAAGAAAATGGAGGACCACCGCCGCTACGGCTAACTTTTCGCACTGCTCGTCAACCATGGGACGCTGTGCTGCTTGGTCACACACTCTTCGTAGCACTTCCTCCAACCATGCTCCCGGAGGGTTCTAGAGAGGCATTTGTGGCATTGCTAGAAGCAGCCGAGGAACAACTGAAATGTCAACATGTTGTTGTGGTAAGTGTTTCTTTTTTTTTTTGTAGAATCTTAGTATAATTTTTAATACTAACTATTTGATTTTATTTTTCCGGCTAGGTATTTGAAAAGGATCGTCCAGATCGTGCCACATTAATACGTACATTCATGTTCCTTGGTTTCGCTATTTTGTCACCAACATCTCCTATCGTTCCACCATCATTGGGAGCGCATAATGTGTGTATGTTGTACCTCATTGAGTGATTGACCCCCAGCGCAGCCTCGGACCTTTCATACATATTCAAATTTATAATGTAGTAGTAAAGTGTAATTAAATCTTTACCGTATTTTTAAATTATTCAATATTTAATATATTTCTTATTATTCTGGATAGTTTAAGACGATTTTCTTTTTGTAAAAATAAACTTTTAAGTAAATGAACTATAAGAGAAATATTTAATACTTGTTAATTTAATGATAATTTGATTTAGTTCGTATTTAGACGTTTAGATTAATATTAAGGATTGAGATTTTAAAGCTTACATTTAAAAGTAGCAATAAAAGTGTTTGCAATTTGTATCTTCCATAAGTTGCATAGACTATAGTCAAATCTTACTGTTCTCAGTACAAATTGAAATATATATTAATCGTGTGTATAAATCTAGATAATATATTGTAGTTTCTGATTGTATTGAATAAGTATGAAAGGTTTAAATTATTATATTAGTGATGTAAAAGTTACTGTAGTGCGGATTTAAGGTCCTTAGTATAAATTAAGTAAAATGTAAAAAAAATTAAAAAATTTTTAAAAATGTTAAAAAATATCGAGATTCTTTATAGTTTTTAAAGTAGAGATTAATGGCCTCTTTTAATGTGTATAACTTAATATTCTTTTGCAGTAAAGATTTTTGTTGTGTATGTATGTATACCAAATATTTTTCTTAATGCTGTTTATTGCACAAATTTATTTGCTTTTATTTTCATTTATTGTAATTCATTCCATTTCAATAATTAAAATCTTACTGTAATTATTACCTTAAATATATTATTTAACAAACGTACTTATTTCTGATTATTTTTAAAATGATCCGAGTTTTAAATACTGATATCAAAAACAGATTCACAAATCGAACACTTTTTTGGGTTGATTATTAAACTAGTGAGAATGCGCAGAGCTAGCATTGCCATGACGAACAGAAACAACTGTATACTTAATAAACTAATTTATTTTTGAAAACTAATGTTGACGTAACACATTAGTTGTCATAAAAACTAAAATTCTAAGTCCTAAACATTTTCGAATTTTTTTTATTGCTAAAAATGTTTATTTTTTCATAAATTTTTAAAATATACAAAATTTTTCATTTTTCAAAAATTTACCGAAGTTTTCGGTGGTCATTTTGACCACTTTCCCGAAGAGATACAAAAAAATGTTTCAACCAAAAGTTTTTTAGAATTTGATTTACTATAAGATTTCAAAACGAAAAATTCAAAAAAGTCAACAGGGAAAAAGGCGACAGACAGACAGACTTCACGAATTCAGAGACGAACTTTTTGTTCGTCGAAAAATGCATGATCATGAGCGATCGATAACAAAATCTGTGAAGAATGCAGTGATTTATCTGGTGTGAAGCAGTTGTGGAGTTAATTCTACTTGATTGGCATATTTATATTTATTCATTCTATTAAACATTGCATGCAGAAGTTATTAACAATAAATCAATCACTAAGCAATCTATATACAGTTGGATCATTTACTAAAGAACGACGAAAAAAAAGTGATAGACGATTTTTCAGTTTTCTGTACAATGTACGTAAATGTAAGTTTATTATATGGTAATCAAGAACATTTCATTTTTCAATTGGAAATTGCCCAGTCTAAAAAGCAGGTCGAATTACAGTGTGCATTATACAAAAAACTAAAAAACCGGCTATCAGGATAATTTCATCGTTCCTTAGTGAATGATCGCAACTGTGCATATACATGGTGATTCAATACCTAATGATCAGACTTTGAGGAAAAGCTTCTTTGGTCATTAGAAACATAAAACCTTAGTAGCTTTTTTGGATTAAATGAACTTGAAAATTTTGTCCGGCGTTTTCAGAAAAGTACGTGTAAGTGATGCAGGTCAGTTGTTAAATCTAATAGAATTAAATGAAAATGCTTTCGAAATTGACAACATCAGTACAAAAACGTGACATCAGTTGAATAAACACAACAAGGATACAGACAGCCCACATTCCGCTTGAATGTTGTTGAAACCACTTATAAAACACAACTCTTAGTTACTAGAAATGGCATATGATAGGAATATTTGTAGCTTGGATAACCTCTTTATTTGTTTACTGCGGACACAGTTTTCGATTGGTTTGTTCAGTAAGGCGACGTAAATACGACCTTAAACGACCAATCAACAACCTTTGAATGGAAATAATTTTTAATTATACATAAATTTAAAGAAATATAGTAAACTGCTAATAGTTTAGTAGTAAAATGGTGAATTCATGTAGTATTTGTGGAACTTTGTACAAAAAAGGAACATCAGTCTCTTTTCATAAGTATTTTCAGTTATTTTGTGTAGATTGACACAATTGCCATAGGCGTTACATGACGATTTTACCTAAATCGATATAATTGTATCTTAACAAATGCATTGCATAATGAGAAGAATACAATTAATATGTTATTAATTATTCGAATCGCGACGGTCGCCGGTAATGAATAAGAAAAATCGCTATTTTGAGGTTAGAATGTTATGATGTTAGGTTACAGTTAGTAAAGAAGTTGGCTGTATTTACGTGAAAATGGCATAAAAATGGTGTTTCTGTCCTCTGACAAGAAGATTTTATAATTTTTACCTGTTTTTATGACGTCTTTCCAACGAAAACCCTTAGCACTTGGTATTTCCGTATGTATGCATGTACGATAGGGGTCGATATATCAAATAATTACCAATATGTTTTATTGAAACAACTTACATTACTGTTTACACAGTTACTGATGCTAGTGTAATTATAACATTGAAAAATTAACCAAATTATACTACTTATTAATTTAAACTAATTTCTTGGCATTTATAAATTATAAATGTAGCCTTGATTGACGAGGCGCCACTGATGCTGTGAGAGATGTAAACAAACATGTCAAATTTAGAGGTTATGTTGGCGACATCTGCTTCATACATAATGCCTCTTCTAGTAAATAAAAATTCAGTTTTATAGAACATTCAGTGTTCTATTAATCCAGCGGATTCCCCTGTGTTCTAATAGTAGAAAAAGCATGCAGAAATGACATCATCTTAATACCGACCCATTTATTGGTATCATTAAATTTGATTTGTTATTCGTTAATAAACAGATATTAGTTAATTAAGTAAAGATATGTTGGTTAATTTAATCTATCCATCAATAGGTATTGTTATTTTTTATTTATTATTTATTTTATTGGAAGTTTAAATTTTAATTAAATTTTAAATATAGTAGTACAAAGTTCCTTTAGTAAAACCTTTATTGCTTTTCACTAGAAATCGGCGGCCTTTCTAATGAACTTTCTGTGAATAAGTATTATAAACACAACAGAGCAACACTGCTGTTTAGTAAAAACTTGATTGTTTTGTGGTTGATGATAATTTGTTTACATAGAAATAGTATAAAAATAATACAAAACTGCATGCTCAAAAATAAGTACTATCTTGCAAAATCAAATCAAACGGTCATTTAACCAAATTATTGTTCTACTAATAAAAAGTGGAATATCAGGGTTTTACATTTCATTAGTCCCTGAACTTGGCCGAAGATTTCAAAGCATAATAAAGGTTGTCGGTTGGGTTGTTTGCTGTATTGCTAAAATACAGCTGTGCCAATTGGTCACAATTCTTAGGAATAGTAACGGTATCTACAGTGATGATTATATTGCTTTTCACTAGAAATTGGTACCGTTTATTTATTACATAGTATGTACTTTCTGGGAATAAATATTATTTTAAATAAAAAAATAGTAGAAAATAATACAGTACAGCATGCCCAAAAAATAACACAACTGGCACGTGGTTATCAGAAACCAAAATCTAATAATCAAAACACATAATCATACATAATACTACTAATAGAATACTAAATTACCGTTACAGCGAATTTTCGAAAATATCTTACTTGATTTACTATAAACAATAGTATATTATGTTATGCGGAGGATAAGTATGACTTTTCATGGCGCGCCTGAGTTTACCAGCCGAACGTAGTGAGGCGGGTAATAGAAGGCAAGCCATGAAAAGTCACTTCTCCTCCAAATTAAATATGCTATTTTTTCTTCAAACGCTTTAAAATATGTATTATAAAGCTGCCATGTTTTTGTGTTTTTGATACTTAGCTCTGGGTTTGATTTATGCATACAATACTAGAAATGTAGTAGGCGATTAATAAATGCGAGTAGTTTCGATTGTTATACAAAAAAACGTTTTGACAGATATAAATTGTTCAACTTTTCCCTCCATGGAGGGAAAAGGAAAAGTAAAACTGTCGCCGTCGGAGAAGTTGCATTTTTCCGCAGCCACCTCAGTCAAAATATGACCTAATTATTTTATGTTTGAAGAAAAAATGATATTATTACATGAATTTGACAGTATCACACTTAATTTTGTGATTTTCAGAGCCAGGAAAGATGAAATGATAAGAAAATGAATCCCAAGATTTTTCTAGCTAATTCGTATATGTAATTAATACACAAAAATGGTTAGTTTTATACATCCCTTGTCAAAGATTGTAAATTCCAGTAAGATGTTTATGTAATATATCACTTTCACAGGTGTCCAATATAAGAAGTCATTTTAACTTAATATAAATACAAATATTTACTATCTGGTCCAATATGCATGAGCTGGCTATTAAAAAATATCATTTTACGTGACTCAAATTAACACGTGTAGTGACAGTGTGGTGTAATATTGTAACAGTTGAGAAAGGTGACCTAATTTGGGAAATTAATAAGAGCTAGCCAATCATATATACAAGTAAAACTTCTTCTAACAATAAGTGTAAAGTGTACCTTTTAATTCTCATTGTCAAAGGTAAAAATAAATTTTTCTTCGAAAACCTTTATATCACTGAGCAGTAATTCTTTGGTCATCGCATCCAGCCTGAGTGACTACAACGCGAATTGAAAGTAGGGCAACAAACTTACAAAAGCCTTGCTGGATTTGGCGATATTAGCTCGCATTATCTTTTTATGATCTGACGTTGGCATGTTTTTATGCCAATTGTTCGACTGTTTGCGATGTGTAAGTCAATAGAATGGATCAATGTATAAATGAAATAAGTGGAATTAAATATTTTAAGCTTGAAAAAATGAAGATATCCTGATTTATTAGCCTTTTAGTCATTCAAATTGCCCTTTTTTGGTACTTTTTCAGTACATTTTTCTCATTTTGACCCAATTTTTGCAATGTAATTCGGATTTAATTTTGTTTTAGTTAATTTAATGAAAAAACAAAAGAAAATGAATAAGTCGAAATAATTTAAAGCCATCTTCAAAACATGGATCACTAATCTGGAACCCTAGATATCTAAATCATGCATGACTTGATGGTAGAAAAAATTCAAAATAAATTTTTGCGATTTTTACATTTTAAAAAATTTAATTCATATCCTGATAAGAGACCTAGAACTGTTACCTTGCGGAATTTTTTCAAGATATCATCGTTGTATGATAGACGTGAATGTGCCACGGTGATGTTCGGCTTTAAAATAGTAAATGCTATAATCGACTGTAAAGAACTACTATCATTGTGCACATTAAGAGTACCAAGTAGATTTACCAGAAATCTAAATTTATTTTTTATTCCATTTCGATCAAATAACAATATGCCTCTGGTAAAAATGCTGCAGTTGCTTAATTATGTACAGCTGCACTTAAATGTCGATTTATTTAATGTAACATTCAATAAACTTCAGATTAATGTTCATAAGTTTTATACAAATAGTGCCTTTCCTTAAGCTACCGTTAACAGTTATATTTTTCCCTTGTGTAATCGGAGCTCCTGGTATTCTGAGGTATTTAATCTGCTTTGTAAATATAATATATTAAATAGCACGTACATGCATGTAAATAACTAATTATTATACAATGCGTTTCAAAAGTCTGGAACGAAATAAAATTCAAACAAAAACTTTTTGAGACAAATGCTCTGACAGGTCAATTTTGGTTTTAAAAAAGAGATCTTTTTATATCCACTGAATTTTTCGATCGTCATTTGTTTTTGACTTATGATGTCATCGGATTTTGCAACCCATATTTTTTTTGATGGATTTGGATAGAGCTTGAAATTCTGGAAACAGAAATATGTACAAGTACAACCTTGACTTTGATAGTTTCTGAAATACGAGGCATTAAATTAAATTGGAGCAATTCGTCCAGAAACTCTCCGGAATATGTTACAAGATTTTGAGTATTGCCTAGGATATTGCCAAGAAGTAAATGGGAATCAGTTTGAACATCTTATTTAGTTTAGTTATGACAATAAGGTTGTTAACTTGCTCGTTTCTACAGTAAAATAAAAAAAAATGAAAAAAATTTAGCGCTACTTCAGCTTTTTTTCCAAATTTTGAGCTTGATTATCTTGTAAACTATCAAGGTCAAGGTCATACTTGTGCATATTTTTATGTTCAGAATTTCAAGCTCTATCCAAATCCATCAAAAAAAATATGAGTTGCAATTTAAAAAAAAATTCAATGGCGTCATAACTCGAAAACAAAAGGCGATCGAAGAATTAAATTTATACAAAAATATGTGTTTTTTAAAACTAAAGTTGACCTGTCAGAGCGTTTGTCTCAAAAAGTTTTTGTTAGAATTTTATTTCAATAGTTCCAGACTTTTGAAACGCACAGTATAGAGTATGTCTTTAGAGTTGGTTGCCTCTCTTTTGTTAATAATGTTAAGTAATCTTTGATTTAATGTTGATTTCTCCCTTGTAATTAGACGTCACTGCCTGTTTGGGTGTTTTTTTTATAAATAAATGATGCGACATATGAGTACATTCATTGAACGAACCAATTTTGACGTATGTATCATTAAGTTTATTTGTTCTGTTGACGTTTGATCACTCAAGTAAGTTACAAGAGCAATACCCGATGACACGTCAGGCTCAGTAGTTTTGGCATTGGAATGTTTTCTGCATGTAGTAATGGTATTTGAGCACTTGGGACACTCAAATAAGTACACTTTATTCCTCTTTTTTTTCTGTTCATTCTGCCACCAGAATTCACACACGCATAACAATTTGATGGGTCGTGATGAATCGGATCCGTGCAGATCATCGGTACACCAAATGAAAAACTTTTAATTCCTTTATGCATCCAATTCAAGAGATCACTGTAATACTTTTTGCAAACGACATTTGGTGCCCAGGTCACCTTGGAAATAACTGGTTGGTTGAAGTACTTCTCGTATGCGAACTTAAATTTTTTTTCAAAAAGCCATGTTTTGTCTGTTGTGGTGTGAAATGGCCACAAACGTAACAGAAATTGTTTATATTGCAAGCCATTTTAGCATCACAAATATCGTCTTGCAAACATCAACAGATACAGTCAGAATTGGTTAGTTCAATGAATGCGTTTATTGAGCGCGTTGGTTCAATTCAATTAATGCTTGTTCAATGGATGTATGTCGCATCATGTTTTGAAGATGGCTTTAAATTATTTCGATTTGTTTATTTCCTTTTTTCTTTTCATTAAATTAACTAAAAACAAAAATAAATCCGAATTACATTGCAGAAATTGGATCAAAATGGGAAAAATGTACTGAAAAAGTACCAAAAATGGAATAAAAAGGACATTTTGAACCACTAAAAGGCTAATAAATCAGGATACTTTCATTTTTCAAGCTTAAGATATTTAATTCCACGTGTTTCATTCATACATCGATCCATTTTATTGACCTACACATCGCAAAAGGTCGAAGAATTGGCATATAAGAACTTCAGCAGGTCATAAAAATAAAATGCGTGTTAATATAGCCAAACCGCATGGGGGTTTTGTTAGTGAATTGGCCTACTTTCATATCGTGTTGTAGCTACTCGGGCTGGAATTTCTTGCTGCACTGTGTATTAGATATACTAAGCATTAAGGCAGTTCATAAAAAACTTTTTTTATGAATCACTTCTAGTTTTTAGGTTCTAAATATTTTTTTGCTTGTTTCGGGTGGTTGAATAAATAATCTATAAATTGTTGTATTGTTGCTGATTACAATGGTGTACCACAATCGAGTGTTACTTGTAAATTGACAAAAATGAAAGATTAAAGTGTACATTAAAATCTTGCATAAACGTTACAATCGCAAAACTCTTCAACATGAGCAAATCGAATGTCTGCAAAACAATATGAGGATTTCCTTGCCGAGATAAATTTAGTGAAAGAATTCTGATATGGCAGGGAACATGCCAATGTGACTTGGTAACACCACATAAAGTGCGCCATTTCTAGGTTAGCGAACAATCAAAAGAGAGAACAATACACAAGTCAAAGGGGGTTTAACAAAATGGGCCTTGGCCCTTGTTCGCAAGCACACCATCCCTACACTATTTTGCTCGGATCTAACCACAGCTCATTATGCATGAGACACTTTAAAACTCATGGCAGACAATGGAATCACATTTTATATTTAAGGGTATAATTTTGTCAAATATTCATGTAATACTAAAGACATACAGAGATATTAGGTTCAAATCAAATTACATTTACGCATAGATAATTGATGTGCAAAAACCATCCGTCGAAATTCTATCTCGCTATCAAAAAAAAAAGTTGGTGCACAAGTTCTGTAAAATCTGATGGCAGGCATCAATAGTAAATTGGACATTTTTAACGATAAGCACTAATTTGTTAATTTACTGTAACTATTGCATAACTATTTAGTACGAGTTCAAAAAAATATTAAAGTTTGTTGGGAATTATTTATTAATAATAAATAATAATCTTGATTTATTATTTGTGTAGAGTTTCTCAAAATTGTTTCAGTACTTTTCGAGACACTTCTTATAAGAACTATTTTGACTAATAAATTTCATATTTTTAAAAAATATATATCAGGTAATTCTTAAAAATGATACTTTGCTCAACAATAAAATGATAACCGTAACAAGACTATAGACCATTCAGTCAACCAGAAGTCTTACGTCATTAGTTACGTGATTTACTTTGTAAACATGTTAAGATAAAAATGCCAATAATTTCTGACATTTCAGTTTCAAAATTAGGTTAGGTTAGGAGTGTTTGTGAAATCGTGTATATTTTGGCTATGTAGTTACAACTAAATAAAAGTGGGATATTTAAATCGAATTAAAAATAGTGTACATTTTCTACTACAATAAATTGATATCTCACAAATAAAATAAAATTTTTAATTGAAATTTGTTTAATTTCTCTCTTACAAACTTTAATATATATCTGCCATAGAAAACCCAATTTTTAACTAACGACTAACCAGGTGCGGCTCACCGGGTGAGGCTGAGCCTCACCTAAACGAAAGCAAATCATTACTAAATAAAATCTAAATATTTTATCGTCAATTACTTTTAAATACTATGTTAATAAATTTATTCTATCAATACTTTCTAGATTAAAAATATTGAATTTAATATAAATAAACTTATTTTATAATAAAATGTATTTATATGCGAGCATACCCAACGCAACGCGATAAACAGAATGAATGAGGCTAAAAATTCCAAGCTTCACTTCATGCATGTATATGCATTCGCTAGCTCGTTACAGCGCAGCGGCAAGGTTATCGATCGTATACTCTTCCTATAGGCAGCATTGAGGCTGAGATTTCATAGCTTCATGAGTCAATGAAAGATCGAGATTCGTATAATATGTTATTTTACCGTCGCGACCTCCGGCGAATACTACCGAAAACATTTGTTTCATATTTTGTTTTACTTTTCAAAATCGTATTTTAACGTGATTAACTTGTGTGCTATATAAGGTGTTTTATAAGGTATTCACGGGAACATTTAGGTATATTAGTGAAAAAGTCGGGGATTTTAATTAAGCAGTTAGTAACAAATTTTTGTTTTAGATGCAAGGAAATGATCCACAATATGATCATGGAATGTGTTGACTAGAAACATCATTTTTAAGGCGCAATGAAATAGAACAGCAACACATTTTAGAGCAACGTCTGATGCCAAAAATCAATGTTTTTTTTGTCTGCTGACAAATTACAAAATCGGACATTTCATAATTTTTGGTATGCAATGCATAAGTGGCTCTGTGGCAGTAATTACTGAGAACACTGTTAAAAATGTATGGTTAAAACAGTACAGGTTATAATGATTAAAAACAATTTCCAGCGGCGTAAAAAAATAACGATTCAAAAGAACGTATTAAAGATTTTCTAGGTCTCATAACTACAATAAGAATGTAAAAAAACGGCAACTTATGTGTTATTTAATTGACTTTACAATTTTATTAGGCAATCAGAAATTACCATTTCAGGGCTATGATGAATAATCGTAGCAATTTTAAATAAATATTGTGAGTGCTTGATTAAGCGCAATGTAGAAATTAGCGAACATGCTGAAGAAGTTAACAACATTTTTACTGGTCAAAAACTATTTAAAATCAATTAATTTCTTGTTGCGAGAATTATTTAAGAGAATCTATTGACAGTGAGATTAATAATGTAAATTATTTTGCAATAATTTCTGATGATACAACAGACATTAGTGTAAAATCACAATGCCCCATTACGGCCGGTTTGTAAATAATGGAAATTTGAAAGAACGAATTTTAGGGTTTTTTGACGTAGTAAGTGCTGATAGAACTGCAAATCCATTATTTAATCTAATAGCTAACATTTTATAACCGTTTAATTTGAAACAAAAATTAGTTGCTCAATGTTACGATGATGCTAGCATTATAGCCGGAGAGTTAAACTGCCTGAAATTGGATCTGGTGCACCTTTAACATTATTTATACATTGGTGCCCCCACAGATTAAATTAGGTTTTGCAACAGTTTTTTTTTTCCAGCCTCACCTTCCTAGCAAGCCAAGAGCTACCACTGCGACTAACCTAACTTTCTTTATCAAAACAAAACTGTTTTCTTCATTGGTCCACTTTTGAATACCTTTTAAATTTATTTGGTCACTTCTTATATGTTTAAACAATGTAAAACAACATGGTGTTGTCTGAAAGTCCTGAAAGGTATTTCGAATCATGTAACGATTATTGTAATAAGTGGGCGGCCGGTGAGAATTTAGGATGGGGGTGCTGCACTATACGGTGTGGAATGAAAGAACAAAAAAGAATAACTTATGAAGTTCAACTCCCGCTTCCCTCTGTACAACTAAGAGCTATACATTTAAATCCGGTCTAACTATCATAGTACCATAGTTGTTTAAGCTATATAGTATGCTGCTTTCTTGAACAATTCTTGAACTTACTGCTAACTGGCGGCAACCTTAAATTAAAACCAAAACCATTTTTGTTATTTAGCTACGCAGTTATATTTCTCTTTTAACTAAGTTTCTATATTGTTAATACAAGAGAAATAACTTTTCAAACTGGCATCTGTCAAGTGTTACACATGTAAATATTATTAAATACCGCTGGTTGCGTATACGCCAATTTACCTAGCCTAAACTTATTTTGCAAGTAGCCAATCAGCAAATGAATGGGAATTTTAATTTATTCATTCAAATTTACGATGGACTTACAGATGCAGACCGATTTAATATTACATTCAGTTTACTGCCTCAAGCTTTACTTTGTGAAACTCAATAATCAAGAAATAAATTAGAAATAAAATAATTATTAACAGTTTGACAAGATTTATTGTAATTTATATAGGGGAGATACCGGCTGTGATGGACCCCTGGCTATGTTGCTGTGAATGTTAAAAAGATTTTGCTGAAATATTTTGATTTGTTGGAAAAAGTAGGTCCGAAACTATTTTATTTTATATTTAAAAAAATATGTTTTCATAAGAATTTTGGAAGTTTTTGTTTTAATATTTTTTTCTGCAAATATGTTAAACCTAACCTTAATTCATTGTGTAGTAGAGGGTCTATGTTATAGCATTTTGGTTTTATAGCAAAAAATTTAAAACCTGTACAGCCCGGGCATGTTGAACCCATGATATTCCGATGATGGAATATAATAATAATATAATTATTTTTGACAAATACAAATTAATTTAAACAAATAGATATTTGAGTGTTTGTTGTTCTTCTGTTAACAAAAATCCATATGTTTTCCAAAATATTTCTTGAGGTTTTTAATTTTCTTTGTTCTCACATGGCGTTTATTATTTAAACGTGGCATGATTTATTTAAAATCTTAAAAGTTAAAATACATTAGGCCGTATTACAAGCCATGATTAAAAGTGTCTCTAACTAAAGTTTCATTTAAAATCAACAAGAATACAGATAACTTTATCTAATTTTAATAGGTAGGAAAGGATTAGAATTGGTCACCATGGTAATTAAACATGCTGTTAATTTAAATATGTGACCCAAAAAATATCAAAAAAAGTTTATGCATAATGTCTTTTTAGTTTTCTGCTGGGGGTGCCAACATTACCTGATATCAGGTTATGATGACATACTTGTCTTACGTATCACAATAGATAAAATAAAAAAATAGACCTTTTTTTGCGTCATTTATTAAATATTCATTTGAGGCGAGACATATTTTATAAAAATGTGAATCATGTTTAAAGATTAAAGCACGTAATCCAAAAAGGGGTCCAACACAGCCGGATCTCCCCTACCTGACAATTGTTTCGACATTTATGTTGATAATGGCAAATTGTTTGGAAATTGTCATAATATTCTATGATACTTATTAAATTTTTAATATAGAATGTATTTCGAATTTTATTTTAGAGAGAATAAAATGCATTCTCATTTTTCTTATTCTTTTATTTAAAAATATTCTATTTTAAGACTCACTTCTCATACTGCAATTAAACATTATAAAGATCGTAATACCAACATAAATTACATTTCTTATGTGCGCATATATTGGAATAGTTGCTAATTTATGTTGGTAACTGATTATGATGTAAGATTTCTGGTTGACTGAATGACCTATACTACAGTCAACCCAGAGTTGGGGAAGGAACTTTTAAAAAGAACGCGTTCCCGCGAACGCGTTCCTTTTTTAAGAACTTTCAAGTGAACGCGTTCGTGTACTTTCATTAGGAACGTGAACGTTTCGAAGTTCATTTTATTCGCGAACGTGAACTGCTGGTAAAAATTCTATTGAAAGTTCCTAAACCTTTTTGTTGCCGACATTTAAAAGAAAACGCAGTAAAATGATAAACCGATACACGAATAAATTAAGCAATATTGAAACCTTTCTCCAGGTAAACTTTTCTTAGAAAAAAAAAGCAAGCATAATGAAGGAAAATAGCTGTAGTGGCATTAGGCCAAACCTTTACTTAGAAGATTGTAGGAACCAGAAGCTGTAATAGGTATTTCTATTTAACATTTTCAAAAATCCCAGCATCTGCAGCTTTTGTGTTCATGTTTGTTTAGGATTATGTGTAAAATTTAAAATCTTTTTAAAAATTCTACCTAGAAATTTTAGAGATTATCAATATACTCGGTTTGCAATTATAAATTTAAACATTTAATTTCAGGATTATTACTAAAGCTTCGATTTTATGCAGAAGTAGAATACACATTCTGTTATCAAATAAATAGCAAAAAAGATTTTGTTTTAGTATGAATTACATTAATTTACACTTGATTGACACCAACTTTTGGGCATAATACTAGACTCGTTACCGACAAAATACTGATTGCTTGGATTTTCCAAGTAGTGTTTGTAAGAGCGAATCGAAATTTAAGCGTATTTGTTTTGTTATTATAGGTAGGTATTCAAAATTACTGTTGGTCCGTTGAACAGGGAATGCATGAGAAGCAGGATGTTTGGGATTTTCCAATTTACAACTTACTGTTTTGTTCTTACTGCACCTTTTAGAATTACAATCTTCTAAGAAATTTAGGGTTGTGTGGGGGGAACACAGAGAGAAATACTTCATAAGAGCTTTGCACAATATTGTTCAAAACGGTGTTGGAGAAATTTATATTATAATTGTAGAATCGTATTGTCCAGCGTTGTGTAGGATTTCGTTACTGAATTGTCTAACAGGAACTTACGACAATTATTTAACACAGTCAGATTTAGTTCTGCATTCTTTGGAACAATGTTGTAGAGGATAAGCTAGCATATTATGTTGAAGTATAATTGTAAAAAATGTTTAGAAAAATACAATATTTTGTTTGAATGAAATCATAATCCAGTGTTCAAACTGTTTGCTACTAATTATTGTGTTTCGCAAAGTTTATGGATGACATCCTATAGATGTCACCACTTGTAATTGTCGCTATTAATGTAAATTCGAGATTTATATATAAACAGCCGACGGCAAAAGAAAATTTTAGTGTTATACGTGTATATACTACACGTTGTATAGTATGTAAATACTATACATTGTATAGCTATATACATATTAGTTACATATATTTTAATATATGTAAAAATATATATTTTATTTGTGATATCTAGCCTTCTGTATAGAATATTTGTGCCAGAGTATTGCACAATTTGTATAAATGTGAACAAGTAATTGTGTTAAATACTATTAAGCAATTGTGGCACACACTAGCGCAACAATTGTACAATTTTGTATAAAATTGTATGCAATAACATTACACATTCTGTTTTAATAAGTAACACAATTTGTTATGGAAACTTATACACAACTATTCATTTGATTCTACAAAATTACTATTGACTTCCACAAAATCTTGACAAACTAAATGGCACAATCTTGTTTTATAATTGTACACAAATTGTCCCTGTCACTTTTTTAAGACCAATTTGTTTTACAATACCACACAATTGTTGATGAAATTTAAATACATTTTTCTCTGTGAAAGTAGAAGGAAAATGAAAATATGAATATTTGCATTTATTGTACTTGGTTAGTTCTCTTTTTTAAATTATCATTGAGAGACTTACTACTACTGTGCAAATCGTTTATTTGCGAGTGATTTTTCCGCTTTTTCAATGCGACCATTAAAAACTACTTTGTCTTTATTAGTGCGACGTCGCGACGACAATAAATTCAATCTTTATTAAAATTTGATTATCAGAATAATTTTGTAGTTATTTTTTATTTTTATTTGATTTATTTTAAATTTTATATTAAAATATTGTAATCATGAGTGATAAAACAAAAAACAACGTGCTACCATGGCCCAACTTTACAACCTGTTTTTTGTTAGAGCAAGAAAACATAAGTGATTGTGGAACAAATTATAAAGTTTTGTGTAAATTGTGCTTGCCTTCAAAAAAAATTATTTCTGCTAGCAAGTCATCTTCTTCCAACTTAAGAAGACATGTACAGGTAAGATAAGGGTTTTACTACTAATCCAATGACAACTGGAACTGAGTAGGAATTAATTGTAGCAATATTATGAAATTTAGAAATTATTAGTTGGCAGAAAACAATAATATTTAAAATACTAATCCTTACAGCATATCGGCAAAATTTTTAATTCGTCTAATACGTTTATACTTTTATAGATCCAATAATATTTCAGATCGAAGAAAATAGAATTAATACAGTTTTTATAAAATTTTAATTCGGAATGAAAAAATTCAATTTTATTTATACCGGGTGTAAAGTGTAAAGCATAACATTGCTATTCAAACTATCAATAAAAATGAAATATAAAAACTTTTGCCGTGGATCAATTCAATTTCAAAATATTGAAAAAATTAAATTCGAAATGGACAACTCTAGAAAATATATTTTTTAAAATTTAAATTAGGTACGTACAGTTTTAATAAAATCGCGCAGATGTAATAAAATAAAATTATAATGCCGATTAAAATAATTTCTTATAGTAACTAAACTGAATTTTCTGAATCAATTTTGTGCACAAATTATAGTGATGTATTTTAAGCTTAATACTTTTGATCTAGAAAGTTCACCCAAGTCAGTTGTCAAAAATTCAAGCAATGGGTTCCGGAAAAAGAAGTTTACCTAGAGATGACGAAGACACGTTAAACGCAGAGCCGTTACAAAAACAACTAAAAATCGATACTGTGATTAGTGGAAAGTTTGTTACGCAAGATAGAGTAAATAAACTTGTTACAAATTTTATTATACAAGGGCTTCATTCCTTTAGAACTGTAGAGCGACCCGAGTTTCAAGAACTTATTAAGGGCCTTCAGCCAGGAAAAATCGTTCTCGCAAGAAAGACACTTGTCAAAAATATTGATACAGAGGCAACAGCTTTTAAAAAACACCTTAAAGAAATAATTATGAAAGTACCTTATGTATCTACAACTGCGGACTGCTGGAAAAGTTTCAACAGGTAATATTCCGAACAAACTATAAAGATCAATTAATTAGTGAATTAAATTTTTTATTTAACCATTTTAGTATCAGACAAATGATAAATAAATATTTAGTATTTCTTTATTTTGAGAGAAAAAAAAATAGGTACATTTTAAATATAATTTTTAGGAGTTACATAGGGGTAACTATTCACTGGATAGATTTCGATACATTGGAATGTCGAAGCGCTGTTTTAGCATGCAGAAGAATGCATGGCCATCACACATACGATGAAATTGCAAAAATATTACAAAGGATCAACCAAGAATATGCAATTCAAAACAAAATTATTGGAGCAACTACCGATAATGGAAGCAATTTCGTGAAAGCTTTCAGGTAAGAAATTTTAAATGTAATAATTAAGGTAATTGCGTTATTCATGACTTTTTGCTTGTAGAATTTTCAGTAAGGACAGTTCCACAGAACAACATGACGATGATGATTTTGAATTCATCGAATTAACACCAATTTTAGATGCCGGCAGTGGGGAAGAAATAATTAGTTTGCCAAACCATGAGCGATGTGCTGCACACACTCTTAATTTAATTGCAACAACAGATACTAAAAAAGCCGAAAACAATTCGCATTACAAGAAAGCAATGCGAAGGGCTCTGGCTCGATGTCAGGCATTGTGGAACAAGCAAAATACTAGTTCGTTAAATGCAGATATGATTCATGAGAAGTTAGGCATATACTTAATTACGCCGAATGAAACTCGTTGGAACTCATTGTTTAATTCAATCTCTTGTTTAACGATTATTTTAAAACATAAACAAGATACTCTGATGCAAGTTCTTGATAATTTAGGTTTACCCCGATTTCAACAAGATGACATTAAATTCATGAACGAATATTGCAAGGTAATAATTTTATTTTAGAATTTCGTTAACAGTAATTAATTTTTTGTTGTTTTATTGCAGATTATGAAGCCTGTAGCTACAGCCCTAGACACGCTCCAGGGAGAACAAAAGGCATTTATGGGTCTTCTTTTACCTGTACTACATGCTTTAAAGAGAAGGCTTGTCAACCTAAAGACTACAACAATTACCACCATTTGCCATCCTTTAATTGAAGCTTTAATTGGGGGTTTAGATATTAGGTAAAGTAATCCGCATATTTATTAAACACCGCGCAGACTTTAATCAAGCTAAATATTTTTCTTTAATTTTTTATTTCCACATTGTACACACAAGTTAAACAGCCTTATTCTGAATGTTATAGATTTAATTCTCAATGGTTTCGAAAAGACTTGGTATTGGCTGCAGTTCTTCATCCAGAATACCAGTTTAATTGGATTAAAGATGACGCTAAGGCTAAGGTAAGTACCGCTAAAAGCTGGTTGAAGGACATGTGCGTAGCAAGTCAAGACTCTGACTGTAATGCTGAAATCCTAATTCATCAACAAGAAGAGCAGGATGAGGACGACGTATTGTTCGATTTTAAAAAGCCATCGGCCAATAATAAAGACAGGCCAGCAGCGTTAATAGAGCTTGATCATTACACGACATTTTCATCGGGAGACCTAAGTAGTTTGCACACGCTACCCACACTTAAAAAATATTTTATAAAATTTAACATTGCTATACCTTCCAGTGCAGCAGTGGAACGAATATTTAGTGTAGGGGGGGGATATATTTACCCGTAAAAGAGGGAGATTATCCGATGACAATTTTGAAAATATTTTAATGATGAAAGTAGGTATTAACTATTAGTATTATTAAGTAATGTGTGTATGTTATGTTCTAATGATTAAATAAATTTATGATATAAAAAAATTTGTATTGTTTAATTAGTGACATTAAAAAATTAAATTTTATAACTAAGAACTTTTTCAAGAACTTAGTTCCTTTTTAGAGAGAACGTGAACTTTTCCAGTTCTTTTTTCCCAAAAAGAACTTGAACGTTTTAAAGTTCCTTTTTATGCTAAAGAACTGAACGTTTTAAAAGTTCATAAAAAAAAGGAACTTCCCCAACATTGAGTCAACCCTAGTTATAAATTTATAATAGTGGCTTGGATTTAATGTAACAATACATATTTCAAATTTTTTAAGAAAAAAAATTCATCCCATTTTTTATTGGGAATGTACTCAGTAAAAATCATTATTAAAATAATCTTTTTTTTTATACCAACTCGATTGATTCCCAATTATTGCATGATAAGCAGGGAGCACTGTATTTTATAAATTGCTGAAGTTAATTTACAAGTTAAAACAATATAAAACATCTACGAATATTTTGTTTAAGTTAGGGAACTCCCAGCCCATTGCGCAACTTCAGTTGGTAAACCATTCATTGTCTTGATAGCTTCCATTATTTGTTGTGAAGTTATTAGTAACTTAAAGAGCTGATACTCTTTTTGTAGTCTGCCTGTTGTAGTTCCAATAGGTGCAATAAGTTCTACATTCTAGAACAGAAGCTTAATAGTAGAATATTGTACAAACAACAATTTATTGCATATTACCTACCTGAACGTGTTCAAAAGCTTTCAACACAACTGATCTTTGGGCAGTCTGTACATTAGAATTAGCATTTATAAATTTATTATAACGAGTTAAGATCATTTCAAAATTAAATGGCTGTGAATCATATATTTCTATATGATGTTTCATGGCTATTAATAAACACAATTCTAATACACTAAGATCCTGAACTGTTCGAATTAAATCATCTTTCTCATATATTTGCAATTCTTCTTCAATATCATTAGCATTAATATTAGATTTTTTAGAATTTAATCTAGAAATCGCCAATAACTATAAAAAAGCAATAAATAAACATCAATTAATAAATACGTAAAATACATTATACAATCTATTCATGATTATAAGAAATCTGAGTTAGCTATGATTCAGACATACGTGATCTCCTTTAAATCGTAGGTAGAAGGGAGGCAGTAGCTAATTTACCTTGACAAGTATAGGTCAAAAACGAATAGTTTTCCAGAAAATGAATTTTAAAGTTTCATTGAATTTTGGATCTTATCCTGACATTTGTAACTGTGCTAGTTACGGAAGGCAGGCAGTCTTGTTTTTAAAAACAGAAATGTGATGATCAATTTTGTCTGCAACTTAAAAGATCTGAGTTTGTTATTGTTATGTTAAGGTTGAATGACACTAAAGCAGATTTATGTGTTTGTACTATTTGTTCTTTAAGCTCACAGTCACAATTTTATAATGGAATATTATTATGTAGAATTTTTGTTAATTAATCACTATTTTTATATTGTTTTAAAGAATTTGAATATTAGCAAATATGTTCTTATTGCAATTTAAACGTATGTATACTACAAATACTGCTTAAAATAAAGTCAGTTACGTGTAATTAGCATGTAACAAGTAATTTACAATTACAATATTATTAAAGTAGTGGGATAAAAAATAATTACAAAATAAAATACATCATGATGGTTACGGGGACGTTTTTAAACTTAATTAAATATTTATTAATGAGTAATAATAGAATCAAAACTATTCCAAACAAGAAAATGAAGAATCTAAGTCAACGCGTGATCAACAGGTGTGAAACACATTAAGATAAGGGTGTAAGCAGCATCTTATGTTACCACGGCTGTTAAAAAAAGTCAGCAGCATACGTTATGATTGTACTTTTTAACATTACGTTTGTCATCGTTGAATACATACACCCTAATAACAAGTTATAATTAAAAGATTTATTACGTTTTAAATGTCATAGGGTAATGAAAACATTTAAAGGAAAGTAATTGTAAAAACCTTAGTTATAACCCGTTAAAAGTAAAAAATGGGGGAGATAAAATTTTGTGACGATACTAAATCATTCCTATTTCTCTTCTCAGTTAAATTACTCTAATCGAGCACGTAATCGCCGGCATCTATCTGTGTGATCGCCTCGTGGTTCGCGATGCTTTTTGCATGTTCACTCTCATCATTTCAGTGACCTAGATTCTTCATTTTCTTGTTTGGGTTAATGATAACGAACATATTGTGCAATATTCTGTAAAGTCGGATGTATTATATTATGTCCTTGGTCAATCTGACAATGAAGCTGCATGATCTCATTTCTGCCGCATTCCTTTCTATTTACAAAATATAGGGGAACCGCCGAATTGTTTTACTACAATCAGCATTGAAATGTTTATTATTTATAAAAACTCAACTATTATAGTCTATTTAAGATTTTCTGTCTTTAACGAAAAACTAACTGACCATTCACAACCTGCAAAGTCTCATATTACCTTTGTAGGAGGACGAAACTCGACCAGCATGATTCATCCCTTAATTATCAACAAAAACAACCCAATAGTAAATATGTAATTACACTTAACACTAAATATTCTAACAATATGAAGTATTTCTTTAAAAATTAATTAAATTTCTCCGACATTCATTGTTACGTAAATTGAATTGTTCCTATCTTATTCTATTATCAAAATTTTGATATGTACAGGCATTATTTAAAAAATATTAGTACGTACACATAAAATTGGATAAAAAATAATTCACAAATGCGACAATAAAAATATTGGTATTGTAATATAAGATAAATATTATGTAATTTAGGAACGTAATGCTAAAATGCAGTAGATGTTAAGAATAATAATAAATCCATTTTCATTCATAATAATACCATGTGATGACTTTTTAAAGTGTCAACGTTTGTATTTGTAAAATTTTCCGCAGTTCACAAACATCTGTTAGCGTGTTATTTTACCTTGACAATCTAGTACGAAACCTATCAACCAGACTACCAGGGCCGGCTCAGTTCGGTGAATTATTGAGAGGCCCCAAAATTTTTAATGCATAATTTTTTTTTTGCATTTTTGTGATCTATCTGCCTTCATGTTTTGCCCATAAACCGGCGTGCATTTAAAATGAATCACCCTGTATATATAAGTTGGAGGCACTGCAAAAATTTTAATTTTACTTTTTCTCTCAATTGCCTAACTGTAAAACAGCTTGCATTGTCAAATGCAGATTATTCTAGTAAATTGTAAATAAAAGTAGTTACTAGTCTTTAGAACTGCTGAGAGCCAGGCTGGGCCCTGGTACAGATATAAGTCAAGGAGCCCCTTCACCAAAAAAATCTTGTTAAAATAGTATTTTTTGAGAGGTCATTCATCACTTAACATTTGTATACCAAATGCCGATTTTCGCAGAACACTGCCTATTACTTATATACCGCCTATATTTGCTTACATACGCCTCTATAATGCCTGTATACTGCTCATAATGCCTGCGACGCTTATTATTAAACAAAAATAAAAGCTTTCAATTACTCCATCCACCATTCACTAGCATACAGTTCATTTTCGAAATCAACCCCTAAATAGAAAACTACCCCATATGAATAATACCACAAAATTAAAAATGCTGAAATTCAAGAAAATACCATATCATAATTTTGGACTAATTAAGGACTATTCATTGCCGCATAACCCATTTTTGGAATCATCATCTAAATTGGTAATTTGCCCATTGTGAGTTAAACCATGAAATTAAATAACTAACTGTGCTAATAAAACCTATAACTTCGGATTGATTAATTACTATTGATTGGCAGATTACTCATTTTTGGAATCATCCCCTAAATTGGTAAATTTCCACTTCCCACGAATAATGACGCGATTTAAAGATGATAAAAATCAGAAAAGACCGTGCCATAATCTTGGACTAATTAAAGACCAATCATTGGTATATAACCCATTTTCGAAATCATCCCCTAACCCCGTAAATCCCCGCTACCCTTATGAATAATGTCACGAAATTGAATACGTAAGAGTCTGAAGAACCTGTACTGTATAGGCATACTTGAACTAATAAAAACGAGTATTTATTGTCTCAAACGCCATTTTTGAAATCATCCCCTAAACTGTCACTCCCCATCAATAGTATCACAGCTACAAAATAATTAAAGAATATACACTGGCAGATAACTCATTTTTTAAATCCTTCCTCAAATTAGTAAACCAACCCTCATAACTAATGTCACGGAGTTAAATGAAAAAAGGCTGATAATACCCGTACCCAACTTTGGATTTGTTAAAGCCTATTCATTGGCAGATAACTAATTTTATAAAACATCTCCTAAATTGGAAAATCACCCCTCAAGAGTTATGTCACGAAGTTAAGTATGTAAAAGATTAAACCAACATGCATAAAAAATCTATTTAAACTAGTCCACATTTCTGAACTAATTAAATACCCTTCGTTGACATATAAGCCATATTCGGAATCAACCCCTAAATAGAGAAATACCCCACATGAATAATGATACATAAAATATGATAAAATTCAGGAAAAACCCATGTTATAATTTTGGACTACTTAAAGACTGATCATAAACCACTTTTTGAAATCGTCCCCTATATTGGTAAATCATCCGTATGGACTGATAAAAATCAGACCCTAATTTTGGTCTGATTTCAGGCTATAAATAAAAAAAATCTGCACATTTTTATGTTAGCAGCACTTTTGCTTGTGGCAAATTTTGATGTTGACACTTTTAAATGTAGCACCTTTGGTTTGGCATCCTTGTTGTGGTGCCTTTGGTATGGTGCGTTTGTCGTGGCTCAATTCTTGTGGTACCTTTCCCTTTGGGACCTTTAAATGTAGCGCCAAGTGGGTGGAATCTTAATAACAAAGTATTGTCTCTGCACCTAAACAATGTCAAGTTTCAGGAAATTTTACTGGGGACAGATTTTGAGGAGTTGGTGAAGGGGCGATGTGAATTGACAGACCTTAATCGAATTTTATGAAACTTGGCATGGAGTATGTGCAAAGACAGTATTTTACTCTATTAAACTCTTGATTGTTATTCAATCAAAGTTCAAATCAAGAGTTCAATTTTTTTATAAAAAATCAAGTAGCCATGTAAGATTGACTTAGCGTTGAATTTATGACAGTTCTTCAATGAAGTTTTATTTTTTTTATTAAAACTTGGAACTCTTGATTGTTTTTTAACTCAGAAACAAAAGACGATCTACAAATAACAATTACACTAAAATATGTCTCTAATTCTTTTTGCATGCCACAATTAATATTCCAAAGTGATGCTCAATGACATGTAATAATGACGTGCCGCCCGGTATATTTTTTTGCTGTTAAAACTAATACGTAAAAAATACATATTTTTCATGTCCTCATCATTAACAAGACATGTTAAATGGGTCAACTTCCCCTATTTTACAGATTTTACTTTTGTTTGATAATAAGTGTGATTGGCATTATACAGATGCCGCGACAGTTATTTGTTGTAATTAATGTTAATTCAGAGTTTGTACTTAAACTCAAATAAAGTGTGCAATATTTATAATTGGCACGGTCAAATTACAATAAGATAATGATATCTAGTTTCTGAAAAGAAGTGTAACTCTGTTGGATATCAATATTAAAATATAGTTTACTGTAATTTAGAAGTTAGAAGAAAATTAATTAAAAAATTCTCATTTATGTTTATTGCTTCAACCAATAAACGTAATGTAAATACGCATAAAAGCGGTACATTTTGAAGATTTTGTGGGCATCGGGACAGGTGAAGCAAAAGCGGGACTGTCGTGCGAAAAGCGAGATGTCTGGTCACCTTAGGGAAGGGAGAATTTACGAATTTAGGGGATGATGTCAAAAATGAGTTATTTGTCAATCAATAGTCATTAATCAATATAAAGTTATAGGCTTTATCAGCACGGTTTGTTATTTAATTTCATAATTTTACGCAGAAGTGGCGATTTATCAATTTAGGGGATGATTTCAAAAGTGGGCTATGCGACAATGAATAGTCCTTAAATAGGTAAAAATTATGATATGATGTTTTCCTGAATTTCATCATTTGTAATTTTGTAGTATTATTTATACGGGGTAGTTTTCTATTTAGGGGTTGATTTCAAAAATGTAATATATGATAGTGTATTGATTTATTATTTATAATTATATGGTGGAGGTGCTAGCTTGAGCTCAAGTCAGTGCCCCCACTTTAAAGTTTTCATTTCTGATAAATAGGGAATAGAAAATTTTTTTTAATTGGTCCAAAATTATGGTACTAAAATTTTTGAAATTCGACAATGTGGGGGTGATAACTTTACCGACTTAAATCTCGTAATGAAATATAAAAACCAATTCTCAGATCATGCTATAATCTTATAATCAACTCGGATATCTTATAATCAGGGGTAGATAGATACACTTACCATTATGTTTTTCACAATTTCTTCATTGTCGCTGATATCTAACAATCGTTCCATAGAGCACCTAAATTTCTTATCTTTTATTAATTGTTTGATATTTTTATTCCATTCAGTAACATAATTAGAAGATAAATCTTTATTTTTGGACAATAATAAAAAGTTACTAATTCTATCCATCTTTTGATTAATACTCGTCATTTCACCATTATTATTATGTGTAGGAAACAAGAAGAATTGCCTATGAGAAAAACGAGATTTAACTCGTTTTTCAAATAACTCAATAACATCTAAACGATGGGTGATACCTAAAATATGTCGATTATAATCTAACAAACATTTTCTGAAAATATATATGTAGGTACCAACCAAGAACACAGATTGGAGTTTGTGCAGATTGGGAAATATCAAATAAATTATACAACAAAGTTTGATTATGATGGGAACAAAACAAATCAAATTCTTCCAAAATAAACAACACACTCTTTGAAGTTTCCTTTTGACCTGTTTGTAAACATGCTAGTAAAAACGATAGATTTTCTGCAAAGCTACCAAACACTTTTCCATCACTTGCATTATCTAGATTCATTTGAGTAGTAATTGATTTTAAAGCTAATCGATCATCAGTGTGTATTAAGCCATGTAAACGCACTAATACTGCACTATAATTAAATTTTCTACCTTCCTGTAGTTCTTTTAATACATCATTTACGAGCTACAAACAAATTATAAATAAAGACTATCAAAGAAGGTTTAGCAAATCAGTTTACCGTTGATTTTCCTACACCTGGTGGGCCTATCAAGAGGGCTGAATTAGATTCACCATTATCGATGGTTCTTCGTAACACATCTAGCACCTGCTTTCTTTCTTCTGTATGTTCTTCGTATTTATCGTCGTTTATGATTTTATTTTTTAAGTATAAACGAGTACATTCATAATTTTTAGTGCTCATATTCTTAATAATAAAATATTCGAAATTATAAATCAGATCAATTAAATTAGGTTAGATTCTGTTCGATTCGATGTAAACAACATTTTGGCGGGAAAAATAGCAACGCGCTTGCTTGAGGTAAAAACATAGTGTAAAAATAATCAATGTTGCCAAGTTTAGATTAGATATTCATTAGTTTTGCAATGGTTTTGCAGAACAACTAGGCACATACCAGTGTTGGGCATCAATCAATTAGATTTTTAATCAATTAAATAGTTGATTGAAGATTTAATTGTGACATTTCAATTGCAATTATATTTAATTGCAACTAATCTTTTAATTGCGTACTGCAACTAAATTTAACTGCAATTAACCTTAGTTTCAATTAATATGTCAATTGCAGTGTTGTAACAGTTACATTATTTTGTGTATCTAGATACAGATACAGATACTATCAGAAAAAAGTACCTAGATACAGATACATATACTTTTGCTGCGAAGTATCTAGATCCAAATACAAAGTCTAACATAATGTATCTAGATACATTTGTAGATACTTGTTTTACTGTAATCACCCCGAGAATATAATTCACGTGTCACATGGTACATTTTTTATTAATTTCATTGGTGAAAGTACAAAAACAAACTCGCAGAATAGGCTATCAAATCGATGATAATTCTATCACCGCATGTTGACTGTCACCTGTTTTTAATAAATAAAATTGTTTACTGTCAAAGTGACAGAAAGTTTCAGTGTTTATTTTCTTTCAACGTTCATTATATTCTCTCACCAAATATAACACGTGTTATGATTAATCAACGATGATACCACTCGTTAAAACCTTTAGAAAATTGAACTCGTCCTTCGCACTCGGTCAATTTTCGTCGGTTTTAACTCGGGCTATCACCGATGATAATCATAACACTAGTTATATTATCCCCGAAAATAAGAACTTCCTAGTCAATTTTTTTTACCGATAATAGTTGTTTAACTAAGCATCAATTCCATGGCTAATCTAAGGCAGCAATATTTATTAAAATTAATACATATTAAAAATGGGTAATTATTAAGCAGAAACCAGTATCTAAAGATAAGTACAGTGCGTATTTAAATCTTTCTATTTTTTAGATTTATTATGTGTTGTTTTCACACTTAACTTGCTTTAATATTTTAATGAAAATATAAAATAAATCATTATTAAAGCATTCCAAACATGCTGCTTCTGTAGATTTTCTATCCTCGCTCTTGGTGTTGTGCAGAATATTAATAACTTGAATGAATTCCAATAGTTTTCATTGTTTGAAAACCTAGAAAGTGTTTTGCCACTTTTAACAGAAACAATCGCAGCCTAGATATTATTTCTGATAACCTAATTTGAAAGTAGGTATTGGTACGATTCACTCGCTATAACAATTTTGAAAGTTCCTAGTACTAGTACATCACAAACGTCACTAAATCTGGTTGCTTTTAGTTACCCTTCTTGTAACCGAACAGATTGTACTTACTCTTGTGTAATAAAGCCCTTTACTGTACTCACAGTCTTAGCGGATTCACTTATGACTTGTTATGGTACTTATCTACAAGTCCAGTAAAATATGCATTCAAGACTTATTACGTAAATATTAAATAACTATTACATGTAATAAAGAATGATTTCTGTTTATTACATGAATTCTCTCCATATCTGAAATTGTGGTACATTTTTATTATTTTTATATGGTACGTTGGTACAAGCTGTAAATTATGATGCAAGTACAATAATTATGGTACAGTTGGCAACACTACCCTGGACGGACAAGAATGCGTCTTCCTCACACAATCGCATTCTGTAATAATATCCGTTGTTTATACAATCACTACATCTAGTCAGCCAGGCCATCAGGCCATACTGGTGTATGAGAGTACCACCAACGACCCCATTTTGGGGTGAATAACTCGAAATTATCAATTATTACTATCCCCATTGAATTTAATTAAATCCACGTTTAATTTAAAAAGTTTTTCTACATAGTTTTCATTCTGACAGCCCCAAGTGTAATATGAAATTTTAATTTAACGAATTACTAGATTTCACACTTCCTTTGCCCCTATAGTTTCCCGTCGATTACGGTACTTTGATATGCCAATTTGGCCTGGATGAGTAGATCTAATAACTCTAATTGTTTAGCGAGGTGACTACCATCTAGTAGATTTCCAAGCAATTCCACAATAAAAAATTAGTTTTATTCGTTTTATGTTCGGCGGTTTATTTCAAATTTAAAATTCCATCAACTTCATTTGTGGTAGTTTTTGTATATTATAAAATTATAAAAATAGTATCTGCACGATATAAATACACAGATACGACAGAAAATGTATCTAGATCCAAATACAGTTACAAAATTTTAAAAGTATCTAGATATGTATCCAGATACCATAAAAGTATCTAGATACTGTATCTAGATACTTGTATCTAGATACATTACAACACTGGTCAATTGCAATTAAAAATCGCAACTAAAATTGTTAACTAAATACTATTTATGAAAGTTTTAATTTAAATAAAAAAATACTGTGAAGGTCATTCTAGTATTTTGTAATAGCAGCAGATCACATTTCAATCTTGTCCCAGACTTTTAAACAAACCCTAATAAATAAAAATAGCAATTGAAATATCTTTATGCATGTATGGTAATATTGGGTGCACAAATAAACTTTGTAAACTATTAACAATGTATTATTTGCACAAATAGAAAACGTAATGTCCTAGCTGTAATTACAAATAAAAAACATCTGATTTCTTAAGGGATGTACTATTACTATACAGCAATATCCCGTCTTTTTAATAAATATCAGGTTAATTGTCATAATGAAAATTAATTGTTAATTGTAATGACAATTACAATTAATAATTTAACTAACAATTAATCAATTGTTAATTTCCAGAACAATTAACAATTAATTAATTGTAATCATGCAAAATAAGAAATATTCACAATTAATTAATTTAATTGTCAATTGCAATTAACAATTAAAATTTTAATTGTCAATTGTTAATTTCCAGTAAGATTTAATTTTGCCCAACACTGGCACATACATATAAAACAAGGAATCACTTGTACTGAGATTTTATTTAACAGATTTACTAATTTTTAATAGTTGTAGTAGTTTTCCATTCCAATACATTTTTACACTTACAATAACAAATCTATATGCTATTTACAGCCGTACTTATAGAGACTATTTCATTCATAACGTTATGAACCAATAAGAATACGCACTTTTCCTTAGATACTACGTATTCTAACGGTTATATTGCGGTAACTATGACGAATCGAATATACGAACCTTTGTATAATCGTTGTAATACAAACCTTTGTATATTCACCCGCATGAAATCCAATTCTTAAATTTCAAGATATCCATGAAAACTCCATAACAGTCAAATAATTTATTAGTAAACAACACAATGATCCACAAACCTCATCAGGCTCTATTCACAATGTCTGCAATAATTGTACGTTCAATATAAATAATAAATAAATGTTAAAGTTGTTAGTGTATCTTTTATTCATGAAATAGTCTAGCTGTATACAACTCGACGATCTAAAATACTCGAAACTCGACATATTGCGTAATAAAACACCACTCGTTCTTCGGTCTCGTGGTGTTTCAGGCAATATGTGTTGTATAATCGAGTATTTTCGATCGTCTTGTATAATATATAACTATACGCGTGTAACCTAATAATACATTTATCTCACTAGTATAGGTACGGCTGTAAGTATGTTACACGCATGTAATCTCTCTATAAGTACGGCTGTTAGTCTTTTAATCAAATTAAATGCTATCAAAAACTTAATTAGAATTAATAATAATAATAATAATAATAATAACAACTGTTATCGTTACAAACATTTATGAGTGACTCATTAGCAGTTATATCTAGACCTCTCCCACATTCACATTATTCTTTAATCGTTCTTTTGTTGCTTGCAAATATATCTACTCCAAATATCAGCAAAACACTGCTGCAATCCTTGAGCTTGAGCCCACATTGCAAGAACCTTGTCATCCCCATACCCATCTCTGCCAATGTGGTGATAGTAATATTTCTTCGCACTGGCCCATATTAATTCAGTAGCGTTGAACTTGCAGTAGTATTGTGGAAACAGAAAGGTAAAACTTCACTATTAAATTATTCATTTTTTATAATGTTTTTCTTTTCTGTGCGATTTTAGCCACAGATCAGCCATTCTTAAACATTTCCGGATTCATCTCTCCGTAATCTTGTTTTACCTCTTGTACACAAAAAAAAAGAAATCAATGGCATTGCCATCTAATGGCATTGTCAATGTCCACCATCTTATTTTTCTCTCAAAGCAGTTTAGCAAATTCAGCAACGAGACTGCGGATGCAATGTCTTGTAACCAGTGTTGTAACAGATACATTATTTTGTGTATCGAGATACAGATACAGATACTATCACAAAAAAGTACCTAGATACAGATACAGATGCTTTTGCTGTAAAGTATCTAGATCCAAATACAAAGTCTAACATAATGTATCTAGATACATTTGTAGATACTTGTTTTACTGTAATCACCCCGAAAATAAGAACTTCCTAGTGAATTTTTTGTACCGGTAACAGTTGTTGAACTAAGCATCAATTCCAGGACTAGTCTAGGACAGCAATATTTATTAAAATTTATACATATTAAAAATGGTTAATTATTAAGCAGAAACCAGTATCTAAAGATAAGTGCAGCGCGTATTCAAACCTTTCCATTTTTTAGAATTATTATGTGTTGTTTTCACACTTAACTTACGTTAATATTTTAATAAAAATATAAAATAAATCATTATTAAAGCATTCTAAACATGCTGCTTGTGTAGATTTTCTATCCCCAGTCTTGGTGTTGTGCAGAATATTTAATAACTTGAATTAATTCCAATGGTTTTCATTTTTTTAAAACCAAGAAAATGCTTTACCACTTTAACAGTTCACACTATAATAATTTTGCAAGTTCCTAGTACTATTACACTACAAACGTAGCTAAATCTGGTTGCTTTTAGTTATCCTTCCTGTAACCGAATAGATCTTACTTACTCTTTATCACATTTTCAAAAGCACTTCATTAGGATAGTTCTTAGTTTGAAAGTTCTCAAATTGACTGTTGACAGAAAAAATGGGAGTGTGTAACAAAGCCCTTTACTGTACTCGCAAACTTAGAGGATTCACCTATGGCTTGCCATGGTACTTATCTACAAGTCCAGTAAAATATACATTCCAGACTTGTTACGTAAATATTAAATAACTATTACATGTAATACATTTTTGCAAATAAATATTTGCCCGTCGATTACGGTACTCTCTCTTTGCCAACTTGGCCTGGCTGAATAGATGTAGTAACTCTAATTGTTTAGCGAGGTGACTACCATCTAGTAGATTTCAAAGCAATTCCATAATAAAAAATTAGTTTTATTCGTTTTATGTTCGGCGGCTTATTTCAAATTCCATCAACTTCATTTATGATAGTTTTTGTATAATAAAATCACGAAAATAGTATCTGCACAGTATAGATACACAGATACTACAGAAAATGTATCTAGATCCAAATACAGTTACAAAATTTTAAAAGTATCTAGATATGTATCTAGATACCATAAAAGTATCTAGATACTGTATCTAGATACTTGTATCTAGATACATTACAACACTGCTTGTAACGAGACACTTCTTTAATTAGTTCTGAAAAGAACTGTTGCTTAATATTAGCCAAATACTACAAAACCTTCGAAAAGCATTTATATCAACAAAAAATAACTTCAGAAGATGTTCCGTGTATCAACCAAATCTAATGTTACCTGTGACATCTATTGCAAGTGACTCTGATTATTTTGTATAATTTTCTGGTGTTATATAGTATATTAAGTATCGAGAACAGTAAGGACAGTTTACCGATCGACTTCAATGTATGGCGACTGAGCGAAAGTAGGTATTGCTCTACTTGAGCTGACCCCCACTCCTTTTATGCAAATGACCCGCGATCTAATTAATATTCAAATTAGGCGTGGTCTAATTAAATGCGCGAATTAAATGCGCGAATTAAATTAATTGATCTAATTAAATTAAATTAAATTAATTCACGGTATCATTTACATATCTCATCTTTCATTTACATATATCATTGCTCATATGCATGCGCGTATTAAATTAATTGATCTAATTAAATTAAATTAAATTAGTTCACGGTATCATTTGCATATCTCATCTCTCATTTACATAACTCATTTGTACATCTCACCTCTCTCATTTCTCATATGCATGCTCGAATTAAATTAATTTACGGTATCGTTTGCATATCTCATCTCTCATTTACATTTATCATTTCTCATATGGATGCTCAAATTAAATTAATTCACGGTATCATTAGCATATCTCATCACTCATTTACATTTATCATTTCTCATATGGATGCTCGAATTAAATTAATTCACGGTATCATTTGCATATCTCATCTCTCATTTACATAACTCATTTGTACATCTCACCTCTCTCATTTCTCATATGCATGCTCGAATTAAATTAATTCACGGTATCGTTTGCATATCTCATCTCTCATTTACATTTATCATTTCTCATATGGATGCTCGAATTAAATTAATTCACGGTATCATTTGCATATCTCATCACTCATTTACATTTATCATTTCTCATATGGACGCTCGAATTAAATTAATTCACGGTATCATTAGCATATCTCATCTCTCATTTACATTTATCATTTCTCATATGGATGCTCGAATTAAATTAATTCACGGTATCATTAGCATATCTCATCTCTTATTTACATTTATCATTTCTCATATGGATGCTCGAATTAAATTAATTCACGGTATCATTAGCATATCTCATCTCTCATTTACATTTATCATTTCTCATATGGATGCTCGAATTAAATTAATTCACGGTATCATTAGCATATCTCATCTCGCATTTACATTTATCATTTCTCATATGGATGCTCGAATTAAATTAATTCACGGTATCATTAGCATATCTCATCTCTCATTTATATTTATCATTTCTCGTATGCACTCTCGAATTAAATTAATTCACGGTATCATTTACATATCTCATCTCTCTCATAAATTTATTTTAAAATACTCTTAATATTTTATATATTATTTAATATTTTAAAATAAAATCTTATGTTGTCATTCCTATTTGATATTTAAATATAGATCTATACGTCATATGATTAACATACGTGTAATATAATTAACACGTAGAAACATCTAGGATAATATAACGAGAAAAATTTACCTTCAAGTATACAATGTAATCACCTGTCGGATTATCTCTATTGCATAAAAGTTTATTTAAATGAAACTTTTAAGAATATAGAATATTGTAGAGCATTTATTTTAAAATTCAAAAAACATTCTCTGTAGCTAAAACTGTTTAAGAAGTTACTTTCAAACTAAATGTTTTTGCATGAAAATACGTACAAACTAATTAGTCATGTTGTTTTCGACATTCCTTAAAACTACTTTCAACCATAAATAAACAAAGCGCTCTTACTGAACATTTCAAAGGAATTTAGTGAGTTAGTCATAAAGAAACTTCAAGGAGTCACTTGTTTTGTCAATGTAGATAGATTTGATGTACGCTTCATTAACTTTTTAACCAAGAAACATGATTATACGCCTTATATAAAATTAGAGATAAAAAATTAAACTTATGATACATGGTGAAAATGCAAATATTCAACAATTCTAACCCCAATTTTTCTACTTTTCTAGACGTAATTTAATTTTGAACTGATTTTTAACCTTTTTCGTTATATCTACTACCCTTGTAAACAATTTCTACGTATGCCTTCTTACTGTGTATAATTTTGCCCCATGTAGATATTCGTTGTATCTATAGTAAACTCATATTTTAACGTTATTTTACAATATATCAGCCATTTTCAATGGTTTCGAAATACGTAGATATGTAATAATATACTATATACTCTTGTAGGATATTCATCGTTGAATATAGTAAACTCGTATGATTAATATTAATTTGTAATTATTTTCAGCACCTTCGAAATATATATCTATAACATATGTCATATGTTTGTAATACGTCTTTATAAATTTGAAACTACGTGATTTCCTCTTACAATATCTATAGTTATGAGAACCTTGAAGACTTAACCTGGAGAAATAAAACAGATAAATATTTTACTTTTTATTGAAACTAGTTAACTTATATTCTAACATACAAATATACAACAACAAAATAGAAAAGTATACTTGAGGGTAATAAAGAAGTCCTGGACGCGGTTATCTATAACATATGTCATATGTTTGTAATACGTCTTTATAACTTTGAAACTCTATATGATTTCCTCTTACAATATCTATAGTTATGAGAACCTTGAAGACTTAACCTGGAGAAATAAAACAGATAAATATTTTACTTTTTATTGAAACTAGTTAACTTATATTCTAACATACATATTTGAAACTATACAACTTATATTCTAACATACAAATATACAACAACAAAATAGAAAAGTATACTTGAGGGTAACAAAGAAGTCCTGAACGCGGCTATCTATAACATATGTCATATGTTTTGTAATACGTCTTTATAACTTTGAAACTCTACGTGATTTCCTCTTACAATATCTATAGTTATGAGAACCTTGAAGACTTAACCTGGAGAAATAAAACAGATAAATATTTTACTTTTTATTGAAACTAGTTAACTTATATTCTAACATACATATTTGAAACTATACAACTTATATTCTAACATACAAATATACAACAACAAAATAGAAAAGTATACTTGAGGGTAACAAAGAAGTCCTGAACGCGGCTATCTATAACATATGTCATATGTTTTGTAATACGTCTTTATAACTTTGAAACTCTACGTGATTTCCTCTTACAATATCTATAGTTATGAGAACCTTGAAGACTTAACCTGGAGAAATAAAACAGATAAATATTTTACTTTTTATTGAAACTAGTTAACTTAAATTCTAACATACATATTTGAAACTAGATAACTTATATTCTAACATACAAATATACAACAACAAAATAGAAAAGTATACTTGAGGATAACATTTTGTATAACCATTATTTTTTGTTCTATAATACCTTCTTTTTTAAGCTCAGAAATAATTGAAATAATCTTATCCTAGTTTTCTAAACTACTGCTACCCCTCTTTTTTAAGGAATACAGTAGACAAAGCCTGTCGACAACTTGATTCCAATACGGCGTTTTGCTTTTCGAATTTGAAATTGGTAGCTTGAGGTTAGAGCCTACGAATACATTTTTAGGATAGAACTTAGGGAGCAGAGTAAGTACAAAACAACATACTTTCGCTTTATAACTTTGAAACTCTACGTGATTTCCTCTTACAATATCTATAGTTATGAGAACCTTGAAGACTTAACCTGGAGAAATAAAACAGATAAATATTTTACTTTTTATTGAAACTAGATAACTTATATTCTAACATACAAATATACAACAACAAAATAGAAAAGTATACTTGAGGGTAACATTTTGTATAACCATTATCTTTTATTCTATAATACCTTCTTCTTTAAGCTCAGAAATAATTGAAATAATCTCATCCTAGTTTTCTAAACTACTGCTACCCTTCTGTTTTAAGGTATACAGTAGACGAAGCCTGTCGACAACTTGATTCCAATACGGCGTTTTGTTTTTGGAATTTGAAATTGGTAGCTTGAGGTTAGAGCCTACGAATACATTTTTAGTACAGAATGTAGGGAGCAGAGTAAGTACAAAACAACATACTTTCATACAAGAACGTTTATTGATACGAGTAGTTTCGACGTTACTTAAAACATAATATATAACTTATATATAATATCTATTAAAATAGTACATTTCGTATACACTAATAATGGTACTACATACCCGACTATAAAGTAAACATGGTAAGTATAACAGCAGTTTAAAAGAATAGATAGTATAAATATAACTATATCTAATTATTTTGTACTGATATAAAAAGCCGCGGATCGACTGATGTTACGGGCCTCATGTAGTAATAATATCTGTATATAGTTTTCAAAATAATTTTTTCTTTATATAGTTTAATAATGTTTGTATATTCTTCACCATGTATTTATATTAATCGTATGTAATAGATGTAATAGTTTAAACAATACCTTCTGACGCATCCAATCAGGCTTCATTTTGATTAACTTTTTTGGGGAGACTCAAATCTGTTATTCTTTATAAATTAGGTTTAATAATCTTCTCATATTTCCAACGTTTAACACCTATTAATTTACCGCTAATTTTCTAGTTTCTAGACGTAATGTAGTTTTAAACAGATTTTAGCCTTTTTCGTTATATCTACTACCCTTGTTATTTCTACATAGGTGTTCTTATTGTTTATGCAACATATAGACATTCGTCATCATATTTAAACGTTATTTTACAATATATCATACATTTTCAATAGCTTCGAAATACGCAGATATGTAATAATATACTAATATACTCTTGTAGGATATTCATCGTATCTATAGTAATGAGTTGTTACCGGCTCTTTAACAAGCGTATGATATAATTCTCTAATTTTCTAGTTTCTAGACATAATGTACTTTTGAACAGATTTTAGCCTTTTCGCTATATCTACTGCCTTGTAAACTATTTCTACATATGTATTCTTATTGTTTATGCATCATATAGATATTCGTCGCCATATTTAAACGTTATTTTACAATATATCATACATTTTCAATAGCTTCGAAATACGCAGATATGTAATAATATACTATATACTCTTGTAGGATATTCATCGTATCTATAGTAAACTCTTATGATTAATAATAATCTGTAACCATTTTTGATACCTTCGAAATATAAGTCTATAACATATGTTTGTAATACGTCTTTATAACTTTGAAACACAGGGTAGTTACCTCTTGCAATATTTACAGTTATGAGAACCCTGAAGACTTAACCTGGAGAAATAAATCAGATAAATATTTTACTTTTATTGAAACGATAACTTTGCATACTAATATATGAAAATAATATAATGTATATCGCCTGATAAATAAAATTGAAATTATTCTTATTCTTTTACAATGAAATGTGTTTTGAAAAAACACGATGAAACGTTATGTATATTAATGCAGGAGTTCTGTTAATGCATTCGTTATTTAGAAATTCACTTATAAGTACACTATCTATTTAGCTGATTTAATAAAAATTTCGTTATTTTTAAAATTCCTAACGAGGGACCTACTGATAAGCGTTATATTATACCAGGTACGTATGATACTCTACTGCTGATTGCATACCTGATAAACGCAAGTAGGGAAGGAATGGGGTTTCTGTACCTCCCCCCACTACTTTCTGCTTTCTGCCAAGGTCAACCTTCAAGGCTAAATTTTCTGGCGGTTAAAGGTCAAGGCTTCTCTGACGTTTGATTGAGAACTTGATTGAACTAAGGTTAGCGCTTCAAGGTTAAGACTTTCTGCTAAGGCTTCTCTAATTTTAAGGTTTAGGTTTTATAAAAAATGTTGTAGATCAAAACAATGAAACAATTTATTAGTTGTTTATTAGATTGCTTAAACAATATCTCGTAAACAATTAAATACATAACAATTATTAATTAAGTTGGTTCTATTACATTAAGTTGAAACCAATCTTCTAACGGTTCACTCACATAATGCGGATTTGTTGTTATGGTGTGCGAAATGTCCACCATTGCTCCATTTATTATCAGTGTTCCACTAACTACGAAAGTGACTTCTGCAAGTAATTCAACATGTTTATTAAGAACATCTTCGTTCTCAACGGTTTTTAAAAATCGAGGAAACTGCCGTAGTAATTGTTCTCGCACCTCCTCCATACCTTGGATCACGTTGTCGTTCATACTTAACTTTCACAACAGACGAATTTGAAATTAAACCGATAAATGGTTAGGTACACAATAAGGGAAAGTAAAGTAATAACTGCGAATAGAACTGTTATTGTTGTTGCTATTATACAGGAGCTCAAGGGGGGATCGGGAATGTGACAAATGGTAGGATCACGATTAGTCCAGAGAGATTGCCAATTTGATTCAATAGAGTAATTAGGATAACTATATTTAATTTTGAAGGAAGAAGGTTGAGAAACGTTGCGTAGGGATATGATGTATACGTTAACACCGTGAAGAATATTGCTGGTCAATGCGTATCTCGTAGGATCTCGAGAAAACACAATGGACCCAGAAACAGATTCCGATGGTTGAGCAACATACAGAATACAGTCGTACACCGCACTAAGCACCACCAACAACTTAACAGGTAACACTGGCATTGTATTAGGATCGATTGAGATATAAGCTCTACGTAAGAATAACGTAAAGATCTCCCACTCCAAACGGTAACCTTGAACCATACCCCCCCCCCTCACATCAATAACCCTGATACCTCAATTAACCTTGAAACTCCCCCACTAATCAATAAGGGTCTATATAAACTGGATGGTATTGGTATGGGTTAGTTGTGTTATAATGGATTTGTTAAAGAAAGCATTTGAAACTGTAAAGAACGTTCCGATAGAGTTCAAAGATCCGACTCCAGAATTATCCCGAGATGGTTACGAACACTCCATCATCCAACCATCCATCTAATGTCATCGAACGGTTGCTACATTCAAAATCCATTGCTTTACGCTACAACGCATTATTTAAACAAATCAAGATGTAAACTACTCAGCATCGGTCTCTGCCCTATAGAGTTAACACCAGAAGTGAGATTGTTGGGATTGAAAAACGACTACATTAAATTTAACCTGGAAGAATGGGAGAACTTCGAAAATAATCACGCAATTATCAAACATTTCTTACATAGTTATGACTACTATGCACCGATACCCCTTCTCTACAAGACGATTACGTTTAAAAATGTACAAGATAAGAGAACTATGAGAATTCAGGATCGTCGTGACAACACCAAAGTATGGTTAGGAGTCGAAAGTGTAGTTAAGTTAATGGAACTACTTACAATGGTCAAGTCACGATTGAAGCTGTTAGAAGAAGAAAAATTCATAGACTTTTATCGAACTTTGGTAAAAGGTCTTGCCGAAGCAGAAGGGGATGTGTATGAGAATTTGAAACAAGTTTTAACTTCCTTACCAACGAGTGGAAATGTCATAAGCGGTTTAGAGCTATTAGCAGTTCAGTCCGATAGAATTGCGAACGATGTTAAGGGTTATGTGTTATAATATCATGGACAAGCTAAAGAAAAAGGTGACTTTCAATGAAACGAATAATTCCGTACGGTATATGGTAGTGTGGGAATATGCTCACAGGCAAGCGCGAAGATCGATGTGGATGAATGCCGCTTTAGATCGGTATAGATTTCAAAGACGTATAGAGAATTGTGGTCGAGTGTTAAATAATATTTTAAGTGAAGAGCACAGACATTTTATTTACCTTGAACGCTTTAGTACTTAAGTTTTGTATTCTTATAAACTATAATACGTAAACAACAAATAAAATATTTAAAAAAAATATATGCATTTTATTAAACATTACTTCATTATAAATTCATTATATAACCAATAAACATTAGATAAAGCACATACACATAGATTTTTATTATGATAGAAACATGATACTTCATTAACTTCCGGTAATGCTGGATGTTCTGGAAATTCAACAATTGACGTTGAAAGATATTTTTGTAAGAATTCCCTTTTTTCACGCCCTTTTACATAAATCACTTCAGCTGATGTCGTCGCGTACCGAAGAATGTCTGGAAACATGAACGCTGGAGTCTCGCCTTTAGACCAAGCAATGCAGTGGTGATTCTTTATTAACCAATGTGCTTGTTTTCGGAGTTCTGCAGATAACGTTGGAAATGGAAAAGGTGGTTTAAATACATAATGAGCTATTTTACAACCATCGTAAATAGCTAACTCTTTAGGCAAAAACTTGTTGTTAGCAATCTTAAAGCCTTGAATGTCTACTACAAGACGCATAGCGGGAGCGGCTAACTAAACGAGGTTCAAAATCTTCATTTTCATATATGTAATAATTCGACAATCGTCGTAAGTAGTCGTTTACAGTTGTCGTACTTGCTTTGTCAGTGCATTATACGTAAACATACGATCATGCAAAATTAGACAATATGCAGTAGTACTAGCGGTAATGCTTTTATGAGTTTCGAAAGTAACTCGAAGAACGACAGCTTTCCCGAGCAAGGAATCTTTCTGTCGAGAACAGTCGATGACGATTAGCGGTGCAATGGCTTTAAATTTCGATGGAATTAGAATGGGCTCGTTTGGTTTGTCATAGTAAGATCGTTGGAAATTGGCATACATTTCATACAAGGTAGCAAAACGGTTCTCATCATAATTAATATTCAACTGATCGTATGGATATCTTTCAGTATTTAAAAATACGGTCACATTTTGTATATCACAAGGATCGAATACACTCATATCTTTCTGTAACTGTCCATCGCGATTAGTATGAAAACCTAGGATAATGTAACGAGGTGTTTCTAGACTGGTGGATGTTTTAATAGACCAACTATGTTTATCGGTTTGTGGTATAGCTGGATAGATATGCGTTTCCCAACTTCTAAACGCCACCTTAGTATCAATATTTTTTCCGATGTATTTTGTCAATGATAATTCTTCTGCTAGCCCTGGTTGAATATGGGGAACTTTCCAATATATTTTTTTCAAGCTAACTTTAAGTTTTTCATTAGCATCCGTGGATATTATAGCATCAATATCGGAATTGCTTCGAATTAAAACCAATTCTTGACGAATGTTCATAATAATTTTTCCATAGTCTTCAAAAATTCCCAATAGCATTGGCAGAGGTATACAGGCGTTAAAATGACCTTTGCTATCCATCACAGTGCTATTGCCTTCAGGAAACCATCCAGCATTTTGTAACTTGACACTATCGCTTGCGTTGTAGGAAAGGTAGCCTTTCATGGTAGACGTGAGTCCCACTTTCGTTACAGAATCCACCACAACACCATTCATTTCATAGCGAATATCACTAAACAGATATGAAATTCCGTTGTTAATAAGTTTAGCCTTAGTAGATGGGGCACCATCTTCTTTCAGTAACGTGCCTTCTACGTACAGATAACTGCGAGAGGGTAATGTGGACATGTCTTCTTGAATCGGTATTCGAATTTCGTCATTGTTTTCAAAACGAGTTGTATAGGGTTGATGGGTGTGGAATTCGGCACCTACAATCGAATTATCGACGAAAACTTTTTCGTTCACATTTAGTATACTCATTGTAGAACAGTAAAACCGAGACGTTGTAAAAATAAGCGGTTGCGCTGTGTCACTTGATCGGCTAGCGATTGCGAACTAACCTGTTTTTGGTGACAAGTTTTTTTATAATCCGAGCGAACAGTACAAGCAGTATTATACTTGAACACCATCGCTAATGCTCTTCAGATGCAGTCCTATCGTCACGGTTTCTCCACGAAAATTAACCAGGTCACCATCTTGATCAACTATTTTAAGGGTAATGTTGGTAATTGTATTGACGTTGATTGGTAAGTAGGGTACATGGTCAGGCGCTTCAATTATTTTGAATCCAGCAGGAACATTCGGGAAAAATTGATGTATGACATGTTCTATTTACGTAATTACCAGTGGTAATATTACACGTTATAAGTAACGAGTTGACTTTAATAATGTTAATAGGAACATCGGATTCGTGATGTTCATTTTTTTTCAACTTCAACGGCTTAAATTCTAATAAGGGTCCAATAGAGTGTTTAACCGAAAAGTCTATGACTTCGTCAGCTCGTATCATTGTTTTTAAAGTATTGTGATTTGGCTCTATGGACACAGTTATAGAATTTAATTGAGAATTAATGTAAGCTGCTATATCGGCTATTTCATAAGATCCGGTGGGTATATGTATAGCTTTCTGTCCAATTTTAAACACATTATTTTCCTGAGTAACGTTCGGAATGCTATTAAACGTTTCGAAATTGGTCAATCCCATAACCCATTCTTTGGTCGTATCTAAATATATTGGCGGATTAAAATCAGAGCTTAATACGGAACTCTTATCGGATAAGATGAAGGTCAACGACATGTCGGAAGTCCAATGCAGACTGTAAACTTTTATCGAGCGTTATCATATAAAAAGTGTAGCACCAAGTGTCCACAATTGAATGAGTTGAGCTTTTGAAAAGAATCATAATTATATTGAATAACGTTTCCACCATCGTCACTCTTAAAGTAATGAACAAGTTCTAGTGGAGGTTTCATCTGACCAATACTGTCAAAGTACAAAATTTGTCTACCACGTTTTATATACGATGTCCAATGCGCTCCCTCTCCTTCCCCACTATCTAAATTTACAATACCGGTTTCGTTTTTATGGATTGGTTGAGGCAGTTCATTTCGCATAAATATACCTCTAAAACAGGGAATATTTAATTTATGAATATACTTGGAAAGATCGACATTGGTCAACGCACGGCGTGGTAGTTTCAACGGTAGTTTTTTGAACGTAAATATAGTCCCAATCCAGTTTTGTATGGTTTCAAATATAAACCTTTCCCTATAGAAGCGGCTTCCATAGCCTTATTGTGTCGGCGTGTTTCTTCTAGGGTCTCCTTAGCCGCCTTGGCTTCGTTAACGGCTTTTGCAACTGCGCTGCCCCACCATCCAGCGAGCCCATAGCTCCCAAAGCAGCAAATAAGGGAATGAGGGGCAGTATACCTCCTTTTTTGGGGATGGGTATAATTCGTGATCGAGGATTGACAATACGTTTTCGTTTCAAAGCTGACAGTGCAAGTCGAGCAGAGCGTTTTAAAGAGAACTTTTTTACTTTACCACCAATATGCTTTCTGGCAATGGCAACAGCTTTGTTAAACGTAAGGAAACCTCGTTTCATCGCTGAAGACCGTTTCTTTTTTTTAATCCCCATACCCAACTTCATTTTTCCCTTCATAATACCAGCTACGGTAAGGGCTGCGGCTCTTTCTCCAAACGTAGCGTCTTTAGAACGAAACCTCTCCCACGCTCTGTGTCTTAGGATTTGGTCCGCTTTATGACGTTCACTCACTTTATTGGACTGGGTGTAGGCTATGTCGTGTTGTTTACATGCGTCGTCTAATGGATTGATACCGTGATCTCCACGAGCAAGTCGTTCTCGCAATCGAGTGCCAGGTCCGCAGTAGTTATATCCAGGTAAATGCAATTCCACCGGTAACTTATTGATGAGAGTGTTGATAACACCTTTGCCTTTACGAGTTGATGAAGGAGTTGTAGATTGTCGAGGAGTATGTTTCATAGCACTTACCCCTAAGACCGGAGAAGAGTGACTGGAAGTTCGCTTCTAGGTGTTGTAATATATATGCTAAACTCACATAGGATCTATCACAACGTTGTTCGTCATGGAACAGCTAAAGTTAGTGAGACAGAGAGATCGATTATCAGTTATAAATCGTGATACTTGTTCAGCAACACCGGCAGTTTTTAAGCACAGTGTATTATTGGGAGCAGGATGCAAGCGAGGACTAATCGTAGGTAGTTCCGGCTGCGGTAAAACCAACCTAATGGTTAGTTTATTGGAACATCCCAACGGTTTACGCTTCGCAAACGTATATGTGTACAGTAAATCGTTGTATCAACCCAAATATATATTTGCGTGATCTGTTTAAATCGTTACCCGTGGTATATTTCGAATACGACTCCTGCGAAACTATACTACCACCCACGGATGCAAGAACAAACTCTGTAATTATCTTCGACGATGTGGTCTGCGATAGTCAGAGCACTATAAGAGACTATTTCTGTTTTGGAAGACATAAAAATATCGATTGTTTTTATTTATGTCAGACATATTCCGCAATTCCAAAACAACTCATCCGGGATAACGCAAACTTCATCATTATTTTTAAGCAAGATAACACTAATTTAAAACATATCTTTAATGATCATGTCAGCGAGGATATGACGTTTGAGAAGTTTAAGCAGCTCTGCATGCAGTGTTGGAATGAGAAATATGGTTTTGTAGTTGTTGACAAAGAGTCTCAACTTAACGAGGGACGCTATCGTAAAGGGTTCGATGCCTACTTCACCATAAATATCGGAGGCATTAACTAACAGCATTAGTAACCATGGATAAGCGTATGGTTGAAGACCTGGTTAAGGCACGACACAATGTCAAACAGAAATATCAAAGTCTTAAATCCGAAATCGCACGCTCTGATGTAGAACTTCAACGTCGCTATAAGCCCATCACACAACCTTTGCGAGAATTTATAACGGGTGTTAAAATCGAACTCCTAACTCCAAAAGAGGAACCCATAAAGGAAGAGGTTCCCTCATTTTTTCCACTCTCAACTCCAGTATCACGATCTCTACGTATATCTCAGGTAATGCAAACACCACATAGGGCCGCCAGATTGCATGCTGTAAGCACAGAACCATCCAGCATCGAACCAGTAGACGGGGAAGCTTCCGGGACACCTACGTTAGAACAACTCCAAGCCGAACTCGCTACCGCCGGAACTAGTAGAGAATTACAGGCTTATATAGATGCTACCTTTAGTGGGCGAGCAAAACGATACATGGAGAAAATGTTTACGGATACGAAAAACGAGTTCGATTATCTATACGGAGTACGATTCCTTCCGGAGAAACAGGAATATTTTATTGGCGACTCAGAATTCGGTTTTGATGACGAAAATATGCTCATTACGAAACCTAATGGTAAAACATTTACGTATGAAGGTACGCGCGGTTTATACGAATTAGTATTTAAAAAGAAACCTCTCGGATATTTGCAAGCGGATTTAAAAAGCTACAAAGATCTTTTACGAACCAACGCAGTCCGTAGAAATTATCTACATGATGCACCTTTGTTAGGAACCGGAACCAAATATTCCACAATTATCAAACCCCTTTTAACTACACCTGGTGAAAAGGTAAGAAGTTTTTCTACTTCAACACCGGTGACGCGATCCAAAACGGGGGCATTAGCCAAAAAACGGGGAGCTGGACCAATCCGCGTGCTAAGTTACAATAATAAAAAGGTAGAATTCGTACCATGGAAAGATTCAAATAAATTGATAGGAAGGTTGAGACTTCTTCTAAGCTCGAAATCGGCCGGTCATACCGGTCACACTAATGAAATCATTTACATTATTGATGAGTATTGCGAGCAGCTAAAATAATAGCATAAAGCATCAACATGTTTAACACCTTGTTATTGTATCGTTGTCACTAGTAGAATCATGTCATTAAATAAATTCGGTAAACATCTTCAGAAAACCCCTGTCCAAGTGAAACTTGACACTCATTCCAAAGTGTATCTTTTAGAAGATATACAAAATGTAAGGTACACAACAATGATGTATATGTGGGCGGACTCCGAGTCTGGGTCGAGCGAACCTACTATTGCCGACCTAACGAAATATTACAATTTGAAAGGTAGCAACAGTAAACGGGAATACACAATACCGTTTACAGAAGGGATTGTACAAGCAGTTTGCAGCTCACTACCATGCATTATGTATGTAAACGGTATTCTAGTTGGTGCTGCTGCCAACTTAATTGGGAGACGATTGAGAAATGGCGATAAGATTAAGGCAAAAATTAAGTCGCTAGATCCGTCTGCAATCGCCCCATTTTACTTCGAAGCTCTTATTAGTCATTCATATCATCATATATCATCATTACCTCAAAACGATGACTCTGGATAAGTTCGGTAAACATCTTCACAAATCTCCTGTCCGAGTTAAACTCGACGCTCGTGCAAAAGTATTCCTTTTAGAAGACGTGTTTGATTTGCACTACGAGACAATGTTGTATATGATGGGAATATACAATCATGAAAACGGTTATGCACTTTTGAACTCCGCCAACTTCGAGTATGTCGTTCCTCTAACAAAAGGTAGCATTAAACAAATCAAATACTATCCCACAGATGCGCAAATCTTTTTAAACGATAAGTTATACGATGCTGAATCACTTATCGGAGTGTCATTGAAGAAAGGGGATAAGTTTAAGGTGAAGAAGCCTGGATCAAAGGACATATTTATTTTTGAAGCCGTTATTAGTGTTCCAGCATTTTCCCAATGAGCATAAAACGCCAAATAATTGAGGAGCTGCATAAACCAGCTCGCAAACGATTTCGAAGAAGACGAATAATAGTAAAGGGATTATATGATTTATATATGGCGGATCTTGTGGAAATGATACCGTATGCCAAGACCAATAAAGGATTTCGATATATTTTGGTATTGTTAAATATGTTTAGCAAAAAGGTATGGGCATGTCCTATTAAACGCAAAACCGGAGAAGAGGTAACGCAAGGAATGAAGAAGCTATTACGGTCTGCTGGGGATCCTCCACGAAATTTACAAACAGATATAAGAAAGGAATTTTACAACACACACTTTCGCAAGTTAATGCAAAGTCTGAACATAAATCATTACAGTACGTTTTCCAGTATGAAAGCAAGTCCGGTGGAACGCGTAAACCGAACTCTCAAAAACAAGATGTGGAAGGAATTTTCCATGCAAGGATCCTATAAGTGGCTGCAGTTGTTGCCTCAGGTAATTGCAAAGTACAACTCAACAGTACATCGAACCACTGGATTCAAACCTATTGACGTCAGACAGAAAAACTCAAAAAAAATTTTACAGACAGCCTTCAAGTTTCCAAAGACTGTTGACCCGCAACTTCCTAAATTCAAAATTGGTGATCACGTGCGAATCAGTAAGCACCGGGAAGCTTTCGCAAAAGGCTACACTCCAAGCTGAAGTACGGAAATTTTTAAGATTAAAAACGTTCGACTAACAAATCCTACAACTTATATTTTGGAAGATGTCAAAGGTGAGGAAATCCGTGGAGGATTCTACAATGAAGAACTGCAAAAAGCGAAGTTTAAAGACACTTATTTAGTGGAGAAAATTTTACAAAAAAAGGCAAATCGAGTATTAGTCAAATGGTTAGGATTCGATAAAACACATAATTCTTGGATTCTCAAACGTGATAGTATTATTTAGAGCATTTTGTAACGTTATAGCATAAAACTAAATAGCAATTAGCTTCTAGGCATATTATTACTTATTACTCGAAATGTAATGCATAACCAAATAAAGATTCTTTTTTTAACATTTTATGACTTATTATTTCAAGTTAGTTATTCCATAAGGAAAGAACAATACAAATACCAAAAATAATACTTTTATTGTATATTATACATATAAATGTTAATTTCTCCATAAGGAAAGAACAATACACATAGCAAAAGGTAAACACATTTATTACACAGAAACAAACTATACATAATAAACTACACATTTATATACATTCACAAATTCAAAAACTTACATATAGAACTAAAAAGATAATTTAACGCTCTACATACATATTTATAAATTTATATACTATAATTACAAATCATCGACTATTGCTTCCATCAAATTAATTAGTTTATCTAAATTTGATTTTTGAATATCATTTTCAATGATTTCCATTAATAAATCTAAATCATCATTTTTTGCTAAAATCTCGTGATGCATTTATTGCACAGAACTAAACTATACATAATAAACTACATATTTATATACATTTATAAACATACCATGGATTCACAAATTCCAAACATTTAGTTATGTAAAGATAATTTAACGTTTTACGTACATATTTATAAATTTATATACTATAATTACAAATCATCGACTATTGCTTCCATCAAATTAATTAGTTTATCTAAATTTGATTTTTAATCTAATTTGATTAATTTGATTAATAAATCTAAATCATCATTTTTTGCTAAAATCTCGTGATGACCCCAAGCTAATGTTTTAGTTGTTCCCGGTATAAGAAACCGCTTATCGTCGTGAGAAGATAAAGCTACTTTATTTCGCATTTCTGTATACACGTTATGCATATCCGACTTAAAAACGTACATTTTGCAAAATATTGTTTTTACTTGATTAGTAGCAACCGCTTCATAGTCGCTTTCGTTCAAAACTGTTTTTATAACGTTTTTTCTTACACCTTTCGCTTTCTTATGTAACTCCCCCGCGACGTTGACACAATAGGCTTTAGCACTGGCTCCGAAATAGCTTTTGATGGGAACACCTTTATATTCATCTTTCATTGCACCTAAAACGGATTCGTTGACGGGAATTCCATGTGGGTTATCATTAGCTAAATTTTTTGTATCAAATAGTTCAATATGTGCTTTAATATCATTATAAAAATTATCAGTACGAATTTCAATCACTAACGAATCCGTGTCGGTATACAATAAAGAAACATTATCTCCATACTTTGGTTTCAAGAATTCATAGAAAAATTTATAAATAACCGTTTTCAACATATCCAAAATACTAAAACCAACATAGACCGGCTTATCATAACAGATCGATAATCTTTCCATATCAATCGCTACCAGATTTTTCGAAAAAATGGTCACACTTTTACAATTAGGTCTAGCGATGTATGTTTCCGCACCCGGTTTTTTCCCGATTTTTTCAAAATGCGATAGAAGTTTGATATCAATCCGATTTTCAACGTTTTCCATAGTCTTTCCAAATACACTGTTAACCATCAATTTAAAAAAGCCTTCTCGAATGAATTGGTTGCCTTATTACGTAAAGAGGTGTTTAGATCAATATACGGTCTTAACCAAGGTGATTGATTAAATTTTAAAACTCTGTAAATTTTTTCAAAATCAATCCATGATCGAGACATTGTTTTAAGTTTCGATAATGAATCACATATCTTTCCTTATCATACAAATTTGGAATAAATTTTTTTTGTTTTGCTTTTGGAATCGACGGAATTAATGCCTCAGGCATAAAGGGAAGATCATTATGCAAGGAGTGCAAATGCTTCGGGTATTTAACATCCACTTCCAGAACGAACCCTTGAGGAGATTCATCGGGAATGTTAAACACATCGAACTGCTCGATTTCATCATTCGATAACCAAGTAAAATTACTTCGAGGCAGATATTGACACATAGCCCAACCGTATAAATTTGTAGCATCCAAGTACATTATGAAAGATGTAGGTTTCTTCAGATCATAATTTGGAATAAATCGATTGTTTGCAAAACTTTTTCTACCACAACACATACTAACTCCTCCTCAAATTCCTTTACTGAAGAAATGTAACATGCCAACATCTGTTAAAAGTTCTAATTCAACTTGAGTACGTCTAAGCATAGCGTCCCACGCCAAACTTGGGGAAGTATAATATTGGCATGGGTCAAGACCGTAATGGTGAAAGCAAACGGATCTAAAGTTTTCAAAAATGTCAGCTAATAGCAGTACATCCGCAGTTAAATAAACGTCCGAATAATCTCCTAAAGTTTTGCATTGAAATAAATTCCACACTTCACAAGCGCGATTGTACTCGTCTTCAGACACGGTCGTTCCTCGTAACTTATCAACGAATTCGTTGCGGGGCGGTAATCGTGGCTCATTCAATTTGGAAAAGTCATCTATATAAGAATACGGGAAAATACCTTTCCTGTGCATACATCTAAATTCTTCATTCAGACCAAACTGCTTTCTAATTTCCTTACACTGATTATCCGATAAATTTTTAGCCAATTTTTCAAGAGAGTCATCCATAAATTTAAACTATCCAAAAATCGTAAACGTACAAATACCTTTTCCGAGGTCCCCCTATCATTAACAATATCATCAACCAATAGCAATTTCGAGAAAGACACGTATTTTTTTTATTTTGAGCAATTACTTCCAGCTTTTCTTGTTCTAAAGCTAATTGTTTAATAAATAAGTGAGAATCATAACCAGACAAATTATGAAAGAATACAGGTACAAAATTAGGTAATTGAAAATTGAGATTACACTCATTGTGTGCAGCATTACGAAAACAACCGGTTAAATGACAATGATCTTTCACTTTAACCTCACCTTTTTCAAACCTATTATTACAAATATGACAGACGGTGGCCGCCTCAAAAGCTCTTTCTTCACTAGGTGTTAAAGCGTTCATAGGTTTAGGTATTTTTAAATAATTTTGATACAGCTCTTTCACATCAGTATCTAATTTAGTAACAAATCGTCGAGCTGCATCGGGCCCTCGGTAAATCTCCAATTTTGAAAGCGATTCATCAAATGAGCATTTAATGTAGTAAGCAAACGAATGAGGTTCATGCTCCTGCACACGAATAGTAAACGGTTTTTCGGAATCCGGTTCTACACTAGATATTGGGGTCAAAACAGATTCAAAATCAGCGTAAATCACAAAAGGCACTTTTAATTGCTTCTGATAATTTTGAAATTTCAATACATTTTGAGGTACTTGTTTACCTATTCTGTCTTTAACCAATTTGGTAGTCGGTATTTTAGAAGTCACATAATTACAATCGTGCTGGGTATGACTGTAAGCAACCATCACATAAATGTTTTGCAGCTTTATGACCAGATACTTGCTTAGATAATAATCTACTAAAGTTTTTAATGTATGTATAATGGGCTTCGCCATTATCATTAACAATTAGTAAAAGATTCACATGATTTATTTTTTTCAATTTACTGTAATAAAGAGATCCAACAACCTCATTCTGCTTACGATTATTTTTAAAAACTTCTTGCAGAGTATAAACGTTTATTGAGATATCGTTCTTAATAGATAAGAAATATGGTATATCTTTTAACGTTACCGGAAATTGTACACCATCTAAATTAAGAACAGTTGCTGGATCTGGATACGATGAACATTGGTGTGCCACTCCTTTCGGTGCAACGAGGGCAGACACGATGCTCCAAGCGAAACACCGATCATCATCATTCTGCACGTTGATCACAGCTTTTTTTCTTTGGATGTCTAGAGGTAAATGTAGAAAAGAAGAGGCTCTTAAAGGATTGTATTTAGAGATGTTAACCTCCAAGAACAAACATCTCACTAAAGTCCAACCTAAACAGAATGGAAAACGTATTAGAGCACGAATTTCTAGCATTTTGATGAAATCAACCATTCCTGCTATTAATAAATACACTCACCACTATCTCTTTTTTTCGAATTCCGTCGCTTTTTGGTCGATGATGGTGACAGCATTAGCATAGAACTCCTCTACATTGGACCCCTCGGTGATAACAGCATTTCGAGTTTGAAATGATTTAACATCATCCAATCCTTTACTTTCCAAAATATAGTAACCGAAATACTCCATATTTACTTTAATCGCTGTATGTTTAGCAACCTCTCTACTTATCAAAGGTAATACTTTCGGTCGCAATTCGCCCAGAAATTCTTTTACATCCACCGAATGTTGTTGGGGTGAAACCCGATAACTCACGATTCGAGATTTGAAGGCTGATCTGATACTGGATACATCTTGATCATTATCGCTGACCTGACACGCTCTATCACGATGTCTGTTGCTACGTAAATGTCCAAGGTAGCACGATCGTTGGACGTGCAGATCGCATATGTCACAGAACACCATGGGATCTATAAACAAACACAAAAATTTAAAAATTTTATTACATAAATAGAAAAGAAATATTACCATTCCTTCTCTGTCGTTTATGCGGTGGCGAAATTTGATCATGACAAGCCTCTCTACGATGGCGGTTTAAATTATCCACCCTGCTGAAGCTTGGTGAACAACGATCACATTGAACCATTTTATCAACTAGATGTACACAGACAACTAGCAATTTAAAACTAAGACTAATGCGAAGACCATATTACATTTATAAGAGGAACTCGAGATAGGGTAAAGGAAATTAAGAAAGGATCACACTCATGTTCGTGAACCAGACTGGATGAGTCGCCTACGGATTTCTTTTTCACACAATAATTTCAAATGTTTATCCATTAACAACTCATCGAGCCTAGCTAACTCCGCAACCATCCGTACTCTCGCAGCTTTTAACTCAACTATTTCTTTCTCTCTTTCATTCACACATTTACAAGCCTGCTCAACCCGATCTGCAACTTCCATGAGGACGTTATCGAAACCATCAGCGAACTCCTCAAGAGGAGGCAGATCTGATTGATGACTCACATCACTTTCATCATTCTGCTCTGGTTCAGGAGCATATTGAATTGGTTGGTGCATGAACGATGTCCCTGGAAGTTGAAACTCAGAACGTGTCCGGAATCCAACCAGTTCAATAGCCTCTGTAACAGAAGGACCTGGAGCATCTTCAAGCAATCGAAGAAGTTCCGGAGTAGAAGTACTACCGACTTTTTCAGCGGGGTGCTTCGTAGTGGATAGATCATTCACCCCCACACTTTCAACCTGATTTGCTACAGCTTCCACTCCACAATCATCTGAACTATTTGGAAGCTGTAGCATAATTTCATCTACTACCCGTTACAAAACATGCAAATTTTCCTCATTCAAATCATAATCAATTATTGGACTCAAAACATTTACCTGATTCACATCAGTAAGCTCTAAATCACTCCGATCGATAAGGCAATCAAAGTTAAGGGTGTCCTCATCGACCAAGGGAGAAATGGAAGCAGTCCACATATTCTCACCCCAAGCACGAGATGCGTCGAAATTATCGCATAGGGAGCTCCTAAACGAATCATTGTAGCTACCGCTACCGTTGTTGAGACCATCGTTGCCGAGGGTCTCAACATTGCTATCCACATTTGACGCACTAAGTACTTGGTCACAAACATACAAACTTTCAGAAGGTCTCGTGAGAAGATTTAAAAGAATCGGCGCGGATGAAGGTTCTGGAGAACACAAGTCCACTGTTTCAATGAAATTCTCGCGAGGTTTAATTAAGATATTTTGTAAAATATTCACACGGGACCTTTCGAAAGTATTAATTTTAGAAGGACCAGCTGTATCATCTACAGCTGAACGTTTCAACGAAATATTTGGTCTTAACGAGCACACTGTTTTAGACATTTCACTCGACATTTTAGGATGTGTAATGTAAGGGTGAATAATGTAACTTACGTGCGATTAGCAAATGGTCCAATAAAGTGTTGGAGTGGTCATATAAATAAACTAAGCAAAGCTGACAAATGCGGGAATTTACAACCGTTCAAACACCTGTACAAGCAACTGCACTACAAAGTTAAAACTCTCACGGTTTACTCTCTCGGTGTTCTTTCAACCCTTATATGTAAAACATAAAAATTTACTTAACTTCCCGCTTGGTTAATTGTACAGTAAGAATTTATAAGCTCTCACGGTTGTCTTTTTTCAAATGACTGATTAAAAAACCCTTGTAAAACACACAAGTTCACTTTACGTCACCCTTATAAATGATAATTGCTAATTTCCTGCGATTTGCAAAGTCAATTTCTCATGTTTATGTCTTGGACCCGCATGGGTTAATTACATATAAGTTTCTTACGCACTCGAGTTCTTTAAAGCTAATTGCCTACGATTTGCAAGTTTAATTTACCCGTTCTTTGTTCCGCTTGGTTAATTGCATTTAACTTTCCCACGAGTATTTCTGCTTGTATTTATTCATGTTTTAAAACTAAGTAGCTAATATTGATGATATTAAGAAGATAATATTGAGAATTTATAAGAGAATAAATTTTATTGTTTATAATAGTTTGGCGCCCATTTATCATTCAAAATAAATTTACAAATATTTGAAAAAATAGTTAACTATGACCACATCGGTCAAATCAGGGTGATGTTTAGCGGTGAAGAGCAATAACACTGATTCAATTCCCACACTGCGTACACTATAAAACAGGATACATTTGACTGAGAATACATAGTTCAAGCTGAGATTTGACAAGAAAATTGTTAGATTGGAAAAATGGATTGTCGATATGGTAATATCAATTGTATTATTTCGTACATAGTAAGTAATGTATTTTCTTCTGCTACAGAAATTTTAAAGCTTTTAATGGGGGAGCTGTGGATGGAAAGACGACCAGTTATGCAGCTCGTGGTAGTGTGCAGAAGGGACCAGGTCCCGTATGCAGTGGTGGTTGTGCCCCCTGTGGGACCAGTTAAAATACTACGGTTTGGGTTAGGACCTACGATCAAATTGAAAGAAGAGGATAGCTCCATAGAAATATATATGGAAAATTAGTATTAATTGTTATTATAAATAAATAAATAAATAAATAAGTAACGTAAGTAAAAAATTTAATGAAATTCAAAACTTGTTTTATTAATCAGTAATCTAATTTATTAATCATTGTTAGAAACAAAGTCTAACAAGAAAAAGAATATTTTCAAGGCTAATCAAATAGTGGTTTATTTGTATTTAAAAAATAATTTCAATGTGCTCTTGCAAAGGGATTGTCAATCAAATAGTGGTTTATTTGTATTTAGTGTTCTACCATAACCAATATTGCTAAAACCATAAAAAGAATTTAAAAAATAATTTCAATGTGCTCTTGCAAGGGGGTTGTATGTTGCAATTATTATTCATCTTCAATTCATTCAAATTGATAGTAATAAGAATACAGAAGATGATTTATAAAGAAGCAGGAATTATTGAAAAATTTTATACTTTTTAATACAAAAGATGTTCAAAATGTTTTCTGTTGACTACGAGCGTTTTTCGTCTTTTATTCCAAATAAACAAGATGAACTGGGAGCTAACACATAATCTTAATTCTTGTGTATAACAGATTCGCTATTTAACCCTCTATGCGCTGCTCGCATACATTAAAACAAATAAAGTGAATGTTTTAGAGATAGTTTTTAACGTGCACTTGTACGGAGTTGATCTATCAACGAATTACGATGAATAATCTACTTTTATCTCTTGATGACATTACACAATTACCTATTGATTTCCTGAAACGATATTGTGTACATGCTATAGCACGACATTTCCATCAACTGCCGAAATATCTACAAAAGGAACTGCAAGAATATCAATACTGCACTGTTCACTTTCCTAAGCAGGGTGATGTTCTAGATGGGCCACCGCTTTTAAAAATCAATTGTGTACGTTGCAAAACAAGTAACTAAATGTTTATGCAGCTTTATTTCTAATAAATGTTTATGTAACTTTATTTCTAATAAATGTTTATGCAACTTTATTTCTAATAAATTTTTATTCTTTAATTTTTATTTAATTAATGATTGCAAAAGGCCTTGACCACAATTCCTTGTATGATGCTACCAGTAAAAAAAAAGTACGTAGTAAGTATAAAAGACGTCTCGAACCTAGTGTAGTCAGTCTTTCATCGACTTAAGTAAACATACCTTCTTTTAATTAAGTACTAAAAGTTGTGATGCCAAAGGTATTATCCAAGAGTTTCTACGGCAGACTTGGAAATAGGAGTCGCCCATATATCAATATTGATCAAGAGGGTATTCATGGTCCACTAGCCGAATATGCATGTGAATGGTTAAATGACTGTCGCGAGAAAAAGAGTGTTGATGGTGAAATACTAACTAATGTTATTGGTACTAAAGATACACCTATTGCTGTATGTAAACCTCGACATATATTGATTAGAAAGCGTATTAAGAAAGTATTATGTCATGTGTGTAAAGTAGATTATGCCAATTATGTACGTAATGAAACGTTTGATGTTGTTCGTTATCTTAATCTAATATGTAATAGCTGTGCTAAGAAGGATGATGAATCTGCTACAAGCGTGTATTCCGATTCCGGTAGTAACTATAGTGATATTGATTTGGATGATATATTAAATTAAACTATGCTACTTAATGTATTTATAAAAATAAATGTTTATGCACATTCTTTCATTTTTTATTTATTACCTTAACCTCAACAGAAGTGGTGAGGCGGGAGGTCCATAAAATCTAACCTTGAAGCGCTAACCTTAGTTTAATCAAGTTCTCAATCAAAAGTCAGAGAAGCCTTGACCTTTAGCCGCCAGAAAATTTAGCCTTGAAGGTTGACCTTGGCAGAAAGCAGAAAGTAGTGGGGGGAGGTACAGAAACCCCATTCCTTCCCTACTACAAGTAATATAGTTGTAATATGTTGTACAAAGTAATATAGGATATACGTTACAGAGAAGTTTAATTTTCCGCGCAACAAATGACCTATATATATTTTATGTACAATACTGACATTAACATATTTAGCGCATACCTGTTGAACATAGCTTTACAAAGTAATATTTAAAAGACTTAAAAGGCTTATATTTTAGAGATCGGATACAGTCTCATATATTCCTGTATATTACCTCTAAATTTTACTTTAACAATACATGTAGTCAGGTTTTGCGTAAATAACAATTAGGGATATTAAAGCCATACTAACTGAACGCTAACATAATATGCTCTACAGGTCAAACTCAATTAATTAACCCTGGGGCTATACATCCTTAGGCTAGAAACAGTCTTGAAACAAAAAAAATAGCTGAGTCCAACCTGTTAGACAAGAAATCTGAGTATGGGCGTGATAAATAAAACATATAAAGTTATTTTACAAACATTTATTTAGTATACATAACATAATACAAGAATATAGAACATAAGTTGTTTTCTATGACGACTGTTGTAGTTCTACGGGTCTCTGAGTCGTCGTATGCCCTCGCAGAAATACTAATACGTATAAAGTCCGACGACTGACTCATTGGAACTGTAAACCGGTAGCCCTTTCCTTGTTCAACTCTTCGTTACTATCATAGTTGGTAAACGAGGTAAATGCATAGTTGAAGTCATATCTTTTTCTTCTTCTGTCTCAACGATATCAGTAGGTCCATTTGCTTCTTTTACCAGAGCTGTCTTTACAACATCTGCGTTATTATGTACGTTTTTTAAATGCCTTTTATAGCTGTCGATGCGTGAAAGATATTTGAAGCAATTAGAACACCGGACTTTGATTGATTCGTGAACGCTTTTCGTATGTCTTTTTAAGTTGTCAGAGCTTGAAAAAGTTTTGACACAGCTAGAACAGCATTTTTACGTGTCTCTAGCAGGTGAATGGCCTCGCGAAAGACTTGAAGCAAACCGGACACTGTATTTTGCAATCCTGTCGACCAGAGCCATTCTTCTTCTTACGCTGCTCCATCTCGACTAATGAAGGAACAGGAACACTACCCGTCTATTTATACTGATCGACCAGAGCAATCGGTTGTTCTCGGTTACATTCGTAAGCGCTCGGAGATTTCAGCCTATGCGACTGCAGAACAAAAAAAAAGAATCATGCAATAAAATACATGTAAAACTTCACAACGAACTTGATGGATACGTATTGACCGATTATACGCTTCATAGTGTAGGAAACAAGTGTCTCAAATTTGTTCCGAAAACTAAAGGTTTCGAAATTTACATTTCCGAATTAAGTCTAGGGAGATTATACACGATGAAAACCTTTTTATGGAAAAAGATTGATAGTATTAAAGCTATGCATCGCAATTACGAATGTTTCGTCGAAGAAGTCCTGGACGCGGCTATAAAAGTTAGGACAACGCTTGTAGACAATAATATTTTATTAAGTGTGTTAAATTCTTCTTGTAGATATAAGGATGATTTATTTTTGAATGAATTAATTTATAAGTTTACTAAGAAAACTATTGTAGATTTGCAGAACGACCTTGATTTAGAAGATAAACTTAAATTTATTACATCTGGATATATGTATAATAAATATAATATAATAAATGTCTTTAAAACTTATTGTTTTTTATTGCATCACAGGTTATAGCATACGAATATAATTCAGGTTAGATTAGGTTAGAGCCTACGAATACATTTTTAGGACAGAACGTAGGGAGCAGAGTAAGTACAAAACAACATACTTTCATACAAGAACGTTTATTGATACTAGTAGTTTTCTACGCTACTTAAAACATAATACATAACTTATATATAATATCTATTAAAATAGTATAAGTACAAAACAACATACTTTCATACAAGAACGTTTATTGATACGAGTAGTTTCGACGCTGCTTAAAATATAATACATAATTTATATATAATATCTATTAAAATAGTACATTTCGTATACACTAATAATGGTACTACATACTCGACTATAAAGTAAACATGGTAAGTATAACAACAGTTTAAAAGAATAGATAGTAAATATAACTATATCTAATTATTTTATAAAATACTATGTTAACTAAGAGGTAATATACAGAATATATACGCCTGTATTCGACCTCTAGAGGGTTCATAAGACTAGACTAGACCAGACCAGACCAGACTAGACTAGACCAGACCAGACCAGACTAGACTAGACTATAGATGATAGACTTAAATATATATATATATATATATATATATATATATATATATATATATATATATATATATATATATTTATATATATATATATATATATTTATATATATATATATATATATATATATATATATATATATATAATATCTATTAAAATAGTACATTTCATATACACTAATAATGGTACTACATACTCGACTATAAAATAAACATGGTAGGTATAACAACAGTTTAAAAGAATAGATAGTAAATATAACTATATTTAATTATTTTTATAAAATATTATGTTAACTAAGAGGTAATATACAGAATATATACGCCTGTATTCGACCATCTTGACTAATGATTAAACATGAACTCCTATTTATATATCACGTTCCGTTTAACTTAATTAACCCTGGCTAGTCACCCTTCACCTTTCACCCTTCACCCTTCACCTTTCTCCCTTCACCCTTCACCCTTCTCCCTTCACCATTCACCCTTCAGGATCAACTGATGTTACGGGCCTCTTGTAGTAATAATATCTGTATATAGTTTTCAAAATAATTTTTTCTTTATATAGTTTAATAATGTTTGTATATTCTTCACTATGTATTTATATTAATCGTATGTAATAGATGTAATAGTTCACCCTTCAGTTTCAATAAAAAGTAAAATATTTATCTGTTTTATTTCTCCATGTTAAGTCTTCAAGGTTCTCATAACTATAGATATTGTAAGAGGAAATCACGTAGAGTTTCAAAGTTATAAAGACGTATTACAAAACATATGACATATGTTATAGATATATATATATATATATATATATATATATATATATATATATATATATATATATATATATATATATTTCGGAGGTGCTGAAAATAATTACAAATTAATATTAATCATACGAGTTTACTATATTCAACGATGAATATCCTACAAGAGTATATAGTATATTATTACATATCTACGTATTTCGAAACCATTGAAAATGGATGATATATTGTAAAATAACGTTAAAATATGAGTTTACTATAGATACGACGAATATCTACATGGGGCAAAATTATACACAGTAAGAAGGCATATGTAGAAATCGTTTACAAGGGTAGTAGATATAACGAAAAAGGTTAAAAATCAGTTCAAAATTACATTACGTCTAGAAAAGTAGAAAAAATTGGGGTTAAAATTGTTGAATATTTGCATTTTCACCATATATCATAGGTTTAATTTTTTATCTCTAATTTTATATAAGGCGTTTTGTATAGATCAGGAGTCGCACGATAATTTATTGTCATATACTGCCTTTGAATATTCTAAAACAGATAAAGCTATCCATGTTAGGAATTTTTAAATAATGAAATTTTTATTGAATCAGCTAAATAGATAGTGTACTTATAAGTGAATCTCTAAATAACGAATGCGTTAACAGTATTCCTGCATTAATATACATAACGTTTCATCGTGTTTTTCCAAAACAAATTTCATTGTAAAAGAATAAGAATAATTTCAATTTTATTTATCAGGCGATATACATTATATTATTTTCATATATTAGTACGCAAAGTTATCGTTTCATGTCTATATGGTGTAAAACAATAAGAACACATATGTAGAAACAGTTTACAAGGTAGTAGATATAACGAAAAAACCTAAAATCTGTTCAAAACTACGTTATGTCTAGAAACTAGAAAATTAGAGAATTGTAGCATACGCTTGTTAAAGAACCGGTAACAACTCATTACTATAGATACGATGAATATCCTACAAGAGTATATAGTATATTATTACATATCTGCGTATTTCGAAGCTATTGAAAATGTATGATATATTGTAAAATAGCGTTTAAATATGGCGACGAACTTATTTCTTTTAAACTGACGACAACTCATCATACAAAACATACTGTATTTATGTATTCCCTTTCTCTGCTGATATGTTTTCTACAGTGTGTTTTTAAATATTATACCCCGTTCTCTCAAGAATGCATAAAATTTTCGAAATATCTGTTTATTATTTTACTTAGCACATATAACCTACTAAGTATGTCCTAATGGTAAAACTGTAATTGACGAGATCTAATATTATAGTAATATTATAACAGATTAGGTGACTTAACAAACTCTTTAAAGAAATGTTTATTTACATGTATGAGATAGTATTTAACATAATGTCCTTACATACTGGGTTACGATAGAGAGGGATAATCATACGAGTTGCTGAAATGTATGATATATTGTAAAATAACGTTTAAATAAGAGTTTACTTTAGATGCTACGAATATCTATATGGTGTATAAACAATAAGAACGTATATGTAGAAATCGCTTACAAGGATAGTAGATATAACGAAAAGGGCTAAAATCTGTTCAAAATTACATTACGTCTAGAAAACTAGCAAATTAGATAATTGTAGCATACGCATGTTAAATGTACCTATTCTTTCAGCGTTTACGTTAAACGTAAATCATTCAGACATCATTAGAATCACCATACAAAATTCGGATAATGTTTTAGCTTTGTATGATAGCTACATTTTTGTTAAAGGTGCTATGACTCGAAAAGTCAACGTAGAATTCCTACCGGTAAACAATTTTGCTTACTTTCTGTTTGACGAAATTCAACTAATATTAGGTACGAATCAAATCATCGATGTGTGTAAACATCCGGGTATTACAAGTACTATAAAAGGTCTCGTTTCACACGGTGCCGAGGATCGGGCTTTATCCAGTAGTGCATGGGGAATCGAACTCGAAAACGGAAATGGCCTGCTACATAATGCGGGGAATAACGTGTTCAATTTCACGTGTAGAATTCCTTTAAAGGATATCTTCGGGTTTGCAGATGATTACAAGAAAGTTATTCCTCATATGAGCTGTCAGTTAGTTTTGATACGTTCTAAGAATGATTTTAATTGCTATAAAAGCGCTGCTGGAGATGCAGGTACTGATGTAGAAATCAAGATTGATAGACTGTCTTGGGAGGTTCCTCATATACTATTGTCGGACGAAAGCAAGTTGAACTTAGTTGAAAGTTTGAGAGATAATTCTTCTATTATCATTCCATTTAGGCGTTGGGAATTACACGAACTACCCTCGCTGGGAACTACTAAAAATCAGGTTTGGCGTATAAAGAATTCAAATGAATTGGAAAAACCGCGTTGGGTTCTTGTACTTTTACAAGACGAGCGTCAGCTGGGTATAAGAACAGGTAACCCTACTACATTTACTCATTCGAACCTAGTCGATATTAAGCTGTATTTAAATTCGCAAGTGTTTCCACAGCAACGTTTAAATCTCGATTTCAGTAGTAAGGATTACATTCCTGCTTATTTAAATTATACACGCTTTCGCGAGAGTTACTATGATATAGGTAGAGGATCGACTGATAGCTGTTTAATCGATTATTCAAAATTTGAAACATACCCCGTTTTTGTAATTGATTGTTCGAGACAGGTAGAAAGTTTTAAGGATTCCACGGTCGATATTAGATTAGAACTTGAATCTTCCGCTGCATTTACCAATACAACAAAGGCATATTGTTTGATCCTACACGACTCCTTGATAGAATATAACCCGTTCACTGAAACCGTGACTAAACACGTACGCATACCATAATGAAAACTGTTAAACAAAAGAAAACGCTAAACATATTTAATTTAGACAGCGATGTATCTCTACAATCTGACGATGATCGAAAACACGGTGACTTATTACCTACGTCTTGTCGAGCAATTCTGAGCGGTCCTTCTTCCTGCGGTAAAACTAATGTTATGTTAGGTCTACTGATTAGTGAAAACGGATTAAAATTTGAAAACATCTACCTGTATGCCAAATCCTTATTTCAACCGAAATACGAATTCTCAAGGGAAGTTATGAAACCTATTAAAAACATTGGTTATCAAGAGTTTAGTGAAAACGATGACGTAATCAGTCCTAGCAGCATCAAACTTAATTCAGTATTTATTTTCGACGATATTATTTGTGACAAACAGGAAAAAATTAGAGAATATTTTAGTATGGGTAGACATAAGGATGTTGACTCGTTTTATTTAGGTCAGACATATGCAAAGATACCGAAACATTTGATAAGGGATAACGCCAACTTACTTATTCTCTTTAAGCAAGATGAATTGAATTTCAAACATGTGTATAACGCTCATATTTTAGGAGATGCAAGCTATGATGAACTTAAACATTTAAACGCCTAGTATAATTATTTTCTCAACGCAGGATATATATCGATATTTTTCTAGTTTGATTAAATCCTATAAGTTATATTCATATCGCCCTTTTTATTCTGTTAAGTTGTTTATAATAATCATGGTGAGCCTGGTCTGAACATAATCCGATTGTACCTATTCTTTTCCCTCCGTTTGTATAATATAAAATATATATTCCGCGTTAGACTGATTAGTATCGTTATATGTACTGATTGTTATATTTCCGTGAATATTTGAGTTTTCACCAATACACAGGATAAATTTTTATCTCTAATTTTATATATGGCGTTTTATATAGAGCACGAGTCTCACGATAATTTATACATATATTGTTTTTGAATATTCTAAAACAGATAAAGAACCCTGAACCCTTGTTAGGAATTTTAAAAATAACGAAATTTTTATTGAATCAGATAAATAGATAGTGTACTTAACTCGTATTCAAATTTTCTACACATCTAACTTATACAGATTAATACAAGGGTGAGTAGTTGTCATTTACAACAATAATTTATACCGCTTTAAAGATGACGATCTCTTAACAAATTATTTAGAAAATCTAAATTCCTTTGAAATGTTCACTCATTTGTAAAAACGTTTTGTTTATTTATGGTTGAAAGCAGTTTTAAGGAATGTCGAAAACAACATGACTAATTGCCTTGTACGTATTTTCATGCAAAAACATCAGTTTGAAGTAACTTCTTAAATAGTTATAAATACAGAAAATGTTTTTGAATTTTAAAAATAATGCTCTACAGTATTCTATATTCTTAAAAAGTTTCATTTAAATAAATTTTTAAGAAATCATAACGAACGATGCGAACGAATTGTTTTCTTTCAAATAGAATTTGCTTTACTTGTAGACTGTATTTTAAATGTTTATGACGTATATTTAAACATGTCAAAATGCAATAGAGATAATCCGACAGGTGATTAACCTTGTATACTTGAAAGTAAATTTTTTCTCGTATTATTACTCTAGATGTTTCTACATGTTAAATTGTTTTCGCAGAATTACATGATGACCTATAGATCTATATTTAAATATCAATTAGGAATGACAACATAAGATTTATTTTAAAATCAATTTATGAGAGAGAGATGACAGATGCAAATGATATATAAAAATGAGATATGAGTTATGTAAATGAGAGACGAGATATGCAAACGATACCGTGAATTAATTTAATTCGTGAATGCATATGAAAGGTGAGATATGTAAATGAGAGATGAGATATGTAAATGATACCGTGAATTAATTTAATTCGCGCATGCATATGAGAAATGATAAATGTAAATGAGAGATGAAATATGCTAATGATACCGTGAATTAATTTAATTCGAGCATCCATATGAGAAATGATAAATGTAAATGAGAGATGAGATATGTTAATGATACCGTGAATTAATTTAATTCAATTATCCATATGAGAAATGATAAATGTAAATGAGAGATGAGATATGCTAATGATACCGTGAATTAATTTAATTCGAGCATCCATATGAGAAATGATAAATGTAAATGAGAGATGAGATATGCAAACGATACCGTGAATTAATTTAATTGGAGCAGGCATATGAGAAATGACAGAGGTGAGATGTACAAACGAGAGATGAGTTATGTAAATGAGAGATGAGATATGCAAATGATACCGTGAATTAATTTAATTGATCAAATTAAATTAATTTAATTCGCGCATGCATATGAGAAATGATATATGTAAATGATACCGTGAATTAATTTAATTTAATTTATGAAATAAATAAAGATTATTAAAAGTTTCACAGTTTTATTAAAATATACCTGACAATATTGTTTCGACAGCTATGCTGTCATTATCAAAGGTAATATAATTATAAACAAACACGTCGCTAAGGTAGATACAAAATAGGTAACTAGATAAAATAATAATAATAATAATAAAAATTAATAATAAAAATCATAATTAAACATCTAATACTTCCAGTAACGGAGAATTACTGAGCTCAAGTTGTTCATTCATTAAAGGTACCCTGAGTTTGTGTTTGTATATCTCAAAGGCTTCTAAAATGTCTAATTTGCGTTTGTTATTACAAAAATGTAGGAATTTAATATTATTTTGAGGAGTCATTGTGTGATTTTGTTCTAAAAGGTGTTTGGCGTAATTCGATTTTTCAGGATGTTTATTTTTGTAATGACGCACGTGTTCTTTATATCTTATGTCAAAATTCCGAAGTGTTTGTCCAATATATACCGAACTACAAAAAGAACAATTTAAACGGTAAATGCCCGATTTCATGATATCATGTGTTCTGTCTTTAGCATTAAATAAAAATGAAAAAGTGTTAGTGTTGGTTTTAAATGTTATTTTATAATTGTTGGTTTTTCTTAGTATATGTGCAATTTTTTCTGATATTTTGCCAAAATATGGTATAGATATGTAATTTGTGTCTTCTGTTTGATTGTCAATGGGATATATTAAATATATATATAAAAATATATTAAACAAAAAGATTATAGGTTAGCTATCAAAAGAATATATCCCATTGACAATCAAACAGAAGACACAAATTACATATCTATACCATATTTTGGCAAAATATCAGAAAAAATTGCACATATACTAAGAAAAACCAACAATTATAAAATAACATTTAAAACCAACACTAACACTTTTTCATTTTTATTTAATGCTAAAGACAGAACACATGATATCATGAAATCGGGCATTTACCGTTTAAATTGTTCTTTTTGTAGTTCGGTATATATTGGACAAACACTTCGGAATTTTGACATAAGATATAAAGAACACGTACGTCATTACAAAAATAAACATCCTGAAAAATCGAATTACGCCAAACACCTTTTAGAACAAAATCACACAATGACTCCTCAAAATAATATTAAATTCCTACATTTTTGTAATAACAAACGCAAATTAGACATTTTAGAAGCCTTTGAGATATACAAACACAAACTCAGGGTACCTTTAATGAATGAACAACTTGAGCTCAGTAATTCTCCGTTACTGGAAGTATTAGATGTTTAATTATGATTTTTATTATTAATTTTTATTATTATTATTATTATTTTATCTAGTTACCTATTTTGTATCTACCTTAGCGACGTGTTTGTTTATAATTATATTACCTTTGATAATGACAGCATAGCTGTCGAAACAATATTGTCAGGTATATTTTAATAAAACTGTGAAACTTTTAATAATCTTTATTTATTTCATGATTATGGAGTTCCACAAAATAAGGCTGGAAACAATAAACAATAATTTAATTTAATTAGATCAATTAATTTAATTCGCGCATTTAATTAGACCACGCCTCATTTGAATATTAATTAGATCGCGGGTCATTTGCATAAAAGGAGTGGGGGTCAGCTGAAGAGGCGGAATACCTACTAGCGAAGCGAAGTCGCCAATATTGGAGGAGATCGGTAAACTCCTTACTGTTTGAGATGCTTATACTATTTTTTGTACGACCATTATGAATACAAATGTATTAACTAAGGAAATATCCCAAAGATGGTAAAAAAATAGATTCAAGATAATTTATTTATGCCCTGTATATCCACCAACCATTAAGTAGGTTTTGTCGTTACCATGGATACGGTTGTAATTTTATTTTTGAATATCACGATATCTTTGTCGTTTCAACATAAATAGATAGCATCCGTTGTTATTATTATTTATTGGGTATTTTCTCACAGCAAATTTGTATAAAAACATAAATTTTTTTAAATAGTTCAATAATTATTTAGAAAATAATGATTTTTCACGAAAGAGACATCTAAAGATAATGCATTTATTTTATAAATTATATATAATTTACTTACCGTTCTGTTTTTGACAGAACTGAACGGTAAGTAATTACTTACCGACGCGTTGTTGCTTAGTAACCAGTAAACATAACCTACTGTTCTAAAAGCAAGTTTGGTAAACAATCCGAAATAGCAGGGTCGTACAAAAATACACATGAATTAAAAATTCCAAAGGCACCTTTGATGGAGTTACTTTTTGTTCATACTAAGAAGTTAATTTATAGGGTTGGCAATACCGTATTCTACATAGCTAGTCAATTCTAGAGTTCCTCAATGAAAACTTGTGTGTTATTTTAAGCTGCGTTCGGTTTTACGTTCCAGCAACACTTTTAACGCCAAACCGTTCTTTTATTACAATTGGAGCAAACAGAGCATACACTCATACGTTCGTTTATTATAGCGAGGAGCATAGAGAATATACTCCATTAACTCCAGCAGAGATGGTGGTGTAAAGAGAGCAAATAATAACATAACCTAAAATTCATGATTGCAATTTTTGTGGAAATCCTTTTTGTAATACTTAGTAATGAATATTCCGGGAATATTATTTAAATGTTCCGAATCTAAAGTACAAAGTTTTAATAAAGATGAAATTACTAGGCATATACAAACCCAACGTTAAAGGTAGGTTAATATAATTATATTTCTTTATAGTTAGTATAAATATAGAAATTTAATACATTTATATGTATTTATAGATAGCTGTTGGTCAGATTTTAAATTTGTGCAAGGGTACACAATTTCTCAAGCAAATAAATAATGAGATAAGTCGCTCTTTAAGATTATCCATAACTTTTACGCTTGACGATTTCTATTATATCTTTCTATTTTATATCGTTCTGGATAATATTTTGCACTCCATAAACTCGCTGGTCACGTGACTACATGATCTACTCTTTTTTACTCTGCTCTTGAAACGCAAAACCGAACGCACCTTTTGAGTTAGGACACGGATGTCAAAATCTATCTCTTTCTAGGTCAAAACCACTCAAAACTAAGCTGTCTGAAACAGAGATACTTTTTTCTCTCTTTTTACTTTAGTGACAACATTCAGCAGCTGTCAGTTATAAATTTCAGGTTATGCTGTCATGTTTATTTTTATGCATGTTTATCTTTTTAATTTTTTTAAGTCCCAATTCCCAAGAAACGGATTATCCCAATAAACGGAATAAAAAAAGTCATTAGGAAAAATTGTTCGTCATGAAATACCCCACAGAAAAACGAAGGAATAATTTTTTTGTTCCACTAATAATGAAATAGTTATACCATCTACAAAATTAAGCAACAATTCCCACTCCCTCAATTTTTAATATTTATCTCTCACATCTTTTTCATTTTTTATATCATGCGAAAAAGTTTGAAATAAAAGTTGTAGACAATCGTATTGCGGACAAAAATGCTTTATACAAATTTTTTGTCGAACCTACGGTTACAGATATAATTTCTAAACAACACTTCATCCCTGATATTCAAAATGGCGGAAAAACCTAATATGAATTTGAGGTCGAAAACTTCAAGTTAAGCTTTTCTAGACCCCCCCCTGCATGCTGGGAAAAAAATCCTATGTACACTGCCGCCCATTTGAAAGTGCACGATAGACCAGAGTTCCCTCGGTTATATTTTCTATAACTTACTCTAAGCTGATAAATAAATTATTTTAAACAAGTATTTGAAAATAATAATAAACCTTTCATTACACTGCAGCTGTTATAAACACATAGCCCATGGAATCCTGACTTAAACGATGTCATTTTGGAATATTACATATAAAGAGTCGTGCACTTTCAAATGGGTGGCACTATACTTCCATTTTCCAAGTTAAGCCCGTTTTTCGTACAGTTTGACTGGACTATTATTAGTTACAGAATAGGAAAAGTCATTTATTAACGACTGTCATTAAATAACAACGTCGTTAGAAGACGTTACAGAATAGACCCTATTCTTTGAATATACCTGAATAGACCACTTATTTGTTAATTTCTCAGTTTTGGCAACGTTGTAGTATCTTTATGTCAGTTGTCAAATGTTATTGTAACCCATAAATAAACATAACCTAATTATGAATCTGTAATAAAACGTTTGCTTACTTCGTTATTAGAAATTGTTATTAATTAATAAATCAGCAAAGATATTCAGATTTTAAAGATGGAAGAAGAAAAAGAAGAAGTCGTTTGTAATTTTATGTTTAAAAAACGAAATATAAAAAGAAACATGGGTACACGAAAGAGGCAAGAAACATCATCAGAGAGTGGTTGGTTTGTAGTAATTTATTTATTATTTGTTAATTTTAGGTTTATTATAGGCCCTGGCGTACGCATACCTACCACGCATATCGACTGTGTTTTACTAAAGTATTGAATAACTGTTACAGTGTTGTCGATCCTACTTTGTTTATTATACAGTGAGCATAATGTAAGAGTACATATTATCCATTGATTTTGTAAAAAAATGACAGTTGGTCATGCTTTACTTTTATAAAAGTGTCATCGCTGACAATAAATGTTATTATTTTACGTGAGTTTTACAATAGTGGATGAGTAGTTTTCAATAAAAGAACTCGGTAATTTTACTAGATTTTATGTTCAACCCTGTAAGCTTTTTTGGGTAATTTCTAATAGATATTAAGAATGGATATTAGTAGTACGAGTTCTGACAGTTAACTTAAATCAAAAGTTAAGTTGAGACGCATTAAAAAAAGAAGAAGCTGTTGCAAAGAAGTAAACCATTTTTAATTATGTGTTATTACTCTGTTATTTGCTAAAAGATAGGAAAATTATTTTATTACTAAACTTATTTATTTATTAACTTATTTACGTCAAACACAGTTGTATGTAAGGTACGGTTTTTTGGAACGATTCAGTGTGGGGAAGATCAGTATTTATTTTGCATATTTTAATTTAACTACTTACAGTGTCTGGCATAAAGTTGGATACATATGGGAATTTTCTTTTAATATTTTGATTGGAAAAATACTTTGTGGGGCAATTCTCTCCGATGTGTTGACATCATAGTTTCTATGAGTGTGTTTGAGCCGTTATCATGTTTCTAATAATCTTGACATTAGTACATTACCAAAAATAAAACTATTAGTTATAGCTTGTCTTTTTACCCATAAAACTTCAACTTTTGGTATTGTTTTTCAGAAGTTTGAAAGTAATTTGTGGCTAATTTCATGCCGTATGAACTAGAGCCATGTGCTTCAATGTCTCAGATTGTGTTAAAATTTCTTCCTTGCATAGATACATCTCAAATGACATTAAATTATTTTTTCCAGATTTTATGAATGAAAAATGGTCGAAGTATAAGTTTTTGAAAATGTAGATTTTTTGCAAATTCTGCTACCCGACACATATTCATCTAACTGAACTTGTCATAACTCCCTTAATTTTTGTGTTATCTGGTTCATCCAGGTGTCAGATTTAACAATTTTTTTACTCTTGTTGCCAAAGGCTTTCCAAAATGAAACTTACACCAAAGAGAGACTGCATCTAGCTGTATCAAATATTGTATTCCAAAAAAATTGAAGGTACATTTTCTCTATTCAAGGTCAAAGGTCACATCATGTGACCTTGGAATGAAAAATTCAATATTTTATTATAAAACAATTTTTTATGAAAACTATACTATATTATCTTTAAAACAAGCCCTAGATGAAAGTTCTACTATGATTAGAAGCAAAGTTATGAATTGTTTTTGTTCACCTTGTAAGCGTAAATTTTACATTTTCTATCATGTTTGCAACACTACTGCATATAAGTATTCATTTTTTGTGATGATTTGGCACGGAATGACCCATGTGCTCTTGGAAGGTGATTGTTATAAATCAGATTATAGCAGATTGCTGATGCGATTTTTTGGCTGATACTGGTACGGCCCGGCCCGACTGGTGTAGACAGATTTTACAAATCAACAAAATTAATATAAAGAGTAATAAAAACTCTAAAGGCTACAGATAAAAAACAATAAGCTATAAATTAGTAACATATACCATTACAAAGACACCCTAAATCTTTTGACGTAGTTTTGTTGCAATTGTATTTGTAATAACATCATCCACCTTAAAAACCTTTTTCTTTCAATTTTATTATTATACTATTTGTATTCTAGATGTTCTATCTCATTAAAAAAAATTCCAAAACGTAAACATACTATATTAAAACTATCATTTGAGTAGATCCATCTCAATCCGGAATCGATTTTCGACAAAAATTACCGATCCCAATGAGTGTGTGCTTATAGAATAAGTATCATTCCTATAAGCTTACCAAAAAAACTTTGAAAAAAAAAAAAACGTTCCCCGGCGACGCTAGCGACATTGAAAGTCACCATTTTGGGTATTTTGGTACACATCCCATCCAGTCAATTCTTGATGAATTTGCCTGGGATATTTTGTATTCTACTTTTTATACCCATCACCAGATGGATAATAAGTCCCGTGACCCTACCTATGAAACTGAGGTCACCAGAGGTCATCAATGGTCAACCTTTTGAAAAAAAAAACAAAAAGGTGTAAAAAAAGATGTGAAACGCGTTCTAGGACTTCAATTTCCTTAAATAACAATAATATAACAATAAATTCAAAATGTTGACCTTTCGTGACCTGGCATGACCTGAGGTCAAATTTCGTCGAAATTCGCTATATAGAAGTTCGTAATATGGAAGTTTGACTGTATTTAACACTATAATTATAAACTGTTTAACGAACTTAAATGCTAGATATGTATTTAGAAACTTAGAGTAGATTATATAAGGACTATTTATTATTGCAACAATTATTAAACATTTATTTATTCACTAATATATTTGATTACTAATTACACAAAGCACATTTCAATTCACCGGTCGAACACTAATTGATTCCCTTCCTCAATGGATCAGATATTAACTCCTTTCCAGGTCTTTGTATGAATGGTTACAAGAATCTTTAAAAAACACAATACTTATTTGTATACCAAGGTCACGAAATGTATTTTTAATGTACCAAGTGTTGTTTAATTGTTGCCGAGGCAGGACAATCTTGAGGACGTGAAAGAATTTCATGGACAAGGTATACACAATATTTTTTTGTGCAACCGTAAAACATATGTATTGCTTTTAAAAAACCTACACTTTAATTAATTGTAAATAGAAAGGCAGCTTTCATGTTACTTTAAATTTTATTTTAATTTTTTTTTAAATTTATTTTCATTTTATTTTAAAGCCAGTTTTGACCTAAACAAGGTCAACATTATATAGTACATCCGAAAGTGTCATAGGGGAGGATTTTGTTTCTGACCAGTGTTATTTAATTGTTATACATTTTTTTGAAAGTTGTAATTATGTTACAGATAATGATAAGAGTGAATCGGAAGCAGTATCAGTAGTAAGACCTTCTAAGAAAAAACATCGAGTAAACCCAAATATTCAAAGTACTTCTAGAAAAAGCCTCAAAAATGTAGAAGGGAATGCTGGTACAAACTCAGGAAGTGATAGTGATAGTGCTGTTACAGTCAGTTATAAATCTAAACGAACTGCTATGCCAGCTGGTCCAAGTGATCAAGGCGCTACATCAACATTAGTATGTATAATAATTAAGGCGAGGCATTTGGTTGCCAGTTATGTAGTCAAGCACACAGTTTCATGCATAAATGACTCGAAATTTATGTGTGCGGCTACACGGAAATGCGTGCTCGACTAAACAATCGGCAACCGAATGCTTGGCTTTGATAATAATCAATAATAATATTAATTTTAGATGTCTGTAGTAGATCCTAAACCTAAATGTCACATTTCAATGAAATAATGATAATTCTTAAATTAATTTCCAGGAAATTGAAACTGAAAAAGATCGTGATGCACAAGCAATTTTTGAAAAAAGATTAGAAGTAAATAAGCAATTAGAAGGGCAAGAAGATGATAAATTATATCGTGGGATTAATAACTATACACAATATTATAAACCAAAAGACACTGCTGCAGGAAATGCTAGTTCTGGTTAGTTTCATATAATGAGATTTAAAACAATAGTACCATCAGAATAGTTTACTTGGATATTGGTTTGTCTTTGACAACAAATGTCAAAGAAATATATTTTTTAAACTGTTATCTTTGTAAGAATTTATCGATGGCATGCATTCTATAAATGTCCCAAGTAACAAAATCTGTCTATACCAAATGCAGACTGCGTGTACGTGCTTACATTTCATTAATAATATCACATATATTTTTATTAACACGTGTGCGCAATCTTTTCCTGGTATAGACAGATTTTGCTACTTGGGGTATAACTAACTCTAATTGAAATTTTTTTTAATCTTGACATTATAGTCTGTCTCAATTTAATAACCACTAAATTTAGGAACTCTAGAATTTTTCCAAGGTATGATATTGTAACGTTCTTTTTAAAATAATAATCAAAAATGCTGTTTAAAATCGTCTATTAATAAACAAAAGATTATTTACAATGCACTTAATTAAAAACACTGTAACTATAAACTATTTAACAAACTATTAAAAATGCTAGGTATTTACAAATTTATTTGAGGACTTATTTATATAAAAACTATTTATGTATTAACTAATTATTCACAATTTATTTATTCAGAGTACATTTCAACACGACGCTGGTTAAACATTAACTAACTTCTTCTACTCGCGTCTCAATTTATATTCATACGATGACTCATACATCTAGAATATTCACGTCAATGAGGCATGTCGATTAGTCATACTTGCACGTGTTGATTGATGAGTCATACAGTTGATGACTCATACATCTAGAATGTTTGATGACGTCACAAGTGGGTTTACTATTCGTTACACTGCCCCCCTCTTCAAGTCTGTTCTGTTCCAGAACAAGTTTTATTCTCTGGTTTCTGTAGAAAGGGTCGTGACCGTATCGACAGTCTTCACCTCGACTACATGGTCCATTATGGTAGAAATAACAGTCTACACTCTTTGTTGGCCTTGATGCGGGCTGGGGATCGAAGCTACAGACTAAGATCTTCACATCCGTATCTCTAAAAATAACTTCCAGCAGGTTTCGAACAATTCTCCAATCCAACTGGTCTCGTCCACAGCCCAGTTTGGGAACTGCCAATTTGTTAATACCCCTGGTAAGCAACTCGGTCCTCAAATCCCATAATGCCCTCCACAGGTCGACGTAACTCGGTTTCTGGTAGTAAAACTGCTTGGTTACCAAGTAGTAAATGGAGCGGTCATGATCAGGCAAGTGTAAGGCTTTGCCAACAGAGGGATTCTGATCTCGAAGTTCATTCAGCCGTCCAAATTTATTTCTAAACACTACTGCGATCCCCCTGGACATGCGGAGATCTTCAGAGACACAGTGGGCAATGGAATAATCACCAGGTACCCGGAAGAGGTCTTGTTGCATCTCGGTCGTGACTCCGAATCGGGCTTTTATAGTTCCGGAAAACGCAGCCATAAATTCTCTAAAGGTTGGCTGATCATCTTCAGGTCTTACGGTATTGACAGCCACCTCAGCATCATCTTCTCGATCCGGGACTACGTTATTGTTTCCCTCATAGTGCGCCAGACGATTGGAGTGTACCACCTTTGTTTCCCTCTTGGCAATTTCTGGATGCGATAAATCAAGTCATTTATTCGTTTCTTCACCTGGTATGGGCTCTCCCAATTTCGCTGCAACTTTGGAGAATAGCCACGACGTCTTTGCGGATTGTATAACCAGACAAGCTCTCCAGGTTGAAACCCTCCTTCTTGGGCTCTCACATCGTACGTAGCCTTCATCCGGTCACTCGCAATTCGACTATTGTTTTAGGTTCGATCGTGAATATCCTCCAACTTCTTCTTTAAGTTGATGACATAATCATTCCCGGCTACCTCCTGCTCTATAGGTGGGAATCCAAATTCCAGATCACACGGTAACCGTAACTCGCGTCCAAACATTACAGACGCTGGTGACTGACCGGTTGTTTCGTGGACCGATGCACGATAAGCCATCAGGAACAGATACAGGTATTGGTCCCAGCCTCGTTGATGATCGGAGACGACCTTGGCCAAATATTTGCCCATTGTCCGATTCATGCGTTCTACCATTCCATCGGACTGCGGATGTAACGGTGTGGTCCGAGTCTTGCGAATGTCCAACAATCGACAGACTTCTCCAAAGAGTACAGACTCAAAATTACGGCCTTGATCCGAATGCAGCTCCATGGGCACTCCGAAGCGACTGAAAAACTCTGACTAGTACGTCAGCAACAGTCGCAGCTTCCTGGTTTGGTAGGGCATATGCTTCTGGCCATTTGGTAAAATAGTCCATTGCCACTAAGATGTATTTATTCCCATCGTCGGTTTCGAGAAATGGTCCGGCAATATCTATAGCTATTCTTTCCAGAGGACTACCCACATTGTACTGCCTCATAGGTGCTCTTCGTTTTCCCAAGGGTACGTTCGCATTTCCGGCACCACTCCTTCACGTCTTCTTTACAGTTGACCCAATAAAAACGCTCCCTAACTTTCTCCAAAGTCTTTTTCATACCGAAGTGTCCTCCTGAGGCACCGTCATGGAGATGTCGCAATACTGTAGCCACTCGGCTTCTTGGAACCACGAACTGAGACCTAATGGTGGTGCCATCTTCACTCTCCAGTACTCGCTTCAGGAGATCGTCTTCCACCTTCAAGGACTCCCATTGGGCCCAATATGCTTTTAGGGTTCTGTTGAAAGGACTGACAGCTTCCCAGGCAGGCCTTTCTCCCACGCGCTTCCATTCCAGTACCATTTTTAGTTCGGGATCAGCCTCCTGCTGTCATTGCAATTCTTCCGGCAACCAATTGTCGTTGACGATGGTAGTTCTTGGCAAACTTGGCAAACCCTCTCTTCCAAACGAGAGCAATGACGGCAATCCGTTGGACAGGGTCTTCTTGAAAGAGCATCGGCATTTCAATGACTAGTGCCCGCTCGATGTTCTGTGTCAAAGTCGTATCCTTGTAATCGTTCGATCCACCTTGCGACCTGGCCTTCAGGATTACGGAATTGTAGAAGCCATTTCAATATGAGAAAGTACACCCCCAATGGCCAGGTTACTTGCATCTGTGTCAAGTATGAATTTCCCTTCTGTCCGTGGGTAGCTCAATATTGGCGCGGTTGTCAAGGCACGCTTCAACTGTTGGAAAGCTGTTTCGCACTCTCCGCTCCAAACATACTCGCGCCCATCTTCAGTTAACCTTGTCAGGGGCTTCGCTATATTGGCAAACCCAGGAACGAAACGCCTGTAGTAAGTACATAACCCAAGAAAACTACGAACTTGGTGTTTATCTTTCGGTGTTGGCCACTCTTGGACTGCACGGATTTTATCGGGGTCGGCTGCCACTCCATTTCGTGATACAACATGCCCGAGATATTTCACCTCCCTTCGGAATATGTGGCACTTTTTCGGACTCAATTTCAGGTTGGCTGCACGCAGTCTCTGGAACACTTCCTCCAGATTTTTCAGATGTTCACTGAATGATCTTCCAACTACGATCACGTCATCTAGATAGGCCAGGCAAGTCCTCCACGACAGCCCCCTCAGGATGGTCTCCATTAGACGCTCAAAGGTGGCCGGACCGTTACATAGACTGAAAGGCATAACCGTAAACTGTCATAGACCGAAACCAATAGTGAACGCGGTCTTCTCCCGGTCTTCAGGTTCCATTTCAACTTGCCAATAACCACTCTTCAAGTCCAAAGTCGAAAACCATCGTGAACCACACAGGGTATCTAACGTGTCGTCGATGCGTGGTAAGGGATAGCTGTCTTTCTTGGTCACGTTATTGAGCTGCCGATAGTCCACACAAAATCTCGTTGACCCGTCCTTCTTGCTGACCAGGTCCACCGGTGATGCCCATGGACTGCTGGATGGCTCGATGACCCCTTGTTCTTCCATATCGGTAATAATCTTCTCGGCTTCTGCTCGCCTTGCTAGAGGTAGACGCCTCGGCTGCTCACGGACAGGCATAGAGTTGCCTGTATTGATTTTATGTTTTACTATATCTGTTCGTCCCTTCTGGCTATCGTCAAGAGCGAAGATATCTTTGGGCACTGGTTTTGGAACATCAGTCATACACCTGGCTACTCGGAATACTGGCACACACTGTCCCGCAAGGGTACTCTTCTTCAATGTCACCGGATCCACATTAACGTTCATAAGCCTCACCGGTACTGTCTTTCCAACCTTGATCAGCGCTTTTCCCACCAGTATGCCACTATGGATCTTCTTATCACAAACAGGCTCCATCATTCGCACACATCCTACCCGAAGATCTCCATCCAAACCTGCCTCGACAACCATCTCGCTTTGACCCGGCAATATCACATCTTCTGTCAGCAAAACCCTTACGACAGGATCTTCTCGTGGGTGCAACGGAAGTTCTTCGTTACCAACCTTCAAAACACCCTCCTTCAAGTCCAACGTAAAACCAAATTTTCTCAGGAGGTCCATTCCCAAGATGAAGTCGTCAGTGATGTCGGCTACCAGCACCTCATGATCACGTTCTTCACTTCCAATGCCAATCTTCATCTTCACCACTCCGCGTGTTGGTATTACTTCACCCGTCGCTGTACGGGGTTGAGTAGTTGTCTGTAACAGCTTCATACTTGTTCGTAGAATTATACGTCAGGGCGTATAATTGATTTTGTCGCCCCTGTATCAATAAGTAGTGGAACAATTCGATTTGCAATTTTCCCATCTATGAACAAACTGCTGGTACTATTCCTTGATGTTACGGCATAGACAGTGATCTCTGGGGCATCTTTACTAACAGTCAACGTTCGCTCTCTCTTGCCAACCCCCTTTAACTTTTCCGACGGTTGTACTTTTCTTATTTTGGGACAACGGCGTTCTACATGTCCTTGTTCGCCGCATTTCCAGCAACTGGCCCCTCGAACTTCTTGATGATTCTTCTTACGGCTTTCTTCCTTCCGAAGAAGTCTCAGTACTAACTCCTCTAGGTGATCTTTAGAACCTTCTTCTTCTTCCACAACGGCCCGAACACGCCCGTGACCTCGGGACGCTTGTTTTGCAGCTTCAAATTCTAAGGCGTGAGCAAGCGCATCATCAGTTGTTCTTGGTCGTGCCAGCCTCAATGATTGTTATGTTTCCCCGTCTCTTAACCCATCAATGAAGGTCTGCACAGCGAGATGTTCCAGAAATGAATCGGGTGCCGAAGAAACGGCCTTTTCCTTGCTTATCCATCCGTTGGCCCCAGCGGCCGCCTCAAATTGTTTGTACTAGGTGGACCAAGGTATCTTGCCATCGAACGTGGGTGGTTTTACTTTTATCCCTACGGCAGGACCCTTTTCTTCTTTAAATTGCTTCTTTACTTCATTAAACGGCCTCATTCTATCTTCCAGCATTTCGGTTATATCGTCTTTCTTAGTTGTTGGTGGTAATTGCATTTGGGTTATTTTCTCTTCTACCATCTTTATTACCCTTGGTTACATCTTGTTCGAAAACTTTTTCTTCCAACGCTTTAACATTGTCCTGCAATTCTTCTTTAAGCTTTCTGGAGTTTTCTTTGGATTTACTGGAATTCTCCAGTATTTCTTCCTTTAGCATTCTAACATTTTCTTCAGCCTTTTCTAGTAATTCTTCTTTAAGCATTCTAGAATTTTCAAAAAATTTTTGTTCCAGCACTTTAGTATTTTCCATTAGCTTTCTAGCATTCTCTTCGGACTTTTCCAGTAGTTCTTCTTTTAACATTCTAGAATTCTTTTCCGACTTTTCCAGTAATTCTTCTTTAAGCATTCTAACATTTTCTTCGGACTTTCTAGAATTATCCAACAGTTCTTCCTTAATTTTACTTAACAACCCGTTAGTATCAATTGCGGGTCCAGGTATTTCGAAGCGGTAATTTTCAGAGTCTTCCTTCTGTTCAAAAAGCCATTCTCTTAGCCGATTTATTAAAATTTCTTTCTTTCCATTACTATCTAAGTCTCTCTCGTCCAATTCCCGTTTTAAATCTATCACTAAGAGATCTTTTAACAATTTCATCGCCATTTTAATTAACTATTTATTGGGATTGTTTTTAACACTATAAATTTATTCTCACAGCACCTTATTTATTACACGATTTTATTTATTTTAAAACACCACACCTGTAACACCACTGTACCGTTCTTTTTAAAATAATAATCAAAAATGCTGTTTAAAATCGTCTATTAATAAAGAAAAGATTATTTACAATGCACTTAATTAAAAACACTATAACTATAAACTATTTAACAAACTATTAAAAATGCTAGGTATTTACAAATTTATTTGAGGACTTATTTATATAAAAACTATTTATGTATTAACTAATTATTTACAATTTATTTATTCAGAGTACATTTCAACACGACGCTGGTTAAACATTAACTAACTCCTACCCGCGACTCAATTTATATTCATACGATGACTCATACATCTAGAATATTCGATGACGTGTTGATGAGTCATACTAGCAGCTGTCGGTGACGTTAATGAGGCGTGTCGATGAGTCATACTTGCACGTGTTGATTGATGAGTCATACAGTTGATGACTCATACATCTAGAATGTTTGATGACGTCACAAGTGGGTTTACTATTTGTTACAATATATTGCTGATTACTACGAGGGAAACTAGATAAATTATCTACCTAAGCATGAAACAAAAGACGCATGATTTTTTAAACAATTTTATTTTTGAATATAATCTCCTCCAACTTCAACGCACTTTCGCCATTTGTCTTGCAATGAATTCATACCATTAAAAAAAAATGATTCTTCCTGATTGCCAAAATAGTCATTGATGGTTTGTTTCAAATGGTCATCACTTTCAAAATGGCGGCCTCTCAAATGTTTTTTCAGATTTCGAATAAGTAGAAGTCCGAGGGTGCCAGATCTGGGCTGTAAGGTGGGTGGTCTAACTCTACAAAGTTACATTCGTTCAGAATTGGACGAACTTTGGCGGCTTTATGAACCGTCGCATTGTCATGAAGAATGAGTACATTTTTATGCCTCAAGTGGGGACGTTTTTTGGTAATTTCCAAATGTAACTTTTTGAGCGTATTACCGTAAACCTCTGCATTTATTGTAGTGCCCTTAGGCATATATTCGATCAGAAGAACTCCATGCAAATCCCAGAAAATTGTTGCCATAAGTTTTCCGGCTGAGGGCTGTGTGCGAGCTTTCTTTGGGGGTGGAGAACCCTTATGAATCCATTGCATAGATTCCAGCTTTGTCTCAGGATCCCAGTGATGTACCCAGGTCTCGTCTCCAGTCACTATCCTCGTTAGGAATTCAGCATCAGCTTCCAAAAGATCTAAATTGTTTTGACAAATTTGCTGTCTTCGCGTCTTTTGCTCTGGAGTCAACAACCTGGGAACCCACCTCGCTAAGACTTTATTCATGCCTAACTTTTCGTGCAATATGGTCAAAACGCTAGGTTCTGATATTCCCAGAGCAGTAGCAATGGTGGAGACCTTCATGCGGCGATCCTCAAGAACCATAGCTTCCACTTTGTCACACATTTCACTGTTGGTTGCCTCAAGTGGCCTTCCACTTCTAGGGTCATCCTCTATGGATTCACGTCCCCAATGAAACTGTTTTGACCAAAACTTAATCGTAAAATATGATGGGGCATCATCTCCATATACGGCAATCATACGTTCTCTTATAAATTTTGGACCATTGCCTTCTTTTGTGAGAAACTTAATCACACTCCTATGCTCCAATTTCAAAACACTCATTTTTTGTCAACTAATCGCGCACAAAACAAAAAGTAACAGGTCAATTTCACTGAAACTTCAGATACAATTATAAAAGACTTGCCACTATTTGACATTAAACGCTGAAGATTGTCAGTTGTTTCAGTCATGGCTAGGTAGATAATTATTCTAGTTCCCCTCGTATTGTTAAGTAATGGGAATTAACTGCTATTACAGGTTTTTATTGTGTTCAATAAGAAAAACTTTATACATACATTCAAAATGTATTTGACATAATAATGTATTTTGTTATGAACATAGCAAACCTAGATTATCTATTTCTAGTAACATTTACAGGTTGTATATTCTTACAAACACATTAACAACTATACTTTTATGATGGGTAGTGTTTAATATTTTAAAGATTATGATAATAATAATAATAACGATCTTTTTCTACTCATGACATTGAAATCACTCATTTTGCAATTGATAACGATGGTTGAAATCGCATTTCAACCACTAGAGGTTGAAATTTTTGGACTACCGTGATTTCGAATTTCAAACTGTTCGACATTCAATTGCTGACAAGAGAAATGTCACTTTATGTATAATCTTTTCTAAAGTGCATTAATTTACTAAAAATTCTGAGAAAAAATGATATATGCAACGCGTGGTTGATAAAATTTCAAGGTCTCGAGTTACTTTTTTCAACTCGCTGTCGCTCATTGAAAAAACCACTCTCTACGTTGAAATTTCATTTCAACCACTTGTCTCATAATATACTATTATTTGGCATAAAATTTGCTATAACTTTACATATAGTTTTTTTGAACTGTCACCATTTTGTTAAATTCATTTTGGATAACATAATTTGCTGTGTAATTACATATTAAATAATGCCAATTTTAAACCTTAACTATAAATGGATTCATCAACAAATGCTAAGGCATGGTGGTGGTAAGAGGTTCCATGAATTATTTTATAAAAAAAAGGAAACTGCAATTGAAGGGTTGGCCTTAACAACGTTGTATGTAACAAAAGAATTTGAACAGCAACACGAAGTTATAACAGACTACAATGTTGTTACACAGCATACCGCAAATTCACGCTTTCAAAACTAGCATTCGGAGAATCTGTTTAAGAATATGTTATATCTCTATGACACCAACACCTTCCAATAGGGACATACTAACGTTGTTTCTACGGAAATACCGCATTTGGGCAAAATGTTACATACAACGTTGTTACGGTCGACCCTTCAATTATTGCATTAGGGTCATGCCATCTAAAAGGATCATCCCAATTATAAAAGCAAATCCTCAAGTTGAGACACACAAAATTTTTGTTTAACCCCTGCCTTTTCTGAAAGCACTTGCTGAGTGAAGTTCAATGATAGCACCTTGAGATGCAAAATCAATTAGTTGAAAAGTTAGTACAACTTTTGTTTGCAGTTTTTTTATATCTAGGTTATGCTATTTAGAGTGTGCACAAAAAGGCGAATTGTTTAATGAATTCAACATCCACCCAGAACAATTTTTGGAATCAATTGTCACTGGAGATGAGACTATGGTCCTATACTATGACTCTGTCAAAAAGGAAGACAATGGAATGGAGAAAATCAAGTCAACAAAAAGATTGATGCCATTAACAACCTAAAAACTGACTCAAGTCCTGGAAGTGATAAAGTACCGACTATTTTCCTACAGAAGTGTGTTAATACATTAAAAGAACCCCTAGCCAATGTTATGAATGAATCAATGTACAAAGGAGTGGTGCCAGGTAGTTGGAAGCACGCAATAGTGGCTCCATTATATAAAAAAAGGTAACAAACATGAACCAGAAAATTATAGACCGGTAAAGTCTTATGAGTAATATTTGTAAAGTTATGGAAAAAATAATAACCCGAGAAATAACTGATTTTATGATAATTAATAAAATAAGCCCTAAATCACAGCATGGGTTCTTGCCTCATAGATCAGTTGTAACTAATTTATTAGCAGCATTAAATCAATGGACTTTATGGCAAGACAGGGGTGAACCAACAGACATTCAGGTCTATTCTGTAAGCAATCATATCAATTGTTACACTCCAATTGATTGTTATGGGACAACCATAACAAGCGATTTTCCAAAAGTGGTATTCTCTAAGCACTTTCTGTATCAATCGATTGCTGTCATAACAATAAATTGAAGACTCATATCAATTGTTATCCGGTCGTTGTTATGTACTCACCTCAAAACTTTATTGTGTTTTATTATTACAAAAACATTACTATTTGTATAAAAATTCTTTTATGTCAGTAGAAAACCAGTGCAGTTGTAAAATAAACCTCAAGAAAAGTAATTTCGCAAACGTTTATGTTAAAAACCGGTTCCTCTAACCTCACTTTTTGGTAATCGTGTTTTGTTAACAAGCAGGTAAATCTCAACACTACGAATGCCCAAGCGCCCGGGCATTCGTGGTGCCGGGCCCGGCATGGATGCATGTCGTTACAAAATGTTTGTTTTGTTTAACCTCAACTAATATACGTATATATTTATAAAAATTAATACATCATGCATGCATGATGATAAATAAATAAGTGTTTTTACTATCTTTCCAACTGTCAACATCGTTCTTTTAGGCCGTAACTTGTTATTAGGATTAAAATAAATGACTAGTAAGAAATACTTAGGAATATTTAACATATTTCTATCACATGTTGGTCGCAGTTTTCCCGTAATTAACAATTTACTTGTTGCTCATAAAATCTAATAACAAATTAAACTGTTTTTCACTAGTTTTCAGCAGCTTTTATATCTTTACTAATCATAAGTAAGGAATTCCCGCGGGTGTCAAACATATCAAAATGTCGAGTTTCGCGAGACCGATGGTAGATGGCGACAGTGCGCGCATGCGCAGTTATCTCCGAAGTTCTCAACAAGTGGCATTTCAATTGCTACGTTTTCTCTTCAATCGGCGCGTAACAATTGACGTTACAGAATACCAAAACCAGCTTGAATTGTTATGAGTTGACATCAATTCGTTTCTCTTCAATAATTGCTATACGTATTAATTGATATGAAATAGTTTTTACAGAATACATGTCATTATTTACCTAGACTATGCAAAAGCTTTTGACAAAGTACCACATAAAAGATTGCTATTAAAATTGGAGCATTTCGGAATCAGGGGCAATCTGCTTGTGCGGATAGAGAATTTCTTGTTGAATAGGCAGTCCTGTGTCAGAGTAAATGGTCAGCTCTCAAAAAACCATCTTGTAAGTAGTGGAGTCCCATAAGGGTCCGTACTAGAGCCACTTTTGTTTTTGTGTTGTACACAAACAACTTGGCCTCTTCAATAGATACACCAATCTCATTTTATTTTCTGCAACCCACTTGAAAACCATCATACCCTACAAAGAGATCCAAAAGCAAACACAATCCTACAAGCAAATTCCATGATATATCTTATCAAAAATGCTTTTAAGGACCACTTGAAAGAAATCTCCAAACTTTACAAAGCCTTTATTAGACCTAAAATTGAATTCACAGCAGCAGTCTAGAATCCATATTATATGAAAGATATAGAAACACTGGAGTTACAAGATTACAGCTACTTGGAAAGACTCAGTATCCTGAATTTTACCACTCTAAAAGAACGTAGAGTCAGAGGAGACGTAATAGAAACATATAAATGGACAAGTGGGTATTATTCATGTGAAAATATCTTCAATATCAATCAAAACAGGGCTTTCAAAGGTCACTCTAAAAAACTGGAAAAGGAAAGGTGTAATATGAAATATAATATAAATACAAAGATTAATTTCACAGTTTCACAAGTTTTATTAATATCTTAACCTGACAATATTGTTTCGACACTTTGTGTCATTATCAAAGGTAGATAAGATTGATAAACAAACACGTTGCTAAGGATAAATACATACAGAAGATAGGTAACTAGATACAATACATAACAAAAACTAAATATCTAACACTTCTAATAAAGGAGAATTACTAAGCTCAGTTTGTTCATTCATTAAAGGTACTGTGCGTTTATGTTTGTATATTTCAAAAGCTTCTAAAATGTCTAATTTGTGTTTGTTGTTACAAAAATGTAAGAATTTAATGTTGTTTTGAGGTGTCATTGGGTGGTTCTGTTCCAAAATGTGTTTGGCATAATTCGATTTTTCTGGATGTTTAAGTCTATAAGAACAATTCAAACGGTAAATGCCGGATTTCATAATATCCGGCATTTACCGTTTGAATTGTTCTTTTTGTAACTCGGTTTATATTGGCCAAACACTTAGAAATTTCGACATAAGATACAAAGAACACGTACGCTCTTATAGACTTAAACATCCAGAAAAATCGAATTATGCCAAACACATTTTGGAACAGAACCACCCAATGACACCTCAAAACAACATTAAATTCTTACATTTTTGTAACAACAAACACAAATTAGACATTTTAGAAGCTTTTGAAATATACAAACATAAACGCACAGTACCTTTAATGAATGAACAAACTGAGCTTAGTAATTCTCCTTTATTAGAAGTGTTAGATATTTAGTTTTTGTTATGTATTGTATCTAGTTACCTATTTTCTGTATGTATTTATCCTTAGCAACGTGTTTGTTTATCAATCTTATCTACCTTTGATAATGACACAAAGTGTCGAAACAATATTGTCAGGTTAAGATATTAATAAAACTTGTGAAACTTTAATTAATCTTTGTATTTATATTATATTTCATGATTATGGAGTTCCACAAAGTAAGGCTGGAGACAGTAAAGGTGTAATAAACTGCAAAGAAGAAACTTTATAAGTAATAGGGTAGTATATACATTAGGGTGTTATTTCTGAGAAAAAAATATTTAACTTTTAATAAAATTATCCTAACAATCAGTACCTTTTATTACATATTGTCTGATAAAAACAAAAGTATAGCACTTATAAATATATTTTACTGTTATATGTAGAAATAAATTTACTATTTGTTCGTTTTTAAAATGTTTAATTTGGTTGAGTAGTTTACGAGCAATACGCTTTCAAAGACAGAGGACTCTAGAAAAAAAGTGGATAGTAGTTGAAAAAATAAACAGAATTCAAAAAAGCGCTGACAGATTGAAATGACTGATTTTTTTATTTCAAAATTGCAACTATCCAAATATTTAGTTGTTAGGGATCGTATATGCATGGTTCCATTGTAGGTGGTTTCCATTAAATACTTAATTAAAACATAGATTTTGAAATTTCCTTAATAGTAACGGCAATTAAAATGAGACAAATTATATTTTTCATGTTGGAAAATAAAATTGCTTTTATAATTTTTAGTTTATTTAGCATTTTACAATATTAATCCTATAAAATGATTTTAGGATTAGTAAGGAAAGGCCCTATAAGAGCACCAGAAAATCTACGTGCAACAGTTCGATGGGATTACCAACCCGACATATGTAAAGATTATAAAGAAACAGGTTTTTGTGGTTTTGGTGATAGTTGTAAATTCTTGCATGATAGAAGTGACTACAAGCATGGTTGGCAATTGGAAAAAGAATATGCCGGTGGTGAATATGCTGGAGAAAGTGATGACGAAAAGAAATATGAAATTCATTCTGATGGAGAAGATTTACCCTTCAAGTGTTATATTTGTAGAAAAAGTTTTGTCAATCCTATTGTTACAAGGTAGATCTTTGAAGTGATTTAGGAAGCATTAATTTAGTGACTTTATTTGTTTTTAGGTGTAAACACTATTTCTGTGAACAGTGTGCCTTAAATCGATATAAGAAAACTACAAGATGTGCAATTTGTACTAAACAGACGGGTGGAACTTTTAATCCTGCAAAGGAATTAATTGCTAAATTGCAAGGTAATCCTGATGCTGACAGATCAGAGAATGAACAAAAATCTAACTCTGATGATAGCGATTAATGTTTTTCATTTTCAAATAAATACTATTTTTTAAAAAATCCATTCAATTTTTAGTAAGAAATAGGATTGTTATTAAATAATCTTTATTCTATAAAAAAAAATATATTTGTATCACAATATAAACGTAATTATAATTATGCATTAATGTAACTTAATTGAAATAGGAAACAAATACAAGTACTATATAAACAATGAAACAATTGTTTGCTATTCTAACAGCACTACCGCCTTGATCTTCTTTTTTGTCTTCTGGTAAAGATGGAGCAATAGTATTTTCCTCATCTTCTTTAATTTGTTTCAGCGTTTCTTCTACAGCCTTATTTATTGCTTTCATTAATGGGAAATTCTCAGTACCGCAATCTCCTCGAAAATCATCAGTATCCATTGACCAAACCATAACACCTCCTAACTTTTGTTCCATGGCGAATTTAACTTTCTCAGATATCGAACGTTCATTGTCAAATACTATTATTTTTTCTCCACTAATAGCATACTGTGTACGAGTTTCTTCATCCCAATGCTCAACGTAACCTGCTGTTGTGTTCTGAAGTTCTAAACATATCTGCAAAATAACATTGGATATTACTGCTTGTGCCTCAATATTCCACAGCACTAAGATAGTAAGTGATATAAAATCAACGTTAACAGAAGCTGCAGAATGCTCAAGCATGAAATGAGTAATCTTTATATTGAACATTGAACTAAGTAAGAACAACAATAATTAGCAAGGTGATCATTAAAGGCCTTCTTAAGTCATGAAAGAACTAATTAAAATATGATACAGTTAGTCTTTCTGAGAGTATTAGTGAAAACCGCACTTTTTTATCGCGCAAAATAAGCGAGATATAGGTAAGCTTTTTAAAAAATCTTGATGACGTCATTTCTACCAATACTGCCTATGCATTATGCTTCTGTATACTGCTTTATGTGCTATTAGCTTCCACATTACACATTAAACCGTTAGCTGTGTACTTATTTTTTTATTTGTAAAATATGGCTGAGGCAATTACACTTTACTGTTTTGAATACAAAATAAAATTCTATAATAATATAATATGAATTATTCCTAAAATTCGAATTAATGAGTTTAATTTGCCACAATAAGTAGTCAAAGGCTTTCTTTACATTTAACAGGGTAGGCAGAACGAAAATGATTCGCTCGCAAAAGAATAATTCTTATAAGAATTTAATTTTTCATTCGTTCATGAATTTTATTATTTAATTCTTTGGTTAAATACTTTTTCGATCAGGAGCAAATCATATTTGTACGAATAATTTCCGAGTAAAATAACAATGCAGGTTTATAATACTATGTAAAGATTGCAGTTTTATTAATACACGGATAATTGCAAATCTTCAGCTAAAGAGATTTTGTGTTCAACAACATTGCTATTTAAATTTATTAACAATACATATCTCTTTCGATAGTTATGAGCTGTGCTTAGTTAATGGGTCGTACTAGAGTTCCTGAATGAAAACTTTAACTGTGTTATTTCAGAGTTAGGAGACGGATGTCAAAATCTATCTCTTTCTAGGCCAAAACTAAGATGTCTGAAACAAATATACTTTTTTGTCTCTTTTTACTTTAGTGACAAAATTCAGCAGCTGTCAGTTATAAATTTTAGGTTATGCTTTATGTCATGTTTATTTTTATGCATGTAAACGTTTATGTGCACATTATTATTTATTTACTGTTGATATAAAATTTTTAAAACTACTATAGTACGTATATCAATAATTACTATCTAATAATAATTTACGGGAGCTTTTAATAAAGTTTAACAGTACTCAATTTCAGATTTATATAAATGTCATATTGACAGTTTAATTTATTTTTCATGATTACCAACCATCTAATAAATAGTTTCAAAGTATGAAATGTTACTAGGAAAATCTGACATGCGTGACTTAACTCTAAATAACACAGAGCTCAGTTTATATTTAGGAACTCTAGGTCATACGAATAAAATGTAGAAAATGACTCGCTAACTAAATATCATATTTCATCCTTTATTAATAGAAGTAAAATCACTTGCTACAATTGATTCATATGACCCAACATTAGGAAATTTTGGCTGTATGCATGCTGTCGAATTTTGTTTGATGACTTCATTAATTGATGCTATGTTTTCGATTGATTTGTTTTCATTAAAAAATAATTTATTATGTAATAAATAACAAGTGGAAGTATTTGTTTCTTTATCATAGAAAATATATTTAATTACATTAAATTTTTTCATTCGCGAGTGATAATTTCCTTACCCTGACATTTAGTTTGTTAGCGAACTTGAAAATTGCTACAGGGTTTGTAGTAAATTCCACATTACACATTGAAAAAAGGTTGGTACACAATTGTGTACAGAAAGAATCCAAATATCAATTATTCCTAAAATTCAAGTGCAGAATTTATTCTTTTCATGCAAACCGCGTAATGCTTTGGCGACTTATCGCGATTTGGGAACGTATGGATTTTTTTTCATCACTGTGGTTTTTATATTAAACTACACAACATGTATTCATACTGATATGTGTATTTTATTATTAAATTAAAAATAGCTTCAAACCAGGACATACAAACCGACCACTATGCATAATAATGCAGTGTGAGTGCAAGTGTATCCGACAAATTCCTCAAATTTTAACGAACAAATTACGAATAGAACAATATGTCAGTGGTCAACCACCCACTATCAGTCGAAAAATATATCGTAATAGTGCACAGAGACTTTTAAGATTAGTGAATAATTATGGACATGACAGAAATATATATGATTATAACCGTGGAATAGCACATAACATATATTAAAAATATGTATATTTTTTGTTAATAAAGGTAATGATTTGTAATTTGTGTAGTTTTTATATTTGATATTAACTGATTCGACTTAAGCCTATTCTTTATTTTTTTCGAGCAACAAGTAATCGAGAAATTGCTGTTTGAGGAACTTGTGTTTCGAGCAAAGTTACATTTTCGAGCAATTGTGTTTGAGCAATTTACCTAGATTCAAGTGCAAGTGGGTTTTGGCTCTGACTGGTAGTAGCTGCGTCATCACCCCACAGCTTTCACACTTTAAAAGCATTTTTCTCGATAACGATATGTATTATAAACTATTAAAATGTTAAATAACCCAATGAGCGACCAATGACTTAAGAGGGCCTTTAAAATGATTGAATAATTACATGGTGGACCTGTGCCATCAGTAAGTCTAACTAGAAGGGATGCTTTCATCAAACAAACAAATGCAGATAATTTTAATGGGATGCCAATTTAATATAATAAAAATGGTTAGTTGTAAAGAGTTTAAAAAGCATTATGTACTTATCTCAATGCAAATGCATATAACAAGTAAAACTTACAAAGCTTTGTGTATATTACGTACAGATACTTAAAAAACTACTATGAAACACAGCAACAATTACGGTCTGTACTGCATTTTTTTCTTGACAAGAGTTTCAAAGCCATCAGGAACTTTCAAAAGTTCAGATAGAAGTTTGCCATTTTGTTAAATAAGAAAGTGTAAGGCATAATTGTTATAAATCGTAGGAGAAAAGGAAAACAATTTAATTTTTTTGAAACATTATTTTATTCAATAATTAGTATGCAGTGTAGTCACCACTTCTTACTTAAGATGGCCTGGATTTTAAAGTTTTCTAGCTTCAACATTTAAGAATTCTTCATCAAAAATAAAAAATTTCAATAGAAGGGATTTCAAGTTATGGAAAGAAGTTCTGGAGTTTCAAAGTTCCCTACTTTATAAATATCGAGGATTTAAGAGTCTTAGTAAATCAAAGTATTTTTTTGCATTAAAAGCTTGTAATATACAAAAATAAGGCTTGTCAATGCGTTAGTTTTTCCTGTTGCATTATATGGAGCCGAGACTTGGACTCTAAAAGCAATAGTCAGAGCGAGATTGGACGCTTTTGAGATGTGGTGCTGAAGACGACTTTTGTGAATACCCTGGACGGCTCACATAACTAACGTCTCCATTCTGGCAGAATTATACATAAAAGAGCGACTGTCAACTATCGTCAAGCGAAGAATGCTGAAATACTTCGGACACATAACACGAAGAAGAGACGATAACCTAGAAAAACTTCTAATTCAAGGAAAAGTAGAGGGAACACGCCCCAGAGGACGCCCTCCGAAACGATGGGTGGACCAGGTGAAAGAAATAACTGGAATTTCTTTCCAAACAAACATAAGAACAGCTACAGAGAGGGAAAACTGGAGAGACATCGCCAATTCAGCGACATGACAGGACAACATGAGGTCACGACATTTCATTTATGAGATAAACGACCAGAGAGAGAGAGAATATTAAGTGATTTTTACTTGTAAGCTTTTAAAGAATTTCAAAGAGTTTTCAACTTTGGAGACTGATGTTGAATTCCTACTTTCATAACTTTTAGTTTTGCACAATTCATACAGTTGTTAAATAAGAACGTGTACAGCATAAGTAAACATAATACTGAGAAATATCAAGTAGGTTATGTAGAAACAGAAATATTGCATATCTCTGCAAGTGTTACGGCACAGTAAAACAAATACAGTAGGTATTTCATTATTATGTTCGTTGAGGAGTGCTGCTTATAGTAAATGTTTTTAAACCGTTTTCTTGTGTTGTCATGAAAAAGCACAGAAAATGTTACTAGGAGCTGCTGCTAAATATCTTCAAAAATCAAAATAGTTAAGAAGTGGATATAAAACATTATAGTATACATAAAACATGGATTATTTTCCAGACCACGGAAAGACTACTTCTAGAGAAGATAATGTCATTGCCAACCTTTTCAATCAAAACCCATCACTTACTTCGGATAAAGCTTGGCAAAAAGTCTAAAACTGGAACAGAAATATCTAAAATCACTATTAGAAATCACTTTTGTGAAATGATATCAAACATTGAAGTACTTGATTAATACCACTTCTTACCAACATTCAAGTAAAAAAAACAAATGCAGTGGGCAGAAAAATCAATCAAGATTGGGATAATATGGTATGTATAGACGAAGCATCGTTTTGGTTATTAACATTTATTAATGTATGTCCACGTTTGGAGTTGTTTTAACAGAAGAGGTTTTGGAAGATTATTGGTATTTAAACAAAATTTAAAAATTTGCTTCTGGTGTGAAAATGGCAATGGTGATTATTGCGGTAGTCTCTCTATTCTAAGTTCTTCTAGCCATTAAATATTCAGATTATTGACTTTCTCATATTCTCTCAAGTTGCAATGATAGCTACTTACCTAACAAGATTGGGAACTGTGAATTGCATATAAGGTTAAAGATTATAAATAAGGACCAAATTACTGACCACAAGTTAGAAACACATATTACCTAGCAAGTGTTAAAAAGAAAAACAAAAACTTGTCACTTGAGATTTTATTAAAAATGTCAGAAAGTTATTGGGGATGTCAAGATCCGCTAATCAGATGTCGTAGATAATCTGATTTGAGATAACACTAGGTGTTTACGAAAATTGAATCAACTTGGTCAGATCACTATTTTCACTTTTTTCTTTTTAATGTCGATAACAATGACAGAACTGGTAATCTGATCAATCTTCATAAAATGCACATCTTTCTTTGCAGGAGTACTATTTCCTGCACTTGAGTAGATGAACATACAGTATTGTATGGGTAATCCGAACAGAAAGTTGCTAGGACCTGTTCGGATTAATGAAAAGTTCGCATAACAGCATTTAGGCACATAATATGCTATCTGTAATTCGAACTAAGTTCGGATTATAGATCACATTTCATGTTGATCAAAATCAATCGATCAAAATAAGTAGACATTTTAATAACATACTAACTACATAATAACACAAAAGAAACTACGAAAGAATAAAAAGCGAATGCGTAGGCTATATGTAATCGTATAATTCAAAAACATTTTAAATAAAGGCTACTTTTTGTCAAACAATTTGCAACAAACAGCACAGTAGGATAAACTGTAAAAATGCTGATGTGCTTTGTAATTCCAAAAAATATTATTTGTAAATTCTGTAGAACGCTAATGTTAGCAATTCATACCATGCGAACATTTTATATTTTGTTTTATGTACAGTACCTACGTAAAGTTCGGATTATAAATACCAAATTTCGGACTATGGCAATCAATTTATACAACTAGGAGTGTTTGGACTATAGATGTGTTTGGATTATTCATATATTACTGTAGTTTATTAACAAAACAAAAAGTGAAGAGTACTGAAAGAAGTGATGGAAATTGACAGCCACGCAATGTAAATCATGTTTATAATATTACGAACAAATTTTGTTGATTTTGTACAATTTTTTTAAAAAGGACTCTTTAGAAGGAATCTTTATTATTATTAGCAACTTAGAGTGTAGGCCACTAATAATGTTATAAATAATTAATAATAATCTTTTATTTATTGAAGAACTTTGCTTATTTTTGTGGTATTTAGTTTGGTATTGAGTGGTGTTTAGTTTATTAAGTTCCTTGGGGCCTGAAAATTTTTAGCGTCTCAGGCTCAAAAGGTTTTTTATCCGACCCTGTGAAGCATACCCGGTTACTACATTGTTATATGTTGAAATTACATGTTATCTACGTTACGTTCAAGCTTTGGCTTCCCTAAATAATTTAATGGAAAATTGTTACTAATGTTTTTTTTTTGAAGAATATTTAAAGAAGATCCTGTTTATCTAACTTTATTTTTGTTATTGCCTCGTTTAAAGATGTATTAATTGATTTTTGAATATTTCAGTATATGTTTCTTTTTCATGTTGAAAAATTGGTGGATTCCTATTTAAAAGATTATCGCTAACATATTTAGGGAAGTACGTGTTCTAAATAATATGTATATTCAAACGTTAAAATACAGCACTTGGTGTATTTAACACATAATTTGATTATTGTGTATCCTTAAATTGTTTTCGTTTATTACCTCATTATAACCCATGAATCCATTTTCTCGTGTAAATGGTCCTTGGAATCCAACATTTTTAGCAATAGCCCCTAATTTAGGTTTCTCAGTTTTTGAGAGTAAAGGTGTCTCAGGTAATAGGAATGTTCTACCATATAAAGGAAGTCCCATTATTAACTTTTCCCGCGGTGCTCCTAGTTTAAGCATATATTTTACGGTATATTCCTATCAAATAAATAAACTTTTTAGAATGATTCCAGAGAAAAATGGAACAAAAAAAATAATACACATACTACACTCAACACATCAGAGCTTTTTAAAGGAGCATTAGCTCCGGTCTTTTGATCCCATGCTCCATGGTAATCATAGCACATCATATGAATATAATCTAAGTAATAAGACAGTCCTTGGACATCGTATGCTACATCTATTGTATCTTTTCCTGCACCAAATGCAGCAGTAAGTAGAAGATTAAATTTGTTAAATGCAGAACGTAAGCCCTAAAATCAAAAAGTTTATAGAATATAAACATTTTTTATCATTTACTATCCAAACCTTCACTAAATACAGAAAGTTTAGTTTGTCATCGGGGGATCCACCACGTTTTCCAGGAAATTCCCAATCAAGATCCAATCCATCAAACTTATATTTCCTAATACAAAATTGTAACAATTAAATTCTGATAAATTAGTTGTTTTCAATAATACCTTAAGAAATCAACGGCACTTGCAATAAATTTTTCCCTTCTGGCAGGTACTTTTACTAGAGCTGAATAATTTTCAGAACCTTCATTCCATCCACCAATGGCAAGAGTTATTTTTAAATGAGGATAACTTTTTTTCAGCTCTACTATTCTATTGTACCCTCCTTTGCCATAATCCTCTGTTAGATCCTGCCATGGATCTAAAGAGCGTATAGAATCACCTGTAACATTTAGTCCTGCAAATGAATAAACTATGTGGGTGCAAAGTGAAGGGTCTATGTGTTCTAGTTGAAATGCACCCCTTCCCGGCCTATAGACAGCCCATGTTCCTATATAGCACACGACTACTTTTCCATGAGCAAGTCCTGTAATAAGTTTTATATTAGAAAATAATGCTTAAAAAAATGAATCGGAACATGCTTAAGATGTTAGAAATATGTCTGATATTTATGACTCAGCACATGAAAGTGAAAGTGATATTAAAATAAATAAAATGATAAAAAATAAATTGTGAGGATTATAATAATCTAATATCTATACTAAGTAATTAATATACTAAATGACTAGCATGTAAATTTATCTTACAATAATAGTACTTTTTTTTTACTACAGAAGACATTGTTATACTTTTATAAAACTAGAACATATTTACCTGAAGAATTAGTTGGTATATGACTGCTATTAATACAAAAACCACTTAAATGAAATAGAATAAAAACTAGAAATGAATATATTTTATTTTCCACGTTCATTTTAAAATAAAATTTAAAATCTATGTTATGACAAAGAACTATATAGAATATTTTTCTTAAGGAAATACCGTTAACATATCAAAATTAATTAGTTCTTTTATTTCTTTTGCATCTAATGTAAAACAATATAAGTCGGACAAAGACGACAAAACCGGTATATTCAACTCGGGTTCTTTCTACCTCCCTTTCACTTTAAAAAGGTGAACCACGTATACGCGGCGCTTTTATAGACTTTTGCGTTAAATATTCTAAACATCTATATGTTTTCTTCAATTTTATGCAAATGACTGAAATAGCACATTCAAAACAGAATGTCGTTGGAAATTCCAATACATATTTAATAAGTGCTAATTTTTCCGCAGGACAACTTATTCATCGGTGTTTGAACCAACATACCATATCAAAAACCACATATTGCACTGTCGGCGATTACTGCATTTCCTGCATTAATTTCACAAAACTAATAGTAAAAAGTTATTTGGCCTTCATTTATCAATAACCTATTTATTAATTTAGTAATAATATGTTATTAAACAACGAATTTGCAGAAACGTTTAATTTTAAATATAGTACTCCTAATTATTAAAAATGCTAAGTTAGGGGATTTACCGATTCACCTATTGTCTTTTATTAACTCATTTAAAGAAAGGATTTCAAAAATTTTCAACAGTTTTGTTTAGTCCGTCTAGGCGCCTAGAATATTAACTATCAAAATCAAAGTAAAATAACAAAAAATGTTTAAAACCAAAGCACAAACTCGTGTGAGTAAAACGCGAAGAAAAAATTAATAGGACTATTCAACTCACATGTCATTTATTAAAAAATGACCAATTAAAATGCAGCATTTGATATTTTTAATCCAATGAAAATGAATTGTATCGAAAATTCTCACTAGTGATAACAATCGACAATTTTAATAAAACACAAATATTTAACATTTATTTTTGAGTATTGAACGTACAATTATTAAATGTAACATTGCTACATTTATGAAAAACAATTTGATTTTTTAAAGCGTGTTCGTTGAATAGTCTCTCGAATACCATAAGTAGTCAAAGTTAAGTAGACTTTTTTTGTGGTGCTTAACACTCATGTCTATCATGCTTGCGAATACCACTCGTGCTGCGCACTCGTGGTATTTAAATGCAAGCATGATAGACATTCGTGAAACCACCACAAAAATAGTCGACATAACTTTGACTACTAATGGTATTATAAGTGACTATTTCCTAATCAGTGTTATAGGTGTACAGAAAGCTGGGCACAGTGATGTATGACAGGACCTGGTCTGTCATGTGGAACAGATCGGTACCGCAAAAAGTTGAAGTGGAAGCATGGCGCCGGCCTTATCTTAGGATAGGATAGGACCTTAGACACGCTTATCCCACATTAAACAATCATTACAAGGCGCGTATTGCGTCGCGACTACTACTAAAGTCTATATACGAAACAACAAAAAGAAATAGAGTTATTTGTATTTTTATGAAATACAAATGCAACAAAAAGAAAATATTGTCAATTAGATAGTCAATAGTTATAGAATCTGTAAAATATGTTAAACTGAACAAAATTGTAATAGTTGTGTTAATAAATCTGGTCAAAATTATGTTTTATCTGCAAACATCCACTAGCAATGACAATAAATTTCACTGGTTCGGCGCCGAATGAGATTACTTTGCCATTTGAAGCCATTTCAACTCAAAAGATGGAGTAGCTTCACATGCTATTAAGTCTATATGTACAAACCGATCAACACTTCTACCCAGCCAGCACACTGACGTTATAATGACGTTATTTTTAAATGATTATTGGCCGGTGACGTCATGTGACTAATAAATGATGTCCATAAGACGTCATGTTATGGGGACGTACAGTCATTAGCAAATGTCTTGTCTCGAGTAAGGACGTTGCTGGTTTAAGAATCCAAATACCCCTTATATTGTGTACGAAAGAGACCGAATTAAACAGAGATGGACAACTACCTGGGCAAGATATTTAAATTCTTTAAAGCTTGTTTTGAAAACACGCTTGTAAAAACTCTTGTTACTCATTCTATTCAAGATTTCTTTGACACACTTTATAAAATAGTCCTTTTAAATAGAAGTATCTACCACGAGATCATTTGAATTTATAATTAAAGTTGGCTGTGATTTTTAAATTAGATTGGCAACACTAACTGTTCACTTCACAGTTTGATTTGAATTGTCAAAGTGACGCTCCAAAATGTTTAATCTAGAACATAAAATTGCATAACCTCTAATTTACATAGCGAGTCAATTGGCAGGATCGCCAAACGTATAAAAAAATTCCCGCCTACTTTAATTTTAAATTTAAATGATCTCACGGTACTAGTTAAACAAAGTTATATAGCGTGTTTATGTTTCATTCTTTACCTTTAATAAAAAATAAGTAAACGAAAATAATAATGAAAACAATCATCAAAAAATAGAGGCTTAGGAGTACTTTAGATAATTAAATAATCGCAGAAATTAATGTAAGCGATAAATAAAAATAAAGTAATAATAGGCATTTATTTATGTAAATACGTTAAAATTTTAAAAAGTTATTAAATATTCAGTTGTTTTAATAAAAATACTACAAACTAAGAAAAAACTAGAAACATAGATATAGTCAGTACTAAAAATAAAACAGTCACAAAACAAAAATTAAGAAACACCCTTGACAAAGTATAGAACCTTAGATCATATATATATCATTAATATCTGTTTACCTAAAATTTTTAGAAAATATTTATGAAAGATTACAGATTTTTTAAATCCCGCCTCCTTTTAAGTATACTAGTCAATGGGTTTAATTTCTCTCTCTAACACATTGTTCTGTCAATTACCCATCTCTCTCTCTTGCATGTATTACCTGAGTGCAAAAGTTGGACCCTTTCTTATAAACATTCCACTAACTACTTTCAAGATATAATCCTGTGAATATACCCAAACTGTATTTATTATTAAACTTAATTTATTTGACCGGCTACTGGGAATTTTACCTGAAGGTGAATAAACCGGCCCTTAATGTTTAAATATGCCTCGTTTGTATGCACAAACTGATTCTACTTTGAAAACTCGGGGAATGATTATTAGTTTTGATTATTTATTATTTTTACTAATTTTTGCAATAAAGACTGATTACAGTTAGTACTAAAAATTTAGTTTTTTTTAGTGGTTACAAAATAATTAAGCTTTGTAAATAAACAAATCAAACTCGTAAATAAATTAATAGAGTTTATAATAAAGTAGAAAAAAGTATACGATATTTATTTCTTAAAATAGAAGAAACTAAAATAAAGAAAGAAAATAAAAAAAATAGCAGTTTTTATTACTCTATTGTTGTTATACAAAGCCATTCTAGGTAGGGTAGCAACCTTTAAAACTGGTTAGATTTGATGTGTTGTTTGTAAACAAAAGAAACTATGCACCGAAACGTACGTCGTTTTTTTAACCAGAATTGTTAAATGTGTTGCCTGCTCTGGACAGGACATTTGCTAATGACTGTACATAGACGTCTTCAAAACAACGTCTTTTAGGCGTACAAATAAGGTCGTTTTTAGACTTCTAATATTATTAATTATGATCTATCTAGGTAACTAAAAAGTGATATATTCCATAATAGCTATTTATGCAACAAGTACATAATGTAGGACTTTATAGACAAGCCTAGTTTATGGCCGAGCGAGCGAAGCGAGCAAGGCCTATAAAAAAGGGCGAGTCTATAAGGTCCGATTATGTAAGAGTTGCATACAAATCTTTACGTTCGATTCCTAAAATTTGCTAATTATCAAAAAAATCAGTTTATAAATTTGACATCTATTCTTGACAGAAGAAAATTTGACATGTAATAGACAGTTGCCATACTTTATTTTACTACTACTTTATTTTACGAATAAAATAATAAGCCAGTTTACTGCTGCAAAACAATACAATAAACAGTACTTTATAATGCAATCGGACATAAAATATTTTTTATTTTTACATTTGCAGAATGTAAATAGAATACATTATTTTACTGTTTTTAATATTCAATTACACTATTTTTGTATTGTCACTGATGTACGAGAGACAAATCTAGCAACACTGTTTTGCTTTATTTTTTTATTGAACTGCTCTTGACCACATGCCTCAATACAAACAAACAGCAATAACGTCTTTCGTGTATTTGTTTTGGTCTTTAATTAGTAACGTTTCTACTTATTATTAAAGTTGACGTACCTACATTTATAGTGTATGTGTAGGTGCAACTACTGAATAATAATTGTGTGGTTTGTCACAAAGGGTAAGTATTAAAATTATTTGTTCCGTCGCAGTACTACATAACCTATACAATTTTACCCGTTCGACGATTTTGTGAGATTACTATTGTTAATAAATTAATACTAATGCAATAGTTTCTTAGTACTTACTAATATTATTTTAGTTGCATCAATTATTCTGCATATTGTTTTAGCAGCTTTTCAGTTAGTAAATATTTACTTTTGTTTAATATAATTATCAGATGTTGAGTTAATAGAAGAGATGTATGTTCTGTTATTGAATGTTTACTTTTGTTTAATAATTATGTATGAAATAGTATATAATAAATATTATTTCCAATATTCAACTATTTATAATTCCTGTCCTAGTCCTAGTATAGGACGTTTTAATGGCGTCATTGAACAACGTTTTAATGACGTCGTTGAACTACGTTTTAATGACATCTTATATTGACGTCCTTGGGCTGTGACATAATGCTGTCGGTTTTAGGACAATTTGACGTTATTTTCATAAGTCATTCGACGTCGTTAATGTCGAAAAAACTGCTACATTATGACGTCAGTGTGCTGGCTGGGTAAGAAACGGAAGGAAACCTTCCGTCGGAAGGTACACAAACATGATTACCACATGCCTTGAGCACCAGCAAAGAAGCCGATATCTATGAAGGAGAAAAAGCACAAACCCCATCACATAATAGTATTTTGTTAAAGGTCACCCAGTAACTTTTAGTTCGAATTTTTTTTTCTTGGTCTACGGTATGGCTGTTTCTTGTTGCTACAGTGAAGTACTGCACTTACTCCATGCCAAGTTTTATGAAATCTGATTAGGAGGCTTCCACCTTCGCTCCACCCCTTCAAAATTCTTCGGTAGGTACTATGGTACGAGGGGAACTAGAATAATTATCTACCTAGCCATGACTGAAACAACTGACAATCTTCAGCGTTTAATGTCAAATAGTGGCAAGTCTTTTATAATTGTATCTGAAGTTTCAGTGAAATTGACCTGTTACTTTTTGTTTTGTGCGCGATTAGTTGACAAAAAATGAGTGTTTTGAAATTGGAGCATAGGAGTGTGATTAAGTTTCTCACAAAAGAAGGCAATGGTCCAAAATTTATAAGAGAACGTATGATTGTCGTATATGGAGATGATGCCCCATCATATTTTACGATTAAGTTTTGGTCAAAACAGTTTCGTTGGGGACGTGAATCCATAGAGGATGACCCTAGAAGTGGAAGGCCACTTGAGGCAACCAACAGTGAAATGTGTGACAAAGTGGAAGCTATGGTTCTTGAGGATCGCCGCATGAAGGTCTCCACCATTGCTACTGCTCTGGGAATATCAGAACCTAGCGTTTTGACCATATTGCACGAAAAGTTAGGCATGAATAAAGTCTCAGCGAGGTGGGTTCCCAGGTTGTTGACTCCAGAGCAAAAGACGCGAAGACAGCAAATTTGTCAAAACAATTTAGATCTTTTGGAAGCTGATGTTGAATTCCTAACGAGGATAGTGACTGGAGACGAGACCTGGGTACATCACTGGGACCCTGAGACAAAGCTGGAATCTATGCAATGGATTCATAAGGGTTCTCCACCCCCAAAGAAGCTCGCACACAGCCCTCAGCCGGAAAACTTATGGCAACAATTTTCTGGGATTTGCATGGAGTTCTTCTGATCGAATATATGCCTAAGGGCACTACAATAAATGCAGAGGTTTACGGTAATACGCTCAAAAAGTTACATTCGGAAATCACCAAAAAACGTCCCCATTTGAGGCATAAAAATGTGCTCCTTCTTCATGACAATGCGACGGTTCATAAAGCCGCCAAAGTTCGTCCAATTCTGAACGAATGTAACTTTGTAGAGTTAGACCACCCACCTTACAGCCCAGATCTGGCACTCTCGGACTTCTACTTATTCCGAAATCTGAAAAAACATTTGAGAGGCCGCCATTTTGAAAGTGATGACCATTTGAAACGAACCATCAATGACTATTTTGGCAATCAGGAAGAATCATTTTTTTAATGGTATGAATTCATTGCAAGACAAATGGCGAAAGTGCGTTGAAGTTGGGGGAGATTATATTGAAAAATAAAATTGTTTAAAAATCATGCGTCTTTTGTTTCATGCTTAGGTAGATAATTTATCTAGTTTCCCTCGTAATCTACGAACACGAAATGAACCGGTGTGATGGAACTCACCAATACAATTTAATGAAACTTGGCATGAGTAGGTGCAAGGGCATTACTTCACTCTAACATAGTATATGTGTACTAAAAACATTTTGGGGTTGGGAAAGATTGTAGAGTATCCTTTCATTTAAAATGTAGAAGATGGATATACCCTAAGGATATACCACGAAATATATAAACAAAAGAACACAACTTCAAAACGCCCGATCAGGTTTCAGTAAATTCGTTGTAAAAATATTCTCACTTGACTAGTATGCAACTTATATTACACAATAGAACAGGCAAACGACCAATGTACAAATTATACCTTCTGCCACTGCTTATGAAGAAGTATGGAATGATTTTAAACTTTTTTTGCACAAAACATTAGTAATGAAGAGATGCAAGAATGTATATTAAACTTATCTGTCGGATATAAGGAAGATATTAATACTCATGTATTTTGAAGATGAGATTTTTCATTTTATTAAGTACCTATCAAAGAAGAAAATGTGTCAGATCCTGTAAAAACGTACAAATTGAGAATCGATTGATTACATTCAACTTTCACAACGTAGAAACTATTTAAACATTTTTTTAACGAGTTTCATAAAGCAAGATTTATTGCACGAGTCCAAATTTAGAAAACGAGCCGCTTGCGGCAAGTTTTCTAAAGGACGAGTGCAATAATGGCTTATGAAACGAGTTTTTTTATGCTATTTTTTCTATTTTGCGTCTTTTCTTCCCTTTTTAAATAAAAAAATCGCAATTCCAAAATCTAGGCATTTTTGTAGTGTTTGACAACACTGATGTGACATTTGAACATTCATTGATTGACACAGAAAATTGAGTGAAGTTTTTGTCAATTATCTGTTTTTTCAATGCTACCAACTTTGAAAAAGTTGGGCTATTAAAGCACTCAAATTAAATCTATTGTAGAATCATATTTAAGAATCTGCGGCCAATATGAGAAACTGGCAACTGTTCTAGTCGATCTCGAGTAAGTGATCTGTCGATTATGTTTATTGAAAGTGATATTGTAAGCTTTACGGTCAGTTAAAAAAAATTACTCAATTTAAAAAAGTGGTTGCTGACAGATCTCGAAAAAAATCATATTTTGCCCATAAATTAAATCATGTCTGGAGAGTTCAAAACATATTTTTCATTCTCCCCTTTGCGAAAGTGTAACTTTCTATCTTGACAAGGCAACCGAAAGCGAAAGTAAAACATGCGAGGTGGTTGCTAGGCATGAAAAACTTTCGGTTCCTGAACAACGAAGTAAAACTGTCAATTTGTTTAGAATATAATATTATTAGGTGGCTGTTGTCAACATTACCTTGGTAATGTTGACCTTGGTAACAAAACTGTTGTATATACAAACATTATTTTATTATAATTACTGAATCATCATTTTATTTATTTATTTACGGTGGTATTAAATGTTAATAAATGGGGAGAATGAAAAGTTTAATACATTAGACGCTGCTTTCAGCTTTCAGGTGCTCGGTGTTTTTAACTAAACTCGGCTACGCTTACGCTTCACCTCGGCCAATCAAAAGCACCTTGCACTTAAAAGTAAACTTTCGCAGCTTGTAATGTAAATAACTATTTTCTACTCTCATACTCTAATTTAGTTATCAGATAATATGCAATAGTGGTTTCATAATGAAGTTCATAACGATTCGACTTCTCATCATGCAACTAGGTGTTGGCCAATGAGAATCGGGAAAAATGAGCTGTAGATCAATGAGAATCAAGAATATCAAATGGTTGCGTAGAAACCAGCCACAGTTTCTATACACTAGACTTGAGAACCTACTTCATCGTCAATCATGCAGTAAATAATAAATATACTTTATTATTAATAATTAATTGTATTATATAAATGTTAATTGTAATTAACATTGCCAAATCAGTGAAGTAAATACATACTTGTGCGTGGTCTAGGGCGGTGTTATTCTTAACGACACCCTCAGAAAGATGTTTATGTAGTTCTCGAGACTGACTACTTAACGTGTTCATCTGACAGCACGGCGAAGTGTACAGTAAGTAGCTTTATCGACGAGAAGAATCCTCTCGCCGGTTCCGGGAATATAACCCGGGCCGGCTAATGTAAGTAAGAGTTGAACTATTTATCGCGTGGCCACCCATTTTACTATATTATTCTAAATCTGTTCTGATAATTATTTTTATTAAATAGTATTATTAATTTAAATAAAGAAATTTTGATTATGGAAATTTTGATTGGTCATTTTATTTATCAATTTTGTAAGTCTGCCTTAAGGAGTAATCATTAAACTCCAGCCAATAACAGAATTCCACTCAGGAGTAATAAATCAGTTATGATCGAAGAAAAAATAGTGTGTGCAACTCGCACATAAGGTTATTAATACACTCGTATGGATTACTTGAATAAATGTCATACTCGTGTAATAATAACCATCATTATGTGCTCGTTGCATAATATACTATTATTTTATTTTTAACTCGGACCTTATTGAAACTAGAAACCAAAATGACCGCCACGGCATGACAAAACTGCGTTTGGACAGTATTTACGGTTTTTACGATAACTCGAAAAGTAATAAAGATACAAAGGTCTAATTGGCATCGTTTTAAAGTTTTCATTTTAAGCTTTCAGAAATTAGAAATATTTAAAAACTTTAGTTAAATTTTTATCTAAAGCTATTACTCGGAAATGAAGTTTTCCTACGACTCCATACGAAAGTGAACAATAGCAAACGCTACCGACATTAAGAAAGTGAGTCATATAACACGCGTATGTTAGGAACATAACACACGTGTGTGTTATGAAAATACGTCACGCTAAGCAATACCTAGAAATCCATGAATTTTGTTTACATTAAAATGATGACATTAATGTTTAATCCAATTTTGAGAAGCATTTTAACCATTATGTATCTATTCTTTTCTTATAAATATAACTTTAATTATTGTTTAATTAGTTATTTTAGCTATCAAAAAGAAATATCTAATAGATTACACCTAACATAACCTCACTATAATACACGAAAATTATTGAAGCAAGTTTGCCAAGATTGAAATCAGCGATGCCAAATGGGAGAAAAATAAAAGTAATAATTTAGTTAGGCAACCTCTTTCACACATGGCATTATGTTATTAAAATAGTTGAAGTTATATTTGTTAATTATGAAGATATTATTAAATATAAATAAAAAATAAATTATGTGCCTCTGAGATTATTATATTATAAATTGTAATAGTAATTCATTTAATTAACTTTGCTGCTAAACCCAAGGTTTAATTTTATACTATGTTTAAATGTTATGAAAATACGATTTTTTAAAATTGATATAATACTTTTACATTTAACTTTATTCAGCTCCAGAAAAATAAAATTAAGTTATCTTGATAACTTAAGTTAATGTTATTAAGTTATCTTGATAACTTAATTTTATTTTTCTGGAGCTGAATAAAGTTAAATGTAAAAGTATTGTTATGACAATTGTTAAAGTGAATGGGTGTTTGTTAACATTTTATTTAATAGATTCTTTTACTAAATATAAATTTCAATTTTAAAAAATCGTATTTTCATAACATTTAAACATAGTATAAAATTAAACCTTGGGTTTAGCAGCAAAGTTAATTAAATGAATTACTATTACAATTTATAATATAATAATCTCAGAGGCACATAATTTATTTTTTATTTATATTTAATAATATCTTCATAATTAACAAATATAACTTCAACTATTTTAATAACATAATGCCATGTGTGAAAGAGGTTGCCTAACTAAATTATTACTTTTATTTTTCTCCCATTTGGCATCGCTGATTTCAATCTTGGCAAACTTGCTTCAATAATTTTCGTGTATTATAGTGAGGTTATGTTAGGTGTAATCTATTAGATATTTCTTTTTGATAGCTAAAATAACTAATTAAACAATAATTAAAGTTATATTTATAAGAAAAGAATAGATACATAATGGTTAAAATGCTTCTCAAAATTGGATTAAACATTAATGTCATCATTTTAATGTAAACAAAATTCATGGATTTCTAGGTATTGCTTAGCGTGACGTATTTTCATAACACACACGTGTGTTATGTTCCTAACATACGCGTGTTATATGACTCACTTTGTTAATGTCGGTAGCGTTTGCTATTGTTCACTTTCGTATGGAGTCGTAGGAAAACTTCATTTCCGAGTAATAGCTTTAGATAAAAATTTAACTAAAGTTTTTAAATATTTCTAATTTCTGAAAGCTTAAAATGAAAACTTTAAAACGATGCCAATTAGACCTTTGTATATGTAAAAGAATCTATTAAATAAAATGTTAACAAACATCCATTCACTTTAACAATTGTCATAACAATACTTTTACATTTAACTTTATTCAGCTCCAGAAAAATAAAATTAAGTTATCAAGATAACTTAATTTTATTTTTCTGGAAATGTTTTGATAGAAATCTCGTTATAATTATTCATATTGTAAAACTAAGTTGTTTAAAAAATTAAACTTTATATCCTAAAAATAAATGGCTTAAGAAAATTAGCTTTAAGTGTGATTTTTTTTGTTAAACCTAACCATAAAAATTTTGCTTTAAAATCTTCAAAAATTATATTCTTGAAAATTAAACATTTTTTAAACATTTGAAATTTGAAGGGGTTGTAGGAAAAATATTGTACATTACACGTTGAAAAGTGACTTTTCTGCACTCGTGTGATTTCCGCACTCGGCTTCAATTCACACTCGTGCGTGCAAAAAGTTTCACTTTCCACACTAGTAATGTAATATACTATTCTCCATTCTTTAAGCATTAAGCTGTTGTAAAATTGGAATGGGTAAAGAAATCAAAATGCCCTTTTTTAAACAGTATAGGTACACTTTATTTTATTAAAATTACAAGGCATTCTAAAATTAAAATACTCTCTTATGTGGGTTCCGTTTATAAGCAGTACTTGAGCAGGACTTGCTTTAATCCGTTAATGGAACATCTTGATATCTCTATTGATTTTACATTTTAGCGTATATAATCGGAGCTTAACAAACGTTTGTTTAATAAAATACCGAAACATTTCACACTACCTAAAAAACACGTAAAACGTAAAAAATTGGTCATTGGTCAAGTTACACGTTTAAACGAACATATATTTAAAAAGTTGCAGAGTGCTAAATAACATTACCCAAACAAGCAGTTAAAATGCTTAATAAATCACGTAACTTTACGTTATTTCCTAATAAGCAGACTGACGTCATTTTAACGTTGATTATTGGTCAGTCATTACGTCATTTTCACCTTTGAAGTGACGTTATAATGATGTTAATAAGACGGGTAAATGTCACAGCCCAAAGACGACATTTTACGAAAAGAAAAAGACGTTGTTTTATGACGTAAAAAACTCATATAATGATTTAAATAACGTTTTATTGACGTCTTAATTCTACCACTGACCAACTTATTTCTACTCTGCAAATAAAACACCTTAATTTAAAAAAAAACTTATTATTTAAAATTCTGAAACATAAATATAATCACTACAGACCTGGAAATTGATATAGTAAAACCACTTTAAAGCCTTAGTTACTAAACATTTTTATGTGTTCTCCTACCTTTTCAAAACATCTGCATATTTGGTACAAAAGGTAATAACATTTGAAGATAAAAATGAAAAGTTTAAAATGTTTGTAAATTGGTAATTGAAATAAGTTCACTAATTAAAACTCACCATTATCGCATTAAATTATCGAAACCAAAAAGATGATTAATTTAATAATCAGTAGCACCGCCATTATGAGATCATTTACAGTGCGGAAAGGATTATTTCCACTGTAAATCTTTTGAACGATAATGTCCCTCGCGTTTTCCATTGGGTTAATGTCCGGAAAGCATGATGGCCTGTCTAAGGTTGGGATTTGTGACGCTACCAACCCTGCTCTTAAGGTCCATAAGCGGTAAGCAGGTGTCTAGCTTGTCGAAAAATTATATTTTCGTGCTCATGATCCTCATAACAAGCAATTCACCTACCATCCTTGTCAAAGGAAATACCATCCGAAGCTTGTTTATTCCGTTATACCCAGCCTAGATTATTAGGAAACAACCATAACAGTTTCTACGTGAAAAGCTCAATGGTTTCTTTCATAAATCATGCCAATAATCACGAAACCCGTCAGGTCAGTCAAAATTAAATTTTCTCTCTTCTTTCCAGATTATCTAAAAATACCTTTTTTTTATTAATTTAAACAACAGGTAATATTAAACGTGTTATTACTTTCGTCCAATCAGGTTTTCAGCTGTAAATTGCAAACATCTTTCTTTTAACGGAATAAACATGGTTCGGATGGCATTTCCTTTGGCCTAGATGGCATGTGAATTCCTTATTATGAGGATCATGAGCATGAAAAACTAATTTTTCAACAAGCTAGGCACCTGCTTACCGCTTACGGACCATAAGACCAGGGTTGGTAGCGTCACAAATCCCAACCTTAGACAGGCCATCATGCTTTCCGGACATTAACCCAATGGAACATTAATCGGACATTAATCCCGTGTGGGACATTATCGTTCAAAAGATTTACAGTAGAAATAATCCTTTTCGCACTGTAAATGACCTTACGAGCGCCAATTTGCTGGCCTAGCTAATGTCACTATCAATGAGCTTAATTATCTCGTCTTAAGCATATGCACAATCGAATTTTCAAATTTTCAAATCAATTTTTCAAATCATTAACCATAATGGTGGTGCTACTGATTATTAAATTAATGTTATTTTTTGGTTTTGATAATTTAATGCTTAATAAATGGTAAGTTTTAATTAGTGAACTTATTTCAATTTCCAATTTACAAACATTTTAAACTTTTCATGTTTATGTTCAAATGTTATTACCTTTTGTACCAAACATGCAGATGTTTTGAAAATGTAGGAGAACACATAAAAATGTTTAGTGAAAAAGCCTTTAAAGTGGTTTTACGGTAAGATATGTTTTAAGGAGGATACAGCGAAATGTAAAAATGTAGAGAATGACGTGAAATTTAAACCTCGAGTTCTTTGACACTTATTCTATTCGGTAACTTTTTTTTATAATCTTCTTGTGTACCATTACCGAGAAAAATGGAAAATAAAATCCAGAATTTAACATGGGCTCTTATGGAGACCATCTAACCTTTAGCCGTTTTAACGAAAAATTATGATGAAGAAATGTAGGGAATCTGATAAAAAACTAAAATGACATACTCTCATATTCGAAGAACAATGCTGCCCAATATTTTTGAAATCTTGTGTCTAGTTAATGCACAATAATAATTTAAAGTAAACAAAACATGAATTTTTCACGACATATGTGGAAAGACAGCAGAGATGTGACAACACCTCATAGCGCGCGACAATTCAAATAACAGAACAGAAAGATGACATATAATGACTTATAATAATCTACATTTTATTGTATTAACTAATAATCATATATTTTATTAATCAAATTATGTTGAACAATTCAGTCTCTGCGTTAATAATATCAGAATACAGATGTTAATTCGACGGAAATATTGCAAAATGTAAAATTACCTTTTGCAATGTGATGATAAATACATGATAAATACAATTTATCATCACAATCAGAATATCCACGAAATCAGTAATACAAACACACTAATTTTAAAAATATATGTATTAAACCTCAACAACTATTTATATATTTCTTGTATCTGCTTAGCAGATTGTAATCTTTAGACTATACAAAAGTTAAAAAATAGAATATTCCCATCTGTAATTATGCATACAAATTACAAAACATTCAACATATATCCACTTATATTTTGGGTTTGACATTTGGAGGTTAGGATGTCAACTCAATCGAAAGCTGAAACCTAACACTGCTACCAACGAAATCGATTGATTTCTTTGAGGTGTTGCCACGATTCTTAACCTATTTACATTTATATTTACACTTTCAACAATTAAACAAATGCACTCCAATCGACTTAAATTATTTTAATATATACAAATAATTAATAAATGCATTATAGGCATTCATAATAAAATGATTTTGTTCAGTTTTAAGAATGTTAATTTATTTTTTTATCGATTGGTATTTCTTGTTAGAGCCTATGTAAAAGCATAGGAGATATCCCCTTGCCCTTCACCCCGCAAAGATCCGCTGTAACCTCCTTAACAAAAATATTTCAAAAATTATTCTAGGTGAACCTATATCAATTTCCAGGTCTGTATTATTACATTATTATACTTATATGGCGGCCATAAAAGGTCTGTTGCTTTCGAGGCGTCAGCCAACACGTGTTAACGAGTGCTATACTTCCTCCGCCCTTTTCCGTGAATTGTGTGAAATGCCATCCTAATTTGTTTTACGAACACCAACACAAAAACTGAAAGATGTGCCTAGAAATAAAATACCACAAACATATTTTTTAATGAAATATGTACATACCAAGCAGCAGAAAGGAGATCAACATCAACCAACTTTTTGCACGATTCACCTCCTCCTTCGTTGCCTTGTTTTTCACGATCTTTACCGACACCGGCCACGTGATGTTACAACACCCGGAGCACAGTATATATAACATACAGTAATGTGACTGTCGCAAATAATTTCTATCCACCACACTACATGCTGGCGTGAGTCGGCAGTATGCAGACAGCAGTTCTATTTCAAACACGCAACAGAACGTATCGAAATTACCAGAGCCGGATTAAACCCACAATCGTGCAGTATTAGTGCCAGTAAACAATGCATAGTGTTAGTCGTTGTGCCGCCAAAGGCTGTAAAAATACCTCGGAAAGAACTACAATTAGTGTTTTCAGGTTTCCGATTTCAGGTTATTTTTTCCTACATACTATTATTTTTTAATAAATACGCTCGTAAAAACAATACCGTATTTTTGATATTCGAGTAATGTTTTAAAAAATTCAGAACCCCTGTTGAAATGCTTTTAACAACAATTAATACATACGTTTACATTTATAATTAAAAGTTGCCGGTACTGAATATATCCATTAACTAGGGTAAAACACATGATGACGGCATATTAAGAGCAAATATATACATTATACGCATATGTTAACTCTAGTATTGTCCACAGAAAATATACATCAGACAGGTACTAGTGACTGGGTTAAATTTACAAGCATTCAGGTACACTTAGGTAAGAACCTGTGATTGATACAAGCAGTTGGGTACACTTAAGTTTTTTATTGTATATAATTGTACATTAATTACGCTATCAACCACATTAATTACGCTATCAGCCATATTCATCATGCTATCAACCATATTAAATACGCTATGTTAACAGGTCACTCATTGAAGGATAAAATACTCGCTGCAACGATTGAGTAGCAGCTAACACATCGAGAGCTTCACGTATAACCTATATTTTATCAGTGATAAATTCTATTTTGTTTAATAAAGTTTTATAATTATTGTTTACTAAGACATTCATTTCTTTTACCTTCTATAGTAAAGTAGCATGGTTGACTTCTACTTCATCAGTTGCTGCTAAAATCTTGATTTCATCATCGACACCTTACTATGAGAATATCAGCTGTTGTCAGTTCAAGATGTACAAGAGAGTGTGTGTGTGTGAGAGAGAGATCGCACAATTCAATGTTCATCCCTACGATCGTTGTATGGCTATCATATTTCTTCATCGTTTAAAATATACTTATCCGCTTCCTCTTCTACCCTAGGTGTAGAGGTATTGTTTAAAATTTATATGTTTACGGCTTCGGCATACATACTTCACTTCAAAATACTATTAAAATCTTCACTAAAATATTTATTTAAAAATTTTCGTTCGAGTAGTTAGCAGCATCCACTGTTTAATAATTAAATGCATAAGAAAACTAAGCATTTTAAGGTTAATTCATATTTCTCGATGATTTTATGAAAGGAGGGTAGTACTGAACACTCATGCTCTAAAAGTATTTCACCACTGAAAGCTACACTATAAGCTATGTTTATAGCCATACGATTACATTCTTCAGTTTCGCGTAGTGTTACTGCTTAAAATAGGATTTCTTCAGTCTTTTACGTGATGAAGATCCATGTTAAGTACTATAGTACAATAAAAATACGATTAAAACTAAATTTATTCTACACAGGTGTAAAGGTAAAAATAAAATACTATATACAGACAGGTATTGTTAAACGATTACAGTTTATACCTAAAATAAGATACAATATATTTATAGTTAGGTGTGAAGTTCTAGATATTAACAAATTACTTCAATGAAATAAGTTTATATCATTATTTAATAGATTGAAAAGATCGCTGTATTTTGTATTCTCATAAAAAAATGTTTAATTCATCTAGTGAAAGCTTGACCTCAGTTACGGTTATTACCATTAACATTAGAGGAAAAACCAAAATCCTTACTATAAACCTTCACTTAAAAAAAAATAGTATAAATATTAACAAGAATACTATATTTAAACGATACCTCTACACCTAGAGTAGAAGAGGCTGCAGATATGATTAATAATAAGTTACAAACAGTTTAATTTTTACCTTTACATCTGTGCAGAATAAATTTTGTGGTAACCAGTCTTTATCTGAAGAAGCTATTGTGTAGCGAAACGACAGAAATAATTTTTAAATAAATGCTTTAGTGAGGATTTTACTAGTATTTTTATTTGGATAATAAGAAAATCGTATCAAGTACATCATCTTTATTCAATTGTTGGAAATTAGTGCTTTTACGAGACAAAAAGTGTGGTACAATATAAAACATTATACAATCACATTAGTATCTCCAAATATATTAATAGGATGTAAAACGGTATGGTCAAATGTCTAGCAGAGGAATCATACAGGAATCATATATGTTGCGGTGACTTCGCATAAACAGAATAAGTTTTGATTTTCTCCCACCTCGGCTAGCAAAAATTAAAATATATGCGATGAATTTGGCTAATTAACAATAAAATATTGTTTTTATATTCAAAATACTTTCAAATAACGATTAATTGTAGATAATTGATTTATAAATTGATTTTTAAAAAGACTGTACTTTGGAAATGCTTTTCAACTTTCCTCATTTATAAATTCTTATATGATTCAAAAATACTTTTTAATAGTTTTAAATAATGCACTAGTTACATAACAATTTTATGTGAGTTCTTGACTAACTCAAGTTTACGTAAGAGAGTTGGGCGACAATTAAGTAACATAAAATAACTGAATTATATTAATAGGAAATACTCATCTCAGGGCGAATGTGGATTCCTGTGGTTTTTTAAAAAAATAAACAAATTGAAATTTAAATCACTTTTTAAAATTGAAATCTTAATTAAGTTTAATTATAGCTAAATTGTTCAAATCACTTAATTACACCTCACAAACAATAGTCTTTTCTTCAGCAGATACCAAAACAGAAGGAAATAACTTCCTACCTTCTTATATAGCGATGCTTCTTATCTTTACATTAGTACTATTGTCTTTAACGCGACTTTACTGCGTCGGTTTATATTCAGAAGTGTCTTAAAATTATAATTTTCTAAGCTTATATACTATTTGCTATTTACATAATTATATTACACAATTTGACGTCACCTTACGAACTAATACAAACTGTACACTGTACACTCATATAATACATAATAGCCGATAATATTCTTTATAAAAGTGACACATCTATTACAGATTAATTACACAATACTTTTACGCAATAATAACGATCTATTTACATTAACAAAAAACCTTAAAGAATCACATAACCCGTCGATAAACACATTTGAAAATTAATCATAACAATTATATAATACGTAACAATAACTTTCGAACAACTGGATGTTACGTACACTTAAGTAATCGGTGAGTAAGCTATTTGATAATAAATAAAGAAACATGTATTATTTAACCTTATTAAAAAGTATACACATTGATTGTATAATCAATGACACACCATTAAATAACTTACAAATATCTTTAATAGGAAAAGTTAATGAAATATTCCTAAAGTGTTAGTTTTCAACGAAGATTTTATAATTTTACAATCATTTCCAAAATTACCAAAATTTTGACACTAAAATCCACAGCAATATATATGTGTTCTGTAGAAAGTGGCACCCTGCACGATCAATGTAAAAGTGACACCCTGTGTATATAATTGCAATATAAAGCTGGGCATAGTGACACCAGCATATATATAGTGCAAATGGCACCCAAGTGTATATTTTTTATATCATAGATTACCAGTTTGGCACCCTCCAACGTTGCCAAATTAGCGGGTGTCGCTTGTCATATTATTCTGATAAACTGGTGGCATTAATATATTTGTTAACTGACATTATTTGTTCCAGGATTTGTTCCACAAGTGGTTCAGAATAGAAATATTTCATTTGCATAGTGGCTACTTATAAAACAGATTTATATCAAGTCTTGTTTTTAATAAGTTATAACACTTATGCAGATGGAATACATAACGTATATTAGATAACACCTTATTGTTTAATTTTTACATCACTTCACTTTGTTATCAAGATGACAGATGTAAACTGCTAGATGCATATATTATTTATGATCTACGAGAGATCGTTCGTACAGTTTCTTATTACTAGTTTTTGATATTAATAAATACAGAAGGTAATTGCATGCATTTATTATAAAATAACAATGTAAATGGTAGTTACAAAAATAGAAAAAAATCAATATAAATGTATAGCGTCATAAAAAAAGTAATAATAGTAGTAAACAAAAGCCTACAGCGTAGGAAAAATTATTAATGTAATTGTAAATAGTAATTAAAACTAAAAGTAACATTTATATACGACGGTATTCATTATAAATGAATGTATTTCTTTTTTCTTAGGGATATGAAGAAGACCTAAATAATAAAGATAATTCAGGAATACTTGCAAATTTTATTGTTATTGCCGTCAGGGTGACGGCAGTGTCAACAAAGCGTAGAAGTAAATATATAGGTAACAAATAACCATATTACCTGAATGAATACCTACAAATAGTAAGAAATACATTAGTTTCCAAATATAAAAATGCCACAGTTGCACAAGCTTGTATTTCAGGTCCTGCAATTATTAGAATAGAAATGCCATTTCTACATATATACTTGTTTAAAGAACATTTTTTACAGGTTACTATTACTAGTAGTAAACTTTAAGATTTGTTTTATAAATCATTTATTGATTAATAGTATAGAGTCAATTTTTGCATTAAGTTCTTATTTTTTACTATCTAAAGATAGAAATTTGAAATATTTTCTAATGCTTTTAGTACTGGACCAATATAAAATGTAATATGTTTAAAATGGGGGCACGCCCCCCCCCCCTGGTGGTTGAGACCACCATTTTGTACCCCTAATTTAATAACGTAACCAAATTGAGCGAAATTTATGTTAGGAGGGTTCTTGGGGTCGCTGATTATGAATCCAATGAGAAAATTAATTTAAAAAATATTTCAAGTGTTTGCTATAAGTACATTATGAATGTTGTTCAAATGGTCCAGTTCATTAGTTGATCAGTATATTTGTACACCCAATTGACCTAATACATTCATAAACATTTCAATTGTACTTTTTATTTATATTTTGGTAGGTTTGTTTACGCATGGTACAAGGTTGAAATGCAATATGTTGAAACTAAAACCAGAATGATCTTTATAGATAATTTTTACGTAATTCAAACATTTCATAAATAGTATTAGTTGTAACAATGTTAGCAGCGACTTTTAATTGCAATTGACATGTTAATTGAAAAATGTTTAACTGCACAATTGTAAATGATATATTAATTGCAATCAAGTTTAATTGCAACTAGATTTAGTTGCAGTCCGCAATTAAAAGGTTAGTTGCAATTAAATATAACTGCAAATTAAATGTCACAATTAAATGTTTGATCCCCAACACTGCTACGTTAACATAGTTACAAGAAAAGTACATCTCAGAGATGTTATAAGAGACTGGGTTATATTGGGTATTACAGAGTTGCCATATGTCGGGTGTCACTAAATGCAATAATTAATAAGTAGTCACATTGACAAATATTATATAAACATATACACCCGTATATTAACGAGCGCCGCCTGGTGGAGACCCTCTAGAACTAATTTGTATATATCTATATAAAAGATTAAATTTGGCAGCCTATCAAAAGTTGTGTTTTTTTAAATGTAGATGGGTCTGTATTGTATACACTCTATTTCCAGCTAAAAAACAATCCGACACCCAATGTCGGGTGTCGGATTGCAAAATTGGGTGCCATTCTTACAATGCATATGCAATTTGGGTGTCACAAAGACAAGATATATTTATATTTATTCCATCTGCTATGCCGTCCTGATGATCACTAATAAGTGTGAAACACGTGTAGACGGCTGCAACTTATGATTTCTTTCTTCTCTGTTGCGCGATATCCCATTATTATAACACTTTCTTGTATATAATATATATATATATATATATATATATATATATATATATATATATATATATATATATATATATATATATATATATATATATATATATATCATAGTCTACATGTAGACTGTCAGTCTACATCGTGTAACCACGCGAAGCAGAAGGAAGTTAGAAGTGACCTGAAGATGGCAAGTGTGATCTTACCGAAACGTCGTCAACCATTGTCTGGTTCCTCTAGGAGCCGAATAGTGAATACGCGGAGTGAAACCCGGAAAAATAGTGAAGTATCATATATATATATATATATATATATATATATATATATATATATATATATATATATATATATATATATATATTTATAGCAACAGCATAATCAAATACGATGGATTTCCTAAATTTTATCAACCGAAATTTTAGAAGTCGACAAGATTTATAAAATTATATCTGCAAAGGAGGTTGGAACTAGATATGGAAGATCAGTTTTAATTGAATTAAACGAATTCAAGATTTTCTTGCCGAGAAGGTACAGTCAAGTGATTAACAACAAACAAATAGATGCAATAAATAAATTGGGTAATTTTACCATAACTGTAACAAGATTTCAAACCTATGGTAGATGGCAGCAGAAGACGCCCGTGCTTGAAATGAGACAACTAGAAAAAGGTAATTACAGCTTGATAAAATATAGAAAAAGTAAAAGATTCTAATTTCATATTTTACTCTTTTTGCAGACTAAGCAAGTAATCACCGATAATAAAAAGTCGACATACCTGTGTATTAGGAAAGAGCAACCGATTTTTATTTCTATAAGTTATATGATTATATTTAAAAATAAACTGTTTTATTGAGTTGATGTTGCTTAATTTCATTGTTTACAAGCGTCTGGGTTAATACGGAATGAAATAAACTGTTTCATTCAACAACATGATAATATTGATACTAGAGCATGCATGCATACTACATCTAGACAGATATTTATAAAATGATACATATCGTATTAATAATAATACTAATCTAAGCCTTATGTACTAAATAAATAAAATATAATTTCTCACAGATAAACTAAAAGTTATGCGAGGAAACGATTGATACAATAGCCAGGATTGTAGCAAGGTAATCTGTGATCTGCTTAGCAGCTAGGGGCAGATAGGTAATCAGTAATTAACTTACCCTAATCAGGTCGTAGGTTACTTCACCCTTCTAGTCATATCAAATACTCTAATCAATTCAGCAGTAGATGATGAATGATAGGTAATCGCTAATCAATGTTGTATCATCAACTTCATAATTATCGATATAGTCGCTAATCGTATTCGTAATCTAATGCTGTAAATTAACAGGGTTAATTTCACTGTCATTTAAATACGTATCTGTAAACACATCATTATCATCAAAATCCTCCAGTTGCAATTGGATAGCCGCAGGCGATTATAATTACACTAACCCTTCAATCAATCAATCTTAAAATAGATGTGTAACCGTTTTTTATAAATACTACCTTTAGAACGCTTTAATGGATAAACTCCGTGGTCTCGTGGTTAAGCTATGGACTTGTAAACAAATGTGCTTCACGAACCCTAGTTCGAAGCTCGTTGGATCCTTTGATTTTATAAAAAAGTGTAGCAGGTTGCGTATCTACAGGTGTATAGAAATCTACTATACCGATCACATGACGTCGCCGATAGATGGCAGTAGCAGTACTAAAAATTCAAATCCAAGAGCGGGATATCCAAGATGACAAATTGAAAATGACATACAAAAATGACAAATGCAAAAATGACAAATGCAAAAATGACAACTTCAAAAATGACACATTCTAAATTGACAAATTCAAAATGACAAATGCAAAAATGACAGACGTAAAATGACAGATACAAAATTGACAGATTCAAAATGGTTATCCAAAATGGCTATTTAAAATGGCTATCGCCCTCTCTCTCGCTCTCCTATCCCTACTCCACCACTTAGGCCCCCCACTTAAGCCCCCACTTAAGCCCCCCACTTAAACCCCCACTTAAACCCCCTACTTAAGCCCCACCCCTATCCCTACTCCTCCGAGTGGGGGTAGGAGTGGGGGTAGGAGTGGGGGCTGGCCAGGATCCGCCATACCTACTTATAACCATAGAAGTGAATGAGACCTTATTATTGAAGTACAGGGAGAATTTTAAATATGCAGTAGAAAATCAATATACACTGTAAAAAATGAGGTAAAATTACCTTGGGAAAGAGGTAACTTTTCGCTATTATTTGCGGTATTTTTACCCTAAAATTAATTTTACCTATACATTTAGTAGTTTTACTATTTGTGGTAAAATGCCCTGTAATTATGTAAAATTATACAAATATAAGTAATTCTACTACATTGAACTGGTTAAAATCACTATCCATAATATAAATTTACATAACTCAGACAATTTTTTCCTTACAAATTTATAATTGCTCAATAACTTAATTCATTTTTAGTGTAATATTAAAGATAAGATGAACTTGAACAAGAATAGTGTAATTTTACCCTTAATATGTTTTTAACCGTTGAGATGCTATTTCGCTGATCGCACTTGTTTGTGACCTTCGTTTCGTGAAAGAATTCAGGAATCCATTATGAACAGTCCAAATAGGCTTTTTGGGGAATGGTCGGAATGGTGTGTACCATTCTTTTATGATTTCGGCGAGGCGTACTCTATCGATACCGAACGAAGTGTTCATTGCTCATTAATATTTTGTTTTTCGTTGTAGTGTAGTGCGAATTTATTAAAGGCAAATATTTACACGTATGACCGAAGATGGGAAGAATTTTATTTTATAGTAGAAGTTAAAAAATAATAATCGGTAAGTACCTATATGTTAAAATTACAAATTTAAACCAATAAAATAAAAATATTTAATTTAATGTTTTTCTAGGATGAATCAAAAATTGAAGAATTCGAAATAAACTAGCATAACTGTAATTGAGAAAGGTACTCGTGTATAATTGTTTATATAATTTATAATTTTTTAATTTTCTAGGTGGAATCGAAACTTTATCTGAATGTCTTTGAGAGACCAAATATTTTCGAAAGCCCCTGAAAAGAAGTTCTGTTAATGTCTTATATTTTATATAAGTACATACGTTCAATAAAAATTACTTTGATTTTATTTTGTTTCATACAATTCCCAGAGGAACGATTGAATTTGCAAGTACTTTCGCAAGTCATCGTTACATTCAAGAAGTATTTTCACATTTGTATTTTAACCCTGAAAAGTACTATTGCCATGAAATATTAACTTTGTCATGTAACTTTACACAGGTGTTTTAATGTTAAAATGTAAAATTACATTGAGATTGTAATTTTAATCTGTAAATTTACTTAAAAAGGAAACATTACAATGCAAACTTAACCTAATCTTGAAATTTTTCACTTCCTATGAAAATTACACTTTGAAGTAAATTTACCCCAAAAAATGGAGGTAACATAGTTGCCTCCATTTTTTAGGGTATAATTCACCGGTAATCTTTTAGAGTGTACCTTTAAACTATTACATGATTTTTAATTTTCAGGTTGACTTATGGCTAGGATATCCTTTCCTTTTAGTATCCTTGTTAATTTTAATATTGTATCAAAATACCATAATAAATATATGCTATTACATTCTCTTTCATTGTTTTACAAATATATACTAAATTTTTGTATTCTTGGGATATCATTATGACTTTGTATGTAAGTTTATCTGTTTTTATTTAATTATTTATTGATCCTTAATAACCACATCTGTGCAATAATGATTTTCAAAAATTATCTATTCTTATGTATATGCTCATATTAAATTTTCTAACACACATAAACGTGAACATCACATAAGATAAATGGCATTCTTTAAAGCAAATTATTAATCTTTTTTTATTTCACACCTACACTACGGGGGAACCAACAGCTAAGGTCATCTGTCCCCCATCTAACATGCAACACGAATACACACACCCATAGTTGAGGTGGCGAAATTTTCCAATTAGAAAAATAATTTATATTAGTTTATATTTTTGATATGAAAAACTCTAAAATGTTTAATTTGATACGGGCGAATCGGACATTCACTAGGAGCGCCCTCTCACCTTCCACGGTGGTGAGTTTCGTAAGTGCTCTTCGCTTATTAATATAAAGGGTGATGCAGCCGTCCACTTCCATCATTAATAAGCGTAGACAAAATCCGCATAGTTGAAAATTATGAACAGACGAATTATACAAATAATAGCTGATGGCAATTGCTTATTCAGAGTAGTTTCATATTGTTTGTATAAAAGGCAGGAAATTTGCCAACACTATGTTTATGCCATGTTTTTGAAATATGTACGAGGGAAGATCAATATTTACGGTCCCTGATATAGAAAGAGAAAGAATTTTTAAAACATTATTTATTTATTTCTCAACATAATCTCCCTGAACTTCAATGCACTTGGTCCACCGATGTTCCAATGCTTCAATGCCTTTCAGGAAGAAGTTTTCCGGTTGCTCCTCAAACCAGCCATTTACTGCGGTCATAACTTCATTATCGTCTCCATATTTTTTTCCACGCAGGTTTTCCTTTAATTTTGGAAATAGATGGTAATCACTGGGTGCCAGGTCTGGTGAATATGGAGGGTGTTCTAGGATTTCAAAGCCAGCGTTCTGTATGGCAGCCATGACAATGCAGCTCTTGTGGCCTGGAGCGTTGTCCCGATGGAACAAAATTTTGTGTGCCAACTTTCCTGGTCTTTTTCGGTCGATGCTTTTGCGCAATTTTGGAATTAAGAATTAAGAATTTAATTTATTCGTCTCAGGATCAAAATGGTGCACCCATGTTTCATCCACAGTCACAAAGCGAGTGAGAAATTGCTTCCGATTGGCCTTCAGGTACTCCAAATTGGCTTCCGAATGCAGCACTCTAGAGCGTTTCTGATCGACGGTCAGCATCTTTGGAACCCAACGCGCCGAAATTTTTCTGAGATCAAGAACATTTCTTAAAATATTTTCAACTGACCCATAAGAGATGTTCGTTATTTCCGCGATATGGCGAATAGTCAGTCTTCTATCTGCCATTACCATATCATGGATCAAATTGATGTTTTTGTCAACGGTGACACAGACTGGACGTCCCGCACCTTTCGCATGTTCGCAAGTTGTTCTGCCTAATCTAAACTCACGAGACATATTTTTCACCACTTGGTAAGAAGGGGCAGAGTCCCCTAAAACGTCTGTCATATCCTTGTGAATTTCAGTAGGTGTTAATCCTTTTTTTTGCAAATACTTTATCACCGCTCTGACTTCACTTTTTTCCATTTTTAAAAATTGTCTGTTATCGACCAGCTTAATTATTAATAACTTTCAAAGAACAACACGCACCTACGCAAAACTTGACACAACAAATAATTAGTAATGACAGTTCTCATAGAAAAATGAGTGACGATATCATGCAAAGCCTACTATGTCAGGGACCGTAAATACTGATCTACCCTCGTACTATTAATAGACGTTTTCAAGAATGTTTTAAACAAGATCGATTTTTGATTTTATTCTTTTCATTTCGTAAGGTAGAATTTCAGTATGTATGTATTTATGTATACAATAAACTGTCGGGGAGGGGTAAGTCAGAGAGGAATATATGTAGGAAGAGAGGAGGGTAAGCTGGGAGAGAGGAGTGCTAGACTTAGAATTTTCAACTGGTTATGTTTGATTGCGTTTATTTAAATAATCATTCGGGAAAATCCAAAGGATTGCAATCACACAACGAATGTTGTATATAGGAAAATCCTTCAATGCTTTTGACCGTCATGTCTTGACGAGGTTTCCCTAGTATAAAATAAAAACATGATTATGCATTAAATATGTAAATTGTGTTACACCCTTTTTTTAATACTTTAAATTTTTAGTGACTAATAGGTTTGAATTTCACATAGACGTTTTATAGTGAAAATTAAAATATTGCAGTCTAAAAACAAATCTAAGTATTCCTTTTATAGCAGGAACGGTATCCACAATTTTGATTCAGTTCTTCAAGATATCAGTGCACACATTACTCTATAGGGGTTTATAGTTTCTATCCATCCGTTGCATGTTGACATATCTTGACGTAATAGAGGATGGCATTTAAGGAACGGAATAAAACTTGTGAACAGAATATACTAATGTTGGGATGTCTTACAGACTGTGCACAAACAACTAACCCCTTCTATTCTCTCTTTGAGTAAGTCTAAAATTGAATTTAAAGACCTGTCTTAATTTGGTAATCTACAAGGCTTTCCAAATTAATATTAACCAGCCATTGTTATGATTTTATTCCTTCTATAAAAAATTAAAAAAGAAAGAAGTTGAGGTTTGTAGAGCATTTTGTGAATGTTGTTTGACAATCCAGGTGTAAAATTAAATAGCATTGCAAGGGAAATGAAACCATCCCTTTTGACAACTAAAAGAGCCATTAGAAGGTGGAAACAGAATTAGACCATGGAAGAACGGAAGAGAACTGGCAGGTCACCAAGAGCTAGTAATAAAATTTAAAAAAAAGATTCTACTGCCGCTAAATAGACATCCCTCCATGTTGGTAAAAAATATAGCTAAAATGTGCTTCTGTAGTTTAAGAAATGAAAAAATAACCCACAGTATTACTGTTCCGCGTTGAGCATAATATCTAGAAATCAAGTTTGTTATAAAATTTATAATTTTATGGTGCTTGTAAAAAAAGCGATATCATCATAGTTGATTTTCTTAAACATATTAATATAATATACAGATCAAACGAGAGGAAATATTGATATATTTAGATACTCCAGTTACAAAAAGCAAACAAACAGAAAGAGCTCATCTCAATTTAATTGTGAAATTTTTGTAAATTTCCGCAGCTGGAAGATGCTTGCATCATAATGGATGATAAAATGTTAAAATGGATTTTAGAATGCTTCCAGAACTTCAGTTCAACACTGAAGGTATTCAAAAAGTTCAGCAAAAAATCCAGGTCTGGTACCCGACATCCGTTTTATGATTAAAACCGCAAGTGTTTTTCGACCAAAGTACAATTGATGCCAAAATTTAAGTTTGGTACCTGACATCTGTTTTTATGATTAAAAACCCAAATGTTTTTTGACCAAGGTACAATTGACGCCAAAACTTACCAGAAACAGTGTCTCCAAGAACGATGTTCGTCTTTCTTTAATACCTAAATACGCTAAGGAAGTTGCTGCTTGGTACATGCAAGAAGAGGTAATTTCTGTAACAAAGCATACCTCCGGAACATGTCATGCTAATGTACTGGAAATGAGACTCAAAAGATATTGTACACAAATGAATTCCATCGTTCGGCATCTTGGTGATATTTTCAGACTATTGAAAATTTACAAGAAATAAGGAACATAATGACCAAAACCTTGACTATGGAAGTTGTGAAAAATCTGATGAAGAATGTTAAATCCAAAATTGTTAAAAATAATGGATTTTGTTTTTTAAATAAAAATTTATAGAATGTAAGTTGGGCTGCATATACATAGTACCTTGGGTGCAGTGATGTCAGAATCAAGCCGCTGTTGCTGTTTCCCCTAACCAGCCGTAACTCCTACCATGCCTTCTCGGCGGGCTATCTTCGGCCGCACTCGACCGACTGCGACAGTGTTCGTTGAAGTACATGCATTATCTTATCTCTCCAAGCCTATTGTAAAAAATATTATTTACTCAGCGAATTATTTATAATACAATCTTGAAAAGAAATTAAAAAATTTAGTAAAATAGCAATTTAATAACATATCCACATTGCATATTAAGTATTAATCTTAATATGAAAACAATGGTCACTTGAAGTCGACATAACTAATTAATTTTTAATCATGAATATTTCATATCGATAAACGAATTGTTATAAATCTAATAAAATGTTATTGTTCAATGGAAACCGCGAGAAAGTGGTGATTTCATCCATCAGGAGAAAAACGTAAAGAAATATTTCTCTTTATGTTTAGTTAGGTACAGTGGCGTAGCTAGGGTGGGTGTCACCCGGGGCAGAAGTAATTGTGTCACCCCTATACTTAGACGTAAAAAAAATTATAACTCCTATAAATTAATGAAAATTTAGAGAGTTACACAATAACACAAGAAAACAAACAATACCACAAAACAAAAACAATAATACAATAAAGCAAATCAAGTTATACAATAATAAAACAATTAATAAACTCTTTTACGACAATTTTCTTTTACATTTTAAAGTAGCAAACTCATTTATAACATCTTCAAAATCAATTCCAGATGCTTTTTCATTTTCAATAGACAATAAAGCTAAGCCGGAAAGCCTCGACTAACTCATCGTTGGTCTTAAATAGTTTTTTAGAAGTTTGAGTTTTGAGAGAGTTACTTTTTATTTAAATTCCATTAAGAATAATAGGATGAGAGAATCTTGAACATAAAACAATTCTATAAACTGTGGAATAACAAGGGATGTGGAATACAACTGTAGAATAACAAAAGTGATAACAAAATTAACAAAAAAAATACATGTTTTGAACAGCGTCCGCAGCGGAAGAAAGGCGTACCACTCTTAAAAGCGCGCGAAATTTTAAAATTTGGAATTCGTAAAACAGACAATTGTACATCTTATGGTAATCATGGTACATCAAATGCTACCCTTATGCATCTTATGGTAGTTAATTAACAAATTTGCTTAAAATTGGCTAAGTGAGTAGTACGTACAATTTTCTCTGAATTATTTAAATTGTTAACTATCAACATAAAGCATTTAAACATGCAAAAAACAAAAACTGTAATAATTCTAATTCTGTTCGATTAGTTGGTTAATTTTATTATTTAATGCATTCAATATTGTATAGAATTATTTTGTAAATGAGATATGTTTTTCATTTGAAAGTAAGAGTCTTCAGTTGTCATAATTATAGAGAACTGAAAGTTGACGTTTTCCGAGAAACCAGCAAAATTTCCATTTTTCTTGTTTCCGTGGGTAATCTGTATCTTATCCCATACCCTTTGGAAGTGTAAAGAAATGTTCTGCTTTATTTTGTTAAAATTAGTTGTCCGCAATTATTTTATTGGAGGCTAACTTTCTTAATTAATTCCTGGTTTACATTCTATTACCTAACCAGTAGCGTAGCTGGGGGGCGGTCCGTCCCGGGTGACACCATTTTAGGGGTGACACTATTCTAGGGATGACACATTTCACCAACTGAATTATTTTAGTGAATTTGTGATTTAAACACATTTAATAATTTGAATTTTTGCTCTCAAAATTGAAACGGTATATTTTTATCAGTCCTGAACAAATGTAGTTTTGTCTACATATTTACTGAAAAATCTTAAGTCCGGTTCTGCAAATTTGCGTTCTTCTTAAAATATAAACTTGTGTAGCATTTGGTGCAAATAATCCTATAAAAATTATTCTAAAAAGGTTGTGTTTCAAACTTTCTTAGAATTATAAAAAAACTTGGGTAATAAATTATTCCTTCCTGTATTTTATTTATGCACGTGTACAGCTGCGATCATTCGTTAAGGACCCCTGAGAAAATAGTGAACGCCGGTTTTTCAGTTTTTTATACAATGTACGCTGTAATTCGACCTGATTTGTGGACTGGGCAATTACAATGCAACAAAATGAAATGTTCTTGTATACTATTTTAATAAACTTACGCTTACATTGTACAAAAAACTGGAAAATCGGCGAATGTGATTTTCTCATCGTTCCTTAGCGAATGATCGCAACTGTACATTGGTCGAAATGGCTTCTTTGTTAATACTTACAAAAAAGTAATAATATGTTTCGTGGTAGATCTAACTTACATATGCGTTTAAAAAACAACTTGATGTGGTTGCTAGTTTTATTAAAATAACATCTGTGTGCACAATTTGTCCGCGAAAATACAAAATGCGTAGTATCTAGCTTTTCAAGGTCAAAGTCTAGTAGCAAAAACTAAGAAAATTTTCTCTATTGACTCCACGTGGACTACAAAGCCCTGATTGGTTCAGATCGGGTCAGGCGTTTTTTTGATTGGTATACGCAGATTTGCACCCTTCAGAATCCTGAGTATATAATAAAATAACCTTCAGTTTTAAAAAAGACGACACTTTACTTGAGTTGCGGGTTCAAAACACTTCAGTTTAAGTTTCGATACAGTACAGTTGATAGAAAAAGGCCGGGGTCGGATTCCTGTGCCTAGTTATTTGAAAATTTGTAGTTAATACAAAAATACCGTTGTGTAATTAGTTTTCCGGATATTAATTAAGAATTTGCGGTTAATAAAAGTACCGTTATACAGTTAAATATGTTTCCGGATGTTTGTGTTTTTAAAGAACAGGAAATCTAGTTTTTCCTATTAAAAGTGTAATAGCTTTAATACAGTTTATCGATAAAAATAGTTCTCGTACCGAAATACCGATAAAAAATCAATAACTATAGACTTTATCTTCAGTGATGGAAATCTCGGATTTATATTGAAATCCGAGTTATGTGCCTTATAGATTTAGTTCGGATTTAAATAATAAGTGAGTTGTTTTAAGAAAAATAACAAACATTTGCCGATGGTTCTTAAAATTAATTTAATAAACAAATCTTATGGAAGTTTTATAGTTGCATTCAGTTACCTTATTTTGGGTGAATTCGTGAATAATAATTCACCTCATACAGACATTACGAGGGTTAATTCATTGCATCCTTGAATAATGTGGAAGCAAAAATATACGAACATTCCAGTTTCTCCATTCGTCCAACAGTAATTATTTTGGTATGTGCAAGAGTCATTTTTGTGCAACTTAGCGTTAATTTGGTTTGTGAATTATCGACAACTACAGGTACTGTGAATTTTTTTTTAATGTTAAATATTTATGTGAATTTCTTTGGATCTTTGTAAAATTTCTACAGTCTGTTTTTTTATTTATACGTAATTTCTATACAATTTTTATTCATTTTAATAGTCAAGAGCTTTTAGGTAGGGAATTATTATTTGAATTTTCGAGTTTAAAATTTGTAATCTTATTACATTTCATTTTTTTCTTTGTGTTTTCTAAAATAAATATGATTTCAAAGTTAACTAAAACCAGTAAGACAGAACCATTTAATTATGAAAGTTTTTATTCATATCATCATTAAACTAAATTTTGACTTTGTTGAAATTAATTAATATATTGCACTAAATTTATATCGGTCTGATTTCATTTTCTGATTAGTGATTTCAGACAGATTTATTAGATTTGTTTGATATATTTAATTATCGTTATTAAGCTTCATAATCAGATGGCGCCCTTCTAGTGTATGTTTTTGTGTTTTGAAACCTTTATCCATTCCTTTATAAATTAGACAACTGCAGAACCAATACTTACGACCTGAAATTTAAATTGTTAAAAAGAGCGAGATCTCAAGCCGGCAACTTTGAGCATTTTATATACAGTTAGTATCGTACTTTGTGTTCTAAACTAGTTTAATTAATGTGAACTATTTGTTTGAAGGTTTAAGCTTTGTTTATTTTATTGTACAGAAAAAGTGCATGTTTCAAAATCAGAAAAACATTTCTTTTTGCTTAGTTTATATATACTATCAGATAGCAATGATATGTAATTTTAGCTTTAAAATGATATTTCTGCAATAGAAAATATATCACTTTTCAGTATTCATGTGTATAATTTGAACAATTTATGAATTTCTATTTACATTTGTCTGTTTTACGAATACCAAATTTTAAAATTTCGCGCGGTTTTAAGAGTGGTACGCCTTTTTTCCGCTGCGGGCGCTGTTCAAAACATATATTTTTTGTTTATTTTGTTATCACTTTTGTTATTTTACAGTTGTATTCCAAATCCCTTGTTATTCCAGTTTATAGAATTGTTTTATGTTCAAGATTCTCTCATCCTATTATTTTTAATGGAGCTTAAATAAAAAGTAACTTTCTCAAAACTCTAAAAAACTATTTGAGATCAACGACGAGTTAGTCGAAGCTTTCCGGCTTAGCTTTATTGTCTATTGAAAATGAAATAGCATCTGAAATTGATTTTGCAGATGTTATAAATGAGTTTGCTACTTTAAAATGTAAAAGAAAATTGTCGTAAAAGAGTTTATTAATTGTTTTATTATTGTATAACTTGATTCGCTTTATTGTATTATTGTTTTTGTTTTGTGGTATTGTTTGTTTTCTTGTGTTATTGGGTAACTCTCTAAATTTTCATTAATTTATAGGATTTATAATTTTTTTTACATCTAAGTATAGGGGTTACACCATTACTTCTGCCCCGGGTGACACCCACCCTAGCTACGCCACTGTACCTAACTAAACATAAAGAGAAACATTTCTTTACGTTTTTCTCCTGATGGATGAAATCACCACTTTCTCGCGGTTTCCATTGAACAATAACATTTTATTAGATTTATAACAATTCGTTTATCGATATGAAATATTCATGATTAAAAATTAATTTGTTATGTCGACTTCGAGTGACCATTGTTTTCATATTAAGATTAACACTTAATATGCAATGTGGATATGTTATTAAATTGCTATTTTACTAATTTTTTTTATTTCTTTTCAAGATTGTATTATAAATAATTCGCTGAGTAAATAAGAATTTTTACAATAGGCTTGGAGAGATAAGATAATACATGTACTTCAACGAACACTGTCGCAGTCGGTCGAGTGCGGCCGAAGATAGCCCGCCGAGAAGGCATGGTAGGAGCTATGGCTGGTTAGGGGAAACAGCAACAGCGGCTTGATTCTGACATCACTGCTTGGGTGTGGTCAAAGTTTAGTTTTAATTTTTCTCTTTTAGAATAGATTACTTTGCTGTATAAAAGTTATAAAATAAAGATTAAGTTAATAAATTCAATAAAAATACACTGTTGTTCTAGACAAACTTTCAAAAGTAAATATATCTTGTTTAGTTCATGAACAAATTGTTTAAATATTAAATAAAGTACATTTGATTTCATATTATAATTAGAGAAGAATTTCGAACTCTCCGGAAAAAGATTAAAGTTGATATTACTACTTCCCATAGAAACTTTTGTCGAGTAGCGGAACAAAACATACAAAATGATCCTGCTACCTTTTGGTCATTCATAAAATCGAAAACTAAATCGGCCTCTTTAGTTAATAATATGTATTTTAACGGCGTGCGACTGAACTCGAGTTTGGAGGTAGCAAATGGATTTGCTCGTAACTTTCAGCTGGCATACATACAGGAACCTGATGATAATAACACTATAGGAGATGAAGACATCTCATTATCAGAAATCATGTCATCACAATTAACTATAGCAGCAATTTCTATTGATGATGTTAAAACAGCATTACGTTCCTGTAAGCCAAAAAAAGCTGTTGGTTTCGATCAGATGTGTATGTGTATAAGGGGCGTTCTGAATTCCTTGCTGCTCGATTAGCTACATTATTTAATCTGGCTTTATCATCCAATACTTATCCAGACAAGTGGAAAGTATCTAAAGTATGCCCTATTTATAAAAATGGCTCGAAAAATGATGTGGCAAACTACAGACCGATATCACTGCTTCAGGCGGCTTCTAAAATATTTGAAACTGTACTATACACTAAAATAATGGATCATGTAATACCACTGATTACGGATACACAACACGGATTCATGCCGAAAAGATCAACAACATCTAATTTAATAAATATCACGCAAGATCTATCAGAAGCTCTAGACAAAAAAAATACAAATTGATGTTATTTACACAGATTTTGCTAAGGCTTTTGATAGAGTAAACCACACACTTCTTTTGAATAAATTGAAAGCATTTGGTCTTTCAGAAAACTTAGTTAAATTATTTTCATCGTACTTAAATAACAGATGGCAATTTGTAGTGTATAGTGGAAGTCAATCAGATGGATATCGGGCTGTATCAGGTGTACCACAGGGAGCAAATCTAGGGCCACTATTGTTTCTTTTATTTGTAAATGATTTACCGAGTCTAGTAATGAATTCAAAAAATGCATTATTTGCAGACGATTTTAAAATGTGGAAGGTTATAAACAATTTAGATAATTGCGTTGAATTGCAGAATGACATAGATTCTATTTATGCCTGGAGCTTAAAAAATAAATTATATTTTAATATAGGTAAATGCTGTGCAGTCACCTATACTAAAAAGCACACTCCTATTAACTTTCAGTATAACATGAATGCTGTTCCACTAACTTTTAAAGACACTATAACAGACTTAGGAATAACATTTGACAAGGAATTGACATTTAATAATCATATTGAAAAAATAGTAAATGATTCTTTCAAAGTTTTAGGATACATTATTAGAAATTCACATAATTTTACAAACTGTAAAACTTTCATTACTCTTTATAACAGCTATGTTAGATCTAAGCTCGAGTTTTGTTGCGCTATATGGATACCTTTCTATCAAAGTCAGGTTGCTCAGATTGAAAGAGTGCAAAATTGGTTCATAAGATATCTTGATCTGAAAACCACTGGAATTTACCCAGCATTTGTTTCCTATTGTAATTTATTAAAAATTTACAACATGCAATCACTAGAAACTAGACGAGAATTTATAGTTCTAGTTTTATTGTATAAAATATTAAACAACCAAATTGAATCATGTGATAGTATTATTCAAAGAATAAATTTTTTAATACCGAAGTCTTCATCTAGAAATAACAACTCTTTTTATTTACCTGTTTCACGAACGAATCAACTGTTAAAATGAAAAGTTTAATATATTTGTAAATTGGAAATTGAAATAAGTTCTCTAATTAAAACTCACCATTTATTAAGCATTAAATTATCAAAATCAAAAAAGAACATTAATTTAATAATCAGTAGCACCACCATTATGGTTAATGATTTGAAAAATTCGATTGTTCATGCTTAAGGCGAGATGATTAAGCTCATTGATAGTGACATTACCAAGGCCTGCAAATTGGCGCTCCTAAGATCATTTACAGTGCGGGAAGGATTATTTCTATTGTAAATCTTTTGAATGATAATGTCCCACACGTTTTCCATTGGGTTAATGTCCGGAAAGCATGGTGGCCTGTCTAATGTTGGGATTTGTGACGCTACCAATCCTGCTCTTATGTTCCGTAAGCGGTAAGCAGGTGCCTAGCATGTTGAAAAATTAGGTTTTCATGCTCATGATCCTCATAATAAGGAATTTACTTGCCATCCATGCCAAAGGAAATGCCATCCGAACCTTGTTTATTCCTTTAAAAGAAAGATGTTTGCAATTTGCAGCTGAAAACCTGATTGGACGAAAGTAATAACACATTTAATATTTCCTGTTGTTTAGGTTAATAAAAAAAAGGTATTTTTTTTAAATAATCTGGAGTGATGAGAGAAAATTTAATTTTGACTGACCTGACAGGTTTCGTGATTATTGGCATGATTTATGAAAAAAACCATTGAGCTTTTCACGTAGAAACTAGGCAATAATCTAAGCTGGGTTTAGCGGAATAAACAAGCTTTGGATGGTATTTCCTTTGACATGGATGGTAAGTGAATTCCTTATTATGAGGATCATAAGCATGAAAACCTAATTTTTCAACAGGATAGGCACCTGCTTACCGCTCTCAGAACACAAGAGCGGGGTTGGTAGCGTCACAAATTCCAACCTTAGCCTGGTCATCATGCTCTTTGGACATTAACCCAATGGAAAACATAGATTATCGTTCAAAAGATTTACAGTGGAAATGATCCTTTCCGCTCTGTAAATGATCTTAGGAGAGCGATTTTGCAGGAATTGGTCATGTCACTATCAATGAGCTTAATCATCTCGTCTTAAGCATGCACAATCGAATTTTTCAAATCATTAACCATAATGGTGGTGCTACTGATTATTAAATTAATGATCTTTTTTGGTTTTGATAATTTAATGCTTAATAAATGGTGAGTTTTAATTAGTGAACTTATTTCAATTTCCAATTTACAAACATATTAAACTTTTCATTTTTATCTTCAAATGTTATTGCCTTTTGTACCAAACATGCAGATATTTTGAAAAGGTAGGAGAACACATAAAAATGGTTAGTAACTAAGGCTTTAAAGTTGTTTTACGGTAAGATACGTTTTAACAAAAATATTTGAAAAATTATATCAATATTCTAGGTGAACCTATATCAATTTCCAGGTCTGTACAACAACTTTCGTTGTATCCCGGTAAATTGCCATGTTTTAAAAGCATAGAACGCGACCACATTTTAAATGAATTGATTGTCAAGTGACGGGCTTCCGAAAATACGAAGATACGAAACGACACAAAATGAAACCCGTCCTTTCAACGAAAGTAAGTAGACTGTATCAAAATTAATAAATGCGAGTTTCTAAAAGGATTAAGACGATAGGTATGGAAAACCCAACAGAGGGACTTACCTTAATTTGAAACGGCTCCTTATCTTCGAATATGGTTTTCCCAAATTTCTAATATTAGGGACCCCTAAATGTGGTCGAAAATTAATACAATAAGTTCCCGCAGCCCGCTGGTTCTACGCTTTCTACCTGGTCCAAAATTCTTAATCCATTTATCACTCACAGAACAAGCAATATGAAACACTAATTATTAATGAATCATGCGCAGTTTAAATTACTTAAACCACGTATTTAAGGTTAAATCTTTAAATTAAACGAATTTTAATATTTCTTTTTTAAAAACCTTCAACTCGAATCAAGAATAATTTGAAAGCAATTGTTATATTTTGTTTTCGCGGCAAACTATCTTTTAATACAAAATGGCGGCGCGAACGTTCGTGATTGACTGTCATTGCATAAACATACCGCCCACCGTAAAATAGATATTTTACCGTATTAACATACGAATTACATTGACAAATAATTAATGCAAAACCTTATAATAGTTGAACCAAGTTAATGTAAAAAATGAAGTTAGGTGCTTAATTAGACAGACACCCAAATTCCATCAATTAAGCGACTATCAAACAAATTGAAGGCATAATTAAATTCTCAAAGCAACTTGATATGAGACAAACATCAAATAAATAAATGTAGCCCTATTTATCTTACCAGTGTAACGCTGGATTTATAATCAAAATATAATATAGCACAATGCTATCATCACCACCACCACAACAAAACCAAAACTGGTAAACACAAGAAAGTGTCAAAGAGAAAATTAAAGGAGAGCAGGATCGACGGGTACCTAACAACCCAACTCCCAAGGCCTCAGAACACATACAGTACTTCAATCTGAAGACACTGGCGACTTCAATAACCTATAACAAAGGGTAAAGAAAAAATATGAAGAGGAAACAAAGATAGAGATAGAGAAGAAGGAAAACACCTCCCGTCTAAATCAAGATGGGAACTCCGTCTAATACTATTAGGCCGCCCAGCGTTAGGGCCACCCAAATATCTCATCGAGAAAGATTAACAAACGTCCGCAACTAGACCAAATCTCTACGAAACGATACCAAACTATCCAACTAACAAATACATAAATGTAATCCAGTCTAACGAAACCACTAACCAACTTCGATAACTAACCATCCAACGAATCAACTCCAATAACGAACCCGATAACCAAATCCGAAAATTAACAATTCAACGATCCAACTCCGATAATCAATCACGATAACCAACTCCGAAAATTAGCAATCCAACGATCCAACTCCGATAACCAAGCACGATAACCAACTCCGACAAACTAACGAACCAACTGCGATAATCAATCAAATCATTAATCCGAGAAACTAACGAACAACAAACAACCAAACTAACTAATCCAACAAACTAATCAATGTCTTTCGAAGAAGACCGACGAAATGTCCCGTAAAGAGACTATCAAAATTCTATAAAGAGGACCGAAAACGAAATAAATATTCTAACGATGGGCCGAAAACGAAATAAAAAAATTCGAGTTATTGAAAGGGCAAGGGACACAGTTTCACCACTGGTCTATTATAAATACCCTTCGATGTACGAACATTTACTACCCGTATCTGATATGAATGACGAAGTTCTCCCAATGTAAAAACACCTTTAATTCTTCCGCTCCTTCGATAAATTGAAATGAATCTCAAACAATATCTGAAAATTCGAAATAATTTAGATAGGGAAGAGTAACGATAGATTAATGAAACGAAATTGTCATAAGACGATAACCAATTCAGACCCGCCCACCATAAGAGCTGCTCTTCTAATTGGAATGGAGTAACACCTCTTGAAGTACAATCAGCAGGGTTATCTGAAGAATCAACATACTTCCAATGGTTAATTGGTAAATATTCTTGGAACAGGGCTACTCGATTGGCCACAAACGTCTTCCAAGTATATGACGGTGATTGAAAGCCAAAATATTACTACTTGAGAATCAGACCAAGTGAATATTTGCTAAAAGTTCAAACCAGAAAAAACTTCACGTGCAGAATGTATTAATTGCGATAATAGAACAGCCGCACACAGCTCTAATCGTGGAATCGAAAGATTCTGTAACGGTGCGACTCTAGTTCTTCCGATAACAAATCTAGTAGTAGCGTTTCCATCTAAGGAGACGACTCGAAAGTACACGACAGCAGCGTAAGCAATTCACTACTATCACAAAAGCCATGAATTTCTATCTTGTCGGAATCTTTAAGTGCAAACCAACGATCAATAGAAATCTTTTTTAGGATGGGTAACTCAGCTTAGTACGTATGCCAGATTTGAACGATTTCAACTGGAGGTTTGGTGTCCCACCCAAGACCCAAAGCACAAAAGCGCTGGACGAGATGTTTTGCCAAGACCACAACTGGAGCCAGATAGCTTATAGGATCAAAAATCCAAGTCAATTCTGAAAGAATAAAGCGTTTCGAATGAATCTTCGATTGCGGAAAAATACTAAACGAGAAACAATCCTGAGCAGGTATACATCTTAAGCCAAGAACTCTTAAGACGGATGGCTCATCTTTATCGAAAGAAATTGATTGTTGATGTGAAGCCGGCACCTCTTGTAAAACCGCGGGTTCATTACTCACGAACTTTTTCAATTCAAAACCTCCTCGTCGTAATAAAGCAGTTAAATCACTGGCTAAACTACTTGTTTCAATTATAGAGGAACCACCTGTAACAACATCATCTACGAAAATATCGGATTGCAAAACAGCGGTAGCACGGGGAAAATCCGATGCTTCATCAGTGGCCAACTGCTTGATACAACGAAGTGCTTGGAAGGGTGCAGAGGCAACTCCAAAGGTAACTCGTTTCTCAGTTATAAAATTGACTTGTGACCCAAAATCGATAAGTACTTGAATTGGAACTAATCTATTGCTGTTATCCTGCACATGAACAATTGCCGTTGCCAGTAATACTGTATGGTCAGATCGAACCATTCCAGTGAAGACAGACCCGCTCACCGTAGCTGAAGTAGGAACAACTTTGTTTATCTCGGAGAGCTTTTTGAACGCATTATTATCACCTTAAGGTACTTACAGAGGTAACCTGTTCCTTCGAGGTTTTATTGAAATGTAAAAGGATATGATGATTTTGTTTGCATATCTGGCACTTCGAGAGACATTTGCAACGTTTAATAATGTGAGAATTGTCAAAACACAATAGACACTTTCCCTGTTCCTTGAGAAGCTGAAATATTGCCAATGGGTTCAGATCCCTAAAGGAAGGACGCAAGTGTAAACTATGTTGATCCTGACATACAGGACAGTTATTTAGAGGATTCGCTAAATATGAATGCGAAATCTGCCGTTTCTCTAGTGTAGATGGTTTAGCTCTAAAACTACGTTTACCTGCCTGGAATTTAGTCGACGACAATTGCAAATTGTCCAGTGCCAGACTATGCTTCTTTAAAAATTGTATTAAATAATCTATGGACGGAATATCATCCTTAGACTCAATTAGTGACAGTTCAGATTTTTCACGAGTATTGGAATCCAACTTATAATGTAGTATATTATGTCAACGAAACTTAATAAAAAGCTTCGTTTTTACGTAAACTTTATTGATGTTAATCAACAATTGGCTTATTGTTAAGTCTTTTCAGTGAACTTAAGTTGAACTTAACTAAACTTAAGTTGAAAGTTCAACTAATAAAAAGTTTATCAACAATCTGTCAAAACTTTGACCTTCCGAACGATCCGTGGCTCGAAGGTCCAAAATGTTAAGTGACGGGCTTCCGAAAATACGAAGATACGAAACGACACAAAATGAAACCCGTCCTTTCAACGAAAGTAAGTGGACTGTATCTAAATTAATAAATGCGAGTTTCTAAAAGGATTAAGACTAGTGATGGGTGACGCGAATATTCCTGGTTAGGAATATTCCCCGTCAGGAATTTAATTTGGGAATTTATAAAAATCACCGATAAATTCCCGAAAAATGGAAATTTATTTTGTATACTCCAGTAAGTGAAACGCAAGTAAACGCGCGTCAAAGCGTACACCGCCTAATACAATCTTGCAAGCTAAGATCTGTTACCAAGCTAATGTGATACTACTACATAAAAGGGGTAGTAAAGAGATATGTAAAAATTACCTTGGTATCACACTGCTGAGGACTGCCTATAAAATTTTAGCAATTATAATTAAAAATAGACTAATACAATATTCAGAGAACCTTATAGGCAACTACCAGCAGAGATTCAGAACAGGAAGAAGCACAGTCGATGCAATACGTATACTACAAATGGCCTTTGAGAAAGCACATGAATACAACATAAACCTACATCTCGTCTTTATTGATTTCAAATAGACTTTTGACCCGATAAGACAGGAACAAAATGCTGCAAAAACTAATCAATCTAGGAACACCATCAAAGCTAGTAAGACTGGTGAGAATGACACTAAACAATAACAAGGTAACTGTTAAATTACAAGATACAGAAGCTCATAATTTCGCAACAAACAAGGGCGTAATGCAAGGAGATGTTCTTTATACCACTCTTCAATAGTACGCTAGAAGCAATAATGAGGAGTTCGAATCTCCTAGGCAACATTATCACCAATATGACTCAAGTAACGATATTACTATTATCAGCAAATCGAAGGATGAGCTAATAAAGGCAGTAATGAACCTAACTTAAATCGCAGAAAATTACGGCTTAGTCATCGAAAGCGAAATACATGTATGTTGGAAAAAAATAGTGAAGTTAGCAACATGTTAAGGGTAGGCCACTTTGAATTTAAACGTGTACAAACTTCCAACTACATAGGTAAATTAGGCAACAAAAATTAATATGAAAATTAATCATAGATTGCAGAAAGGAAGCAAAGCATACTATAGTAATAGAAACTTACTGTCCAGTAAGAAGCTAAGCAGAAGAACAAAGTTGAAGATTTATAAAACCCTTATTAGAGCAGTGGTGACCCACGCTGCGGAAACCTTAGTCCTTCCTTGTGTAGAAGAAGAAGCATTAAGAAAATTTGAAAGGATCATAAGACAAATACTAAGCCCCATCTTACTCAACGGAGATCAATACAGACCAAGAATGAACCATGAAATTAGGAAAGATTTGGATGGTGAAGACATTGTAACCTTCATAAAAGCTCAACCAATAAAATGCAAAGACAGACTGTTCAAGAAGATGACACAATGGTTCCCTAACCTCCCTCGAAGTAGAGAACGTCCAAGGTAAAAATGGAAAGAAGATGTGCTAAGAGACTTAAAAATAACTTGTGTTAAAAATTGGAGTAGAGCATAATAGAAGAGAATGGAAGAAAATAGCGACTAGTGCTAAAACACACTTCCAATTATAAAACAAGCTGTAACATTAATCATTTTTAGTGTATAAGTTATAGTGTAAAGACACTACGGAGAGATTCACCTTAAATGAATCTATATTACATTCTATATAGGATGGGCCGTAATCCAACTGGATTGCTGTGCCATAAAAGAAGACGAAGACCTGTTACCAATACATGGCCGGTTCTAGCGTTAAGTTAAACTTTTAGTGTACATTTATCTTTTATGTGCATTGACGTGTAGTGAATTGAACCTTTTTAGAACAATTTCTCTATGATGAACCTGTTTTGAAGCAAAAATAAAAATTCCCGATAAAGTGGGAAGTTCGGGAATATTCTCAGATATATTTCTAGGAATATTCCCCAAAAAATAAATTCCGTGAATTTACCCATCGCTAATTAAGACGATAGGTATGGAAAACCCAACAAAGGGACTTATCTTGATTTGAAGCGGCTCCTTGTCTTCGAATATGGTTTTCCTAAATTTCTAATATTAGGAGCCCCTAAATGTAGTCGAAAATTAATACATTATAATAAATAATAATAAATTAAGTTTCCACAGCCCCCTGGTTCTACGCTTTCTACCTGGTCCAAAATTCTTAATCCCTTTATCACTCACAGAACAAGCAATATGAAACACTAATTATTAATGAATCATGCGCAGTTTAAATTACTTAAACCACGTATTTTAGGTTAAATCTTTAAATTAAACGAATTTCAATATTTCTTTTTTAAAAACCTTTAACTCTAATCGAAAATAATTTGAAAGCAATTGTTATATTTTGTTTTCGCGGCAAACTACTTTTTAATACAAAATGGCGGCGCGAACGTTTGTGCTTGGCTGTCATTGCATAAACATTGATCTTAACGTAATTCTTATTCTATTTCTCAAAAAAACCTTTGTCAGTAAAGAATCAATTTCTCTTTGTTAGTCCTACCGTGCGTTACCCAATCGAACAGAGAAGGGCACTCGACTGCAACCGGCAACCGAGATATCCTAAGCCCACATTCCTGCTACAAAATAGATACGAAAACCATAAATACGTTGTATTGTAGAACACTAAAGTTTGTGGTTTATTACAACACTAAGTATGTTTTGTTTGTAAGGTGTCTATTTACAATCTGTAAAAGTTACAGTAAGTAAATCTTATAATATAGTACATGAATGACATGATATAAATGACATGCGTTGAATCCAATGATTACAACGTGGAAGCATCTACAATATTATGTTTGAGTTACATTTTGAGTATAATAACTACAATGTTACAGGTAAGTTCACTTAAAATCTATATGGCAAGTCCAAAATTGTATGTCTGTTTAATCTTTGTGTTTGAGTACTATTGTCTAATAAATTTAGGGCCAATACATTCGAGTGAGATTCCAATTTAAACACTAAGTATACGTTTAAAACGGTTTCTATTAACCACACATGCATCGCACCTGTAATATGAGTGTATTGCACGAGTAGTACCCGGCCACTGTGATGGAATACAGGTGTGGTTAGGAAATATCGTTTTAAACATACTCGTACCTAGATATAACTATAGAAGTTTAATTAATAATTCCTCTGGAAATATTTATATATGCAGACCGTATTTAGTTCGGTTGGTAAAACTGGACAACCCTCAGTAAAATCTTGAAAATATACAGAGTATTTGATTTAAAACACCACGCTTTATAGCAACTTTATTTTTGGTTAGAAATGGTATAAACCAGGCACGGGCAAACTTTTTTAGTGGCGGACCGAATTGAAAAAATAAAAATTTGCGGTAGCCCAAAATGAAATAATTTAGGTACACAAATCTCATATGTTAACGATAATTCAAATTAAATAATGTAATTGATGTCATTGCTTTATGTACAGATATATACAGGGTGTTTTATAGTTTCCGCACCACACTTGACCGGTGCATTTCTGATGGCATTTGGGACAAAAACCTTAATAAAGTCGTTTGATTAGAGAAAGTTAAGATTTTTAATAATTTTTGACCGACGTCTTTAGAAAAGTACATATAAAATTTAAACGCGTTTATGGCATGAATATGGTATGGATATCATTAATAACTGCAAGTGCCAGTTTACATTTAAGTCAGACAAAATAATATGTCAATAAAGCACGAGTTTGTTTATGCCGCATAATACTATTAAGTATGAAGACGAACTTTATTATTATTATCGCCTTGCTCGCTTAGCCGAAAACTGTTGTCGGACCCCGCGCGTGTATTTATACCCCACCGATGTTCTCGAAAAACATATACAGACAGTGGTGGACTTTGCTCCTTAGAACCAGTATCGAACTTCAGGTTGGTTTTTAAAATACAATAAATAATATTTTATGGCTGACCACGTTCTTGTGAAATTTGCAATTGAGTGCATAATTCGAGTGTTTTATCTCCTACAACCGACCTACGTGTAGCATACTTATTCGAGCTGATTAGTCTCGAGCTGGATAAAATAAGCTCGCGGGCCGTAGGTTGCCCATTCCTGGCTATAAACCGTATACAAGTATTAACCTCTCTAATTATTTTATCTACGACCACTAATAGAAAATTACATTTCGTAAATGACTCGTTGTTCACAATCTCCAAACTGACCGAAAATGACCGTGCGAATGATATTGCACGATCAGTAGTTATATTAAAACGTCATAGATGTCAGCATATGCAATATTATAATATTATTAATTATTTGAAATATGAAAGTTAATTTTAGATAAAGGTTAATTTATTTTGTTTAATTAATGTTTTACATTAAATTATATTTTGAATGCAAATCCATCTAGAAAAATTATCACTCCGGCTGGGAATCGGACCCTGAACCGTCTGCTTGCTAAGCCAGATCTCCTAGCGTTGACCTATCGAGACGACTTACCATAATTTAGTTATTATTACTATATAAAATTGTTATAAAATTGTTATTGAGTTAACGTAAAATTGATTAATTTCTACGTTATTATATAATTGTTAATATAATAATCTTCATTATTATTGCTAAATTACAATAAAAACGATTAAAGCTTTTATAATTTGCTACATAATTCACAAGTGCAAGCGGAATGGGCACACTTAAAGCTATCTTTCCTTGTCAGCCATAATACCTGCAATATCAGAATAAGTTTACATTTCACGGCAAAGGGGCTAATAACCTTGACAGTTGAAGGATGATTGTTTATAAAAAATACTTTTCAAAACTAGTACATACTTATGATTGTTGATTGTGTGATTGCGGTCGTGAAAGATTGGCACTTTTCTGCACTTGAAACACAATATACTATTACAGTATATTTGCCAATCGAATGATGCCCTTCGATACGGATTGCCTTTGATCGTAACCGGAAAACGTAAAAAAATAAAACTTTTTTTCAAATATAATTTATGCCTTGGAAACATTGGAACAATGTAGGGAAAATATTTGTTACCTAAATATCATTTTTAAGGTTATATTGAATTGCTTAATTATAAGATTTATATTATAACAGATGGAAATTGTAATTGGATGGTACTCTGCAGACAAGATACAAGATGTATTTATGATTGACAGTTTAGGGAAGAGATTGTAAGATTCTTTGACAATAAAGTTTTTAATCGTTGAGCAAACAATAATATTATTAGAACAAATAAACATTATAAACAAAACAGACTACGAACTATACCTAAACCATAAATAGAAGGAATGAGTCATCACAATTCACCTGGGCGACAGCAAGATACTCCCAACAGTTTAATGCATTCCATCTCAAATTCTCTCTGTTGTTTACTTTTTTCTTGTCATATATTCATTACACTATAGAGAGAGATGGAATACAATAATGCGTTGAAAGCAACCCGCTGTCGCCCAGGTGATTTGTAATAATTCATTCCTTCTATTTATGGTTTAGGTATAGATAACAAATATCATTTTTGATAATAACAAAAGTTAAATAATTTGTACTTTCTCAGGTATAGAATACAGTTTGTTCTATTTTACTTTCAAAAATACCACAAAACACAACGAATTTAATTTTTCATTTTTCAGAATAATTTTGATGTATGAATCAAATATTTCTTCTGTCATTCTAATGTTTTCAAAGTATAATTAATTTCAATAATGTAATTGATAAACGGAAATTTTATTTTCTTTACTTTTTCCGGTTATAATCAAATGTAATCGGTAACCAAAGTCGTTCAATTCGTATTCTTTTTCTTAGCACTCCTTAATATATTTACTCTAAAATGATTAGGAGAAATAATATTAGGATTTGAAATAAAATACACGTAAAACTGTATTGAGCGTGAAGTGATTGTGATTGACCCTGTATATTATTAAGTGGCATAAAATTCGCTATGTTCTCTTTCGTTTATCCTAGAATTGACCAAATATTATATAGGTAAAAAACAAAAAGTTGATTAGGACGATTTTTTCCAAAGTTTGGAGCGGGCTGAAAATAAGCTTCAGAGACCGTCCTCCTTTGATTTTAAAATTATTAATGACTATCATATAACTCTGCTAACATGATTGCAGCGCAAAGCTCCAATCTAGGAATAGTGATAGCGCGCAACTTTAAATTTTGAAACAAATTAATTTACAACGACGCGATTATCAGAAATGCAACAACGTACATAGACGCAACCATAAGCAAAAGAACTACTGCCGCAAAACGAAAAAGCCTTTTCCTAAACCCTTCAGTTTGATTTAAATTGTTTGCGCAGCTGGGTAATATTATTACTTGACAAAAATTGTGAAATTTCATCAATTGTCGGAATCCTTTTAGGAAAACTTTTGGCAAATTCTAAAGCAATACGACCGTCGGTTTTGTTTTTAACAACGTATGCAATAACGGCATCTTCTGTATTCTTTTTCAGAGAAGTTTTCGACAGAGACTACTTTTAGGTGTTTAATCAAATTATCATAAAACTCAGGCAAGCCGGAATAGTTCGTAAGTTTAGTAACTTCAAATAAGGTGTCAAAATAGCTAAAAAGAAGTAGTTTTCGATTATGGTATTGTTCTTTTAGAAATTCGATAGCCAAATCATAATTAGATTCAGTAGACTTTAACTCGACGACGATTTGCCTAGCGGGACCATTTAAACAGTTTTTAAGATATAGAAACTTTTCAGTTTGTGATAAATCATGGTTATAACCAGGCCCAACCACCAGGTTGCTTAATGGGTAGTTAAATCCACAATTTCGTGTAGTCGAATGTATAGGTATAAAATTGTATTAGGTATAATTCTTATACCTAGACATTCGACTACATGAAACTGTGCACTTAACTACCAATTAAGCAACCTGGTGGTTGGGCCTGGTTATAACCAACCAAAGCTTGAAAAGTTCACGTGAACTTGGCCCACACAATTTTATTTTTCAAATTTTTTAAAAAAATTTTTATCACCATCATCTTGCTCTGAATTTGCGCCCACCAATGCCGTTAGAGTTTTTAAGAAATTGTGCATTTTCAGAGAGAAAAGTTTTTTTTAAATTTTAATACCGTGAAGTTGGCCGCACTTTTCTTCCGAAACCTTCTATTCCTAATATCAATATTTAGCGCTGAATTTGCGCCTATTAGCGCCCACAATAGAGAAATGCTCTTCTTAAGGCTGTCCTGCAGGATAGTTAGAAGTATCCAAAAAATGTAATAGTTTTTAGGACTTGTTTTTATAAATTAAATTCCAGAAAATACAGTGAAGGACTCTTATATAAATATACAGTAGGCAGATTCTATATTTTATGAAAATTTGGTTCACACAGTTAAAATAGGTTGATTTAGAAAAAAAAATTTATAATAGTTTTTCTCAACGGGTAATACAGCCAGGATTGTGGTTTTACTTTATTTTGCAAACATGTTATTTTTTGTACTAGGCTGTTTTTATGAATTTGTTTAAAAGTTAATAGTTATTAAAATAAAAAATGGAAAATAGGCAATCCAATTAACAGAGGAGCTTCGAAATTATCTAACATTAGGGGCTAACAGTAGTATAATTCTCGGATATTTTAATCAGGCAGCCAGGCGACATTCCGTCGAGACAGTATCACTTACAAAATGCATGAAGGGAAATTTAATACGTTTTAAAAACTATAAAGAATTTCTTACTAAGTACTAGTCAATTTCAGAAATTGACTAGTACTTAGTAAGAAATTCTTTATAAATTTGGTTAATATGCATTACCTTATATTAAATCTACCTCATAGTTTATTATAATTAATTTATTTATAAACCTTGAAAACTAATTACTGTTTTTCTGTTGTTATATACATTTCAAGTGATAAATACTTGATAAATACAATAACACTCGCACAGAAATATTAATAATAGGTGCATTTTTTATTCGCATCGTGCGAATAAAAATGAATTAATTTAGAAAGAAAAATTAATTGAAATTACCGTACTAGAATAAGAAGGTTACAAAAAGTTTAAATTTATTTATGAAAATTAATCATTTGTGTGCATTACAACACAAAATTAAAATTAATAAAATATAGACGGTACAGTGCGCGTATAAAGTCTGGAACTATCGAAATAAACCTTTTATTAAATATTTTTGAAAAAATCCTCGAACACGTCGATTTTTATCTTAAATGAGACATATTTTAGTGTAATTGTTATTTGTAGATCGTCTTTTGTTTCTGAGTATTGGCGATAGTGAAAATTTTTTAAATTTAATCTAATTTTTTATGATGGATTTGGAAAGATAATGCAATTCTAGGAACTCTGAATTGTTTTTTAATTTTTGTTTTAAAACTTTAAAAGCAATTATCTCGGAAATTTCTTAATACAGTATCATACTTTTTTAGCATATTTGGTCTTAGAATTGCAGTATCTTTCCAAATCGCAAAAAGTTTTCGCTATCGCCGTAACTCTGAAACACTAGACCATCTACAAATAACAATTACATTAAAATATGTCTCATTAAAATCGATGTGTTCGAGGATTTTTCTCAAAATATTTAATAAAAGATTTCTTTGTATAGTTCCAGATTTTATACGCGCATTGTATAAAACGTACTAAAATTATAAAAATTAAAATTATTTTAAAATTCTAGCATTGATCTTTTTGCGTTTCTGATAAACGTATCTGATGAAAAGTTTAATAAAATAAGAAAAAACAAATATAATCTTTGGCTATGTTACGTTAGCAATAAATATCATCTACAATTCTTTTTTATTTTTCAAAATTTAAAAAACATTTCATAACAAAACAGTTGGAAAAACTATAATCTTTCTTAACCCAGATATTTCTTGCCCAATTTCTTTTTTTGCGAAATACTTTTAGTCCTTGACGTTTTCTTAATAGTAGAGGTACTATATAAATAGAGAAAAATAAAAAAGAAAATCCAGTGTGCCACAAATATACGATAGTACTATTATATTTTATACGATATTATGTATGTTTTTTTATTTCTCATAATTTTTTTTCACTAGTCGTTCCGGTAACTCTAATTCTGTTCTCACGAATTGTCCCGGTACCTCTAACACCGAGTTTAGCCAGTCCATCCAATCATGATATAGTAGTAGTGAAAAAATTGTCAAAATACAGATGGTAGCAAAATTTTCAGTTAGAAAAAAGAACTTTTGCATATTCTAAAACCACCCACGGATTCATTCCTTCTCAATTCCTTATATTCGTTCCTTATTTTACTGTTGGATCCCTACTAGGGTTCAACAATGCTGTATATCCTTTGTCAGTAGCACCAACCCAAAATGTGAAGCCATACCTAATCGATTTGGCATTTATAACTTGCTTGCACGGGTGCCTACCAATATAAGGCACCATGGCTTCATCGACTATGATATTCAGAGTAAGGTGCATTTACCAAAAATGTTTCATCGATCATAGTGAAAAGCGGTCTCACTTTTGCAAATTTGCCCAACTGGTTAAGTGCTTCGTTGTTACAACAATGGAAATTTGTCATTAAATGTACTGTTACAAAAACCGTTAAAATAACGAAATCATCCGATCAAATGAAGTCATTAGTACAATTATCTACTTTGATGGCATCTCTTGGGCTTAGAATAACTAGCAATAAATTAAACTGAAAACGTCCTTTTAAAGAACGGTGGGCAAATCACAAGAAACATGCTATACGTAATGCTATAGTGCCTCGTAAAAGTACCATAGAAAATATGTTTGACAACTTTTATCGAAAAATGTTTTTTACAGTCTAACAGTACGCTAAATTTCCTGCAAAATAAGTGAGGAAGTTATGTTTTTTAACTTTGAAAAAGACGTTGGAAACTGGATTATTATATCATTCGCGTAAATAAAATGTTTACATAACATGCAGTGGCGTAGCTAGGGTGGGTGTTACCCGGGGCAGAAGTAATGGTATCACCCCTATACTTAGATGTAAAAAAGTTTATAAATCCTGTAAATTAATGAAAATTTAGAGAGTTATACAATAACACAAGAAAACAAACAATACAATAAAGCAAATTAAGTTTTACAATAATAAAACAATAAAATTACTAACAAATGTACTATTTTATTTATTGCACGAAAGATTACAATATTGAATAAGAACAAAAATGACTGACTATGATTCTATGTCTCTTTTACAACAATTTTCTTCTACATTCTAAAGCAGCCAACTCATTTATAACATTTTCAAAATCAATTTCAGATGTTATTTCTAATAGACAATAAAGCTAAGCCGGAAAGCCTCGATTGACTCATCGTTGATCTCAAATAGTTTTTTATAAGTGTGAATTTTGAGAAAGTTACTTTTTATTTAAGCTCCATTAAAAATAATAGAATGAATGTTTGAGAACTATCATGGTATTGCATTGGCTTGAGAAATTTGGATAAGTACCTAAATTATAGTTTTCGAGGTATTTTTGGGCTTTGAAAGGAAATTGAAAGGAGGTACAAAAACAAATATAAGTAAAATTTTTACACCACTAGAGGTCGCTTTTAATGCATTTAAAGCGCTAATTTGATTGGAGGATGGGTTAAAAAGGTGACACAGGGCGTTTCTTTTTCATAAAGAATGTTCTCCGAACGTCCCTTATTATATTGCAATTTTAGACTGATAGCAATGTTTTTTCATGGAAAAATGAATTTTTTGAATTAAATGCTGAATTATGAATCTATGTTTTTATTTTGTTTTAATTGTGTTCAATATTCAATTTTTACTTAACTCTATTGTTCTATTTTCTTCTTTTTCCTTTTTGGCTTCTTTCTGATTTGTATGTATGAGTTGGATGTGTTGACATCATCTTCGCTATCCTCCGCGTAAGGAGAGACTCCTTAGCCACAAACACAAATCCCCGTAACATGGCATTTCATTTTACTGTACTGTATCGAATTTCCATAGGCATTGCAACCTAATGAAATCGTCGCCATGCTCATCAGTCTCTGAAACTAACTGCTTCTCACAATATTCAAAGTGGCTATTAAGAAAATGTGTTTTGAGAGACATTGATATATTTTTCTTTTTGAAAAACATTTGGAAAAAAATTTACTGTGAACTATAACGCTCTCTGTCAATGTTACTTATTCTGGGTCCCGCAATAGGATTGTACGGTTTTTAATCGGCCACTAAAGGTTATAAACGTCCAACATTCCTTATCCCTAACCTCAAAAAATTACCTGCTATGACATTTTCGTAAACACGATAAAAATCAATAATTGTCAAACTATGGATGCTGATTTGACTAGGAATTTTTTAATCTTATACCACACAGAGAGCAACGATGACCAGCGTTCATCTTTAGTTGGACGGATTATACTTAACTACTTGTCAACTTTGACATGGCGTATTTCCAGTATTTTTGAAAGCAGAAGTTATTGCCCCACAAAGTTTTCCTCCAAGCATTATATTTAAAAAAATTCCCATGTCATCCCAACTTTTTTGTGTGTTATCACACCTACGTATTGGTAGTTCGAAACCACTATTAATATATTTTTATTTCTTTTGATTTAAATATGGCAGCCATGTTTCTTTCGTGGTGGACGACGTTTCTTGCAGTTTTCTATGTAAACAACAATCTCGAGAACGGTTGATCGTAGTGACGTGTGGTAAAATACATTTTATTGTTCATACTTCGAACTACATTTGTTGTACAAACATAGGTTTTGTAAGATGCTTCCTTATAGTCTAAGAGCTACCGAACACGACCAACTCACAGCTGCGTAATGGATAAAATCTCTTTTTTTCTGTATTCATAGTATATGAGTAGGAAAACCTTATCTGGCAGGGCAGCCCCTCTTATTTATGGACGAAGAAATGAAACAATGTGGTAAAAAATTTCACATTTGAAACACATATGTAATGTTTTTTAAATTTTTACATGAATTAAAATACTGAAAAAAACGATAGCAAACTTGCCAGACAAATATTCCTCTGATTAATTAGTGCCAGATCAACACTAATTAATTAATTATTAAAAGATTTCTTCAAGTATAGGAGCATTGCGCACACATAGGCAACCAGTTATACATAAAATAGCGTAAGTTTAATAATTTTTCAGGAATTAAATCAGTGGAATCTTGATCTGTCATTTTGGAATGACATTATACAAGTATCAAACTATACTTACTAAAAAAGACATACCTACATTACACTTATAGTTAAAATCTTTTAATAATTAATTAGCTACTTAGTGTTGATCTGGCATTAATTAATTAGATGAATATTTATCGGGCAAGTTTGCTATCGTTTTTTTCAGTATTTTGATTCATATAAAAATTTACAAAAATAATTACATATGCGTTTCAAATGTGACATTTTTTTACCACATTGTTTGATCTCTTCGTCCATAAATCAGAGGGGATGCCCTGCCAGAAGGGTTTTCCTACTCATATACTATGAATACAGATAAAAAAAAAGGGATTTTATCCATTACGGAGCTGTGAGATGGTGGTGTTCGCTAGCTCTCCGACTATTATGGATGCAATTTAAGCCTGAAGTTTAACATCATTTTTGCAAAATCTCCGCTTTTTAGGATGCCACATTTCCAGGTAAAGGTAAAGTCTCAGGGCTCATTTTTTTATATGAAGGTAAACATTTAGGAATAGTTTGTTAGAAACATTTGAAATCTGAAACTTCACTATTTTGGTATTTATGAACTTTTGAAATTCTCGTTTTCTTCATTTTTAGGCAACTTTGGACTTCAATATCTCTAATGGGCATGGATGGGTTTTTTGTATATGACTCTGATCAGGATGTGACTCACTAATAAGTTGCACAAAGTTTTTGTACTGTTGGAATATTATAGACAATTTTGAATCTAAGCTGTATGCCATTTTATAGATTATGGAAATGGCTATTTGTTTAGTATATATTTTAGGTTTACATATTTTAATTCCAAGTAAAATATTTAAAGCTTTTGCCGTGACACACGGTACAAAATTTTGAAAATTGTTTTTTGCAATTTGACTTTTGGTTCACTTTTCCTGTTTATAGAATTACCACAGTATTTCATTGGGTACTTTAAAACTTTCTACAACTATTAACCTCTCAGAAAAGCAACTGATCAAATTTGTAGATGTATTTACTTAACAGTTATGAGCACTTTTTGTCCGTGACTGACGCTCTGACTGACGACCAAATTAAACAAATTAATAATATTATGTATAAATGTTAACTGCAATTAATATTGTCAAACCACTGAAGTATAAATAAAATATATACTTGTATGTGATATAGGGCGGTTATTCTTAACGACACCTACAGGTAGGTGATTGTGTGCTTGTCGGGACCGACTGCTTAACGTGTTAACTATTCCTAACTATGTGCCTTCTTAGAAAGAACTAAGCCTTTCAGAAGATTTTACCTTCTCCTGGAAATGTGGCGCCCTACAAAGTGGGAATTTTGCAAAAAGGTATTAAACTTCGGGCTTAAATGGCATCCATAAGGAAGCATCTTACAAAACTTAAGTTTAAAACAATAAACGTAGGTAAAAGTGTGAACAATACAACGGTTTCTACAACACGTCTCTACGACCAAGCGTTCTTGAGATATCGAAATTTTCATTTACATAAAAAACTGCAAAAACCAAAAGGAATAAAAGTAAATTAACAGTGGTTTCGAACTACTAATACATATGTAGGTGTGATACACAAAAAAACTATCCTTTTGTGAGATGGTCCAGCAACCAGTATTGAGTACTGGACCACTTTATATTTAGGTTTTCGAGTTTCACCAGATTTCCTAATCTGAGCGTCAATTTCTAATCGCTTCTGACTAATTTTGAATTCGTTATCAAAGGTGCTTTGACAAGTGAATATGCAGAAAATGGAAACATATATGAAAATTGTAATTTCTTTATTAACTGTGCTAATGTAAATATCAATAGATAATTTACAAACAAAATCATACAATACAATACAAGCTGCGAAAGTTCACTTTTAGGTGCAAGGTTTTTTTTGATTGACACCGAACACCTGAAAGGGCTTTTGCAGCGTGTAATGTATTAAACTTTTCATTCTTCCCTTGACATTTATTAACCACCGTAAATAAATAAATAAAATGATGATTCAGTGATTATAATAAAATAATGTTTGTATATGTACAACAGTATTGTTACGAAGGTAATGTTGACAACAGCCACCTTATAATATTATATTTTAAAAAAATTGGCAGTTTTACTTCGTTGTCCAGGGACCAAAAGTTTTTCGTACCTAGCAACCACCTCGCATGTTTTACTTTCGCTTTCGGTTGCCTTATCAAGATAGAAAGTTACACTTTCGTAAAGGGGAGAATGAAAAATATGTTACTCTAAAAAAATATGCCTCGAAAACTTTTCCGCCCAAAATTTTGTTTTTTGTTGCACGGATTAATGTACTCGACGTATTTCTGAGCAATACATTCTGACACAAAACGTTAAAATTTATTCGGCTATTTTACATGCATTTGGGATATTACTGTTGATGAAATACCAGTAAATGATGCGATAATTGGGCATTTACGATAATTGAATCAGGTTAACCGGGTTACTATTTATGTCACTGTTATTGACATTAAAAAGGAAATGACACAAATAGTGACTGGACTGAACCGCTCTAATTATCGTAAATGCCCATTTAGTCATTGAATAGTTAGAAGTCGGAATACTAAATTTCGATTTATTTATTTTTGGGCGAGGATTAAGGATGGCGGAGCATCCTTCGTACCTCATGGCACCGATTACTATGATCATTTGGCCGACCCTACTAGAATTTAGCCGGATCTGAGGGAATTCCACCCCCAGTAGCGATTTTTATCGTGCCATACATCGCATTGACACGGGACCTACAGTTTTACTTCCTATCCGAAATGAAATCATTTTTTTAAATCGTTTTTAATTTTTCTCCGCTATGAAAAATTACCATTTCGGCCGGGGATCCAACCTGCGACCTTGTCATTATGACGCAAACATGCAAACCACTAATCGACCGAGGCTGGCAGATTTCCAGTTATATAGCGTCAATAAAAATTAAAAGATTAAAAAACGTAAACCGTACCCAATATATCAATTTGATTAAAAAAATATGAATCCTACATGGCTAAGATAGATGGGTAGTCGACATTTACATACTATAGTATGTAGAATCAAACAATAGAACGTAAATATGTAGTATAGAATACAATTATATATAACAAAATTACAATGACGAAAAGATGTAAAATCTACGACGTATCTGTCTGTTCGGAAGGTTTTTTGTGCTTTCCGGTGACCTAAAAGACTAAGATCTGACAGGAATGTGAAAAAAAATAATGCTGGGAAATTTAAATAAGGCGGAAACTGTGGCTCTAAAACGCCCCATGCTATTCCAATGGTCAAAAAATAGGATTTGATTTGTGCTCATATTCGGGGGATTTTTAATACTGTTAAACACGACCTTGTTGTTAATCTTTTGAAATTTGTAGCAGCTGATCCTAAATCAGTCTTAAATGGTACCTGAAGATTTAAGAATGTTATTTCTCAGTTCATTTTCAGAAGACTCGGTATCAGGGAAGTTCTTGATCAACTACGTACATATTTTTATGTCTAATAAGAATGTTGTTTTAAACATTTACTTCTAAAAATTAAAAATAATAATTTAAATGTATTTTTTAACAAATATAGTAGATGCATTTTTCTATAATAAATCCAAAAGTCTATCTAGGAGAAAATTGTAATTTTCAGTTTTGTTATAAAAAATATTATAAATTGTTAACAAAAAAAGTAAACTTCAAAAGTTAAAAATAATATGAATATATTCGCGGCAAAGTGGTTTTAATGTTACACAATAACTGAAGGACTATAAAATCTATATAAATTAAATACATTTAGGTGATATACAGGAAATAGTTGTCACTGAATTAAAAAAAATATATAATATATATTTCTATATTTTCGTCGTTCCAAGTATAAAACTACACTTACATTTATATTTACAGTATAAAACTATGTATTTCTTAATAATTAAAACTTTTCTTTAACCTAAGTTTTAAATTAATGGCAAAGGTGAGGCCGAGAACGTTGTCAATACATACAACCTACCCTTGCGAAATCCAGGTTGAGATTCAAGAATAACACCGTTACTCTACGCCCACGATTTAAATAGAGTAAAACCGGTAGATGGTGCTGTTATAAAATGCATCTTTCTCGCTATTAATGTATATTCACCTACAGTATATAGTAACTGAAGCAAATTGATACGCTAGAGATGCTATAATTTCGATATAAGACGGGAGCCATTAAAAGGCACAATCTTTTGAACTCCAGCAGCTGTACTACGTACAGGCAAAACTGCTGGATGATACTTTACAATAATTAATAATAGCCCTTGTCACTGATGACTTATCTAACTAATGTAAACTCAATTAGGCAAGGAATATAAATAATTATTTCTATCGAATTTATAAACGAACTAGGATACAGCCAAGATATATAACATATGGTATGTCAACTCGCCGTCATTTCGTCAACCAATTTTAACGCTAGCTAAATTTCTGATAGATGGCGCGACGTGCGAGCATGATCCACGGCCTACTAGATTCATATAAGCTTCGCTTATATACGGCCGTCTCATTTCCAGTTTTTTCATTGTTGAAATTAGGATCCAAAAATTACAGATTCGTACGTTAAGTAGCGCCCACTGAAGGTCATTTTGCAACAAAGATGGTTTGTAGTCAGACTGCAGTCATTAATTTTTAGGTTATACGTCATGCCAGTAATTGTCATTTCCTATTGTGTAATAAATACTTCATTAATTTATTGGTATTTGTACATACATATTTGGATATAATGTATATAAATATGCCAAAAATATGTTACAGTAGGAACTAGGAAACCAAAATATTCTACATAGTATAATAAAATTTAGAAAATTATACTGAGTTAACGCAATGTTTACCAATGCCCCAATTCTTAGACTAGAAACACTTAATAACTACATGATAGCTACAGTATAAGTAAGTACAATTTCATATTTCGCAAATTACAAATGCTCTTTTGGGTTTTGTAGCACTTGAATTATAACAGCATCACACAGCATATGATGTAAACACATAATGTCAATGCACGATCTACGAACTGAAGCTATGATTAGAAGTAGGTATTTATGGAATGATGAATTCCCACTGTGGCAGTCATTACTAAAAATAAATATTTTTTAGACATAAGAGCTGATGAAATCTACTTGAGTTTTAAGACCAATCGTTTCAGTAAAATAAATATAAAACTGACAAAATTTGTCTCATAAGGCATTACCTTTATATAGAACTTGGTTTATATGATATAAATCAAAAGCGATATCGGAGAAAGTATTTAGAAATTTTGAAGGGCGGTTAAGAATCTAGGATAACGATAAGTAAATAACGATTTGCGTGTCAAGTCTTAACATAAATTTTATAGTAAGAAGGTAGAGGAAGTGTTCCAGGAAGAGTTTGAAACTTTTCTGAACTAACTGAATCCATGATCTAAACGGTATAGAATCAAGTCAATACTATTAAACTTTTACACACTATACGGGTCTGAAACTTGGACAATAGCAAAGAGTAAAAACAGACGTATACAGGCTTTTAAGTTGTTGTGCTATAGAAAGATGCTAAAGGCGAGATGGATTGACCGAATATCGACCAATGAAATACTAGAAAAAGTACAAGAAGAAAGAAAGTTAATGTAGAAGACCATGAGAAGCAGAAATAGATTAATATGACATACTTTAAGACCTTCCGGTATTATCTAAAAATAATAATAGAAAGCATGATCGAAGGAAATAACACCCTAGCTAGACCTAGACTGCAATTTATACTCCAAATAAAAGAAGACTTAGGCTGCTCCAGCTATAGAGAATTAGCTATAGAAAAATACCATAAAAATAGGTGTATCTAGTAGGCCGTGGCATGATCACGGCCTACTAGATTCATATAAGCTTCGCTTATATACGGCCGTCTCATTTCCAGTTTTTTCATTGTTGAAAATTATTACAGATTCGTACGTTAAATGGCGCCCACTGGCGGTAATTTTTCAACAAAAATATTTGAAGTAAGAGCTCAGTCGATAATTCTTAGGTTATACTTTATGTCAATTGTGTCAAACTGCCTCCGATTAATAAAGAATGTTTACTCGAATATTAACAGTAATTACTAATAAGAAATTTATTAACAACGATCAAATATTATTAGATTATGCATTAAAAATAATAGGTATATTATGTTACATTATAAAACGTTACAGTAAAATTTTATTTATTATTTTAATCTATTCTTTCGGCGTCCTTTATTTTTATAAAAAAGGCTGCCAGTCCCCAAATAAAATTGGTAAACTATTTAAAAAAGTTATATTAAAACTAAAAAAACATACTTTAACAACCACTTTACAAATACACCTATTTTTATGGTATTTTTCTATAGCTAATTCTCTATAGCTGGAGCAGCCTAAGTCTTCTTTTATTTGGAGTATAAATTGCAGTCTAGGTCTAGCTAGGGTGTTATTTCCTTCGATCATGCTTTCTATTATTATTTTTAGATAATACCGGAAGGTCTTAAAGTATGTCATATTAATCTATTTCTGCTTCTCATGGTCTTCTACATTAACTTTCTTTCTTCTTGTACTTTTTCTAGTATTTCATTGGTCGATATTCGGTCAATCCATCTCGCCTTTAGCATCTTTCTATAGCACAACAACTTAAAAGCCTGTATACGTCTGTTTTTACTCTTTGCTATTGTCCAAGTTTCAGACCCGTATAGTGTGTAAAAGTTTAATAGTATTGACTTGATTCTATACCGTTTAGATCATGGATTCAGTTAGTTCAGAAAAGTTTCAAACTCTTCCTGGAACACTTCCTCTACCTTCTTACTATAAAATTTATGTTAAGACTTGACACGCAAATCGTTATTTACTTATCGTTATCCTAGATTCTTAACCGCCCTTCAAAATTTCTAAATACTTTCTCCGATATCGCTTTTGATTTATATCATATAAACCAAGTTCTATATAAAGGTAATGCCTTATGAGACAAATTTTGTCAGTTTTATATTTATTTTACTGAAACGATTGGTCTTAAAACTCAAGTAGATTTCATCAGCTCTTATGTCTAAAAAATATTTATTTTTAGTAATGACTGCCACAGTGGGAATTCATCATTCCATAAATACCTACTTCTAATCATAGCTTCAGTTCGTAGATCGTGCATTGACATTATGTGTTTACATCATATGCTGTGTGATGCTGTTATAATTCAAGTGCTACAAAACCCAAAAGAGCATTTGTAATTTGCGAAATATGAAATTGTACTTACTTATACTGTAGCTATCATGTAGTTATTAAGTGTTTCTAGTCTAAGAATTGGGGCATTGGTAAACATTGCGTTAACTCAGTATAATTTTCTAAATTTTATTATACTATGTAGAATATTTTGGTTTCCTAGTTCCTACTGTAACATATTTTTGGCATATTTATATACATTATATCCAAATATGTATGTACAAATACCAATAAATTAATGAAGTATTTATTACACAATAGGAAATGACAATTACTGGCATGACGTATAACCTAAAAATTAATGACTGCAGTCTGACTACAAACCATCTTTGTTGCAAAATGACCTTCAGTGGGCGCTACTTAACGTACGAATCTGTAATTTTTGGATCCTAATTTCAACAATGAAAAAACTGGAAATGAGACGGCCGTATATAAGCGAAGCTTATATGAATCTAGTAGGCCGTGGATCATGCTCGCACGTCGCGCCATCTATCAGAAATTTAGCTAGCGTTAAAATTGGTTGACGAAATGACGGCGAGTTGACATACCATATGTTATATATCTTGGCTGTATCCTAGTTCGTTTATAAATTCGATAGAAATAATTATTTATATTCCTTGCCTAATTGAGTTTACATTAGTTAGATAAGTCATCAGTGACAAGGGCTATTATTAATTATTGTAAAGTATCATCCAGCAGTTTTGCCTGTACGTAGTACAGCTGCTGGAGTTCAAAAGATTGTGCCTTTTAATGGCTCCCGTCTTATATCGAAATTATAGCATCTCTAGCGTATCAATTTGCTTCAGTTACTATATACTGTAGGTGAATATACATTAATAGCGAGAAAGATGCATTTTATAACAGCACCATCTACCGGTTTTACTCTATTTAAATCGTGGGCGTAGAGTAACGGTGTTATTCTTGAATCTCAACCTGGATTTCGCAAGGGTAGGTTGTATGTATTGACAACGTTCTCGGCCTCACCTTTGCCATTAATTTAAAACTTAGGTTAAAGAAAAGTTTTAATTATTAAGAAATACATAGTTTTATACTGTAAATATAAATGTAAGTGTAGTTTTATACTTGGAACGACGAAAATATAGAAATATATATTATATATTTTTTTTAATTCAGTGACAACTATTTCCTGTATATCACCTAAATGTATTTAATTTATATAGATTTTATAGTCCTTCAGTTATTGTGTAACATTAAAACCACTTTGCCGCGAATATATTCATATTATTTTTAACTTTTGAAGTTTACTTTTTTTGTTAACAATTTATAATATTTTTTATAACAAAACTGAAAATTACAATTTTCTCCTAGATAGACTTTTGGATTTATTATAGAAAAATGCATCTACTATATTTGTTAAAAAATACATTTAAATTATTATTTTTAATTTTTAGAAGTAAATGTTTAAAACAACATTCTTATTAGACATAAAAATATGTACGTAGTTGATCAAGAACTTCCCTGATACCGAGTCTTCTGAAAATGAACTGAGAAATAACATTCTTAAATCTTCAGGTACCATTTAAGACTGATTTAGGATCAGCTGCTACAAATTTCAAAAGATTAACAACAAGGTCGTGTTTAACAGTATTAAAAATCCCCCGAATATGAGCACAAATCAAATCCTATTTTTTGACCATTGGAATAGCATGGGGCGTTTTAGAGCCACAGTTTCCGCCTTATTTAAATTTCCCAGCATTATTTTTTTTCACATTCCTGTCAGATCTTAGTCTTTTAGGTCACCGGAAAGCACAAAAAACCTTCCGAACAGACAGATACGTCGTAGATTTTACATCTTTTCGTCATTGTAATTTTGTTATATATAATTGTATTCTATACTACATATTTACGTTCTATTGTTTGATTCTACATACTATAGTATGTAAATGTCGACTACCCATCTATCTTAGCCATGTAGGATTCATATTTTTTTAATCAAATTGATATATTGGGTACGGTTTACGTTTTTTAATCTTTTAATTTTTATTGACGCTATATAACTGGAAATCTGCCAGCCTCGGTCGATTAGTGGTTTGCATGTTTGCGTCATAATGACAAGGTCGCAGGTTGGATCCCCGGCCGAAATGGTAATTTTTCATAGCGGAGAAAAATTAAAAACGATTTAAAAAAATGATTTCATTTCGGATAGGAAGTAAAACTGTAGGTCCCGTGTCAATGCGATGTATGGCACGATAAAAATCGCTACTGGGGGTGGAATTCCCTCAGATCCGGCTAAATTCTAGTAGGGTCGGCCAAATGATCATAGTAATCGGTGCCATGAGGTACGAAGGATGCTCCGCCATCCTTAATCCTCGCCCAAAAATAAATAAATCGAAATTTAGTATTCCGACTTCTAACTATTCAATGACTAAATGGGCATTTACGATAATTAGAGCGGTTCAGTCCAGTCACTATTTGTGTCATTTCCTTTTTAATGTCAATAACAGTGACATAAATAGTAACCCGGTTAACCTGATTCAATTATCGTAAATGCCCAATTATCGCATCATTTACTGGTATTTCATCAACAGTAATATCCCAAATGCATGTAAAATAGCCGAATAAATTTTAACGTTTTGTGTCAGAATGTATTGCTCAGAAATACGTCGAGTACATTAATCCGTGCAACAAAAAACAAAATTTTGGGCGGAAAAGTTTTCGAGGCATATTTTTTTAGAGTAACATATTTTTCATTCTCCCCTTTACGAAAGTGTAACTTTCTATCTTGATAAGGCAACCGAAAGCGAAAGTAAAACATGCGAGGTGGTTGCTAGGTACGAAAAACTTTTGGTCCCTGGACAACGAAGTAAAACTGCCAATTTTTTTAAAATATAATATTATAAGGTGGCTGTTGTCAACATTACCTTCGTAACAATACTGTTGTACATATACAAACATTATTTTATTATAATCACTGAATCATCATTTTATTTATTTATTTACGGTGGTTAATAAATGTCAAGGGAAGAATGAAAAGTTTAATACATTACACGCTGCAAAAGCCCTTTCAGGTGTTCGGTGTCAATCAAAAAAAACCTTGCACCTAAAAGTGAACTTTCGCAGCTTGTATTGTATTGTATGATTTTGTTTGTAAATTATCTATTGATATTTACATTAGCACAGTTAATAAAGAAATTACAATTTTCATATATGTTTCCATTTTCTGCATATTCACTTGTCAAAGCACCTTTGATAACGAATTCAAAATTAGTCAGAAGCGATTAGAAATTGACGCTCAGATTAGGAAATCTGGTGAAACTCGAAAACCTAAATATAAAGTGGTCCAGTACTCAATACTGGTTGCTGGACCATCTCACAAAAGGATAGTTTTTTTGTGTATCACACCTACATATGTATTAGTAGTTCGAAACCACTGTTAATTTACTTTTATTCCTTTTGGTTTTTGCAGTTTTTTATGTAAATGAAAATTTCGATATCTCAAGAACGCTTGGTCGTAGAGACGTGTTGTAGAAACCGTTGTATTGTTCACACTTTTACCTACGTTTATTGTTTTAAACTTAAGTTTTGTAAGATGCTTCCTTATGGATGCCATTTAAGCCCGAAGTTTAATACCTTTTTGCAAAATTCCCACTTTGTAGGGCGCCACATTTCCAGGAGAAGGTAAAATCTTCTGAAAGGCTTAGTTATTTCTAAGAAGGCACATAGTTAGGAATAGTTAACACGTTAAGCAGTCGGTCCCGACAAGCACACAATCACCTACCTGTAGGTGTCGTTAAGAATAACCGCCCTATATCACATACAAGTATATATTTTATTTATACTTCAGTGGTTTGACAATATTAATTGCAGTTAACATTTATACATAATATTATTAATTTGTTTAATTTGGTCGTCAGTCAGAGCGTCAGTCACGGACAAAAAGTGCTCATAACTGTTAAGTAAATACATCTACAAATTTGATCAGTTGCTTTTCTGAGAGGTTAATAGTTGTAGAAAGTTTTAAAGTACCCAATGAAATACTGTGGTAATTCTATAAACAGGAAAAGTGAACCAAAAGTCAAATTGCAAAAAACAATTTTCAAAATTTTGTACCGTGTGTCACGGCAAAAGCTTTAAATATTTTACTTGGAATTAAAATATGTAAACCTAAAATATATACTAAACAAATAGCCATTTCCATAATCTATAAAATGGCATACAGCTTAGATTCAAAATTGTCTATAATATTCCAACAGTACAAAAACTTTGTGCAACTTATTAGTGAGTCACATCCTGATCAGAGTCATATACAAAAAACCCATCCATGCCCATTAGAGATATTGAAGTCCAAAGTTGCCTAAAAATGAAGAAAACGAGAATTTCAAAAGTTCATAAATACCAAAATAGTGAAGTTTCAGATTTCAAATGTTTCTAACAAACTATTCCTAAATGTTTACCTTCATATAAAAAAATGAGCCCTGAGACTTCACCTTTACCTGGAAATGTGGCATCCTAAAAAGCGGAGATTTTGCAAAAATGATGTTAAACTTCAGGCTTAAATTGCATCCATAATAGTCGGAGAGCTAGCGAACACCACCATCTCACAGCTCCGTAATGGATAAAATCCCTTTTTTTTTATCTGTATTCATAGTATATGAGTAGGAAAACCCTTCTGGCAGGGCATCCCCTCTGATTTATGGACGAAGAGATCAAACAATGTGGTAAAAAAATGTCACATTTGAAACGCATATGTAATTATTTTTGTAAATTTTTATATGAATCAAAATACTGAAAAAAACGATAGCAAACTTGCCCGATAAATATTCATCTAATTAATTAATGCCAGATCAACACTAAGTAGCTAATTAATTATTAATAGTAGATTATACCACGAGTCAATAATGATAGCTACTATTCCCGCGGAATATTTACGACCCGAGCCGCGTCAGCGGCGAGGGAGTAACATTCCAAGGGAATAGTAGCCATTATTGCGAGTAGTATACTCTACTTTATCTACGACTAAATTATTAATTTTAAATTTTTAATGAACAACTTTATTTGCCAATAAAATTAACATTAGTAATTGTACAATTAATGAACTGAATTGCTCGTGAACTGCTATCAATAACTTTGGAAGAGTTTTCAATACAAATATTTGGAATTTCGGTTGCTGTAAAGGAAGAAGATGCTTCATTACTATTTATCTGTTTAGCAATAGTATCTGCTGTAGTTGTCTTGTTTCTCATAGAGTGATCAATGTATCCTTCAGCTACCTGTGTAGATCGCCAGCCCCCATGACGCTTTAATCCAGTTATATCGCCTCCTCCATCAATGTACAGAGTGGCAGATGATCTGCGATAACAATGGCCGGTATAACTTTCAGGATTTGGCAAGTTTAAATATTTGGCAATTTGTCTACCAATGTCTGCAAATTTGTTTTTTCCTACACGTTGTATTGTACATTTGGATTTTTGATAATTTAGAAAGAATGAATTGATTTTTACATGTGACGGACGGAGATCGATGTACTTCTTTACAATGTTGTAAAACGTACTGTTTATGGTGAATGATCGTACAATTTTGGTTTTAGTCTTGGGTATTGTTATTAATAAGTATGTTTGGAGATCCTTCACATCTTCTATATTCATTTCATAAAGCTCGATTGAGCGGCATGCGCCCATAATTCCAACAATTAATATAACCTGAAGCAAATAAGAATATGAGTTTTTGAATAGATCAGATTAAATATTATGTACATTTACCTTATGTAAAAGAAAAACTTCATCAGGAGCTTTGTCAATAAATTTCCTAATTTGTTCTGGGGTCAGAGTGGAAGACTTCTTTGGTTGAAATCCTTCAGATTTTCTTTTTAAAAACGCTCGTAGTTTGCCATATTTTTCAATATCAACGTCATGGTTTATTCTCAACATAGATTTAATTATTGAATAGAATGACCATAATGAAGATGGTTTGTATTTTGCACTTAATTCAGCGAAATAGGCTAGTAGAACATTTTCGGAAAATGAGTTTGCGTTTTTTCGAAGACGCCATTCGTTGAAGATCGCGTACGTTTTATTATAAACTGATTTCGATGTTTCCGGTATCAAGGTAGATGTTGTTGTTGCAGCCAGTTGTGCAATTTCTGGTGGTGTACAGGTAAAATACTCTTCATTTTCATCCATCTCAATACACAGTACGCGTTTGACACTGACACCAACTGACACTTTTGAGTTTTTGTATTTTGTTTCCATGGTATTGTTTAATTTGAGAAACTGTGATTGGACTGCAAGTGGGATTAACAACTATTAATCCCTCCTCATTAATCCCTAAGCGAATAATATATGGCATTATACTGCAAAAACCGCAAGTATAATACCTACGTTATGTATTAGTCGACTGTAATTACACGAGAGGTCTTTTTTTGTCCGGATAAAATTGATTTTTTTAACGATAATTTGGTTGCTTGGTAAATTGACGATACAAACCACCTACGATAAAAAAACGAGTCCGAAGGACGAGTTTTTTTATCTGGTGGTTTGTAGAGTCAGTTTACCAAAAAGAAACCAAATTAGAGTTTAAAAAATCAATTTTATCCCGGAGAAAAAAACCTCGAGCGTAATTCGATGAGATAATTTAATGAATAATAAAAAGGAATAACTAGGTAATTATGAAGAAGTCAAGAACACATTTATTAACTTGAAAATGACAATTATTAAAAACAATAATCAGGTTCGAGAAAGTGTGCCATGGAAGTTTAAACACATTTTATCCAGATGCAAAGTTAGGGCTAACTTTATCCGATGTCAAAGTGACAAATGTATCGCGGCTTATGGGATTTTTTATACATGAATTAAATTATCGTAGATAAAAGATTTTAAGTATAAGTGTAATGTAGGTATGTCTTTTTTAGTAAGTATAGTTTGATACTTGTATAATGTCATTCCAAAATGACAGATCAAGATTCCACTGATTTAATTCCTGAAAAATTATTAAACTTACGCTATTTTATGTATAACTGTTTGCCTATGTGTGCGCAATGCTCCTATACTTGAAGAAATCTTTTAATAATTAATTAATTAGTGTTGATCTGGCACTAATTAATCAGAGGAATATTTGTCTGGCAAGTTTGCTATCGTTTTTTTTCTGTATTTTAATTCATGTAAAAATTTAAAAAAACATTACATATGTGTTTCAAATGTGAAATTTTTTACCACATTGTTTCATTTCTTCGTCCATAAATAAGAGGGGCTGACCTGCCAGATAAGGTTTTCCTACTCATATACTATGAATACAGAAAAAAAAAGATTTTATCCATTACGCAGCTGTGAGTTGGTCGTGTTCGCTAGCTCTTAGACTATAAGGAAGCATCTTACAAAACCTATGTTTGTACAACAAATGTAGTTCGAAGTATGAACAATAAAATGTATTTTACCACACGTCACTACGATCAACCGTTCTCGAGATTGTTGTTTACATAGAAAACTGCAAGAAACGTCGTCCACCACGAAACAAACATGGCTGCCATATTTAAATCAAAAGAAATAAAAATATATTAATAGTGGTTTCGAACTACCAATACGTAGGTGTCATAACACACAAAAAAGTTGGGATCACATGGGAATTTTTTTAAATATAATGCTTGGAGGAAAACTTTGTGGGGCAATAACTTCTGCTTTCAAAAATACTGGAAATACGCCATGTCAAAGTTGACAGGTGACATTAAGTATAATCCGTCCAACTAAAGATGAACGCTGGTCATCGTTGCTCTCTGTGTGGTATAAGATTAAAAAATTCCTAGTCAAATCAGCATCCATAGTTTGACAATTATTGATTTTTATCGTGTTTACGAAAATGTCATAGCAGGTAATTTTTTGAGGTTAGGGATAAGGAATGTTGGACGTTTATAACCTTCTTTTAGATTTTTAACATAGTTACTTGTTGCTTTGGAAAGTTTTAAAACATTTTCAGTAGGAAACTAAGAATTAGATTTTCGCGAATATCTATTAGTACTGTACGTTCTCTAGTTTTACAGAACTACCAAGTACTAAAAAACAAGAAATCACTTTTACTTATGTGTTAGAAATTAACTCATTTATAACCTTTGATGTTACAAAGGTTATACTGTTGTATAACACCTTCAATATGGAGAAATTTATTCTTTTCAAATACAGTTTTACATTTAACAAAACTCTGCTATTCAATATTTTAATCAACTTAAATGCTATTAAAGTACTTAATTATAATAGAATTAACACTATTTTTGCTTATCCGTTTCTTCTCTTGTAATAAAACGCAGCGTCTATCTGCCTGTCGTTCTGTATGTTCGCTTTTTCTGAAACTATACAAAACATAGACTTTATAAAATCAAAAAATATCAAACGTCTTACTTTCACTTATATACAGTTTCTCTGGCGACCATTTTAGAAGAACTTGCTAGGCCTGCAGTTTTCAACTTCTTGCGTTCTTTTTTTTACCAGGACTCGATGAAACTCGCTGGTTTCTACTACGGGCCCTTTTAACAGTTGAAACACAAATATGTAAAGCCTCAGCTGCTCGCTGCAATAAACAAACAATTATAGTACAATATGATCATAAATAATAATTAGCGTTTCTTACTTCTTGTACACAAAATAAAGGAAGTAAATTTCCACGATTTCCTTTTTCTCCCTCGAACTAGTTTAGTAAATTCAGCAATAACTGATGAGACTGCGAATGCAGTGTCTTCCCTTATACTGTCATAATATTAATATGTATTATATTAGGTAAAATTGCGATTTTCTGCCAGTTATTATTGATCATTATTATTATTAACTGTTGCTTATTATTATTATTATTATTATTGAAACACTATAACACTCACGAAAAACATGTAAATAAGAAATAACTTCAGCAAATGTCACCTGTGCCAATCAAATCTACAGTCTACAGGTATCAGAGATACCTGTGACATGTTTTGCAATAAAGTCACATGTTCAGAACCGCATACAGCATTGCCTATAATTTTGGCATTTTCTTTCAGAAATCTGTGAAATACCTTAAAGAATCCCTAAAATTGATCAACTTTATCTGTAATGACGACATTCAATTTTTCCACGATAATTTTGCCAATAAATGTAGTTATTTTTTTGTTTTTTTTGTGGCAATATGTTAATTTGATCTAGGAATTTATTTGTAAGGTTGGCCACTCCGTATTCTACACTCTACAGAGCTAGTCAAATCAACTTCCAACGACCCAGAGAAGTGCTAATGTAATGCTTCGTCATACTCGTAGATAATGAGAGTAATAAAGTACAACAATACGCTTTCTGTGATTATTTCATTCTACTTCGTTTTTGACCAATCGCAAGGCTTTATTTTTTGGATTACAGCGATAATTCGATAATTTTTTATTGTCCTTTTCGACTGTTTTTATCTTCGTGACAACGCTGAAAACTAGTGTCACATGTGTCCCATTTTTACTTTCATGTCAAATACTAATCTTTATGTTAATAAGTAGATGCTTAAATAAACAACTGTATCATGAAATAATCTTACCGAATTACATGCTCGTGCTTCTGGAATTATCTGTTGTAATACTCAAGTTGATTAAAACGCAACACTCGTGTCATTTTTTGACAAATTTCCCTCCGTTGCACGTCGGGAAATTAAAACGTCAAAAAATGACACTCGTGGTTGCTAATCAACGTTCGTATTACAAATCGATAATTTCGAAGCACTCGTGTAATTACAAGTGATAATTTCTTGCAAAGATGACGCAGAGCTCATCTTTCGGTGGACGGATAGTATCTGTCAAATTCGCAATTTAAAAAAATCAACGAAAAATAACCTTATTTGTTAAAATATGGAAAAGTTTTATTAAGTAAAAATACTTCTATACTATATTCGAAATAGGAGCAAAGTGATCACGTCAAAACTGCGCGATAGGGGTGGAGTTAACACACGCCCTAATCACGCTGCACAAAATTTATCTTATTACATCTGCACGGTTAGACGGAGAGCCAGCAACGTATTTCGAGTTGTCATTTCAACAGTCGTGAAAATTTGGGTACTAACCCCCTTATTCTGTAAATTTCGATATATTTCGAACGTTAAGGTACGTTTACATCTGACACTTTTGTCCGACATATGTGTCAAGTGTCGGGACATAAATCGCTCTGATCGTTTACATTCAGATAGAAATTACTTAAGATTTATATCACCAATATGTGTATGAAATGCTCGATGTTCTGAAAGTTTGCAATAAATATATAAACCGTTTACATCTGTATATACTAAATTTATTATACTTATGTCGTATACATTTCTTTCTACAACTCTTTTACTATCCAATTGATTTAATTTTTTTTTTCTAATAATAATAAGCGTTCTCTTTTTGCTACATTTGCAATTTTATAAAAATACAATTAACTCCGCCTATTTCTTTCTAATGTTTCGTATATGAACGTTTGTAATGTTAACGCAACACTCCAAATGAATTTTTTTTTAAGTATGTTGTGTCTAATTCATGTCTGTTTTTATAACTTCTGTGTGATTTTATAGTGTGAAACTAAATGTAGCATATTTTTTTCTATTTAAATTCAATCCTTATTTTATCAAAATTACAGCCTGAATTTATTGAATTTTGAATACTATTACATGGGTAACAGAAACGTCGTTAAAAAAATTACTCTTACAAATAAAAATTTTAATTTTTATCTGGAATGTCTCTGGAAAGATCAAAAAATTTTACTGTTGATATTGTAACGTTCTTTCTAAAAATAATAATACAAGTGCTGTTTAAATCGTCTATTCACAAACAAATATTTATTTCTATACACTAATGAATACACTATAAATTAACGCTATGATTATAAACCATTAAAAACTATTATTTACAGACTATGAATTTCTAATACAACATTTATATTCACTATTTATTTTGTAATACACAGTTAATGACTTGCTGTTGACTGCCCTCTTTTATCCGCGAATCCGCTTTTATACCCTCATATAATCGCACCAGAAGTCGCTGGAACCTTCTATGTATTCTAGAAAACGCTAGAATAAACCGCGTCTGGTTTACATGCTTGTGCGATGCGTCATTCTCTCGAAGGCGGTAGAACACACCATTTGTTGCTCGAAAAGAGGTTCTTTCTTTTTCTCTCTTGTTACACTGCCCCCCTCTTCAAGTCTGTTCTGTCCCAGAACAGGTTTTATGCTCTGGTTCCTGTAGAACGGGTCATGACGATATCGACAGTCTTCACCTCGACTACACGTTCCATTACGGTAGAAATAACAGTCTACACTCTTTGTTGGCCTTAATGCGGGTTGTGGGTCAAAATTGCAGACGAAGATCTTGACGTCCGTACCTCTAAAGACAACTTCCAGCATGTTTCTAACGATTCTCCAATCCAGCTGGTCCCGCCCACAGCCGAGTTTGGGAACTACCAATTTGTTAATTCCCCTGGTAAGCAACTCGATCCTCAAATTCCATAATGCCCTCCACAAGTCGGCGTAACTCGGTTTCTGGTAGTAAAACTGCTTTGTTACCAAGTAGTAAATGGATCGGTCATGATCAGGCAAGCATAAGGATTTACCAACAGAGGGATTTTGTTCTCGAAGTTCATTCAGCCGTCCAAATTTATTTCTAAACACTACTGCGATCCCCCTGGACATACGGAGATCCTCGGAGACACAGTGGGCAATGGAATAATCACCAGGGACCCGGAAGAGATCTTGTTGCATCTCAGTCGTGACTCCGAATCGCGCTTTTCTAGTTCCAGAAAACGCAGGCATAAATTTTCTAAAGGTTGGCTGATCATCTCCAGGCCTTACGGTATTGATAGCCACCTCAGCCTCATCTTCCAGGACTGCGTCATTATTTCCCTCATAGTGCGCCAGACGATTGGAGTGTACCACCTTTGGTTTCCCTCTTGGCAATTTCTGGATACGATAAATCAAGTCATTTATTCGTTTCTTCACCTGGTATGGGCCCTCCCAATTTCGCTGTAACTTTGGAGAATAGCCACGACGTCTTTGCGGGTTGTATAACCAGACAAGCTCTCTAGGTTGAAACCCTCCTTCTTGGGCTCTCACATCGTACGTAGCCTTCATCCTGTCACTCGCGATTCGACTATTGTTTCGGGTTCGGTGGTAAATATCCTCCAACTTCTTCTTTAAGTTGATGACATAATCATTCCCGGCTACCTCCTGCTCTATATGTGGGGATCCAAATTCTAGATCACACGGTAACCGTAACTCGCGACCAAACATCACAGACGCTGGTGACTGACCGGTTGTTTCGTGGACCGATGCACGATAAGCCATCAGGAACAGATGCAGATATTGGTCCCAGTCTCGCTGATGATCGGAGACGACCTTGGCCAAATATTTACCCATTGTTCGATTCATGCGTTCTACCATTCCATCGGACTGCGGATGTAACGGTGTGGTCCGAGTCTTGCGAATGCCCAACAATCGACAACTTCTCCAAAGAGTACAGACTCAAAATTGCGGCCTTGATCCGAATGCAGCTCCATGGGCACTCCGAAGCGACTGAAAAACTCCTTGACTAGTACGTTAGCAACAGTCGCAGCTTCCTGGTTTGGTAGGGCATCTGGCCATTTGGTAAAATAGTCCATTGCCACTAAGATGTATTTATTCCCATCGTCGGTTTCGGGAAATGGTCCGGCAATGTCTATAGCTATTCTCTCCAGAGGACTACCCACATTGTACTGCCTCATAGGTGCTCTTCGTTTCCCCAAGGGTCCGTTGCCAGTGGCACATAGTTCACATTTCCGGCACCACTCCTTCACGTCTTCTTTACAGTTGACCCAATAAAAACGCTCCCTAACTTTCTCCAAAGTCTTTTTCACACCGAAGTGTCCTCCGGAGGCACCGTCATGGAGATGTCGCAATACTGTAGCCACTCGGCTTCTTGGAACCACGAACTGAGACCTAATGGTGGTGCCATCTTCACTCTCCAGTACTCGCTTCAGGAGATCGTCTTCCACCTTCAAGGACTCCCATTGGGCCCAATATGCTTTGAGCGTTCTATTGAAAGGGCTGACGGCCTCCCAGGCAGGCCTTTCTCCCACGCGCTTCCATTCCAGTACCATTTTTAGTTCGGGATCAGCCTCCTGCTGTCGTTGCAATTCTTCCGGCAACCAATTGTCGTTGACGATGGTAGTCCTTAATACTTGGCAAACCCTCTCTTCCAAACGAGAGTAATGACGGCAATCCGTTGGACAGGGTCTTCTTGAAAGAGCATCGGCATTTCGATGACTAGTGCCCGCTCGATGTTCGGTGTCAAAGTCGTATCCTTGTAATCGTTCGATCCACCTTGCGACCTGACCTTCAGGATTACGGAATTGTAGAAGCCATTTCAACGCTGCATGGTCCGTCCTCAATAAAAACTTCCGTCCGTACAAGTATTTGTAGAAGTGCTCAACGGACTTCACGACGGCCAATAGTTCTTTTCTGGTCACACAATAATTCCTTTCGGCTTTCGACAAAACCTTACTAAAATAGCCGATGACCTTTTCTTGTCCATCCTGTATCTGAGAAAGTACACCCCCAATGGCCAGATTACTTGCATCTGTGTCAAGTATGAATTTCCCTTCTGTCCGTGGATAGCTCAATATTGGTGCGGTTGTCAGGGCACGCTTCAACTGTTGGAAAGCTGTTTCACACTCTCCGCTCCAAACATACTCGCGCCCATCTTCAGTTAACCTTGTCAGAGGTTTCGCTATATTGGCAAACCCAGGAACGAAACGCCTGTAGTAGGTACATAACCCAAGAAAACTACGAACTTGGTGTTTATCTTTCGGTGTTGGCCACTCTTGAACTGCACGAATCTTATCGGGGTCGGCTGCCACTCCATTTTGTGCTACGACGTGCCCGAGATATTTCACTTCCTTTCTGAATATGTGGCACTTTTTCGGACTCAGTTTCAGATTAGCTCCACGTAGTCTTCGGAACACTTCCTCTAGATTTTTCAAATGTTCGTTGAATGATTTTCCGACCACAATCACATCATCTAGGTATACCAGGCAGGTCTTCCACGACAACCCTCTCAGGATGGTCTCCATTAGACGCTCAAAGGTGGCCGGAGCGTTACATAGACCGAAAGGCATAACTGTAAACTGCCATAGTCCGGAACCAATAGTGAACGCGGTCTTCTCCCGGTCTTCAGGTTTCATTTCAACTTGCCAATAACCGCTCTTCAAGTCCAAAGTCGAAAACCATCGTGAACCAGACAGGGTATCTAACGTGTCGTCGATACGTGGTAAGGGATAGCTGTCTTTCTTGGTCACGTCATTAAGCTGCCGATAGTCCACACAAAATCTCGTTGACCCGTCCTTCTTACTGACCAGGACCACCGGTGATGCCCATGGACTGCTGGATGGCTCGATAACCCCTTGTTCTTCCATATCAGTAAGAATCTTTTCGGCTTCTGCTCGCCTTGCTAGAGGTAGACGCCTCGGCTGCTGACGGACAGGCATAGAGTTGCCTGTATTGATTTTATGTTTTACTATATTTGTTCGTCCCTTCTGGCTATCGTCAAGAGCGAAGATATCTTGGTATCGGTGAACCAAACCCTGTACCTCTTTCACTTCCGTTCTGTTAAGATCTTCGCACGAACTAGTAACCATACCCACTAATTTTCCACCATGGTCTTTGGGCACTGGTTTTGGAACATCAGCCATACACCTGGCTACTCGAAATACTGGCACACACTGTCCCACAAGGGTACTCTTCTTCAATGTCACCGGATCCACATTAACATTCATAATTCTCACCGGTACTCTCTTTCCAACCTTGATCAGCGCTTTTCCCACCAGTATGCCACTATGGATCTTCTTATCACAAACAGGCTCCATCATTCGCACACATCCTACCCGAAGATCTCCATCCAAACCCGCCTCGACAACCATCTCGCTTTGACCCGGCAATATCACATCTTCAGTCAGCAAAACCCTTACAACCGGATCTTCTCGTGGGTGCAAAGGAAGTTCTTCGTTACCGACCTTCAAAACACCCTCTTTCAAATCCAACGTAAAACCAAATTTTCTCAGGAGGTCCATTCCCAAGATGAAGTCATCAGTGATATCGGCTACTAGCACCTCATAATCACGTTCTTCACTTCCAATGCCAATCTTCATCTTCACCACTCCGCGTGTTGGTATCACTTCACCTGTTGCTGTACGGAGTTAAGTAATTGTCGGTAACAATTTAATACTTGATTGTAGAACATCAGGGCGTACGATGGATTTTGTCGCCCCCGTATCAATAAGTAGTGGAACAGTTCGGTTAGCAATCTTTCCATCTACAAACAAACTGCCGTTACTATTCTTTGATGTTACGGCATGGATCGTGATCTCCGGGGCATCTTCACTCGCAGTCAACGTTCGCCCCCTCTTGCCAACCCCTTTTAACTTTTCCGACGGTTGTACTTTTCTTATTTTGGGACAACGGCGTTCTACATGTCCTTGTTCGCCGCAGTTCCAACAACGAGGCCCTCGAACTTCTTGATGATTCTTCTTACGGTTCTCTTCCTTCTGAAGAACTCTCATTAATAATTCTTCTAGGCGATCTTTAGAACCTTCATCTTCTTCCACAACGGTCCGAACACGCCCGTGACCTCGGGACGCTTGTTTTGCAGCTTCAAATTCTAAGGCGTGAGCAAGCGCATCATCAGTTGTTCTTGGTCGTGCTAGCCTCAATGATTGTTGTGTTTCCCCGTTTCTTAACCCATCAATGAAGGTCTGCACAGCCAGTTGTCCCAGAAATGAATCGGGTGCCGTAGGGTACGCCAATCGGACAAGCCGCGCAACATCGGCTTCAAACTCCTGCAGGCTTTCTCCATTCTTCTGGATACGATTCTTCACTTGCGCGTGATACACTTGTTGAAGATGCGCGTCTCCATATCTCATTTCCAATCTAGACACTAACAATTGGTAATCATTTTCCTGTCCTGCTGGGATTGTTAGCAGGACGTTCAACGCGTCTCCACGCAAAGCCACAGTTAAAGAAACGGCCTTTTCCTTGCCTGTCCATCCGTTGGCCCCAGAAGCCGCCTCAAACTGTTTGTAGTAAGTGGACCAAGGTATCTTTCCATCGAACGTGGGTGGTTTTACTTTTATCCCTACGACAGGACCCTTTTCTTCTTTAAACTGTTTCTTTACTTCATTAAACGGCCTCTCAGAAGTTGAGGGAAACCGTAGTTGCCTCATTCTATCTTCCAGCATTTCGGCCATATCGTCTTTCTTAGTTGTTGATGGTAATTGCATTTGGGCTATTTTCTCTTCTACCATCTTTATTACCCTATCTTGTTCCGCCAATCTACCTTCCAATAGTCCTAACGCACTGGCATTCTCCAAAAATTCTTCCAAAACTTTATCTTCCAACGCTTTGACATTTTCCAACAATTCTCCTTTAAGCCTTCTAGAACTTTCTTCAGACTTTTCTAGTAATTCTTCTTTAAGCATTTTAACATTTTCTTCCAGTGCTTTAGTATTTTCAAGTAATTCTTGTTTAAGCATTCTAACATTTTCTTCGGACTTTCTAGAATTCTCTTCGGACTTTTCCAGTAATTCCTCTTTTAACATTCTAGAATTCTCTTCGGACTTTTGCAGTAATTCTTCTTTTAAAATTCTAGAATTCTCTTCGGCTTTTCTAGAACTTTCTTCGGACTTTTCCAATAATTCTTCTTTTAACATTCTAGAATTCTCTTCAGACTTTCTAGAATTCTCTTCGGACTTTTCCAATAATTCTTCTTTAAGCATTCTAGAATTCTCTTCTATTTTACTTAATAACAAATTAGTATCAATTGCGGGTCCAGGTATTTCGAAGAGGAAACTTTCAGGGTCTTCTTGCTGCTCCAAAAGCCATTCTCTTAGCCGATTTATTAACACACTTTTAAGGCCCGTTGTGTCCAAATCTCGTTCTTCAAGTTCATTTTTCAAGTCTATTACTTTGAGATCTTTTAATAGTTTCATCACCATTTTAATTGTTTGTTGAAATTATGTTTTAACACCAAAAATTTTATTCTCACAGCACTTTAATTAATTATTACGAGATTTTATTTATTTTAAAACTCCACACCTGACAACACTGTAACGTTCTTTCTAAAAATAATAATACAAGTGCTGTTTAAATCGTCTATTCACAAACAAATATTTATTTCTATACACTAATGAATACACTATAAATTAACGCTATGATTATAAACCATTAAAAACTATTATTTACAGACTATGAATTTCTAATACAACATTTATATTCACTATTTATTTTGTAATACACAGTTAATGACTTGCTGTTGACTGCCCTCTTTTATCCGCGAATCCGCTTTTATACCCTCATATAATCGCACCAGAAGTCGCTGGAACCTTCTATGTATTCTAGAAAACGCTAGAATAAACCGCGTCTGGTTTACATGCTTGTGCGATGCGTCATTCTCTCGAAGGCGGTAGAACACACCATTTGTTGCTCGAAAAGAGGTTCTTTCTTTTTCTCTCTTGTTACAATATAAAAAGTCAAAAACTTATATAGTTTCGAAAAAACGTGATTATAAATTAGAGCGTTGCGTTTACGCAACGTTAAATTTTTTTATGTTCTGATATATTATTTAATATTTTTTTTGTATTATTAAACAGTTTCAGTTAATGTTAATAAAAATATCAAAACACAAAAAAATTAATTTGTAGTTTTTCTTTATAATAGTGATTTTAAATGGGTTAATAAAACGAAATATCTTCCAGACACTTTTATAAAAGTAGACGAATACTCAAGTAATGCAATTTATTTCATGCAAGTTGGAACTCAAAAATAATTAGCATTTACATCTAACCATATACATGTGTCGATATAAATTGCCGACACATGAAACATATATGTCCGACAGAAATTCTCCACCGTTTACATTAACTACAATTAGTGTCTGACATATATATCAAGCAATAAGTGTCAGATCTAAACGTACCTTTATATATCGAATTTCGATAAATATAAGATGTGTACTTCCAAACGAAATTCGTTATTTTGGTATTCTGTAACCTGCTTCGTTACGGTCTACTCGAGAATAACGAATGATCAATGTTTTTGTATCCTATAGTACGTTTGTCGGTTTGTGACTATGATCATGTTATTTATAAAATAGGTTATGTTCTTGTTGACATGTTAGGTGCTTTCCATTGGGTTAATCTATATGATCAGTTCTATATGATCAGGTCATCTTAAGATCAGTTTATAAGAATTTGCCAATGGAACAACTTTAGATCACAATCTTGACAGATTATAAAACGTAACCTATATATCTTGCCTAACCTATAGCAACAAAACAAGTAACTTTTTCATTGCTATTATAAGAGTGAAACTTTGTTGCAGTTATGAATAACGTAAATAAATGAGGGAAAAAATACAGACACTGTTGTATTGAAGGTTTCTTACAGTAAAATATAATGTTTCTAACATCAGCACTTGCATCAGATGATAGCAGCAGCAGCAACGAAACCAGCAACAGTGATTTGAAAAATAATTTAATAAAAAATCTCCAACCTATCCCAAAAATTGAAGGATATATTGTGCTAATTATTAAGGAGTATAGCGATATAACTTCAAAGTCATTTTAGAATTACAAGGACTACAGCTGAAATATTAATTGGTTAGCATTACAGCATCTGTAGAATGCTAAATGTTAACCATTTTCATTATTATTCAGGTCGATTAGCATCAAGTAATTTCATACCTACTGGTGAGCATGGAGGAAGAGAAAAGATTTCCGCTGAAGAATCATTGCTTCTCACTTTATGGTATTTGGTCAATAATGAAACATTCAGGCAAATTTCTGATAGATTTAACGTTTCCTCAAGTTCAGCTCACAGAGTACTGTTAAGGGTTTTAAATCTTATTTTCTCCTTAAGTACACAATATATTCGATGGCCAACTAATGAACAAGTTGCAACCACTGTTAGTGCATTCCAGAAACGGAAAGCCATAAACAATGTTCTGGGAGCAATCGATGGATGTCATCTTCGAATTGAAAGACGAAATGTTTATAACAATTTTTTTATTTGAAATATATATTCTAAAAACAATATTTTTTAACTTCATCCATGGTATCAATTAAAAAATAATTGTAATCACCAATAAAAAAAATATATCAGATATAGAATTTATTTATTAAAAAACAGGTTAAGTAACAAGTTATTAAAACAGACAAGTAAAAAAAAAATGTTTAACTCATAGTAGTGTAATACTACAATGGCCAACCAGAAAGAGATGATCCATTATATAATCCACTTTTTATACTGGTTCAAACGTCCTCTAGCTAAATACTACTTATTTAATACCACGAGATCATTTGAATTTATAATTAAAGTTGGTTGTGATTTTAAAATAGATTGGCAACACTAACTGTTCACTTCACAGTTTGATTTGAATTGTCAAAGTGACGCTCCAAAATGTTTAATCTAGAACATAAAATTGCATAACCTCTAATTTACACAGCGAGTCAATTGGCAGGATCGCCAAACGTATAAAAAATTCCCGCCTACTTTAATTTTAAATTTAAATGATCTCACGGTACTAATAGAGAAATCTATACTGCGTTTACCCAACAGATATAGTAATGAAAAACCAGAGACATTCAGATGCAACTTGAAACTTGAATATCCATTGGTTGAAGTAAATGGGGCGGTACTCGATAGAAGTCTCATTTACACATACAAACACAAACGGCAAACGCCAGCTTGTTACGCATGCGTTTACGTCAGTTATTTTGAAAGTTCCGTCAGTTTTTCCAACTGTGTTACATATTAGGTACATTACAAGTCTTTATTAAGACTCGCACCATTCAATACACGAACGGTTGTCAATAAGTAAGTTAAAATTATATGAAAAGTTAATAATAATAATGAGTTGGTTAATTTGTAGAATTTTCCTTACTGCAAAATTATTAAAAATGGATGATGAAAACGTCAACAATATTCAGTTGTCACCACCAAAAAAAAAACGCCAAAAAAGCACTTTTCTGTAGAGGTGAAACAAATAATTATGAACGCTTTTAAAGTGTGTGAAGAGCAGCATCCTCAATGGAAAAAACACGAAAAAGAGGAAAATGTTGCTAGATTGATAGGTCATGTTTTAATTTACCTTCCAATCCCACTGCTTATTTACTATAATTTTATGAATTGGTCTGGCCAGTGTTTACAACATACTTCGTGAGCACAAGCAACATCCTGATTATTTTGCTGCTCCTAAGGCGTGTCATAGACCAAGAGCTATTTTGGACAATGTTTCCGAAGAAGACAAAAATGGCAAAAAGAGTGTGGGCTGACATGTCCATAACAAATCCACGAGATGCATTTTTAAGAGGGTTATCGACTGACTTGAGAAATCCATCGGGGAAAGGAAAGTGGCTCATCACCCTTCATATAGGATCTGATGACGGTTTTGTAGATAATGGATTACTGTTATTGAAATCCAAGAAAACAAATGACTACCATGAAGAAATGAACGCAGATACATTTGAACAATGGTTTAAAAATATTTTGCCCAGTCTTGAAGAAGGTTGCGTTATCGTCTTGGATAACGCAAGTTATCACATAAGAAAAATTGAAAAAATTCCGTCTAGCAACAAAGAAAGCTGACATACATAACTGGCTGCAGAAAAAACTATCCCCTACGAAGACAGTATGGTGAGAGCTGAATTGTTATCTTAAGTAAAACAGCATGCACCTAAACACAGTGAGTGCTAACGTAATCGACGAATTAACACAGGAAAGCAACAGAACTGTTCTGAGATTGCCACCTTACCATGCGACGTATATATAGTATGTTTGTATGTAATTTCTTTGTTTTATTGTAAAAAATATTTATTATATATTATAATATATGTAAACACATAGCACTCGCGAACTTTTCATGGCTTTTTTATTAAATTAATAAAATGCAATTTTTTAAAATGTATGGTTATTATTTATACTAGTATAAATTTCTCTAAGTGACATCATTTATAACGAATTAACAATTCATATACAAAAATGTTCTATTGTAAATTTAACTTTCACATAAAACCAATCAGAACAATCTGTGCTGCCTTGATTTTTTTTAACTATATCTGTTCAGTGTCCGGAGTATAGTGCTTCTTGATGATCACCAATGGTCTATAAAAAGAAAACAAAATGATTTATTTTGATAATGAGAGCATCTTATCTATATTACCTTAAAGCGGTTTTCTGCGCTCTTAAACTCCTAAGTCGAAACTTCTAACATGTTGAGAATTTTGTTGATAATTCAAGTTGAAAAAATACTGCATCTCAAATCTGAAAATTAAAATAACATTGGTTTAATTTAACTCGTTTACAGCAGAAAACGGTATAATTTATCAAGCTACTGTACAACTGGATGTGCTTAATAGTAAATAGGTTTTGTATAAGGAAGCACACAGAGAAGTAACTCCGATCATAAAACTCATTCCTAAAAATTTTCGTAATGGGTATTGCATTCTTTTACACGATATTAAATATTTGAATGTTATTTTAATTAATACTTACCATTCTGAGCTCTGTTGAAATCTTCCTCATTTACAAGAAGCTGATAATGGCAATTAGTTGCTGGTGCAAACAAATCTAATGAGAAACTCATCCTGGTATTGCAATTGAGAACAGCAATCTTTAATTACAACAGTTCTAAATAGTACAAAAAAACAATCTGAATTAATATAATTTCTTTGTTGAGTTTATTAACTAACTACCTAAGTACCTACCAACCATAATAATATGTTTCAAATGAAAATAAGAAATCTTTCAGAGTTTCAGATTGTTAGAGGTTATTATTTTAAAAACCACAATCAGCTGATATTATTTCCCTCCACAGATCACTATACACACTTCAAAAACTAGGTACTTGAAGGGCAAGGGGGGAAGTAATACAGATCAGCTGGATAATCATGAACCAGGGCCAATGGAACAACAAATAAAAGACCCAGATGACCCTAGGGTAACACCAGATCAGTAAATCAGCCCAATGGAAAGCACCTGTTGTGTTTGCGCGCCAGTTTTCAAATTTTCGTTGGCTTTCGTTCTTGTATTTGTAATATAGTTTTTTAATTTGTATTGTTTTTTTAATCGTTGTTATTGTTATTAATATTATTGGTATTATTATTAATATTGTGATTGTTGTTCGTAAAGAAATATCTTTAAAACTCTTTTTAAAGTATTTACATAGGTAGTAGATAGGTTTCAAGCTGTTACAAAAATGTCAGAAGTAGTAATTTATATTTAATCCCTCAATCCTTACTTTATCGAGTTTTAAAAACGCTTACGGTAAAATATAAATACAACAGACGTCGGACCACGAATAAAAATTGCAAGAATTGTCCGTGCTTTTGTAAAAGAACTGAAAAACTAAGCAAAAAACTTTTTTAAAATACATGTGTTAAACTTTACACGAAAAAAACGGAAGTTGTAAGTGCAGGCCAGATCGTAATTCATAAATCATTCCAGTTCTTTCAATTCTCTTTTTTTTTTCTTTGTCAGTAGGTATTTTAAAGTAAAATACCTAACCAAATAGTAGTAAAAATGTTTAAAGTAAAATATAAAATAAAAATATTTTAACAAATAAAAAACCACATGTCTAACGATACCGAATGAAAATTACAAAAATTTAAGATAAGAGTTTTATACATAAATGAATCATTTTTCTGAAATTTAATTTAAAATCTGATTTTTAATTGAACCACAGTATAATATAATACAGTAGTTTCACTCTGTGTCGGTCTCTTTGATGTTTGTGTCGCCGTCGTGTTTTGGCGCAACTACCCAGGAGTCGATATGCCCGCTTATTTTCTAGCGGCAATTTCAAATTGTTGTAGCGGGATATTTGAATATCTAACCTCTTTAGTGATGGTTTTTGTACGGCCCTTCTAAAAGTTCCGTTGTAAACCAACAAAAAAAAATGCTGAGAAATAATTTAATAACGTGGAGTTTTCAAAATTTAAATTTCTTGTTTCTTTAATTCTTGTAGAAAGAATAATCATAATAAACATAATAGGGTAATCCGAAAGTATCAAGTTACTGGACGACAAACATAAGATATAACCTCAAATGATACCATAAATTGCTCTCTATTTAGATAAAATATACCCTAAAGCAAACATTGAATGTTTAAATTACTAACATGCAAAACTGTTTATTTGTCCTTCTGCGTTCCTTGGAGAAATCTTGAATCTTATAAAATTCATAGGTGATACCTTTTATACAGTGTGAATTAGCTTTGAGCAAAGCTCTGTACCCCAGGATTATATTTTTATCTTGAAAATTCATTGTAAGAAATGTTATATTTAATACAAATATACATTTACTAATAAAAAGTAGATAATTGCATTAATATATTTTATTTTGCTTATAAGTTTTTAATTTTTTACATACAAATTATACAGCAGAAAACACTTTAATTAATATATTAACAAACTAATTAAAACTTGTATCGTAGCATTTCTCTATTTTTTATCTTTGTGAAAACTTAGCACACTGTGGAAACCGATCGCATTTAAACACGTGGTGTTAACACTTTAACTGCTTTAACAGTACGATTTAGAGGTTAGAATTTACTGCGCTGCTCGCCCGGAGTCGATTATGCGCGTAGAAATTATGTGACAAAAAAACCAGGGAGTGAAACTACTGTATTATATCATACTGTGATTGAACCGTGTTTGAATTCATACAAATTATAACATTCAGCTCCCGCGTAACGATACCTCAGAAGCTTTCGTTAAAATATCGATTGCGTGATAACGATTTTCGTAAGAATTTGTCTTACAGAATACAAAAATAACGAATTTCGATATTATAACGAACTTCGATATTTTAACGTTCGTTATCTCGTCAACGAAGTCTTACAGAATAAGGGGGTTAATCTTATGTACCTGCTGAACACTAAAAGTCGATTCTGGTAGCTCCCTGCGGCCGGAATACTACCCCAAAATTACTAAGGTGAGAAATAAGATCCAATTTATTTAAAGTAACAGTCATGAAATTTCAGGAGGTTATTTCGATAGTATTCTTTATTTATAAAAAATATTGTCAGAACATTTCCTCCCCTTCTAAATGTTGCCAAACGCTGTAAATGTTGATTTAAAAAAGTGACATTTGTGTTATTTTAAAAGTCTTGAATTTTGACACAATAAATAAAGTAGGTATATGTAGATTTACATGTTAGTGCGAGCGAGACAGTTATATAGCGGCCTGCGGGTTAGAGAGAGAATCTTATTTTTCACCCTCTTAGTAATGTTGGGGTAGTATAACCCGGCCGCAGGGGGCTGCCAGAATTGACTTTTCAGTGTGTTTAGATTTAGTACCCAAATTTCCACGACTGTTGAAATGACAACTCGAAATACGTTGCTGGCTCTTGGTCTACGTGTTTGTTGTCCATAAAAATCTTTGAGCAAACAGCAGATATAATTGATAACTTTATTGCAATTATATTATATACTGAATACAATATGGAAACATTAATTGTATTGAATAAACTCTTTTTTTTAATTAAAAAGGTCGCTAGCTTCGGTGGATTACTGGTTTGCATGTTTACTTTATAATGTGTAAAATGATAAGTCATTTCCATTTACCTATAGGGATTTTTTAACCTGTGGTAAGTTATTTATCAATAAAAACTTGTCTTTTACTCTTTATATATTCTCATCTACCCACACTTTAGAAACAGTGTGATGGCTGACGTTCACCCGTGTCTCATGAAGAAAGTATATTTTATTTTCAGATCTTTAGTTCTGTACTCTTTACTAGTACGCAAATACTGTCTACGCCTGGTCACAATATCTTCTTACTCCCAATAAAATACTGTTCCGGTTACGTTTCACATATCTAAGAAACAGTAAGAAGTGTATTAAGGTTCACGTTATATTAAAACAATATAAAAATGAAATGTCTTGCTGAAAATTTAACTGTTTAATTAGGTATATGAAGTAATCGTCCTCTTAAAACTTGTTATATCTTCGTTCTCTTGAATTGATGCCCTGTGAATAATCGAATATCCTCTAAAAATGGTATTTTATCTTCACGAAAAGAAACCATGTATTATTTGGCGAATTAAGTTCATGACGTATTTGTTGACGTTGTTAACTAGGGATTTTCTTCCAGTAAATTTTTTAAGAGGCTGTAATTATTCTGCCTCATTGTATTCTTATCTCACCTTGAATACGATACTTTTAGATACTCATACATTACAAAAAATATAAATAAATACTTACAATACTATATACAAAGTAAAATAAAACATAATAGGACGTGTTGTCATAATCATATCACACGAACGTCAACTGAATTATTTTTCAGCTGTGTGTAACCGAGCTTGTTACAACCAATAGGAAGAGATTCACGAGCTGCCAAGCTCTGTGCACGTGATTTTTTTACTCCGCTCTATTTCCGCCGAATACACTATAATGACATTTACGTTCACATACCGAGTTTGAACCCGATATTCCGACATAAGGAAAATATTGTTTTTTAACATCTTTTGGTACACCCTCGTAACTGAATATTTTGAAATCATTAAAAACGCTTTAAATGAGTGGCAAGGCAACAAGCGCATAGCATATTTTGCTAATAATATTGAATAATGTAGATATGTTTAAAAAACATTAAAATTATCAAGAAAAAAATGGAACGTTCTGAATTATTTTCCAATTTCCAAGAAAATAACTCATAAATTTTATTAATCATTTTTTATCAAGGCAGGTTTGAATAATACAAGAATTGTTGTAGCCATAATTTAAGCAATTTAACACGAAACTACTACATAAAAAATACTCAGTTACGGTAGTGTATCAAAAAATGTTAAAAAATAAAATATTCTTTATGTCATTAAAAACATTTTTTCTTAATTTGACAGATACCTAACATCGCCTGTCAAGTTTGACATGGTGTATTTCAAGTGTTTTTAGAAGCAGGGGTGATTGCCCCACAAAGTCTTTAAATCAGAATGTCAGAAAATTTCCCATATAGATCCAACTTTATGGCAGACACTGTATACGCTTATAATTTCTTTTGATAGGGGGTTCTGTTGGGTATTTTACTTAAGAGAATAAAACCTTTGTTACGCTGCTGGCTCCTGTATTTTAAAGTATGCAAGGTGTCTGTAAACCATTCTTTCTTTATAAAATTATACAAATTTTGTTAAATCGTTAGAAAAAGGTAATAATTAAAAAACAATTTAAAAGTAAAAGAATAATCAGGATTTATTTATTTTTTTTTATTTTAGGCGAGTCCAATAGTTCATTTTAAGTTCTTTCGATGTAATAAACTTACGAGAATTAGATGTAACTAGATTCAAAGTGAGATAAAAACAGTGATCTGTAAATTGTGGTGTTTGTCTGGGATTTTGCGCTGACAAGTAGCGAGGTGAGTGAGATTTATCAATTCCTTTACACGTGAATTTTTCGTTAAATATTAATCAAAAACGTTTGAATATGATATATTGTTGATATATTTTAGTGTGATAATAAATCAAAGCGGCGCAAAATGGCAGATCTGGACGACTTTTTCGCCAAGAAGGATCGGAAGAAGTCGAAAGGAAAGAAATTCGCTACCACCGACGAAGTTGCAAAAAAATTAGAAGATACCTCGAAAAAGCCCGAAAAACCGGTGAAAAAAGAGCGTGCACAAGAAGGCGAAGATGGTAGTGTACCAGTACACGTGAGTATTACATTTTAAAATATGTTTTGTCAGTTTTTAGTGACGTGGAAATATGTCATTATGTCAAATTTGGAAGGGTTATGAAGTTTATTGTAGGGCGGCCATATTTTTTTCATTCGTTACAAATTCTAGAGTTTATTTGAAAAGGGGTAAACATCAGACATGTAATTTTCAGGATATTTAAAGTAAAATTATTCATGAATTAAAAACTCTCATAAGTCAATTACAAAAGCTTTTATGTTTAATAAATTTTTACACAATTTATGAACTCGAAAAAATAAAAACTTTCAGCAGAATATGTTTTCTTAGTGCAGAGATTAATTAAAAAGAGTCAAGTTTCAATATTATGTTTTCTGAAAAAGGTTGCTTATATCTTTAACTTGTCCAGTATAAGTATTGTTTTAAATAATTATTTATCCATATGTGTAGATATAATCTCAAAAGATTATCTTGGGTAGACGAAGTAGGTTTGGTTTTTACAACTATTACCAATTTTTAGTCTAAACGTGCAAAGATGCCCTGAAAATGAATATTTAAATATCGGCATGAATGTTAAATATGTTGGTATATTTAAGATTTATAAGTTGATTGATATGCATATGCAAATACATAACCTATATGATTTATTGATGTTAGAGTATCCAGGTTGTATAAATTAATACAAAAGGTTCATTTTTGTCCACACTTTTATATAATCTTAAGTTATTTAAACATCTAGGTATAACGATAACTTTCTTGGTAACATCTTAGGCACCGGAATAAGTTTAATAACTCATCAACCATTAGTCGGATAGAGTTAAAAACATGACGATTATTTTTAACATACAAGCAGCACTATTTCTATCTTCTGTTTTATCCTACTACTTACTATAAGTTTCGATGGCCAATTATGTTTTATCCTCATCAATGTGTTTCTGCCAAAAGTTGTTTAAAGGCCTATTTTTGTTTATATGGCCTACTTATTCAATATACTTTCCATAGTTTTGTATAATAAGCTATTTGCTAAAAATGAATAATTACTGTCATATGTAGTTGGAAAGAGAATTTTAAGTTTAATAAAATTAGTAAAAAATTTAGTCCTATTTAAAATCCAAAAGTTAATGGCACTTCCACTTAAACAGGAAATTATAATAAACATCCAGTTGACCATGAAAAACTTCTTTATCATGTTTAATATGCACTCCCAAGTTTCAAAACAGTATTTGAAATAATAATAACTAACAGACTTTTATATGCACCTTGTGTTAGCCAGTATATTACAATAAGTCATGGCGCTCGATATTCACTTACGGTCAATTTGCCTTTATTCAAACATTGACTACAAACTGAATTACTGTACAGACTTATAATACTTAAGTTTTATAATACAATACAAAGCATACTCAAGTATGAGTGCAGTACAGATGAAGTAAGGACTACAAGTATGGGCGTGTCATGTGATGACCGAATCCTTGCTTCTCTTTAAAGTTACACTACAACACAAAAAAATTCCAGGTTTTCATATAGTTTTTCTATAGCTTTTTGGTATGAAGATCACGAATCTGCTATTGTTTTTTTCGGGTCAGGTCAAATACTGTTGTTTCGATGTCATTCGGGCGATTCCATGCCAAATCATCACCAAAAAAAAATGAACTTTTCAACCCGAGCATCTCAGATTTTCGTGAAATTTAGTAGGATGGTAAAGGACATCAAGTAACTTACGCATGTAAAATTATAGTCCTCAGTGATGCACGGTATTCATAGAGCAGGGTTGCAAATATGATAAAAAATGTAAAATTTTTCGATTACAAGGTGAATAAAAACAATTCATAAGTTTGCTTCTAATCATAGTTTTCATAAAAAATGTTTTATAATAAAATATTGAATTCTTCATTCCAAGGTCACATTATGTGACCTTTGACCTTGAATATCTAAGAAAGTGTACCTTCAATTTTTTTCAAAATACAGTATGTTATACAGCTAGGTGTAGACTTCGGTGTAAGTTTCATTTTGGGAAGCCTTTGGGAACAGGAGTAAAGAAATTGTTAAATATGATAGTTACACACTGTTAACATAAAACGTGCATCTGGAAGTTCAAACAAGAGTATTGTATCAGGTATTTAGTATATATTGGTACAGAAACCTGCAAATCGTATCTACTAAGACAAGTATAGGTATTGTGTTGTACCTGTACCTGCAGATACAGGTAGCTATATACAGGGTGTTGTCAAACGTAAAACTTTGCCTACCCTTCTCGTGCATTTAAAAAGAGTTTTATTTGAAAAAAAATTGGAATATAACTAAAATTTGACCTGGCCCAAAAAAACCCATAGCAGATTCATGATCTGCATCTTAAAAACCTCTAGAAAAAGTGTATTAGAACTAGGAATGCAGCGTTTAAACGTGTAAACGTTTAGTAGTAAATAAACGTTTAATATAAAAATACACGTTTAAACGCGTATGTGTATGAAAGTATTTTCAACGGAACATCAATATTGTACGGCAAACAATAATGTCATTAGACCTAAAAGGCAACAATTTGCAATTTGCTTTTTCCGCGGTTATTTGTCGTTCGACGTTCAACCCGATACGGTACTAGATTAAGGTAATAATCCAATCAACACACGCATCATCGTAGATGATGAAAAGTAGCGGCTTTAGTGTACTCAAAAATACTTCACATAAAACACAGTTTATTATATTTATTTTTGTATTTTGCTGAATTTGCTAAAATGCGTCTGAAATAAGCTGTCGTAAGAACGTAAACAACCATAAGCGATGCTATTGGTCGGCGCGCACGTGTTCTCTTTAAAGCTTAAGCTACTTGACCTACATGCGTAAACACGTATATGCAATCAGTTCTTGTTAACGTTTATTTATTTTGTTAAATTTATTTTGTAATTGCCCTTTTTAGGGTAAACACCTCTTTTAAACTAGGCTTTGTTATGTGTAAATAACGAGTCTGATTTAATTGTGGTGTATTTAAATTCATTATTATCATTTTTCATTCCATATTACGCTGCAAATCTTCAAGGGTCAGTTAAGTTCAAGTTTATTTACGTCTTGCGACAGCTTATTTTAGACGCACTTTAGCGTACTTCGCGATTTATCCCTCCGGAGTCCTGCCGTATATTCTCGTAACAGTTTTTATTAGTGGTGGTAGACGTAAAATAACGTGAGTCGTCCGCTTTATGGCGCGTATAAATTAAAAATCAAAACAACACGGGTTTATAGAGAAATGGTTTCATAAATCTTTCCGAGGAAGCGTTTAAACGTGTTAACATTTAATTTTTGATGGTTTAAACGTTTATTTTATTAAACGTTTGTTTCATCCCTAATTAGAACCTGGAAATTTTTTTAAAGTCCAATTTTGTTGTAGTGTTATCATTTAAAAATAATGGGGTTTTCATTTTCCTTGTCAAATTTGTTAGAAGCCAGGTCTGTCTAATATTACCTATTTTATGGGCTTGTTAGGTTAAAACAATGTTCTACATTCATAATAAAAGATTTTTCCACATTTTACTTTATGTAATATTGCTGTTTGTTTTTGCAAGTTGAAGGGATTGTCAACCTAGTAATAATCTCTGTAATTATTATTACACAGTTGTTCTGCACTGTTGAACAAACCGTATTTGAAGTTGAAACTATGTATGTACACTATCCTGTTATCCTATGTATGTCTTATCCATGCAAATAAGGACCAGCTTATTTGCATGGATAAGAAAAAAATTTACAATTTCAAAATACGTACCCTCCAATTCTTTTACATTACATGAAAGGAAGTTACCCTAGAAATTTCAAGTTGGTCAGATCATGCTAACCCGGCCCGCATTAAGGTCAATGTTCAGCTATTTTAGACTGTTTTTCACAAAACGCGTATTTGCAGCAACGAAAAAAAGATATTCTTCCTTTTTTGTGGGAAATTTAAGCTACTATAAAATTTGGTACTTACATAATTTTCGAGAAATGATCTGTTTTTAAGTTACGAAAGGAAAATCAGATGCAGTAGTTTACGGGTCGTGCAGTTACATATTGAAAAATTTGATGTTACTCATTTGTAATGCTTTTCTTTAATACTTCTGACTACTAGCATACTTCTAATACTTCTTACTGGAAATTATTATTAATAATAATAATAATAATTGCTGCTACTCATTACCTGGCGAACCAGGCCCAAGAACAGTGATGGCGACACTTTTTGAGAAGTGGGTCAAATTTTGTTCATTATCTTTTTTAATACTAGCCCGTGGGTCACTTAGAAGGGGGGGTAAAAAGGGTACCAATAATTTGAAAACACCGAAAATTCGTTAACAGAAAAAGCTAAGTTAAACATTAAAACTTTAGAAAGTTGATCCTTTTTTTGGTTCTCACTTCTTAAATCTTTTAAAAAGGTTTACGTTTCCTTTTTGTTTTACAACTTTTACTTTTGCAAGTGAAGAGCAAAATTCGACATTAAATAATTATACTTTAATTTTTTAATATTTTCAATTGTCTGTTCTCTCTTTTATGATATAAAAAATGAGTTTATAAAAATCAACGCGCGGGTCATTTAAAAAGCCTTCGTGGGTCACAGTATCTGACCCGCGGGTCATAAGTTAACCACCACTGCCCTAGAAGCTTGTGCTGGAGGAAGAGGCGATTATTACTATTTTTCTGGACCAACGTGCTGCTGCAGCCGACTTAACAGGTTGTATAGTATAAATCCCACATTTGTGTTACAGCTAAGGAAAACTGCAGAAAACCTTAACCAGATCTGCCGTTACCGGAAGTTGAACCGGCTCGCTTGGGTGAGAGAAGATCACAAGTCCTTACACTACTACTACTATTACATATGGGTCATAAAGTAACGTCATCAATAATTAATAATTGTAATTCATCATTACAGATATAATATATTAAACCAGCCATATTTGTGTGAAAGGGTGCTGTATTGGTTTTGAAGACGCTGAGTTGTCTTTAAAATATGCGAAACTCACTTATTGGAATACTCAATGTATCCACCAAGATTATTTCTATATGCGGATTATTCCATTAACCATTGTATATTATAACCAGCCGTCTAGTATTTATTTCACAGTGGTCTATTTGTTGTGTAATAGGCTACACAATGCAATTGGGTTTTCTCGAATTGCTTGTCTTATTTCTTCTTTCTAAGTACTTATTACTTTCTCAATTCTTGCAGTTATATAAATTAAACAAAATTAAATCAAAAAGATCAAAGTAGGTAATTCTCAATCACGTTTATGAAAACTGCAATAAGACTGGAAGTGCTGCGCTTGTGGTAGATCAGTGATTTGAAAAAGGCACAACTTCTCCAACACGATTATTTAAACTGCGACAAAAAGTTGAAAATATTGTTTGCACCCTGGCACAATTGGATAAGAACTAGAACAGTAAAAGCGATTTCTGCAGGCAAAGAGAAAAAAATTTGAAGAACTAGATGATTTATTTGACATCACACATACCAATGCACTAGAAATGATTAAGATCTTAGAAGACAAAGATATGATACTACTGTCCTTGAAAAGAGGTTAGAATGCAGAGAGAAAAATATATAATGGAAAAAGAATGAAACTAAAAGAGCAGACAGGCAGATGTATTGAGACGTACCAGAACCTTCAAGAAGAGAAGAAACTGAATCCACTGATGCAGGTAAGATTAAAAAGTGAAATTTACATTATGTTTTCAATAGGCAAGTAAATCTTTTTGGACGAGGTTTTCGATCCTTTAACTTTAGAAGTGTCAGATAATGAAGAGAGTGAAAGAAATAAATCGATTTCAAGCCATACAAATTAGAACTTCAGGTGCTACAATGGACTCTACTACTAAGAGCAAAGAAAAGGACCAGAAAACAAATTTTAGCAGCGCTAGATAAATGTAAAATAAGTAACAAGGATACCTGTCACATATTGTCAGCAACTGTAGAAGCCGTTTCAATAGACCCAAATGACTATGTCATAAACAGATCTTCCATCAGGGAATACAGACAATATTTTAGCGTACAAACAGCTAACAAAATAAAATTGTCATTTTTAGAAACATATTTACAATTTGCAGTCATTCACTGAGACTCAAAACTACTTCCAGCTTTAATTGGAAAATCTGAAGTATAGATTGGCTTAATTAGTGTCGATTAATTAATTGCGGTTCCAGAACTGTCAACAACAGGACAAGAAGTATCTTCAGCAGTCTATGATACTCTCTGCGATTGGGAATTAACAGGCAAAGTTGAAGTTTTTAAACACAGGAAGACTAAATGTTGCTTGTGTTCTAGAGCAAAAAATAGAGAGAAGAATCTTATTAGCTTATCGCCATCATATTTTTGAGGCGTTCTGCAAGGAGTTTTTGCGGTATCTAAGTTACTATACCATGTGTTAAGTCGGCTGCAGCCGCACGTTGGTCCATAGTAACAGTAATAATCATCTCTTCCCCCAGCACAAGCTTCATAGCTTCTAGGGCCTGGTTCGTCAAGTAAATTATTATTATTATATATTAATAATTTCTAGTAAGAAGTTAGGAAGAATAGCTTTTTTTTGTAGCTGCAACCGTTTCACTGAAAATACGCGTTATGTGAATAATAGCCTAAAATAGCTGAACTTTGACCTCAATGCGGGCCGGGTTAGCATGATCTGATCAACTTGAGATTTTTAGGGTAACTTCCTTTCATGTAATGTAAAAAATTTAGAGGGTACGTATTTTGAAAATTAAAAATCAAAAAATAAGGACCACCCTAATGTACACTACCGTCGTAGTTTGGAAAAGAGTTTGGAAACACTCTCATAATCTCTAATGTGGAAAAAAATATTCTAATAGATCTAAAGAAATAAGGAAACAATGTTTGTAGTAAATTTATCTCATTACAATTCGTTTTCATTTATATGATCACCTTTTGCTAGTGTCACTGCATCTAGTTACCTAGGCCAGCTGGTCGACCAGAGTACCGCAAACCGCCACCATATTGGGGCAAGCGAAGCACGAAATTGTTCATTATTTGTTCTGTATTGAATTAAATCAAATCCACGTTTGCTTTAAAAGGTGTTTCTTATTCTGAAAGATCAAATCTCTAATATGTCAAACACGTAAAATGTGGTTTTAATTTGTCCATTGTTAAAAATCACCCTTCTCTGCCCCAATATGGTGGCGGTTTACGTTACTCTGTTCGACCAGCTGGCCTAGGTGACTAGATGCACTGACTCTACCTTTTGCTGCATATAAACCCCACTCTGTGGGAAATACCTGAATTGTTACCACTTAAAACCCTTTCACACACCTTTTATTCTCTTTCCTGGAAATACCCTTATTATTGCAAACTACTAGTAATAAATGGGTTTTAATGGGAATTTTAGGATTAGAAAGAATTATATTTTAAATAACAAAATTGTTAGGTAGAGGTATATCTATTAAAAGGTTTTCCACAAATAAATCGCAACATTTTTAAAATATTTATTTACCATTTACAATTAATTACAGTGGTGTTTCCAAACTTTTCTACGGTACTGTATTTATATAGTTTGGCTTGCAGAAATCGGTTCTTATGACTGGTATTTCGCAACAATAGTGATTATTCCAATAAAGAACTGTTATAGGCTTACTCAGCTTACTGCTTAAAGCCTTAAATAAAAGGATATTTTGAACTTGCATTGGTACTGTCAAATGTTATCAGGTAAGTATTTCAGACATTTTTTAAGGTATAACTTTAAATGTTTAAAAATTCCATTTATTAAGACATAAAAAAGAAAGTTAAAAAGATAAAAAACATAAGACACGCAAATTAAATATTTCTTTTTGTTTGTTATACCTGTTAAATGTGGTTTGGTACGGCAAGGGTATAAACGGGTTTTTCCAAATTAAAATTTATATGTCTCAAAAAAATACTATTTCTAATATCAAAATTACGGGAAAGTCTAAAGTTTCAAAACATAAGAAATTCCTTTCTTTGCTGCCTATTTATATTATTTTCATTTATGTAGTATCTATTTTTGTTTGAAAAAAACGGTCCGAACACAGGGGTTTTTGATATTCCTGCTGTTAATTGATGGAAGTGGAAGTGCTGTAATTGTTAATAAGAGAGCAGTTTGGGGAATTTGAGATACTACTTGGATATTCTTTAGATTTAGAAGCACAAAATATATGCTCTTTCTTCATTTTCCTCTCGGTTGCAGTCAATTTCTTAGTCAGTTTAACATCTACTGTGTCAATACCCATTTTTCGAACAGTACCCTGGTCTTCCAAGAAATTTTTTTCTGGAGCCGGAACTTTTCTGTTCAATCAATAGTTTATATAATTGCACCTTTAGAAAACTATTACAAAAATAATACAAACCTTTTAAAATCATGATTTTTTAGGCCCTTGAGGAACCTCAAGACATTAAAATATTTTATCCAGTTTTTGCAGAAATTACTTTTTTATATAAAGGCACATTTTGATATCTATTACACAAAACAATTCCAAAATAAAAAAATTCGTTCCCCCTACTATACATCATCCCCTTAGAACAGAACTAGAGTAAGTCACGATATGCAAATTTTATAGGAGACGGTTTTTTTAAATAAAATTTTTTCTTAATAATATTTTGTTAACCTAACCTAACCTAAAGCATTGAAATGTTACCTTCCAATAGGGTTTTTAAAAATATCAGTAAAGACAATTTAATCTAATTCATTAAATTACTTGTTATCAGGGACATACTATAGTAGGAGGCGGACTTAGGTTAGTTCTGTGTTTAGAAGTAGCCTATGTCCAATCACTTAAATGCAAATAACTTATTATTCACAGAACAGAACAAGTCTAAATCTAGATCCTGTCAATTGTGACATGCGCGTTATAATATTTATTGTGTCAGAAGTAGCTTATGTCCATAACATAGTAAGACAAACTATTCTAACATAGGTTAGTTCTGCACTTAACATGACATGCTTGGTGTTTATAGTATATTTTGATTCTGTTGTATTAAAAATAAACTGTTTGTTTGTGATTTACAATACTTCTGCACCCAAATGCAGGCTTAGTCAACGAACACATAGGCTACAAAAACCGTTTTTGCTAAAAAGTAGACATATGCTAGTTCTGCTCTAAGGGGACGACATAATACATGATTGCGGTACACATACTTTTTTATTGAGAGTCGCCAAAAAGAAAGTTATGTGGATACAAAAATTGATCTCTTCAAGTAGTGTGGTGACCTTTGATAGAAAGTGAAAATTCTTAAAAACCTGATTACATAATATTTTTTATAATACATATTTTCATAAAAGAAATAAGATAAATATAAATAAATATAAAGATAATACCAAGACCAGGGCAGTCATGGTCTTGTTTTTGTTCTCGCGTCAGTGTCTTTGGTCTTGGTATTGCACATGTGAGTCTTGTTCTTGCGTTTGGTCTTGCTGCAAGAATCTTGCATTCTTGCCATTTTTATATGCTTTATCTAAAGGTCGCATGTGTCTATATTCGAGATAAAACGTTAAATGTCAGTGCCTCGTTGCACCAAGAACAATGGTAAAAATCTACTGATTTTGGTATATCGGAGAGGTCAACAGACAAATTATATACCATTTTTTTCATCTTGATGCGTAGATTCCAATGCTACCATTTAAAAGATGTGACAGGAAAAGGAGCTTTATGGATTACTTCCATAAGGTCCCTTTTTGCATGAATACACATAGGTGTTAATAACTTCTGTTCCCCCGGGAGCCGTTCTCATACCATTAGAATGTATGCACCAAGATGAACAAAATGATATATAAATAATTTGTCCGTTGATCTCTCCAACACCAAAATCAGGAGATTTTAACCATTGTTTTTACTGTTATTTACATCAACGTATTCATTTATGAATAATAGTTACCTTTCCATGCGTACGATCAATTACAAATGGATAATTCTTAATAAACACATACGCACACAACAACGTACAGTTGCGGCCGACAAATTCTCGACAGTCTATTGATACAACATAATTTCGACTTTTCAATTCTCATAAGAGACACCACTTTTATTCATCTAGAATGTCATAATGGTATACAAGCCAGATTCATTTGATGTAAATATCAGAAAAATGTGATAACTTTATAAATAACCTTCGAAAATTTTTCGCCCGTAACTGCACACTAACTAATAATATTCTGTTCTATACCTCAAATGTTTTTAAACATGTAGGTATTGGATTTCTGCATCGAAGTGCACATGTTGCAGTTTTTTGGTCAACACACAAACGATACAATGAAATGAATGCATTTTTTTACGCTTCAGTAAGCGAACAAATCTGAATAACTCAAGGCTGACAGAAAAAAGTTTTGTAGTTGAAAGGTGAGGTACCTATCGTATGTTTTTTGGTGTGCTGAAAACGAATCTGGGGTCAGAATTGACCCATCATCCAAGAATTTTTTTAGATGTATTTTTATAAATTTTTTGAGGTTATGTCGAAATCCTAATTGTGTCCCCGGATTCGTTTTCAGCACACCAAAAAACATATGGTATGGTACCTCACCTGCCAACTACAAAAATTTTTTTTTGTGGGCTTGTGTTATTATTAAATTAATAATTCTGAGTTTAAAATATTAACTTTAAAATTTTATAGGAACAGGACGAATGGCGAGAATTTGAGGAAGAAAAGAAAGATTATTCTGGATTAAAGATTGGAAATTTGAGCATAAACTCACCAGAAGGAAATGTAGGGAATATAGAAAACTTCTCAGAACAAAATCAAGGTGATGAGACAGGTAGCGAACATGAAAAGAAAACTGGTCCTTGGAAGAGAATTGACTCAGATGCACCAGAAGTTGAAAAAAAGACTGAGGCGCCAGTTCCTGTTGCTGCTGCTGCAGCAGCAGCAGCGGCAGCACCTCCACCAGCTACTTCTGCGGCACCGACTTCTACTGCCTACGTCCCTCCGATCAGGAGAAATCAGCAACATCAGCAGCAGCAGCCGATGCAACCTAGTCGACTTAGGTCTAAAGTTGCTCCGGATATCCATAATGAAGAATACTTTCCAAGCCTTGCTAGTTCAAAGGCAGATCAAAGGAAGTAAGTTTTAATAATGTATTTTATTTATGGTATGATTTATCTAAAAATAATTTTTACAGAAATCGTAGCGAAGGTTCATTTGAAGTAGTATCACATAGTAAATCAAGCTCACATCGACATGCAGAACAAACGAAGTTAACAACAAGTCAAGGACCAAAACTTAACCTTGAAAATCGCTACAATACGTTAAGTAACGATAGCTAGTATTATCATTTTATATTAGGAGGCTGTAATCAGATGTGTAGTGGCCATTTGGAACAGACTAATTGTCATACTGTCATTCGATTCCTTCTTTCGTGGTGTTTACAATTTTTAATTGCTAATATTAAATACTGACTAGTTATTATTAGTTATCAAATTAAGTTTTCGAATTTTTTCGATTTTTCCTGAGTGATTTTTTCTTACTCAATTTCAACTCTGTACCTATATTTATAATTCTACTATTTGTAATTTGTTTAAAGGAGCACATTATATTGGCAAACAGTAAACGAAACAATAATAAAAAGCCTATTTTTATTCTTTTTTTTTCCTGGTACTTTTTTAACAGGTTTTTTTACAAAGTTTGGTTATTAAAATAAAAAAAAAAATAAACAGTACTATTGTAGTTTTATTAGAAATACTATATTACATTGTATCTAGATCATCTATAGTGGAGTCTTCACTGAAAAAAAAACCCGTTTTTGTGCTTCAGAATATTGTGTTAAGACAAAATTTCAGATTTAACATTATAGTTCACATCACGTTCATACCTTGATACATATCTACGACCATGGCTGCCAGTGCTGGTGTAGCTTTCATACACTGGTTCATTTAACAAGCTTGGTTTAAAATTTTTAATAAAGTATATCCAAGCTATTATGGAATGGTCGCCTATTTCATCCTTACATATGATAGGATGTTGTTCTCGTACGTAATAGTTGGGATGGTCTTCTAAAAAATCTAGATTTGCTAAAACTTTGTCGTCAACTTCATAAACTTCACCTTTTACATGATGGCCATTACCTGCAATTGTAAATAATTATTTTAATACCAGTGACATTGCGACAAGGATGTAAATGATTTCAGCCCACTGTCAAGGCAGTGCTTACTAACTATTCAATGTCTGAATTAGTCCGACTATGTAAGAAAGAACTGAATAGTTATATCAGAATTAAATAAGTTCATGGTGCAAAAATAAAAAGTACTAAACCTGTCTGAGAATATAAATACATAAATAACATCAAATTGTGACTAAAAATACCTGAAAGGTTTGTGACTTACTGTAAATCATGAGTTTGCCCTCCCATTGAAATTTCAATTTATGTAGTTAATATAAAAAACAGCCAGTTGAAATTAGCATTGTCACGAACTCCTGAATACATTATTTAACAAACACCCCCAACTTATCTTTCCACCCTTTACATGCCGAAGAACAAGAAACCAACAATGTTTTGTATTATGTATCTACAAATGATTTTGTCTATTTCGCGTGTACAAAGGTTACTTTGTGACACTGTTTTTGCGAAAAACAGTTGCACAAAGTGCTACTTTGTGCAACTGGACATAGTGATTTTTTTTATTTGTAAGGCTAGCAGTAAGTAAATTTTGCTGCCAGCCTACTCTGTAATGTCATTCTGTCAATGAAGTCCAGTGTCAGACATAAATGCGTAATAAGCAATAACACAGCTATATTCTGATTTCAAGATCAAAATTAGATTAAAAAGTCAAAACGTATATCGCTTGTCGATATTGTGGTAAGTTTAATTGAGTTGAATGATGTACACCTCCATTTCATCAAATATTTTTTTCAGTTTTTATCTACTAATGGAAACATAACCAAGGTGTTAGGAAGAATATAGAAAGGAAAGGAATAATGCTCGATAACCAACCCGCGGAAGTATTTTGGGGGCACATTATCCAAAAGAAAAGCACTTTCCCGTGATGGGTACTAATAATTATTCATTAACTGGTGCCATTTTGAAATTGAATGTTATGATGCTCAGAAATAACAGCGAGAATAATGAAACATATTTCATTTCAAGAAGCTTTGAATTAAAACAAAGCGCGGCTAATAGCGGATTTCCTACGAAAATGCGCTGAAAAGCTTGTTGGTTTTCCGGATCAAGTTGGTCGTGAATCCCGTGATGTCCCTACTCAAATTTCATTTTCATTGTTTAGATTTAGAGGTTAGGTTAGTTATTTTTTATTGTTGCATGTTAAGCAGTTTTGATGTATTAAAATGTTTATTGTAATAGAAACCTTGATTGAGTATGTGATTGGCCTATCAAAATAATTATTTATAATAAAAATACATTTTTATCTTATATCAGAAGAAACAACTAAGCTGTCACCTATTTTTAAACTTGAATTTTTTCCTGCCTACGTGATTTTTTCAAAATGACAGTGGATGTCACTGTATGCGTTATCAGTTATTACCAACATGACCACATCGAAAATACCCGCGTGTACATTTTCCCATTTCTTTAAAGTAAATTGTAAATTAAGGCGAAATAGACAAAGTAGTATGTAAAACACGTGTTACAATTCCTTTTTGTAATACTCGTAGTTTGCTTAACTTGCCGCTTCGCGGCTCGTTAAACAAACTTATACTCGTATTACAAACATCGTCATTGTAACACTAGTTGTACAATATACTATTTTTTTTGTTTAGAAATTAGGTGACTATAAACAAATTATTTTTATTGATTGACATTAGTTTGTCAAAAAAGTTGAAATTAATTTCATTTTTAAAAATGAGTATAAGAAAGACAATGTGTAAGAATCTGTGATCTATCATAATCCATTAATTAAAAATTGATCAGATTCAAACATTTAAAATTGTTACGATTATCACGATATGTTAGAAATTTTGTAACTGTACTAAACAAGCAATTCCGTTTAATCGGTGTCCCGATACATGATGGAAAGTAAAATTACAGATACAGTACCTGGCAGATGAATTAGACACAACCAAAATTGTAATATTAAGATTAAATAATTTGCTGATAACAAATACTACTTTGCATTTCATTTTATTCGGCATATTAGTGGGTACGTTTCTAATAAAAGCCAAAGATTTCAATTACCCTTGCATCGATTCATCTGTTAATTAAAGGTTATGTTAATTAATTTTCTATAATTTTCATTGTGTTTTTTTGAAACATCAAGGTAATATAATTTAATATATATTGTCAAAATAGCAAGAAAGTGTTTGTAAAAGTTTCCTTACATACTACATAGGGCTGAAAATGGGTTGTGGCAAAGCGATTTCTGAAATTGTTAAAAAGTCATATTCAGGAGTTATTATAAAATACAACGTATCACAATCAGCTGTTAGTTAATAATAATTGTTAACTGGCAATAAAAAAAGCTCTCCATTGCTTTAATCATATTTCAAATTAAGTTGATGAGGGGATCGCTGAATTATGGATCTATTCAAACAGCCGCATTTCTTCTTTTTAAATGGTAATAGGTTTTAAGAGAATTGTAATCAAGTGAACTTTAGGAAGAAGCATAATCATCTACCACATACGACTGGGATGGGGTCTCAATATGGCAGAATAGGTGTTTCCGGTTTTGTAATAAGATATTTCCTTTGGTGGTTCTCACTGTCTCTAAATGCGCACATAACCTCAATTTTAAAACATAGTATTATGAAATTAATCTTAGAATATAAATTTAATATTTTAAACAAATGTATACTTGCTTATGAAACGTAATTTCCTTCGTATCTGTCGGAATTTAAGAGAAAGCAGATTTAGATGGTGTCTAATGGCGGCCAGTCTGACGTCATATTCGTCGCTTTTAAAGTTCATTGCTCCGGGTAGTTATGCTTCTTCCTACAGTTTTATATTCTAAGCTTGCACCCAAGAAATTCTTTGAGTTCTGAATAAATAAACTAGAGTTCCTTGCAATATCCACAATAGTTCTGGTATTTTAAATATGGAAATTGAAAAAATAATTTTAGGGTGCTAACTTCACGCATCACCCTTATTTCGCAAAAAAGACTTCTGATAGCATTTTTCGGAGTTCTAGAGTTCCGGATAAAAAATTTCAATAGTTCCTCTTAATTAATGAATATATAAACAATTGAAAAATCTTACTATAAAAATTACCAAAATGATGGTTCTGAGTAGCCTCTGAAGAGGCTATTAGAAATATTAATAAACAGTCGATTAGTCTACAGAAATATTAATAAACAGACACATTAACTAAAAATTTCAAAACTTTTTAAAAACAATTTAAAGGAGTCATTTCTGACAATCTCATAGTAACCAGACAAAGGGTAACAAATTCGACTTGAACAATAGTTCTCAGCAGGGTTCTGAGTTCTATACAGTACCAGATATACAGAACTCCATATTAAACAATATTTTTAAATGTAATAAACAATTTAAAATTTGTAATTGAGAAATACATGATTTATTTAACTCAAACAATAGTTCTGAATAGCCCTTGAAGAGTTCGTTACAGAACTTTTATTAGGACACCTAGTTAAACAATATTTTTAATTGTCAAAAAACAACTTAAGAAGAGTGATACTTGATAAAAATTGTTGCTGACCGGTGGAAATGTGATTTGGCCAGCTGGAAGATAGTTCTGAGTAGCTCTCGAAGAGTTCTGTTCAGAACTGTTAACACAACTACACATTAAACAATATTCTTAATTGTTATAAGCAATTTTAAATTCGTAATTAAGAAATAGGTGATTTATTTAACTCGAACAATAGTTCTGAGTATCCCTGATCGAGTTCAAAATGATGCAAAACGTGGAACGTGACAAATTTTCATAAAACGAGTTTATTTTAGAAATCAACTGCTAGAATAGATACATAAATCGATTTCTAAAACTAACTATCAAGGGCACACGAGCAAATCTCGTGAAATATGCAAAAAGGTGATATGTGGGAGTAAACTATAATATATACATAAACCGTAATACTGTTTCGAAACGAATGTGCTTAATATAGGGATACAAAAGCGTTCATAAAAATAGTGAAACGATATTCCTCTTATCTTGAGCACATCGTTTCACTATTTTTATGACTGCTCTTATATTTCTATGGGTCTAGGCCACAACGGCCAATTGCTAATTTGGCTGTTGTGGTCATAACCGCAACGGCCTCCATGATCACAACGACCAATTTGACCATATCGCCCAACTCGACACTTGACCATAACGGTCACCTTGACCACAACGGCCAACAAAAAATTCCACCATTTTCACCACAACGGCCATCAACGCTTATGTATTATGCCGATGACCACAACGGCCAACTAGGGTGTGTGACTACAATGGCCAACTGTGGAGCGTGACCATAAAGGCCAACTAGGGTGTGTGACCACAACGGCCAATTTTTTTCATTCTGTTATTTTGGTTTTATTAAAGTTCATTTCTCTCTTTTAACTTACAGTGTATTTCAATAAGGTACGTCAAGAATTTAACAGCGGGGTCTGATGTCAAAGTAGCTTCGGTTTAACGTGACTTACCTATATTGAAAAAATGCACCTCTATACAACTGCAGCCCCATGAAGTTGAAGAAATTCTTCTTTCTTATTTTCTCGGTAAGTATCACGGGCATATTAAAAAATAAATGCTGAAAATTTGGCACAGATACTTCTCAATACACTGACGATTTACAGATTCATGATAGCATACAAGGTAGTTGATTTAACATCAAAAGTTTTTTTATAGCTTGTTTATCGCAATATTTCCATTTTGGGGACGTTTATTGCATTGAATTGAACTCCGAAATTTGCTGTTTTTATCAGTTTTAAAATTAAACTAAATGTAAATCTTACCCTAAAAAGTAAACAGATATCTACGCCCCTTTGGGACCATTCCTACTTGGGCCACCTTCTATTGGCCAGAGAAGTATCCCGTCTTTAATATCGCATTATAGATTATTGTTATCATGCGAAATCGCTCATATGAAAGTTTCTTTAGAAGTTTTCCAGTTATTAGGATGAAACCTAGGGACTTGTTCGGATTTATTTCAGTTTCGATAACCTTAATTAATTATAACCTTTACGCTTGAAGGAAGTCCTGTATGAATTTTTCTTCTTGGATGATAAGAGGCGTAAACACGTTCGCCAGATGTTCACCAAAGGTATCTGCTTTTTGACTATTGTCTAGCCCAATCGCCAAGTATTGCGTTCGAATCGGAGGGTTTTGTGACTGCGGTTGATTGATTTTTGTGGCCTTCCATAATGCAGTCGGTTGCTGTTAGGGAATGGAAGTAGTTCTGGAAATCTTGATTTTTCTGCTTATCTAATAATTTCTTAAACTCCTTGTCGGCCCTATTAAACTACGTTTTATCGCTCGGTGCGCGAGTAAGTAATCTGCCATTTTTTTCTGAGAACTCGTTTTTCTTGTATTTTTTTTCGAATACGTATGGAGCAATACTGTTTTGGATTATTGCGGTTTGTTTTTAGAGTTGCGTCGCATGCTGTTCCCTAGATCGATTTTATTAATTACTGGATAGATTTGTAGATATCCTGTTTACTTTTTAGGGAAGATTTGCATTTAGTTTAATTTGAAAACTGATAAAAACAGCACATTACGGAGTTCAATTCAATGCAATAAACGCCCCCAAAATGGAAATATTGCGGTAAACAAGTTATAAAAAAACTTTTGATGTTAAATCAACTACCCTGTAAACGAAAGTATCATGAATCTGTAAATTGTTAGAGTGTATTGAGAAGTTATCTGTGCCAAACTCTCAGCATTTATCTTTTAATCTGCATGAGATACTTACTGAGAAAACAAGAAAGAAAAATTTCTTCAACTTCATGGGGCTGCAGTTGTTTAGAGGTGCATTTTTCAATATAGGTAAGTCACATTAAATCGGCGCTACTTTAACATCAGACCCCGCTGTTAAATTGTGGACGTACCTTATTGAAATACACTGTAAGTTAAAAGAGAGAAAGCTTTAATGAAACCAAAATAACAGAATGAAAAAAATTGGCCGTTATGGTAATTTTGGTCGTTGTAGTCACACACCCTAGTTGGCCGTTATGATCATTTTGGCCGTTATGGTCACGCTCCACAGTTGGCGGTTGTGGTCAGCGACGCCAATACATTAGCGTCGCTGGCCGTTGTAGTCAAAATGACGGATGGAGTGGAATTTTTAGTTGGCCGTTGTGGTCAAGGTGGCCGTTGCGGTTATGACCACAACAGCCAAAATAGCGATTGGCCGTTGTGACAAGACCCCATTCCTATACCAAGCCTATGCGTTTTCAACTGGCATATATAGGGTTATTTCATAAAATAAAAAGATGATGAATTAGTAGACAGTTTAAAAAGCATCCCGAGCCTTTGTCATTACTGCTGCAACAGTCCGAGAGCTGGCAGACAGTTTCGGTCATATCTCCGCGCTCCGCACCAGGTTAAGATATCTGTTGGGTTTTCGACGTTCGATTTCCCATTGCATTTGACCTTCGCCTTCATAACATATCCAGTTTATAACCGAAAAATCGTGTGGGGCAGGCCTTCTCAACGTTATGAGCATCCGTCGTTGATGTATTTCGATCGGAAGGTATTTCATATGAAAGCACGGCTCAACAGGTCTACAAAAAAGGTTGGCAGGTCGATTGCGTAAAACTATAATCCTGATATACGAAAAATGCCTCTCCGTGTGAGTGGGAAACGCGCTCGGACATATACTTGGCGAAAAGACAACTCAATCCTACCGTTATAGTCATAGTATCAGGAAAAAGGAACAAAGAAATTTAGCTGGAAGACCGATAAAATGAACGAGGTTGGTTCCAGAAAAAGGTGGTCACCCTGTAGACTACGTAACCTTTTGGATGTTTTGTTAGCGAGCGGCAAATGTTGCACGTAATTTTCATACCTAAGATGATAATAGGATGGCAAATAAATTAATATCTAAATTACTTTTTAATTAGGTCGCGCACAGTTTTAAGAACTACATAGACGTGATATGATCTTCGCGCATATAATTGATGATGCTTAATAATATGATTCCTTTTTTTGAGATAAAAATGATAACAGTAAACTTGTTTATTGACTGACATAATTATTAAAACTCCGTTTGAAAGCGTTTAAAATGCACAATTATTTGACGCTGCACCTATGACGTATTTCTTAAATTTTGTCCATCACCCTATAGAACTGGGAGCAGTTGAAAAAATATTACATACACCTGTTTTGGTCGTGAAACTTTTGTAAAATAAGCCGCAAATACCACTCGTGTCCATATAAAAGTTGGCTTTTACAAAATAATGTTTAAATAGTACAAAGAAATGAAGTGAAAACTGGAAAGTATTGCAAATCACTACTCGATAATTTTTATCTAATTAAAATGCTAATATGCATACCAGGACTATAAAGAAGAAATGGAATGTTATATTTTGTACCAATGATCAATGGATATTTTTCTTTTGTTTCTGCATTACAGATAAATTTATAATACCCGTGGTTATCCTTTGAAAACCAATAGTGATTGGGCTCGTTAGTTTTTAATGTTCCATATACAAAAACTTTATGGAGTCTTGCTGCCATTAGTGCTAAAATAAAAAATAATTATTTAGCATAAACTAGAATAATATACCAGAATTAATTGTAATTTACACGTTTTCTTAAGGTTTGCTTTTAACAATTTTAACATTATTTATAAATATATTAAAAAAAGTCAATTTTAATTTGAATTAGTAGCGCCCATTTTTAGTCACGACCAATGACTATAAATTATGACTAAACAAAAGAACTAAAGGAAGAGGGTGTGTTGCTGATTTGTTATGATGTGAAGTGAATTGTAATGATTACAACAGAAAAATGTATAAAAATATAAAACTAATGACTACGTGGATGTAAATAGCAACAATTTAATAAAAATCCACATGTCATATTAAATAAACGATGGAAAGTGGGCGTGCAAGAGGGTAAGGTTATATTTGATAGAAATAAATATAAAGCACATAATAATTCCATATAAATTAAATGTTATTTACCTGATGCTCTAAAGAGTATAATTATAAAACACCACAAATAAAATGAAGGAATATACATTTACTTTCACTATCACTTTCTTGACATTTTCATAGATAAAACAGCCAAAACAATCAATAATTATAGGTTAAGTAATTTATCTGATAAGTTAAAAGATTGTTATAATAAATTAAGTTGTATAGATACTCTGCTAGGTGCAGATTTCTTTCGTTTAGAATTTCTTCTGCCCTCAAATGAACCACCAACAAAGCGCTTGGAATATGATTCTCTTAGTAGTTCATTTATATTGTCGATTTCCATGCAAAACTCTGGAACTAAAATTCCTTCCAAAGCAATGTATGTCAGCCCTTCTTGTGGATAAACTACATAAAGTTTTTGATATTGTAACATATCTATTATGTATTCTAGTCCAGAAGTGGTTATTTTATTAACTAAAAAAAATTAAGTTTTATTGATAATATCTTATACTATTTTATATCGTTCTATTATGTTTTCAACTGATGTCTGCACTGCATTGCTACTATAATTCTACTCCAAAAATTTTTACATGAGCGACTGCAGAATATTTACTATAATGTCATAATAAAACACTTTGGACGTTAGGAAAAAAAAGAGCTAAAGTAAATCTTAACAGCAAAAGCTTTAAGCAAATAAAACTATGTTTTAATTAGAGTTAATAGAGCTAAATGATAAATAAATCATTAGATATCTACCTTGGTACATTTATGGTCGGTTTCACAAAGCTTGATTAAATTCTGATTAACTTAATTGTATTAAATTCAGAAATCTCATTGGCTGAGATTTAAGAGACCTAGATTTTATCCCATTATATTTCTAGATTTCAAATTTAATCACAATTAAGTTAATCAGAATTTAATCAAGCTTTGTGAAACCGGCCAATATAATCTATTAGCTAAAATCTTTTACTTTGTCAATTTCAAATATTTGAAACTATGAGAAAACTTGATAAACTTAAAATTACTAACTTACAGGGTGTCTCAAGCACCTCAATGGAATTGTCACACTTGTTTAGTAATAATTCCTCATTTCCCTAGTAAGCAATTACTGTCCTTTTTTGGTGAACATCTGGGTGGATTTTAGAAGTGTCCAGGTAGTCTAAGCAGCTTCCGCAAGGTTTTAACTGTCATCGAACATACGACTAATTTATGAAAAATGTGGAAGTAGACAGTGTAACACAAAACCTCTTATCGGCCTGTAAGCAAATTCTGGCACAACTGCAGTCAAGTTTGTTATCAAGTTTTGCTCAGGCTGACAAAACTTTTTGTTGTTTGGAGTTCCTTCAATTTAAAAAAAAGTAAATGGGTGCCAGAATGGAGTAAGGTTGACAAAGATATTCTTGATTAAATAACTGTAGTCATGCCACGGTTTGCTTATAGGTCTGTAAGAGGTGTTCCCTAAACTGTCTATTTCCACATTTTTTATAAATTAGTCATATATTTGATGAGATCAAAACTTTGCAGTTGCCGTTTGGACTAAAGAAAATTGAGTTACAGATAATCTTCTAAATGTGTTTGCTTTCTGGATTCAATCACTTGACGGCAATCCTCCAGTTTAGATAGCCGAAAGAAGCGCATGTATATTATCTATTTGCACCCAGAAGAGTAACTAAAACAACCACATTTAGTGACTTCTAGTGTAAGACTACTCAGAACTCATGTAACAATTGCAAAAGTGTTGTAGTGTGAATCATGCTCCTACTTTGCAAGTACGGGTTATGTTGATTTCTGTTAAACTTTTGTCTAATATTAAAACAGTGAAATTAATTAAATCTTTTTTTTGTTCTGCACGTAAATATCAATAAATATCAAGCTTAGGATGATTTATTTTTAATTATTTCGTTTTTAATGTGTATAAAATATTAATAAGTGTTTGATGTTTGATTAGCATTTATTTTTCAATTTTGCACCACATCACACAACACCATGCTAAAAACATTACAAATCAAAAGACCCTAACACTTACTACTCCCGCTGCCTTACTACGAAAGGTAGAAAGGTGTATGATTAAGAAGAAGAAGGTTATGTTAGTTAATTTTTGCGTGATGTTCAAACGTTCAAAGCTTATTTAAAAATGTTTCTCATTATTTCTATTTTGCTCAACGTCAGACTCAAGATAGAACATTTAATACAAACATCACATTTAGGATGCTTTATTGATGATTTAATTATTTGAATTTAAAAGATGGGTCAATCCATATGAAGTGGCCAATACTGGTTGCTCGATCATTTCAAAAAAGGATAACTGTTTGTGTGTGTGAGATCACTCTTAAGTATTGGTAGTTCGAAACCACTGTTATTTTATTTTTATTCCGTCTGATTGAAATAATGGCAGCCATATTTGTTTCGTGATGTTTTTTTTATGTAAACATATCTTCATATCTCAAGAATGGTTGGTTTTAGAGGCTTGCGGAAAAAACTATTGTGCTGTTCACCTGTCGAACTACATTTTTTAATCTGAACATAATTTTCGTAGGATGCTTACTTATCGGTGTAATTTAACTCTGAAGTTTAACGATGTTTTTGTAAGATTTCTATGGCCGAGGTGTCAGCTGAGTGCGGAAGTCACACGAGGGTGTGAATGAAACTTTATAGCGAGTTATGTACACTATTTTTCCTATGACCCCAAACAAAAGATAATTTCTTTCATGGTTTATTTCGATTTTTAACTTAAATTATAACCGAGTGAAATTGTTATTATTATTTATACTACATTTATTACTGTTTACATTAACCGAATTACATCAAAACTTCAACAGCTAGCAGCAGATGCGTATCTGACATATGAACCTAACACCCCCCTTTTAAATAAGTTGAACTCGACTACACGCATCTTGAGTTTCACATGACGCCTTCTGAAAATTAACATAGCCAGTACCCTACGTCTACTCAAGCAACACTGGTCTACATTCCATGTATATGCTATAATTATTATTTATTTATCATTATTAATTTAATAATAAATTATTGAAAAAATTTAGTGTTATTTTCGTTTCCATTCATTATTTGAAGTCATTCTGACATATTCTTATTTTAATTTATTAATTTTTTACATTATTGGTATTCCTTTTTAAAGTATACAGCAAGTAGGCAAAAAACTTGTATATCACTGACAGAAAATCATTTGCAGTACTTAGTTGCCTGCTGCCCTCGCTTTGCCAGCTCTAATATTTTATTATTAGTTAATATTTAGTAAAAAAAAGTTCTAATATTAGTCTTTTACAATAGCTGCAGATCAGAGAAAATTTTATTGCTTGTTTGGAGTTTTTCTACAAAAATACTTGAACAACCATAAAATCTTACAGAGAAAAAGAAAAAAAGGTGCATCTGGAATAATAACTAAATTTATTTTTTAGATTTTTAGCAGGTCCATCTTTTATGGCAAAAATGTTAACTTTGATATTAACTTGAGAATAGAGTTATATTCAGCTGAAAACTGCAGAGAAATTTTGTAAATAACTAGAGTAGGCACCCGGAATTAACCCATGTATTTTGTATACCTAATCATGCCATTAACTTTGAGACAAAAATTATTGCCTCATGGATGATACCAACATGTTGCTAATTAACAACACGTGCTTGTAGTTACGTCGGTAAAGCTAGAAAGCACTTAACGGCAGAACTGAATGCAAAATATACCATAATTATCGGCTTTTTATCGGCTATTTAAATGCTCAAAATTTAATCTTTTCGCTGCAGTAACTTCTTTTTAATACAAGGTTCTGCTAGCATTACCGTAAAGTTAGCAGAACCACATAGAAATGTAAAAGAATTGCAATACTCTGGACCAGGATAATAGCAATAATTATCGGCTATTTAAATGCCCAAAATTTAATTTTTTTGCTGCAGTACCTTTTTTTTAATATAAGGTTCTGCTAGCTTTATCGTAAAGTTAGCAGAACCACATAGAAATGTAAAAAATGTGCAATACTCTGGACCAGGATAATAGCAATAATTATCGGCTATTTAAATGCCCAAAATTTGATTTTTCTGCTGCAGTAACTTTTTTATAATATAAGGTTCTGCTAGCTTTATCGTAAAGTTAGCAGAACCACATAGAAATGTAAAAAATGTGCAATACTCTGGACCAGGATAATAGCAATAATTATCGGCTATTTAAATGCCCAAAATTTAATTTTTTTGCTGCAGTACCTTTTTTTTAATATAAGGTTCTGCTAGCTTTATCGTAAAGTTAGCAGAACCACATAGAAATGTAAAAAATGTGCAATACTCTGGACCAGGATAATAGCAATAATTATCGGCTATTTAAATGCCCAAAATTTAATTTTTTTGCTGCGGTAACTTTTTTTTAATAAGGTTCTGCTTGCTTTACCGTAAAGTTAGCAGAACCACATAGAATTTCTACTACTCTCCTCCATTTTGTCAAAATCTCCTATATCCTATCAAGCTTTAGATATAGGAGCAAAATCTCCTATATTTTGGAAATATTTGAATATAGGTGATGAACTACGTGAAATGCGTGAAACTCCCCGGGAAAATCTTAAATTTTGAGCAGAATATTCTTTTTCAAGCGTGTATATACTATGGTTACTAACCCGGGAAATTCCCGGGAATTACTCTATTTTTTGTTGTCTCAAGTCCCGGGAAAAATAATTCGAGACACGGGACTTTTGTATACAAGGTATTCAATTAAAATCTTTACTTCAGAATTAATGTTTTATTTATTTCAATTGCTTCAGCAAAACATTAGTTAAAATTGTAATTCTGAACAACAGTATTGCTTTGCACAGATGGTTTTCTTAACCAGTTTTTTTTTAAGTACTAAACAGTCTTTGCAAACACATACAAATCATTTACAACCTGTCTATAAACAATCAATACAGACAAAGGGATTATTTCAGTAAGAAAGTAGCGTTAGGTGAGGTGCCTCGCCACAGCATTCTTTAGAAGTAAGCTTGTAGTTTTTCTTCAGTTATATTCAAAAAATGTTTTTACTTAAAAATTTATATTGAAGTATGGTCTTAATCTTTTTAACAACCAGTCGTTTTCAATAGGTAAAGGATTCCAAGAAGATTTTGGTAGTTTTTGTAATGACAATAGTGCACTTTCATAATTAATTGCTTATAATGTGTATTTACTAGATTTGTTACTGCACTTTGTTGCCAGGCAATAAAATTTGGTGACTGTATTTTAAAATTGTATCGATAACATAATCCAAGTCAACCTTGGACGGTCTCCCGCATTTGGCCATGTTTAGTTACAGGTTACACATTAGCTGTTTAATTAATTACTAACATTAATTTCTTAAATGTATCGTTAGTGCGCATGTCGGTTAGGAATCAAAACAGGTTAGCCACTACATTATCATGAAATTGCCCTTGAAAAATTCAAATTTTTGTGGCGGTATTACGAACATATGTCAGTATGCGCACGTGTGTCACCACAACCATACACTTGTCAGACATTAGAATGGCTGACTACGATTAATAAAACCCTAAGGAGAGTTCCATATGGCTGGCCCATTCAATTGTGAGGACGCTGTCTAACGTGAATTTCTTGCAATATTCTCTGGCTTTAAAATTTTATAAGTTATGAGTGTCAATTTAAACGTCAACATGAACCACTTTTAAGTTATTAATTTTTTTTTAATAAAATCGAATGGTATATACTAGTAAAATTCTTAAAGAAAATAATTGGTACTAAGCTAACTTTATTCTTACTATCTAGTAAGCGTGCCGTTAACATGTATACAGGGTGTCTCAAAATTGACGCCCGTGTATTTAACAATTAATTTTATATTAAATAATAAAATATGAAGTAGATAAATAACAGAATATTAATTATATTACCGTGTCTTATAGACTATTGCATTTATTCATTTTTCTGTGAGGTTCTGTTGAATTTGCGGTAAAGCTAGCAGAACCTTATATTAAAAAAAAGTTACTGCAACAAAAAAATTGAATTTTGGGCATTTAAATAGCCAATAATTATTGCTATTATCCTGGTCCAGAGTATTGCAATTTTTTTACATTTCTATGTGGTTCTGCTAACTTTACGGTAAAGCTAGCAGAACCCTGTATTAAAAAAAAGTTACTGCAGCAAAAAAATTAAATTTTGGTCATTTAAGGTGGCTCCCCCAAATTTTTCAATATTAGCCAAAGATCTGAAATTATTATAATTTATAATTTGAGGGTTGCTGAATCGTTTCCCGTCGAGAAAACAAGGGGTTATCGGGGAAATGAAAGAAAAATTTGCAATTGAAATTTGAATTTTTAACATTGTGGTTATGGGAGGTTGTTTTTTTAACACCGGAAGTCGGGGGTTATTTAATTAACTAAATCATACACTCTCACAAAAAACTGATGACAGGTAAAAGGAAACTTGAGAAATAAGATGCCGTTTTGATGGAGTGGGGTTATCGGAAGATCTGAAAAGATATTAATGAAATAAAATCAACTTCCCTTGTCTGCTCTTAGAGAACGCGAATTACGTGATCTGCCCTGTAGCGCGCGAAAATACTCGGACATTTGAATGTAAATGTAAATATAAATCTGATTTTGAAATTGATAAATAAGAACAAAATAAAATGATTTTTTAATATAGGCAAGGAATCGGCAAAACCTTTAACTATCGACTTCAGGTCTCCTTTTAACTCTAGACTACTAGCTTATCTTACAATTCTAGGAACGTCAAATTTCATCCCGTTATGCGCTACCAAAATAACTCCAGTGTCACTGACAGATTTCAAAAAAATTATAAATTGTGTAAACGCTTCACGAGCTGAAACAGCGTGCAAGCGTTTATTGTGTAAATACAATTCCCCGTTCATCAATCGCAAACCTGTAACATCAGAAGCCGACTTGGATATTGAACGTGAAGGAATTATGTACACGTTGAATTCGGCTCCATTGCAAACCGCCGCAATTTGACAGATAGCAGAATAAAATGTCGACTTCCGGACACTAGTCATTTGAGAGACACATTTTTTTCTTGCATTAAAAAATCTTTGATGATTTGTGCTTAAATCGGTAGCTCAATTAGTAAAGTGATTTTTAATTAATTTTATTTCAGGAGAAAAAGTGAATCGAAAACTTTTTTTTTTCTCTCTCAACGACTCCGGTGTGATTGGGGGAGCCACCTTAAATAGCCGATAATTATTGCTATTATTCTGATCCAGAGTATTGCAATTTTTTTACATTTCTATGTGGTTCTGCTAACTTTACGGTAAAGCTAACAGTCAGTACCTTGTATTAAAAAAAAGTTATTGAAGCAAAAAATTTAATTTTGAGCATTTAAATAGCCGATAAAAAGCCGATAATTATGGTATATTTTGCATTCAGTTCTGCCGTTAAGTGCTTTCTAGCTTTACCGACGTCTTGTAGTTTAATCTAAACACTTTTCCTAACAAAACAACGCTGACAACAAATGAAATGATGAAGCTGTAATTTTGTTAATGAAGAATGGCAAGAGTTCAAGTGAAATTTTTAAGTTACTGAGAAATTCAAGTATTTTGAAGTATTTCAAAAAATCTTGTCATTATACTATCAGCTTAGCTGTCGAAACGATTGTCAGGTTATAATTTAATAAATATTGTGAAACTTTTTATTTATCTTTATTTATTTCATGATTATGGAGTTATTTATGGTGTGATTTTGATAAACCAAACACCAGATAAAATGGTTCTATAAGTACTACAAATCAATCAATTTAAGTGTAATTTTTTTCTACACCATTGTCGGTGATAGTCAACTTTTTTTCTTAGTTTGATAGATAGTATTTTTTTTTAAATTCAATTATGTGTTTCAAATTATGATTGCTGTAATGTTTCTTTGAAAAAAAGAATAGAAACAGTTGTAATGGAATTTAGTTAGATTTTTTATAAAATTTTCAAGTGTGCTATGATGAAGTGTGTCAATGATCTAGTGCGTCATTGTTTTCAATGATAACTCTATAGTTTTTTATATTAATAGTTTTTATTATACTATTTTATTAATTAAACAAGAAAAGTTTTTCAATATAAAATTTTTAACAAAACTAAAAAGTTATTTAGAAAGGTGTTTAACCAAAATTAAAATAGTTACGTTATAAGTCCGGTAAATAAGATTTTACAGTAGCAAACTAGTATGGAATCTCAAAACGAGTTACTGTAAAAGTTTACTGGACGTCGATGGTAACAGATTAATGTGTTTGATAGCTTTTAAGCTTGAGACAAGTGTAGCAGTTTCATTGTAGCACCCTGTACAAATCTTTATTTATGAGTTGTTATGATAAATTAAAACAAAACTTATTTGAAGTAGGCCATGAATTACCAGTGTTGCACCTGAGCAACCCTGGTGAAACTTTTATTGTTATCTAAAGAATGACAATAAAATGATATTAATAGTGATCTGATAAATGAGTAAAACTGAATTATTGGTAGCAATAAATAGAAAATGTTTGGTGAATGGACTCAGAACTTATAAATTCTTAATTTTTAAAAACAACTATCAGTTTAAGCATCCCTGCTTGTAAATTAAGTATCTCAAACCTGTTGTAAAGTTAGTCGTTTGGCATTTAAGTACATCTTTTTGTCAGATCACTATCGACATCTTGGTTGTATCTTATCATGCATTAACAAATCACCAAAACAAACTCACCAGTAAATTCAACTTGCAGTCTACTATACAGGGTGGAAGAGGTTACTATGCGTTAATTTTACAAGAAAGTTTTAAACAATTTTGTTCAAGAACATACCACGTTCAGAAAAAAAAATAAATTTGTAGACTTTAACATCATGTTGCCGCATTAATAATATTAGTTTAATTGTGATGATTTGTCAGAAGCTTACAAATTTCTGAAAAAGGAATTGAATTTTTAAATGTAAAAATAATCCAGTTTTAAGTGTAAAAGATTGATCATACGAAAAAATGTTATTATGGTTTTTGTTGTGTTAGATGAGATGTATCCTTCGATAGAGCCCTATAATTAAACTACTACTAATATTAACACTGCAAAATGATTTTACAGTCTAACATTATTATTTTTTTCTGGAAAAGTGGTACCTCCTAGAACAAAGTTGTATCAGCATTTTTGTTCATTTTGATGTCTTTCATGACCACTTAAAATTAACGCATAGTAACCCCTTCCACCCTATATATGAGAGGTGTGTAATTTTGAAATATAAACAAGCAAATAGTGCAGTTCAACTTCGAAATATTACTACTAAGAAGAATGAAAAAATATAATGTTAACATATCAACTTGATGTAGTTACACTGTACCAAATATTTACACGTACAGATTGCCTATTGTTGTCAATCTTCCTTAAGAATATCATAAAGTTTGCAGCAGTATCTAGTGGTGTAGAGTGAAATTTAGATGTGTATATTTGTTGTTCTTGTATGCCGAATAATAATGGAACAATGTGCAGCAATCAAATTCTGCATAAAAACCGATATTAATTAATCAAATGTCAGTATTTCATCAATTATCATCCTTCTCAAAATCAGTGTTACAAAGTGCAGCAATAAGTGCTGTAAATTAGATCTTTCTCAAACTGCAGTAATGCCAATGTTACTAGTGACTACTATTTAATAGTACAAATAAGAGGCATACAAAATTAACCTACGGGCATCTACTTATCTATCGTACATGATAAATTTAAATGGATAAGATCAAAATTTCCTCTGCAATATATTTCATTGTTATCAGGATAAGAATCTTTCACATGTGGATGTTCATCAACTCCTATTTCCTCTTCAACCATTTCTTCAACTAACTTCATATCTAAATTATTCGGGTTTTTAGAATAATTTAATACCAAGTCTTTTCTAGCTAGTGAGTTATGTCCTGAAACATCATTATGTCATTTTCAAATAAATTAATGCTATAATACAATATGCTCAAAAAATAGCTGGATAAGCATAGATGATATATTATAGAAGAGGTTGTTGATATACATATATACCATATACTTACAAGGGAACTTGTGCACCTTCCCTTTGATTGTTTTTGAAGTAGGTAGTCTTTTTTGAGTTTGTTTTGATGCCAAATAAAAATTATAAAAGTCAGACATTAATCTTTTTAATTTTTTCTTATGAATTACAAGGGAGGTAGCCAGAGCAGTGCTTCAGAAATGAAACATTATTAACCAGTATCAAACAACAAATATTTTAAAAATTGTAATATACAGATCCTGAAGTGTTTAGTACGTACATACAGCGAGCGGTTTGTCATCTCGATTGATCACTTCGTTCGCTTTGGCCATAATATGAACGTACTACTGGATTCAAGCATGGTATATTAAATTATTTTATGTATATTGTGTAACATCTTTCAAGATTTTCTTTCCAAAGTTTAATTAAACACTGGTCTAGGAACTCTAGATATACTCAAAATTGAGTAGCCCCTTAGAAGTGTTTATTATTATAAGTTGCATATAAGGTGTTTGTTTTCAAAGTGTCTATTCTTTGTTTTAAACATGTTTTGATTTGTTTTTAACATATTTCAACAGGTTGGTGCAATATTTGGCTTAAGATTTTTATATAAACCTTGGATGATGGTGTAAACAAACAACCAAACAAAAAAATTACAACGATAATATTTATATTCTGACTTTTTTGACTACATTCTTTGCTTTTCCTGTAAAATGTGTTTATATGGAGAATGTAGATTTATTTCTGGGTTAGGTTTGGAAGATTTCCAATATTCTTTATACTACAGTAATGTGACTATTATCCATTCATTATCCATTCAAAAGATGACAGTTTGAATACTTTTTGGTAGATAGGACAGCTTTTTTTTTTTATTCTAAATAAGTATTTTCAGCATGCTCCATTACAGGTAAGTAATACTACATGCACGTTATTTACAATAAATTAACTATGAGCTTATACTTATATAAGTGAAGTTACTTGCAATTATATTTAGCTTACATAATAATGTAATTACTATATAATCAAATAAATCCATATACTTAACTATACTTATATATATGTAAAATTGTAATAATAATGTGTATGTGTATGTCTATAATAAATTGATAATTTGACTAATAATTTTTTTTTTTTAAATAAATAAATTAAGTTTATAATTTATAAATCGAATATCATAAATAAACTCGTTCCTAACAATTATACAGATTTGTCATTTATTTTTATATTACTTCAAAATCTATGGATCGAACAAACTTTAAAAATGCTGGTAAGTATTTATAGGTTAAGTCGTGTTTTTCTACTGGCCAATTACCACCCAAAAGTAAGATAGTGCTTATTAATATTCTTCTTTGGCGTGTAAGGTTATTGCACTGGTATAATACATGATCAACTGTTTGTTCACCGTTTCCACATAAGCAGTCAGGACTTTAAGTTTCCGTGTCCACTCACTATTGTTGTAAACTTCGAGTTCACTGGAATTTTATATTTTAGTCTTCCTTTTATTGTTGGAAAGAACATTTTTGTTATTGCACCCTTATCTGATCTATCCCACTGTTGTTGCCACTCCACTTTACTTTTTAGTTGCACTTCACTTATAACTTTTGATTTTGGCATTCGGTGGTAAATTGCTGTTTCTTCCGGTAAACTGGTGGCCTCCTTAGCTAGTGCATCCGCATGTTCATTTCCTGTAATTCCTATATGTGATTCTATCCACTTAAATGTTATTTGCCAATTCTTGTCTTGCATCTTTCTTAATTTCTTCCTTGTTTCTTCACTTATGTTGGTATGATTTTTTGTATTTCTTATAGCGTCCAATGTTACCCTGCTATCCATGTAAAAAAAATCCGTGTAGATAGGACAGTTGGATGTGGCCAACTGGACGGGGAGACAACTTGGCGTTGACAAGTGTACGCAAATACAACTAGGTCCGGAAACCTAATTAAATAGTTATATAATAGTAAACGTAGAATCAAAATAACAACATTGCAGAAGAATACAAATAGCTTTCAATACATAATAAATTGTCTATTAACATAAAGCCAACTGAAAATGTATTTAGAAAGCGACTGCATTTGAAATTCAGCATGGCATTTATCAATTGAAGCATGCCATACTGATTTACTTCACAACACTCTTAACTCAAAATAGGGAAAATACTAGGTTTTGACTTTGAAACGATATGATATTGTAATGAACGTAATCGACCCTCTAAACACCGCCGTCGAATGTTCGAGTATTGCATGACTCATCAACATCTGCCAGTGTGGTTCGCCGGCACATGCATGTGTGATTCATCAGCGTGAGTCATAGACGGCGCGAAAAATCAATAGACCTTCTAGAAGAATCTAGTGCATTTTCTAGAAGATTATACAGCATATAAACGCCGGCTTACACGGAAGGGAATCAATTTGTTAACCGCGAGCAATTAGACGTGTTAGTAGACGCCAGTGGTAATAAATAAATATCTAAGTTAGAATTTATATGTGTGTGAATAGTGTGAAATAAATATTGTGATTAAATATAAATAGTTTGTTAATAGTTAGTTTATACTTGTGTTTTGTAATTAGTTAAGATTAAATTAGTGTGTGTTAAGTGAATGTTTTCTCTTTATTAATAGATGATTCAACAGCATTTTTGGTTATTATTTTAAAAAGAACGTTTCAATATCATAAATATCTTAATTTAGCTTTACATATAAATTTAGGACGTGCTTCCGCTGTCGAAAGCGGTTCCCATTTACCAGCGTGATGGGTGCTGCTCTCGACAGCACTACAGAATGCTGCTTCGGCAACCATGTTTACAATTCCGCTCTCAGCAACTTCTACCGCTGCCGAAAGTTTAGAACTCTAACATCAATAATTTAAATATATGTATTTCAATAGAACAGCCAATGAAATCAAAGTCAGTAACAAGTTTACCTCTATTGAAGAGTTTCAAGTAGGGACGAAACAAAGGTTTAATAAAATAAACATTTAAACCATCAAAAATTAAACGTTTACACGTTTAAACGCTTCCCCGGAAAGATTTGTGAAACCATTTCTCTATAATCCTATGTTGTTTTGATTTTTAATATATACGCGTCATAAAGCGGACGCCTCACGTTAGTTTGTCTGCGTCTGAAATAAACTGTCGCAAGACGTAAATAAACTTGAAGTTAGCCAACCCTTGAAGCTTCATTTAGGATGATGCGCGTTTGCGTACCGTGTGCGCTTAACTCGCTCTTACGGTTTCAGCGTAATATGGAATGAAAATGATACTGATGAAAATTAAAGACACCACAGTTAAATCAGACTCGTCACTCGCTATTTAAACATAAAAAAAGCCTAGTTTAAAAGAGGTGTTTACCCTAAAAAGGGCAATTACAAAATAAATTTAACAAAATAAATAAACGTTAACGAGAACTGATTGCATATATGTGTTTACGCATGTAGGTCAACTAGCTTAAGCTTTAAAGAGAACACGTGCGCGCCGACCAATAGCATCGCTTATGGTTGTTTACGTTCTTGCGACAGCTTATTTCAGACGCACTTTAGCAAATTCAGAAAAATACAAAAATAAATATAATAAACTGTGTTTTATGTGAAGTATTTTTGCGTACACTAAAGTCGCTACTTTTCATCATCTACGATGATGCGTGTTTTGATTGAATTATTACCTTAATCAAGTACTGTATCGGGTTGAACGTCGAACGGCAAATAGCCGCGAAGAAAGCAAATTGTTGCCTTTTAGCTCTAATGAGATTGTTGTCTGCCGTATAATACTGATGTTCTGTTGAAAATACTTTCGCATACACATACGCGTTTAAACGTGTATTTTTATATTAAACGTTTATTTACTACTAAACGTTTACACGTTTAAACGCTGCATCCCTAGTTCAAGTGAAGTTATAACAGTACAAAAATGAAGTAAATAACGGGTTTCGGGATGTTAAAACTATTGAAATCAACAAGAGGACTTGCCACTCAACAGTGGAATACCGGCATTTATTTTGGCTGCCTCTAGCAGCAGCCTAATCGGTTGCCGTTCGAGGCATCCTAAATATTTTTACATTGATTGATTGCCTTTAACGGTAACCTAATTGGTTGCCGCTTTCGGCAGCAGAGGCACGTCCTATAAATAAATTATGTGAATTAAATATGTGTTATTATACAATTTATTATGTATTTTAAGCGTTCTGTATTCTTCATCTGCAATGTTATTATTTTAATCCTACAAATATAATTACACACCTTTACTTTTTTTGATCAGAAACATTTTAATATAATGTGTACATTTAACAGATTTTTAGTGCCCAGTTGTCTTTTGCATCCACTTGCTTCGTGCCAAGTTGTCCCTGTGCCCACTTGTCTCGCCCCCATTTGGTCGTGCCCAGTTGGTCACGTCCTCTTGTTGGCGTCTAGTTGTCCCATCCTGAGATTTTATTCTATACAGTGTTTGACAAATCACAAGTTGTAAGGTTAGGAATTTTGGTAATCATATGGCAAAACAGTGTTGCCACTTTCTTAAATTTATATGTGCGGCAATAAAAATCCTATAGTCTACCAATTTTGTAATAGATTTTTTTATGGAATAAAGTAGATAGTTATTATTTAAATATAAATAATAAATTTAGAAGCTTTTTAATATTTTACTTTCATAAATAATAATGACCGGACAACATTGTTTTATGTTAGTGTCAAATCAATTAATAAGTTATATTTTATGTCAACCTTAGAATATAAAACTGTAGGAAGGAGCGTAACTACTCGGCGCAATGAGCTTTAAAAGCGACGGATATGGCGTCACACTGTCCGCCATTACTGCCATTAGACACCATCTAAATCTGCTTTTCTCTCAAACTCCGACAGATACGAAGAAGGGAATTACATTTCATAAGTAAGTATTCGTTTGTTTAAAATATAAAATGTATATTCTAAGATTAATTTCAAAATACTGTTTTAAAATTGAGGTTATGTAGTTTATGTGCACATTTCGAGACAGTGGCAACCGCCAATGGAAATATCTCATTACAAAACCGGAAACACCTACTTCGCCATATTGAGATTATGTTCCTGCCTACAGTTTTATATTCTAAGATGTCAACTAATGGGCATTGTCATTAATAGATATTTAAGATATGTGTAAAAAGTCATTCTTTATTGCGCGAACGGTTTAATACACGAGCGAGGTATGAGCGAGTGTCTTAAAGGATGTGAGTGCAATAAAGATAATTTTTACACGTATATCTTAAAACGTTTTATCTACGATCATAACGCTTTACTAAAGTATTCATTGTATTTGATATTTTTTTTAATTTGTGACTTATGTCAGATGTACATATATTAGCGTGCTTAGATTTTTGTGTGCTAAGTTGTTTAGTAACCAGTTTGTAGAAATCATAAATCATTAATTTATCATGCATCTCTTGTTGACACTATCGTGCAATAAAAATTTTATAACACTAGATCAATAAACGTTAACTTTTTATACGAAAATTAGTGTAAAAAGTGATCACTTTTTGTATGATCGTAGATAAAAAATATTTCAATAATATGAAACTTTACAATCAGGCAAATGACGTGATTTGATTTTAATTAGATTGAAATTTGCTAATCTAATCTAATAGTAAAAGAGATGACAACCAAATCTTCTACGATCAAAAATAATCACATCACATTAAGAAATTATGTTAGTTATCAATAATCCAACCTAACAAAAACAAATTATGGCATTGTGAGGATTGCTACCCCTGCACAACCTTAAATTGTCAATATTTTTCAATTAAGTTTGGCATAGCTTTATTGTAAAGACAGCTTTGTCTCTTGAGGCATATGAAGAGTCACCTAGAGTATTTTTTGTTCTGCCGTAATACACATTGTATAATTGGTGTTCGTAATAATATTAGTTCTACAGCTACCGAATATGTATTATATGAATAGTTTACTTTGTTATATATACCTCGACTATTCTTCTTTAACAAACTATCCCTTCTATATCCAGCAGAATCTCTACTAGTTTTTTTACTAACACTAAGAACACTTTCTGAATCCAAACCTTGCAACAATCTGGCTGTCTGCATCTCTAGCTAACATTTAAGATTTCTTGTTAAACATAATAGTATTCTAAAATCACATCATCTTACCATTTGTGCCTTCTTTCTTAGAAAGTTAATTATTCTATGTCTTCGCTCTACAACTTCTTCATGTGTTAAAGGGAATTTTTTTAAAACATTAGTTAATGTAGCACATCCTGTGTCTGTTATCCAGTTATCAGCTAGATTTAACGATATTAATTTACGATTTAATCTTAAGAAATTGGCTATTGAAATCATTCCAGTATCCGAAATAAAATTACTAGATAAATTCAACGAAAGCAAAGTTTGTTCAGAAAAATTACTTAATTGTGATGCAATAAGCTCTACACCTCTATCAGTAATTTGACAAAAACGCATTGATATGTTTGTTAATTTTGTTTCCTTGAATAAAATATAAAAGTTTTGAAATTTATTCGGATTACCATTTATACTTAAATCTTTTACTGATTCATTCTTTTGTAATACTGTTTTTAAAGTTCTTAAGTCTGTGTTTTTCAAACTGCAGAATTCCAACCTAAAATAATTTAATTGTCTTAATAATTGTTAACCTTTTTAGTTTTTTTATTACAAGTTGATTATAATTAACTAAGGAAAAACATGCTTACTTTAAAGTTGATATTGTAGCAAATTTCTGAAAGGATTTCCGTAAAGCAATCAACATGCTTCTGTCTACTAAAAAATTTTTAAGAATGAGACTGATGAGAGTATTCTGTATTTCATAGTTATCAAAAATGGCTAAAACTTTAGGAACATTCATATTTTTAGAATTTCCATGTTCTACATTCTTCAATTTGTCTTGCGAATCAAAAGTTGAAAACTGAAAGTGAAATGTGTATTAAAGGGCTTTGCATAATGCATATTCAAGAAATTAAACTTCTAGAAAAACTCCTGGTAAAGGTTCTTGTGGAATAATTATAACTTCAGGTACAATCCATGTTTTAAATTGTATACAGTATCTTTGAAAGGTCATAGTAAAGTTTTCTTCTATTGTTTGTACTGAAGATTTTCCTTCTCGTCCACGCTCAGTTAAGGAACGTTCCCTTATACTAATTATGCTACCTTTAGGTGTGTGCTTATTTACACTTAAACTACTTTTTCTTGCTTTTGGGGAGGACATTGAAAAATAGGTAATATTTAATTAAGTTGACAAATATTTTATAAATGACAAAATGTTGTTGGGTACTTCAAAACGTAAATTCAAGATGTCAACATTTAATAGGTATAGACACTAAACAACTAGATTGAGCTTCTACTTTAGTGTTGCAATACAAAGATAAGAAACAAAGTTTTAAACTGTTTAGGTTGTGTAAATGGCTTTTATGAAACTTAATAACCAGACTTATCTGGTCATAAGCCACAACTTTTACATTAGACAAATATAGGACTTTAGTAACTCTCATCTAGAGAGGTCATCAAAAGGCTAAAGCCTAAATAGTCGGAGAGCTAGCGAACACAACCGCTTCACAGCTCCGTAATGGATAAAATCCCTTTTATTATCTGTATGCATAGTATATGAGTAGGAAAACCCTTGTCTGGCAGGGCAACCCCTCTGATTTATGGAGGAAGAGATCAAATAGTGTAGTTAAAAAATGTCAGATTTGAAACACATATGTAATGGTTTTATTAATTTTTATATGAATTAAAATACCGAAAAAGAACGATAGCAAACTTGCCAGACAAATATTCCTCTGATTAGTGCCACATCAACACTAATTAATTAATTATTAAAAGATTTTAAGTATAAGTGTAATGTCTGTCTTTTTTACTAATTATAGTTGATCCTTGTATAATGTGATTGCAAAATGACAGATCAAGATTCCACTGATTTCATCACTGAAAAATTAATAAACTTACGCTATTTTATGTATAATTGGTTGCCTATATGTGCACAAAGCTCTTATACTTGAAATCTTTTAATATGTAATTAATTAATTAGTACTTATCTGTCACTAATTAATCAGAGGAATATTTGTCTGGCAAGTTTGCTATCATATTTTTTCAGTATTTTGATTCATATAAAAATTAGAAAAACCATTACATGTGTTTCAAATGCGACATTTTTTAACCACACGATTTGATCTCTTCCTCCATAAATCAGAGGGGTTGCCCTGCCAGACAAGGTTTTCCTACTCATATACTATGAACACAGATAATAAAAGAGATTTTATCCATTACGGAGCTGTGACGCAGTCGTGTTTGCTAGCTCTTAGACTAAAAGACTTCTTAGTCCCAATTAATTATGGATATAAAGGGAATTCCAAAAATATACACTATAAGATTCTTATACCGAGATATTAAATTAAAATGCAATATACTCTATATTCCATTTGAAAACAATCATTTCAAACCATTGCATTTACTGTATGTTTATATGCTGTAAAAAAATGTGAGAAAAAATAGAAAGTAACTTTTGACTAACTTTAAGAGTCAAGAGTGTATTATCCGTCCACTGAAAGATGAGCTCTGCGTCATCTTTGCAAGAAATTATCACAGAAAGTGTTTTGTTGTACTTTACTCTCATTATCTACGAGTATGACGAAGATAGCATTACATTAGCACTTCTCTGAGTCGTAGGAAGTTGATTTGACTAGCTCTGTAGAAAGTAGAATAAGTGGCCAACCTTACAAATAAATTCCTAGATCAAATTAACATATTGCCACAAAACAGTAAAAATAACTACATTTATTGGCAAAATTATCGTGGAAAAATTTAATGTCGTCAATAAAGTTGATGAATTTTAGGGATTCTTTAAGATATTTTAGAGATTTCTGGAAGAAAATGCCAAAAACTAAAGGCAATGCTGTATGCGGTTATGAACATGTGATATTATTGTAAAACATGTCACAGGTATCTCTGATACCTGTAGACTGTAGATTTGATTGGCACAGTTGACATTTGCTGAAGTTATTTCTTATTTACATGTTTTTCGTGAGTGTTATAGTATTGCAATAATAATAAGCAACAGTTCTTCTCAGACCTGGTAGAAAATCACAATTTTACCTAATATAATACCTATTAATATGATGTCAGTATAAGGGAAGAGACTGCGCTCCATTCGTGTGTATGTATACCTATAATACACATTATAGTACATATACATAGGTCATCTCATCAAAGTTGAGACGGCCATATTTGAGCCCAAGTTCGATCTGTCAGTTTCTGACATAAGTGAAACGCCGAGGTCTATTCCCCAAGAAATGACTAGTTGTAGTGCACCAAACTGTTCTAGCAATTCCCGGAATGGTGCACGTTTGTTTCTTTTTCCAAAAGATAGGAAAATAAGACAAATTTGTTATAGATATGCGTAGAAGTCAGAATTGGGAATTACTGAATACTCAAGATTATGTAAAGTAAGCAAGTTTGAGTCTTAATAAAATTACATGTAGAAATAATATACATTATTTAAGCATAGAGAAAGGATAGTCTTTTGATTACACACTCTTTTATTACCGTTTTACATTTCCGTTAGTTCCATTTTGAGGAAACGCAATTTGAAACAAGAACAGATGAATGGTAAATATTGAAATGAAACGCAATTCCTACGTTATTTAAAGTTTCTAATATAGTTACAGTTAATAAGAAACGTAAAAGAATAAATGAAGAGATAAATGTAGTTGAAATTAATAAAAAAAATTAAAACTTTTAAAGGCAATAAAGGAAACAGGCCATCTAATTGCCAAACACAATCATCAAATAATACTGGATATGTTAAAGAAAGGCCTAAAATAATTGAAAAGTGTGGAAGGATTGAAAGAGAGAGCCTTGATATACTTTAAAAGATAATACTACAGCACGTTCTCATGCAGATACTAAAAGAAACAGAGACACTATTCACTTCGGATTTTAAAAATACCGATGTGGTCGCTGGAAACTTTGAAAATGGCAGTACAAATACGATTTGCAGGATAATTTCCAATTACCTACTTAATATATTGTTAATTTTTAGCTGGTTGGAAAGGTTACAAAAGCTTAAAAAGCAGTTGCAGCATCCACTTGCATCATACTCCATTCCGTACAGACATTTACAGAAGTTAGATTTCCGTTCACGGCTTTTATATGGCTTTCTGCCATATTTGGATAACAAAAAAGAGAAACTCAAATACTGTTTGAGGGGGATACCATTAATAAATTAGTTGTATCACAGTTAAAATATTCGCTTTAGTTGTTATTGTTGTTTTGTTCATATAACTAATAAATTATTTTTTAATGTGTTAATGTTTTCGTGGTTTTATTCAGTAGTAGTAGTTAATATTACTCAATAACAGAAGATAATTCGGATGCCTAAAAATTTTATTTGTAAATAAGTTAATACATAGTATTATTGATTTGTTTTAATTAAACTATTCGTAACCTTTTCTGTATGTTATGTAAATATTTGATTTGACAAATTCGTGACAAATTAAAATTGCCGCCGAAAGGCGCCATTTTTGAGCCCATTTCAAAAGCCAATAGTGGAAATGGGTGAGATAACCTTTACTTTGGATATAATTATGCATGCATCAACGGACCTTGGTATTTACAAACAACCAACCAACTTAACCTAATACTTTCACATGGTTATTTTCATATGCAATATACAGGGTGGCCCATCGAACCTGGAAACCTTGAAAACCGGGAATTTGCTAATCGGGATAAAACCGGGAAAGAACCTTGAATTGGTGATCAAAGTCGGGAATTTTTTCAGGGAAAAATTAAAAATAAAAAAATTTTAATAGTATGTACTTTCAAAAATAATTAATATTTTACGTCATATTTTGTTTTTATTTGCGTTTCCAAAAGAGATTTAGTTGAATACTAGAAACAGTAACATTTTATTTTTTAAAGTTAATATCATTGTCGAACAGCTGTTCTAGAAATGTCAAACTAATTTACGCAAATTTAAAACCCAAATGCAGGATTAGAATTTTTCTTAGAATATAAACTTTAGGAAGGATCATAATCCTCTACCATATACGACCGGGATGGGGTCTCAATATGGCGGAGTAGGTGTTTCCGGTTTCGTAATTAAATATTTTTATTGGCGGTTCTCGTTGTCTCGAAATGTGCACATAAACTACATAACCTCAATTTTAAAACATAGTATTTTGAAATTAATCTTGGAATATACATTTTATATTTTAAACAAACGAATACTTACTTATGAAATGTAATTCTCTTTGTATTTGTCGGAGTTTGAGAGAAAAAGCAGATTTAGATGGTGTCTAATAGCAGCCAGTGTGAAGTCATATCCGTCGCTTTTAAAGCTCATTGGCCGGGTAGTTATGCTCCTTCCTACAGTTTTATATTTTAAGGAATTTTCAGTGTTATCAACTATCAAACCTGTTAACAAAGTATCCCTAACAAATTTTGTTTACAACTAAGTAATTTTTTTTAAATGATTACAAATTAACGCTAATAATAGAAAAAATGGCATGAAGTATTCGTTTTTAGGGCACGCGTCCAAGTTTAGAAAATGACCCACATAGGGGAAGTTTTCTAAAGGACAAATAGAAAAGATTATATAAATTATTCGTTTCATAAGACGTTTTAGCATCTCTAATGCTTTTAAACTTGAACACGTTCGCTAAAAACGTGTCATAATATACTATTTTCTATTTGCGTGTCCAAATGCAGTCATTAGTATACGCATTTTGCGTGTCCAAAAGAATTCTGGAAACGATAATATTTTATTTTTTAAAGTTGATAGCAATGTTGAACAGCTGTTCTTAAAATGTCAAACTTATATTGAATTTGACTGTATGCACCGAACATCAGAATCGGTTTAATCAACTCTAGAGCAGTCACGTGACCGCATTACCGACCGCCAATTTTACAACATTGCTTTGAGCGTTATCACGTGAGTGTAACAATAATAACAATCCTAACTTCACTTTTGACAATGAAAATCAATTGTTTTAAATTGAAAAATAAATAATGTACCTAATAATATTCTTTAACAATACCAAAGTAATTGTTTATTTTTTGGTCTTTTTTCGCCTCTTCCTGTTATTAGTACCACTCATCGTTACTACTGCTACTTTCTAGAACATCAAATAAACAAAAATTTATTAAGCATTATTTGCTTTACCATCTATTACGACAGCGTTTTGAGGTTATATATTTTTTAAATATAATAATAAACAAAGCATCCTTTTGACGTTTTTCCTATTGCAACGTCAAAGCTCACGGTGCAAATTAATATAAACTGGAAGCGAGCGCCCTAGCCAGTCAAATTCATTGTTGAAAATGCACCGTTAATAGTAGAACCAAACGAATTTACGAACCTCGTTCGGTGCGCACCAGGACAACCAGTCGAATTCGCTATTATGTACTCTGTAAATTTGAAAAACAAATGCAGAATTAGAATTTTCAGTGCTGCTAACTTTCCAAAAAACTTAACAAAGTTTTCCTAATAAAGCTTATTTAGAACTAACTAAATAAATAATTTATTTATTAAATGATTACAAAATAACCAAATAGAAAATATAGTATAAAGTAAAATGTTTCTTATGAAACTAATGCTTTAATATACTACGAGGTTTGCGTGCCCAAAAAAGATTTATTTGAATACTGGAAACTGTAACATTTTATATTTTAAAGTTGACATCACTATTGAACAGCTGTTCAAATGTCAAACTTATTTACGTGAAATTTGAAAAACAAACGCAGAATTTGAATTTCCCTAGTTTTGCCAACTAACAAGAACTTAACAAGTTTTCCTTAACAAATTTTATTTAAAACAAAATTAAGTAAGTTATTTTTTTAAATAATTAAAGAATAACGCAAATAGACAAAATAGTATAAATAGGCCAGTAACCGGGTAATTTATTTCTGCAATCTTCTACAGAATTGATTTTCTTGTTGGAAAATGTTGGGGGGTGTCCCCTGAATGTAACGTCATGTTGGGACGGGGGGGGGGTTGAGCGTTAGCCGCCATCTTGGAAAACACGTTTTATCAAATATCTCGTGAACCGTGCATCATATGACAAAAATACAACAGTTTTTCTAGAAAATAACATTTTCTACAACTTTTATTCGAAACTTTTTTCTGTATAGTGCATATTTATATTTATATATTATGGGGTTTATATTTATAGCGCACCAAACTTTTTCCAACATGGTTATTGCTAAATATATGGTTAACGGTTGATGATACATTAATATTGGTAATAACCAAATTTGTAAAACACAAAATTTCCAATAAAATTTATTTGAAGCTTTTTTTCTATAAAATTGATACTTTGAGAGCTATAGCTTGGTAAACTATTGCACTGCGTGAATTATCAGTGGAAATGTTGCTCGTAGTACACGGAAAACGTTTCATAACACATAAGACGACCAAAAGTGTTCAGAAAAATGACAATACTGTGTAGTGTCTCTGTCAATACTTATAAATTCACTCTATTAATATTATAAATAGTGTGAAGAAGTACGGCACGTTACCATTCTTTTAGAACCTACCACCAGGTTCAAACTTGGCTTGGATTTTACCATGATCCTGAAGAATGGGGTTGGAAGCGGACTACAAATGGACTTCAACCAATTCGAACTACTATGGCTCCCGCACCATCAAGTTTACTGCAAATAATATCTTGCAAATGCAAATACGATTTACCTTATTTGGAAAAATAAACTGGTAAAACAAACTAAACATAAACATTTAGCTCAATTGGCACAGATACTCTTACCAAAAAAATCTTCAAGTTTGCAAAAAACACTTTCAAGTACTTGATTCATTCTTTGCACAGCAGAGTTGAATGAAAAACATTGCGGGGCTGCCTGTGGATGCCGAAAAACTGGCTTAAAATGTTCCATTATTATTTGTTCGAATTGTAGTGGACACACATGCGACAATGTGCCAGATACATTGGATGCCATCGAAGATGAAATATTTGATTCATCTCCTGCGGATATAGCAGAGGCAGAAGACATGGATGTGGAAGCACTGTATATTAATTCTATGTATGAGAAGCAGTTGGGCTGAAGTCCACTTTTAAAAACTGTACAGGAGCATGATAAAACTGCAAAAGATAGTACTATATTATATTATACAGCAGTGGCGGTGGGTCATACGTCAAACTCGGGGCACACGACAAACTGGTATATCGCTATCATGCTCGTACGCACACATTAAAGCAGTATATCATCATGTGTTGCACTGCGAGTGCCCCGGGTTTGACGTATGCACTCACCGCTACTGTTATACAGTGACTACAAAACTCCTACAAATGTACCAAAGAAATTTGGTACATTTATGTGAAAAAAAAACACGAAAACTCTAAAACGCGTATTAGCAATGAAATACGATTTACCTTATTTGGAAAAATAAACTGGTAAAACAAACTAAACATAAACATTTAGCTCAATTGGCACAGATACTCTTACCAAAAAAATCTTCAAGTTTGCAAAAAACACTTTCAAGTACTTGATTCATTCTTTGCACAGCAGAGTTGAATGATTAGAAAATACGATTTTACTTTGTGTTGAGTATATTACCTTTTTCTATTTTTACACATACAGGTGCTTACACCAAGTTGCACATAACTAAAAGTTTTTATCGTAAATTATTTATGTAAGAGGTATTTTATTATAAAATTATGACTTTTTCTATAAAATCTTTAAATCTCTTGAAGAGTGATTGATACCTTTACCTGCAAGTACTTGTGGTACTTACCTTGTTGTACAGTCTTTAGCAAATGTCTTGTCCCGAGTAAGGGCACTGCTGCTTTAAGAATCGAAATACCCCTATACTGTGTACGAAAGAGACCGAATTAAACAGAGATGAATAACTACCTGGGCAAGATATTTTAAAAATCTTTAAAGTTTGTTTTGAAAATATACCTGTAAAACTATTATTACTCATTCTATGCAAAATTTCTTTGGCACACTTTATAAAATAGTCCTTTTAAATGGAAGCATCTACTAGTTAAACAAAGTTATATATGTTTCATTCTTTACCTTTAATAAAAAAATAACTAAACGAAAATATAATGAAAACAATAATAAAAAAATAGAGGTTTAGTAGTATTTTAGATAATTAAATAATTGCAGAAATTAATGTAAGCGATAAATATAAATAAATAAAAATAAAGTAATAGGCTTTTATTTATGTAAATACGTTAAAATTTTAAAAAGTTATTAAATATTCAGTTGTTTCAATAAAAATACTACAAACTAAGAAAAAAACTAGAAACATAGATATAGTCACTACTAAAAACAAAAGTCACAAAACAAAAATTAAGAAACACCCTTGGCAAAGCATAGAACACTAATATATTGTAACGAATAGTAAACCTACATATGACGTCATCGAACATTCTAGATGTATGAGTCATTAACTGCATGACTCATCAATAACACCTGCATGTATGAATCATCGACGTGACTCATCAACAGCTTCATGTATGATTCATCGGTTATGTTCTAGAACTTACGAAAGATATAGAGTTCGCGGGTAGAAGGAGGGCAGTTAATGTTTGAATGTTTGCGGCATAGTGAAATGTACTCTGAATAATTAGTTAATAGTGAATAAATAAATGTTAATAATTATTGTAATACATAAATAGTCATTATATAAATAGTCATCATATAAATTTGTAAATACCTAGCATTTAAATAGTTTGTTAAATAGTTTAAAGTTATAGTGTTTTTAATTAAGTGTATGTAAATTAATATTTCTCTTATGAATAGACGATTTAAACAGCATTTTGGTTATTATTTTAAAAAAGAACGTTACAATATGCTTACCTGAAATTTTTAGAAAATATTTGTGAAAACAGATTTTTTAAATCCCGCCTCTCTTTAAGTGGATTAGTCAATGGGTATAATTTTTCTCTCTAACACATTATTCTGTCAATTGCATGTGTTACCTGTGTGCAAAAGTTGGACCCTTTCTCATAAACATTCCAGTAACTTTCAAGATATAATCCTGTGAATATACCCAAACTGTGTAATTGCTACCTGTTAATTTATTTGAGCGGTAACTACTGAGAACTTTACCTGAAGGTGAATAAACCGGCCCTTAATGTTTAAATATGCCTCGTTTGTATGCCCAATCTGATTCTACTTTGGAAACTCGGGGAATGATTATTAGTTTTGATTATTTATTATTTTTAGTAATTTTTAACAATAAAAACTTATTACAGTTAGTACTAAAATTTAGTTTGTTTAATGTTTACAAAATAATTAAATTTTGTTAATAAACAAATCTAACTCGTAAATAAATTAATAGAGTTTATAATAAAGTAGAAAAAAAGCATACGATATTTATTTCTTAAAATAGAAGAAACAAAAGTAGAAGTGAAACTGCTGTTTTGTATTCCAGTAAAATAAGAAACTCACTTGAAAATAGCACTTTTTATAACTCTAATGTTGTTATACAAAGCCTCTCTAGGTAGGGTAGCAACCTTTAAAACTGATTATATTTGCTGTGTTGTTTGTAAACAAAAGAAACTATGCTCTGAAACGTACGTCGTTTCATTTACCAGATTTGTTAAATGTGTTGCCTGCTCGGGACAAGACATTTGCTAAATACTGTACTTTTGCACACTCCGCATTAGAATGTTGGCATGCATAACTTCTAAATCATCTTTAGTGATTATTATGTGTTTATTTAGTGATAGTGATAATTAAAAAAAATTTCTTTATTCCTTTTTAATATATTTCAAATATTCTATATATTTCAGGTGTAAACTACTGTTGCAAAAAAATAAAGTTGCATGAATAAGAGAAAATCCAAGATGTGTTATATTATTGTAACTGGAAGAAGTTTGCTGTGGGTGCTGGTAAGTCTTGCAACATTCTTGCTCATGCTGTCTGCTCTGGTCAGTCCAAAATGGTTATTAGCAACACCTACAGACATAACAATTCAAAATGAAACATTTACTTACACTGCCAGTCTAGGAATCTATACTAGATGCAAATTGATGAAGAAAGAATTTTTCTGCAGTACTATAGCAGTTCGTGGATTAGCAACTGACTCTGATGTATTTCCAACTATATGGAAAGCTTCCATGGTTTTTATTCTCCTTGGTAAGGTCATTCTTATTTATTAGCTCCTTTATTTTAATTACTAATTTTAATGCAGTCTATCTGAAAGATTGATCCAATAAGTGTTATTAAACATACAATCTTTTTTCAGGACTAGCCGTGAAGTGCCTTACACTAGTTTCAGGTTTAATCAGTTTTTGCTTCCAAAGTATTTTTAGAAAAAGCATATTTACCATATCTGGAGCTACTCAGGTTTTTGCAGGTAAGATCTATTTATGTAATATAAATATTTCATTTGTTATAATTCAATAACTTAAAACTTGTTACATTTATTTCAGGAATGTTTTATATATTGGGCATAATGTTGTATCCCATGGCTTGGGGTACTACAAGAGTACAGACTTTATGTGGTAGAGATGCATCTGCATTTTATCTAAATAATTGTACAATTGGATGGGGGATATGGTGTGCCATCTTAGCGACCTTGTTAACATTTGTTTCTGCTTGTTTGTCTATCTTGGCAGAGAAATCTACCAGTAGTGATAAAATACAAGACCAAATCTATGAAGGACGCACTTTTATATGTTTACCTTAAAAGATTATTGGTAAGATTTACTAGAGTTAAAGTTTTTGTGTTCACCTTAAAAGATTGCATATTAGAGAAAAAGATGTGTATTGTTTAGGGACCAGTTGTGCAATATTGAGTTAAGCATGAATTTGTAATCTATTAGAAATATAGAGAAATCCTTGGCAAAAGAATTTATCAAACAGCAAATTTTCGTAATTTAATTAATAATGCGATTCGTTGTATATTTGAAGGATAAAGCTTGTTTTTCAAGTTGAAGATTAGCTGTTTTATCAACAATTTCTCCAGGGATTAATAATTTAGAATGTTGTATCTTTTGTGTATCGATACATATTCTACTTTGATTATGATTATATTTTTTAATCTCCTGCTTATGAATTTTGCTTTGCCTCCATTTTGAATTCCTTTTTATAGTTCATTCATAAGGTAATCAAATTTTATGATCCGTCATCTGCTTATAATAGTGAAATTGAAGTATAGGCTCCTTGTTAAACATTCTATAAAATAGTTTTAAGAAAAAGTTATATTTAAATGTTTTCATTTATTTAGTAGAATGTTCTACACGTGTTTGAGTTTGTTAGACCTTTTTTATAACTGCTTGAAGAAGGAGAAGGCCTAACAAACCGAAAGATGTGCTCTTTTAATCATATTTTTCATTACATTTTCGCACACTTCCCGTGTTATTTCAACAATTTCATTTCGAATATTGTCCTTTAGCATCGGAATTGTTGTTGGCTTGTTGGCGTAGACCTTACCTTTTAAGTATCCCTACAGAAAATAATCGGGAGCCATAAAATCAGGGGATCGAGAAAGCCAGTCAATATGACCACATTTTGACGTTATGGGGGCCGGGAAAAGTTATGTAACACTTGAAGGGGAAGGGGAGGGTCTTTGATAGTGTGTTTTTTCTAGATTCTAGTTATTTAAGTTTGAATGAATATTACTTTAACAATTTAAGTATCTTTCTACGTTATATTATTGACGTTATTTCATCTTTTCATAAAACAATATTTGAAATTTAGCGGTATTGGAGATGTTGATATTTGCCGACATCTTAGAATTTCAGAGTTGGGAGGGGGGAGAAAGAGGGCTCAGAGTAGTATTACGATGCATTACAAGAAACAGAGGTGGTACCAAATTTCTTCTAAATATGTGTTACATAATTTAAAGACTACCCCAATACAATAAAAAATAGAACTAAAATGATATTTGAAGGGTCAGCCGTAACAACGTTATATGTAACATTTTACGGAAATCCAGTATTGCCGTAAAAACAACGTTAGTATATCCCTATTAGAAGTTGTTGGTGTCATATATGTATTAGGACACACAGATCTTATAGATCCAAGGCTTTTATTGTTTTTTTCCTCTCAACCCTGTTTCTTGTCATCACTTTCCAATTTGTTACCCCACAGTTTTCTTGAACTTAGATCTTCCCCGTTTTTTCTTCACATTTTCTCCCATTTCTAGTGCTTTTCTTGGTATTCGCTGATTTGGCACTCTGTAAAGATGTCCCAACCATCGTAATCATGCTCTTTTGACACTAGTCACTACACTGTCTTCCTTAAAAAGTTCACTAAGTTTGAGATTAGTCCTTAGTCTCCACACTTCCCCGTCCTTTACACCTCCATACACCTTCCGTAGTATCTTCCTTTCCCATACCCATAATCGCGGTTCTATTCCTTTGTTCATGACCCACGTCTCACTCCCATATAGCATTGTAAGCCATATCAGTTTTGTACACTCTAATTTTAGTCTTTCTAGATACCTGATTAGCATTTAAGAACCTTGACAGCACTCCCACAATTCTACTGCCCTTACTTAATCGTTTCCCTATTTCTTCTGCCTCAGAGCCGCTTTTGGTTATGGTAACTCCTAAATAATCGTAGCTCTCCACCACCTCAAAATTATACTCCTTATTTCCAGCTCCTCTTATTTTTATCTCTTTTTTAACTGTGCTTGTGTCACACACTACTTTCATAACCTTAGTTTTGTTTTCGTTTATGTGTAACCCAAATTCCTCTGCTGCCGTGCCTAACATTTGGAAAGTCTCTGCTAGTTCGTTTTGTGATCTTGACAATATCACCATATCGTCCGCATATGCCACAACTTGATGCCTTTGGTGATATATTATACCGTGTGTTTTAACTGCTGCTTTACGTAAAATCATCTCCAGTACAATGTTAAAAAGTCCTGGGGACAGAGGGTCGCCTTGGCGTAGTCCTCTATTTACTTCAAAGGCCTGGGAAAGGTTCCCCTCTACCATCACTTTGCATTTTGTTTTTTCCAAAGTCATCATAATTAGTTTGATAAGCTTTGTCGGAATCTGTTTATCTCTTCTTATTATATCATAAGCTTGCTTATAGTCTATAAAAAGTATATATAATGGTAGATTCTGGTCATAACTTTTTGATATCACTGTGAAGATCTGATCCACTGCAGACCTACCTTTTCTAAACCCCCCCTGATATTCTCCTAAGTAAGTATCCTCATGTGTTGCTATTCTATTGCATATCAGTATTGCTAGAGTTTTGTACATAACATCCAACAAAGCTATATAGTTGTCACACAACATCTTGTCCCCCTTCTTATGAACTGGATACAGTACAGCCATTCCTCACTGTTCTGGCATTTTCTCAGTATTCCATATTTCGAGTAGCAGTTCATATAGTTTTGGTTGTAATTCTTGTCCACCCATCTTAATAAATTCAGCTGCAATACCATTTTGACCATGGCTTTTATTTTTCTTGAGAGTTCCAATTACATCTTTAACTTCTTCAGGCGTAAGTATGATGACATACGATACCTTTTAGCGGTTGTTTCTGCTGTGTTATACAGGGTGCCCATTATCTATGGAATATATATCTCGGTAAATATCGACTTTATAAAAAAAATTTGTTATATAAAAGTTGTTTAACATTTTATTTTCCATAATAAGATAGCATTCAATTGTTTTTATTTCAGAAAACAAATGAGTAATGAATAACACTTTAATTTTTTTAAATAGCAATGTACCCTTTCATTAGGCTCATTTGATAGATTCTTTTTCTCTTTTCGATGACCTAAAATCTTAGTACCCTTATATCAGAAAATTTTTGAAAAAAATGTAAAAAATGTTTATTAAGTTAATTTCACCAATAACATGAATCTAGATATCCGAGATCGTAAAGTATCTCTAATTATTATCCTAAAAAACATATGCATCTACATAATGTACTAAACAAAATAAATGAACAAAAAACAAAATAAAACAAATGAACAGAAAATTATGTAAGTCTCTTATAAAGCTTGAAGACAAAACGAAATTAGCAATAAAATGGTTTTCATGGCAATGAGTGTTCAAAATGTTCACCAGTAACTGCAAGGCAGTGGCCCAACCTATCACGAAAAGCTTGAAAAGAATTTCTGAGCGATCTGGGAGAAATTGCTGCAGCTTCATTTTGTATTCGTTGCTCTAATTCGGCCAGATTCTGGGGTCGGTTTGTATACACTTTTGATTTTAAATATCCCCAGAAGAAGAAATCGCAAGGTGTAAGATCCGGAGATCGGGGAGGCCACTCCATAGACCCTCTTCTGCCTATCCAACGGGCCGGAAATACCACATTTAAATATCGGCGTACATCTAAATGATAGTATGGTGGTGCTCCTGATCTTGTTGAAACCAAAGATCATCAAGATTTGCTTGGCAAGCTGGAATAATTTGCTGTTGCAATAATTGCAAATAACGGTCACCAGTTAGAGTACCACGAATAAAGAAAGGTCCAATTATGTGATCTGCACAAATTCCCACCATACGTTTAATTTTTGTGGTGTTTGGGTATGATTTTGGGTCATCCAATGGGGATTTTCAGTGGCCCAATATCGACAATTATGCCTATTTACATTTTCATTTAAACAAAACGTAGCCTCGTCAGAAAAAACAATATTATTAAGAAAATTTGGATTGTTGTTGATTCGCTCCATCATAAATTCACAAAATTCAACATGTCGATCGTAGTCATCTTCGGATAATTCTTGCAATAAAGTCGGTTTGTACGGATGTAATTTTTCTGAATGTAATATTTTCTGTATTTAACCTTTACTTACGGCATGGTTTAAACTTAACTGACGAGTTGAAATGTTTGGATTTTCTTCGATTTCTATTAAAACATAGAGCTTTGTATCTTCATTTGTCGCAGACCTCTGCGGACCAGTCTTCACCAGATCTTTAACATTGCCAGTTTCCCTAAACCGTTTCAAGGTTTTGCTAACTACTGACTGCGTGATTGGTTCTCGATGTGGATAACGCTCATTAAAAATTTTAAATACTTCTAATTGTGTTCATTTGCGATCCCCATAACCAACCATAATTAAAATTTCTATACGTTCAGTTTCTGTTAAATGAACCATTTTTATTTTTCCATGTACCAACAACTTAATTAAATAAACAAACCTCTGTCACAATAAAAGCCTACAATCAATTGTTAAGACAAATGAAAGAGATCTCGGATATCTAGATTCATGTTATTGGTGAAATTAACTTAATGAAAATTTTTTACGTTTTTTTCAAAAATTTTCTGATATAAGGGTACTAAGTTTTTAGGTCATCGAAAAGAGAAAAAAAATCTCTTATCAAATGAGCCTAATGAAAGGGTATATTGCTATTTAAAAAAATTAAAGTGTTATTCATTACTCATTTGTTTTCTGAAATAAAAACAATTGAATGCTATCTTATTATGGAAAATAAAATGTTAAACAACTTTTATATAACAAATTTTTTTATAAAGTCGATATTTACCGAGATATATACTATATTCCATACATAATGGGCACCCTGTATTTATTTTCAAACAAAAACACTTTAGTCCGCTTTGGACAAATAAAATGACTTATGTCCTCTTAAGTTTTGGTGTTTTGAGCCAAATTTGAAACTGCTGATTTTTGAGAATATGGCTAATAAATTGCTTATTTTTTTATAAATTTATAATCCTTAAATCTCGGTTCCACTATGTATCATAATTAACTGACAGTTTTCTTGAATAATTAAAAATTGCATAAATTGGACAAAACGTATTTTGAAAATCTGGTTCTCATATATTGATATGGTTCATTATAACCATAAAATTATATACAACGAAAATATACAACTTGTGATAGTCTAAGCGACGACCGCAAGATTTTGACCGTCATCGAACATACGGATAATTTATGGAAAATGTGGAAGTAGACAGTATAGGTAACACAAAACCTCTTATAGGCCTATAAGCAAATCCTGGAACGACTGGAGTTAATGGCCAAATTTAAATTAAGGTTAACTCATCAGTATTTCGCGTCCGTTACATAACATCCAGGTGAAATTTACAGGATTTGTAGAGAAATACCCGTACTTCAAGAATATCTTTGTCAGCCTTACCCCATCCTGGCAGAAGTGCCCAGTTGACCACCCCGAAGAGGTGGTTTAGCAGCATCTCCCTTCCGTGATAGAATATATTGGGGTAAGGCTGACAAAGATATTCTTGAAGTACAGGTGTTTCTCTACAAATCCTGTAAATTTCACCTGGATTTTACGTAACGGACGGGACATACTGATGAGTTAACCTTAATTAGGCCATTAACTCCAGTCGTACCAGGATTTGCTTATAGGCCTATAAGAGGTTTTGTGTTACCTATACTGTCTACTTCCACATTTTCCATAAATTATCCGTATGTTCGATGACAGTCAGAATCTTGCGGTCGCTGCTTGGACTATAACTAAACAAGCTTATTTGGGTGACCCATTTTTTGGCAAAGTCAATATTTTATCAATCTCACCCTATAATACGGTTTAGTTTTTTGAAAAAATGCGATTCCGTAATATAAAAGTTTTTAAACAGGAATAACACGTGCTGGTAAAAGGTTGAATTTTTAAATGTATTTTAAATGGTATTTAAGCATTTTTGGAGAACATGAGGCATATCTTTTTCAATGTTTTGACTTTTCAACCAGAGGCCTTACGTCATTGGTCACGTGACTTACTTTGTAAGCATGTTAAGATGTAATAAATGCCAATAATTTCTGACATTTCATTTTCAAAATTAGGTTAGGTTAGGAGTGTTTGTGAAATGGTGTGTATTTTGGCTATGCAGTTACAACTAAATAAAAATGAGATTGATATCTTGCAAAGAAAATAAAATTCTTAATTGAAATTTGTTTAATTTCTTTCTTACAAACTTTAATATATATCAGCCATAGAAAACCCAATCATTAACTAACAACTAACCTAACTTTATTTATCAAAACAAAATCGTTTTCTTCATTGGTCCACTTTAATACCTTCTAAATTTGTTTGGTCTTTTCTTATATATTTAAACAATGTAAAGCAACATGGTATAATTCCTAAAAGATATTTCGAGGCTTGTAATAATTATTGTAATATTACTGCCTACATATTTCAAAATTGAATCCAAATTAAACGGTATTTGTAGAAGCAAAAATTTTGTAAAGGTCAGTAACATATTGTTACATGTATAGAATTAATGAAGGATACTGACTCTTTTCAAACATGTCATATAGTGCATCTCGTAATGCGAATCTTTGGTTGTTGTCTAAGTTAGTAATTCTCCTTTTTCTATTTCTAGCAGGATCTTCGGATCACTAACAGTTTACCGCTTTTAATAGTTGCAGATACCTTGCAAAGGGCACTTTTACCAATACCCAAAGCCTAGCTACCCTTTACAAATATTACTTTTTTAGAAACAGATCATAAAACGAATTGTATATTTAAAAATATTCTATTTTAAGACTCACGTCTTGCACTGAAGTTAAACATAATAAAGTTGCAGAATTATCATGCTTTTTCTGAAAATAATTAATTAGAAAGGCTATCAAGTTTCTCAACTGCAAATTAAATGGTCTTGGCATGGTAAAAGAACAAAGTAAAAAATATTATATTGTATATAAATAAAATATAGCTGTCTAATAAGCTCTATGATCTTATTTATTGTTTCCAGCCTTATTTTGTGGAACTCCATAATCATGAAATAAATAAAGATTATTAAAAGTTTCACAGTTTTATTAAAATATACCTGACAATATTGTTTCGACAGCTATGCTGTCATTATCAAAGGTAATATAATTATAAACAAACACGTCGCTAAGGTAGATACAAAATAGGTAACTAGATAAAATAATAATAATAAAAATTAATAATAAAAATCATAATTAAACATCTAATACTTCCAGTAACGGAGAATTACTGAGCTCAAGTTGTTCATTCATTAAAGGTACCCTGAGTTTGTGTTTGTATATCTCAAAGGCTTCTAAAATGTCTAATTTGCGTTTGTTATTACAAAAATGTAGGAATTTAATATTATTTTGAGGAGTCATTGTGTGATTTTGTTCTAAAAGGTGTTTGGCGTAATTCGATTTTTCAGGATGTTTATTTTTGTAATGACGTACGTGTTCTTTATATCTTATGTCAAAATTTCGAAGTGTTTGTCCAATATACACCGAACTACAAAAAGAACAATTTAAACGGTAAATGCCCGATTTCATGATATCATGTGTTCTGTCTTTAGCATTAAATAAAAATGAAAAAGTGTTAGTGTTGGTTTTAAATGTTATTTTATAATTGTTGGTTTTTCTTAGTATATGTACAATTTTTTCTGATATTTTGCCAAAATATGGTATAGATATGTAATTTGTGTCTTCTGTTTGATTGTCAATGGGATATATTCTTTTGATAGCTAACCTATAATCTTTTTGTTTAATTAAAGTGTCAATCATGTTCGGATTATAATGATTTGCATGTGCTAGTTGTTTAATGGTTGATATCTCTTTGCTAAAATCTGATTTTGTTAGTGGAATAGTTAAAGCTCTGTGTACTAATGATCTGTATGCTGCTATTTTATGTGTATTGTGGTGACAACATTCATTTGGTATTGTTATGTCTGTTTGTGTTGGTTTTCTGTATATGGAAAATTCAAAAAGATTGTCTGCGTTAATCTTGATATTTAAGTCTAGAAAGTTTATAGCCCTGTTTTGTTCTGTTTCTAGTGTAAATTTTATATTAGGATGGATATTGTTTATAAGAATTAAAAATTCATTGATAACCTCAAAAGAACTGTCAAAACAAGCTAAAATGTCATCAACATAACGAAACCAGAAGATAATGTGTTTAGAGAGGTTTAATTCAAATATTCGATCTTCAAACTTGTCCATAAATATGTTAGCCAATAGAGGACTTAGAGAATTACCCATAGGTAAACCATCCTTTTGTAAATAAATTATGTTATTAAAAGTGAAATAATTTTGACTTATACAAAGGTCAAATAATTGAATTAACTCTAACCTTTTAACTAATTCTATATTACTATTGATCAAGAAACTATCTAATAAAGGAATACATTCTTGTGGTGGTATTCTGGAGAACATGTTGCAAATATCAAAACTAACAAGTTTTGAATGTGGTGGAAGATGTATGTTTTGCAGCTTATCTACTAATTCTAATGAATTTCTAACAGAGTATTTCGATTTGTAACCTATCGTGTTAATAATCTGGTTCAGTTTTTTGGATAAAATGTGATTAGGTGCATTGATGTATGATACAACTGGTCTTATTGGCATATTCTGTTTGTGGGTCTTCACTAATCCATACAGTTTAGGTATTTGTGGGTTTTTATTAATGATTTGTTGCTTTTCTAATTCTGAAAAGCAGATATTGCAGTTTTCTAAACCTTGTTTTATTTCTTTTTGGAATTTTGTGGTTGGGTTTTTGTTTAACGTTTCAAAATTTTCTTTATTAATAAATTCATTAACTTTTTGTATGTAAATATCTTTTGAAAGAATTACCAAAGTGCTACCCTTATCTGCTTTAACAGAAATTAGATTGTTCTCTGTGATTTTCTGTTTTATAGATTGAAGAAGTGATATGTTAGATGTGTTGTACATTTTGTCCTGTTTCAAAGACATCTCTTTTAACAAATTCGAAATTTGGAATTTTGCATAGTTATTATGATCTTTCTTAAGTATAGTTTCGCATTCAACGGCCAAAGTGTTTGTTTATAATTATATTACCTTTGATAATGACAGCATAGCTGTCGAAACAATATTGTCAGGTATATTTTAATAAAACTGTGAAACTTTTAATAATCTTTATTTATTTCAAGCTCTATGATGTTTCGACTTACCAAGATGTCAAAATATTTGCATTGATACAACAATGGACAATTGTTTTCGTTTGGAAGATGCAAATAAACGTAGTAATCGTAATACCAATAAAAAAATACATTTCTTATTAGGCGTGAAAGTATTGGAAGAGTTGCGAATTTACGTTGGTAACAGATTATGACGCAAGACCTCTGCTTTACTGAATGATCTATACATAATGGTTTTTGGAGTCACTGAGCACGAACTCGGTGTCAAAAATTACTTTTGACAAATGACAGTTGTCACTAGAGCTGTCAAGTTCATTAAAAAACCGTTACTTAGAGGCAATTTTCATTTGTTGAAACTCGTTTTTGACACCGAATTCGTGTTCAGCGATCCCAAAAACAATAATAAGATGCAAGTTTTCAAGTCAAAACATTGAAAATTTAAAGAGTTATGTGAGATGTTCTTTAAAAGTGCTAAAATCCCATTTAAAATATATTGAAAAATTCAACCTTCTAGCAGCACTGGTTCTGGGTTATTCTTATTTAAAAACTTATCTTTTGTGGAATCTCATTTTTTTCAACAAACTAAACCATATTTTAGGGCGAGATTGGAAAAATCTTACCTTTGCCAAAATATGGGCCACCCTAAAGTTTATACAGGGTGGAAGAAGATACAACGCGTTAATTTTTAAGGGGTGATAGAAGACATCAAAAGGAACAAAAAAGTCTTAATAAATGTTAATTAGCTTTCAAGTAATTTAGAAAAAACCATTGCCATATCTGGCAACCTTGCTTAAGTATAATCGCATTCTACAGCTGGGTCTTGACATTGGTTCTTCAGTAAACAAAATCGTATATGCTTAATAAACACGCTGATTCATAACAAACCAACTGTAAAAATAAGAAAATAATTGACCTACATTTGCATTGGAGACGGTGGTGCATATTCTTTAGAGAAATTAAAGATTTTATTAATGTAGCCAAAACAAGGCATCATCAAAATCCCTTTTAACCTAATTACATTTATTAGATAAATGTTCTCTTTAAAAAAACTTCTCTTATAAAATCATTAAAAACTGTTATTAGATAAACAAACTCATGCTTTATTGACAAATTATTTCAAGTTTAACAAACTTAGCATTATTTCACTCTAAAACTGTTTATTTGCACAGCCGTGATCAGGCATTGACCCAAATATTCTTCATTAAATTGTTGTAAACAAAACATGCTTTATTCCAAGTTCAACAAACTGCAACCTACATCAGCATTTTTGTCGGGCAGATTTTATTACAAACTTTACACGGTTGTCAAGTTTCTTAATTGAGTAAAATGAATTCAATTTTATGCGGAAACGACTGTACCCCTAACACCCCTGACACCCTAATATACACCTATAATTATTGACGTAATTTAATAGCTGGCTGATCTTGATAACTGTAAGAAAAAGAGTACTATTTAAATAATTACATAACAGGAAACTTTCAAACTATTTCAAATGGTTGATTCCTATACGATATACATTGACTTTAAATTTAAATGTTTGTTATATTTTTTTGTTAGAAGATCCCTCAAACCTAATCTAATTGAATTGCAAACATTGCCCTTTCTACTGATTTCACCGCCTTAAAAAATTCTAAAGTAGCTGTAGTAATAATTGTTCTTAACGTTGAGATGATCCACACCAGGTTATAGACTACAGAAACCACATTTGGAGAAAAACATTATTTTATTTAAAATAATACTTTATACTTATAAGAATATCAAGAAATTAATTACAAAAATCTCAGAAAAGACAGTTAAACAGAATAGTGTATCGATGGCTTAAGTGCAAAACGTTGTATCCCTAAGTACATTAATTTTACAGGAGAAACAAAGAATTATTGAAATTTAAATCAGTCACTTATAAAAAGGTTTTGAAATAGCTTTAAGAACTATATTTATGGTATGTTGTGTGTTTTGATATAATACTGCTATGTCTAATATTAACTGTATTCCAATCCCATAATTAACTTAAATTTCAGAATTTTTAGGGTTAGAACATTTTGCAGTTAAGGCATCAGTTTTAAATACTATAAGGTAATAAAGTAATGAAAAAATGACATGAATTACATGTAACAAGACCAGATCTGGACTAATTCGATTTTTACCTAACACTAATAGTTCGTCAGGCAAGACAGGCATAAACAATAGGATATCACAACTTTAATCTCTCTATTCACAACTGATCCAAATAGATTTAAGAGTATTATGATTCTCCATACATTTAACAATATATTATGATATAGAGTATTACATTTTATATAGTAACAACTGTGACAATCAAGAATAAGGGAGACAGTAAAGAAATGGGCAAACATTTCTTAGTTTTTACTTATACCAACATTTTGCCACACTAAACATTTATTATTAGCTGGTAAATCATGTATTTGAAGAAGTTTAATTCGATTTTCTTCAGCCAACTCTTCTAAAACTTTAATATCTCGCAAACCCCAATCTTTATCTTGCTTGCGTAAATTTCGATCAAAATCTATATTTGATTTTGGCGTAATTTTTCCATTATGAGCATAAGGACCATAAGTTATTAAAAGACCATTATTAACTAATAGTCGTGGTGCATTAATAAATAATCCCTTTGTGCAATCAAAATGAGTTATATGTATCATATTTATATTAATTAGGTAGTCATATTTTGTTTGTTCCAAATCCCATGTTTCGCATGGTTGTCGCACATCTATTTCAACAGGTTCTTTTATATTTTTTGTAGGTGTTTCATCAGTGTATGCTTTGATGCTGTTAAACAAAGACTTTTCATATTCTGAAGGCTGAAATATTAACTTAGGGAAGTGTTTGGCAAAATAAGAAACATGTTGACCAGTTCCAGAAGAAACTTCCAGTACATTTCCTGGTTTGTCAGAATTGAAGTATTGCTGAAGTACTTCGAGAATGAAAGTCTTATTTCTCTCTGATGCTGGATAATGTATCTTTTGGCTGAAATAAATAAAGACTTATGAATCATCCTTCTTATTGGATAAGACAATGGATCTCATAATTTTATAATTTTTCTTAATAACCTCAGTTATTGTTATATTAATTTATATTAAAAGTCATTGTATAACTGCTTTATAAGGCATAGTGAAATTTGCAGGTATATTATACCAAAATTAAGACTAAAAAAATGCAAATTTTTATACAGGTGCTTTTTAAATAATAATCGTACTAGAATATTTTATGCTTTAAAATGTATGTATGTATAAATAATAATATTTACCTCATATTTTTTGTTAATTGTTTAGAGAACGCATGAATTACTTGGATCTGAAATAAAAAAAATAGTTATAGCTTATATAGTCACATTAAAAAATAGTTATAAGATAACTAAAAAAAAATGTTAAAAATAATATTAAAGGTGTTCACTAAACTTTATGTTAAATGCTTAAATGTTTGTGTAACATTGTTAGTGACTTAATATTTTTTATAAATGTGATTATTATTTCTAATATAGGAGCTATACCAAATATTTTTACATTTTACACTATTGTATGTGTTTTGTACTTTTATAAATAAATAAATGTATTTAGAAATACGAATTATTCTTTCATTATGATGTTTAGAGATATTTAGTTTTTGAAGTAATAACAGATATTTATCCCAATTTAAATAAACATCATCGCATAACATCATTGTATCCACATACCATGTTTCCTGCTTTTATTAATACGAAATAACACATAGGAAGTAACAGAAAGAAATAGACTGTGTTATGTGTCTTTTTATAAATATGAAAATGTAGCAGAAACAAAAGATGTTTATTAGAAAAAAAACTAGGTCAGTGATAGATAAATAATTGTAGAATGTGTAAAAGACTTTAAGGAGGTTACAGCGGATTTTTGCGGGGTGAAGGGCAAGGGGATATCTCCTATGCTTTTACATAGGCTCTAATAAGACATATCAATCGATGAAAAAATAAATTAACATTCTTAAAAGTGAACAAATTAATTTTATTATGAATGTCTATAATGCATTTATTAATTATTTGTATGTATTAAAATACATTAAGTCGATTGGAGTGCATTTGCTTAACTGTTTAAAGTGTAAATATAAATGCATATAGGTTAAGAATCGTGGCAACACCGCAAAGAAATCAGTTGATTTTGTTGGTAGCAACGCTGGTTTCAGCTTTCGATTGAGTTGACATCCTAACCTCCAAATGTCAATCCCAAAATATAAGTGGAAACATTTTGAATGTTTTGTAATTTTGTATGCAATTACAGATGGGAATATTCTATTTTTAAACTTTTGTATAGTCTAAAGATTACAATCTGCTAAGCATACGAAGTTTAATACATATATTTTTAAAATTAGTATGTTTGTATTACTGATTTCGAGAAGATTTTGATTGTGATGATAAATTGTATTTATCACAATGTAAAATTAATGCTTAAAGCAGAAAACTGAATTGTTTGATATAATTTTATTAATAAAATGATGATTATTAGTTAATACAATAAAATATAGATTATTATAATAGTCATTATATGTCATCATTTTGTTCTGTTATTGGAATTCGCGTGCTATGAGGTGTTGCCACATCTCAACTGTCTTTCCACATATGTCGTGAAAAATTCTTGTTTTGTTTACTTCAAATTATTACTGTGAATTAACTAGACACAAGATTTCAAAAATATTGGGCAGCATTGTTGTTCGAATATGAAAGTATGTCTTTATAGTTTTTTTATTAGATTCTCTACATTTCTTCATCAGAATCTTTAGTGAAAACTACTAAAGGTTAGATGGTCTCCATAAGAGCCCATGTTAAATTCTGGATTTTATTTTCCATTTTTCTCGGTAATGGTACACAACAATAGTATATTAAAGTATTAGGTTCATAAGACACGTTTTTAGCGCACGCGTCCGAGTTTCTAAAAAGGACAAGTATGCTAAAACGTCTTATGAAACGAATACTTTATACTATTTCTTGTTCGACCATGCTATTTCGGATTGTTTACCATACTTGCTTTTAGAACAGTAGGTTATTTACTGGTTACTAAGCAAAAACGCGTTGGAAAGTAATTACTTATTTGTGTTTATTACTGTTTTTGACAGAACTGAACGGTAAGTATATTATATGTTATTTATAAAATAAATACATTTAGATATTTAGATGTCTCTTTCGTGAAAAATCATTATTTTCTAAGTAATAATTTGACTATTTAAATAAATTTATGTTTTTTTATTTAAATTTGCTGTGAAAAATACCCAATAAATAATAGTAATTACAAACGTATCCATGGTAACGACGAAAATATCATGACATTCAAAAATAAAATAACAAACTAATAAAAAAACTAACAAGTATTTAATTGGCTGACAGTACCCAAAAATATTAATAAATAAAATAACAAACGTATCCATGGTAACGACAAAACCTACTTATTGTTTGGTGGATATACAGGGCTAAACTAAATTATCTTAAATCTATTTTTTACCATCTTCGGAATATTTCCTTAGTTAATACCTTTGTATTCATAATGGTCTTACAAAAAATAGTATAAGTATCTCAAACAGTAAGAAGTTTACAAATTTTGCTCAGTCGCCAAACATTGTCGTCGATCGGTAAACTGTGCTTACTGTTCTTGATACTTAATATACTATTTTCTATTTGCGTTATTTCATTATTAAATAATTAAAAAACTTAGTTTTAAATAAAATTTGTTAGGGATATTTTGATAAGTAGCATGACAGTTGGCAACACTAGAAATTATGCAATTGTTTTTTACATAACTTCGTTAACTTTAGGTAATCCACGCGACGTAGAAATTCCTTCTTGTGTGATACACACAAAGCCCGCTGCTAACAGCAGGACCTCGTTCAAATTTGCCACATGTATTATATGTATTGTTGAAAATTATTATAAATTCAAAGTAGAATGTATGCCAATATATTTGTGACATAAATAATTGCTACTTAATGAATTAAAAAATTGGATGAAATAAGAATAATTATATTTCATTTCATAGAATAAATACCTTGTTTGTTAAAGAAATTAATGAGGTATAAATGCAATAGTATTTTCAGCAAAGAATGATTTTTGTTAACAAAAATAATTATTCATTGGATCTTTTCGATATTATAAGGTAAAGATATATAATTTTATGAAACTGAATTTTATTACGTTAAGTTTATCGTTAGCATATTGCATATACATCACACAATGCATCCCATATAGTGACAGTATCAAAATTTACAATTTCGTTAATAATAAAAAGTAAAAACTGTTATTCATGCCCGTAACAGGGCTACGGTCGACGGTGCGCTGCATCTTGCAATGGTACATAGTTTAGCGAGCGTTGCATTCGAGTTACAAAAGTTCACTGCGAAAATAAGATACGTTAGACATTCTAAGAACAGCTGTCTAACAGTGATGTCAACTTTAAAAAATAAAATGTTACTGTTTCCAGTATTCTAAAAAATTTCACTAGGACACGCAAATATAAAAAAAAGCCACCGAATGGAATAAGTGACACAGAACTCGAGCTTTAAATTTCACGTCATTCTCTACATTTTTACATTTCATTGTATCCTCCTTAAATTGAACAAATCTGTAACATTTTCGTAAAAAATTGATATTAAGAATGAAACCCACTTTGTTAAATCAATAAAAAGTTTAATTTCTAAGCAAGCTATATTTACATAGGTACCATAAAAATTACAAATAAAATATCAGATTTATTTAAAGATACTTTTTCTTCTATTTGCAATTTTTTAGTGTTGCACGTTTTATATGGTCAATAGCTGAGTTCGGCAATTACATCTAACTAATCTGATTGCTCGAGTAACTATAGCAACCGTTATTAAGACAATCGTCTACCTAGTTACTTGAGCAATCAGATTAATCTGATGCGATTGCCGAACTCAGCTAATGTTTCAATAAACAAACTCAATAATTAAAACTAATAAATATTGATAATTAACATGTAAGTTATTTAAGCAAAACTTTGCAGGAGACACATTAATATTTTTATAGGTTAATGCACGAACAAAAAATTAGACGTGATTAAAAATAATGGATTGGATTTGTTTTCGGTTTAAGAACTCGTAACTAAAAGTAGCTTCATAATGTCATGAAAGGACAACATAATGAAAAACAGCGTAATATATTCATATATTTATATCCATTATGTGTTATCAAAATATCCCATGATACAACAATTGGAATGTGACTATAGTAACTATTTCCGAATCTGAAATCCACTTTGTGTAAAACATCAGGTTTTTGCTATCAATTTTCTTATATATGGAGTGTGTTGCTTATATTGGGAAGGTTCCGAAAAGGGAGTATAGATAAGCAGGGGTAACTAAATATGACATATGTTATATAATAAAAAAAAGCAACAAAATTCTTCTTTGTTTTAGTTGAAGATTTACATTCGTGTATTCCTGATTCCGGCATTCTATCCACAGAGTATAAAACTAGGCTAGAGAAAAAGTTGTTTTTTTAGGAGTTTTAAGGTATAAGGAATTCATTTAAAATGCTAGATCAAATACAGGCCAGATAAATTGAAACTTCTGGCCAGATCCACTTATTCAACCAGAATTTTCAAAAAAAAAATTTGGAAAGTTTTGAAAAACAAAAAATATTTACTTTCTTCATATTATATGTTAAGTTAAATATTTTAATGAAATAATTTTAATTTATGTTTTTATAGATTTTATTTAACAAAAAAAAATAACTTCTTGCAATATTATTAAACAAAGATTTTAAATTATAAAACATTTATATACTTTTTGTGTGCCCATCTTTTTTCCTAAACTTATTGCGCAGTAAGTTACATTATTTGTTGGTTGAATATCTAATACACGGAGTGTAATGATTTGATAAGTAAAACACTCAAAACGCTATTTTACGATGAAAACTGACTTGAGTTAAAAACTCATAACATTTTTGCGATGGCTAACACTATATCATTTTAGAGTTTTCAGACTTAGTACTAGATATTTGGATTGAATTTATTGAACCATCTGTATACCTTTTCAGCAGTCTCTGAAGTGTTAACTGCTTTAAATTACAAGAATTCTATGAGCAAGAATACCAGTGATCATACTTTTTAGAAATATAACAATGTAATAGGAGTATGCAGTGTGAATTCTATTAAAAACCTGATACCTCAGTCACAGAATTTTTTGTTTCATGGATAATTGGTTTCACTGTATATACTACGTCTACTTTGTATATACTATGTGATCAAGAATATCTGTAATTTTTCCATTAAGTTCGTAAATAAAAATTAGGAAAGTCTGTCAGTCTTCGGACATCTTCAAACCCATGTTAGATCCCATTTAAAACTTTAACCTCTCGGTGGCACAGGTTAATATTGACCAAATCAACTGAAATTTTGCACAGAACTTTTTTTTGACATTTAATGGGATCTAGGTGGGGGGATCTAAAAATTTTTAACTTTTGCAAAATAACGGCCACCCTATTGTAAACTTGAAGTTGGAAACACATATTTTAGTTCATCAGGGTACATTTCCTTTAGTCTCACTATAAGTGTGGTCACCTTTTCAGTCAATTATTCTTATTCCAAATATCAATATACATTAGGGTGGTCGTTATTTTGCAAAAGTTAAAAATTTTTAGATCCCCCCACCTAGATCCCTTTAAAATGTCAAAAAAACGTTCTGTGCAAAATTTCAGTCGATTTGGTCAATATTAACCTGTGCCACCGAGAAGTTCAAGTTTTAAATGGGATTTAACATGGGTTTGGTGCACTGTTAGAAACTTTGTGACATAACTTTTTTATCTTTCTATGTGTAGCGTGAAATACTGTATACTTATGTTGTTGAAGCTGCTTTCATTTACAAATGTGGGCGTGATCAATTGATCATCTCCCCTTAATGAACAAACAGATTGAGCTATTTAATTTATTTTTATCTAGTTATTTATGTATTACCTAGGGACGTGTTTGTTTATAGTATTATATTACCTTTGATAATGACAGCTTAGCTGTCGAAACAGTTGTCAGGTAGTTAAAATAAATTTGGGAAACTTTTTATTAATCTGATTTATTTATTTCATGATTATGCAGATTCACCAAATAAGGCTTGAAACAATACACATAGTGCCATTGTAATGCCATTTATCAAAAAAATTTCTAATCATTCCATTTGACCATTACATTTTGATCCGATGTAGAGAGTGCAACGAGCTTAACACTTCCATTACTTGCAATGGCCAATTCATCATACTGTAACAAATTTGTTAAAAAAACTATCACTACATACACTGTTAAATGAAGGATGAAATTTGTATGGTCTTCAATGAGGTAAAAACCTTAATGCTGTTGACTCCAGCAAGGAATTACTATATGTGTTTGTGTAGTGTGTTTAAAAAAGGTAAGCAAACATTACAATTGCATAGTCATATAATGTTTTGTACATACTTTTCCCATATTGATACCATAGTTGCTAGTAGATGACACTGTTCTAGGAAATAAAAAGTTTCTTTTCTATTGATTGCTCTTTATCAATGCTTGAATCTGAAAATCAAATTATTATCAGAAGACTTCAATTTAAATTTTGAATAACAATTCTATTCAAGATAAACATTTATAAAAAAATAAAAATCATAAACTCATGGTCTTAGACCATGATTATCAATTAATAGTAGGATTATTATTTCGTTTGTTTTATGATATCTGCTCCGATTCAACTTCTGTGCACAGCTAATTTTTAATAAAATAAAGACTACCCATATTGTCATACATTTTATTATACAGTATAGGATTAAAGTATAGAATATTAAGAAAAAAAGCGAACTCAACCGGTTTTTTTAAAAACGCTGAAACGCGTCGATTTTATTTTTTAAAAATACACATATGTGCGATTCCACCTTCCGACTTTTATTTGTTTGTTAGTTATGACATCACAAAAAATTTAAATGACTATAGATTTTTAGTAGTGGAATCCGATAGTGATTTTTCTTTCCTTTATGATCATGCAAATAAATCATAAGGTTGCATAACAAAAATTCTGAGAAAAATTGAGCTAAACATTTAATGTTCATATTATGGTATCGTAATTATTGATTATTAGAAATAAATAATTAGCAGTGAAGCAGATAGATAGATACTTTATTCATAGCCAGTGGCGTAGAATTATAATACAAAAACAATAATTTAATAACAATCATGTAAATAATAAAATATATATCGTTATTAAATTATTGTTTTTGTATTATAATTCTACGCCACTGGCTATGAATAAAGTATCTATCTATTTGCTGCACTGCTAATTATTTATTTCTAATAATTAATAATTACACTAGAGTTCCTTTAGCTACTTTATGAGAAGCGCATGGTCAATACGAAGTGTTTCCACTTAGTAAGCTTAAGTCCACTTCATTTCAAGTTTTTGCTGCAATTTACAAGTTTTTAATCATAAGATCTCCTCCAAGCACTTTCCAGATGTCTACTCCTTCTTATTCCAGTAGTTGCCTTTTTGTAAGGTACTTCCGATATTTAATTTCTTCATTAATTTAACAATTCCTTATTGTTAACAGTTCCGGAACCAAGATTCTGAACTTGTATTAGCTTATGTCTTTAAAGTTATGTGACATAATGTGTTGTTTTGAGATTCTATTCACTTGCGTAAGTATTGTGTAATTAAAATATCTTCATATTCAACGCCATTTACAAGATCCTTTTTCTGGCCATTTCTTATGGGAAATGCGATCTATATTTCTAATGCTATCTCCCGAACCTTAAGTGGTAGTTAAATAAAGTGAAGCCAGATTATCTGGATTTTACAAGCCTTGGTAGTGTAATGTCTGGCGTGCCGGACTTTCACCCAAGCGGCCCGCGATCGACTCCCGGTGCCGGCAGATCTGGTTAAGGTTTTCTGCAGTTTTCCTTAGCTGTGACACAAATGTGGGATTTGCGCTGTTCCATCTGTAAGTCCGCTGCAGCCGCACATTGGGCCTACATAATAATAATAATCGACCCCTCCCTCCCGCACAAGCTTATAGCTTCTGGGGCCTTGGTTTAGGCTATGGGTTGTAGTAGTTATTATTATTATATTATAATAAAAAAACGAATACATTTTACATAGAACCTGCAGAAATCAACTTATTTAAGCCGCCTATATTAGCTAAGATGGTGGCTCGAGCACACCTTCCTAAACTCGGGACTCATTGAGTTCTTAAACAGTATCTATTCGCGAACATCTATGCCAATTTTCAGTTTCCTAATATTTTTTCCCATTATTCGCTTTATTTTGATCTAATTTTACTGTGTAATTCTAATGAGCTAGATCTTGAATAAATTATGTTTTATGTAAAATAAAGATGTGTTAGATAAAGCGTTGTATGGTACAGTTGTGGCCGAAATATTTTCAACGGTCTATTGCGCTGCGTAATTTCGACTTTTAAATTCTCATAAGAGACGTCACTTTTATTCATTTGATATGTCATAAATAACATACAAGCCAACTTCATACAATGTGAATTTCAGAAAAATCTACTAACTTGATAAATTACCGTTGAAAATTTTTCGGTCGCAACTGCACATGTGGGGTAAGGATATTATACACCTAGAAAAATTAACCCACTCGTGCCTAATGACCCTCGTGGATCAGTTTTTCATAACAACTATTTACATTACTGAGCTTAAAATTGCAATTTGATTAATTTCACTATATTCTCCAACTATTCATAAGTATGTGGCATGTTTTCCTGTAAGGATTGCTATTCAATATTTGCATATCTGTGTCTTTTAGAATTCATAATTGTTCTATTGATTTTACCGCTTTTAAATATTAAATTATTTATTTTTTTCAAATACGATATAGGTATTTCCATAAACAAGGTGAATTCTAATTTGAGGGTTGAACTGGAGTAAATGTAGGTGCTGAGTTGACATCAAGATAGCGCCCCTATTTAAAATATATAATTTCTGGTTCTAATATTGCAGCTCAAAATTTTTACTTTTGGTTCAAAATTAGGTCATAATTATCATGCTGTTAAATTTGAATTTCGATTGAAATTGGTATGGTGGGGGCGCTGAGTTGACGTCAAGATAGCACCCCCCCCCTTAAAATATATACAGTAGAAACTCCATAATCCGAACACACTGTATTCCGAACATTGTTTATGTAATGACATCATCTACCTTCAAACCTTTTTCTTTAAATTTTGCAATTATCTTTATTTTTTTTTTGAAGCGTTCATACCTCATTTAAAAAATGTCAAAACTTAAACGCCCATTATTAAAACTATCAGTGAAAGTGGAAATTATTCAATAATTAAATGATGCTTTAAAACATGGTGTTGGTAAATCGACCATCACCGATATAAAGAAAAACTAAAATCCTAGAATGTCTGGTCTGCTGACAAAGGTACAGGAAATAGAAACACTGAAATTCAGATCAAGAAATGCAAACATATGATATAAAGGAGAAAGAAAGCTTAAAGTAAAAGAATTACTTGATTTTTTAATTAGAAAAAAACTTTGTAATAAATTAGTAAATTACATAAGTTAAATTCTTTATAATAAAGTACCATGGCATAAAGCAATGTTTTTATTCGAACATCCAATAATCCGCATTCCTCGTTAATACGAATTTGCCTGGCATTTATAGGTTCGGATTAAAGATTTCTACTGTAATTTACGGCTATAATATTGGAGCTCAAAATTTTTACTTTTAGCTCTAAATTAGCTCATAATCTACAGCTAAAAAAGTTTTGATTTTGTCAAAGTGGGGGTGCCAACTTTACCAAAGGTAAATAACGTAGCTAATATGCAGTAATTATTAATGAGACCATGCTATCGATTTAATGTTTTAAAAAATCTTTATTAACATAAAAACATTTTGTTTCCATCTTTAATATTCAGCTATAATATTTTAGAACTCAAAATTTCTACTCTTGGTTCAAAATTAGCTTATAATTATTAACTCATAATTCTCATGCAGTAAAATTTGAATTTTGATTGAAGTTTGTATAGTGGATGTGCTGAGCCGACATTAAGATAGCCCCTCACCTAAAATGTATTATTTATGGCTATAATATCAGAGCTCAAAATTTTTACAAAATTAGCTCATAATCTACACATAGTGTTGTAAATGAAAGAACGTTCTGAAAATGCTGATGAGAATGTTCGCGCATGATAAAACCGTATCAAAAGAACGTTCTCTTAGAGAGCATAATCAAGCACGTTCGCGAACGTTCTCATAATAATTCTCGAGAAATTTCAGAATAATACAGCACAAACGAACATAAACAAAAACATTAAAAATCGAGAATAAAACCGAAACTAAACGATCTTTAACCGCATGCCCACGCAAAATATAGGAGTAACTCGCAGCTGCTGTCGGCGTCGGATGTTCAAAAGACGGACAGTTTTATAAGCATAGTTTGCACAATTTATGCCTTTGAAAGCATCATTGACAAGAATTTTGGGTTACAGCCCGGAAGCCCCTTTTTTTGTTTTTCGTTATATATGAACTCTTTATTTAAATTTGTTACATTTTGTTTATAGCAATAGTGACAAATGATTGTAAAGTTTTTAACATGTATTACTTGTGCATTGTAAAGTTTTTAACATGTATTACTTGTGCATGCGGTGGCTGGGTACTGGACACCGGCCGTGGACACTATGCCGACTGGCGGTTTTGGACACTTTGTCGACCGTAGATACTACGCCGACCGCAAGCAATGGACACCTTGCGCGGTCAGCGTATTATCCACGGTCGGCAAAGCGTCCAGTAGCAAGATTTATGTTAAGGGACAGCGTAGTGCCCAAAACCGCTAGTCGGCGTAGTGTCCACGGCCCGTGTTCAGTACCCAGCCACCGTAAAGGTGCATAACTGAGCTTCTAATCTAAATATAATGGGACGTATGCACATGCCATGATTAAAGGTGTCTATAACTAAAGTTCTAATTAGAATCAACAAGAAAAAAGATAGCTTTATCTCATTCTAATAGGTGGAAAACATTGGTAAATTGGTCACCATGGCAATTAAACACGTTATTAAATTAATAGTGAGATTTAAATATGGCCCAACGAGTTTAATATTTCCAATTCTCAATCATTGCATTATTTTTCAACACATTACCTTCCAATAGTCAAATTAACTACAACTACTAGCATGATAAATGAGAAGAGGAAAATTGGAGAACATTCGAGCATTTTCAGTATTTTGAGAAATTTCAAGAACTTTTGAAATTATCTTTTTTATATTATTATAACAATTATATATAACAGCCTTGGTAGTGTAATGTCTGGCGTGCCGGATTTTCACCCAAGCGGCCGGGTTCGACTCCCGGCGCTGGCAGATCTGGTTAAGGTTTTCTGCAGTTTTCCTTAGCTGCAACACAAATGTGGGATTTGCGCTGTTCCATCTATAAGTCGGCAGCAGCCGCACATTGGGCCTAAATAATAATAATCGCCCCCTCCCTCCCGCACAAGCTTAGAGCTTCTGGGGCTTTGGTTTAGGTTATGGGTTGTAGTAATTATTATTATTATTATCTTTATTTTGGGTATATCTTTGCAAGTAAAGGTATATTCTCCAGTCCTGCTCACTTTTGAGGGTTTATTCTCGTTTGTACTGCGGGAATATTTTCCAAAAATAAATGCTCGAGCATTTTCCAACACTATCTACACCTAAAAATGTTTTGATTTTGCCAAAGTGGAGGTGCCAACTGTGTGGACGTATAATATTTTGGTAACAAAGGTGACAATCTCCAACTTTTAGAAACAAAATCGGCATTCTCCATACAGTTATATAATTTTTATCAAATACTATTAACTTTTGAAGAAAAATTGTTCATGTTTTTTGATATTACCAATTCAAACAACAATACTACATTTAAAGTTTGAAGATGTATGAGTCTTGAGGTAGCCATAGCAGTTTTTGGCTAATATCTCAAAATACAAAATTTGGAGATTGCCGCCTTTGATATTAGTACCCTCAATTGCCCATTATGTGATTATATTGATTTTGAAAATGAAAAGTAAAAAGATATTTTTCAAAACTCATAATAAATCAGTCTAATTTCCTAATTATTATAAACGATACAAATATGAAAAAATCTGTAAATATGTTATATTATACCAATAATATAATAACGTCAATAAAGCTAGCACTCCCACTTAAAAAAAAATTTTAAAAAATAGCCTATAATTTCGTACTAATTAAAGACAAATTTGTACCAAAAAAATTAAATTTGTACCAACTACCGTTTAGCAACAATTCGCATTTGAAAAGTGGAGGTGCTGGCCTGAGCTCAAGCTAGCACGCCATTTTAATAAAAATGAAAATTTCCTACGCTATCATTTAGTACTAATTAAGGACAAATTTGGACCAAAATTATTTTTTTCGTAATTACAACCATATAGTCGCTATTCACATATCAAGACTGTCAGCGGGAACTGGCAATCAAGCTAGCACCCCCACTTTAATAAAAATGAAAATTGTAAACAACTATTATAACCTACTAATTTGAAATAATTTTATTACAGCCTTTATTACTGTCGTTTTTGCAGAACATATCCTAAATACGGAATTGCACATATTGCGACTGAAATGAAAGATTGATCTTAAAATCTTGAGAACATGGTAAATATGCTGCATTTACGTACATAATGAATCTCGTTTATAAAAACACCTGTACATTCCGTGATACAATGTTATCTTTTGGTGGGTTTTTTACAAACATATGTTGCATATTATTTACCTTAAAACAATCAGCCTGGTTACGATAGCAATTTTTTCGGTTTCCGCAGCAATTTTTCTAGGATAGCAATTTTTTGAATTTCTTTTAAACTAGTTAAAAGATAAATTATAGATTGTGCTTCAATTAACTTTGTATAAGGATCTCACCAATGCAACTCCAGATCAGCCTTAATGCTCAAAATCGTTTGTTATGTTGTCCTGCATCTAGCTTATCTTTTTCAATTTGCTCAGGTAAAAAGTACTTAACCAATTATGCTTCAATAGTCTAAAATGGCATAAAAATCTTAAATTTTACCCTGTTAATCGAGCAGAACTTATACCAAAGAAATCCTATTTAAGTGAAATTAATGGACTTAAAAATATCTCCATAAATTCTAACGGTTTGTAAGTATACATAAATAGTCTATTCCCTTTCCGCATTTGCAGTGTCGGGGTTCCACACAAACTCTGATGAAAGTGCAATGAAGGTAATGGAGCTATTGTAACAAGTTCATTACGCTCCTTCATACTTTATTACTTATCCAATTTCATGCCTTATCCTAATGAGCTTAAATATGATTGTACTAAACTTTTTAAATTCAGTCGCAAAAATCTGAACCCATGTCCTTCTGTTGGAAAAGCAGATCTTTAGCACTCAACCACGGAGGGCCGATTTGTATGTGTTAGAATAAGTACCAGAAATGTAACTTGTTGTCAATAATGTGTATGGCAGTAAACATAACCTATACCTTATCTTTTAAAAATCAAAGTATTGAGACAAAAAAGAAACAGAAATTCAAATTGTTTAAATAATTTATTATGCGTTTTCAGCTTTTCTAAGAAAAACCTGCATGTTTGAAGTTAAAGATATCAAAGATACCAAAAGTTTCCAGAACAAGGATAGTACCAATAAGCAAGTTTAATTTAAATACAAACTAAGAGCTTGTGCATCGATGATCCTTGTGAAAGGATCTTGAGATCAACCTTACTGGTCAAAATAGAAAATTTTCATTTTTATTCAAGTGCTAGCTTGAGCTCAAGCCAGCACCCCCACTTTTCAAATGCGAATTGCGGTTAAAGGGTTGTTGGTACAAATTTAATTTTTTTGGTACTTTGTCTTTAATTAGTACTAAATTATAGGCTAATTTTTTTAAATTTCTTTGAAGTGTGGGTGGGCGCTAGCTTTATTGACGTCCAATAATAAATAATAGGTAAAAACAGTTGATTTTTAAAACTTTTATTGAACAAATAAATTGATAAATAAGATTTCCTATACAATTACATTATTTTCCTTTTACACACTTCCCACTCTTTATGTCTTTAACATTTTGATGTAAATATACACTGTGTCCACTTTTTTTAAGATGGTCAAATAATTTGTTTTTAGAAGGAAAGTTCGCTTTACAAGTTACACAGTAGTGATTGGTGTCAACATCAGCTTGCTGCTCTTCTTTTTTATCTCGTTTGACTTTCTTGTCTTTCTTTGTTTTAGGAACTGCTTTTTCTTGGATATTTTCACTATATTGCGTTGATTCTTTATTTTCTGTATGATCAACATCATTTACTTTATGTAAAGTACTTTGGTCTGTTTTAGGATTAGATTTTTTATTTTTTCGTTTTTGCTTCTTTGATGAATTACTAAAGTCTGCTTTAGCTTCGTCATCCACATTACTTTTATTTAAGAAAAACTTATCTTCACTATCACTTAAACTTACTCGTAATACATTTTTTGATTTCTTTTGTTTTTTCTTAGGCTTCGCTTCAATTTCCTCTTGTGATTCTACATCCGTATTTACTATATCTGATAATTCTTCATTGTCTACATTATTAGTATGTGATTGTTCGTCATCGATGCTATCATTATCTGAATCATCTGATTCTTTAATTATTTCATCTTCGTCATCCAACATAGTTTGCTTTAATCTTTCAACATTTTCTTTATGTTTTTTACTTATTTCATGATTTTCAAATGCTTTTGGAGTTTTAAAAACCTTGTTACAAGCAATACAATATAAATTATTCGGCTCATCGACATCTTCATCGCTATCAGAAATTTGCTCTCCAAAATGTTCTGCAACATGTTTTTCAATCTCCTCTAGTTCATTTTTTACATTATCAAATTTAGTCCATTCTGCTTGTGACTGTGACTCGTTTAATTTCTTTTTACGTTCCAAACGTTTTTGCCTACTCAACTGTTCTTGTTTTTGCCTATTTTCAAGAATTTTTGCTTCCAATTTCTTCGAATATTCTTGAACTCTCTTATCCCTCTTCTTAACAAATGCGACAAGAGCTCTTACTTCTTCATTTCTTTCTTTTCTTGCCTTTTGTCGAACCTTTTTATTCTCTTTCTCCATTAATTTAACTATCTTTCGATCACGAGTTTCATTAATATTATACGGATCTAACCATACGTAACTTTTCTTGGTACTGTAACTTGTCCAATATGCATAAAATGGACCAACGATGTCATCGTAATCACTGGTAGATGCTCCAAAAGTAGGTATTTCACAAAACTCTTCTTTATCCTCCATGTATTCGATATCCTCTCGAACAATGTCCTCAAAAACTTTTTTGTAAACTGTGTAAAATCCTTCTTCTCCATCATTATATCCTTTGAAGCAAGCTGTTGTAAAGTATTGATAAACATCCAAGCTATTATCATTATATTCCGAGTTCTTGCCGCGTAAAATTTGTTCACGGTGGTTGTCATACCAGGCCCTCTCTTGTCGGTCACTTAAAACCTCATATGCTTGCTGCACTAGCTGAAATTGTTCTTTAGCGAATTCCTCGTTATTTAAATTTTTATCTGGATGCCATTTCAGAGCTAATTTTCTGTAGGATGTTTTGATTTGTGAATCATCTGCATCTCTAGGTACTTCTAATATTTCGTAATAACACTTCATTTTGGTGTTAAAGACTTCAAATACTTAAACATGAACTTATCACTAGTTATCGATATCTTTTAATTGTAACTACTCACTTTAGTTGTGCAATACTTTTAATACTTATATTACGAATTTTATATCCACGGTTAATTTTTTTAGCGAGGTTATATTCGGCGAATATAAAAATGTCAAACAGAGAAATGGAAAACTTACTTACCAAGCAAATATTCAGAGAGGGGATTTTGTATGAGAAAGATTTGATGTAAAATTTATCCAATTTAGGTTTTTGTGTTTTTCACGTCTAATAATAATATTAGCTTTAATATCTTCGAAATCTTTCAATATTAAATGATAACCAGAATTTCTGAATTTATTTCTTCTATGAGATTTCTAACTTATTACTTTTTGAACTTTTTGAAATGTTGATTAAAAGTGCCAGGACCGGCACTAGACCAATGTGAGATGGCGGCCTCTTTACATTCTTTTTTATTTACCTATATTTGTTATTTATATTGTCATACCAGTAAAATATGAAAATAAAAACCTTGATACTGCACTTCATAAATTAATAATTCGGATTTGTTCTTTACTAATGTATTTTCTGTGAATATATTGATGATAGGTTCAGAATGATTTAACCACGACCTCCTCGATTCGACGTTTGACGTCAATACGGCCAGTTCAAATTTTAAAAATATCATTATGCACATGTTCTCCGCATGGCGCTAGCTACCGGGGGATTGGAGATCAGAACCGCGCCGGTAATTTGAAATGGTTCGAAAATTAGCTTAGATTTTTACACTTTTGACAGTTAACATACTTCAAATAAATTACAATTTATGCCATCGGCAGTGGTGATTCTAAGAAAAAGCATTTTTTTATGAAAAGTATTTATTTGTCAATGTTTGAGTACTTTTTTAGAAAGAAGTTTAATGTACAATCGCGTTCCAGATATGTTGTTGGTGCTTTTTTGGCAAGGTTAGTTAATATTGATTTTAGAAGTATATTTAAAATTATTCTTCAAAGGTCCTTGTTGTGAATCTTGAGAATAGATAAAGAAGAATTCTAAGATAAAGAATTCTGAAGTCAAGATCAGCTAAAATACTGCAATGATTGCATTCTTGAGGTAAATATTGAAATCTATTTAAAACCAGTTCTGTTATTTGGTTTATTAATATGAAATTTTTACTAGGGCATTTCTAAAGTCACTAGATACAATAAGTAGCGCAATCAATTAGGCCTATAAGATAGAAAAAGATAGCTATCGAAATCCCAAACATGGCTGCTGTTTGACAATTTTTTTTGACAGTTGGACATGTGACATAATTTGAACTAAAGTTCCTAGGTAATTATAGAGACTTTAATTTTAACCTGTGATTTTAACCAGGGATTTTAACCTAAAGTTTCTTAGTTGTCGTCACGAGCTACAAGAGGAAGATGAATTTTATTCATATCTTAATTTGTCGAGCGCAGTGCAGGCCGGCTTATATTATTTGTTAGGTGCTGTTTTACATAAAATAAAAAAGCAGTATGCAATATGCGCTAATTGTTATAAAGCAGTACAGGAGGTTCCAGATGAAGTTACAGTTTTAACTAGATTTACTAAATTGAGAGAATATAAATCTAACATTTTAGTATATCCTAAATTATCATTATATGATTGCATATTTAATATAGAACTTAGTTTTAGAGCTCATGAAGATGACATTTTAGAAAATAGATTAATTTTAGATGATTTTATAAGCAATGCTATAAATACTTTTATGTGTCCTGATAGCATTCCGAATTGTCATGACATTTTTGAAAAAATTGTAAAATTATTTTTTAAGTGTCGGGTCTATTTCTTGTTGAATAACAAACATAAAAAACCAAATTGTAATATTTCGACGCAGAGTAGCCGCAGTATGGCAATGCGAGCTTCTGTAAATAAATAATTTTCCATTACATATTCTGTGTTATTGTCCAATTCACATTATGCTCTGGTTCTTTTTCAGTCATTTTTTTACTAATTTTCCTCATTTTGATGAAATCAAAGATTTTTATCTTAGGGACAACAGCAATTTCACTTGCAGCAAGCAGAAAGTGAAATAAATGTTTGAGACATTTCATTTTGAATTTTCCGCTTTAAAAATCCCAAACATGGCGGACGATTGCGCTACTTATTGTATCTAGTGACTTTAGGCATTTCAAATCTCCACGATCTTGTTGATTGATTAATCCTAAGAGCGATTTGAGGAGCAATTGCTCAAGGAATTAGTCAATACATACTGTACATCATGAGGAGTGTTCGAAAAACATGTCTAAAATGTGTTATGATAAAAGATTTTTTTCAGAAATTACTGTATGTACTGTAGGACACCACATTACATTTTAATAACTTTCAACCAGAAGATCCGTCCTTATATCAACTGCTTTTAAAGTGTAATTTACAGATAACAGTACTTTCGGGTATTTTCGTATCTGAAATAAATTAAAATTCTACGTTAACTATACTGTCCGGACTGTCCCTTTCTACTGTACAATGCACTAAATACGATGTAATTTAGAAAATGTATAAAGTAAAATAAATGAACATTTTACTAAAGTATATGTTTTAATCCTACCAGAAGAAAGATGTAAATTTTCAATCCACCTATTTCGTAAGCTAATACTGGAAGAAAATGCGAAGAAACTCGTTGCATTTTTGTAATTTCTGTAAGTAACACATAGCACTTCTTGTTGTGAATTGGCATTTTTTTCAGTAAAATTACTATTTTTAAATCAAAAACTTATCAAACAAAAGCAAACGCACTAAATTCGTTATAAAGTAGAATAAAGATTAATTATTCGATATACGGACCCTTCTGAACCCAGGTATCGAGTTGTAGAGGATAACTTAGAGAACAATAATCCGAAAAAACATCGCGCTGGTCGCCGGTAATTAATAAGAAAAACAATGTTAGAATGGCTATTTTGAGGTTAGAATGTTATGATGTTAGGTTACAGTTAGTAAAAAAGTTGGCTGTATTTACGTGAAAATGGCTTAAAAATGGTGTTTGTGTCATCTGATAAGAATATTTTATAATTTTTAACTGTTTTTATGATGTTTTTCGAACGAAAACCCGTAGCGCTATATCGAATAATTACTGAATAAAGTTTAGAAAAATCAAATATTTAATAATATCCTTCAAAAGAGTCCGGATTTTATTTTAAAATATCACAGATTATAAACATTCCAAGCATTTTGGTAAGTGTACATTTGGATGTGTGAACGCGTCGGATAAAATCGAACGGTTGAACGCGTCCATTACCCCGGGACGTGGCGCCAAGCGGAGAACGCCGAAAACTGGCAAATGAACAGGCCTCATAAAGACGTCAAACGTCGGCGTCGAATCGAGGAGGTCGTGGATTTAACATTTAAACTTTCTATATATGTGTGTAATTAAAAGAATGTAGATTATCAGTCTACAGTTATCTATTAAACGAAGGGTTTTTTAGACACTTTCTGACGGCCCTGACCTTGTTTCTGAATACAAATCATAGTCTAAACAAACCATGGACGTCCATGGAACAAACCGATTGATCAGCTTCGTTTGTTGAATGATACAGCCCTAGTGTTGCTGTACAAACTAAACTAAGCACGTTTTATTGCTTTTTATTACGAAAGGTCGTCGTACGTTCTAGTCATTATTAGTCAGCACTCTGAGAGCAAGTCAAGAATGGTTAATTGAAAAAAGTTTGATCTAAAAGTTTGAAAAAGATTTTTAAATGTCATTCTTTGCAATGAGAGGAAAACTAGCTCCACGGTGGAAATTGGGATTAAGTGACCATGTGACAAATAGCTCTACTTCACAGGCTTAAAGAAAGGATTTAAGGGGGGAAGTGTCTGTTCAAAAATACGCTATGCAGAGCCTCTGATTTTACATTATTTTAAGAAAGAATATATCATAGATTGTGTACCCAACATTAGAATCTAGTAGATCAAGGTATAAACTAAATTTTCATAAAAGAATTATTAAAATAACTAAATAAACATAAAAACTGTAAAAATAAGTATAAATACTTTTTCTTTCTTAAAACTAAAATATTTCTTTATAATAATTTGAAAGTACTGGAGTAGTTTACAGATCAACACATTTATTGATAAAAGCACGACCTTCTAGATTTTAGAAGTCTCTTATCCGGCCTGCGCACTCCATTAGTTCAAGTGTTTCTCCGCTGGCGCCACCAAACACGAAAATGCGGAAACGGATATGTAACACGTAAACGCCAATTTCAAACTACGCTAACTTCGCGCGCTTTTATCCTTTTGTCGGTTTTGCGCGTATCGTCAATAAATTATATTTTCCTAATCTTTTAAGGCAGTTTTCTTTATTTTTTAATATAATTACGTTATTTCCTTATTTGTTTAAATTTTCGTAGTTTTGTTGCTGTTTTTTCGTTCACTTTAGTAATGGCAAACACTAGCAGAAAAAGTATAACTGCCGCAATACAATGTGTAATAGTACTGATCCTACAATATCATTTCATGAATTTCCTTCAAATTATACCTACCTTACGAGAAAAATGGTTTCAAATCTTACGTTGGGGTTATAGACACCAACACTCAACAGCAAAATAATATATACTTCTTTATTTCGACAGATCAACAATTACAGATACCTGAAAGAGTCACTTCCTACATCGAACTTCCTAAAAATATAACAGCATTAATAAAAGAACTCCAAACCTTATCTATGCATCTCGATTGCGAATTCTTTCAGCATCTGTAGCCCTTCTGGCAGGATACATTGCAAAAAAACTGAAGAACGTGTTCAAATTCACTGATAGGATTTGTAAATCTTCAAAACAGAGGTGCCTTAAAATACTCCACTAGAAGATTTACACTTTTAATCAACCAAATAATCGAACTTGTAATACATATTGTAGAACATTTACCTGGAGAATGTAATCCGTCTAATATTCTAACATCACTAGGTATTTCTAACTCCAATTGCTTTTGCACAGATTTTGGTTTGACTGCACGACCACAAGCAGGAACTTAGTAATATAATTCTTTAAAAATTGCTAAAACCTTGTTTGGCAAACAGAAACATTGCAAAAACGTGAACAGATAATGTACTTACTGCTCACTATCTCTATATCTTAAATCCAGCTCACGGGAAGTTATAAAATTGTAATTTCAATAATGTTATTGAACTTGTAAATTAATTTTAATAACATAATTAATTTAATTATATAAATTGATTTAATTAATTCGCAAAATATTTACGTAAACATGCAATGCTTGACATTTGTAAGGGTTATCTAACCTATATATCTTCAAGTGACAAATAAACATCAGCGTGTCAGCTAGCGCCAAAACGGCGAAATTTTGCGTTTTCTCAGAAACAAAGTTTATATGGGAAATCGTGAAAGTGCCCAGGCCGGATAAGAGACTTCGTCTCGTGAAATCTAGAAGGTCGTGGATAAAAGTTATATTTATTACAACAATCATGTTACAGTTTCGGTTACCATTATTATTATTTTTACGCAGTTTTGGTGGACAATAGTTCAGCTACTCTGAAAGGGATAGCGCGGTAGCTGCAGCAAGTTTTTAATGTCAAAAATATAAATTTTATCAGTTTTAGTTATCGTATCCCAGTAAGCAGAATGCCGTCTTATTTACGTGATTTTTTAGACATGTTTGGTCGCTGATGACGATAATGCCCAATTATAACGTTATAATGACGTCATACAAGTATGACGAATGTAGTGTTATGACGTCTCAATGACGTCGACAAATGTTCTTACAAAATGTAAGTAAAACCCGCTTTACATAGTATACGAGAATTGTGGAAAATTTAACCAAAATTTTGCTGGAAATTTTTAATAAAATTCTTACAATCAAATTTACAATTAATAGGTATAAAAGTTACATTATTGAATACAGCAAAAAAATTTAAAAAATTATTATTATTATGGTATATTCATTGAATTTGAATAAATAAAATAAACCTAAAAATATCTTGCACACTTAGCGCTAAAATATTAGTTGATATTTAGCTTTATTATTGTTGCAGGCTTAGTCATTTTTATAAACAAAATTAACAGATGTGGTACATACGTTTCAAAAATTCAAACTCCGAGTGTTCTAGCATCACGTGACCGGTATCGGTAAAGATCGTGAAAAACTACGCAACGAAGAAGAAACCGAATACAAAAGTTGGTTAATGTTGATTTCCTTTTAGATGCATGGTGTGTACATATTTCATTAAAAAAATGTATGTTTGTGGTATTTTATTTCTGGACATTTCTTGCAGTTTTTGTGTCGGTGTTGGTAAAACAAATTAGGATGGCATTTCATACAATTCGCGGAAAAGGACGGAAGAAGTATGCAAGTGTTGCTTGACGCCCCGAAAACAGAAGTTTTATGGCCGCCATATAAGTGTAATAATATAATAATAGTGATTATACTTATGTTTCAGAATTTTAAATAATAAATCTCTATTTTTCAAATTAAGGTGTTTTATTTGCAGAAGTAGAAGTAAATAGGTCCTTCAGGCATTAATAAAACGTCATTTAAATCATTATATGACGTTTTTTTACGTCATAAAACAACGTCTTTTTTACGTCGTAAAATGACGTCTTTTTGCTGTGACATTTACCCGTCTTATTAACATCATTATAACGTCACTTCAAAGGTGAAGATGACGTAATGACTGATCAATAATAGACGTTAAAGTGACGTCAGTCTGCTTACTGGGATGTCATATTTATGAAAAATATAAATGGCAACTAAAAAATGGTTTTATTTTGTGAATAGCAATTCTTGTTCACTACATACAATACAATAATGTAGAAACGTCTCGAAATTTTAGTTTATCTTTTATTAATTACTTAATACATACATAATACATACTATCTCGTAATATATCGACTTTTTTACATTTAATTTTTTAATGGTTTCTGACTACGGCCTCACTTATATGAATCAAGTAGACCGTTCTCTGACAATGACCGAGGGCCACCTATGGTTTGGTAGTATAATCAAGTATAATCTTAAAGGTCTGAAACTGAACTAAATTATTTAATGTTTTTATAAATGTTTTTATAGCCCCTCTATTTCAAATAGTAGCGTGGAGCAAACCAGGCACAAACTTTAATAAAGAAAAAAATCACCAGATGCATATTGTTTTGTCATTTTAATAAAACTTGTTTTTTCGTAGTTGTATATTACATTAACATGATCGTTTTTACATAACATGAATGTCTGTTATCAAATTCATGTTGAATTGTGAATATTTTTGTGCATGATGATTACTAAACCTAAGATTTAGTGTAAAACGAAATGTCAAATCTGGTAACTTCAATGTCACCAACATAATTTTGCTCCAGCGACGAAATGAATCGTTGTCGCTACTATTTGAAAATAAAGGGGTTATAAATGTTTTGTACCAGTAGCGACGCCAACGGCAATTTTTCCGTAGTTTGTCAATTTCCAACCTTAATGCGTTCGTTATTGAAATAAGGTAGGTGTACGTAACTTTGACAGCGACCCAAAATCCGACATTAATAATAAAGTTAACAATAAGCTTTAAATTAAGAAAAATGTATATATGTATTACACTTTTAAATTCTTTAGTGACAATCACAGACCATCTTTCGATATTTGGGTCGCAGTCGAGATTACGTAACATATTGCCTAAAAATTTTAAGATTACATGTGTGTTACAAACACGTACCATGAATTAATCTAAAGCCGTACTAGTCAACTCAAATAGACTATGGGCATACATATTTACAATTTTATCGAATAACTAAAATACAAGAACACAAAATAAATTGTAAAGGTAATTTAATACCTACCGAATTATACAACCAAATTTATTTTTAAATTTTTTACGTTTGAGATAACATAGTGACTGAGGAACATATAATCTTAAAAAATAATGTGCGAACAACGGAATTTTGATTCAGAGAAGGCCTTGGAAATTTTAAGTTACATCTGATATTAATTTTAAGTAGGTAGTAGAACTACTACAGATCACTGAGAACTACTCTTAGTCACTAACTGACAGACCTACTTTAAATGGCACGCACGCGTAGCATTTTAGTTTGGATTTCGGAGCTCTCAACAATCTTTAATAAAAGAAATTTTTATATAATACAATTAAATTAAAAATTTATTAAAAAAGATGAGTTATATTAAGTTATATGGCCCCCACCTAGATCTCTACACTAGGATACAAGGTGTGTTATTAATTTCTTCAATTTTGTTGCTAATTCTGTGTTAGATAAATTTCTACCATATTTCTCTTTTCAGTAGTATTAAAAATGAATAGTTTTGTAACGGATCTGTGGAGCTTTGGAGCTCCGTAGCTGCCAAAATATTGAATTTGGAGCTTTGTGCCCAGACTTTTGTTCAGGATGACAAAATATACAACATATCAAAAATTCAGAAAATTCGACCGAAACCCAATTTCCATAAGATTATTGCGGGGTCCTTTATTGCGAATTTTTTGTAATCGAAATTTGAATATGTATCTGAGGTATTTTCATTTATTTACAAATGAATAACAAATGAAATATATAACAATACACGCAAGGTAACTGATTTTACTGGCTCCAGAAGGTGACAGGCTCGTCTACGACTCGCCAGTCATATCCTTCTGTACGCCAGTAAAAACCCTCTTACCATGCTAGTATTGTTATATACTATTACAGTCACAAGTGACTGTAATAGTGATTTACGTGCCAAGCTTTGTAAATTAATCTTTACGGGCGAGCTGGAAAGTTTGTGGGGCGAGCGACGAAGGAGCGAGCCTCCACAATCCAGCGAGCCCAGTAACGATTAATTGCAAAGTGTGTCGCGTACAAACTTTTATTTCCACCTTCACCAGCATTTTTTTATGAATTGTATATTTTTATAAAAAAGACATTTTGGAATCAAAGGCGGTAGCACAATTTATAGCTAGGTGTTGCCATGGTGTTGTGGTTAAGCAACACATTAGTTGCCATAGCATTTTGTTGATGAGCATTGTAAAATTTTACAGGTCTCTTTTAGGAGCCCGTAAAGTTTTACAGGGCTGTGGCTGTAATTACTCATTTACTTAGTTACATAAAGGCCTGTAAAGTGTCATTTACATAGAAAGGGGAAATAAAATTTTTTACAGGCATGCTAGACCGTAAAATCGCATGTTCTGGACTAAAAAGGTTGACGTAAAACTGACAAATGTGACACAATATGAAATAAATTACTATTTTGCAACTCGATAGAGTAATCAGAATCCCACTGCAGGTCGTGTAAAAGACGGATGTCTCTCTAAGTGAGCAGGCTCAAGCGAGGAGGAGATAGCTTTTAACATGAACAACACAATTGGGATGCGCTAATAAATTTAGATGGCGTTGTACAACATAAAATGTGGAAACCCTCTATAATAATACTTCAGAAATGAAATAGAAATGCCTTCGATATGCGGTTGCTGATGACATATGATACCTTTTAGCGGTTGTTTCTGCTGTGTTATATTTTAATGGTAATTGTAATTTCGACGAAATAAATCTAATATTCGTGTTAATATTTATGGTAATTCTAAGTAGAATATTTAGATTTTATAATGGGGAAGACGTATATATGTTGATTGAGGAAATTGTTGCATTTTCATAAACGTTATTACTAAATTACTTAGAATATTAGTTATAAATGCAGTAAACAATTACCAATTTTAAGTAATTAATTTTTGAAAACCTTGAAATTTTAAATAAATTTAAAATGCAAAACTGGTGTTTAGCATTTTATGCAAAATTTAGGGATTTTATTTTGGGAATTTATAAAAATCATCGATAAATTCCCGAAAAATTGAATTTTTTTTATACTCCAGTAAGTGAAACTCAAGCAAACGCGCGTCAAAGCGTACACCGCCTAACACAAATTTGCAAGCTAAGACTTGTTACCAACACGTGGCCGGTTCTAGCATTAAATTAGCACGTTCAGTGTACATATCTTTGATGTGCATTGTGTTAAATTGAAGACTGATATATTTCACGCGTTGCCGGCGTAGTGTACATATAGTACATAGTACACTGTACACTAATATTTCTTTCCCAAGGAATTTTTATATATCATGTTATATTATTTATTATTATTTTAAAATAAATTTTTTTCGAACAATTTCTCTATTTTGGACCTTTTTTAAAGCAAAAATATAAATTCCCGATAAAGTGGGAAGTTTGGGAATATTCCCAGATATATTTCTAGGAATATTCCCCAAAAAATAAATTCCGGGAATTTACCCATCACTATTCTCCGGACACTGAACAGATATAGTTAAAAAAAAATCAAGGCAATACAGATTGTTCTGATTGGTTTTATGTGAAAGTTAAATTTACAATAGAACATTTTTGTATATGAATTGTTAATTCGTTATAAATGATGTCACTTAGAGAAATTTATACTAGTATAAATAATAACCATACATTTTAAAAAATTGCATTTTATTAATTTAATAAAAAAGCCATGAAAAGTTCGCGAGTGCTATGTGTTTACACATATTATAATATATAATAAATATTTTTTACAATAAAACAAAGAAATTACATACAAACATACTATATATACGTCGCATGGTAAGGTGGCAATCTCAGAACAGTTCTGTTGCTTTCCTGTGTTAATTCGTCGATTACGTTAGGACTGTGTTTAGGTGCATGCTGTTTTACTTAAGATAACAATTCAGCTCTCACCATACTGTCTTCGTAGGGGATAGTTTTTTCTGCAGCCAGTTATGTATGTCAGCTTTCTTTGTGTTGCTAGACGGAATTTTTTCAATTTTTCTTGCGTGATAACTTGCGTTATCCAAGACGATTACGCAACCTTCTTCAAGACATTTCTTCATGGTACAGTAATCCATTATCTACAAAACCGTCATCAGATCCTATACAAAGGGTGATGAGCCGCTTTCCTTTCCCCGATGGATTTCTCAAGCCAGTCGATAACCCTCCTAAAAATGCATCTCGTGCATCTCGCATTTGTTATGGACATGTCGCCCACACTTTTTTTTGCCATTTTTGTCTTCTTCGGAAACATTGTCCAAAATAGCTCTTGGTCTATGACACGCCTTAGGAGCATCAAAATAATCAGGATGTTGCTTGTGCTCACGAAGTATGTTGTAAACACTGGCCACACCAATTCATAAAATTATAGTAAATAAGCAGTGGGATTGGAAGGTAAATTAAAACATGACCTATCAATCTAGCAACATTTTCCACTTTTTCGTGTTTTTTCCATTGAGGATGCTGCTCTTCACACACTTTAAAAGCGTTCATAATTATTTGTTTCACCTCTACAGAAAAGTGCTTTTTTGGCCTTTTTTTGGTGGTGACAACTAAATATTGTTGACGTTTTCATCATCCATTTTTAATAATTTTGCAGTAAGGAAAATTCTACAAATTAACCAACTCATTATTATTATTAACTTTTCATATAATTCTAACTTACTTATTGACAACCGTTCGTGTATTGAATGGTGCGAGTCTTAATAAAGACTTGTAATGTACCTAATATGTAACACAGTTGGAAAAACTGACGGAACTTTCAAAACAACTGACGTAAACGCATGCGTAAGAAGCTGGCGTTTGCCGTTTGTGTTTGTATGTGTAAATGAGACTTCTATCGAGTACCGCCCCATTTATTTCAACCAATGGATATTCAAGTTTCAAGTTGCATCTAAATGTCTCTGGTTTTTCATTACTATATCTGTTGGGTAAACGCAGTATAGTCAGGTTTGCTCCACGATGTCGCTACTATTTGAAATAGAGGGGCTATAGTTATTGGTTTTCAGCTGTTCCATCTAACGTTGAGTAGATCGTCAACGTTGCCTTTTCTCATTCGTGGCGGTACCGAGTTTCTTATATCAAATATCTTTGAGGGAAGTAGCTCAAGGCCAAATTTGGTTTAAATTGAGGAGAATTTTTTAATTTAATTTTTTCCTGTAAATTACGCGTTTTTAGAAATTTCGCTTATCTGGAAATATTTTTCTATCGAAAACGAACGAATACAAAAATTAAAAAATACGTGCGTCTTCCCCATTCTTAAAATGAAATTATCATGCACAGATTCCTCCCAATAATATGTTTACTGTACAGATGATTATACATATTGCAACATAGATAGCCACCACATAATTTATTTTAACAAAATACCTCAAGAAGCAGATTGGTCTTTGACATAAACATGATGGTCCTGGTGCACTATACATTTGCTAGCTCCGGCCCTGTAATGAACTCTGGAAACGTTTCTTTTTTGTCGTTATAAAATCTATCCATTGGCACATATGAGAATTAGATCAAATGGTAATCTGGATAATTCGGAATTTTAAATGTCAGAATGTCATATGTAAAGCAGTTTTGCAGAGGTTTTGCTGGTTTTGCAGTTATACATACGAAAATGCCCGAATTTTGATGTGCGTTAATAACAGCTGATGTTTTGTGAAAATGGCGTTTTATAACATATCCACATCTCGAAAAATTAATTTATTTGTTTAATAATAATCCGTCCTGCCTAAAACACGGAAAATAGCCAGGTATTTAATAAATCTTTAAATGGACGTGTATCATTATCACCTGTAGTATGTATGTTGTCAAGAAATAAACTAACTTGTAATAGATTATCCAGATTGCATACAATCCAAAATCAAAAGATTAAATATTCGATTAATTGTCTATTATCACGTAATCTCCGTGTACTCTAGTATGTGTAAAATTTTTTTGTTGTATTTAGAATTCTCATAATCCTCTAGGTCATATGACACAACAACTGTATGCTCAATATTTAATTGACACTAATTTAAATTAATTGAACTTATTGCTTTTCTACTTAGTACTCTTTTCATATTGTTTTGCAGGCTGATCGTAAATAATGATTGTTCTTTTGACTACGACCTTTTTTCAGGTTTAACAATGCCAGGCACCAGTCTAGTAGTGCCAGTTGTTTTATGGGGAAAATATGCACCGACACATTGTATATCGTGTATTTATTTATCAAAAGATCAGAAGACCCTTGCCACTGGCTGTTATGATGGACAAATATGTTTATGGTTTGTATTTAGGCGATAGCATTCAAAAGTAATCAAACCGTTTAATTTTAAATATTTTAGGCAAGTGGATCCGGATACATTGAAAATGACACCACGATGTTTGTTAGTGGGTCATACAGCGCCTGTCTTGTGTATATCCAAAGCTTCAATTATTCAAGATAATAATTACATTGTTTCTAGTTCAGAGGCAGGTGAGATGTGTACATGGGATTTAGTAGATGGAAAATGTAGAGAAGTTATAAAGTTACCTCAAGTTCATACGAATATGCAAGTAAGTTATATGAAATTTATTGTTGAAAGCATTAAATCTTGTTTACATGTTTATTTTCTATGAATAATGAATCAATAATGTATTGTGATATATCAGTCAATAATGTATTGTGATAGTTACCATGAAGTATTTGTAAATTAATGAGTGATTGTAAATATTAACTGGAACCATAGATAAGCATGCTTATTCACCAATGATAACTCAGAACATTCATTTAACTGCGAACTTTATATCTAAATTTTCTTTATAGAAATTACGGCATAATTCACCGTGTCTTAAAACAAATCATTAATGTCTACTTTGAATTATTAAATAAACAGAATTAAAGGTACCTATTACTACAGCCCAACACATTTTTTCATATGATTCAAAATTGCCAAAAATAATCTGATTTCTGTTAAAGCAGTAAAGGTAACACTTGTAATTGTTCTGAAAGATATTTACACACTCAAAAATCTATTAGAATCGGTAGTAAAACTATAACACAAATTTCTTACACCTGTTTGGTTTTCGCCTTTATTAGATTATTTGTGTTTTGTGTAAAAATGTTCAGTTTATAATGAGGGGAAGATTACTTCATAAGTAGGTGTACAAATTCAGAAAAAGTATTTACTAAAATATAAATAAATACATAACTATACATCTAAATACTATTAAATATAAATAATTAGATGTAAATCATTTTTAATGCAATAAATACATTTATGTCCGATTGCATTATAAAGTACTGTTTATTGTATTGTTTTGCGGCAGTGAACTGGCTTATTATTGTACTCGTAAAATAAAGTGGTAGTAGTAAAATAAAGTATGACAACTGTATATTATATGTCAAATTTTCTTCTGTCAAGAATAGATGTCAAATTTATAAACTGATTTTCTTTTGATAATTACCCAATTTTAGGAATCGAACATAAAGCTTTGTATGCAACTCTTACATAATCGGACCTTATAGACTCGCCCTTTTTATAGGCCTTGCTCGCTTCGCTCGCTCAGCCGTAAACTGGGCTTATCTATAAAGTCCTACATTATGTACTTGTTACATAAATAGCTATTAAAGAAATTTAATTACATTTAAATAATAATAATAACGGTCTTTATTATTTTTTCTCCAAAAGAAATACATTGATATATTATACTTAATATCTAAATAAGTGCCATCACGAGGTGAAGTTCAGAATCAGATTTATTTCTGTTTCTGCTCTTCCACTTCGCGTCATACTAATAAATTTTATTTTGCAAAAAGCATCCTCATGCTGCTAGTTACTGTTTGTGTACAAAATTATATAATATAACTGTATTAAATATGCTAAAAATATATGAAAAAGAGTAGGAAAATAGAAATACAAATAATTCTACAGAATGGTTGCGTATGTAAATGAGCCACTAGCCACTAACATTATGTAACTATTGATCGTCTCACGTTGAGACTACAGTGTGTATTCTTATGGACAACGGGGTTGCCAAACATCTTGCAAGCAACTTTTAAAAACACTTTCTAAATATTGTAGTTGTAACTGCATAAACCTTTATCATCCCTATTGTTCGAACAAGTTATATTGCAGTCACTTCTTCTGACAGTGGTAGTAAAACTCATAAAGTATGGAACTATTGAAATAAATCTTTTATTAAATATTTTTGAGAAAAATCCTCGAACACGTTGATTTTTATATTAAAGGAGACATATTTTAGTGTAATCGTTATTTGTAGATTGTCTTTTGTTTCCGAGTTGGCGATAACGAAATTTTTTTTAAATGCAAACCCTAATTTTTTATAATGGATTTGGAAAGATAATGCAATGCTAAGACCAAATATGCTAAAAAGTATGATACTATATTAAGAAATTTTAGAGATAATTGCTTTTCAAGTTTTAAAAACAAAAATTAAAAAACAATCAAGAGTTCCAAGTTTTAATAAAAAAAAGAATTCTTTGAAGAACTGTCATAAGTTTAACGTCACTTGTTACATGGATACTTAATTTTTTTATTAAGAAAATTAAACTCTTGATTGTTATTCAATCAAAGTTCAAATCAAGAGTTCAAATTTTTTGACAAAAAATCAAGTAGCTCAACAATTGACTTAGCGTTACATTTATGGCAGTTCTTAAAAGAATTTTTATTTTTTTTTATTAAATCTTGGAACTCTTGATTGTTTTTTTTATTTTTTGTTTTAAAACTGTAAAAGCAATTGTCTCGGAAATTGCTTTCTAAATCCATCATAAAAAATAAGGGTTTCCATTTAAAAATATTTTCGCTATCGCCATAACTCGGAAACAAAAGACAATCTACAAATAACAATTACACTAAAATATGTCTCCTTTAAGATAAAAATCGACGTATTCGAGGATTTTTCTTAAAAATATTTAATAAAAGATTTATTTCGATAGTTCCATACTTTATGAGTTAACGCCAGTACTATTACAAAACTAATAATTTTGAGTATAATTAAAAGTCAAATGTTTTATTTCGAGTTTTTGAATTTTAGGTAAAAAAAATTCAACACAAGTTTTATATACTGTTTTACATCACCCCAAACCAATTCAATGGCATTTAACTCGCAATGGTACGGAGGTAATCTTACTATTGGAATGCCGTATTCTTTTGCACATTCTTCAAGAATGTATTTGTCGTAATTAGATTTGAAAGCCTCCACCACGTCCAATAGATCTGCTTTCAAGTAATCATCGTCAAAATGTATATCTTTTGACCAAAGCCATGATCGTATTTTTTCTTTTTTCCAAGAGTGATTGGTATCTTTTCAATTTTTCGGCAATGGTATGGTGCATTATCCATTACTACAACTGATTTTGCAGGTAAATTGGGCAACAAACAATTTCTAAGCCAAGTCTCAAAAGTAGCTCCATCCATTTCATCATGATAATCATGATTCTTTGCCAGAAAGGTCAACTCTGCCCCATTTATAAAACCTTGTTTGCTGCCAGCATGAAGTAAAATAAAACGAGGGCCATGCTTTGTGGGAGCTTTCAAACCAGTGGTTAATCCTCGAATGAAGGCGTCCCGATATGATTTAATTGACATATCCACCCATTGAGCTTTGACGCTGTGGCCAAGATTGACTCAAGATTCATCAATATAAACTATATTGTAATCCTCTTCTCTAAATTTTTTAATTTGTCTTAAATAACGATGACTCCATGCAATTATTTCTTCTCTTTCAGTTAAATACGATCGCCGTTCTCTCTCAACATACTGAAAATTCATATCACATAATAATCTATTCAACGTACTTCTACTAAAGTTGGGCAAGTTTTCATCGTCATTTACAGCTGCTACAATATTGTTCATCATTGGTGGTATATTTTGCGAAAAAAACTCGTGAACTTTTCTTCTAATTTCACTCTTAATTCCATCACAGTAGGTTATATTGCGCGATTTTGAAGTATTTTCATTCTTTGCTCTTTTTCTTGGAGATTTTATTCCACCAGGTGAAATACTTTCTTGCCGTACTGAGAACAAAATTTTTTCGCTAATACCTGTTTCTTTAGAAACTTGTCGAATAACTACTGATAATGACTGCTGGGTCTCAGTAAGATATTTTATCAAATTTGACAAAATCTGTTTTTCACCAACCTTTAGTACACAACCCATTATGTTTTTAACAATATCCGCCATACTTATGTATAATGTACTATGTGCGTTATGTAATACTATCACAAAACTATCACAACACTGTTAACAATAATTACAAATGATAAAACCCAATCAAAATTTGAAACCAAATAATTATTTCTGTATTAAGAAATTTGCTTATATGCATTCGGTGACAAATAATAGTGCTGACAAAAAACGTTATACTATAATTTCAGTAAGTACAAAATGTATTTTGTAGTTCCGCGAAGTAAAAGTAGAAAAAACTAGAAGGGTTTATTGTTTACTAAAATCCTTTGCATTTGCTGCTAATCCTAAATTTCCGTTTTTGCAAGTATCATGATGAAATCATTTTACCGTTAAAATTACGTTTAGGACTTCCTGTATTTACCTGTGAATTAAAAGATTAAAAAAAATCATACAGAAGCTAAACCAGCCTTTATTTTTATGTTGAAAGAATTTGAAAACGAAAGAATTAAAAAAGTATAAGTAATAAAATATCGGATATTTAGATACATGTACGATCTAAAAGTCCCAAGTAATGTTTAATAAAATAACAAATACATGTTAATAAGACTTTCTTTTAAATGCTTCTTTTGTATGGTTACAATTACACTTTTTTGGTTACTGTTTTCAAAGATTTAGAACTTCTGGAATCTTAATCCACATTTCTATAGATTCATACAGTGAAATAGGTGGCAACAACGAAGCACAAACTCCCATAAGAAATACATTGTCTATTTTCCCTTCACTATAGTCCCAACGTGAGACGGACAATAGGCACTCCGTATATTAATCGCAAGCAAGCATTTTGCAAGCGCTGAATTCTACGTACGTCATCTTGGTCTATACATGGACCGTACACTACATCGCAGTAGTTTAAGTGTGATAAAACTAGGCTATTACAAAGCATTTTTTTAATGCGAGTATCTAGAAATTCTATATTTTGGTAAATGATACGAAAATTGTAAAATCCTTTTTTCATTGCACTGTTAATATGAGCTTTAAATCTTAAATGTTTATCTATTATCAAACCCAAACTCTTAACCTCCCTATAAATTCTCATTTCCACCCCATTTATTTCTAAGTTTATGTCATTCATTAGCGATTCGTGAATAAAGGTGCTACATATTAAAAGTGCTTTGGATTTATCTGGGTTTAGCTTTAAAGAATGTTTTGAAGCAGTAAGTGACATTAGGTTTAGATCTTCATTTATCTTTTCGCATGCGCTCGTTACATCTGACCATGGAAAAGATAGATAGAGCTGTGTATCGTCTGCGTACAAGTGTGAACTGACATGTCTGTGGTGAGCCTGGAAATTTGACGTATAAAGAGCAAATGGTGTAGGGCTCAATATGGAACCTTGTGGGACCCCAGAGTTTAACGATTAAAAAATTCTGACATTTGGTCTTTATATATTACAGCCTGTTGACGATTGCTTAAAAAGTTCTTAAAAAATTTTACAGCCTCAGGTGCGAGTCCACAGAAATGTAGTATAAATAATAATAGATTATGATTTATCGTTTCAAATGCTTTTGAAAAGTCTAATAATACTAGAATAGTGGCTGGTTTTTTGTCATAAGATTTAGTATATCATCTGTGATATGGGACAAGGCGCTAGTACAGCTGTGTCCCTGCCTAAATCCCAATTGCCTTTCGGGAGAACGCTATTTGCTTCTAAGAAACTTCTAAGTTGATTAGCTACCGCTTTTACTAATATTCTTGATAAAATTGGCAGTAGGGATATTGGTCTCAAATCTTTAAACTCTTTTGGGTTATTTATTTTATTCAACGGGACAATAAGTGCCGCTTTTCAGTTAGATTGGAAGATAGAATTTTTTATACAGAAATTAATAATGTGCGTGACAATTGGAAGAAGGCAAGAAGTACTTCTAAATATAATAAAATCTATTTAAATATATTTAAATAGAAATATATAAGCTTTAATTTGTTTTAAATACAAATAATAGGGTTGAAATTTATAACTGATATAGAAATAAGTGTTTAATAGTGAGCTCCCCAACAATACCTTGTATAGGAGATATAGTGAATTAAAATAAATAAGATTTTACATACACAAAGTTAAGATGATAGTGCATGTGCATGTGTAAAAGAATAACAGGAAAACAATTGTAAGTTTAAAAAATTCAATTAATTAGCTCAATAAAACCAATACATCACACCAATATTATTATCATTATCTCAATACATATTTGAAATGATGAAGTATAAAATGTTAAAATGTAAAGCTGGGCTCAACAGATAAGATAAGAATTAATATTTATAAAAGTGTGCATTTAAATAAAACAGGGTAGGACTTAGGGGAATTCTATACTTAAGAAATAAAGATAAAATATTAAAAAAATTTATAACAAATTAAATCTAAATTACATGTATAATGATATTAATTAATTATGCGAACTCTAAACAAAAATTTTAAATGGTAGCACTAACAAATCAAATAATAATAAAATAGGTGTAATCAATTAAAATCTAAATCAACCAATAACAATTTAAGTGTAGTCTAAATATCAAGTGGAAGTGAAGTGATAACTGAGTGTTTTGGGAGCTGTACATCTTGTACGATTTAAAGTGGGCAAGGGCGAAATATATAAAAGTTTGTAATAATAAGTGGGGAACGTAGAAACTGATAGTTGAACATCATATAAAATTGCCTTGCAAAATACACAGTAGTAATGAATAGGTTTGTGATAAGCGCTCTGAAATTATAGTTAAATAAAGTGTATTAAGGGATAAATAAAGCAAGGAGACAAGGAAGTAGAGTGTAGAAAGGAGGATATAATAACAAATTCAATTAGCTTAGCAATTAATAACGTTAATAGTAATTTAATAACCTAACTCAACACCGATAAGAGGGAACAATTTACGACGGGTCGACCGGAATTGACCTCTTGGCGCGGCGATAACAGAACTGCTGACACCAGACTAACGAGGCCACAGCCACATACAACAACGATACAGGCACTAATAAATAAATTTCAAACGAAAATAAACCGCGATAAAATACGTAAAATTGAAGTACAAATTTTAAAAGAAAACAGGGATACACAAAGAAAGGAATAAATATGACAGAAACAAAAGAAATAACATTAGCTGATATTATGAATAAACTAATACAGGTTGAAGGAAAAATCGATGAAACCAACAAAAATATGAACGAACAAACAGAAAAAATAAAGAAATTAGAGGAGACCATAAATTATCAGGCAACGAGGATTGGAAAACTAGAAAATGAACTAAGGAAAAGAAACCTGATAATGTTTGGAATCGCAGAAGACAACGAGGAAGATATATATACCCTAAGAGAGAAAGTACTGGAAGTAGTAAGAAAGAATATGGACATACAAATAGGAGAAAATGAGATTGATTTCATCAACAGACTGGGTGAACGCAGAAGAAACGAAAGTAGGCCAATAAAGGTAGGGATCACAACAATTATGAGAAAACGGGAGATTATGAGAAACACAAAAAAATTATCAGGGACAAGAATAGGAGTGAATGAAGATCTTGATAAAAAGATACGAGAAACGCAGAAGCAACTACTCCCTTATATGATGGACGCCAGGAAAATCGGATTAAGAGCAGTAATCAGGAAAGATAAGCTAATAGTAAATGGAGAAGAATGGAAGATAGAAGAATTAACAGGGAATGACAATGAAAAAAGGAAAGAAGGAAGAAACAAGGAAACAGAGGAACAAAAGAAAAGAGGCCGATCCACAGACAAAGAAAGTAGCCCATCCAAGGGAACAGTACCAAAAAAGAAAATTTGGACACAAACATTATTTCAACCCAAGACAGGAAATGAACGCCGGACTGACTCAAGGAAGACGAAAAGCAATAATACAGGACAAACAGAAAGGAAAGAAGAACAGGAAAACGAAGTAGAAAAAAACTTGAAAACAACATGGACTACAACATCTAAGGAACCAATTATAACGAAAAGCAAGGGAAAAGGACATGAAACCAAGAAGCAAAGGGAAAATAAAGAAGAAAGGAAACTAAAAGAAAGAAATCAAGAAAATAGGAATAGGGATATGGAATATCAACACATTGGTAGGCAAAGAGATGGAATTAGTAGAAGAGATGAAAGATAACAAAATACAAATATTAGGAATAAGCGAAACAAAGAGAAAGGGAGAAGGAGTAATGAGGATCACCAGTTATCACAGGCTATACTATTCAGGAGTAAAGATAGAAAAGAGAGCAAGTGAAGGGGTGGGAATAATATTGACAGAAGAGATGCACAATCAAATCAGAAAATTTAGACCAGTCAACTCAAGAATCATGGCCGTTTCAATGAATTTAAGACAAATAACGAACTTAATACAAATATACGCACCGGTAGAAGGGACACCAGTGGAGGAGGTGGAAGAATTCTATAATACGCTGCAAGAAGTACTGGATGAAGCAAGAGAAGAAACAGAAGCAATAATAATAATGGGAGACTGGAATGCTAGAGTGGGAAAAGACATAAACAGGGGTTTAGGTTGCATGGGAGATAAGGGAGAGCAAACAGTCAACAGGAACGGAGCACGAATGATAGAATTCTGACAGAGCAACGACCTAATAATAGGTAATACATTGTGGAAACAAGAAGAAGAAGATATTTACACCTTCGTAGCAGAAGAACGGAATGCTAAGAGTGCAATAGACTATATCGTACATTCAAGAAGCCTCAGTGAGGCAATCCAAAATATAGAAACAAGAAAAGAAGCAGAACTAGGTACAAACCACAGACTAGTGGTAGCCCAATTCGCAACAGAAATAATTAAATCGGAAGAAAAAGAATACAATAAAATAGCATCTTACAAATTAAAAATGCCAGAATATCAGAGAAAGTACGAAGAAGTGACAAACAGACTATTTAGCAATCAAAGAATAGAAGGACAAGAGGAAGTGCTGGAGGCCAGGTGGAAAATATTCAAGGAAACAACCTTAAGGGCAGCAGAAGAAGTATGTGGAAGAAGGAAAAAAATTAGCAAAAACCTAAAGAGGACGGAATGGTGGACCGAAGAGATAAGGAAACTAGTTAAAGAAAAGAAACAAGCATGGAAGACGTACATAAGAAGGAAGGGAAGAGAAGACCGGGAAAAATACATAGAAATAAGGAACAAGGTAAAAAAAGCGATTAATGAAGCAAAGAAGTTGAACTGGAGAAAATTTGCAGAAGATATAAATGACAACTACATAGTAGACACAAAAAAATAGACTACCATAAAAAAGTTAAGAGGGTCAAACAGGAAAGAACTGAAAGCGATACAAAACAAACACAACGAAATCAAAACGGAAATGAAAGACATATTGGAAACTTGGAAAGAGTTTTACGAGGATAAATTCAGAGAAGTAACAGAGGGAGAAACAGAAACAGGTACAAACGTAATTCAGGAGATAACAAGGGAAGAACTACAGGAGGCAATAAAAAAGATGAAAATGGGAAAGGCGAGTGGGGAAGACGAGATAACTCCAGAAATGGTAAAATGGTTAGGAGAAGATGGGAAGGAATGGCTGTGGAACCTATTTAAGGAAGCATGGACACAGGAAAGAATACCAGAAGAATGGGAAATTAACCTAATAGTCCCAATCTATAAAAAGGGAGAGACATCAAAATGTGAGAATTATAGGGCCATGAAAATATATACATATTAAGAACCATAATACACAATACGATAGAGGAAGGAAAACAATTATATATAGTATTTATAGACCTAAAGGCAGCGTTCGACACGGTAAAAAGACAGGCATTATGGGGCATATTAGAACAGTTAGAAGTACCACACCAGCTAATAAGAATAATAAGAAGTGCAATTAGCACAGCAAAAGGCAAAGTACGAATAGCGGGACAGCAATCAGAAATATTTGAGATGAAGAGAGGCATAAAACAGGGGGACAGCTTAAGTCCATTACTGTTTGTGTTGATAATGGATAAAATAATAAAAATAATCAAGAGAAAAACAGAACTGAAGACGGTAGTGGGATTCAAAAACCTAGAGCCAGTAACAATTAGTAGCTTGATGTATGCAGATGACGTGGTCTTAGTAGCAAACACGAAAGAAAAAATGCAGAATCTAATCGACACCTGGGCCAATGAGATACATAATATGAAGATGGAGATCAATATAAGTAAGACGAAGCTAATGGCAATTAATGAAAAACAGGAAACAGAGATCACTTGCAGGGGAGTACCGATAGAAAAAGTTACAACGTACGAATACCTAGGATCTATATTAACAAACGATGGGAAAATAAACACAGAAATAGCCAACAGAGCAAATAAGGCAACGAGGATTTATTACTCAATAAATAAAACAATTCTAGGAAACAAGCAAATTGAAACAGAGGTGAAAACAAAAATCCACAACGTAATAACGGTACCGACAATTACATACGCAGCTGAAAATTGGACCCTATTGAAGAAGCACGTAGAGAAATTAAACGCGATAGAAATGAAACATATGAGAAAAATTACGGGAATAACCAAGTGGGAACATGTAAGAAACGAACAAATAAGAGAGATTGCGAAACAACCACCGATAACGCAAGGAATAGAAAGAAAACAAATAAACTGGTTTGGACACCTATCTAGAATGAGAGAAGAGAGCCTGGCAAAAAGAATAATGGAAATGGGGAAGGTGAAGAGAGGAAGGAGGGGAAGACCAAGAAAAAGCTGGATAGAACAAATCGAAGACATTGGAAAATCAAGAGGGAAATCCCTCACTGAGATGAAAAGATTAACTACAGACAGGAAAGCATGGAAGGAATGGGTTGGAAAAGGACTGGACCCGCAATCCGACGCCTGAAAGGGCACCAGGAAAAGAGAAAGAAGAAGAAGAAATTTATAACTTTGTAATTTTATATTTTAATTTAGGGTGATTTTAAATTGAACACCGTCTAAATGAATAGATTTTTCATAGTTTTAAGAAAAGCTGTTGTATTTTAATGCTTCTAAATATTATGTACAATCCTCTACATGTGTGGGTGTCTTAAACCTTTCAAGAGCTTGCATAAAATAACAACTGAAGAAACTTCAAAGTGTTCAGCTTAGTCAAAGGTCGAAAACCGACCTTTAGTAATTGTTACCATTTGTTTTTAAAAGTTTCTTAGAAAATAAATCTATTATGGAAATGTTCATAAAAATTGTCTGGTAATTTTCAATAAATGTGTTATTCTTATTATTGACACATAGCAGTTGAGGCGGGTGAATTCGCAAATCTAGAGAAATCCTGTCGCCCCAAGTGGGACTCGAATCCATGGCCTTTGGAATACGAGTAATTGGCTAACACACTCATCTACAGCTGCCCATGTGTTATTATTATAGTATTTTTCAATTTTTAACTGTTTCAATAAATCTAACCTCTTCTTTTTTGTTAGCATATGTAATACATTTTATCTATGTCTACGAAATGATGTTCATCAATACAATAGGATGTTATTCCAGACGATTTCTTATTATGTGAAATATCGCATTTGTGTTCCAGTAAACATTTTTTTAAGTTTCAACTACTTTGTCTGATATAAAATGCTTTGCAGACTTTACAATAAGTTTTATATATGCCACATATCTTTCATCTTTTCTGTTTTATCTTTAGTATTAATTAATAAGTCTTCTATATTATTTTTAGTTTACTGTCATCACTAATTTGGGGAATATCATGGAATACAATCATTTAGCTTTACCTGCGACGCAAAACAAAATTATGGGATAGTGTTTGCAGAATTTGTTAGAAGAAACATTAGTACGTTACCAGGCATTTAAAAATCTCAATAAACTTCACTGATTGCTGCTAAACTACTTAGCTAAAAGTTACTAATTTTGAGTACTTTTCACTTTCCTTCTCTTAAAAACTGTTAAACGTATTATCTTTTAACTATCCATAGTCAATTGAATCTTTGTGAATCATTTCCCATTTTTGTTGTTAATAATTTTGTTGGAATACATAATACAATAATTGTGAAATCTTTGGACAGCGAAACCACAATTTTGTAAAAACTCAAGAAAAGGGAAAATCTCTCAGTTTTTTGCAATAATTACTAAACATATGGTTATTTTTTTAATTATCCGTAGTTAATTAAACCTTTGTTAATCATTTTCCGCGTTTGTTGTTGCCATACATAATATAATAGTTGTGAATTCTTGGTACAGCAAAGACTTGATTTTGTATGAAGGAATGAGAGATAAGCGCTCTTAAGTTTACGATTTTTCATTTAGATTTTAGATATACAGAGTGACTTTTTGTAGAAACCATAAATTGTACAAGATAACCTAACTATCCAATTCTGAGAATGAATCATAAAAAAAATAACTTATGATTTTATATTCGTCAGAAACATTAGCCAAGTACACCTAGCAACAAATGCAATTTCACCTTTCATTTCTGTCACTGCTACGAGGAATATGTTCTTACTTTTCAATTTATACTATTCCGACTTTCCATGAAAAGTTGGTCAACCTATATCATATAATACACCTTATTGATAAACTCAATTGGATCTTGAGATATTGATATGTGGAAATTGATATTATTAAAGCCTGCTCGACTCATAAACCCTAAACTGCTTAATTTAGAGCCAAATGGCTTCACTATATTTTAAATGGTGTCTCCTAACCACATATCCTATTTGACTAATGCCAACAAGTATTTCAGTAACAGTGTTACCTTTTTCTCTGTGTAATAAAAATTCTAATAAAAAATTTTTAATTTATAATACCCATCTCGTCTGTGGGTGAATTTTTAGAGGATCAATTATAACCATCCAAATCTAACACCAACAATAATGCAAGAAAGAATTATTTTTAATGGAAAATAAATATGTTTAAATATATACAATGTGTTCAGAGTTAGAATGTATGGAAAGTATAGGTAGAGTATAGGAGTATAGGTAGGAAGTATAGGAAGAGTTGTCCATCCTAAAATGAACGTGACGTCTGCGGCGAGTGACATATTCCCTTTCGGTGGTATCAGAACGAGGTACAGGCAGAGGAGCAGGACTTAAGACTACACTGCTTTTGTCTTCTTCTATGTATGCAGGTTTTATTCTGTCAAGGCTCACTCGTACATCTTTGTTCATAAGACGTAAAACTACTGTTTTGTCATCTCGAGAAACTATCCGATACGGACCTTTGTAAGGAGGTTGTAGTGAAGGACGAAGTCGATATTATTAAGAAATCATGAGAACATGTTTTGAGTTCTTACTTACTTACTTACTTAATCGCTCCTCTTTTACCTTAGTTCAGGTGTAGAGGTTTCTTCTTCTATTTCATTGTGAATTTCCTCCATTCTTTTCTGTTTCTGGCCAGTTCTTCAGCTTGGCTCCATGACAGGTTTTTCTTTTTTATTATTTTGGCTATCTGGTCATTCCACGTATATCGAGGTCGTCCTTTTGGTTTCTTTCCCGTTGCCTTCATCTGCCAGATTGTCTTTGTTGGCTTCTCCGGGTCCATTCTTGTGAGATGTCCCCACCATTGTAGTTGGCGTTGCTCTATTATTTTATTGATGTCTGTTGTTTCTAGTCTTTCTCTAATCTCGCTGTTTCTGATTCGATCCATTATTCTTACCCCTAAAATCTTCTGCAAGTATCTCATTTCCATTGCTTGTAGTCTGCTTTTGTGATTTTCATTTAAGACCCACGTTTCACTTCCATAAATTAGTATCGGCACAAACACTGTTTTAAACACTTTTATTTTAGTTTTACGTGAAATTTCTCGTTTACTTAGAAAACTTTTATTTAGGGCATGAAATAGTTTATTTGCACTTGCTATACGGTTGTTTATTTCACCATCTATTTTCCCATTTTCTTCTATTGTGTGGCCTAGATATTTAAAGCTTCTTACTTGTTCTATCTCTCTGTTGTCTATGGTTATTTTTAATGAGTGTGGTTCTCTAGCTATTACCATGGTTTTTGATTTATTGATATTAATTTCCAGTTTTTTCTTTTGTAATGCGTTGTTCCATATGTCCATATTATATTGTAAGTTTTCCTCGTTGTTCGATATGATTGCTAGGTCGTCTGCATACATTTGGTTTGGTAGTCTTATTGTATTTAGTCTGTAGTATCCCCATGTTTGTTTTCTCGTTTCTTCTTTACATTTAGTGTTTATTTCATCCATTAATATTATAAATAGGTATGGGTTTAATGCTCCTCCTTGTCTGATGCCTGCTGTAGTTGTAAACTCCTCCGATTCATTATTTTGTGTTCTTATTATATTTCGTGTGGTTTTGTAAATACTTCCTATGCTTGCTATTAGTCCCTCGTTTACCTTTTTGTTTCTGAGCGCTTGCCATATGTCTGTACGTTTCACTCTATCAAATGCTTTGATTATATCTATGAAGCCTATACTGATTGATCTGTCATGTTCTATCATCTTCTCTATTAGTTGTTTGATCGTAAATAGAGCATCTTGCGTACCTCTTGTAGGTCTAAATCCATATTGCTGATCATTTAACTTGTCTTCTACATTGGTTCTTAATCGTTTTTCTAATATGGCTTCATATATTTTCGCTGGTACACTTATCAGTGATATTCCTCTGTAATTTTCGCAGTTTTTAGAGTTCCCTTTTTTGTATATTGGTAGGATAATGGCTACTTCCCAATCCTTTGGTATTGTTTTCAGTTTCCATATCTTGTTTATAAGTTGTAGTAGTACATCGAATCCTTTTTCTCCCATGTATTTTAGGTATTCTGGAGCAATTTTGTCATACCCTGGCGCTTTTCCGGTTTTAAGTTTCTTTATTGCTTCTTCTAGTTCCCTTCTCGTTATTTCATTATTTGTTGGTTCTATTTCCCCCTTTTGTTGTGTTGTTTCTCTTGACATATTTTCTTTCTTGTTTCCCTCATCCGTCAGTAATTCCATATAATATTGCCTCCATCTGTTCATTATTTCTTTTTCTTTTGTTAATGTTTCCCCTAATTTATCGTTTATTTGAGGTAGTGACCAGTTTTTCTTTTGGCGCATGTTTTTCAGGACCCTGTAGAAGAGTTTTTGATTGTTGTTATTGTTTTCTTCCATTTTGTTACCGAAGTTTTCCCATTCGTCTCTTTTAGCTTTTAGAACTAGTTCTTTTACTTTTTTTCTTTCTTGTTTATAAATCTCGTAATCTTCTGTATTCTTTGTAGTTAGGTATTTTTGCCATTTTTCTTTCTTTTTTTTTGTCTGTGTTCTTATTTCTTCATTCCACCAAGGTGTCTGTTTTTTCTTACTTGTTTTGTACTTTCCGCATATATTTGTAGCAGCAATGACTAAAGTTTGTTTGAGAATTTTCCATATTTGTTCTATCCCTCCATTTCTTATTTCCTTATTGTTATTTTCTAGTAGTTCTGTGACGTTTCGTTGGAATTTCTCCTGGTTTCCCTTTTCTCTTAGTTTATACACTTTTAGTATCTCTCATTGTTTTTCCTTGTGAGTTGTCTCTACTTTATCAATTTTTAGCTTTGAGGTGACTAAATAGTGATCTGTTCCTGCTTCGGCTCCTCTTTTTACGATTGTGTCTGTAATTTCATTCTTGTGTTTGTCTTCTATTATTACGTAGTCGATGATGGATTTCTCTTTCCTGTTTGGTTCTTCTCGTGTGAATTTATGTATATCTTTATGTTTGAACCAGGTATTTGATATTCTTAAGTTATTGTCTGTACAGAATTCTAATAGCTTGATTCCGTTTCTATTTCTATGAGTCTCTCCTTGTTGTCCTATTACTTTTTCCCAATTTTTTTGTATCTTTTCCTACTCTTCCATTAGTCCATTCCATCCATGTTTTGAGTTCTTTAAAGACAAAAGTTGCAGATCTTCCATGCCGAGATGCAGGGACTGGTCTTAAACGTGCCATTTGCTTTCGGAGGTTATTCAAAAAATCGGAAACATTGTTAGCTTGTTTTGAATCAGTACATGGGCTGCTAATTAGTTCTCCTGGGGTGTAGGTGGGGTGAAGGTATAGAGGTTCTCCATAAACTAGTTCTGCTGCAGATGTATGAAGATCTTCTTTAAAAGCACTACGTATGCCAAGAAGTACTAGAGGAAGAGCTTGCAACCATGTGAGTTCCGGATGGCACATAGAGCGGCATTTAAAAGCTGATGGAAACGTTCTACTGTACCATTCGCACAAGGGTGATAACTTGTCGTTCTAGATCTCTTGAATCCCACAGTTATGCCCAAGGCCTTGAATAACTCGGATTCAAACTGTCTGCCTTGGTTAGTCGTTATTTGAACTGAAGATCAAATCGGGATATCCAACACGACAAGAATTCTTCAGCGATATGTTGAGCTGTAATGCGCTCGAGTGGCCAGACTTCTGGCCATCGGGTGTATCTGTCTACGACTGTAAGGCAATATTTGTAATTCTTAACTGTAGGTAGCGGACCGATGATATCCAGGTGCACATGCTGGAACCGAGTTGAAGGTAACTGAAAAGTTCCTACCGGTGTTGAGACGTGCCTTGATATCTTAGCAAGCTGGCATTGTTGGCATTTTCGGCACCAAGAATGGCAATCTTGTTTCATATGTGGCCAGACAAATCGTTCTGAAATAAGTCTAGTTGTTGCTCTGGCACTGAGGTGGCTAAGACCATGAAGGGTGTCAAAAACTAGACGTCGATACGGAGCTGTGACAAAAGGTCGATCTTTACCTGTAGAAGTGTCACAGATAATCGTGATGTCGCTGCCAGGAATCTGAATATTTTCAAGTTGAAGTGATAAGCCGTCATCTAGAAGATTGCGGAGTTCAACATCGTCAGTTTGTGATTGCGCGAGTACTTTCAGATCCAGTGGCTGTTGATTCCTATTTATCGCTTCAATGCGGGACATTGTATCTGCGACCACGTTGGAAGCACCGTCGATATACTGTATGTCAGTTGTAAACTGGGCGATAAAAGAGAGCTGGTTCAGTTGTACTGGAGGCAGTTTCTCTCGTTTTTGTTGGAATGCATAAGTTAGAGGTTTGTGGTCTGTGTAAATCGTACAATGCTGAGCTACGAGTTTATGCCTGAAATGCTGTACAGCTTCATAAACGGCTAGTAGCTCTCGATAGTATGCAGGCCACTCTGTCTGTTTTGCAGATAACTTTTTAGAAAAGAAAGCCAATGGTTGCCAGGCGTTGCTAACACGCTGTTGCAGGCACGCTTCAATGGAAGTTGACGAAGCATCGGTGAAGAGACCTAAAGGTGCGTTCAGCTGTGGATGTGCTAGAAGTGTGACTTTACTTAGGTTTTGCTTACATGCATCAAAGTCTTCTTTTAAGGCAGAGGTCCAGGGTACAGATTGAGAACCGCGCAAACCTGCGATTAAAGCATGAAGTGAAGCTTGATATTCTGCTGCCGAAGGTAGAAAATGCCTGTAAAAATTGATCATTCCAAAGAATCTTCGGAGACCTCGGGTAGTTTGAGGCAGAGGATAGTCCTGCAGGGCAACTACACGATCGGGAACTGGGCGGGTTCCTTCAGCGGATACTTCGTAACCCAGAAATATGACCTTGGATGCACCTAGAACACATTTGTTTACATTTACTAAAATGCCATACTCTGTCGTTTGTTTGTTTGTTTGTTTGTTTGTATGTGACATATGAAGGGGGTTAGAACCCAGCACTGCAGCCTTAGGCTTATTGTACTCTCATCATGTCACTTAGTCGGTAAAGAGTTTTGTGATCCTGATTAGGCTTAGTAACCTCTTTACCGGGTCCTCCCTTAAGTGTCTCACGAGAGAAAGCTCCTTCGAGGAGTGCAAACCTCCATCGGCACAGGGCTTCACAGTCGAAAATAACATGTGAGGCTGTTTCGTCCTCTTCATTGCAGAGTCACCAATCCCTATTCTATGCATATGCTTCCTTAGGTTGCAGTGTCCAGTTATAAGGCCTGTCACCAGCCTAATCTGTTGTCTGCTTAATTGCAGAATGTCATCAGTCAATTTGTCAGATGTTGTTTTTAGCATCAGTTTGCTATGTCTTTGCCCCTCAATTGCATTCCAATGGTTGTGGTTCTGTCTTTTTGTCCAGCTTTTCAACCAGTTTCGAGCAAAGTTGTTGGTAATTCCAAAGACGGGTTCTGGTCCCATAAATGGTAACTCTGCTCCTTTCTTAGCCAAGGAGTCAGCTTTCTCATTGCCACTAATCCCCTTATGCCCCGGGACCCACATCAGGGTTATTCTATTGTGGGTTGAAAGGGTTATTAGGTTTTGTCGGCATTCCCATACTAATTTTGAGTTAGTACGATTGCTAGCTATGGCTTTTATGGCGGCCTGGCTATCTGTAAGGATAAGGATTTCTTTACCTTGGTAGTTCCTTTTTAAATTCTCATGTACACAGATGTCTATGGCATGAGTTTCAGCTTGGAAGATAGTGGCGAACCTCCCCAGCGATGCATAGGCAGCAAACTGAGGTGATTCCCCAAATATTCCTGCACCTGTGCCACTGTCAGTTTTGGAGCCATCCGTATACCAGATTAGCTTGTTTGCCTGACGACTTTGTTGTAATAGCCCTTCGTTCCACTCCAGGAGAGTGGTGAAGGGTTTAGTGTGGTTTTGCCTAGCAGGCATAGTATCACTGCTCATGTCTAGCAGTGGGCTGGTTACAACGGAAGTAATTTTGGTGTGCCCATCAAGATGACTGGGTTTCCAATTTCCATTATAGTTCAGTCTGAAAGCCGCCATTCTTGCCTCTGCCGTAATATAGATGTTTAACGGTGGCAGGTTTAGAAGTATTTCCAGAGCTGCTGTCGGGGTACTTCTCATCACCACCGTAATACACAGGCAGGCCAGCCTCTGAAGTTTTGTTAGCTCCTTCTTGGCTAGCCTTTGTTCTACTTTTGTCCACCAAACCAGCGATCCATAGGTTATTCTAGGTCTAACTACAGCCGTGTACAGCCAGTGTACTAAGCGTGGTTGAAGTCCCCAGGTTTTGCCCAGGGCTCGCTTTGTTGCCATGAGGGTTCTTTTGCCCTTATTAATGGCATTTTTGATTTGCGGGTTCCAGGTTAGCTTCGAATCTAGGATGATACCTAAATATTTTGCTTCCTGGCTCAATTCAAGTTTCTTGTTGAAGAAGTTTGGCAGTTTGATCTTGCCCAGGTCTCTCCTTCTGGTAAATGGAACTAGTGCCGTTTTTTGAGGATTTACTCTAAGGTTCTCCTTGGCACACCATCTTTCCACAGCGCTTAGAGCATTTTGCATAAGCTCTGAAATGGTATTGTCAAATTTCCCAGAGATAAGAATGACCACATCATCCACATATCCCTGGGTATAATATCCTCGCCTATTCAGGTCAACAAGGAGCTCATCCACTACCATGTTCCACAATAGGGGTGATAGAACTCCCCCCTGTGGACACCCTTTGACAGCCTCAATCTTCATTGTTTCCCCTGATAGGGTAGATTGGATCTTTCGACCTTGCAGCATGTTGTTGATCCACCTACATAGTGTGTCTCCTATGCCGCGCTTTCTCACTACTGCTATCATTGGTCTATAAGAGGTGTGGTCAAACGCCCCCTCAATATCAAGGAAAGCTGTTAGCGCTGTTTCTTGTTGTGCAATTGCCTCCTCGATCTTCCTCACTAAATGATGAAGAGCGGTCACGCATGATTTCCCCGCTTGATAAGCATTTTGATGGGGATGGAACAAGCTGCCCGAGGGCAGACTCTCTCTGATATGTCTATCTATCAGTTTCTCCATTATCTTCAGGACAAAAGATGATAGGTTGATAGGTCTATAAGCCTTTGCCTGGGAGGGATCCCTTCCAGGTTTGGGAATGAAGACCATTCTTGAGCTCTTCCAGGCGTAGGGAATATAGCCCGTGGCCAAGCTTGCTCTTAGTACTCTACAAAGGATGGGCACTAGAATAGGTTTCCCCTGCTGTAATAGCACGGGTATAATCCCATCCGGTCCAGGAGCCTTGTATGAGTTGAAAGAGTTTATTGCCCACTCAATGCTCTCGTGGGTTATAATACTGTTCGAGATCTGCCAATCTTTCTCCAAGTTTTCTCCGCCCTTACAGGTGGAAGTGGAACATTGTGCAGATCTTCATTCTCTTGAAGAATGTGGGAGCCAGGAAGGTGTACCTGAAGCAATAACTCCAGGGTTTCCCTGCTAGTCTCGGTGTATTTCCCATCTGGTTTTAGGATGGTGCCTACTGGTTCAACCGTATCTTTGGCCAGAATTCTCTGGAGTCGTGCTGCCTCAGAAGTGTTCTCAACTTCCTGGCAGAATTCCCTCCATGAGTTTCTTTTGGCCTTACGAATTCGTTTATTGTATACAGTCAGGGATTGGTAGTATTCATCCCATTTCCCTGTTCTTTTCGCATTATTAAACAATTTACGCGTGTTTTTCCTTTGCTCTGCCAGATCATTATTCCACCACCTCACCTCCTTACTGGTGGATTTTCGTATAACCCGGCAGTTGTTCTGGTAAGAGAGGTTGATTGCTTCCTGTATATTTGCAGAAGTTACCTCTATATCAGTACTATCTTTGATAGATTTCTTTAAATCTACTAGATTAATTTGAAGGTCCTGCCTATATTTCTCCCAGTCCGTATTTCTCGGATTGCGATACTGTACAGGTGGCTTATCAATATTATTGATTTCCATCCGAATGTATCTATGGTCCGAGAGTGACGGTTCCTCTGACACATGCCATCGGATTATCTGGGAGCTTATACAAGAGATAGACAAAGTGATGTCTATTATCTCTTTGCGATTTCGTGTAACAAAAGTGGGTTTGTTCCCCCGATTCAAGATCTCTAAGTCATTGGAGACAATAAAATCTAAGAGATACTCACCCCTACTGTTGTTATTGCTGCTTCTCCATGCCTCATGATGGGAGTTGGAGTCGGCCCCCACAATGAGCTGCAGGTTAGAGAGCCTGTAGTGGTCAACCAGTGACTGGAGGTCCTCAGATGGTGGGGGATTGGATGAGTCAAATGGAAGGTATGCTGAGGCGATTATAATGTCTCTCAGATTTCCTTCCAATTGCGTTTTCAGTTGAATCACTGTTTGGTCTCTGTAACAAAGGTTTGTCAGTTTTAGAACTTGAAGTCTTTCCCCCACAAGTATACAGGTTTTTACATTGTCAAGGTTTCTATTGTACAGCAATTGGCCCTTGACAGTGCCCAGGCCTGAAACTTTCCCCTTGAATAACCAGGGTTCTTGAATTAGGGCAACATTGATGTTGTTTGTTGCCCATAGTCTACAGAAAGCGGCAGATGCCGCTTTACTGTGCTGGAGGTTCACTTGTACTAGCTCCAGCATTGACGATTTCCTCAGGTTTTTTCGAGGTTCTGAAGGTTACCTGAGCTAATCCAAGGTAGGCTTTATATCCTGCTCTGCTTAGTTGCTTCATGGAGCCCTCGTTTATAACTAAAACCAGAGTTACACCCTGGGATTCAGCCTTACTGGAGATAATTCTCCAATCGTCAATATTTAAATTGCTGTTCTTGGTCTTAAGCATCCCCAGTATTTTAGCAGATCCTTTAGCCTCCAGAAGGTCTGGGAATCCACACTACGACCCTGGAGGTTTTGACAATGTCTTTCGCCAGACCTACTAAGTTTTGCACCTTCCCACGGCTGTAGTGTAGGTGCCTTTTCTTGTAGCCAGCTTTGTGCTTTTTCGTTGGCACAGGTCACATAAAGTACCCCCGCGTGGTAGTAGCTGCCTGTAAACTGAGGCCCGGTACCAGGATCGCTTGCAAAGATCAACTTTGTGAGACCCTGTTGTAATTGTTTAGCCTGTTCTGGGGTTAATTTGCCCTCAGGGTAGGTTTCAATTACAATTGCCATCTTTTTCGCGGTCAGGGTTTGACTATAAGTCTGCCCTGAAGTCGAAGAGATGGGTTTGGATTGTGCATCCTCTTTTCTTTTCTTTGTAGTTTGATGCTCAGATGGTGACGGAGTGCTCCCATCCGAACGAATTCTTTTTTTGTCTGGGTTTTGATCTGGGTCTTTAGACATCCCCAGATTTCCCTGACGACGGTTAGCCCTAGGTTTATGTTGCCTAATGGGCTCTCCTCTTTCTAATGCCGCCTGCTTTGCCAGTTTACGGCGTTGTGCCCCTGAAAGTCTTGGGGGTTCAGGAGAACGGGGATTAGCCACAGATTTCATATGCCCCTGTGGGTGTACCCCGATAATCTCCGCCACAGTGGAAGGAGAGGCTTGACCAGGGTCTTCCTCAACATCCATTGGGGGATCTATAAATAAAACATTTAAATTTAAATCATCATCCATGTTGTTCCCACGAGTATTGACGGTTTTATATAAAGAATGGCTTATACCGTGGGGTGCGCCCGGTGCCCCACGGGGGACCCAGTAGGGACTGATCATCTGTTCAGCCACGCATCCCTTGGCCTGGTCCCAATACCCTAGGACTCAGAATTTCTATTGAGGTTGTCTCCTCCCGGTCCGGGCGGTTAAGCCAAGACCCCCACACATCTCCTATCTTGTCCGTGAAACATGACCCCAGACAGTAGAAAATGCATGGTTTTTCGACTAAGCTGCTACAGAGTAGTGCAATAGCCGGCGCCGTTAACCCCAGTGCAGGCCCTCCCTTAGCCACGACATGACAGCTGGGCAAGGGGGGGTGGTCCGCGGGGAGGTTTTCACCTTGGCCCTATGCAGGGTTTAGTCCGCTCAGGCACTTCACTCGCTCACCTCTTTGTTGCAGGTTTTAAGCTGCTCAAGTTACTGGTTCATTGCAGTGAAAGGCTTATAGCCTCCCTACTCGTTGCTGTTAACCATACCAGCTGGTCAAAAACCCCGGGCTTCCTCCTATCCGCCACCTGGAGACGCGCCCAGTGGGTGCCACCCTTAGCACGAATGTGCTATGTTCAGATGTTCAGAACGTGACCGGGGCCATACTCGGTCAGTCGAGTAAAAAGGATACGGAGATGCCCTTCATGTTCTTTAGGGTTGGAACTGGAAACCAGAATATCATCTATGTAGGCAAAGCAGAAATCCAATCCTTGAAGAACTTCATCGATAAACTACTACATAATGACATTTCGTGGCATCTAGGGTGATGCCAGACAGTGTGAACTGCGACTCTATTTGGGCAAACCATACATTTTGTTGTTCTGGCCAAAAAAGGAGGTAATTTTGAACTTACTCGGCAAGCGGATAAAGGTTGAATTTCTGCAGGTTGCTTTGCCTCTGTACGAGGGTCATTTTTGTTCAATTGTTCTTTCAGCTGCAAATTTTGTAGCTGTAACTGTTTCAGTTGCTCTTGTAGTTCCTCCATATGCGAATGAAATTGTGAAACTATCGGAACAATTAATATTATGATGGTTTAGTATGAAACAACACGCGGCACAAAACCGAAAGGGGAAAAATAGAAAAGTCAAAATCTAAATATGTCACAATGTGCGTAAAATGTCACCTAAATTAAATAAATACAAGTCCTCGTAAACACGACGCTGAATCTGTCCAAATTCTTCTTTGCCGGGGTCACCAATATGGAAAGTATAGGTCCATCGTAAATAAAAGACGCTATTTAATTATAAATTCCATTTTTATTATCTTAACATTAACACAGGATCATCAGTAAGCAAAACAACTTAATCAATCAATTACTTAATACTATCTGTTTTTGCATGGTAACCACCGCATACTATATGTAGTTTCCTACAAATGCATTAATCTTAAAGGGTGATAGAAGACATCAAAAGGAATAAAAAAGTTTTATACAACTTTATTCTAGAACGTACTACTTTTTCAGAAAATAATAAAGTTGGAAACTTTAACATCATTTTTCTGTGTTAATAATAGTACTTTAATTATGGCGCTTTATCGGCAGATGCATCTCATCTATCACAACAACAAACCTTAATGACATTTTATCGTATCGTATGTTGTTTCCGCGTAAAATTAAATTCTTTTTACAATTAAAAATTCATTTTACTCAATTAACAAACGTGACAACCCTGTAAAGTTTGTAAAAAATTTGCTCCACATCCGCGCAAAATGCTGACGTGGAAGTTTGTTGACATTGAAATAAAGCACGTTTTGCTTACAACCTTGCAATTTAAGAATATTTGGGTCAATGCCTGATCATAGCTTTGTAAATAATACTCTTTGTTAGAGTGAGATCATACTGAGTTTGTAGAACTTTGAAATAATAATTTGTCAATAATGCATGACTTGATATTTATTTAATAACAGTTTTTAATGATTTTATAAGAGACTATCTTTTAAAGAGAAGATTTTTCTAATTTAAATTATGTAATTAGTTTAAGGGATTTTGTTGACATCTTGTTTTGGCTACATTAAAAAATCTTTAATTTTATGGTAATTAGGTGCCTTAATCAAAATTTTTTTTACATAAGATAGTATTTTTTAATAAAAAAACAAATACGTCAAGAAATTTTGAAAATATTTCGGAAATTAATAAATATAAAATGTAGGTCAATTATTGTTTTATTTTTACAGTTGGTTTGTTATGAATCAGCGTGTCTTTAACGTACCACGTACAAATTTTGTTTACAGAAAAACAGTGCGTATTACAATTTTCGTAGAATTAGTTACCCGACTAATCTTTTTTGGATGTTTATTATTTTTAAACAACGGCTGTCATCATCAGTTTGTTTGTTAGATTTTCTAAAACAAGGTCAAGTCCCAGTACGATTACACTTAAGCAAGGTTGCCAGATATGGCAATGGTTTTTTTTCTAAATTACTTGAAAGCCTATTAACATAGAAAAAAAATTTATTAAGACTATTTTGTTCCTTTTGATATCTTCTATCACCTCTTAAATAATGCGTTCTAATTCATGACAACCTGTATAAATATATTTATGTCTAGTCGGCTGTTTTTAGAGCGTAAATTGCTAAATTAGTGCACCCCCTTGTACTACCCTTGTTTACGCCATCTCCATAGTAATAAAAGTAATTACAGACCACTGCACCTACTTGAAGTTTTGCACAAATTATTTTATTTTAAATTAAATTTTAATTTTAACTTAGACCGGACATAAACTAACGTATGCATTTTGGGTTTAATTAGTGTTTTAGAGCCCTTTACCATCTTAGCGCGTTCGACTTTCGCCTTAGGCGCTAACTGACTGTGGGCTCTTAAGACACTCAATTATGTCCTTAATACATAATATACTATCAAATACAGTTAGATATATTTTAATACATTTAAATAAATTTAAATAGCGGTAAATAACTAAATGGATTTAAATTTTAAATACATTTTAAGAGGAAAATATTTCATAAATAGATATAAATATGGGTAAAAATCAAAAAATGTGCTATTTACGTAGGTAGATTTAGAAAAATTTTAATTAGTTTAAAAACTAACGTCAATTTTATTAGTTTTACTCATGTATTGATAGAAAAATATATTGGACGAAATCGCTCTCTGTAAAAAATGTGCCATTTTCACATTTATTGTGTTTTGTGAATTGAATTTTGTCTTGTCGGTAACACACTCGTAATCCCCTTGATTCGTCGAAATTTTATTACTCCTGAATGAATTCAGATATATTACGAAATTAGGTAACCATATACTTGTGAAATAAAAATAAAATTTCATATATCAGTCAGAGATATGTTATAAAATCAAAATTTAGTGAATAATAATTATTCTTTTCAATAAAACTTCAAGTAGTTTCGTGTTTAGAGGAATTAAATGTTTCTAAATAAGAATTTGCAATTAAAATATATAATAATTAGTTTTTATTGAATTATACATAAGATATTTGATAATTCATTCTATTATTCTTTAACCACGGATGCTATGTTACCGACAAGACAGTAAAATCAGTCAGTGCCAAAACGTACGTGCCATACGTATTTTTGTTGTTTATGCTTTTATATATGTATGTATCCTACATATAAATTGCCAGTTCCTTAAATATCTCTTACAAAAAAAGATTTCGCATAAACATAAAACATAAAAATAATAATAAAACAAAAAAATAAGTACACTATAAAACGTTGTACAATGCTCGACCGTTACACGAATCCTACGTGCCCGCACGGGTAACAAGCACGCTGATCGCTCGGTTGTTAGGTACCATGCTCGCAAGTAAAGTTTACATTGCAAGACTGTTATTTAGAACTTTACGTGCGAGCACGGTACCTGACATGTGAGCGACCAGCGAGCTTGTTATCCGTGCAAGCACGTAGGGTTTGTGTAACGGTCGAGCATTGTACTTTTTATGGTTTTCTGATTCGTAAACCTTTAATAAATAATTCTTTATTTACTGAAGCAGTACACCACAATACATATAATATATATGAACGTTTTAAATAATATGTTGCTATAGTATTGATGATAACGAGCCCGTAATAATCTTTACGGGCTAGCACGTAAAATGAATCTTTACCCATGGAAACAAAGCTCAATAAACAGATGTTTATGAATCAGAATACCATAAATAACTATTTTCTGAAAGGGTTCGTGCGGACTTTTTCAGAAAATAGTCTGTAATTTGAGTCTGTAAAGTAGCACTTTTATGGACTCATCTGTCACTTTTATTTGCATTTTTACATGTATTTGACATATGTCGCACACAGCCAAGTTGACTTAGTTGCCTACACTACTGTTATTAAAAACATATTTTGTATTTTAAATTCTATATTCACGATTTCAGAAAAAAAACTTCGTAATGTTTAGCTCGGCACTAATGTTGATTTTATATCACATCACATCACATGATCACTCATTATGGTTGTTCCAACTACAATCTCCATATTCGTGATAATGAAAAGTACAACTTTAGTGCCTTGGTGTACAAATAACTATTTTATAATATGTAATATTAAAATATGTCTTGTCGATAATAACAGATCCTGTCGGTAATAATAGATCCTGTCGGTAACGCTTTGATAAACAGCATTGCGTTACTGATGAGACTGTTACCGACAAGACAATTTTAAATAGTTTTAAGCTATTTCATACAACTAGTATTTAAAAAAAGTGAGGTTATACGAAACGTTAAATTAAGTATTAAGCTATGTATTAACGTTGAAAATTCCTCTAAAAAACCTGCTTGACAAAATATACATGTTGTACCGACAAGACGACTTAAAAAGACGCAGTCACATTCCTAGATTTACTAAAAATTAATAATGAATTAACTGCATGAGAACTTACCCGTTGATTTTCACTTAAAACCTGCTCAAAGCTACCTGTCAGAAAAATATTATGAGAGAATACGCACTATAGTGGTATTTTAATATAAAACGATCATTAGATGTTACCGACAAGACGTACATCAGGCGGACACATATATTTTCAGCAGTTACGCTTAAGTTTTTAAGTTTGACTAGAAAAGAACACCGAATCACAAAAATTTTGAATAAATTTAACAAATACGTGTAAAAATGCTCTGTATTAAACATGAATTAATGAAATAAAACTCAATGAAACTTTAAAATTGCAATGCCGGACGCGTTATTGACGAGACGAAAACTGAAGTTTGTGGAATCTACAGCGCTAAATCTTTCTCATACAGGAGAAAATGCAATGGAAAACTATTCTTGACATTTAAATAATTAAAAAATGAAATCAGAAATTTAAAACCAGTTGAGAATGGGCAGAGCTAGCATTGCCATGACGAACAAAAACAACTGTATACTTAATAAACTAATTTATTTTTGAAAACTAGTATTGACGTAACACATTAGTTGTCATAAAAACTAAAATTCTAAATCCTAAAATTTTTCGAATTTTTTTTGTTAAAAATGTTTATTTTTTCGCAATTTTTTCTTAATTAAATTAATTTATTCTGTCAATTTGCATATGAAATTGACAGAACAAATGAATTTACTCTCAAAGTAAATTTTATCTAGGAAGTAAAAAGTTTTATAATACCGGCCCTAAGTAGACCTATTTAGATAATTTAATCTATCCATCAATAGGTATTTTTATATTTTATTGGAATTCTAGAAAGTTCCTTTAGTAAAACCTTATTAATTCTTGTTTATGTTTTGATAGAACCCTTTTGACGACCCTGATGGATGGTAATTTGTTTACATAGTCTTTATTATTATTACATTACATTATATTATTACATAGTCTGTTCAAATTTATTTTTTAGCTAATTCGTATATGTAATTCACACATAAAATGTTTAGTTTTGTACATCCCTTGTCAGAGATTGTAAAGTCTAGTAAGATGTTTATGTAATATATCACATTCACAGCTGTCTAATATACGTCTAATAAAGTCTTTTTCTTAAATTGATTGTTGAATGAAGTACAGGGTGTTCACGAGTCCAAACATACACATCTTTGAACATAAAAATCTATTATTTTTTTTCAAATGGGACACTGTATATTTATATTCTATACGATTCAGCCTTTGAGTCTGTATCAATTGATATAGATATTTTATGTTACCGTCATATTAAATGTATCTTTAATTGATTATTTTCTATGTTTACAGTAGTATCTCTAACACAAGGAATAATTAACAGATAGGTATTCAGCAAATGAAAGTATTTGCGTAATTCATTCCTAGAAATAAAATTACCATTAATAAAATCAGGGTTGGCTGCCCAGTGGGTAACCCAAAAAAACCCACCGGGTTTTTTTGGGTAAAACCCACCCAAAAAAACCCAGCTGGGTTTTTTAGTTTTTTTTCTGATTTTTGAATTGAAACATTGAATATGAATATTATTAACTACTGGTGCGATTTTTTAAAAATAAATGTTAGTAATGATGTTTTATTACATTAAAGTGATAGGTGAGGAATTATATAATATATTGTGTTCACAATATTAATATTCGGACACAATATTTAGGTGTTACTTAGATAGTTAGATATTAAATTTAGTTGCAACAATCTGTCACTTCAAGAATATAATAGTTCAATAGGTACTTACCAGAATGTTAGTAACATTTCAGTCAGAGAATCACACCATACATATCAACATAAAAAAAAACAACAGCTTTATGAACAAATTTATTTGTAAGTGTAAAAAAAAATAACTAACCACATTAGGTACATGTATTTTGCTTAAGTAGGTAGTGCAAGTAACTACAATAAATCAATAACTCTTCTAAAAAACAAACAAATAACTTTCTTTAATTTTCAAATGAATTAACACTTAACAGATTAACTGGGAGTATAATAGTTATTTATATTATTAGTGGGATAGAAGCATCATTACACAACGAGTGTGCAGATTGCAGATGACGAGGTCGTAGACCAAGTCATCTGTAACACACGAGTTAGTATAATATGCTCTAGCCCACGTATAATATACAAAACTTTATCTACAACTGCCAACAGGCCAACACTGAAAACAGTTTTAATTTGTTTGAAAAAGACAAAAAAATTATCAAAATTAAAAATCAAGGAAACTTTGACATTGTTAGGGCATCCACTCAAATGTGTCAAATCAACGTGTAAAGTGTGCCTTGTATTACTTCATTAGTTATTCAAATAGTGTCAAATGAGTGGTATAATAACGCTATTACAAGGCAGTTGTAGATAAAATAACAAAAAAAGTTTCTAAAAAAGTAATAAATCATCGTTTGATTTTATACATGAATTTACCATTCATTTGGTTCTGATCTCAAATGTCTATACACTTTGACCAATTGAAGAGCTTTTTCAAATCCTAATCGATTCCGTAATTTGCTCCAAACGAGACCGTAACTTGAGAAAATTCTTTCAATTGATGCCGCGCTGGCTGGACAGCATTGTAAATTATAGCAAAAATCGCAAAAGGAATTTGGTAACTTATTTGATGTAGAATTTTTTGTTTTAAGTATTTTCCACCATTTTATGGCAGAAAATTTTTCTGTGATACCCGGTTTAAAAAGAGATTGAGGAAAATATTCTGAATCTTTTATTTTAAATGCCAAGAAATATGGTAGAAAATCTGGATAATTTTCGGATATCCAAGTCTCTGCCATATTTTCTTGGTATTCTGAAAGGGGTTGCGTCAAATATTTAGGATGCATTGAATATGCAAAATAATGTATGGGCGACAAGGCGTCATTCATACGCCTTTTTATAGCGTTTTGGTGGTCTCTTAAATATTCACTAGTGAACAAATTATTCCAACAAAAGACAGCGTCAGCTAAAAATGATCCATCACCCTGAATTATGTCTTAAGTTCTTTGATAAAACTAACAATTGTTTTTCTAAATGAATTGCCTCTGAGAATAAAGCAGCTTATTTAGTATAGCATTGATATTGGAATGGGTTTTAAAATCCTCTAAGTGTTTACTTCTAATTTGAGTGTACAAATGGTAATTTGCAATGAACGTTTTCAGACAATCTTCATAAGAATTCCAACGGGTCTCGTTAGGGATTTGCGGCATTGCTCCCCCTTTCTGCTTCAACCATCCATGTGGCTGGTGATGATTTCTAAAAAATTTCTGGATTTCTACTATATATTTTGTTACGTTTGTGGGGATTATGTCCTTATATAGCAAGTTCATGTAATGTGCGGAACAGCCATATGTTAAAATTCTTTTCGTTTCAGTCAAAATTTGCTTCATTTTTTTCATTTTGTTTTCATTGTCGGTACAACAGGCGAATACATCTTTATGATATAAACTTTTTATTTGATCGATGGCCTTGCTGGCAACTTCAACACAGTACTCTGAAGTTTTCTTCTCAGCTCCAGTATCTTCTGCAGTTACTAAGTATACACCGTAACCTGTATGCATGGAACTTGCGATAACTGAATCGTTGGAAGAGTTTGACCAACCGTCCAAAATTAAAGTTATGTTACTATCTTCCAATTCTTCTTTTAAATTTTCTTCGATTTCACTGCATATTTCCGGTAGAAATTTTTCAGATAATTGTTTCCTATTTGGAGCAAGGTAACCCGGGCGTAAAGTAGATATCATTTCTTTAAATGTTTGGTTTTCCGATACGTTGAACAGTATGTTACAGCCAAAAAAAAATTTTGCCACAGCTTTATCCAATTTATTTTTTTGCTCAGGAGTAGTTTTAACAACGAATTCATTCAAATTACTATTTTTCGTTGCACTGACAACATTTTTTCGTTCTGCTCTTCTCTTCCTGCTTGGTTCTAATTCCTTGTCTTCATCTTCACTTCTATCACTTGTACTGCTTATGGTTCCATCACTCGAATTAGACTTGAGGCGAGATGTTTTTTGACCTGTAGTACTTTTTTTTGTACTGCTGGCCCTGATACATTTTTGCAAATGGCTTCTTACTCTTTCAATTTTTTTGCTAATTTTCTGGCTGCAATGTTTACATGCAACTTTATTTTTGTCGTCGCACTCCATAACTTCAGCCCATTCTGGACAACTTTTTCTACCGCTTCCTTTTGGCATTTTTCTTTAATAAAAGAAACTTCAGTAACTACCGATACGGATACATTTTTAAAAACAAAATAAATGGCAGACTGCTATTTACTTTGTTCTTAAAATTCGCAGGTATTTTTTTTAGAACTTAATTCAACACTTACCTAATTAAACGAATCGCATGCACACTGAATAAGGAAACACGTCAACACGTGCACGTGTAGCGTCTAGACTCTAGACGGGCATTGTTGATTTAAACTTGTTTTTTGTCCTGCTTGCAGCAGAATTACCAGGAACTATTGCCAAATAAAACCACTTATAAAACCCAAAAAAACCCACTTATAAAACCCAAAAAAACCCAGTGGGCTGGGTTTTTTATATAAAACCCGGGTTTTTTCCAACGGTGAATAAAATACATATTTCCAACAACGGGCATTTTCTTTCATTTTGTTTTAAAAAGGTTATTTTTTGTGGGTATTTTAAGAGTAATAACTGCACATTTTATTAGTTTTATTATTATTTTATTACTTATTACTGGAAAAACCTTGTTTATAAAAAAGCTTTCTTTTAAATCTGTAAACATTAAATATAAACAGCAATAAACTTATTACAGCCACAAATTCTGTTTTACATAAATGTTTATTTGGTAAAAGATATATTTATGCAATATAATTGAGGTGACTTGTATTTGTGTATCTTTAGTTTAATAAAGAGAGCGATTGTGACTAGGTTAGTTATGTGCGGGACTACCGACCAAGGGATCTGGGTTCGAACCCCGGCCCATATATCACCGGATTTTTAAAAATCGCATCTCCCTTGGAAGGCAATGGCAAACCTCAGAGGTATACTTTGCCCAGGAAATTTCCCTGAAATTAATAAAAAATCGAAGTACTATGTACAGTTGCGATCATTTGCTAAGGAACGATGACAAAATTATAACCTCCGATTTTCTAGTTTTTTGTACAATATAAATGAAAATTAATTGTTTGTTTGTTTTTGGGCGAGGAATCAGGATGGCGGAGCATCCTTTGTACCTTATGGCACCGATTGCTATGATCATTTGGCCGACCCTACTAGAATTTAGCTGATGAAAATTAATTACAGTCAAACTTCCATATTACGAACTTCTATATAGCGAATTTCTCTATATAACGAATTTTTGTGCTGTACACTGCGCTTTTAGAAAAAATACATCAAAAAGTGTCTCTAAATAACGAAGTAAAATTTCTATATGTTATAACGAAATTTTTAGTCCAAACAAATAAATTTTTCCAGGTAAATGTATGTATTATGTATGCATCAATATTTCTTTCTTAGCAGCAGTAGAAGATTATAAATTTACCTTCCTTCCAAGAAGCCTGCACACATTTTTAAAAACCTGTAAATCTTTCAAAAGGATTTTGTAAATTTGTTTAAATTGAAGTTCTAAGAAGGGTTAAAATTGTCATTAAAAGGCTTCTTACAACTGGTTTTTCAGGGAATTTCTGTAAATTTACCTGAATGAGAGTTCTAGGAAAGATTAAACTTCGATGCATTATACACATTGTTACTTGTCTAAATGGATATTCCACCCCTCTAAGAAAGATTAAAATTCAATTAGCATTCATGTAAAATTAAAAACTTTCATTGCAAATTTGTTTTTAACTTTAGTTTTGTGAGAACAGCCCTACAATGTAGTACAAAAAAAGTGAGTGTTTAATCATTACTGAGAAAATCAACGTGTTGCGGGAAATTGATAACTGTATACAAAAAAGAGACATCGCAACTCGCGGCAAAGTTTGGAATTCCTGTCAGTAGTTAGTTTATCGACTATAATAAAAAATCGCGAATCAATTTTAAAATCAGTTGGTGAACTTACAGCAAAACGTGCTAGAACGTATGTTTATGATGACGTAGATGAAGAGTAGAGTTTTAAAGTGGGTGCATTTAATTGGCGACAAAAATGCACCATTATCAAGACAGTTAATTTAACACAAGACGTTACAGTTTGCGGAATCACTCGAATTAAAATCAAAGCATTAAAATAATATTTACAAAAGGTGATATTTCTTTATAACAAAATTTCTCTATAGCGAATTTTTTTTCGGGATTTACCGACTTCGTTATATAGAAGTTCGACTGTATATGGCATGAACATTTCATTCTTTAACATTTTAATTGCCTAGTTCATAAATCAAGTCGAGTTACAGCGTACATTGTACGAAAAACTGAAAAATCAGTGGTTATAATTTTGTCATCGTTCCTTAGCGAATGATCGCAACTGTACTTGGGGTGGTTGAGTCCACCTTAAGCTGTAGATCCCCAACACAGGTATAGGAGGGACATGCCAACGCTCTGCAACAGAGCACAGCATGCAGATGAAGAAGTTTAATAAATAAAATCCACTTTGAGCCCTTTAATTTTATTCTTCATCATACACGTTGTTGTGTTCTAAATAAATATTGTTTTTCATTGTAATTATGTATTTCGTAATTTTGTATTTTGCAAAGAATGAATTGGTATTGAGATTTGTTAATTTAATATTAATTACTTAATAATTATTTTTATTTCAAAATATATTTAAAATCTTTGCTGATTTTGTAACTTGCAGACAATGAAACTGTTAAACATAGTGGGTACACCTGCTCAAACAAAATGGAGATTGATCTAGTACTTGTGTTTTTTAGTATTTAGTTTTTAAATTAAAGATCAGGGTTACATTACAACTACAGAAACTTGTCCCTAATGCAATAGTTAAGTATTGTAGAATGTAAACATTCCATTTCTTTTTTGTCATTTCATTTAAAAAATGTTTCTATTTTCTCCTAATTTTGCAATTATTTTATCTGATGACAAATTCTGGTGACTGAAAAAATCCTGCAACTTCTGTAATTAAAAGTTGTTTATCTTCTTAAATTAAACCTACTGCTATGATATGATATGCTCATCTTGGCAGGAGAAAGAATTAGCCTTTCCTTCTCCGAGTGCTTGCATTCATATTTGTATTTAATGATCCCGGTAATTGGTCCCTTACAGTGAAAGCTTCAAGTAATAAAAAAAAAATGCTAATCTCTTTCTTTTCTTTCAGGCATACCATATGTGTAACTGTGAGGATGTAAGGCTGTTTTGCAATGGTTATTATCCAGAAGTTTTAATTATGGATCCATTTAGTTTAGAAATATTATTTACATTATCGTCTAAAGTAAACCCGGACTGGATAAGTGCCCTTCATGTTAGTATTATTTAATTTTTTTATTTTAAATGCACCATGGTGGAAATATATGGTTTTCATAATATCTGAGTTTTTGTGAACCACATGAATTTCTTTAATAACTAATAATAGAAAATTATGTGTATACCTTATTTAACTCTGGATACAAGATGAACAAAATGATTATTTTATAAAAAAAAGCATTACTTAACATCTAAACACCATCAACATCGAAGGTGCTCTTGGTTTGTATCCTTCCTATATTCACCATAATGTTAAAGTTGAGCATACTTAAAACCGAATATAGTAAAGGGATTAATTAAACAAAAAAAAAATGCAGTTTCATATAATCAATGACTACAAACATGAAAATCAACCAAAGAAATAAGGATAAGATTAATATCAGGTAACATATTTGGTATATCAGGTATATGTTTGTTTAAAAAGGATCTATTCATCAAAATACGCTTCCTGTCATTCAATTTTCCAAAGTTTTTCCCCAAAGAGTTAATAATTTAGGATTTTTACTTACAAAAACCGAGAAACCTCTTTTATCATGGTTTAATTGGTAAATACCTTAGAAAGAAATGGATGATAATTCGAAGGGGATATGTCGGGTGGATATGGGGATGCAATAGAATTTCCCATCCTAACTCCTAACTAACTGATTTTTCTATAGTTAAGTCTTAAGTCTTTTGTCTAACATTCTTAAGTCTCTGTAACTAAATTTACACACTACAGACCCTTAGGCGACACAAGTTGGGCTAAACATGAACATTGTCTGCTCTTTTCATGCGGATGTTTCTGTGTATTCTTAAACTTTACAGGATCATTCTACGGGACCTAAAAATTAATAAAGTTTTTATAAACACATGTTCTCAATCACTTTTTTTTGAGATAATAATTATTTCTAGATGCTTTATTGATTTCAGAGTTGCTCATGCAGCTTTGAGTGCTTTGTTTTAATTAAAATTAACAATAAAAACCATAGCAACGAAACACTGGGGTACTCAACTAATTCGCTTTGAAAATCTTATTTTACTTCAAAAGTATAAAAATAAAAACAAATGAGGTAAATCGCAAAAACAAAGTAAATGTCACAAATATCAAACTAAATTTTTAAAAATGCATTTACGAATTGCAAACATTGTGTAAAGGTTTGATAGATAAATGTCTGCAGTATAGTACTCAGTGGCGATGGGTGCATACGTCAAACTCGGGGCACACGACAAACTGGTATATTGCTATTATGCTCGTACTCACACATTAAAGCAGTATATCATCATGTGTTGCACTGTGAGTGCCCTGGATTTGATGTATGCACCCAGCGCTACTGATAGCACTCTACCACGATCTGATTAGAAACTTCAAAACATTTTCTTCTCTGATGACTCCATCAAGATATGTAAACAGTTTTAGATTTTTAAACCTCGCAACAATGAAGGTTTTTCATTGCCATTTAGTCTCAGTTGACTAGGTGTTGATTGCATAATGATTAACTAAGCGACATAGTAAACAATACGCTGTAGTCATATTTTTAAAAAGTGTAATAACTTGTAATCTTATCCATAGAATAGTTGTCAATTAAAGCAGTTAAAGTAGAACTTGTTCTCGATTCTCTGGTGGCTGCTCGGTTCGGCTTGGCTGATCCTGCTGGTTCCGAGTCCTGGAAACGGCCTAAATAAATCGGCTAGTCCACTCACTCATATATAAACGAAGCAATGCACCAAATAAGCGGTTAGGAAGGGATACGTGCTCTTGCTGGAACCGACGACTTATCACAACGGCTATAGATCGCAATGGCTGATAAGCTTATTCACTCTTACACCCAAAATAATTAAATAAAATAAAGTAACTTCGTTGTGAATTCGAGTGCGCCGGTGTAGTATCCGCGAATACGGCCTCCCGCGTACAGAAAAGCAAATTTAGTTCTTCGCGATATTTTCGGATCCGTTATTTAAAATTTAAGTGAAAATGGGAAGAGCATAACAGGCTGAGTGATTGGTGATAATAGAATTTCAGTATCGCAGCGTAATAAAATAAATAACGTGGTTTTTCAGCAAATGAAATTAGGTTAGAATTCCGACCTTTCCGACCCAGATGCTAAAATAGGTGACTACCAAAATGGTTTTAGAAGTAATCAATCTACTACAGATGGTATATTCATAATGCGACAGATATTTGAAAAGTGTTCTGAACATAATATAGAACTACTTTTCATTGATTACCAACAAGCATTCGATAAAGTTAAAACGACTCTCAATTTATGGAAAACCTGGAAATCCCAAGAAAATTAATAAAACTAACAACTATGACACTGCAACACACAAAGGCAATAGTAGTAGTGCAACAAGGGATGACAGAACCCTTTAAAATAAATGCTGGAGTAAAACAAGGAGATGCATTATCAACATTAATTTTTAATATAGTGCTCGAGGCAACAATAAGGAAAGTTGACATTAAGGAACAATAAATACAAAATCAGTGCAAATAATCGCATATGCAGACGACCTAGTAACTACCAGCAGAACCATACAAGACCTAAAAACCACATTGGTAAACATGGAAAAATTCGCCACAGAAATGGGCCTGGTGATAAACGAAAACAAAACAAAATACGAGGGTAGATCAGTATTTACGGTCCCTGACATAGTAGGCTTTGCATGATATCGTCACTCATTTTTCTATGAGAACTGTCATTACTAATTATTTGTTGTGTCAAGTTTTGCGTAGGTGCGTGTTGTTCTTTGAAAGTTATTAATAATTAAGCTGGTCGATAACAGACAATTTTTAAAAATGGAAAAAAGTGAAGTCAGAGTGGTGATAAAGTATTTGCAAAAAAAAGGATTAACACCTACTGAAATTCACAAGGATATGACAGACGTTTTAGGGGACTCTGCCCCTTCTTACCAAGTGGTGAAAAATATGTCTCGTGAGTTTAGATTAGGCAGAACAACTTGCGAACATGCGAAAGGTGCGGGACGTCCAGTCTGTGTCACCGTTGACAAAAACATCAATTTGATCCATGATATGGTAATGGCAGATAGAAGACTGACTATTCGCCATATCGCGGAAATAACGAACATCTCTTATGGGTCAGTTGAAAATATTTTAAGAAATGTTCTTGATCTCAGAAAAATTTCGGCGCGTTGGGTTCCAAAGATGCTGACCGTCGATCAGAAACGCTCTAGAGTGCTGCATTCGGAAGCCAATTTGGAGTACCTGAAGGCCAATCGGAAGCAATTTCTCACTCGCTTTGTGACTGTGGATGAAACATGGGTGCACCATTTTGATCCTGAGACGAAAAGACAAAGTATGGAGTGTCATCACAGAGGTTCTCCACCTCCACGCAAATTTTGAGTTCAACGGGCGGCTGGAAAGATTATGGCCACAGTGTTCTGGGATGCAGAAGGAATTTTGATGATCGATTATTTGCAGCGTGGACACACAATAACGAGTTCTTATTATGCAGGGTTAATTCCAAAATTGCGCGAAAGCATCAACCGAAAAAGACCAGGAAAGTTGGCACACAAAATTTTGTTCCATCAGGACAACGCTCCAGTCCACAAGAGCTGCATTGTCATGGCTGCCATACAGAACGCTGGCTTTGAAATCCTAGAACACCCTCCATATTCACCAGACCTGGCACCCAGTGATTACCATCTATTTCCAAAATTAAAGGAAAACCTGCGTGGAAAAAAATATGGAGACGATAATGAAGTTATGACCGCAGTAAATGGCTGGTTTGAGGAGCAACCGGAAAACTTCTTCCTGAAAGGCATTGAAGCATTGGAACATCGCTGGACCAAGTGCATTGAAGTCCAGGGAGATTATGTTGAGAAATAAATAAATAATGTTTTAAAAATTCTTTCTCTTTCTATATCAGGGACCGTAAATATTGATCTTCCCTCGTATCTGCGATTGACAAAAAACAATTATAAAATTGTAAGATCTAAAGATTGGTTCGTACACATTTGAGAGAATCAACGAGTTTATTTATCTAGGCACACAGTTATACACCACAAACAACCTGGACAATGAGATAACAGGAAGAATCCAAGTGAGAAACTGAAGTTACTTTCAGTTCAAAAACCTTATCCACTCCAATGTTGTTAACTACAGCACAAAACTTAGAATATACAGATGTATGATAAGCCGAGTGATAACGTACTGATGTGAAAGCTCGGCCTTGACCATAAACCAACAAAACAAGCTTAGGCACATGGAGAGCAAAATAATAAGAAGAATCTTTGGGGGGGGGTTTAGAAACTGATGGAATGTACCGGAGAAGATACAACCATAGACGAGCTAATAAAAGAAGCAGACATAGTGCATGGCATCAAGGCACATCGGCTAAGATGGTTCGGACATCTCTCAAGGATGGAATCACAGAGAATGGCCAAAGCTATTATGGAATGGGATCCGGGTTATGGCAGAGAAAGAGGAAAACCGCGAGAAATGTGGAGGGATTCGATTCAGAAAAACCTAGCAGCGATGAAAATTCAAAATTGGAGATTGATTATCAAGGACAGAAAACAATGGAGACGAATCAAAGAAGAGGCTAAAACTCACAAAGGGTTGTAACGCCGAAAAAGTAACTAAGTAAGTAAGTAAAGTAACTTCGTTACAACACTTCATAGACGCTGAAAAGGTTTATGTATGATTTAATAATGTTAATTTAATCAAAATATCCACTACGAAAAGCCTGAAAAATAATAAAATCTTTGGCTATAATTTAACCGTTTGTGCCTCTTAAAGGTTCCATAGGAGAAGAAGTTTTCGTTTTCTTCATAGAATACCGTAGTGTAGAATTTTACATATCGAATCTCTACACCCTGTATACCTCGCAGCATCTTCTCGTTGATTGATGTACATTGTACACGTTTGAAGATTCCTACAGTGTTTCTAATGATTTGAAAACTGCTTAATGCATTCTTGTAGAACTTGTTCTACATGAATTGGGGATCTATAAGTCCATGGTAGGAAAAACGAAAACAAGGAAAAACAACAAAACTGATGTTGATGTTGGGCTTACCTAATGGTTGATATCTGGATTTTCTTGTGCTTACTCATTGGTGTTTGTTGTGTAAATTTATAATTTTGTCTCTTGAAAAGTTGACTTCATCAGTGAACAAAATTTTAATTTGGAACTGAAGATCATGTGCAGAAACCATTCAAAAAACACAAACTGTGGCTTGAGCTTGAAGTCAGTCAGTAAAAAATGTTGGCCATATTGGACATAATAGGATACAGTAAAAAATCCTGAAGAAGTCTCTATAAAATCGCATGGGGCACTTGTAAATTTGCAGCCATTTGCTTGGAGTTAGCTTCTAGACCTCTTTCGACTGCATTTAAAATTCCTTTGTTTAGTTAAAATAGTAGTTTGAATGGTTATTGAAGGATAACAGTAAATGATCCTGCTTCTTGCAATGACCATGAATGGAAAATGTTTTATTATCAGGAGAATGTCTGTTAGGAAATGCTTCTCTGCAAAGATGTTGAGCTTTACACGAGATAAATATCTGCCATTTTGAGACACTAGTGTAATGCTAAATAGTGCGTTTCAAAGTAAATTTAGTAAGAAGCAAAAAGTTACTTTTACTAAATTGTCTTAATGACATTCTTACAGCAACCTGATTTGCATAAAAGTGTATTATAAAAAACGCTTTTTAAAATCTAATAGTTATTTATTGCATTAGTGTTTTAGAAGGCGTTACAGCTACGAAAGAATGTTTAAATGCGAGAATGAAGTTCATGTTGTGTGTTTGCAGGCTCATACTCATTAGAACTTTTTCATCTGTAGGCCTCTAGAATGTTCCTGTAAAGTTTGGGAATTCTTTACAGCAACACCCTTAATACTATTCTCCTCATCACTTTTGTATCCAATAATGTTTTTGCTAACAATAAATCAAATTAATTTAACAATCTTTTAGGTATTACGACCTGCAAAACGTAAAGATGATGTTGTACTTGCATTAACAACAACAGGAATGGTAAAAGTTTGGACTTTATTGGGCCATGAGAATAAACATTCAGAACCTATATACGAAAATGAAAGTAAACAAACTCGCTGTTTAAATGCAGTATGTATGCAGTGCTGTGCATATAATCAGCGAACTGTTCTTATAGTTTGCAGTAAATATTGGCAAATATACGATGCAGGTTTGAGAATTTATTGTTTATGAACAATTGGCAAGAGAAATTTATGATTGTTTTCAAATTTTGCAGGTGATTTTAGTGTATTATGTTCTTATTTAGCTCCTAGAGGGGAACGATGGATGTCTGGAGATTTCTTAGCTGCAGATCGTATTATAGTATGGTCTGATGCTGGAAAAGGATATCTCTATAAATTACCAGCTAAGTGAGTACATGTAATAATACTTGTATTTGTTAATATTTACTAAATCATTATTAAATAATGAAAGAATAATATGTTTGTGATGATGATGAATTCCAGTTAAGAAAAAGTGATATCAGTGGTACTTATTTAGATTTATTTAGTTATTTGTATAATTTGAGCAGAAAGCATATTTATTACACGTAACGTAAAAAATCAACCTAGTCTCTAGCAGTCTCTTGTTTCTAGTATCAAGTATATTAACAGTACAGGGTGGCCATATTTGTTTGTTACTAATGGGAAACTCAGTTATTATAAAAAATAAAGGAAAGTGCATTCCACAATTTCGATGTCTTTTTTTTGAGACAAACTCAATACTTACAAACAGAATTTGCAATTGTCTTGTTTGATATCTCGGTTATTTGTGAAGCTAGAGAAAAGTTACTTATGCCTGCCAAGTTCTATTTAAAAATTTCTCCTGCCAAAACTATTAAAATGTCCAACTTGCAATTTTGCATTTAAATACAGAAATGTTCAAAGAATCTGTACAATTTTTTTCAGATTTTTAAAAATGTGATCTCACTAAAAAAATATTAGGCCATCCAAAAAGCCCATCTTTTTATGAGAAATATATAAAAAAAATTGTTTGTTCTAGGATAAATACTCTGAGATCTTTATATTTTTTTAAAGACGTGCAAGCAGTTTTGATAACTTTTTTAGTTTGAATATTTCCGAAGTTCTCTGTAATCTAGCAAATTCATGAATGAAAGTTGATTGCTATCTCATAATTGATTTTCATTGATATCCGAGAGATCGACCCATTTTAGTGAACGATTTTGCATGGAATGTGTGGTGTTCCGTATCGTTATGTTCAAACTTTGGGAGTGTCAAGTAGGTTGAATTCTGAGAGTAAAAAACACAAAAGTGGTAGGTCGATTTTTATTTGTTTCAGAGTTTGCAAAGTAACAATTTGTTTTCTGAAAAACAATAAACAAAATTAATGTATGAGTGACTAACTTAAATTTAATGCTTAATTAATTTTCAAAATGCCCTCTTCCTGCCTATCTACAAGCTTGTGCTCCTTTGCCGACTGATCTAGCGATGCTTCCTATTTCGAACTTGTTTTTGGTTTGTTTACTAGTGGAGGGTTTTTATAACCTACAAATTTGGATGAGATCTATAACGAAAAGTGAGTTTAAGGAAAAGAAGAAATAATATCTTTTTTTATTCATTAATGTGCAACTAAACAGTGGCAATCAATTTTCCAGGTGGCACCTGTTATATATATCTTATATACACTGTATATTTATTATAAGCTCTTTATTTCAACTTTGTACAGTAACACATAACATAACATTTCTTGATTCAGTTAGTCAACAACTCTCTTCTTTTTCGTTGCCATAGCAACCTCAGACTACATATCACTTCTTTCCACTTAAAGTTTGAACATACAATACGTCTTTTATGGAACATATCGATCTGGCTTTTTAATAATTCTAACACCTTTGCTAAGAGCAAGTGGTAGTGGTTGTGGATTAGTTATAAGAGAATTTGACTTATGTTTTTTAACTTGATTCTGATCAAGTACAACTTTTGGTAAAGGATGCCAATCATCAGCAACACAACTTTGTTTGATATTATTAACATGAACCTTACGAAATACATCATTCTGCAATTTTACTATGTATATTACTCTACCAACTCTTTGCATAACTCTTCCAAATAATCACTTCCTCTCCCCTTTTACTGTAGACCTAACTAATACTTTATTATTGATACTAAAACTTCTTAAATTATAGACATTATCTTGTTCTGCTTTAGTATTACTTGAAGGCTTCAACATTGATAACTCTGTGCGAACATTGTATTTAAACATTATTTCAGCTGGACTTTTACCAGTAACAGTACTAGGTGTAAACCTGTAAGACTTTAAACACTGATTCAAACGTTGTTGTAATGGGACATTGCAATTTTCAATTTTATTGGCAATAACTGAACGAAGTAACAATTATGAAATATAATATAAATACAAAGATTAGTTAAAGTTTCACAAGTTTTATTAATATCTTAACCTGACAATATTGTTTCGACACTTTGTGTCATTATCAAAGGTAGATAAGATTGATAAACAAACACGTTGCTAAGGATAAATACATACAGAAAATAGGTAACTAGATACAATACATAACAAAAACTAAATATCTAACACTTCTAATAAAGGAGAATTACTAAGCTCAGTTTGTTCATTCATTAAAGGTACTGTGCGTTTATATCTGTATATTTCAAAAGCTTCTGAAATGTCTAATTTGTGTTTGTTGTTGAAAAAATGTAAGAATTTAATGTTGTTTTGAGGTGTCATTGGGTGGTTCTGTTCCAAAATGTGTTTGGCATAATTCGATTTTTCTGGATGTTTAAGTCTATAAGAGCGTACGTGTTCTTTGTATCTTATGTCAAAATTTCTAAGTGTTTGGCCAATATAAACCGAGTTACAAAAAGAACAATTCAAACGGTAAATGCCGGATTTCATGATATCTTGTGTTTTGTCTTTAGCATTAAATAAAAATGAAAAGGTGTTGGTGTTAGTTTTATAGGTTATTTTGTAACTGGTGGTTTTTCTTAGTATAGTTGCAATTTGTTCTGATATCTTGCCAAAGTATGGTATTGATATGTAGTTTGTGTCTTGTACCCGAGTGTCAATTGGAAATATTCTTTTGATAGCTAACCTATAATCTTTTTGTTGAATTAAAGTGTCAATCATGTTATGGTTATAATGGTTTGCATATGCTAATTGTTTGATGATTGAAATTTCTTTATCAAAATGTGATCGTTTCATTGGAGTAGTTAAAGATCTATAAGCCGCTAGTTTATGCATTTTATGATGACATGAATCGTTAGGTATAGTGACGTCTGTGCTTGTGGGTTTTCTGTATATGGAAAAATCAAATTCATTGTTTGTATTAATTGTAATAGTTAAATCCAAAAAATTAATAGCTCTATTTTGTTCTGTTTCTAGCGTAAACGTGATGTTTGTGTGAAGACTGTTAATAAGAATTAAAAACTCATTGATAACCTCAAAAGAACTGTCAAAACAAGCTAAAATGTCATCAACGTAATGAAACCAAAAAATAATGTGTTTAGAAAGATCTAATTCAAATATTCGATCTTCCAAATTATCCATAAATATGTTAGCTAATAGAGGACTTAGTAACAATTTCTTAATTGACTGCACACTCCTTTCTACTAAACCATTTGCAGATGGCGTATATGGAGGTGAATGCAACAATTTTATATTGTGATTACTTAAATACTGTTTAAATTCTCGCGAACAGAATGGCGGACCGTTATCAGAAACTACCACTTCAGGAAAGGAAAATCTTGGAAACACTTCTTCAAGCCTATAACTCACATCACATGTTCTTGTATTTCTCATCATAAAACATTCTAACCATTTACTGTAACTATCTGTGATTATTAAAAATACTACATTCTGTTTTCAAAAAATCAACATGAATACGTTTCCAAGCTTCTTGCTCATTCCTCCAACTAACTTGTACCTTTGGAACATTATCGTTCTGTGATACTTGACATACTGGACAAGAACGAATATACGCTTCAATATCTGTATCAATATTTCGCCACCAAACGTGATTTCGTGCCAAGAGTTTAGTACGAACTATACCGATATGGTCTTTATGTAAAGTTTTCAAAATTTCTTTTTGCAAACATTTTGGAATAACTAATCTATTTCCAAACCATAAACAATTACGATCTACTGTTAAAACCAATCTATTTTTAAAATAATAATGTAGACATTTCTAACTGACTATAATTACGTTGTAAAACAGTTAAAGTAGTCGATGCAAATGCTACTGGATGTTCCACTCCTTCCTTAACATTGCTAAGAACAGTCCCTACACCGTAGCTTGAACTATCGCAAGTTAAAACTATTGGTAAACTAGGATCAAATATTACTAAACTAGATCTTTCTGACAACATCTCTTTACATTTATTAAATGCATTCTCACATTTAGTCGACAAATTCCAACTAACATCTTTTCTAGTTAACCTATGTAACGGTTCCATGATTTCTGTTGGCATTGGTAAAAACTTATGATAAAAGTTTAACATCCCTAAGAATGCCTTTAACTGAGTAACATTCTCAGGACAAGGGCAATTTTTAATTGCTACAATCTTTGAAGCACTAGGCTTTAGCTTATTTTTGTGTAACACATACCCTAGGTATTCTAACTCTTCTACGAAAAACTCACATTTTTCAACATTTAATTTCATGTTATGCTTATTAAGTTTTTCTAAAACTAAATACAAAGTTTTCTGACACTCCTCTAGATTCTCTCCTCCTAAAATAATATCATCTAAATAAGCACAGGTTCTAGGAATACCACGAAGAACTTCATCAATCACCGATTGAAAAATCATTGGGGCAGATACTAAACCAAAACATAACCTATTAAAACGATACAAACCAAACATGGTATTAACAGTAAGTAATTCTTTACTTTGTTCGCTCACAGATAACTGCAAGTAAGCATTGGACAAATCTAATCTCACAAACACATTACAACCTTTCAGCTGTTGAAAAATATCTTCAGCTTTTTGTAAAGGATAATGATTAACTAAAACATGCTTATTTAACGTTACTTTAAAATCTACACATAATCTTATTGACCCATTTTTACGTGGTACACACACTAAAGGACTAGCCCATTCAATGAACTGTGTTTTACTGATAATCTGACTATTCTTCAATTTATAACTCCCTTTTGACTTCATCTCGTAAAGCAAAAGGTATATCATAAGCTCTATGAAAAATTGGTGTTGCATTCTCCTTTAAAGTTATATTAACAACAAAATCTGTAATAGGATTATTGCTTTTTGAAAAAACATTAGGATATCTGCACAACAACGAATGAATAAATGTTTCAGATATATTACCTTTAAAATCATTTTTTATTGACAAAACTTCATTGTCAACCAATTTACACTCAGCTTTTTGACAGTTCTTACAGAGTATCGATGTTTTCCACTTTGGATTAAACACCTGCAGCCAGTTTCTACCTAAAAGTGCTTTTTGTAGATCATTACCTGTAATTATAATTGGTAATTTGACAAAACTACTGTCATTAAAACAAACTTCAACATGAATTATGCCAACTGTTTTCAAGTTTTGTTGGTTTGCGACTGTTAGTGTACCATCATATTTTAACAATTCTACTGACTTTTTCAAGAATTTTACAAACATAAAATGAGGCATCAAGGTAACACTAGCACCGCAATCCACATCAAACCTTATACTTTCATTATTTATCTCAACTACTACTACCAATGGTAAATTGCTTTTACGATCGAACACTTTATTACACTGCACAAGATTACAATTATTATTCTTTCTTCTAACATCTTTAAATCTGCAACAATTAGCTATATGGCCACGCCTACCGCATATAAAGCAAGCCCACTTTGATACTGGACATTCCTTCTTTCTGTGAACTTGATTACAGCTTTTACATTTCTCTTGACTTAACATGGTATTCTTCTTATAACTGTCTTCATGATGTACATTTTTAGAAAAATATGACCTATGACGTTGTAGCTTGAACTTATCCCGACTAACCTTGTTAACATCTTCTCCAATAACTCCACTATTGATTATCATTGATGATTGCTTTTTCACCGCTTCCATGCCCATTACCAATGTACATGCATTTTCAAAAGTTAATTCTTTCTCTAGCAACAACCTTTTTATCATTGCTTCATCTTTTAAACCAACTATTAGTCTATCCCGTAATGCTTCATTTAGGAAAGTGCCAAACTTACAGTTAATTGACAGCTGCTTTAAATTCACAATAAAATCTTTCACTGACTCATTTTCAGTCTGTTTTCTGGAATTAAATTTATACCTCTCACTTATAATGTTACTTCTACAACCATAATGGTTTAGTAAGGCTTCTTTAAGTTCCTCAAAACTTTTATCTGTTGGCTTTTCAGGCACAATCATATATTAATGTTTTATACATTTCTGCTCCAATTGCTACAATTAAACATTTTACTTTATCTTCTTCCGCCGTTTCATTTACTTCAAAAAATGCTTCTAATCTTTCTATATAGTTAATAAACGGTTCACTATATTCTTCAAATTGTGGTACTGTACCAAACATTGCTACATGTGGTTTTACCATGCCATTACTAATGCTATTTTCAAAAGTCATTTTACCACACAAACTCCTCCACTCGTCGCCAATTTGTTATATATATATATATATCTTATATATACTTAAATATACATGTATATTTATTATAAGCTCTTTATTTCAACTTTGTACAATAACACATAACATAACATTTCTTTATTCAGTTAGTCAACAACTCTCTTCTTTTTCATTGCCATAGCAACCTCAGCCTACATATCAACACCAAACTAACTTGTCTAGTTTGGTGTCACCTGGAAAATTGAATTTTGTCTCTTAAAATCTAATGTAAACCATATATATTTTGAAAACTTTTATGAGGCTAAAAGTTTATAATTACAAAATTAATTAATACAATCAACATAAACATAATTATTTGATAATATAAAAAAGAAATCTCATCTACCTGATATTTACATATAAAATAATTTTGAAATCCACTTTTCAATCTTTTGACTTGATGTAATATGACATTTAATAAAATATTAATACGAGGGCGGGTTGAATACTTCTTGGTCTAGTCCAGAGAGGGCACTTTGAGTGCATAAATTTTTTGACAGCTGTAAATATCTAACCTTAAAGTCAAATCTGCAGTGTCAAAACGATTGCTTCATAACTCCATGTGTATCTGCCTGCTAAAGTTTTTGTTGCAAGTTGTTTGTGAAGAATGGAAAAACACGAACATCGTGTTGTTATAAAATATTGTGTTTTGAAAGGCTTAACTGCCACAGAAATTAAAAAAGAGTTGGATTCTACTCTGGGAGAATCTGCTCGTTCATTTTCCACTTAAAAAAGTGGACTGCTGAACTCAAACGAAGTGAGAAGGGCTGTGATGATGTGTCCGGGAAGACCCAAATCTGCTACCACTGAAGAAATGGTTGAAAAAGTGCACGATATTGTTTTTAACCACCGTTGATTAAAATTGCAAGAAATAGCTGATACTGTAGGCATATCTAAAGAACGCATGCATTCAATCTTACGATATATACACAACAATAATCTCTACACGAGAATTTGGTGATGAAAAAAATTTGTGGGTGCCGTGACTACTGACAATTGATCAAAAACAACAACATGAGAGTGTTTTTGCGGCGTTTTCGGTGTGTGATCCAAAAAACTTTATGAGATGATTTATTACCGGAAACAAAGCAACAATCTAAACAGTGCAAACATTGTGATTCTCCACCACCAAGAAAGGCTAAGACTGTTCCATTAGCCGACAAGGTAGTGACCATGGTATTTTGGGATTCTCCGATTTCCCTACACTAAATTACTGGATTGTTTGAAAGAAGAAATCGCTAGAAAACGTTCACACATGTTCAGTAACAAGGGGCTGCTTCATCAAGACAATGCTCCTCTTCACCGGTTGGCAATTACAGTGGCAAAATCCATGAACTGGGTTTCTAATTGTTAAATCACGCATCGTACTCGCCTGATCTAGCTATCAGCGATTTTTTTCTTGTTTCCAAATTTGAAAAAAAGGATTGAAAGGCGTAAATTCCCATCTAATCTTGAAGTCATTGATGCTGTAAACGCATATTTTGAAGACTTTACCGTTTTCTTTTATGCTGATGGTTTGAATCGCTTAGAAGAGCATCGCTGGACCAACTACATTGAGATCAAAGGAGATTTTATTGAGAAACAAAATCAACACCTAAAAATATTATTTTTCATCTCGGACCGAGAAGTTTTCAATCCATCCTCGTAGATGACATTAGTAGTGATAGAGTATGATTCACATTCAAAATTAAAAAAATATTGTTCATTTCAATTTATTTTTATCGTTTAAAATATAAATATGCACATAGTGTGTAAAACAATTCCAAATCCCTGAACCTTAAATTTAGATAGTAGATATTTCTAAAATTAGATATTTAATTTATAGTCTGTATTGTACATTAAATACATTTATAAAATAATTAATCAGTAGAAGAGTCTCATTGTGAAAAGATGAATACAGTAAACCATCACAGTACACATATAATCCCAGAAATAAAAATCAAGGGATTCGGAGATCTAGCTGGTCATGAAATCAGTCCACCACTTGGTAGTGGTGGACTGGTTGGTATCAACCTTGGGTAATTCATATTTACGAAATTCCGGACGGCAATTCCGAAATGTGGTGGCGCACCATCACTTGAAGCAACATGTCTGTTTATATTATTAGCGTTACATCTCAAACGGTGCCAATGAGTTTGTTTGTTTGTTTGATTGGGCAAGATATTGGCTGCGGTTCCAGGCAGGTTTTTCTTGAATCATGGATACCCTTCAAAAATTAATAGCAATGTATCTGCGAAACAAATAAAAATGATCTACCACTTTTGTGTTTTTTAGACTCTGACTTTAACCTATTTTATACTCCCGAAGTTTGAACATAATGATACGGAACACCAACGAATCATCTGCTTACGTTGTATAATATTATTAGAATCCAGTCATCGGGTTAGAGTATCAAATTAATTACCATCAAAAACTACAAACTAAAGTATATATCAAATTCAATTTTTGAACATAAATAAAGGGGTGGTGGATAAAACGTTGTATGGCACACGTACGTATAAGGAACATACAGTGCTATTAAATTAACATGCAATATGCTCCATATTGCATTTGAAAATAATCAAGTCAATGTATTTTACCACGAACAGACGTGTTTTGTTATAAAAAATACGCTTTTGCACCTTTTATTTTAAAATAAATGGTATTTTTGTTTTTATTTAAAAAAAAATTCAATTAGTATTAAATTATCTTTAATTGAAATGAAAGGTTAAACGGCTAAGGTTTGAGATGATTATTTTAATTTGCAACATACAAACTACATCAACATATTGCATTTTGATTTAGTAGCACTGTATAAGTAATTTTTTTCTAGATTCTTAAATAACCGAGATATCTCCAAGTAACAAAAAATCTAATTATTGGTTATAACTCGAAAACAAAAGACTATCGCAAATTCTGGTTTTAAGCATTTAATTTGTCTTGAAAAAAAGATATCCAGACTGTGCAATCCATAATCCTGTATCTCTTATAGTAACCAAGTTCCCCTATAGTAACAAGCAAATATGGCCATCCTGTACATATATTTTAGAAGAATTTTAAAGTGATTTATAGATAATTAAAGATTTTTTTTACAACAGTTATAAATGTATAATCATGTTTTATGTAAAGTTTATAACAGTAAAAAGAAACTAATTTAGAGGTCAATGAATTTCTAATTGCAATGTATTTTTTATTTTCTTCTTTTTTTTGTTTTTTTTCTAATCTTAATATCAATTTTACACAAAAAAACAGTTTAAATTAAGAATCTTCTATCTAAAACTTTTATACAATTTAGTTGTGACATACATTTGTCATGTACTGTGTGATAAGTATCTTTTTGTACAAGTAAATATGTTTTATCATGGGAGATCTTTCTCAATAAAATTTTAAATGATGACTTAGTACTTAGTGAGTACTTATTAAGAGTTTTAATTTGCAGATGTATGCATCCTGTATGGGTACATACTTTATTTAAATGTTTCTATTGTCATTTGTATTGATTATATTTGCAAGTCTCAATCATTTACGAAAGCTGTTACTTGTGTACATCATGAAGTTTAGTAAAGTTTTAGAAGAAATCAATTGTCCAGGTTGTGGAGTTCAAATTTTGGTTCTTATAGAGGGTGCACATTAATCTGATTTAAATAATTTTAATAAAATCTGATTGAAATGAAATTCACAAATTAAGAAAGTGTAGAACCGACTGACTTGTTCTAAGATGATTTAGACTAGCATGTACCGAAGGAAGAATTTGTATTTCTTGGCGCTTAGGCTAAAATATATTTCTATTGACTTTTTCATTAGATAGTTACGTAAGGCATACTACCATATGCAGAATGAAGTGAAGAATACATTTCCGTGAAAAAAAACAGAGGGTGCAATTTGAAAAATTAATCAAGTGGGCATGATCTCATAAACATTGCTATGCAACCAACGTTTAAGGATATTTTCTGAAGGACCATTTTGAGTCATTCACAATAGTTTTTGGTTGATTTCTTTATCTTTTGAAATAAGGGAGATATTGCGTGTAAACAGAATTTTGGTACACCCGGTATATGAATTTTTTATTTAGATTTTTTATATTTTGTTTATACAAACAGTGACAGATGTTTGTAAAGTTTTTAAAATGTATTACTTGTGCACACTTGTGGGACGCTGGCATTGGCCTTGGATCGTGGACACTATGCCGACCGTAAGCGGTAGAAACTTTGCCAAATGTGTCCGTGGTCAGCATATTGTCCACTGTCTGCAAAGTCTTCAATAGCAAAATTTATTTTAAGGGTCGGCGTAGTGTCCGAAGTTGACGAATTGTCTGTGGTTAGCGTTGTGTCCGTTAGGCATAATGGTGCATACCTGAGCTTCTAATCTAAATATAATGGGATGTATTTACATGCCATGGTTAAAAGATGTCTCTAAATAAAGTTCTAATTAAAATCAACAAGAAAAAAGATACCTTTATATCATTCTAATAGATGGAAAAATGTTAGAATTGTCACCATGGTAATTAAACACGTTATTAACTTAATAGTGAGATTTAAATACGGCTCAATGAGCTTAATATTTTCCAAATTTCTATTATTACATTACTTTTTAACACATTACCTTCCAACAGTCAAATTAACTACAACTAGTATTATAAAAGATAAAAGGAAAATTGGAGAACATTCTAGCATTTTGAGAATATTTCAAGAACTTTTGAAATTATCTTTATTTTGCTATTTAATTTGCTATTTAATTACTAATTATTTGACCAAACAAGAGAATTTTATATGCTAAAAGTGATGTTTAAATTTTTATAAGAGCTTTAGAAACTGCATGGACACGGAGTATGCAGGAGTGGCAAACACATATAGTAAAATACCAACAGTACTCTTGCAGTAAAAGACGAAACAAATTAAGTGCTAGAAATAGAGGTGCCGTTAAAAACAACCAAAACTTGTCAAAACAAGATGGCTTTAACACGTATGTGATGTCTGAATATTCAGTGTATTAGATAAGGAACGAATGAAGCTGCTGTAGTATCTGCATATGTTCTTTAAGTGAGTACATTGAGTAACTGAAAGTTAGATTAGAAATTTATAACTAATATAAAAACTTCCATTGGAAACAATGAAATATAAAAAAATACTATATCGAGGGCATCAGATCAGAGGGGCGTATCTGCCAAATTTGTGATCTTTAGTTTTTATGGCGCATTGATTTCTGGTATCGATCTGGGTGTTGTCACAAACAGGGGAATGCTTTGTCTGGCCAGATTAATGCCTTACAAAACATACACCCGTTTGTGACAACACGCAGGTCGATACCAGAAATCAATACGCCATAAAACTTGAAAATCACAAATTTGGTGGATACGCCCCTCTGATCTGATGCCCTCGATATTAAAAAAATATAAAAATATATTAAAAATATAAAAAGTTTGTAACTATGTATTATACTGTTTGCCAAAGCTCATTACGTACCTCTTTAAAATTCATGTGCAGAAGTGAGAGATATTAGGAATGTTTCTTGTAAGAAAGACAGCTATACCGACATAACGTTATTTATTTATTGAATTTTGTCTATCTCTGTTTTTTTTGAGCAGGTAGTGTAAAATGCAAAGGGAGTAAAATAGCAAGCTCAACCCACTAGGGACCCACATGAAATATTTCTAATATCTCTCACTTTCGAACATTGCTTTTAGATAATGACATATTGAGCTTTGTAAAATCATTTTTAATTGTGAGTTAGTAACAAGTTAATTTAAAAGCTAATTTATGATTTAATGATTGCCTTGATACTAGCTGCCCTTACATTCATGAATATCTGAATAGATCGAAACCATGGGGCAGTTGCTCCAGACTCTGTACAAGAACTTCTTAAGTGCATCTAAATTGATACATGGCCTATTGCAGACCATCACTTCTAACTTGCTCTATATTTTGTAATTAAACAGATTAAGATCTAAACTTGAAGCCAGACAGTTTGATTAGCTGATAAAGTCTAAAACCTCACATAACCACCTCTGATTAGCTTTGGCCTATCCACAGGGGCAAAATTGTGCTGAATGTCCATTTCTTCTTCGTTGTCTCTGCTCAAACCATAATGTAAATGGAATTATACTTTCTGGAAACTCGTCAGTGGCTTTCTGAGATGTCTTTATGATTCTTTGCATAGATTTTTTGGATTGGCTTGTTTAGATGTTCTTTATTCATATAGATTTTCTTATCCTTAAAAATATTGCTGAGACGTTCAGGACTGTACCAACACAACAGTGCATGGCAATGAATATGAGTGCATTTTTTTTTAATCTCTCTTTTCTTGTTTCCATTTGAGATTAAAAGATATTGTTTATTTTTGTTAGAAGAGTGTTAGAATGAAGGTCTGACTGACTGCATGTTAAAGTAAAACCTGGACACGAAAAAGTCTGGTCGCTTTGTACACTACCTCAATCATTTAAGTTCTCTACAATCAGTTTGTTTTAATTTGAAAACAATAGACTATTGTCATAGAAACATATTTACAAAATATTTCTGAGTGTCATTAAAGCTTACTAAAGATATAGTCAAAAGAATTAGTAGTGTGGAAAAAAATTGTGAACATTTATCAAGAAAATCCAAGTTTCTCACAAAGTGAAATAGCAAGAAACATATCAAGGCTGATTTTCCCCAATTACCTTGACGAGAATATTATGTCACAAAATGTATAGGAGGTGTTGCTGATAAATACAAGAAAAAAAAACTATCAAAATTTCTCAAACGACATTTGGTTTGGCCAGCGTTGTTCTTGCGGAAGTTAGGAGTAAGATGTTTATTGCCCCTGGAACAATTAATGGAGAGAGTTACACAAATGAATGCTTACAAGAGATTACTACCATTAGTTTGAAACTCTTAATTTTTTGCACAAAAGTACAATTTACAAAATGGCCCCGCGATTGGGCGCCGGTGAAACTCCGCTTTTTTCCCCGGAAAAATAACTATAAAAGGCCCCGCATTGAAGCCAATGAAACGCTAACATTTTACCGGTCTAAATAACAATAAAATAATGTATACTTACTGTAACTGAAAAGCTCAAAAAATATCTGCCACAGCTTGAGATTTAAACTCTCTCTTTACAAATTAATTAATCAAGTCGTAGGTATTGGTTCCACAGCTGTATAAATTGTGAAAAGGAATAGATAAGGGTTCAAACACAAATAAAAACTTAAAAGGGCGCCATCTGGTTCTGAGCTTAGTTAATTACAAATTAACCATTCAAAGATGTTAATTGAATAAGCATTAAAATTTATTAAATTCATTAACCAGAAAATGAATAGAATATTTAGTTAAAACAAAATTTTGTTTACTTAAAATTGTTGAAGAAATGAACTTAAGCATTCATAACCAATATGGTTCCGTTATTCAGATCATTCAGTTTAGAATTAATAACATTTATTAACAGGAAAATAACAAAAACACAACCTTGCATAGATAAAAGTAAAACACACATCGTATATTTATTACAAGTCCACCCTAAATTTATTAGGTTATAATTATACCAAAATTAATCACTAAAAATTCATTTAAAACTTTTCATTAAATAATAAAAATAGCTCAAAAAAATTGATTAGATCAACCACAAATATTGTTCAAAAAGCATTAACACAAATATTACTGACTCATCTTATTCTGGACAAAAAATAAACAAATATCTAAATTAAATCAGTTCGAAAGTATCAATATAAATGAATTGTAATTAAATTAAAGTTTAAAGGTTTTTAACTAACGAGGAGAGCTCTCTCTAAAGAAAAAATTCTTAACTGTGAGATTCTTAATTCACTGAATTACAAACAAATCCTTAAAACTACAATACCTTGAGTATTTTCATCAAACTCATGGAACACCATACATACAGTCCAGAAGAAATTGGAAATTCGGCCTTTTCTTTGGGGAAATTTCGTTGGACTCGGCGTTGTATTGAACTGTGGATTCTCCGTGCCAAAAATGCGATAATATTTAGTTATTGTCCTTTGCCCATATGATTTCATAAACAAACGGGGTTTTCACTTGGAAAATAACGATAATGTTTCAGAAACTTAGGTTGTTTTTGTAATCACGTATAGCATCAAATGCGTTTAAATTCTTTAAGCGGGGTTTTAATTTATAAAAGCACTAGAGTCGATCGTTAAATTCGAGACCGCTTTAAATGGTTTTGCTTTAAAGAAAACTGCACTGGTCTTAAACCCAAACGAAGCAAAATAATTGTTTGTTGTTTTATAATTCTTCACTATAGCATGAAACACATTTATTTACCCGCGTTACAAAACTATAAAAATTCTTCTAACACGAATTAACGAGACGGAAATTCTTTTAAAAACTTGCACTCTACACAAAATAGCATAAAAACTGTACTGTACTGTATTTAGGATTATCTTTCAAATCTCATAGCACTTAAGCTAAACGGCATCTTTAACACCATCTCGTCCGCATGGAAGCAGGGTGCAGTAGTAAGTCTCTCGCGTCAAACCTGGCGAAGGCTTTTTATTAACTCCGCTCTTCATTACTACGCGAAAACACATCTGTATTTATGCGGCAAGGGCGCTTTTATTTGGCCTTCTATAGGATTCACGACCTTACGTGTAAAAAATAGTACTCGTTCTTCGCGCGCCAAAACACACGTGTGAACTGAAACACGCTGGCAGTAAACGATATTCCTACGCTACATTGACTTAAAATTTTTAAAACGCAAATAACAGACAAAGGAAAGTGTATTTACGAATCCTATACCTCAAAATGTTTACCGAAATATTTCAATAAATGAGTTGACTAAGCGCTTCTCATGGTTTCTTTTCAAGGTTTCTCTCTGAAGAAATTGATATTATATTAAAATGCCAGATAGCAAGATACGAAAAACGACATCAATATGACGTTACATTGTTTAATTACAGCAAATATGAAACAACCCTTTCTTAAAAGTGCCATTTATTTGAGATGTTTATTTGATGACGTGCTTGTTTAAATTAAGCGAGATCCACAGGACCGAACTTAGGATTTTTAACAAGAATCAATACAACATTCCGCATACTAAATGCCGGTGGAAAATGTACCCGTTACAAGTTGGACAGCAAGGTTTTATACTTTTTTGGCTTAATTTGGCAACAAGTTACTATCGTTTGATGGCGAAAAAGTGATATGAAGACAATGGTGTTATTGTTGTGTCAAAAAGAAACGAGTCCACCGAACTGTTCAGAACTGCGGTCAATAGAACAATATTGGGCTCTGGTTAAACTTGGGAAAGCGTATGTCCAATTCAACATACATAACAAATTTAAAGGTTAAGTGGCAAAAAGCAAGCAAAGAAGTATCAAATGACGCTGTTTGGAATAAGATGGGTAGTGTGAAATCAAAAGTGCGAAAAGTTATTCATACTCATGCAATTAAATAAAATCTTCTTATACAGTTATCGTTCATTATGTAAGCTTTAAGATAAAACATTGTAATAAAAAAATTTACTACACATACACAAAACAATTACATCAAAATGTATACAACCAGATTTTTTTGTGTCCATGCTTTAATTGGATATGCATTTACTGAAGGGTCAGTGAGATAAACAATTTATTGTAGTCTTTTGATTTTTATTATATTTTATAATAATTGTAGTCTGTTCTCAAATATAAGATATCTGAGCAAGTCATGATTTATTTTTGTTAAATTGGTAGCGTTGCAAGAATTCTAAATTTATTTTTTAGATTATAAAACTTTTAAACATGTTAAACTTATTAGTTTTCCTATGCATTTATATTTATTTGTAAATCTTTAACAACAAAAAATTATGAAAAATATAACCTGTCACATATTTCTACCTAATCTTTAAGAATATAAGAACTAGCATTTTTGCTTCTTATAATTTTTTATATATCAGATAAACTTGTAAAAATAATCAGTACAGGTGGCAATTTTTAAAATTTTGTTTTAAGGTTATTAATATAACAAAAATATTCTGTTTTCGTATGAATATTCTAATAGATTCTTTCAGAAGTAGTGTTATATTTAAAGCTAATATAGAAGCTTTTAATTTAAGTATGAGTTTAAGTACTTTTAACATTATAAATAATTTGAAATAAATGCTTTTGTGTTTGTCCATTTTAATAATTGGTATGTTTAAAACTTCTGTAGCTAATAACTTCTACGAGGACATTCATATATATTAGAATAAAACTATCAACTTACCCAAGTGTGTTAATATAATAATAAAAGTAATAAAGATATTTATCTTATATGAGGGTAGATCACATCAAAATTGAATTGGCTTTTTTGTAAAATAATTAGAACAGCTGGTTGGCTAACTTTATTTAAACATATCATTTGTATTTGGCAACAATGGTATTCTTAAAATATACAGGCTCTTTCTTATAATGGTCGTCTATTTATACAAAAACTTACTGTTAAATTCACTTTATGTGGTTCAAGAGTCACACCATTTGATGATGAATACTATATCCAAACAAACAAATGAATAAACTAAGTCAACGCGAGATCAACAGCTGTTAAACACATTAAGATAAGATAAGAGTGTAAGCAGCATCTTGTTACCACGGCTGTTAAAAAAAGTCTGCAGCGTACGTACAGATTGTACTTTTTAATATTTTGTTTGCCAATGCACACATCCTAATAACGGGTTATAATTAAAAACTTTATTACGTATTAAGTGTCATAGGGTAATGGGTAATTTAAAGAAAAGTAATTGGCAAAAAATAGGGACGATAAAATCAATTTAATAAGGATGAAAATAAATTTTATTATTATTATTAGGTGAAATAAAATAATTTAACGTCGACGTTAATAATAATTATTATTATAGTGTAAATTGATTTCATTTTTCCTATTTTGTACGTATATTCGATTATAATTGAATATACATTAAGCATCATGTTAGCTCTTCTTAAATAAAATCAGTTTCTGACGCTACTGAATCATTCCAGCTCTCCTACTGTTTCTCTTATCAGTTAAATTACTCGAGTCAACCACGTGATCACCCTGTGATTTACGATACGTTTTACATTTCTGCCCTCGTGATTTCTGTGACCCAGATTCTTCATTTGTTTGTTGAGGTATATAGCTTTTTTATCATTTTTCATTAGTGTCTTTGTTGCAAACTGCATTTCAAATGGTACTGTAATAGGTGTACTGTGTAATGATACTGTATATAAACAAATTTTTAGATTTTTGAAATACGGACAAAACTAGCTGTATTACATTCAGATTTCCTCCATCAAATGGCGATGCTCACTTTTACAACCATTTTTAAATAGCTTAAACAAATCATACACTTGATGTGAACCACCCTCATATTTAATTTATAAAATATAAATACATTTTCAATTTTTAGGTTGTACTAATACGCTGTGATGCTCCATTAAAACCTGATTAATCTTAAGTATAATTTAACATATTTTATAATCGAGCATGACAGTATATTATTTTTTAATAAATTCTTATATCACAAAATTTATTGTTACTTATCGATTTTCTTATAATGATTTGATATTTCAATTGTGTTGCCTTATGCATACTAAAATAAGTTTTAGTTTTTTGGTCCTTTGGTGTATGGTTTTTCAAACTTGTGGTAATATGAACTTTTTTTTTAGTAGAACTTAAAAAAACCATAAAGCCATATTTCATGTTTCTGCACTTTGGGTTTTGTTTTAATTTCTTTTATAAGCACCTTCATAAGTCTCATCTGCCAAGTATTATACTAATGGTTATTTTTTGTTTTCTCCATGGACCATAGCAAACTCCGTGGCAAGAACATTAATAGGTCAGATCATCACATCTTTTATGTGTTTTTTGATTATATTTATTTTGCTTGTGTGTAGAATGTTTTCTTTTCATTTTTCTAGTCTGTAAAAAAATAATGTATATTTATATCAAAAATTTAATATTTATATGAGAGATTTATTTTATATAAAAAGGAAACATTTTATACTTGAATATTAAGTGTGCTCATCTTCATACAGACAGGTAAAAAAGCATGTTTTAAATGTGTTGTAATATATGATTCTTTTGTAGACGTGGTGTTCATATTGCATTTATTAATGTCCAAATGATATCTGTATGAAATGAACATTCTTATACAGAGCACCTAATGCTTTTTATAAAATTATTTTTTTAAGTATCTTACATGTCTTCAATTTTAATATTTTTGTCTCAAAAGCTTTTTGTGACAACTGTATATTATTATGCTAAATGGCTATTTACTTTCCCACACTTTATTTAGACCAGTATTTGAAAATTACGTAATACTTCTAAAGAAGACATCTTATAATAGTCTTTGTTTACATACTGCATGAGTCAGAACTAAAGAAACTTTCAAATATATTAAGATTGGTTAGGGTATTCCAAATCACATGTATTAAAATATTTTTTGATATAATGAATGCAAAAACAGTGTTCAGTTACATATTTTAGATTGACAGGAATGCAAGGCATTTAAACGATATTGTGTCTAAAAGCCTTTGCAGTGATATGAATACCGGCACAAAAATTATGACTTTAACCCGTCGGAAACATTAAAAATTCTCAACTTATTTTAAGGAAACAGAAACTTAGTTTTCGGTTTTCAAGTTTTTGGTTTCAACAAAGCTCTCAAATGGAAAACACTATGTTAGAATCTGTATAGTTATGTAAAAATTAAGTTGACAAAAAAACCAATGTGATCTAATTTTATTCAGTGGTTGTTTTGTTATTTCATTTGTCAATTTTTGACATCACATTTTTAAAAAATCAAATTGGTTCAGATGTTTTTGAAATAATGTATTCAAACAATGAATACACTGATATGTATTTAGTATTAGGCAAATGCCATGGTAGTGGAACAGCAGCTGATAGACTATTTCAGGAACATTATCCATTCACTATTCATGTTATCCAAAAACTACAATAATGAATAAGAGAAACAGAAACTTTGCAGTGCAGAATGTTGATCATGGAAGGCCAAGACTACACAGACAGTAGAATTAGAAGAGGCTGAATTGAATTTAGTAGAAGATAATCCAACAAGTAGTACTAGAAATATTGCACGAGTATTAAATGTAGATAGCACACTAACAAGGAGCATAATTAATAATGAGGGGTACCATCCACTTCATTTTACTAATGTTTGTTCTCTTTTACCAGAAGATTACAATAAATAAATCAATTATTTATTGGATTTATTTGTTTGTCAAATATAAAAATTTGGTGGATCAAACTCGTGTCCAAAATTCAAGAAGCTTTTGAATCAATCCATACATGCTCCAAAGGGTTGTTAGTAAATTGATCAGAAGAGCTAAAGCTTGTTTAGAAAGACAATACCGTAACTTCAGTGACCTTTAGTTGAATATGTTTTCTGTTATAATTCAAGTTTCTTAAATCATTTTATTTAATGGTCATAAACTTGTCTGATTTTGCTGCTATACTTTTTTAACTTCAATTGGCACTAATCAGAATCAAAATGACTTTATTTGAAAACAGATTGGCAAAATCAATTTCAAACTAGCATTAATCGAAAGAAAATTAACAAAAATCAATATCTTATTGACATTAGTCAATTTGGACATTAGTCAAGGATGCTGCTGCAAATTGGAAGAGGCACATTTGTGCTTGTATAATACTAATGGTGACTGTCGTAATCTTGCAAATGTACTGGGGGGTGCTAAAAAGAACTACGTATCGACGGGTTAATAATCAAGAACAACCAGAGAAGCAGCGAGGAGGTAAACATAGAGTAAAAATAACTGACAAACACCATCAATTTATTGACCGAAAAAATATGCAAATTTTTTGCAATGTCAATGTTTCCAAGGAATGCGTTCAACAGCATCTGCTTATGGGGCTTATGTTTACTCTGAAGGCCGTTTGTAGCGAACCCAAAAACGTAAATAATATTGAAGTCAAAACAAGGAGGTGTAATTACGCTGGAAATTGATTGAATGTTCAATTATTTAAGCATAAAAACCCATAGATCCAGGGCTGTTCAAAAAAAGAAAGTTGCTTCTGTTAGAGAGAAGGGAGGGTTTTAGTGATTAAAGAAACTAATAAACCAATAATAATAATAAAATAAATAAAACACATAATTAAATAAACATTTGCAAGTCTATTCCATGAAAGCACAGGTAATTAATTTAAAAGAGACAAATAACTGAAATATATTAAACTGAAATTACAAACTAAATTAGCTAACCTTATCAATAAGGAGTAATAAACTTAAAATCGTTTAAAAAAAGGGGGGGAAAGAGGATGGCTATTCCCTAGGGCGTTGACTGGTCCGTTCCTGTAATAAAAGATAAACAGAATGAGACCACGTCTCAGTAAGTATTGACTCATGCACTAACTACCCTTTTGTTTCTGTACGTAAGCTCATTTATGTACATTCACCATACAACTGCATGTTAAAAACAATAATATTGGTGTCACGCAAAATAACATTACATTGGCGTTGGTCCTGGCTCGACACTGACAACCCTCCGTACACAAAGGACCAAAATGTGAATGAGACGCAACCATCCACCGTCAATGTTCTTTAAAACAAGGACCAGATAAACGCAAAGCGTTATCCCATCACTTTGTGCACAGAGAACAAAATATGCGAATGAGACGCTAACCATTCGCCGCCAATATTCCTAAAAATAAAGGCCAGGTAAACGCAAAGCGTTACGCCATCAGTTCGAACCCGTCCGCATAGGTCGTATGTATACATACCCCTACCGACGGTGGGTCGCCACTCCCACGGACACTCAAAATAAATGACACCAACGAGGGACTCGTTAACTGACAAAGCAAAACCATTCGCAACATATTTATGCAATTCAAGAATTCATCTTATTAATTAATATCTGCATCATTCAGTTAACCTGCCACTACTGAGTTACGAAATCATGCACAATTACAAATCAAAGCTAACAAAGAATCATTACACACAAACCAACACTGATTAATTTCCTTAACACAATAATAAAGCACAAGCTCACACATTCACTTCTCTTGACATTGCTACACTGCACTCTGAAACAAACTGAATTCTGGACCGATAAACAAACATCTACCCTAAATTAGTAGAATTCTTAGAAATTTGGCTTTCTTCGGTCAAGGGTCTGGACCGGAACAAATTGCTTCTTTTCCGTTTACTAAAATGTATCGTTATTTTTAGTTTTGTTAGAATGCAACGTAACACTTCACAAGTATATCTGCAGGCTGCAGAGGGTTCTATTCTATCACCTAATAGAATGCATAGGAAACATGGGTCTAATTCGTTCCGAACTGAGGAGTTCTTTCAAGAAGCCGAAATTGAACGAATTTGTGAAGCAGTGCTTAAGAAGAGCGCAAAACATTTACCAAACTGGAATTGCATTAGTTGTTGATAATGCTCCATGCCACTGCACTATTGAAGAGTTTTTTCAGAGGACGAATTTGAGCATCACACACTTTTACGACTAAGTTCATACAGCCCTATGTTCAATCCTATTGCAAACATGGTTCAATCCTATTGCAAACATGGTTTGTATTAAAGGCAGGAATAAAAGCAAACATGGCTGAACAGCTATATAACATCTTGGCTGGTGCTGACCAGAATCATCTGACCCAAACAGAATACCGTATGCAAAGATTAGACAACACCAAAATTACTGTAGCTAATTGTGCGTTGTTTATTGCACATGTCCAAAGATTTATTCCATCTGCATTGGATATGCAAGATTAGTGATGGGTAAATTCCCGGAATTTATTTGTTGGGGAATATTCCTGGAAATATATCTGGAAATATTCCCGAACTTCCCACTTTATCGGGAATTTATATTTTGATTTAAAAAAGGTCCAACATAGAGAAATTGTTCGAAAAAAGGTTCAATTCATTACACGTCAATATACATCAAAGATAAATTTACATTAAACACGTTAAATTAACGCTAGAACCTGCCATGTGTTGGTAACAGGTCTTATAATAATAGTCCCCTTTTACAGGCCGTGAAGGCCCAGCCGTTCGGTACTCAAGGGTGGTAAAATGGCTAGCTTTACGCACCCGCCCGCCTATTATTACCCCAGGAAATGATTTCCCAGGTACTCATTTTCACAGGCTGAGTCGACCTGGAAGTCTTAGATATTTAAAAAATCCAATGTATCACTCCTGGGATTCGAACCCAGGACTTCAAGATTGGTAGTCAAGTGCCATACCCACTGAGCTACCATGGCTTCTAACAGTCTTAGCTTGCAAAATTGTATTAGGCAGTGTATGCTTTGACGTGCGTTTCACTTACTGGAGTATAAAAAATAAATTTCCACTTTTCGGGAATTTATCGGTGATTTTTATAAATTCCCAGCGGGGAATCTTCCTCACCGGGAATATTCCTGTCGCCCATCACTATGCAAGATATTAATTTTTAATAAAATTTGTTGTTTAAAACTTAACGTCACTTGTCTCAATTAATTATTATAATGTACGTTATTGTGTTTGTGAGTCAATAAAGTGTTTAGGCCACTTTAATTTTATTTAATGCCAATATGATTTGTGTAATATCAACTCGAAATTGACTAGTGCCAATTTGGTTTTGTTTATTGCGATTTTAAAATTGATATTGACTAGGGCCAATTTAATTATGTTTATTGTCGATTTAATATTTACTAACGCCAATAAAATTTTGATTTTTGTCAATTTGCTTTCGATTATAGCCAGTTAGAAATTGATATTGTCAGTTTGATTAATGTCATTTTAATTCTGATTAGTGCCAATTTGAACTTAAACTATCTCTTAAATGAACGTTATCTCTTGGACTAAGACGTTTTTGGTTAATTTGGTTTTATGATATATTGAAGAGGAAATTTATATAACTTTGTTTTTTGTGGTTTGGTTCCAGCAAGTTCAAATATTGTATCGTACACTCTTGCCCAACAGGAACCTCTTTCCAAAAATTCCTTTTTAGTTAACTCTTGTCTTAACTTTAGTTAACTTATATTAGACACAACTACTACTCAGTATGATATTTTAGGTTGCATTCCGATATTGCATTTTTGATAACTTGTTATCTTGGTAGGGCACTACCATGGCTTTATTAGACTTATCTAAATATGTGTACATAAAAAAATTAGTATAGTTAGTTTGGCAATATCTTTTGCAGTTTATGATTCTGATATTTTAATTTGTAGGTTATAATATTTTTCAACATTATAATCCCATTAACTCTTGCTCTATTCACCTGTTGCATTTGTTTCCCTCTTTATTAATTGTCATAGCTGATAGATAGCTCAACTTGTTGCGTCGTTGTTGGTTGCTCTAAAGATCAAATAACAGAATTGTTTACATCTTACCATGTCGCTTACGACCCGCAACAAAACGTGAGAAAAATATTTCTTTGTTTGATCACTATAGAAGCAATAATTACATATTCTTATCATGATTTTAATCGATTTTGATTTTTTTATAAATATTTTTTTATTTTTAAATAAAGATATCATTATTAACTACTTTCAATAAATCTTGAAAATTAAGAAAATTCAACCCTTCAAGTCTCGTGTTTTCCCTTATCTTTTATAGGATACTTACCGATCTGGTATCGTAACATTCTATCTCTTTTGGTCTTAAAATTAGGATCAAAAATCCTAGTTTCTAATATACTAGTAAGTAAAAGTTTATAATTTTTTCTATCTAATAATAAAACTTCAAAATCTAATGAATAGTGATCATGATACTTTATAATAATTTATTATTAATTTAGAATTAATTAGAATTACCTAGCATTAAAACAGCTAAAATACGCTTATACTGAATATTTGGTTGTAGAGTATATCGAAAAGTGTTCTTGATCATTCGTTTTTATAAGTATTGACATTTTGAGGTTAGATTTATGAATCAAACTTATAAAACAATACAGAATAATTAATCAATATAAAGTGACTATAAAAGGAATTAAAATGTTTAGAAAACCAGTGCTTATGATTATTTTCAATTATTATAAATGTAGAAGTATTAATCCAAGGTTTACTATTAATCTACATCATATTAAATGCCAAACTTTCCATCTATCTTCAGTACATTATGACAATCCTAAATCTAACAACATTGTTGCATATGAAAATTTTGAAAATGCTAAAGAGAAAAACAAGAACAGTTATCTTGAAATGTTAAAATTTTTTGAAAAAAGAGATATACACAGAAGAGGCCATGTAGAATTCATCTATTCAGCATTAAAGAATATGGAGAGTTTTGGAGTACATAAAGATCTAGAAGTGTATAAGGCACTTGTTGATGTTTTACCAAAAGGAAAATTTATTCCAACAAATATTTTTCAAGCAGAGTTTATGCATTATCCGAAACAGCAACAATGTATAATAGACGTATTAGAGCAAATGGAAGATAATGGTGTTATACCAGATTATGAGATGGAAGACATCTTATTAAATATATTTGGACGCCATGGTTACCCTTTGAGAAAATTCTGGAGAATGATGTATTGGATGCCAAAGTTCAAAAACTTATCTCCATGGCCTTTACCCAGTCAAATACCTAATGATATCTTTGAATTAGCAAAACTTGCTGTTGAAAGAATAAGTAGTGTAGATATTCAGACTAAGATAACTATTTATAAAACTGCTGATATACAAAATTCTGTAGAAGATACTTGGATTGTTAGTGCGCAAAGTACAACACAACAAAAATTGCTAAGCAAACATAATTCTGAATACCCTATTTATGTTGAAGGAGCATTTAGAATATGGATTAAAAACAAACCAATAAATTATTTTATTTTAAAAGCTGATGCTATACCTACATCTAATGAAGATTATGATCCGGATAATGTAAGCCACATTAATGTACCACTCTTTGGTTTTACACCTCCTCCAAAAAAGAATTTAATAATGGCTCCATCTGTTCATGAGCAAGAAGATGGAATTATACTTGCTGTATGTGTTACGGGAACTTCAGGTGGAGATTCACTTTTATCATGGATTCGACATTTAGAAGTTGATGGAAATCCTTCATTAGCAAAGATTCCTGTGGTATTTACTTTGCGAATCTCAAAAAAGGAAATAACTAATATACCTTAAATTTAAGTAGTGCAGATAACTCTGAATAATAGTAATCAAAGTGTAAAATAAGTTTTTTGTATTATGTGGTGTTGATCGTGGTAGCTTCAGTCATATTTTATATATATTAAGATAAATCAAATTTTAGATTTCAATTCTTTACAGTTATATTACTGATGATAAGAGTAAATCCTAGAGTGCTGATAGTGCTAGATGCTGAGTGCACAGATTGTTTTATAAACAAATATCAATACAATACATTTAAGAACCAAACAGAACAAAATTTTCTTAGAGAATTACTTTTTTTTTTTACTCTTTGTTAATACCTATAAATACTGTAATACCTTGCTTAATGAAGTAGATATATTTCAAGAAATTGTTATGAGTAACTTTATATTTAGAGGTAAAATAAAAATACCTAGTGTAGGGGAATGTGTTCTAAACGTTTCTAAAATAACTCACTTTCATCAACATTAGATACGAGGATAGATCGAAAAATTTCTAGAACAAGACGGAAAAACACTTTTTGGGGAAAATCGTATTTATTTTTCTATGTAGTCTCCTTTCAGCTCTACACATTTACTCAAACGCTTTTCAAGACCCTTCAACACTTCACAAAAATAAGAACTATCCAAACCTTCAAAATATCAATTTCAGCTTCGATGATTTCAGTATTCGATGAAAATTTCTTTCCAGCCAACCATTTCTTGAGATTTGGGAACAAGAAGAAATCCGACGGAGCCAAGTCTGGCAAATAGTGTGCATGTTCAATTAACTGGAATCGTAGTTCGTGCAGTTTCGCCATCGCAATTGCCAACTTGTGGGATGGAGCGTTATCCTGGTGGTACAAGACCTTTTTGTTTGTCAAATGAGGCATTTAGCTTTGATTTCTTTGTTCAGTCTGTCTAATAATGACGCATAATACTCGCCCATTATTGTCTTCTCGTGTTGCAAGTAATCAATAAAAATTATTCCTCGGAATCCCAGAATACGGTAGCCATGACTTTCCCAGCAGACGGAATCGAGTGGGCTCACCACGTTTTGTCCATTGCTTTGACTGCTCCTTGGTCTCCGGAGTGTAGTGGTGAATCCACGTTTCGTCAACAGTTATAAATGGTCGCAACAAATCTTTTTTATTACGTTTGAACATGTCTAGACATTGCTGAGGAATTGTCATTCGAACTCGCTTTTGGTCGATTGTCAGCAGATGCCGCACCCATCTAGCACTAAGCTATCTCATGTCCAAATGTTGATGTAAGATGCAATGTATAGCAAACGCATCATAAATTGGCGAGAGCCGGCGCATGCCGAAAGTACGATCGGCTTCCCCTCGTGTAGTATTTGCAAATGTTGCACTGTTCTAACAGTGGCGTAGACGCGTAGGGCGCCTTATTTTATTTGCTTGCTGTATTTCAAATGAAATATTTCTAGCGGGACTGCCAAGTTCCAAAGTAAATATTTTCATAAAATAAAATCATAATTTAGCTAATTGCACTCACTGAAAAAGTGAAATGAAACCATATTATAGATATTTAAATTAAATTTTCAATAATAAATAATAATGTTACAAAAAATATTTTGACTACATAATTATACCTATAGTAGAGAAAAAGAAAGTTAATACGAGTGGTACTACAATAACGATCATATAATAATTTTAAAAAAATAAATACAATAGGTATCTACAATTTATGTTACTTATTTTAACCACTATCCTCAAAATTAGTTCCAAAGTCGGAATCCGAATCTTCGTCATTTACACTAATTATAAGTTGTTCGGTTCTAACGTCTATTATTTGTTCATTTTGCAAATAATTATTTTCACTTTTTATCACGTGTTCACAACGGTTCACCCAATCTTCTAAAGTTACAGAAGAAAACTCGTTTTCAGCTAATTTCCACGCATCATTTAATTTAAATGTAGTATTTTTCTTAGCAACGTTGTTTTTAACTTGTGCCCAAATTAGTTCTATTGGGTTCAAATCTGGGTGGTACGGTGGAAGGCACGGTACAGTATGGCCATTAGCATTGAAAATGGGATCAGATTTGTACTGAATGTACTGCTTTTTATGCCTTTTAATTATATCATATAACTGAGGTTTTAGCATTTGAGGTGAAAATGTTTATTTGTACATTGTGATAAGGCGCGCTATCTATCACAACAACCGACTCTGCTGGCAAATTAGGTATTAATTTTTCCGTGACCCATTTTTCATAATTTGATGAATTCATTTCATCATAGTAATCTCCTGACTTACTTCCAGATTTAAAAATGTTGAGGCAGTTTGGAATAAAACCCATGCTTCCACCTGCATGAATTATAATTAAGCGTTCCCCTTTTGAAATATTAGCAAGTAATCCATTATTACTGTCGTCACTCCAACTTTTTGATATAGTGTGCCCACTATGGATGTACGTTTCATCTAAGAAAACAATAGGACACTGCTGTTGGCGAAAAAACTTAATTTTATTTAAATAGTCTATTCTTAAAGCACGAATTTCACTTTTTTCAATTAATAGTTTACGATTATTTTGAGTACGGCGCCACTTAAACCCCAGCTTCTTTATCACTGTCACTGATTATACGGCGAAAATCAACCAACTCATAATCTTCAAGTGCGGTCACGTTACACACGCGACTTCGTTTTTTTCCAGGACTTTTAAATAGTTTATCAGTCTCAGATGCAGGCAAGGTGTTACCTTCCTTAATAATCCTTTCGATAGTCCTTACGGATACTCCAGTAGCACTTGACACTTTTTCTGTAATTCCCTTCATACACTGATCTTCGTTTTGAGATTTTATCCATTTGTAAACGTTAAAAGCCATTTCGAGCGCTTGACTGTGAAGATTTTTTCCGCGTAAAGTTGACGACATAGTTATAAAACTGATAAACTAAATTACAGATCGGCTGTTTCAAACAGCTGGTACTACTACTTGCACTAAGCATAATGCAATGTGCCTTAAAATCCATTTTTAACGCTATATATATCTCATTACTTAAATTTCCCAAAAGAGAAAGCATAGTTAACGATTATTATCAAATCAGAGTTACTCATACTACCTATTAGCATTTCTCGAACAGTATTTGACTCGCTTACGCAAATTATACATTACTGTATATTTATTTGTTTATTGTGGAGATCCGGTCATTCTTGTGGGACTATTTTCTAACTCATATTTTTAAGAAAATGAACGCAGTCTGCTCCGCCACTGCTTAAATCTCACTCGGTTCATGCCAGTGCGCAACCAAAGCTCTCGCCAATTTATGTTGCGCGAACTATACATGGTCGTATGAAATGCTTACTTTCTCTGCTATCTCTCTCAATTTTATTCGGCGATCCTTCATCATGATTTTATGAATTTCTTCAATTGTTTCTTCATTGGTAGCTGTTTTTGGTCTGCCAGAACGTGGTGCATCCTCTATGCTTGTTCTACCACGTTTAAATTCAGCAACTCAGTTTGCAGTTGTTGCATACGAAGGCAAAGGCTCATCATGAATTTCAATCTAACTCCATTTTTATTTGTTTAGCATTTAAGCCTTTAACAAAGAAATGTTTTATCACTGCACGGAACTCATTTTTATTCATGATTAAGAAAATGCACAAATTGCTTACTTGAATCAATAGTAACGGCATGTGTTTATATCAAAACCGTTTGAAAATTTGACAACTGTTGTACGAACAATGAAGCTTGATCAAAACAAGTGATCACGCGCTCATAACGCCATCTCGTGGTTCATTCTAGAAACATTTCGATCTATCCTCGTACTAAGTTGTTTAGTAATTTTGAGTAATTTTCTAAAAAAAAATCCATTTCTGCTTGGATGGCTACTTGTGGTATACTCGTTAATTTAACATTGTTAATTCTAGGACTTCTTAAAATAAATTTTTCAAACCAATCACAATATGCCACAAAGTTTTCTGGAACTGTTTTAGTGGCTTATGATTTCAAATGATTAAACAGATTTATTGCGTTTTGTTGGACAGTTACCTGAAACAGAGGCATATATCATCAATTTGAAAATTTAGTATTTTCTCTATTGTGTGTGTAAGTCAGTGGCGTGTGGTCCATGGAAGCAATGCTTCCCTTAAAAAATTATTAAAAATAAAAACCAATGCTAACAAAAATATTTTTATAAAATTATGGTTATCGTTTATTTAAATTTGTAATATTTAATCAACTTAAAGCTCAATATCAATATCTCCGTACAGCAAAAAGTATAATTATTTAGAGTACTATTTTAAATTAGGTTCATTAAACTTGAGCGGAAAGGTAATACCGATTCAAATGTGTTACATACACTGCATATAAGCACTGATTTCGTTGCTTATAACTGCTCTTGATGACATTGTAAGGTCGTTATTTTTAGTGTGCTCCGTGCCCAAATGTTTATTATAATTTGGTTATTTGTTCGATTTAGTGTTTGTTAAATTTAATGTTACTTAAGTAATGTAAATCTGCAAATGAGACTGTATTTTGAAACATTTTATTATTTCAATTTATATAAGTTGGAATTTTTTTAAAGACAAATAATTCTGTTTAATTTGCTCTGTATGTATGCAAATTTAAAATTGCACTATCGTCATGACTGCAAATTCAGCTGTTTTGGTGGAAGGTTCGAGTACTTCCAATAAATCCGAATTGCGACGATTTTGTTGTTCAGTTTGTAAAATATTAGATAAAGAATTTTCTGCATACAGTTTTGGAGAGAAATTCGAAAGTATTGAGAAAGGCAGATCAAAACCAGAGCTTTCAAATTTAACCTGCACCAGGTATTTTACAAAAAAAGACTGGAAAATCGAGTTGCATTATAAATACTAGTAGTAGTTTTTTTTAAATAAAGAATAATTCAACAAATTCCATAAGTATAAAGTGTAAAAGTTCTGCTTTGAAAAACTTTTACGCTTAATAATTATAACACTATTTTTTATTGTACCTAGCAGGGGCAGATCCAGAGAATTATTTGAGGGGAAAATTTTTGGAAAAATAATTGTTTTAATAAATAATAATTAAACAAACATTATTTGTTTCTATTCTATGTATACTTATTTCTAAATTGGGGGGGAACTTTTTTTATTCCCCCCTCCGTGAATCTGTGGCTGTACCTAGGTATATTAAAATTGTGGTTTCTCCCTAGCCTAAATTCTCACCGCACGCCACTGGTGTAAGTTAATTTTGATGCAGTGATATCAGCACAGCTTTATAAGTCTACTCACTTTTACGTAACTACATTTTCGATTATACTTGATATTTATTTATTGATTAAGAATTTTTTGCATGCATAATTTATTAAATGTAGGCGAGTTTTGGCATTGACCAGGTTATGCAATGTGGTTACTGAGTGCTAACAATTTCTAAGCTCATTTGTAACCACACTGCGATGAGATGCCAAAAGAGAAATTTCATACTAAACTATAACCACAAAAACTTAACATAACCACAAATTCAATTTTTTTTTTGAGAAATGTCTTTTTTACTAAATTTTTATAAAAATCAGCAATACCGAGAGCGACGTTTATTTACGTTAGTAATTATTCAAACTAGGGCTGTGACCTGCATTTAGAATGGTGCAGGAATGTGGTTAACCCTTAACCGCTAAGGTGGTGTCTGAGAGACTATTCAACATCTTTCATTCTAAATTTTTCTAGTATGGAACCACCTACAAATCTGTCACTTCACATAATCTTCACACTATTGGTGTACTATCTGATACCCCACTTACAAGATGCTAGCCTTACTGTACAAAAAAATATTAAATCAAATCCATTCCTGTACGTAAAATAAACGTGAAAACATACTTAAATTTTTTTTAAAATTATATTATAATTTGTTTATGCACATTTATGTTGAGTTGTCCTTGACATTTTTTAATGATACGTTCTATGCATAACCAGAAGCTAATTTCGTTATTTTCTTATAATAATATAGTATGTGTACTTTGGATTTCATTTTAAATAAAAAAAAAGTTCTAACATTTGTAACATTTATTGATTGCTTAAAATGATAGTCTTTTAGATGCCAGATGCGTTAACTGCTACCAGGGAATAAGTTTTGTTGCCTGGTAAAGCCAAAACTCGCCTTTTGAATTTATAGTGGTAATCCTCCCCTTGTCTGAAGAGGATGTAACATATCTTTTTGCATTCCTTTTCTAAATAAGATTGCTAGGAAATATGACATGTGTGTGTAACATTAATCAGTTTCAGAATTCGAGATTTACAACAATCTGGATATCAAATTAAATTTTGTAAAAAATCTTAATCATTTTCATAAAAATCTACAATCTTAACCTATTTGTTTAACCTAGAATTCTCACAATTTTGCTAATTCTAGGGTAGAAATGCAAAAGGTAAACTAAGCGCCATAAAGTAAATTTGGAGAAAATGAAGAAAACATTTATTCATGTACTAAGTATTTACATAATAAGCTTGCATGTTTAAACATTAATATTTATAATTGTATGTAACTATAATATCTACCTAGAAACAAATAAATGAGAATATAACTAACTCTTGCACTTATATCAAAGACAAAAAGCTCTGAAATGTTTTAAATTTGTTGGAACATGGAATTCAAAAAGATCTAAGTCTGCTAAGTGCCTTTTGTCTTATCAATAAGCTGTTCATAATAGGAATATTGCCGAATGATGTTTTAAAGGAATGTAATCAAGCATATTTTCTATTTTTTTTTGTAACTTTTTCAGCAGTTATTTTAGTGGGGGTGGGATGATTTGAACGATTTAAGTTCTTTTCTTTCTTTAGAATATTGCGTTGAGTCTATGGTTCAAATTTGATAAATGATTTCCTTGTTTTACAAAGGTTGGATTTTCTTTATTGGTTTGTATCTGCAAAATTTGCGAGATGTGTAGTTTTTTTGTATTTATATGTTGTATTTATCACTAGAAATTCTGGTCTGTCTTTGAAGCAACAAGATATTATGAGAAGCATGAGGAGAATCCTAATTTTATTTTGTTGTTACTCCAAATTATAAAGATCAACTCTAAAGTGGAGTGTGATCGTGTGTGTCAATTTTTTGTATCAGTAATGGAAAAACATGTTTTTGGAAAATACCCTAATGTTAAATGTTGTAATGGAAAAGCCAAATGTCCATTTCTCACTTGTGTTTCATTGGAATTCTGTTAAACAATTGTTATTTTATTATAATTGTTATTTATAATTGTCATATTGGAATATTTTGAGGTTATGTTACAGCTTATGTTACATATACAGTGAAGATTTGGTGTTGTTTGAAACTTTCCTGCTTAAGAATGTCTTTTAAACAAGAAACAAATACTTAGTTATAAAGAAATTTATGAATATTAGAAATGATAGAGTTAAAAAGTGCAAACCGATATCTAAAGGTAAGAAACAAAATAAAATAACCATTCAAGCATCATAAACATGCTGTTTGTGTAGATATTCTATCTTCAGCTTTGACGTTGTGCAAAATGTGAATAATTTAAATATATTTCAATAAGTCTTCAAGTTTAAGGCTCCGTTATCGTGTAGGTAAAGTACCGCTTAAACAGCTCTGAAGAATTTCATGGCAATTTTTAAAAATTGCACTTGGTTTACATTTATTGTGCATGAGATCTTTTCTTAAAGGGGGTGTAGCGTAAAAAATTATTTTTGAATATGATCTAGAATAAAGAATTCTAAGAATGAAAATGAAAACCGCACTTTTCTAGCGATAGTAGTTTCGCAGATATCGGCTTCTAAAGCATAGCGAGTTTAGTGTGTGACGTCACACCGACACGACTGCCTCGACTACTATCCATTTCTTTCTGCAGTCCTCTGACTTTGATACCTTATTGCTCGAGAACCACTGAACCAAATTAAGTATTTTAAAAACGACCAAATGGTAAATTTATTTCTACATGCAACAGTAAAATATCATATTTCTAACTGATATACTTTATACTGATATTTTTATCGGACGATACATAATAAAAGGTACCCATTTTTAGGGATAATTTCATTGAAAGTTAAATATTTTTTTCTCAGAAAGTATATCTCATATATCTATGAGATTTTTGTAGGGGTTAGAAAGAAGCCTTACGGTTGTTATTCTATTAATTTTCGGACAAAAAAGTGTTTTATTTAAGATTTATATGAGAAAATAGTGAATAATGCGTTCTTGTTTATTAATGGAGATAGCGTCAAATTTTTTTCGTTAAATTAACACTTTTCGTATGTAGACATTATTTTCTTTAGAAAAATGTTCAGAATTTTAACAATAAAAGTGCAGTAACAAAAAAACCATTTTTTGTCGGAATCGCTTATCATCAAAAATCGTTTTTTTGTTTCTGCATTTTTATTATTAAAATTAGGAACATTTTCAGTGATAAATGACGTTTGGCATTTCAAAAACAAATATGAAAATAAATCTTACAACTGAAATCCAACTAAACCAATTAACCAAAAGAAAAGCGTTTGTTAAGATTTGGTTGCACAGACAAAATTGCGACAAGCTAAATGCCGCAACAATTATAGTATCGTTGTCTTTCTTCTTTCGTTTTACACTTTAAAAGTAAACTGTGCCTTATCTTATTTAAACTATCTAAGTGTAAAATTACATTTACAAATGATTCGTGAAGAATAATGCACGTTTTCTTCACTTACTCCATTTTCAAGAGCATTTTCCTTGCAGCAAATGCATCACCTTACAGTTGACATAAGCATACAATTATTACATTTGCACCAATTTAGATTGTTTAATCTTGTAATATCAGACTGATTTTCATCTTCTCTTTTTCTGTATTCCTTTATTTGCCTTAATTGAGCCTGTGTATATTTTGGTTCAACCCTAAACGCCATTGTTAAAGAAATATGATTAACGCGAAGAGCGCCTGCATCTAAAATGCATGTAATACTATTGAGGTTTCACTCCGTGTCGGTGTGACGTCACGAACGAACTCTGACAAACTTCTAGCGGCTGTATCTCGGTTATTAGTTTTCTTAAACATGTGCGGTTTTCACTGTTGTTCTTAGATTTTTTTATTCTAAAATTTATTTTTTTGCACTACACCCTCTTTAAGAGTATTATCTAGTTTATATTATGCTTTATAGCAAATACAAAATTACAAAAGCTATTTCCTTAACGAATAAAAAAGTGTAAATTTATGAAAACAAAACTATAGCTAGCGAGCTTTTAAAAATGGTAAGATGTACTTCCTAAATTATCGTTCAAGTGTTATTTGAGATAAAAATGCCCGAATACAGAAACAGTATAAAAGAATGGTATGAACTAAAAAAAGGTCATATCCCGCGTTTATTCAAACTTTTTGGTAAATGACAAGTATCATTCTTAGTTCAGGCTTTTGCTCACAGAACGCGGATCAAGTTAAAAAAGCGAGAAGTTTCAACGAGTTTGATTTAACTGTTAATATATTTAACGCATTTTCGTTATTGTTACATATATTTTTGTGATTGTCGATGTAAAGTAACAGATTATTGTTTGTATCCCTTCCCATATTTTAACTTTCCTAATCTTTTGACTATTATTTAATAAATTCCCGAAGTACATGTTGTTTTTCTTTACTTAAGAACATGTAACAGTTAATTTTTGAATAAACTAGTTCACTCTTAATTAGTCCTGATTAATTTCTTAAAACGAATATATATTTTCAATACTTTAATATAGTAATACTTTTCTTTTTCTTAAAACCAGTAAGAACAACTGATATTTTTAAAGATATTTAGCAGTTTTATATTCCCCTTTTTGATTTCAACTACCTTAAATTATTCCTTGGCATTTAAAAATTAAAAATCTCAGTTAAATTTAAAATATTTTGAAAGTTCACGCATGTCTGGCAACACTGTGTTTTTAAATTTTAGTTTTAAAGAAATTAATTCGCTTTTGGACATCGTAGCGCTATCTTTAGGTGTTTATAGTTAATGAAGCTTCCTATTATTAACACTGGCGGCGATAACGGGCCCTTAAACAGAAACAAAAGTTTGACAGAAACCAACATAACCTAGATGTTATTTTGGATAACGTATAATAGATTAATTGAACTAGTTTAGTTAATCAAATCACCACTAGGTGCGCACAGTTAGGAGTTAGGTATTAAAAGTTTGGCAGCAACATTCCGTTTATGTATATCGTGTGTTGTATGTGAATTTTAAGTATTTAAAAGACTAAAAATGGACTTAAATTGTTTATGCAATGAATTAAAAAAGCTAGGAACAAAAACAATAGGTTCCAAGGAGGTTTTAAATTTAAAGCATCGGTAAGTTTTGAACTATAACCTAGAAATTGTAGATTGCCCATTTGGAAAGAAAAACAATTACATAAAACTCTCTTATTAAACGCGGAAGTGGTTCCAGTTGAAGAAGTAAGAACTTTTCCTGATGATGCTCATTTTAAACCATTGAAAACGTTTCCTAAGAAAAATAGTAGTAGAAAAATAGTAGTAAAAAAACTGCAGAGACTATTAACAAATGATTTGATGCCAAAGCAAAAAAGGGCAAAGAGAAAGGAAGAATATTAGCATTGAAACTTTTTATAAAATACACAAAAACATATTTTGAAGGCAACAAATGTTGTATTAAAACAACTTTTGCGGAACAAAAAACTTCTGAATATAAAGTCACAGTGATTCTATTGAAAAAATCAAGCAATTTGAAATAAGTACTTAACTGTACTTGTTTTTGCCCTGCCGCTACAGGCTGGTCAGCAGCATGTAAACATATTGGAGCATTGTGTTATTCTATTTAATAATTTTACACTGACAGATAAGCACTTTTCTTTATTTTGTTGATACACAAAATTTAAATATTGTTGGCTATAGGCAAACCGCGAGAATATGTTTCGTACACTTCATAACCAGTTTGGAACAAAAGAAAAGCTGGAAGAGGTGTAGAATACATGTCTGTTTATGACATTACAAAGAAACCAAGGATAAATATTTATGTTGACGATGATCTGTTTTTTAGATGATTCTGTTTTAGTATTTAAGGATATAGAAACTGTTACATATAGACTATTATAACAAAATATAATTTTATTATACAATATATACACATTTTTTATTTACATTAACAGATTTTACAGAAAATCAAGTGACAATAGAATTTTTAAAATTTTGCAACATAAAGTAATTAAAAGATTATTTCATTGGCGATGTACCACATATGTTTAGACATTTGATCGCATAAAATTTTATTTTTCTTAATTTGTTCTATTAAATTTTTAATTATTATTATATGGAGACCTACGACGGTAAACCACAGCTTGAACAGAAGTGTGTTGTTTATTTTTGTTGTTTGAAAACTTCAGTAGAAACTTCCAGGGAATTATCAATTATGAACCTTAAATAAATCTAAAATAAATTACAAAGTAAAACTTACCCATACTGTTAATTTTATAATCTTTTGGTAGAAAATGCACAGAGCGAATTTTTGTGTGCTTTGTTGGTGTTTTTCCTGATCTTGTGGCAATCAACCATTTTCTAATTAACCCATTATTTTTTGGAAATTATGGAATATAACATTTCTACCTTTACCACTAATAGATGGATACTGAGGCACACAACAATTATAAGGCATTTTACAGTTACAATAGCAATCAAATCTACAGAAATGAATAGTCAGAAAAAGTAAGGTTATGTTCCTATACCTACCATCCATTACAGCACCACCTACATGGACGTGATCTATTGCAAAGTAGGTGTTGGTGCAATTCACACTATCGATTCCAGCGACTTTATTAAAAATAGTTATGATAAATGCACATTGGGGAGTCCAAAGCTCCAAGATTACCAAATAGATATCCTGTTTAAAATAACTACATATTTCTTATTATAAAAAGCCGGAAAATTGATGTGTCTGTTACTATCAGCTTGTGGCGATAACAATAAATATATTTGTGGAATGAAACAAAAGGTTTGCTTCCAGGGAGTGAGTTTTTGAAAAATAACCCACGTTGCTCCCGGCAACGTAGGTTATAGTGTAACAAAAGAGTAAACAATCACTTTCCTTATTTATAATGGCCACAGTAAACATGGTATTTATAAAGAGGTGTTGGATAAATTATATTTACATACATAAACAATTCTTAATTTGATGTAGTAAGTATTGGAAGCTTAATCTCATTAAAGATGTTTGTATGAGATTTTTTAATCTGAAATTAAATAATTGTCAAGGATAGTTGGACTAGTGCAAAGTAGAGTTCCTAAATTAAAGTTATAATTGGCATTGTTATAAGAATCTGTACAATGTATGTCTTTAACTTTTTAAGTTTTGACGTTTCGGTAAGTTATGTGACAGGTATATTGATATTGTTTCTATCTAGTTAGTAACTTAGTAACACATTTGTCAAATCGAAATTTAAGGTTATAAGTTCTGCCATATCAGTATACGGCTGTAGAGTGATGATTACTTGTTTCATATCTCAAATAGTTTACAAAAACTTGTACAAACATTATAATCCAGTCAATAGAGATTGAGGAGTTCATTTTGGTGTTGACAGCTATTTTATTGTGCAAACCTAGTGAGAGTAGTGTGTAGAATACACCTACATCTATAGTTGCGTACTAAATCGTAGTGGCAGCAGAAAAGTTATTAACAATTTAAGGCACTAAAACTGTTTCTGATGTATTTTTTCTTCCATAGCTCATCAGGACGACTTCCTACGAAAAAATGTTCAGTGTATGATTTGTTTGTAATAAAAATAGCTACAAAATGGCACCGGTCTGATTGTTATTGAAAAATTACAAAATTGAAAAACCCCATACTTACGCAAAAAGTTTAATATCTCAGGATCCAAGCATCGAAACTGAACTTTTTTTGCCGTCCGTTTGAACGATGGAATATTTCGTAAATGACCACATATACCTACCGAAAAACTAATTTATAAACGTAACAAAACTATGAACAGGTGTAAAACGTCACCAAAATTGCAAAAATGAATGCAATCGAATTTTACAAATTGCATTCGATTTCGAATGACTTACACTATACAGTATGTTTTTTTGTAAATGATAATATAGGAAATCCAATGCAATTTTATCATTTTCCTCCTAATTTTGTACCTTTGCAAATGTAAGTAGAAATTTTGGTATGAAACGAAAGAAGAATTCATTTTACGTCAAAAACATATTAAACTTTATGAAGAAAACCAAAAACTATTTAGAAAAATACTTAAAAATTGATTTACTGATTTTGGTAATAAGCTATAAAAAACACCTGAAACCTGTACGACGGTTGGTGTAGCGGTTAATGCTTCAGATTCCTAATCAGAAATCCACGGTTCAAACCCCATCTTCATATACTTTTTTTTTTAAATTGCATTGCTTACTAATTATTATTTTTAGAACATTATTAGAATTATCATTAGTTTTTTTATTATTAGATATTTTTGCTACGGGGGTTTACCGTTACCTTTTGTATAATTTTAATTACCTATCAGAAAAGCAAATGAAAAAAGGGCATAACACTAATAATCATTGTAATAAAGTTCTAAAAATAATAATTAGTAAGCAATACAATTAAAAAAAAAGTATACAAAGATGGGGATTTGAACTCGCGATTTCTGATTAGGAATCTGAAGCGTTAATAGTTACTCCAATCGGCATACAGCTTTCAGCTTTTTTTATAGCTTATTACCAAAAGCAGTAAATCATTAAGCTTTTTAAGTATTTTTCTAAATAGATTTTGATTTTCTTCATAAAGTTTAATATGTTTTTGACGTAAAATGAATTCTTCTTTCGATTGATGTCAAAATTTCTACTTACATTTGCAAGGGCACAAACTCAGGAGGAAAATGATAAAATTCCATTGAATTTACTATATTATCGTTTACAAAAGACATTGTATATATGCACAGTTGCAATAGTATGCAAAACTTCAAAGCTTTTACAAAATTTCAAAGTTTTAGGCGCAGTGAACGTATAACTTTATTAAACACAAAATTTTGCATTCCTGGCATACGGGTTTTGTACAATGACATCAGGCTGATGGGTCTGAAGGCCTTTGCCTGGGCATAATAATTACGCCCTGGTTTAGGTATGAAACAGACCCTGACCTGTTTCCAGCCACTTGGTATGTACCCAAGAGCCAGACTTGCCCTATATAGGGCACATAGTGGTGAAGCAAGTTCCTCCAGACCATGCTATAGTAATGCAGGAAAGATGCCATCTATTCCTGGAGACTTAAATGGTCTAAACGAATTGATTGCCCATTTAAGTCTTCTCTTCTTGCCCGAGTGATTGGTATTTCTGACACATCATCGTCAGGATTTGTTCCAGTGTCAGTAACACTGCCTGGGAAGTGTCTCTAGCAAGAGCTTAAGAGTTTCCTCCCCAGTTTCCGTGTACTCTCCATTAGGCTTCTGTAATGAGCCCAATTTCCCCTGGTTTACTTTCAATAGGGCTTTTTGCAGTTTTGCACAAGTGGGTGTACATTCAATTTCCCCACAGTACTTCCTCCATGAAGCCTCTTTTGCCTTCCGGACCGCATATCCGTATTTCAGGTTAGTGGTTAGCTTAAGCTTAGAGAGTTCATGGTTCCACCAAGGGTTCCCATTTTTCTCTCTTTTTACTCTTAGCGTGCAGCTGTTTTCATATGCTATTGTGATGGCTGATGTGACATAATTGTTCATCGCTTCGATAGCATCTGTTGTTTTAGGTTGCTGTAGACAGCCTTCTAGTCCTAGTGCTAGGTTCTGCTTAAACATTCCCCAGTCACAAGATCTAGGATCTCTGTAAGTACTAGGTTCAGCCCTATTCGAGTATAGGTCGAACCTGATATATCTGTGATCTGAGAGTGACAGCTCGTTAACAACGTGCCAACTTTTAATCACCCTACAGATCTGTGGTGTACCTATTGTAATGTCTAAGACTTCCTTTCTTGAAGAAGTCACAAAGGTTGGTTCATTACCTTCATTAGCAACATCTAGATTATTGCAAGCAATAAATTCTAAAAGTGACTCACCTCTAGCGTTGTTTCCTGTGCTGCCCCATACCTCATGGTGTGCGTTGGCATCACATCCTACTAACAAGTGGACTTTATTGCTAGTACAATTCCTGACCAGGGCTCTGAATTCCTCTGTTGGAGGTAGTCCTGGTTGATCATATGGAAGGTAGGCTGAGCCTACAATTAGGTCTCTTGCAGTTCCTTCCATAGCTGTTTCAATTTTTGCCACTACTAGGTCTCTGGTGATGAGGCCCCATAGTGGTATTAGATGTAGGTTCTTCTTTGCAATGATACAAGTCCTAGGATGCTCGTCAACCGGGCACAATAGTTCCCAGTCAGCAGGCAATCCAAGTCCTCGTATCCGTCCCCTGTAAATCCAAGGTTCTTGTATTAGTGTCAAATCAATATTATTATACCTAATATGGTTTTGTATAGCAGCAGAACCTGCCTTACTGTGATGTAAGTTTACCTGAACGACTTTTATAGTGGTAGTCCTTGATTTTTTGTCTATTATGCCCTTAAAGAGGTTCCACTAAGGGCCCCTCTGGTACTTCTTCTGTCTCCATCTGAGTGTGCTCGGTTTCTGAAGTCGATGGTAGAGGCGGTGGTGTCGGTATACGTCCCTCCGTCTCACATTTTTCTGATTTTGGTTGTTCACCATCCTCACCCTTTTGCCCAAGCAGCTTAAAAGTGACTCTAGAAAAGTTTAATAATGGTCGTCTGTCCAGCTCTGAGATTTTTGCCCAGGATTTTTTGTCCAAAAGTATTATAAGTTGTTGACCTTTTGGATCTGGTTTTTTGTCAACTACTCGCCAGGTTCCTGTACGGAGCCATGGGTTTTGGACCCGAAGTCTTTTCATAATTTTTTCCGGTTCCTCAATTGGACCCGGAATCCACGTCATTATCCTTACTGGTTTGGGAACGTCCTTAGCGGCGATGATACTAAGTTTCGCTCCCTCCCAGAGGGTACTGCTCTGTATGGCTTGTCTCAGACACTCCACAGTGGGTTGATCAAAGCAAGATACTTGGATCAGTCCCCCCTTGTGTGTTAGTTCTGAGAACCTTGGTGCATTTTGTAGTTACTTTTATTATAAACAAATCATATACTGAACACTTTTTCATAGGAAGTCATCTTGATGAGCTACGGAAGAAAAACTGTCTCGAAAACGGCTGTACGCACCGTAAATTGTTAATAACTTTTCTGCTGTCACTACGATTTAGTACGCAAGTACATATGTTATTCTACACACTATTCTGAGTAGGTTTACACAATAAAATGGCTGTTTACACTAAAGAACCAAACACAGATACTTTTGGTTCTCTACCGATTTTCATTATTCTTTGGTAGACCCCTCCTAAAAATGTTTTGTGTAAGAGTTTCTTACTTTAGTTATTTACCTTGGACTAGTGATAGGCATTCAAGTAAGTTCCATTGTAAGTAGAACATTGTATGTCAAAATGAATCAAAAACTAAAAAAAAATCAGTAAGATCAGTAGCACAACTCATTTTCTTCATACTGTCTTCAATGTGGGAAAGTATAAGCAAAAATTGTTTTAATTGTACATTAGGTAAATAAATCTATTTTCTTTATTTATGTAAGCAAATGTAAGATACACAAATGCTTCTTTTTGTATTATTATTACTATTTATTTTAAATTGTTTGCATTTTTTTGCATGATATGGTTTACTAAAACAAAACTATATTCTAACTCCCTTCTTTAACTTTTACTGGTTACTACTGTTTCAACTGTGCGTGTATTTATACTATTTTCTTATTAAGTCATGGTTTTAAAATAATCACAATTTTGAATTTGTTGAAAAGAACATGTTGTGGTTATTTTTAAGTACATATATTAATTACTAGTAATCTACACATGCAGAGTAAATTATGGAATTATGTATGGATCTATTTTATATGTCAAAATGTAAATAAATAAATATTTACTCTGCTATAGTAATACATAGTAACTTTGCAGTTTTTTCAAAGTTTATCTTTTTATTCTTACAGCAGCATACCTGATAATAAAGACTTCCATAGTGCCACCATTGAAACTGATAGTCCCTTTTTGTATTGTATCTTAAGTCAACCCGATAATAAGGTATATTTTACTAAAGTAAATCTTATTCTTTAGTTAAACGCAATTTATTCCAGCCTTTATCTTGTCCACCAGCAATGAGGTTTGTAACAACACAGCGACAAGGCAATATAAATAGATATCTTTTACGTGGTGACTCAGAAGGTTATGTATTGGTTTGGAATATACCAGAATTCTCTGCAGCTCAGTTATCTGAGATTCAACAGAAAAAGCCATTTCATCCTACACAAATGACGGCTACTATTACTACTAGTCTTTCAGAAGCTTGGGCCAGCATGAGACCTAGCCCAGTTGGAATATTAGATCAGTTGGAAAAACGAGAAAATCAATGTAAGATTAAAGTTTAAATTTTTGAAACATGTTAAATGAAATATTATATTTGTATTTTCTTTCTTAGCAATTAAATTGACTGCAAGTATATACCTGCCACTACAGAGTAGATTGGTTGTTGGAAGAGAAGATGGTACTATCATAATTGTTCCAGCAACTCAGACTGTTATGTTACAATTGTTGCATGGAAATCATCAACAATATGATGGTAATTACAGTCAAACTTCTTTTTAACGAACTTTCTCTAAATTCTCTATTTAATGAATTTTTTAATGGGATTCTGCCGTTTGAGTAATTTATTATATAATCTTTGTCCTATTTTACGAAATAAAGTTCTGTTTAGCGAAATATGAGCAGGTTTCTATGAGAACTGTCGGGATTTTTTGTCTAATTAAATTCTTGGAATTTCATCCGTATAGCTTTCAAACCAGCACTCAACTAATACCATTATAATCCAACTTACAAGGGATTATAGTCCTTTATGTATTTTAAAAGAAGACACTGGAAGTTTTCGTAATTGTCTAGTTCTCAGAATTCAAGAGGGTGCAATACCTTGTGTTATTAGATTATTATAATATTGGACTTCCTAAAGTTACACATAAAATTAAAACATAAAAACAAACCATCAGTTTTACATGTGATATTCTGTACAGTTCTTTTTACAAAAACATGTCTGAAAGCATGCGGAAATGCTTAAAAGTTATAGAAAAAAAAACATGCAAATTTTAAATGAATTTGACAATGGATGCAAAAAGAAAGATGTAGCAGCTATGGTGTTCCTCCCAATAGTTTATCTACAATTTTGAAACATCGAGTACGTATTGCAGGGTGTTCTAGTAAAATGGACCTTAAACCAAAACGTGCAAAAGTCTGCAAGTATGAAAATCTCGACGAAGCTATCTTAAAATTAGTGTAAGAAAAGAGTCTGTCTTTGTTGGGTACATTAATACACGAAAAGGCATAACAATTTGCAGCTATGTTCGGATATGATGATTTTCAATTAAGGTTGGCTAGATAAATTACTGATGTAGATCAAATTTTGTTTTTATTTCAAAAACACCCAAATTTTATAATTTTAAATGTTTTCCGTTTTCCAAAACTTCTGTTTAACGAACTTGTTTCTTTAATTTAGCGACTTCGCTAAATAAACGTTCCACTGTATTATACCATGTGAGCCAGAAACAGTGTAGCCTGTTTGAATTTCACGCAAATTCAATAAAATACCAATGTTGGTAACACTCTACCTTGTCACAATAATATTTTGTTAACTTTAAATTACACATGAAAATTATGACCATCTAATAAATATTTACTCCAAGCCTTAAGGCAGCAATTGTTTTTTGCTGTATTCAAGGGTTGGTGTCTGCCAAAGACGGGTAGGGATGCATACTACTCTAGTTTTTATGTAGACTTTATACAATACGTCAAATCGTTTCAGCGTTCTGTGATACCATACGGTATCCGTGGGCGCATATGGGTTAAGTGGCCAACAGAAACTAAATATTTCTATTGAACATCCCTGTGACCGATCAAAAAAAGTCTTTTTTATTGTTTGATACTGTACATTTATTTAAAAATATTAGAAATAATTGGTTGAATGAAAAAACTAAAAGACTTATATATATCCCTCTTTCTAAAATAATGCAGAAATAAGGAAAGCTAAATTTCAAGAAATTGTAAATCTGTATAAACCTGAAAAAAATTCTGTTGTTAAGCAAGCTCCTGGCCTATCTTTTAAAGCTTACAAGCTTAAAGCTTTACAATTTAGAAAGCCAAAATGTAAAACTTGCAGTTGCTATTTTTGACAAGAAACTACATAATTGCTGCCATGAGCGGCCTAGGGACAAGAGAATTTATTCAGATTATTAGTCACTAGTGGTCAACAGTAAATGTAAAACATTCAAAAAAGGGAAAACTTCGTGACTTTCATGCAGATTTCATTCGAAGCATGCATCAAGCTAACAAATTATTTAAAAGAATTCGCAAAATGGCTCAAAATATGAGAAACTATTACTGTTCTAGAAAATTTTAAAAGAGCTGGTAAATTGAGCAAGGAAACATTTTCAGCTTTACTGCATACAACGGAAGCTTTAATTCAAGTATGCGATTATCTCTTATATAGTTTAAGTTTTTCATATGTTATGTGTGACGTATAGTTCACCTTTAAATTTAATAATGCCCCGACTAGCACAGAGGCGGCCTTGGGTACATGGGTTCAACGTTGGTAAAATATTTGTAAGCGTCGATAAAATAAATAAACGAAAAATATAGGATAACATATATTCAAATCTTGAATAAATTTTAATATGTCATAAATAGAGTTAGTAGTAGACCCCAATTCTTAATTAGATATAAAAAATCCCACCAATTAAATAACAAATCCCCACAGTAATACAAAATAGATATCTTACATAAAGTATCAACTAAAGGTTCCAGCTGGAATTCAAAATATCCAAACGCACATATATATATCTATATAATATGAAGGCAAACATACCTTCGACACCCCTTAACCTTTTCCGTGCGGCGGTCACGGACCGCTGTCGAGTCTCCAGTGCGCTGCAGCTCTTTGCAGCTTCTCACAAAAAAATTCATAAAGAGATATCGGAGCTTTATATCTTTTTAGAAATATGTGATTATATGTAAAAGACAATAGGCTTTCATGTAGTATTAGAACAAAATTAGAAAAATTAGTAATTAGTTATTTTTCTGATGAAAAGATAAGAAATGCTTTATTATAACTGCCATCGTAAGACTTACGTACAACCTTCCTTGCAGTGAGAAGTGCACTAAACAATTTTTTATTGGCACGGACAAATGTTTACTCTCTTGGGTTGGCCTCCAAGTCTGGCCCCCACCAGATAATCATATAAATATGTTGAAAGCAAGCTGGGAAAACCGAAATCGTATAGATACGTCTTTAGCAGTACGGGCACGCACTTGCAAAACGTATCTATACGTTAAAAGCAGCGAAAGGGTTAAATATAAAGAAACATGCATAAATTTAATATCACAAACTCATCAATAATCATAGTATCACAACATCAAATATTATCATCAATAAGACAATATTAACCAACAATATAAATACAGTATGAATAAAAAATTTATTAATACATAACAATGAATGAAGTCTAACCAGCTTAATTAATAATCTTAATTATCTCTTAAGACTAGAAAATATGTTACCTTGTAACTTACTTGATCGATTAATAAAGAAATAAATGATTGATAAAGAATAAATAAATTACTAGTATATTAATTGAATTCATGTCCGTAAGGTACATTTGTGTAATAGAACAGAGTTCAAGATTTCTTTGAGTTCCCCAAGAAGGTACAGCCTCCAATATCCTTCGTAACCAGTATGTTACCGAAACGGAATGAATAAGGAATAAATCCAGGCTTAATCTTCTATCCAAATTAATTAGATAACCAGACCCAATTTAATTGATCTCGATTGTAGAACTTGACAAGACCCAATATAACTTGACTCCTTACTGTATTTGTTAAGATCCAACTAACTTTTGTTTCAATACAGGATTTGTTAAGAACCCCTAATATTGTTGCCCTATAAAGAAAAGTAAACAACCATCAGACCACAGGTGAATGACCTAAGATAGAAGTTTTAAATCTAAACAAAACTCACCCTTTTAAATAAAGGAGCATTAAATCAACCAAAAGTCTATAAACAGACAATCAAACATGAGTCAACAAATGGACCTTAATAATAAATAAAATGAGAAGACATCACTCGATCAATCCTAAAAATTATCGGTTAGGAAAAATGTAAACAACGTTTAAACTGAAACTAACCTCACTTTCACAGAAACAACACAAAGGAGTGGTACTTTTAAAAAGCTGGCAAGAACTAACGGTGTCTATTTGAAAATGACCAAAATCCTACTCGATTAAAAGAGGGGATTTTTACTAAGCAAATGAAAATCGAACTTAGGTCAACTTTAACGACTCACGCAAAATTAGGTTAACCCAGATAAATAGAAATTTATCAAAATACAAAAAGCTAAAGAATTTTAACGATAAAATGTTTATTGAAATCTATTGAAAAGGCAAAATAACAAAAGGAATAAATTTAGCAAAATCGAAAACTTACTCATAAAAACAAGAATAATTAAATTCCTAATAATTAGCAACCAATTAGTTATAAAAAAAATAGATGACACAGTATACAGGGTGTATAACAATCTAACTATTATCCACAATTCCTATTGTAGATATAAACTCTAGTGTATACAACCACCACGTGATTCATCATACACCACCCTAACATTAATCAATCATAATGCTATTAAACAATAATAACCAAAGAAGATAACCAATACCTCCTAACATTATTCATAAAACCACCAGGCTTTAGGAATACTAAATCATAACGAAGAAATTAAAATTCTCCAATCTCAATAAATCCAGGCAGGCTCTTTGAATATTCAAATCTGCTAAAAAGCTATTTCATTCAAAGAGAGCCCTCACAACTCTAATAATAATAATACTAATACTAATACACCCTATATCAAATCAATAATTAGATAATAACTGGAAGCTAATCAAATCCGATATAACGATTTAGATAATGCTAAATAACATAAAAATTATAATATAACAATAAACGGCGAGCAGGAAATCGGTCCAAGCTAACAAAAAACTGTAAACGACGAAGTCTGGATATCAGGGAACAAATACTAAAAAATTAAAACCCTGACAATGAATAGCAACCCACAACAACATGATTTACTAAAAGAAACAACTTTTAGTAAGTCAGTCAAGATTGTCAGAAGAGTGTTATTTGTGTACAGCAATTGAAGAGTACATCCCATATTAACCACGGTCGCAGCTGATCAAGTAGCACGCGTCGCCCGTTATAGCACAAAATTGGCTCAAAACACAATAGCAATGTACCTTCAAAGGCTCTAGGCAGATCAAACCTGATTACCAACAAATCTTAACCAGTTGACCCATCCCACTAAATAAACAAACCCTAGTGAAAACCAAACCCAACCCCAACAAAAGCAAAACCTCCCAAAACCCTGAGGGGACAAATACAACACAAAAGACAAAAACAGGTCTTTTTGGCACCTTGCGGGGGCTCCCCCAAAAATCACAAGGCAGAGGGAAGACGTTAACCCTCTACATCACGGATCAGGTGAACTAAAGAAGCTCGAGAGGTTAGTGGAAAGCAGTGCAACTCCTCTTGCTTCGAAAGAAGAGCACAGGGCAATTCTTAGCAAGGAACCAATTTTTTAACGTGGGGCATTCAACCACGCGACAACCCGAGAGTCGCCAATTACAAAAAAACAAAATATATAGAAGTTGGACTACCTCACCAGCTAACTTCGGCCAGGTGTTACTCTAAAGTGTGTAAAGGCACCCAGAGCAACGAAAGGCAAAGTGAAGAGTAGAAATAAGATAGAAGATAAAAAAGTGGAAAAGTAAAAAGGCGAAGAGAGGACATTCACGCACAGTGAAACAAACAATGCACAAAAGAGTACAATCACAGAGAGGAAGAGTATAGGACAGAGAAGGAACACAAGACCTTGAAAAAGAGGTCTGGAAATATACTCGGAAAGAGGAAAATCAGCATACCCCCAAAGTGTCTCCACCAAACACCCAACCAACCACCCTATCGCGGCCCACCAAACGCCCAACCAACCACCCGATCGCGGCCCACCAAACGCCCAACCAACCACCCGATCGATAAAAAAAACCTTGTAACATTTTAAGAATGTTACATATGTTAGGATCTTTTCAAACTGATGTACTGGAGCGTAGATTTGGCAAGTATCGCAGAATGAGTGGTTGTAATTACAATGTTTCCGTCCAGCAAATTATTGACTAAAAAAATTAAAATTAATAGCTTACTAAAATAAAATCATACTACATTAAAGTTAAGAAATATTATTAACGATATAAATTCTGACAAAGCTCAAGAGTATATAAATGAAGACATGCTGTTTTTACTGGACAATGATCAAATTATACATGAATTTGAAAATATTGATATCAGTAACGATACTTTACAAACATTATTATTTATAGCTGGTTATGTAAGATATAAAGTAACGTCCAAAACAAATTGTCAAGAATGTATTGATAGTTTTATTGTGAATAAAGAAATTATTTATCACTTACCAACTAGAGATACTCACTTTTGTAAACTTGTCCAAGGTGGTTTAAAATATCCCTCGGAGCTATCACTGTGTATTGCAACTTCACTATATCAGATATTTGAAACGATAACTTCAGAGCCATATGAATCGTTATTTATAAAAGCTAAAAATCAAAAAGGAATATTAAAATCCCTCCTCCTAGAAATATTTGAATTTGATAAAGACACTTGCACCGCTTGCTGTAGAAATCGTTTAGCTTTATACCAAAAACTTTTAACTACATGGATAAACATATTATTAAACAATTATACAAAACTAAATACCAATACCTTAAAAGAAGACAAACATGGTGGAAAAAGAAGAAAAATAACTACATTTACAAAAATATAAACTTCATTATACATTATTTAGTGTAAGTTTACGTTCACGTCATTACTAAATTATGACGTCAGACCATGCGTTGTTGCCATATAGAATTGGCTATTCCTTGTTTGATCCAACACCTCTTCTGCATATTTTCAGTGTACGTTTTTAAAAGAATTATTCTCTTATTATGAACAATATGACTTTGTTGATTTCCATCCATACCCCCCCATCATCCCCTGTTTTGGATCGTCATTCTTATATACGAATCCAATTTGTCGTAAGACAATGGATAAAGAACTTCTACTTCCTTCATACATGAACTTGGATTTCAATTTTTTTGACAAAATATTCAGTGATACATGTTCTCCTGTAACCAAATGTGGTATATTAATTGGAGAGCACAGCCACACACATAACATCAGGTACTTACTGTTCTTATATATTTATTAATTTCATTACGCACTAGTTAATCTTTCTAACAGAAAAATAAAAACAAACTAACTTCTGTAACTGCAATTCAATGAATAAGGGGACCGTTCAAAATAAATTATTAATGTCTTAACCAATAATCTTGATCTTTTACACAACACTTTGGACATCTTGAAGTAAACAAATAATAGAAACAGAGAAAATCATTAAACACAGTACTAAACACAAAATAATCGTAAACCAAACTCAGAAAACACACCTGAAATAAATTTGACAATACCGTGTGTCGCATGCACAGGAATACCAATCTGTTTGTTTGTTTAAATAAATGTGTATTTTCTCATTAAATTAACAAATTACGTTTTGTTTTATATATATATTATTAAATATATGAAGATTAAATTTTATTATTTTGGATAAAGCAAATAATCTTACTTCATAAAATTACATTTTGAACGTTAGTATTTGCACAGTTGGTTGTACTACTACGTCACTACTTTTGTATTTATGATGTGAACGTAAAGTTAGACTAAACGGTATATATTAGTGGCAAATTAGGTTAGGTTAGAATAAGTTATTTATACACAGCAATTTATTAAAAATGTATGGAATAGTTTTTAATTGTTACCTATAACACTGTTGTTTGAATTAAATTATGTTTTCTTGTTGTCTACAAATAATTTTTCTAAAAATGCTTACCACGTTGATCCTGCATTTAATGAGTTTTGCAGATAATTATTTAATTAATATGCCCACCATATGTTGTTTTGTGGTACCAGCTGACCTTCATGGGTCCACTGTACTTTCTTACTCTTTTACAAATGCAGATAAGAACGATAAAATATCGTATTTGTTAAAAAGTTTGAAATTTTAAATAATAACTCGTAAATGTTTATATCCCTTTACCGTGACGTCACAGATTCTGCCTTAAGGCCTGGAGTAAACATCTAGATGGCATTGACATGCTAATTCTTTTCCTAGCTCAGTTAGTTAGAGCGAAGTGAAAATAAATTAAAGTCGCTGCCACCCCAGGTTCAATTCCAGCTAAAAGATTACTTTTTCTTTATTTTTTTTAAATATAAAATTAATTTATGAAAATTAAATAAATATTTTAAAATGACAAAAGATAATATGTCTGTAATGATGCCTGTTGCCTACTGAATCTAAGAAAGCAAGTTTTTGTCATTTTCATATCCATATAATAATTTCTCAGCAGACATATTGAAAGAAGCAAGGGATAAAATATATAACAGTTTGAAAACCGAAGAAATGATGGTGTGATGAAGTAATGGGTGATTCAAAAGAAATGGAGATCCAAAATTGGAAAAGAAAAGTGAAGTACAGGAGTATATGCAGGAAAATAGCAAAAGAAGCCAAAATTTATAGTAAATTATAGACTGAAAGAAGTTGAAGAGTAATAAATTTTCCCAATAAATGGGTTGAAGAGCTCCTGTGGAGCAGTAAATATTCTGAGCCAAAGAAGAAAAAATACCTTTTGTAAATCCCATAAAATGACTGCATTCTACCCATTTTTAAAGATTTTTGCATATTACACGGACTTTGACAGTAACATTACAGAAGAGAGTCATATGGAGAAAGTCCTGTTTAAACAGGAAAACTGCAATACCAATCATTTTTCTCCCAATAGTACATAGCTCAAATAGAAAAACGCCTTTGTACTCTTAAGTACTTTTTGTTGAATATCTCGGAAATGTTTAGAGATAACTTTCAGATATTCCTATTCTACCTTTTAATGACAAAACCAAATTTAATATACCAACAAAATATTAAAAATTGCAATACAGACTTTTGTTAACACATAAATGAACTTTCGTTCATTGAAAAAAATAGTTTACTTTTCCACAGTAACATAAAGTATGTTTTTTAAATAAAACATCAAGTTACCTTTGGCTTATATTTCTCGCATTAAAAAGCATTGGAACAACTGGAACACTAATGTAGTGATGTTACTTTTAAAGTATTGGAATCTTGCTAAGAGTATAGCTTACTACAAATCACACTTCAGTGACTTGGCGATGTTAATTACAATTGAAGGGGTCAGAAGCAAAAGCGCTGAGTGATATTATGAACATTATGAGATATACACATTCTAAGTTGGAGTTTTGCTATAAAATCTGTGTTAAAAAATTCTTTAGTTCCCATCAGATGTCTCTGATTGCATTACTTTCACTTAAGCTATTTTACTACTAAACATAAATGAACTTCCACTTTCATAATCGTCATTTCGGTAGTTTTGATTCTGATCCCTTCAATTAACATTATTATACTACTATCATTTATATGATTTTTTCTAGGATGGCCACCACATCAAATTCTTACTGGTCATGGAGGTCGAGTAAATTGTTTATTGTACCCATATCGTGAACATTCAAGATATGATAAAAATCATTTAGTCTCAGGTGGCGTAGATTTTGCTGTTTGTTTATGGGACTTATATGCTGGAACATTGCTTCATCGATTTTGCGTTCATGCCGGAGAAATAACTCAATTGCTTGTGCCTCCTAATGCATGTAGTGTAAGTATATTTTAGACAAAAAGGTGATAAGTTATTACTGTTAGAATCTTCTAGACACGAATACAAAAATGCATATGTTCGGTAGCTTCTGATCACTCAGTAACTTTGCTAAGTTTGACGGAACGAAAGTGTGTCTGCTTAGCTTCTAGACATCTCTTTCCAGTGACAACGATTAAATGGAGACCGTTAGATGACTTTATGATAATCGGATGTTCTGATGGGACTGTTTATGTATGGCAAATGGAGACTGGTCATTTAGATCGTGTTTTACAAGGTAAAAAAATGCTCATTTAAAATATTCTTATTATGCACTCATTCTTTTAGTGTTTTATTCTAAATCACTGTGTTCATGCATTTACAGGTATAGCAGCAGAAGAAGTATTGTATGCCTGTGATGAAAACGAATCCAGTTACAATTTATCTTCAGAAATGGGTCTTGCAAATCCTGCAGTTCACTTCTTTAGGTAAATATTTTATTTTTGATCTTTATTTAAATATAACCTTTATTTGCAAACTTATTCAGAGGGTTACGGCATCGTAATCTTTCTGCCATAAGACATGCCACTCAAAGAGGCCTTCATCAGTTGCAACAATTGGGTGCACATGCAAATAATGACGATCCACACATGAAGATTAGTCATAATTCACCTTTAGTTGTACAAGGATTGAGAACTAATCCCAAAGGTAAATTGTCATTTAAAAACTTTTAATTTTTACATATTAATCCTAATTTAACCATTTGTAGATCCTGAAAGTCATATATTATTTTTTGATATTGAAGCTCTAGTTATTGAATTGTTAAATGAAGAATATTCAGCTATGTCCCCTGGTAGTTTGGAAGCAGCAGGATTGATATCGCAATCAGAATATTTAAAAGTTGCTGCTCTTACTCATAGTGCTAGTCCAGATACTCACAAGAAGATTGCAGGTATGCTTTCTTAATAAAAAGTCTTTTTCTAACACTGCTGTTTACAAATTAATAAATTGATCTAAAAGCATAAATTTCTTAACTGTGTTTAGTTACTAAACAATAATACTAATTTGATGTTGAGCTACTACCTAAAGTAGAACAGTTTTAACTTGATAGATTTCTTTGTCTATTGGTGGTTGGTACTAGTATACGATATAAACATCTTTCAATTTCTCGGTTGCTACATATAATATTTATTTATGTTATAAGGATCTTAGCACGAATCATCATGCTACTATTAGTTGTGAAGATTATCAGAAGGTGTTAGCCATGTCTGATATTACAACATCTACCATAATGATTAATTGCAATTCGAACTGCATACAAAATTGTATGTGCTAGTGTAAACTAATGAAATTCAAAATAAATTAGTTGGTTTTGATTTAAAAACTTTTAAAGCTATTAAAGCTTATCCTTAAACATGACGGCGTCGCTCAAAATATCCTAAAAACCTTTCGTGTCATGCGGTATGGGCATCATTTCCACTTACATTGTGCAAACTACTATTTCAGTGGCATTAATTAAAACCGTATTTTACTAATAACATAAAATTGTATTTATTAAGTAGCAAAAGCTGCGAGATCATCCGTCTGTCCGGAGTACATTTATCTCTGAAATAGTTCAATATTTTAAACTGCAGTTTTCAGAAAATGAATTATAGGCTTTCTGGCATCATCAAGTTTGTTTTAGTTTTTTTTATAAATACATGATGGATGACAACCTAAATGTAAATTTGATTATTTTATTTGATTTATTGGATGGGTTTCATTACGTTTCTTTTTGCCAAGAGGAATGACAATAAATGCCGAGAGGTATTGTGAAACACGGCGGGGACTACTGTCTAGCGGCGTCATTCTGCTTCATGACAACGCTCGGTCTCACGTTGCAGCAAGAACAAAAACGCAACTGGACAATTTTCACTGGGAAGTACTGGATCATCCGCCTTACAGCCCAGACTTGATACCATCAGACTTTCATCTCTTTCCAAAACTTAAGGAATTTCTCAGTGGGAAGCGTTTGGACAATGATGACATGCTTAAAGAAACAGTTACGAACTGGTTTAATAGTCAGGCGGCAGAGTTCTTTGATGAAGGGATCCAAAAGCTGGTGCCACGACTTGACAAATGCTTGCACGTTGATGGCGACTATGTTGAAAAGTGGAAAAATGTTCATATTTTAGTTTTTGATATAATTTGTGTTATTAAATAAAGTTTCTTTTACTCCATTATAAAACGGTTCTTACTTAAAAAATGACCCTCGTATTACTAAATTTGATATGAAAAATGATAAAGGTCTTTTAAGGCGATAAGTCACGCTTATCCCACATTAAACGATCATTACAAGGCGCGTACTGCTTCGCGACTACTTCTACTAACGTCAGCATATGAAACATCAGAAGGAAATAAACTGAGTCATTTGTGTATTTTTATAAAATTTGTGAATTGTAGCAAAAAGAAAATGTTTATTAGAAAAAAAATTGAATCAATTGGATAATTAAAGAGTTATAGAATGGAGAAAATATGTTAAACTGAACAAATTTGTAATATTTGTGTAAATAAATGGCATTAAAAACAAAACTTCGTTACTATATGTATTAAAACATTTAATTTCTAGACTAACTACATTTAATTGAACCGCATCAAGTACTTCCCTCTAATCTATAAACATAGGTAACTGCCCATTTTTCTATTTTATGCAAATTTTGTTTAATTAAATAATAATAACGAAATTAAAGTAAAAAGCTGCATTGTCCATCTCATTAGGCTAATGCACTATCTTTATCGTATAGTGTCGAATTCTAAATAAGCATTTGACGTGTGTTGAAGAACAGTCCACTTTAATTTTTTAATTTCCCATTGTTGTATTTTGAACTGCTTGCTCAAATAAAAGTTTCACATTTAAAACAAACATTTTCTTGGGCAACCTCGTGTTCGATTTGTGTCCATATTAACTCGATTGGATTAAGTTCACAATGATAAGGAAGTAGTTGCAAAACGCTTATTATCTCTTTACCCTTCGCCATTTCATCAATAGCATACGTATTGTATTTGTTTCGAGACCTTTTCGAAAATCCAAATCCAATAATCTTCAATAGTATTTAAAATGTTTGTCTAAAATTGGTTAAATCTTTGTCGGCATTAACATCACGTAATATTTTGTCAATTATTGTAGGCGTTTCGTTTTTAAAAAAGTACTGATGAATGATTTTATGAATCGCATAACTTAAGTCAACCAAATCAATAAACTTTTTTCACTCTATTCTTTTTCACCATGTATTCTTTGATGACTATACGCTGTTCCCCATGAAATATCTGCAAGAAGCTATGTATATGTATGTTTTATGAGATAATGCTAAAAATCCTCCTACCTGCCACATCTGCTGTTTGTTTTGCTTTAGCTTTTATTTGTATTTTTGGATTGTTTTTTAATAATGCCGTATAAATGTTGAAAATCGTATTTTTCTTATTTTTTGTTAAAGAACTTTTATGTTCTATTATTTCGTTTGCAATCAACGCACATAAATCTGTCAATAAGCAATTTTGACATTAGGAGAAAAAAATTGTTGAGTATAAAACTGACTCAGTCATGGCCTATGAGATTATGTGAGTTCTGTTTATTTTGAGTTGTTCGTTATTTTGAATACAGTATAGAGAACATATAATAATAATAATCTTGATTTCATTTCGTATTTCAAACAATTGTTTATATACTACAATTAGTAAAATAAAGTATATCTTTATCTCTGTTGTCAATGACATATATCTTTATATCCGTTGTCAATGACACCGGAGTTCAAGACGTTCTTGATCTCCGTTGTTGTTGGCAACGTAAATACAATAAATTCAGATGAATTTTAAAAGGGAGAAATTAGGATTGAAATACGAAATAAAATAAAACCACTTATGCAATGCGGAGATCAATCATCTTTAAATCCTCGAAGATGTTATAACGCCTCGGCTGGCGCCTCAGCGTTACAATACATCTTCTCGGATTTAAAGTATCGCTTGATCTCCTAATTACATAATATATATTATTTCCCATAAAGGATAATCTTTTCACAAATTACATTGGGATAGTCAGTATACATGCATCCTTAACATATAAGATTAAGAAAAATTTAAAATATAAAATAGTTTACAACTATAAAAAATATGTGTAAAGTATTGTCAGGTACAAGAGTAAGAGTAAACAAAATTAACCTACATTAACAGAACTCATTAATAGAACAGTACGTTTTGGTTAACAAAAATTTCTTTTAAATATATTTTAAATGAATTAAAGCTATTTGCCTCTTTAATATTGACTGGAAGACAATTAAACATTTTTGGTCCAAGATGATTGGGCGAATTAACAGATATTTTAAATTTAGCACATGTTACATAAAAGTTATGTTTCTTTCTAGTATCTATATTATGTATTGCACTGTTCATCACAAATTTATATTTGTTTCTATATACATAACAACAAATTTCAAAGATAAATAAAGATGGTAAAGTAAGAATCTGGTATTTATTAAATAACCCCTTACAGGAGTAGGTACTGGCAACTCCAGCAATACTTCTTAAGATGCGTTTTTGAGATTTAAAAACTTCCTGAGCAAGAGTAGTCCCCAAAAACAGATTCCATACCTTACTCTAGAAACAACATAGTCATAATACAAATTCAACAACTGTTTGATAGTCAGTACTTCTCCGAGATTTTTAATTAAGTAAGTTATTGAAGCTAACTTATTTATTAAGAACTCACAATGGAATTTCCACGTACGATGTTTGTCCATATAAAGCCCTAAAAACTTTACATTAGAGATGTTACTACTATTAATGTTAATATTATCAATGCTTAAATCAATACCAATGCACTGTTTTTGCCAGTTATGAAATTGCATTAATTGAGTTTTTTCAGCGTTAATGTACAGGTAATGTTCATTAAAAAATTTCGTTACTCGCTTGATAATGTCACTGCAGTTATTCTCCACTCTGTCATGAGCATTGTCTGCAGTTATAGTTGACAGGTCATCAGCATACATGGAGAAACTATCATTAGATAGTACTGAACTTATTTCATTGATATAAAGGATAAAAAGTGCAGGCCCCAGCACACTTCCTTGAGGCACACCAATATTAGTAGTTATGTAATTCGAATTTACCGTATGAATAAAATTATCAATGCTACACTGAATTGTAACATATTGTTTACGATTTTCAATTAATGCTTTTATCCATTGTAGGGATGTACCCCTGATTCCATAATTAAATAGTAGAGCTAGCAGTTTATCATGATTAACACAATCAAAGACACGACTTAGATCAAAAAATATACCAACTGGGTTTTTTCTTGCTTCCATGCACGTAACAATCTCATTATAAAATGAATGTAGAGCAGTGATAGTAGACATACCCTTTCGAAAACCATGTTGATTTTCGCATAATATCTTAAAGGAGTTAACAAAACTCATTAATCGTTGTAAATAACAAAGTTCAAAGATCTTTGAAAAAGTATAGGAAAGAGTAACTGGTCTGTAGTTGTCTAAACAGTTAGGGTCTTTTTTCTTAAAAACTGGAACAACCTTTCCATCTTTCAAGAAATTAGGAAACTTTCCTTCTGTAAAAGAGAGATTTACTAAATGTGTTAAAGGTTTGACTAATAAGTGAATTAATCTTTTAACAATAAACGGGGGAACACCATCAGGTCCTGATGATTTTTTGGTTGTTAATTTGTGCAGTAATAATTTATACAATTCTTTTTCCGTAAAAGGAAACAAAAACAATGATTTTGCCTGGAAATTATTGTTATTATTACTAGATGGATCTGTACAGTTAATTTTACTTACAATATTAAGGGGAGTTTCCACAAAATAATTATTAAACAAAGAAACCAATACTTCAGGGTCATCTATTCTTTGACCATTTAGATCTATTGCCCATTCTTTTTGATTTGGGGTTTTGTTAGATAGGTCGGAAATTACGTTCCAAGCATAGGATTTTTTTATAGGATTTTCAGCTAATTTTATTTTGATAATAATCCTTTTTGGATTTTTTAACTAGAGCAGAATGCTCTCTTTTAGAATTCTTATAATGCAATTCTAATTCAGGATTTGCATTTTTTACAAAGTAGAGATCCTTTAAGTGCATGCTTGATAATTTAACCGTCATTAACCCATTTTTTCTTGTCTTTTTTATTGGGACAATATTCTTTTTCTACAAAATACATATTAAAGTGATACATAAATATGCGATAAAAACATTCAAATGCAGCATTTACACCTTGCTTTTCAATTACATTAATCCACGTTTCCTCTTGGAGGGCATCTTGAAAATGCGTAATTTGCAATTCATTAAAATATCGTTTTTTATATTTAACATTAGCTGTATTTTCATCTTGCCAGTTGAATTCTACGAAAACTGACCTATGATCAGATATAAAATTATCTAGAACGAGACAACTATCATCACAATCAAAATTTAATTTAATTTAATATACAGACATTTTTAAAAATTTTTATACTTTAGTACAGATGCTGTTTATCCGATCTGTGGTATAGAACAGGACATTTTAATTAGTAAAGTTTAAGTGCAGAGCTTGGAAACTCGTAGATGTTACCTGGGCATTATACTGCCCTACTAAGATCAAAAGCGGTAACTGCAAAACATCAACTCAAAAATATACCATACTTTTTCTTAGCACACGTTGAAATTCTGTATAATATATTTATAAATTGTAGTTTGGCAGTTACCGCCTTTGATCTTAGCAGGGTAGTATATTCCTGCATAAATTATTAAATAATATTATTGAATGTCCTTGTCTATTGATGCAGATAAATCTATATGTTCCCAGACTGTCTGTACGTACGTGGAAAATAAAAAACGTAAACGTTTTTTATTTTCCAATACCTCAATCAGATGTTCTATTTTCACCATTTTACAGAATTTGCAATGCTTTTCGAACAATACAAAATGAAATTGATATATTTAGTTCCAAGCTGGTAGCAACGCGAGAGGCTCTATTACATTGAGACTATGTTTCATTTCCTTTTGTTATAACGTGCTTTGTAATATTTTTCCCATCTTGTAATAGGCTGCTACCAGCTGTTTTTTTTAGTAAATATACATAAAAGTAACTAGATATTTTTTGAATACTATTAATGAAGATCAGCAATTTGCATGACAACAACATCAATTCATATGGAGGATTTCTCGCCTTGCTGATAGTCGTTCTCAATAGCTCAGTTGGTAGAGATACCACCTAGACAGAGGTGGATGTTTTCTATGACTAGAGTGAAGTATTACTCCTGCATCTACTCTATGCCAAGTTTCATGGAATTCTGGAGGGAAGTTTTCTCATACCGCTTCTTTACGTCTCGAGATTGAAAAAGTACCCAAAAAAATGTAAGGGAACCCCCTAATAAAATTTTATGAAACGTTGCATGGTGTAGATGCAGATGCAGAACTTTACTTCTGGCAACAAGAGTCACTTTCTAGACCAGAAAAGAGTTTCCGAGTAAAGATTTCTGAGTGACTTTTAACAACAATAAAAGTAGACGAATTAATATGCGTCGGGGCTCGTAGTTAGAATTAGTTATAAAAGTATTTGATGCAAATCTGTCAAGAATGGCTTTGCAGATTGCACTGTGATTACTTTCAAAAATAAATTCTATACCTTATTTCAAAATTATTAAAATGTATAGCAGAGAAAAACTGTTAGTTAAACTAGAAAAAAATAACTAGAAAACTGTTATATCTTTAGCTGTCATCTGCAATAAGTGATGATATGTGTTTCTATCTGACACATACAACTGTACTTATGGTATAGAGGCAAACAAAAGTGGCAATTATGATAAAATACCCCAAATCTCCATTAATAAGCTTACCAAATTACTTAGAAACTGATACTAATCATGGGTACATGGAAGTGGACCATAATATTTTATGTAATTTCAGAAGATGAATCAGATTAAGAAGAAATGGACGATATAAAAAATTAAATGCTAAAATCGGTAATTTTTTTGTAATAATTATTTTTGTTAACACTCGCTGCCATGTTGATGGTGTATCACGTAATGGTTCTCAGTGTGCCACGTAATGTCAAAGATAATGAGGTCATCTATTTTTGTTTTAAAGATCTTGTTATCACCAGGCCAATGGTACTTGACACCAGGCTATGAAAAGATATTTCACATTGAAATCTAGCTAAAACGTGGGCTACTTGCAGATTGTTAAGAATAAAATTATTATTTTTTTAAGTAAATCAAATAAGAGCGACTGTAGACATGGTCTAATCAAGTTGGCTTGACACATTGTATTATTTGCTCCCCAATCTTCTTAGTATATCGTATCTCTACATAAAATTATAACATTCTTTAAAATGAGAAGTATTTTCATTGTATCTATTTTATTTTGAATTTTCAAACATTTGGGAATTTTTTTCAAGGAACCTTGAGTGGCTAAGGGTAATGAAGGGTAGGAGCTATTGTTTTGGTTGATATTTTTGAACTTCTTAGGGCATGAGGGGGATCTAGTGGTAACCACATGTGGATATTTTGTTAACTTTTCTACTGAGCCACTTGCATGGGTAAGACCAAATCGGGTTCTGCTGCTTTCTTTAAAAATGAATATAAAATCCAAATAAAAAACATGGGGCTAAAAACATTAAAAATCTATGCAAGTAACAAGGACACCTGGAGTTCTTCTCTCATACATCAGGTTTACAGCCTTGGTAGTGTAATGTCTAGAGTGCTGGACTTTCACCCAAGCGGCCCGAGGTCGATTCCCGGTGCCGGCAGATCTGGTTAAGGTTTTCTGCCGTTTTCCTTAGCTGTGACACAAATGTGGGATTTGCGCTGTTCCATCTGTGAGTCTATGTCGGCTGCAGCCGCACTTAGGGCTTACGTAATAACAATAATCGCCCCATCCCTCCCACACAAGCTTATATCTTCTGCGGCCTGGTTTCCAGACTATGGGTTGTAGCAATTATTATTATTATTATTTGTCTAACTTGCTCCACAAAGCCAATCTAAGAATGTATTAAGAAGCATCAGAGAATCCACAATAAATGTTTTCATTATGTTATGGTCTATTTTAGGCAGCTACACAACCTACAAAAATGTTTACAAATTGTGTTGTTGTTTAGGTATAGCCAATTTTCGAAGTGGGAAGCTTATGAAGTATTCAGACTTTTGAATTTCACACACTTTTGTATAATCTGAATATTTTTAAACGAAAACCAAAGTAATATATATTAAAAAAAAAAAACAGTAGTGTTAGAAAAAATGCCTATAGTTGATTAATTATATAATCGAGACTTGTTTGCTTAATAAACTTCACTGGTTTTCTCTTCTGTAGAATTCTTTGGGAAGGTGAAAGATAAAGCAGAAAATATGGAAAGGATAATAAAAGAAAAAGATAAACATGGTAATTAGTGTAATAAATGTTTCTGTGTGCAGATCCATCTTTAGTAGCATAGATTTGCTTTTACACAATTTCACTTTGATATTATTATTTGTTTTCATTAATTTACAAATAATTTCTAATATCAATTAATTTATGTATTTCAACATTTTCACTCGACAATTGCTCACCACCAACAAGAGTAGGCTGCTCTTTGTAAATGTTTTTAAACAAATTATTTCTTTCAAAAGAATTTAAGTTATACCTTACTTGCACTAATTTGCAAACATGCTTTTTTAATCGTAACCTTATTTTTCTGCAACATAATACCTTTTTTTTCTTCTTATTTCTGCTTTTCTTATTTTTCTTGCCCTTAATAATGTTATTTAATTCTTAGTATTACCATTTTGTTGTTTTTTCAGGAATACTTGCAAAAATGAAAGAAGGTGCAGAAACTGTTCAAACCAAAATACAAGCCAAGGCTGAAAGCGTATTAAAAGGGGCCGATTCAGTAAAAGGTAAGAACAGAATTGTTATTTGACATATTAATTTAGGTAAAAGAAAACAACCACTTGAAGTTTATGTTTTATATAATATATACAACGAAAGTAAAATTCATATACAGTAACTCGAGATTATTTTAGTGCTAAATTTGAATTTGAATTGTTAAGACTATCTTTCGACCATAAGAAAAAAACAACTATTCATATTCAAATTGTGCATGTCAGCTGTACATAATTAGACTCCTGCGACTTAGTAAAAGCCATAATGTAGATGTGCTTTGGCATGAACAACAGGAGCGACGAGAGCTCTAGTGTAGTGTGCAGTGTAATGCAAGGGAGTGGCAACAGCAGCAGTGTAATGCAAGGGAGTGGCTACAGCGGCAGTGTAACCAATAGCAGGAGCAGCTACAACACCACGTCTGACTAAATGATGATGAGATTTAGCAGCAATATGTGCGGCAATATGTGCAGAACGAGCAGCAACAACTTCAGGAGTTTCAGCTACTGGGGCTGGTCCTACGGGTACAGCATTGGAATGTACACGGTATCCAAGAGCATCAGCAACATATTTTCCGGCAATAACTTGGCCATTTGGTGCTACCCAGCTGTACGATCCAACTTTGTTTCCACCAGCATCCTAATAGAAACAGGATTATCAATTAGCAAGTTTTAAAAGTGAGAATTTTGATTAAAATTACCTGAATGGCATGATGGTGTTGGAAAGCTTCAGTGTGTCCATAGGATGCTTGTCCAAGAAAATCTTGGGCATGGTATTGAGTTTTGTCAACTACTGGAGCAGCTACCGCAAAAGGTGCAGCATGAGCTACTGCAACTGGGGCATGAGCAATTGCAGCATGGTGAGCAACAGCTGGTGCAACAACAGCACCATGATGGGCTATAGCTGGAATGGCGGCTTGGTGAGCGACAGCAGTGTGGGCAGTGTAGGCAGTAGCTGGTGCAGCATGGTGTATAGCAACGGCTGGAGCAGCATGGACTGCAGCATGAGCTATAGCTGGGGCATGTGATATGGCAACATGATGAGCTACAGATGCTGGGGCAGCGTGAGCTACTAATGGGGCAGCATGAGCTACAGCTGGAGCATGGGCTACAGCAACATGATGAGCTACAGTTGCTGGGGCAGCATGAGCTACTATTGGTGCAGCATGAGCAGTAACACTAGAATAACTGAAACCAGCAGGTGCTACAGCATGGCCAGCTAAACCTAAGTGGGCTTGATGACCCACGAGTCCGGGTTTAGCAGTAGCTACAGCCAAGAGACAAGTTAAAGCAACCTGAAAATATTAAAATAATATTATAATGCATATAGTATTAGTAATTTAAAAATTGATTTAAACAAAGAAGAATAATAAAAAAAATTTAAATTATTTTTTTAAATTATTTAATAATTTATGAACTCACCAAGAATTTCATTGTGTGTTGTTTAATTGGTCGATGACAACAATGAACTGACTTCTGAATTGCCAAAATCAGTATTTATACCTTGCGAATTTCTACAAGTTCCTTTCCAAGGTATACTTGCCCACCTTGCTGTCTACCCTACTTTGTATTATGCTCTCTCTCACACACACACACACGTGTAAAAAATAGTTTTATTTTGACAAGAACATAAATATGTTAATTTTCATTATAAACCAGTTTATAGAATTAGATTGAAATGTTTTAATGAGAAAATCTTAAATATGTTGATCTGTATTAGTACGTTACAAGTAATATAATAATCTTAATACAAGCTTCAAGTACATGAGTTATAAAAATGCATGGAATGCAAATATTAATTATATAAATACATTTTATACAAAGTCTGTGGTATTAAAAATCATTAACTTTTAGGGAAGACCTTGCCTGGGGAATGGGTGGTCCACCTTTAATAATAATCTGGTCGTTATAAATTTGCAAGTTTTTTTATCTCTTTACAAGATTTATAACATATTATTAAATGACATTTTAAGAAAATGTTTTCAGGAATTGTATCGCTGCCTGGAATTGAAATAAAAAAACATAATATTTGCTATTTAAAATACTTTATAAATATTTTCAGAAATAATATTGAGGGATGGAAAATACTGAAATTGCAAAGGTGCTTTTGAACTATTGCAGATTATTACAATATTTATACTAAAATAAAATAAAATCATGCATCATCATCATCATTAGAACAATTAGAAAATGCAGACTACGTAGATTTAACAGAATGCTGCAAGAGTATAGTTTATTCCTAAAAATTTAAAATAATTTTAAGAATTGCTTATAGATAGATAGAATTATTAGTAGAAATAGTAAAAATAATCACTGTAATTTAATTGAATTAGATTTTTTAATTGATTACTTAACAAATTTCTAATTTCAAACTTTTTTGTCCTGACTTATTTAGATGAACCTGCAAGAATAATTATACCGAAATGTAAAGAATTGAATAATTCTCTTCCCATTTCTACAAATAGTGCTAGAAATTTAAAAAATGACAAGCGTGTGCCTCAAACTAGAGGTGAACTTTTCAAGTAGGTTTAAAATGATATAATAGTATATTACGATACGAGACTGGTAAGTGTTTTATAAAGGATAGAGAAAAAGTTGGAAAAATGTAACCCAAAGGGTTTTCCAATTTTTGATATCTGTTGTAAACACTTAGCGATGAGTATCGTATGATATATTTTGCGCTAATGACACTATTTAAAATAAATGAAAATGTATTTATAATGAATTTCTTTTTAATTTGAAGTCAACTGCAAAATGTTCATTGAGGACATACCGCAAAATATACGAATCTTTTGTAATTTTATAATGTCAAATTCTAAGCGTTGGCTGTCACCAAATTACGAAAGTAAGGTTAGGTATGTCTTGCGGTATGTTCACAATGAATACTATTTTAATCGTCTTATACTCGTGTATTTTCATAATGGCACCTAGACACTAGGGTGGTCATTATTTTGCAAAAGTTAAGATTTTTTTAGGTCCCCTCCCCTAGATTTCTTTAAAATGTCAAAAAATGAGCTGTACAAAATTTCAGCTATTTGGTCAATATTAACCGTGCCACCAAGAGGTTAAAGTTTAAATAGGATTTAACATGGATTTGGTGCATTTCTAGAGACTTTGTTTATAAAATTTATATACTTATGTTGTTGAAACTGCTGAACACGAATATGATAAAATTCAAATTGCCAGAAAAACTTTTGACAGTTGACAGCTGTAAAAAAAGCGATTAACTTCGCTAAAATGAGCATTTTCGCGGAACTGACAAAGTTCTTTTGGCATCAAATTCGTGTTAAGCAACTTCAACAACATAAGTATACAATATTTCAAGTTAAACCATAACAAAATAAAAAAGTTACAACATCAAGTCTTGAGAAGTGCACCAAACCCATGTTAAATCCCATTTAAAACTTTAACCTAAAAACTTAACAGCTCATTTTTTTGACATTTTAAAGAGATATGGGGGGGGGGACTAAAAAATTTTAACTTTTGCAAAATAACTCCTACCCTACTAGACACGATATGAATTATCTCTAAGTGTACTTAAATTCAGCATACATCACAACTATTAAAAATTTTTCTATATTTATAATATTATTATTTTTCTATATTATAATGCTTTTATAGAATAATTCAAGCAGAACTTGTGAAAATGATACTTAATTTGAATTTTGAGTTTAAGTGTTAGGTGTATCAAACCTCCTTGGTTTCCCCTATTTGGGAATACACACTCATTATTCTGTCCTACTGAAATTGTATTTTATTCCATAGGCATTGGGTGTAGAGGTGGTGTTGAGGATGTTTGAGAGAATGATATCAGAACTATATTTGGTGTATCGCTCAAGAGGGAACACACTTAGACCTAGATGTGGCAAAAACATGTTTCTCTCTTTTACAGTGGCATAGGTAGGGGGGATAGTTTGTACTTTAAAATTACTATAGCATCAAAACTTAAGGTTTATGGTTTGAGACATAGTTATGCCATTTGGTGTGCTGAAAGTATCGGCATCTTATGAAGATAATAGATTTTCAGTAAGAAAAACAAATAGACAATCGCCCCAACAATTTGTAGATTTGCCATGTTTAAGAATTGTAGTGGTTTGAAATTATGTGAGATATAACTTTTTGCCCTCTACCCATCGATTCAGGTTTAGTCAAATTCGCTTTTATTTCACTTCACCCTGCTATTATGGCGACACAACCGATCAAGTGTAAGTTTGAAAGTTTAATTGTTATTTACATTGTTATTTACAGTCGTATGCGTATGCGTATGCTCTACAGAAAAGCCTCAATGTATCCTCACTGATATAAACCATCTTCAGGGTAAAAAAAAGTAGAAAACTGAGAAATCTGTAGAAACCTCCATAATTCTGCAGCAAATGAATGAAACTAGTACCAATTAATTATACCTACTATGACACAATTACTTACATAATAAAATTCCCTACATTGCCTGTACTAGAGAAAGGAGGCCTGGTTTCGCTGGCTGACCAAGTGACACATAGGTCTCATGTATTGAAACATAAGAAAAATTTAAACACACAAGAATTCCCGTGTCGGCAAAGCCAATTGAAACGCTAGAAAAACAAACAAACATTATTTAATACTTACCGCGTAACTTAAAAATTACACTGGTTGTTGAGATCTCTATTATGCAATTTTAAATACAGGTGTGGGTGTTAACCCCAAAAGCTTCTAATTAGATAATGGAAATCAGGAACAAAATAAAACATGTTGACCGCCACCAAATTGATAACAAAATCTAGGAATCTCAATTTGGAAAGATTCGTCATTTAAAATTGACGTTAGATTAATCAAAAGCGTATCAATCGATACTACTAAATTTTAATAAAAAAACAAAACATCAGCAATTTGTTGGGCCAAACCATATCATACAATAAATTAATTTGAAATCTGTATATTAAAACTTAAAAAGAAAAAGTTGAAATAATAAAATTAAAAATACAAAGTTATCATTATCAAAAAGTTATCATACAAAAAGTAATTTAAATTTTGGTATCCTAAATAAACATTACAAAAAACTTAGTTAAAAAAATTAATACCTTACATTTTCAATAATCCAACAAAGTTCAAGATTTCTTACTCAAATAACTTCAAACACTAGAAGCACAATATTGACTTTAACTTAATTTCTACAACCAAACTGCTGATCTGGAAAAAACCAATGTAGGAACAATCTTCTGAATTCTGAATTGTATTTATTTTAACGACAAACTTCAACATACGAAAATTTCCGATAACTGATAATGCTTTTTTTAGCGCTTTCATAACTGGAACGATAATTATTTTAACTTGAATACTGCTTGAGGATGGTTATTTTAATTTGTAAATTTAACTGAAATTACTGAATAAATCTCTTCACAACTCTTTCATTAAAATCCAGTAAACTGAATTATTTGCGTTAAATCCATTAGCATTTAAAAACTGTAAACGGTAACTTGAAGCAAGTAGGCTTCCGATACAGTACGATAATACACAAAACTGCATTAACACAAATAATGATTACTTTTCAAACTGTAACATTAAACACACCGAATATCATGATAATTTGGACGGGGGTCTCTCCTTTCAAGAAGAAGGCACAGGCCTTCCCCATGTGGCAAACGCCACCTTGCTTGATTGTGTCTTTTAACCAGCCTCTATCGTAAACTTACTTAGACTGACTGTAAACTAAAAACTATTTCGCGGTGGTATCGATTTTTGAGGAGGGCGAAACTTTAAACAATCCAATAGAAAAGTGGCGGGATATTCATTAGCCAATAAAATATGTTTACGTCATTTTCTTCTAGCAAAATCTCGAAGGATCTTGAGGGGATTCCCTTTTGAATCTATACACACAAAACTGAAGCTAATAACACACACATGGTGTCTAGGCAATGCGTTCGGAAAAATTCCTTTTGGCGGTAAATTATTTACTAAAGAAATTGTAACTTTCATACATTTTTAACTATAAGTAGATTTTTGTTAAGGGTAATATTAGATTTTAGCCCTTATAGGCTCGGAAAATAAACTTTTAACACTGCAAAAGCGGTGCTTTTAAAAGGAAATTTGCAGATTTTTCTAGAAACAAATTTTATCGATCTGGGAATGTTTCTTTTAGATGACCCTTGATATTTTAAAGCACCTACTTTATGCAGAATACCAACGTATTTTTAAATCAAGAAAAAATATATACCATAATATGCAGAACCGCACTAAGGGTTTTTATCAATTATGCAAACAAAATTGCATTTTTCGGAAGTTCAAAAAAACGAACCATTACAGTATGCAGGGAATTTTGGAGAATTTCTAGGTTCAAAAAGGTGGTGGGGAATGTGGGTAACAGTATATGACAACATCTATAATTTATTTTGTTCCTAGCGCCACCGGTTTATAGACAACTTTTCAGAATATATTTGATTTATCGGTCCCCTTTGCACGCACTAGATTGGAGATCAATCAGACCTTTATCTTGAGGTTAGGATGTTAGGATAGCACAAACTTTTCTTTATAAGCTTGCCAAGTTTCATTCGAAGGGAAAAATTAACACAGACACTGTTGAACCATGGACGATGTTGTTTTGGACAGTCCGGGTAATAGTGTTCGTCGTAACTGTTTCTATGGTTTTTATTAATTAAAAATTAAAAAAAAGTTGATTATTATGTTTTTATAAACACTGTCGAAAAATAAATCCAATTTGCCAAAATAAAGTTTTATTCTATAATTGTCAATAATAATAATAATATATATCCACTGCTCTCCACTCAATTATAAACAGACACCATGAATTTTCAAAGTTATCTCTAAATCGAGTTCTTTACGCGCACTCCAGTATTTATCTAAATTTACATTCTAAAAGGTTGCTATTGGTGGCAAACACGAATATCTGCGCTGCCATCTTAAAATCAACTGCAGTATCTACTGGTGGCACAAAATCGAGATATTATGCATTTAAGTAAGATGCAGATATCACATGTGGTCGCCATCAATGCATACTGGCATAACTCTGTTTTAGTAACTTTACAGGAGAGCTGTTTAAAGTTTTTACCAAAGTTTCAATGCTTATAAAAACTTTATTACGGATGATATGAACTTAATTTTCTGAAATGTTGCAACTAGCAACAGGTAGATTAATGGCATAATGATAATTATTTTCTACACCAACAAGTTTTTTTTATTTAGGGGCAAATATGACATACGCCTGTTTGTCATAATAAATATGCCACTGAAGGAAGATACGCCTAAATAGGAAATATTATGTTTAAAAATAAACAACAACGGTTTTAAAGAATTTATATTATTAATTGTTAGTATTTATGGAAATGTAAATAAAAGAATAAATTAAACTTATATACATAATATTTTAATATAAAAACCAAAAACAATAAACAGTTAAAAACTTATTAAATAAAGAATAATGAATGAATTAGTTATTAAAAATGTACAAAAATAGTGTACGAAATTAAAATTTTATTGGAAGATACTATCATAATATATTAAACACAGCAAAAAAGAAATCAGAAATCATTATTAAAAATGATAAGTTATTGCATACAGTAAAAACTTAATTTTCAATAAATTATTTTTTTATTAATGAGGTAAAGAAGTATAAAACTGTTTGTGTTCTGGCTGTCTAATGGAAGGTTTTAGCCCCAAACAGAGAGAATGTATATCTTCATATTTTTTGTTGAAATTTTAATTGGCCCTTGATTGAGCCGAGACAAATTGTCTGATAAGTTACTAATGTTTCTAATGAAAAAGCGAAAAAATGTAGGGACCAACTTCATTAAAACTAAATAGTAAAAATAATACATTATTGTGGTACTTTGCATTATTTGTATATCATAACATTCATAACTATAAGTTACGGACGTAGAACATTACAAAATTTAAACTTTTTTATAATTTAATTTTTTCACCTTAATTGAATGCCTTATTATACATAAAATTCCCACGTCTCGATTTATTTTTTCCAAGACTTGAGACAACAAAAAATTGAGCCAATTGCATTTACAATTAGATTAGTTATTATTGTGTAATATTTTTAAATTATGAATAATGTCTCGTTTTTGCTAAAACGTATTTTGATTCTTATTATTAAAACTGAGAATTAACTTATGTTCATCTAAGATCTAGATAAACACTTTTGAGATATAATCAAAAATGTGTATGATAAATTTAAAAATGAGAATGGCCGTAATAGTTATTACACTTACCTGATGGTATTTATGTTTCAACAAGAATATATATATAATGATGTATATACATATAATGAATTATTGTTATATTTATTTTATTGGTACATACACTCTAGACTCTACAATCACTTACTTGAACACCCCAAGACATAATGACGAATTTTTACAAATTTTCTCAAATACAAAATATGCAGCTAGTTTTTAAAAATAAACAGATGTAAATACTTACCATAAATTACAGGCAGGTTTGCCCAGATGGATTTCTATGGTTTATTGCAAGTTATAAATCATTATCACAATTTAAGAGTTTATTTTGCTGCAAAGGGAATTTCCAAAATACTAAACCAATATTTTTGTAATTCAAGTATTTTTTAGTTAAAACAAGTGTAGACACACTTTTTAAGTAATTACAATAGAATACGTACTATGCAATAATTAAAACCTCAAGCATTGAAAACAATGACAAAATACGCCTGTTTGTGACAAAAAATATTTTAATTTAGAAGTTAGGTCCTCATTTTTTAAATAATATCTTCTAATCAGTAAACAATTAGGCTGTAATTGTCTAATATGTTATAGACAATATCAAGATGAAGCGTTGTGTGTCATTATCTCATTTTTGCTATTTTTCGAGATACGCCCCTTTGCATTAATGACGACGATTTGTGCTTGGGAAAGGTGCTACAATGTGTAGTGGTTTTTAATATAACCAATGTAGATACCACATTATTCTTTTGGTAAGTAGATAGAATAATATGTTAAGATACTAAAACCACAAAAAAACATTTTTTGATTTTTTTGTAGATACCATGTTTGATTTTAGCACGGCAGTACAGCCCAAAGCTAGATGGATATCCATTAACCCAATAATGACACGATCAGGACTGGGCAATAGCTCAGCCTGATAAGAGTCTAAATTCCAAGTAATTTAAGTCACTATGGTAACAGCTTGTACTGTAGAAGCGATTTGTAAATCTTTCAAACTGTGCCTTGAATAAATTCTATCTCTGGCTTCAGACAGAACTTTCAGAAAACAGTCACACTCTCAATTTGTATACTCTTCATAGATCTTAGAAAAGAAGATTTTCACAACTCCAAACGTATATGTCAAACTTATCGTGTTTGGGCTATGCTAAGCTAATGGCACAGAGATGCAAAACCACACAGCAAGACGCTTTAGTGTACATTTGCAACTTGCATATAAAAAAATTATAAATCTAATAAGGTTTTACTTTACAGTTGACAAATACATACATACATAATCCATTCCCCTTTTACCGCATTTTGCAGTGTCGGGGTTTCACACAAACTCTTATGGGAGTGCAACGGAGGTAATGGAGCTATTGTAGCAAGTACATTACGCTCCCCCATACTTTATCACTCGTACAACTTTCATACCTTATCCTAAGGAGCTCAACCACGATTGTACTGAATTTTTAAAATTCAGTCACAACCGAGGTTTGAACCCCTGTCCCTCTGAACGAGAGGTAGGATGTCTACCACTCGACCACTCGACCACGGAGGGCCTTAGTCATTTTATAAGTTTAATCCTTCAGTTTTGTTGACAAATTATTAACCTAATAATATATCAGTTGCATGGCCTAGTGCTATGAGTACTGGTCAAACAGTATTTGTAGTTAAGTTCAGTTGGTCAGGGTCACAAGTTGTATGGGTGACCCCTATAGTGAAGTCAGTCTTTTGACCAGTACTCATAGCGCTAGGCCGTGCAACCGATATATTATTAGGTACTACGATATTACGATTTCCAAACATGGCAAACCTACAAATTGTTGGGGCGATTGTCTATTTATTTTTTTTACTGAAAATCTATTATCTTCATAAGATGTCAATACTTTCAGTACCCAAATGGTTTTTATTAAAATACTTACATTTACCACTTAAAAATGTAGAAACTTTTTGCCAAAACAAGATAGTTAAAAGTTGATTCGATAAATACGCTTTCAAAATCCGCAGCTAAATAAGGAAAGAGAGGATAGCATACTTGTGTTGCACTCCTGTCATTCTTACCAATGACTGTCAAAAATAAGCGATAAATTTAAAAAGTATCAAGTCTTTCTAGACTTCTCTACTTCATATGCCCAAATGCCCTTCCATTTTTTATGATTTTTATAGAATTCCGCTGGTATGTAGTTGCTCAGTTTTTATTAGGCTTGTTAGAACAAGAAGATTTTTGTCATTCCTAGCTATTTATGTAAATGTAACCTGTTTTTCAATTATAGTTACGGTCAAAGTTAAGTTTTGTAAATTCAGTGTCCCTCAGTTGACTTTGCTTGACTGCCCTTGATTAAATATTTAAAAGATCTTCAGTGGACTGTGAAAAACGAAAATTTGCTGAATGCAAATGCTGAATGTTACAGTAAAAATATTATAACCATTTCTAAATGAATTTCACCAAGATAAGCTATTGGATATTTACAACAGGATGGTCCAACTGCTCATGCAGTACTTCAGAAACATTTCAGTTTTTAAGAAAATATTTCAAATTGACACAGTCCAGAATGGAAATATTTCTAATCTCCTGGCCTCCTATATAGTGATATGACTTCTTACTATGACCCATTTGAAAGTCTTAGCCGTTAATACATTTGTTACTTTATTGCTGTGATTAGAATGAATGTTTTCTAGCCCTAAAGATGATGTTAGATAATTTCATTATCTAATTCAATACATTTAATGTACATATAAAAATGTCAGAGTCTTGATCTTGATATATTGTTTAATTTGTACTGCAGCATTTTGTTGACCCTGCATTTTAAAGATCATTGCCATGCATTGTCTCATGTGCATAATTTAAACCGGTTACATAATAAAGTTTAAGTATGTAACTATGACATTGATGGGTGTGTCTTTTTATCAGTGGATGTTTATTTTTTGAATGCTATTTTACTGTCGTTAAAATTCTAAAATCTGATTTTAATTTTTGTCTTTTCAAAAATTTTGGTAGTATTGTTCTTACAAATTAGTACACGTAGGTACACACCCATTCGGAACTTGTTAAAGTGGCAAGGTCATTGTATATTTAAAGGTTAATGACAATATATAGCTATATATAAAACTTGTTTTTGTGTGTATAAAGATTTGATTGATCAATTTTTTTGTATTTCAAATTTAAATCATTTCAATTGTCTTTTAAAGTAACCGTTTTAGATGATATCCTATTTTTAAGTGGTCTTAGATATCCAATGAGTTTTTTGTATTCAGTAGTAACAGTGCTTAATTAATCAAAAAAAGAACCTTTTTGTCAATGAATTGATTAAATTATTCTTGCTTAATTTAAATTAAAATATTTAAATATTAAATACCTATTTAAATTTTTAGATATTCTAATAAAGAATTTATATATACTTATTAGATAAAACCACAGGGAGGAACAATGGTACTTTCTGAAAACCTGGTTTTAGGGGGAATTTAAATGCCCATATAAATGTGTCAGCAATATCAATGAAGCTGGTGATTGTGGCTTGGAGGGCTGCCCACTCACATAATAAAAAATCTTCACATAGTTTTTGACACAGTTGTATAGTATTGTCATAAAAATCCTAAATCTGGAAACTCTCATGTATGTAAGGTTTGTCCCATAAGTCTTCGTGCCAAATGTATATAACTAACAATTAAAATATGTAAAAAGATAATATGTGTATGAAAATACATATTACATATAGGAACATATTAACATATTACAAAACTGAATACACTTCATTTTTTTTATTTTTTTAAAAATTTTTTATGCCGACCTCTATGAGTCTTTTTACAGTCTCATCCACTAACTTTCAATGAACAGAACTTATACATCTGCTTTGCAATGCTTTTGATTCTATATTATGCATTGAATAGACTTTTTCACTAGCACCCAGTAACTTTCGATTCCCCTAGCTTGTGGAAGATTAGGAGGGTTTCTATCTTTAGGTATGACATATCTTCCTCCAATAATGTACACACACAGTGTGTGTGTAATGTCTGGATGCTAAATCAGGCTAGAATATTATTTTCTTGTTCTTATAATTTTTTTTATAAAAGGAAGAAGTCTCTTTCGTATGCACTCACTTTTGTACATTTTCCCATTTACAGTACCCTGTGTTATAAAAGGCGCTGAATGCTTTCCATCGGAACCCTCAGCCTGCTAAACCATATGTTTGACTGGAAATTCAGTTCATAGTTTAATCTTACTAGAATAGTCTACCTGTTTCTTATTAGAGGAATGATAGTACTGCACACTAGCAATGTCAGTTGGATCTCTAATAAAGTATGATTCATCATTCATAACCAAAATTGCATATTTTTTTAACTCAGAAAATTTTCTTGTTAAATACGTAACTCTATGAATTACCTTTGGTATTTGACTTTCGCTGTATTTCGGAGCATAAGGTAATATAAGGTAAAAAGTTTTTTTAAATTATTGTTATGTAGAGAATGGAGCTACATCAAGTTTGATTGTTTGTTGCAAATTATATCACTTCTCAAAATATGCAATGTAATGTGAATTAAGTTCGACATACCTACGCAGTTTCAACCTGCATAAATGGGTAATTCTTCAGAAATATTAAATTTACTGTCCCTGTTTAATTAATATTATATTACGAATACCTTTTTACCTGTTACTTCAGTACAGTGAAGATGTAATAGCAGTCTATTTAGCCAAGTATATTAACAACTGACCTATTTTTTTAACAATAAAAAGTAAACTTTATTATGTCATATATCATTCACGTGGCATGTCCCCCTAGTGTGTATTCTCAAAGTAAAAAGCAGTTTTTCTAAGGCATCAGTTAATAATTATTGTTCTAATTAAGGAGAATTGTAAAACAAGTATAGGGCTCTCATCCAGAGTCAATTAATATATAAAATATTAAGCATCGACTACTACACAATCAATTAAATGTTGTCCCTGATAGTTTGGCATTTGCGTGGATCTAACTAAGAGAGGAGAACATTATTAAATTTTACATATAGTATCAATATTTCTACAATATCAGCATTACACATGTATTGCTTGCATATGTAATTTTAATGAAATCAACATGTAGTGTCTTGTTCAGTTGATGAAACTTTATAGAGGTAGTTTATATGGTTTGATGTAAGAGTACATTTATTTCGCATCATTCACGTGGTTATCATAATTTCTTACTGGTGTTGAATTTAGAAATGAATTTTTCGTAAGTTGATACACTACTTGTGTTGTTTCATTATAGTTAGTATGAAGCCGCCAAAGAAAATAGTCTAGGTGCTATGTTATATTAATGCTCTAATAGTCATTCGTGTGGCATTTTCATTGCATCATTTGCGTGGATTTATAATTCCACGTAATACAATTTGATTACGTAAATGACAACTTCTACATACATTCATGTTCTTACATTATGAGGTGCAAAGAAAATGTGGAAAAGAAGAAAAGAAGAGAAAAAATTAAAAATGATCCAGAAAAGAAACAATGGAGAAGCTAAAGCATGATAACTGTCATATCACGTAAAATAAAAATTACTAATTTTTATTTTACTTGTTATCTATTACTAAGCCATTATTAAGCATTATCATGTTGGAAATATCTTTTTATTATAATATTAAAGTTCAGTTTTTTTATTAAATATAATCTTTTCTGTCATTTGCATGTTATTTGGATCATTTACGTGGATTTTAACACTGTAAAGGTCGAAAATGCCCAGATTAAGCTCTACTAATCTACAGTATGTGTTGTATACGATCAATTAATCATACTATTTCTTAGAAAAACAGATTTCAACAATTTTCTTTTCCGAGAATTTTTCACATCCAAATTGTGGTTTTCGGGAGAAACACCCAAATGTAGACAAGTGTCCCGTAATCAATTTGTTTATATCTGGGTGTGGTTAGGGTCACCGGTGTTCTGTACTTTTTTATTGTATAAGTCTAAAAAAGTGATAAGAAACCTATTGGTACCTGCACCATCATAAGAAGGAGAAAAATAACAGAGGTATGGTTTCTGCACCTGGGGGCAAACTTCTGGTCTCGGGTACTGCACCGTACGGTAGCACGATATGGGATATATAGGGTTAGTTAAAAGTATGGAGACGGTGATTTATTATCGTTAATATTCATTTTAGAAAATCAAGTTCTATACAAAAGTTTTTTAGGAAATTTTTATCTACATTTGAGACTACTTGAAAATTCTTTTTCTTCAATTGTTTTTAAATTATGCCTTTCCTAGAATTTTTTTAAATGGGAACCTGTTAATTTTTGGCTACCATTCGAAGGGGCATTTTTTTCTCTTTACAATAGGATTAAACTTTTTTTTTAATTTTATTTAATTTTTATTAATGTTTTTATTAATGCAATTATTGTATGCAATTTTTTGCTGTTAATATTAGCAATGGCGAGTTTAATTCTAGATGTGCCTACTATTCGTAAATACTTCAACCGGCGTTTTTTGGAAAAAATGTTATTAAAATTAAATAAAATTAAAAAAAAGTTTAATCCTATTGTAAAGAGAAAAAATGTCCCTTCGAATGGTAGCGAAAACTTAACAGGTTCCCATTTAAAAATTTTTTTCGGAAAGGCGTAACTCAAAAACAATTGAAGAAAAGATCTTCAAGTATTCTCAAATGTAGATAAAAATTTCCTAAAAAACTTTTGTATAGAACTTTATTTTCTAAAATGAATATTAACGATAATAAATCACCGTCTCCATACTTTTAACTAACTCTGTATATGTGCCATATTGCACCCAACGTGCTAATTCCTTATTTCATTTTCCATGTAGTGTGCAGGTGACTTTGATGCTTGTGTCATTGATTTTGTTGTTTCCTTGATACCACCAAGTCTTTAAGGTGTATTTGTACTATCCTCAAAGAGTTGAGAATTGCCATAAACCTTAGAATATAAAACTGCAGGAAGGAACATAACTACCCGTCGCAATGAGCTATAAAAGTGATGGATATGACGTCACACTGGCCACCATTAAGCACTACCTAAATCTGCTTTTTAGAAGAGCTCGGTTTCTATAGTATTCGTTAGGGTGGCCGTTATTTTGTGATGCATTTTATGTCTTGCGGTATGTTCACAATAAATGCTATTTTGATCGTCTTATACTCCTGTATTTTCATAATGGCACCTAGATACTACGGTAGCCGTTATTTTGAAAAAATTCAAATTTTCTAGGTCCCCCTCCCCTAGATCTGTTTAAAATGTTATAAAACGAGCTGTGCAAAATTTCAACCCATTTGGTCAATATTAACCCGTGCCACTGAAAGGTTAAAGTTTAAATGGGATTTAACATGGGTTTAGTGCATTTCTAGAGACTTTGTGGCATAACTTTTTTATCTTTCTATGTCTTAACGTGAACGATTGTATACTTATGTTATAGAAGCTGCTTAACATGAATCTGATGGATGCCAAAAACACTTTGACAGGTCCTCCAAAATGCTCATTTGAGTGAACCGCATTTTTGACAGCTAACTGTCAAAAGTTTTTCTGACAGTTTGAATTTTGTCATATTCATGATCAGCAGTTTCAACAACATAAGAATACAAGTTTTCAAGTGAAAACATAGGAAGATAAAAACTTATGCCACAAACTAGAAATGCACCAAGTCCATGTTAAATCTCATTTAAAACTTTAACCTCTTGGTGGCATAGGTTAATATTGATCAAATGTGCTAAGATTTTGTACAGCTCATTTTTTTGTATTTTAAAGAGATCTGGGGGCTGGGACATTAGAAATTTTAACTTTTGCAAAATAACGGCCACCCTAGTATTCATTGTTGTAAATAAATCAGTGGTTATTCTTAAACTCCAACAAATATGAAGGGAAATACATTTCATAAGTAAGTATTCGTTTGTTTAAAATATTAAATATAAAACTTATATTCTAAATGTAATTTCAAAATAGTATGTTTTAAAATTGAGGTTATGTAGTTTATGTGCGCATTTGGAGACAATGAGAACTGCCAATGGAAATATCTCCTTGCAAAACCTGAAACGCCTACTCTGCCATATTGAGACTCCATCCCGGTCGCATGTGGTAGATGATTTATTTTTGCTCCTTTCTAAAGTTTTATATTCTAAGCCGTAAACATACCTAATGTAACGTAATCACATCCCCCTTGTATGGAAACAATCCAGCACATGAACTTTTATGGAATGTTGAACTGTTACTACAATTCGACCGTGAGACATCCAAGCTTTTGTTTTCATAATCTACACACAAAAAGCGAACTCATCATAAAACACAATGTTACTCTCATCTTGTTCTTTATTCCCCTGAGCCACACCTGGCTTTATTGCTTGTGTTGAGAAAGTAACAGTTTCTGCTTGATACTTTGATATGTTACCTGGTTCTTGATTAAATATCATTAGACTTATATTAACATTCCCTTTAGCTAGAATTGCCTGCCCTTATCTCAACAATATCAATGGTTTTCTTAAAAACACTAATTATTACCTTATCTTGTTTCTTAGGTTTTTTTTTCTACTTAAGACATGCGGTAGTAGATCATCTGGTTTTAGTAGCGATATATCACTGTATTAAATACTTTACAAGATTTATGGATTTGTGCATGTATTTTGCAGCAAAGGACATTTTATACCCTTTTGGGTCTGCATAAAAATATTGATTGAAATCATTTATCTTCCCTTTTGAAACTTAATTTTTCAAACACCTTACAACTCACACTAATTCCTTAGTTTTTTAAATTTTTGTCTCTCGTCACCTCCTTGTGTGGTGGACTGTGCATAGATACAGTCAACCATATCTTGTTGTGTAGACTGCATTTTTTAAATTCACATTAAAAAATTGTATTGCAAAAAGCTCCTTAAACAGTCAACTCTTTTTGTTACAGATGGTAGTGAATCAAATTGTCGCACAAACAGTAAACCTAGCCTTGGCCCATTAGAAAATAGTCATGGCATGGAAATAGCCCAACTACTTCTTTCACTGCTACATGGTTGGGGAATGGACAATGATCTCGATATAGTATGCCAAGCTAAGCTGGGAATATTAAGACCTATGGTAAAAAAATTAATATTATTAACATATTTTATATTTTATAAACTTATTTTGTAGGTTCCAGTATCGTTTGGTGTTTTATCTAAAGCAAATTATATGTCTTTATTTCTTCCCACTTGGCATAATACAATACCTTTAACTGATGCCCCTTCGTCTGAAGATCTCTCATTAATGGATAGTCTGCCCCCTGAATTAGTCAGAAGGGAACAATTGACTAGAATATTTACATGCAGGACACACTGGGAACTTAGTACAACACTTACCAGTAATCATCTTCTTGCCATTATTGCTGTAAGTCATACGCTCATGTCAATGAGTAATGCCACTTTTATACCTGAACAAGAACGTAATAGAAAACTACATAGGTACGTACTTGATAAAAATAAGTGTATAATCAAAGAATTCTATAGATATAGTTTTTTGTATCAGACAATCTACAAGAGTCAAATGGAGTAAAACGGATGAAGAGCATGAGGAATTATTTACACAACAGCAAGCTCAGATAAAGCAGGGCTGGTCATTGTTAGCTACATTACATTGTGTGCTTTTACCAGATAAAGTAAGCAACTTTTGTTTTAAATATTTAGGCTTTGTAATACTGGCAGATTGGAATTAACCGCTCCCATTAGTTTAAGGGAGTGGCTGTAAAATTCTTAATATAAAAAGATATGTATTAAAAAAAATAATAATTGGCTGAATTTAATGCATTGGAAATAGGCATATCTATAAAAATAAGCAGCCATAAGTAGATATTATGTTTAATTGCTACCATAAAGGTCCAAATACTTATATGTAGTGTGGTCCATGTATTCTTAGCCTAACATAAAAGAGAGGTCGGAATAAAATAATTTCTTTTATTATTTTTCAATACAGTCCCCCTTAATTTTAACACCTTTCCACACTGTTTATTTAAAAGCTTTTATACCAGTGTAAAAGTATTTTGAATCTTTACTGTCAAAATAAAGCTTGCATGATTTTATTTTTGTTACTAAACCTTTTTTCTTCGATGATCCGATTTTAATTTTGAATACAAAAAATAATAACTGGAAACTAGGAATTAGATCAGGGCTATATGGGGGATGGTCAAGTTCCATAAAGTCGCATTCTTGAACGGTAGCTTTAAGAATCGAGGAGCACTGTCGTGTAAAAGGAGGATACTGTGGTTGAGCTTTCCTCATCATTCAGCAACAATTTGCTGTCGTAGTTGTTACAATAAATTCGAGTATTAGGCCACATTGTATCTCTTTCTAAGTCGATCAAAAGGGTTTCCTGACAGTCCCAAGAAATTGTAGCGTGACCTTTGCTTTTTTTGGAATTGGTTCTCTCTTCTTGTGCCACTCCATTGAATCCGTTTTGGATGTTGGATCATAGTAAAGAATCATTTTCCCAACACCTCTAAATAAAAAGGGTGCTATCTTGTGATGCTTTTAAGCCATTATAGTTGAAGTTTACTCACTTGTAGGTAGAAAAACTTTTTACCCACTGGAGAATGATGATTGGTTGGTATTGTAGATAGCAACCAATCATCAGTTTCCGTTCATAATATTACTAGAATTCAGTCATTGGGTCAGAGCATTAAATTTATTATTATCAAAAACTACGGACTAAACTGTACATTGAAAATTCAATATTTGAACTTAAATAAAGAGGTGTTGGATAAAACGTTGTATCGCACACGCGAGTTAAGGTATTATCCACTCAAAAAATTAAGCTAATTTTTTATTTGTGGATAATATACTTAACTCACTAGTACCATAAATAACTATTGTTTCGTCACCTGTCACAATCGTTTCAATAACTTCCTTTTAGTCTTTCATGGTAAAGCTCTAAAAATTGTTCACAGCATTCTAGACATCGCTCTTTTTGAATTGAATCGACATTCTAGGCACCCCTCTAGCACTAAGTTTTGTCATTCTTCCCAAATGCTCATGTATGATTCTAAGGACATTTTAGAAAAATCAGTCTGTGTAGTTATTTCTTTTGCTTTTAAAGTGTGATCGCTTAGAGCAATTTGTTCCACAAATTTAATTTTTCAGGAGCTAATAGTCACCGTTACTGGACCTGCTTCATGAGGATCATTTTCCATGTATTCTTGCAAATGATGGACAGACAAGACTCCCCATAAACAGCACCCATTCTCTCTTTTATCTGCATTGGTGGTGGTCCTTCTTTAGTAAGAAACTTATGACAGCGCGATAATTAATTTTTGACATTAAAAATATTCCCCACTATGTCTGGTTTTTGAGCGGTCACACGAAAACTAACGAGCACAACACTACAATTGCTTGCAGGCTACTTGATCTCACTTTGCTTTATTTACAAAAAACAAAATCTTACGAAATCTTTCCATGTTTTAATATATGAGGCTAAGAATATTTGGACTGTGCTACATATATCCAATAAAATTCATTTTTACAATTTATTATTTGTTATTTCGACATATGTCACTTTATTATTGCATGTATTTACAGTTTAGAGAGAAATAAATATTTGTTGTTGTTTTGGAAACGTTTTGTCAGATGCATAACCAAGATAGTGGTATGTAACTAAACATATAAATTGTATAGCTTATGTACCTGATTTGACATCTGTTAAAGTTAACCTCAAAATTTACAATAAATTAGTGTTTTTTAAAATTTTGTGTAAACACAAAAAATAGTCAATTTTCAAGGCTGGTTCCCTCTTTCACAACACTCCACAGCATCAAGCCTAAAAGTTGCATTTGTATCCAAATAACCAATTGTGTAATTTTACAATCTAAATGTCAACTTTGTAGTATTCATCTTTAATCCCAAAACCACATTCTTTTTTTCACTTTTTTAAAATAAAGCAATAATAGTAGTATGTGTACCTTAGCCGAGAAAGTTAATGTCTTCCGGATAAAAAAATATGAAGATATGATAGAGACTGAAAACCAAGACCAGGAAAACCAAATTCCTGTGTGATTGGTATATAATTTTTTATTTAAAAAAAAAGAACTTTAAACAGAGTTAAAACACAACTCTAAAAAAGGCTATTGTACAGTTGCGATCATTTGCAAAGGAACGATGAAAAATTGTGATTACCGTATTTTCAGTTTTTTGTATAATGTAAATGTAAAGTGGGTATTCCACACGATGTTTTGCCACGTGAAAAGATGTTTAGTTTCCCCAGCAGGGAAGCAGCCGGGGAAGATTTTTAATAAATTTGCTATTCCACATGAATTGTTTTAGCCGCATTTTCTCTCCCATTTTCCTACAGTTCTTATTATATTTATAATATTTTGTTTAGTAGGAGTATCCACCTTAGTGAGTAGTAACAGCATGGATGATCATTTAATGTTTCTATTTTTATAATCACTACTCTCGACTTTCCATAAGCACAGAAAACCTTTATACAATAACTTCAGTTATAAAATTTTTAGAATAATAACGAGAATCGCACATCTTAGTTATTACTATTTTATTTATCAACTTGATTAAAAAGATCTGTAAATGTATTTAAAAGCCAATAACTTCTTTATAAACTAATATAAACTGTAATGTAACCAACAATTCATTAGGTATCTTTGCTAGCTTCAAATGCGCATGTGTATAAGCATAAAACTCGTGGGGAAGATGTTCCTTGCTATTCCACATGAAAGTTTTTGGGAGTTGAGCGATAAACCGCGTGCTATTATCGGTCATGACCGATTCGCACGGGGATCCCTATCCTGGCCTGATGCTGGGGAAAACCATCAGTTTTTTGCTATTCCATACGACAGTTTCCCCGCCGTTTTGTCCTAAACGGGGAAGCTGCGCGGCAAAACATAGTGTGGAATACCCACTTAAGTTTATTATGTGGTAATCAAGAACATTTCATTTTTCAACAAGATAATTGCCCAGTTTTTGCCCAAAATTTTCTATGAAAGTTGTACTACTGATATTTTTTAAAATTCATTAAAAAACTATTGCATGTGCAAGTCACATGATACGGAATATACATATATTTTTTAAATGAAACATCCTGTATATTATTGTATTTTCAAATAACCCTTTCTTCCCTAATTATGAATTTATAATGTTGTATGAGTCTATCATTAACCCTTAGAAGACGGAGTGGAGTACATTTTGTACCCCAAAACTGAGTTTTTGTTAATAACTTTAATAGGGAAGACGCATATGTCGTCAATTGAGGAAATTCTTGCATTTTCATAAACGCAGCGGTCGTATTCGGTCACTATTTTACATAAAAGTACATATTTTTTACCCTAGTGCATAATAGTACATATTTTTAGCATTTAGTCACTAAAAGTACGTATTTTGTTAGCAAGTTTTAAATTCCACTATTTTACAACCGTGATTGTAAAACGCAAGCCATTTTGGACGAAACTTAGTAAGAAAATAAATAAAAATTGCGCCTTGTCGTGCAGGTAATAAGAACCATTATTGTTTAGCGTAGCGCGCTATTAGCAATTTAGAATGTACTGTTGAGAAGGGTATATTATATTGCCTGATAAACTTCAACCGTGAATACAAAAATGCATTATCTTCGTAACCGCGGGATTTGAACTCAAGTCTTCTGCGTCACAAACTCAATTGCTAACCCACTGAGCTACAAAGGCTTTTAAACAGTTCGTAAACATATATGGAATAAAAAAATAGAATTAAAATTGAATGGAACAGTTGTGGACAAAGTATAGTCTTTGACTCGCATAGAATGGCGAGTATTCGCTCAGCCGATTCTAATAAGCTTAAACTTCTCATAAACTTCGCCCTAGTGATTAATAGCCATCATTATATGCTTGTTGAATAATATACTATTTTTTTATAAACTACATACATATTTGGTAAATATTTAAAAAAAAGTCGCTAAAAAGTACATATTTTAAGAAGATTTAGTCACTATTTACATATTTTTTTCAATTAACTCTGCTACGACCGCTGTAAACGTCATTACTAAATTATTTAGAATATTAGTTATAAATGCATTAAACAATTACCAATTTTAAGTAATTAATTTTTTGAAAAACTTAAAAATTTAAATAAATTTAAAATGCAATACTGGTGTCCTCTAATGGATGAAACTTCGTTACATCTTACAGTTCCAAAGACGACCCACTGTTGGTGCTAATGTAACAGTTAAGAGTCCTGTAGTACTCGTCAATTTAAAAAAATGCTTTATTTTCAAGTTCAAATATCTTCTACTTATTAACGAGTAATATAATTATGCACGTTATGCTGTTGTGTAATTAACTGCCATAATTAAAGTGGTGTAAAAAAATATTTCTGTTAATATAAATTCAAAATTCAATTTATTGGTTTTCATCAGTGCCATCTAACGGTGAGTAGATCATCAATGTTGCCTTTTCTCATTCATAGCGGTACCTACTTTTTTACATCAAATAGCTTTTTTAAATGAGGAGAATTTTTAAATTTAATTTTTCAAATAAATTGATCGTTTTTACAAATTTCGCTTATCTGGAAATATTTTTCTAACCAAAACGAACAAATACAAAATTTAAAAAAAATACGTGCGTCTTCCCTATTGTGGATTGTTTTCGTGCCTTAAGTTTTTACATGGTGTCAAGAAGTGCTTGTTACATTATTTGATGCACATAATACCTATTTTATTTTTTTTAATTTATAATTTAAACTAAAAAATATGCTCAAGATACATAAGTGAATTGTCGAAAATCCATTCCCAGTTTAGTAAAACTATTAATTAAATTTGATAAGAAATAAAACAAAATTTAAAAATAAGAAAGACAAAAAAAGAAGATAAGTGAAGTTATGTGTACCAAATGCAATAACAAAGGAAATGACTAAGAACTGCAGCGGTAGCAACAATTGACTCTAGTGTTCGTATAATGTTTAATTTTAATTTTTTTTTAAATTTTTGTAACATGAAAATAAATAGATTTATATTATGAAATTATTCATTCAAAAAGATAAAACATGTGAGTAAAATTATGTTAGGGTATATAATGTACTCCACTCCGGCCACTACGTAAATAATCAACACTTCGTCTTCTGAGGGTTAATAGTTTCTGATATATTTGACTAAAAAAAACTATTGGATGAGCAGTCATGCCATTAAACTAAAAATAACAAGGTAGGCTATGGAAACTTTAATCAAAATATTTATTTATTTATTTATTTGTTCAATAGGGATTTACCCTTTTTATAGAACAAACACATATAAAGGGAACTTACTAACTAAATGGGTTATAGTGAGGCTGAAATAGTATAAAGCTAAGATCACACATGGCTACTTTTGCTGCAGTGCAGCATAAAAAACAGCGCAGCACAAGTGAAGCCTAGTGTGAACTCCCCTGCAACCTTAAAAGTCGGATGCAAGTCGGTTGGTTGCATGCAGTATTTGTTTGCTACGCGCAGTCCAAAAAGTAGCCATGTGTGAATGGAGTTTTTAAGAGTTGCGGTGGCTGCAAAAAATATATATATATTGGTTGAAACTTTTCCAGCAGCTGCGCCTGCAGTATCAATCTACTTCTGATGATGTGGAGTGTGTGTTTTGTTTTTTATTAAAGGTGTCACCTTTCTCAGTAATGCAAAAATTACTTTGTTATGCGTTTTTCTAAACGTAATTGTGTTGTAAAGATGTTATCCTTTTAGCATGTGAATCTTGAAATTTCATTTTTATAATAAATAGTATAGCGAAATATTTCAATGAATAGTGGAATCATTTTAATCAGATTTACTTTCATTTATTTAAAGAATTAAATAGAAGTTCAAAAACAAACACCCTCGATCAACAGAGCAGATCATTTTCGTTACACTATCGCGCACTGTGCTCTGCTATTAACACGTTACACAGTATTTAGACTAGTTCAAATGGCTTAGTCCTCTTCAGTCTTCTTATGATGTTTTGGTTGTCGAGTAGTTGTAATGCCTCGACGTTGACATGTTGATGTAGTCTAGCTTCGTGTTTAGTGGCGAATCTCTTGATTTTGCTTGACACGTCTGAAATCCCTAAATCACGATGTAGATCTTTGTTTCTGATGTACCATGGAGCATTTACCATATTCTGTAGTACTTTATTTTGGAACGTTTGGATTCTTTGACATTGCTTTCTTTAGCACATCCCCATAATTGTATATCATAGACCCATATTGGTTTTAAGACTTGATTGTATATAAGTATTTTGTTATTTATTGACAACTGCGAGTTGCGTCCCAGTAGCCAGTACAATTATCGATACTTCAGTCCAATTTCTATTCTCTTCTTTTTTATATGCTCTTTCCACTGCAATTTCGTATCTAAGGTCATTCCTAAGTATTTGGCTGTGTTTGCATATGGAACTATGATGCCACTTAAATTAACTGAAGGTATATTTATAAGCCTTTTATTAGTAAAATTTACATGAACCGATTTTAATTCATTAAGCTTTGTTTTCCACTTTCTAGTCCACTGGTGTATTTCGTCTGTGGTATTGGTGGCTTCTTGAAGCTTATCAGTTGCTTCTTGTATGGTTGTTCCAGTAACCATCAGCACTGTGTCATCGGCAAATGTGGCAACAGTTACATTCCGCGGTTGTGGAAGATCGCTTGTATACAACAAGGAGAGGATGGGCCCCAATACACTTTCTTGAGGCACGCCAGCTCTAGCCTCCTTTAACTCTTGACTATTCATTTTCTTGCTTAATGCGGAATAATCTGTCTGATATATAACTCGTGAGTAATTTAACGTAGTGTTTTGGTAACATTCGTTTTAGTTTATAGATCAATCCTTCGTGCCAAACTTTGTCAAAGGCTTGAGCCACATCTTGGAAAATACATGTATACACAGATAGGAAAATCGTTGAGCAGATTAATTTTTCTTCTAATGCCATTTCAATGATATTTGTTGTTCTATGAACTTGGTCAATTGTAGAATGTTGTTGTCTAAATCCAAACTGATGGTTTGGTATCAGATGTTTCCTTTCTATAATAGGTCTAAGTCTTTTTAATAAGAGCTTTTCGAAGAGCTTTAATATAATAGGTAGTAGTGATATAGGTCTATATGATTTCGCCTCGTTAGGTGGTTTACCTGACACTAGGCACATTTTTTAATCGAAATGCTGCATTGAACAAGTACAACAGCATAACGATGGCTTTTCTGGGAAGTTGTATCAATATGTCATCCGTGATAAGGTCGAATCCAGGCGCTTTTTTGGGGTTAAGATTAGTTTTAATTTCTGTTGTTATTGCCTTTGGGGTGACCTGTTGGATGTCTTCATCTTCTTCTCCTTCTTCTTCTTCTTCTTCCAAGATTACGTCTTGATCAGTTTCTACATTTGATTGAATTTCGTTTGGTTGAAAAGTTTCAGCAAGGTGTTCGGCGAAAGTTTCAGCCTTCTGTTTGTTACTTCTAGCCCATGTACCATCACTTTGCCTGATGGGGGGAATGTGGGTGAGGGGTTGTTTGATTTTCTTTGTGGCTTTCCACAGCAAATAATCAGTATCTTCATCTGCTGTTAGTTTTTGGAGATACCTTTCAATTAAGGCTTCTTTCAACTTTTGAGTTTCTCTCTTTAGTTGCTGAGTTTTATTATTAAGAATATTTTTGTCAACCGGATCACATGTCTGTTGCCACTTTCTTCTGATTCGTCTCTTTTCCTTGACTAATTCTCTTATTTCCTTTTTGATATTGATGAGCTTTTGTTGAAATAAAGTTTAGTCTGTGTGTGAAAATCTGCTTTCTTGAGGATTTGATCGATTTTATTTATTTATTTCTCGACTTTTGTATTTCTTTCAGTACTTTACTTTAATAGAACTATTTCTTTTACAGGTTTTAATGAGTTGATTTAACGTCACTTTTGTGCTTTGATTTCAAAGAACACCTCAATGTGCCGCTGCACTTTGTTTATGGCCACATATAGTGTGCATCGGCTCGTCCAGTCAGCATTTGTTCATTTCTTTGTGAAATTGTTTATCAGTTTTAATCGTCTTATCTCTTACCAGGAATTTGAAGTTTAAAATCTAATTTTTGTTGATTTTACTCGATATTCGTCGCAAACTTCACTTTGTATTAACGCGAAATTGTACATGTTAAACTTTCACAATGCATTAGATTATTTAAACTCACATTTTCCATTTTAATATTGAATATTATCCTTCTGTTTGTTACACCACACCACTGTCACCAAATCTGGCACTGGACTTTTTGCCTACCTTATTGTACGATATTGTTAGGTTTCCTAATGGGTTCGTAGGAAAAAGTCATTTCAATCTATTCACATTTTAAAAAGCATACTCTACTGCTCTTTCAATAGGAGTTTTTTTTGCATATTTAAAGTCAAATATGTCAAAAAGTGTTAATGATCATAATGATGATAATATTTGAAAATAAAGGACCCCGCACATTTTATATGGAAAAAGGTCTTCCCGTGAAATTTGCTGAAAATTTGGGAAAATGTTCGTTTTGTACCCCTGATCAAAAGTCTCAATGGGGTCGAAGCTTGAAATGCCCATCTTTAGGCTCTGCGGCCATTTTTAGTGGCCAAAAACGACAAAAATTCATTTTTTTTAAATATCATGTTTAATTCTGGGAAATTGTTTGTTTTGTACCCCTGATCAGAGTATCAATGAGAGAAAGCGCAAACAAGTCCCGGCAGGATCTGGTGGCTCTCAGCAAGTGCGAAGCGGGTACAAAGAAAAAGAGAAGGAGAGAAAGAGTCACTCTTGAATGGACGCCCGTTCCAAACGGACCTCCCTCAACTGTTTTCCGTATTATGAAAATAAAACTTTTGTCTTTGGGCTAAAACACAACGTGACTTGACTTGTTTCAATTTTTGTGATTTTGAATTTTTGTGGCTGTTTCAGTGAAAAGAACAAAGTATTCATAGAGCCTTGAATATCGTTTACACAACATTTTCTTAATTTTTTTAATACGCTTTTATAATCAAGTGATCATAATATTATAGAGCATTTCCATGGCTCATCAAAACAGATTACCCTGTTTTATTTGTAACAATAGGTTTCCTATGGGAAGACTATCACGTATTGATCGAGATGAAGATCTTGATCTTCGAGAGATTGCTATAACAAGGCGTGATGCAAGGGAATTACCTGCCATTGAAATCAATGATCAAACTAGATTATGTCTTAATTGTCGCCAAGCAGTGCAGGTGGAATTACGAGCTATCGAAGCGGATCCTGCTTGCGCAAGATTTAATATTTTAATACAACAATCTGGGCGCGTATGCTTTATATGCAATGCCGTAAATGATTTAAGGAGATTGTCTTTAGAAGCTAGAATACAAATCTTTCTAAAAAGAGATATTTACGTTCCTCGGTACACTAAACCTGACATCACCTGACAGATGACAATCATATTATTTCTGCTCTATTACCAGGGTTGAGGGGCATAAATAGACCTTATGTTATTCCGGGTCAAGATCAGCAGGCTTTCCTTGAGAAATAAGATAGTAGAAACAAGAGACACTACAGATGAATCAGAATTGACGGATGAAGAATTCACAGTATTAACATCATTAACGAAAGCCCAGTTTGATGAATTACTAGCTTACTGCGATCCGGTACAAGAAAATAATAATAATTCTTTGCGCTATGTTTACAAGAAGGATCTTATAAGCTTCTTATGCAAACTTCGACAAGGGCTGTCCGATGAATTTCTAAAAGTGATATTCCATTATTCTTCACGTCAAGCAGCAAGTATGACTATTCCTAATGTAAGAAAGTCATTAATGGGACGTTTTGTGCCAGAAAATGTTGGTTTTCAAGCTATAACTCGTCAAGAATATATAGAAAGACATGTAACACCCTTTGCTAATGAATTATATAACCCTGAACCTCAAGTTCCCAGAGTTATAGCTTGTATTGATGGTACATATTCCCATATAGATAGAAGTTCAAACTTTCGCGCATTACGACAATCCTTTTGCCTTCACAAAGGTCGACATTTAGTTAAACCAGTTTTAGTTGTTGCCCCTGATGGCTTTATACTCGCTGTTCAAGGTCCCTTTTTTTCTGACAGTAGAAACAATGATGCCCAAATGTTAATTAATGAGTTTGAAAACGATGTTGCTGGTATACGAGAATGGCTTCAGGAGGGTGATATTTTAGTGGTGGATCGTGGATACAGAGATGCTGAGGAATATGTTACTGCATTAGGAATTGAATCAAAAATGCCTAACTTATTAGAACGGGGCCAAGCTCAATTCACTGATGAAGAGGCGAATGAAAATCGCCTTGTAACCAAGACAAGATGGGTTATTGAATCCCGAAATGGACATATTAAATCTATATTTAAGTTTTTTGATCAGACAATAGAATCAGCTCATGTTATTCATCTTCAAGATTTTTACAGAATAGCAGCAGCCTTAATTAATAGATATCATCCTCCCATACAAATGATTGATGCTAATGTAGAATTGGCAAGAAGAATGTTAGAACGTGCCCGAGAGCCTAACTTACTACAACAGAGAGCTGAAAATGAAGGTCTTCTAAGAAGAAGAGTTGCAGGATGGCAACCCTTAAGAGGCAACCAAGTTCGATTCCCTTATTTGTCAATTGATTATCTTAGAGACTATACATTTGGCACTTATCAAATTAGTTTAGCCCCGTCGTATGTGCAAGATAAACTCCAGCAGGAAGAAGACGAAGAATTTCAAATTGACGAACTGATGGATGATCCAACGTTATTACGTATTAGATTATACTCCCGATTTAGAAATCGTACAAAGTACCAAATCTTTATTCAATTCAATGCAGCTGCTATAGATCACGTACCACCCAATCAAGAAATTGTTCCAATTCTAGGGCATTACTGCACATGTAAATCAGGGGCGAAAACCCTTGGTTGCTGTGCTCATATTGCCAGTGTTCTTTGGTATTTAGGTTATGCTAGAAATGAACCTCATATAAAATACCCACGAACAGATTTATTAAACAATGTAATTGATGCAGGACATTGACCTCCACAGTTAAACCTTAACGATCCTCGAATAATTGAAGGCTAGGAAACATCCTAATTGCATATTTCCAGTCTCATAAATACCTTTAAAAAAACTTAAGATATTCTTAATACATTTTTAATCAAGATAAACAACCGGCCCTTTTCAGGGCCAAATGGTGTGCAAAATCCGACTTGACAACTTCCTCGTGGTGCACACTGGGTTACTCTGAAGTCAGCGGTAGAAACTTCTCGTTTTTAAGTATTCCTTAACAATTAATTGAACGGTTTTTCATAAAGATACCATTAAATAAAAAATGCAAAAAACTGCAGTTATAAATCTATGCACTCCCACCCACATGCGCACACACATACCCACACGCATGCAAATTAACTCGATATGAAAACTTAAGGAACTGTACAAGCATTAAACATAATAAAAAAGAAAAAAAATGAATTTTTGCCGTTTTTGGCCACTAAAAATGCCCGTAGAGCCTAAAGATGGGCATTTTGAGGATCGACCCCGTTGACACTTTTGATCAGGGGTACAAAACGAACAATTTCCCAGCATTAAACATGATATTTGAAAAAAATGAATTTTTGCCATTTTGGCCGCTAAAAATGGCCGTAGAGCCTAAAGATGGGCATTTCAAGCTTCGACCCCATTGAGACTTTTGATCAGGGGTACAAAACGAACATTTTCCCAAATTTTCAGCAAATTTCACGGGAAGACCTTTTTCCATATAAAATGTGCGGGGTCCTTTGAACCATTCTGTACATAGCAGGGCAGTGAAGTCTACTGTACGAGAGCTCAAAACATATTAACAGACACCCTCAAATTGCAGCATATACTCAGAGGCTCAATGTGTAAAATTGCAATGGACTGGCCTATATTACTCAGAAATTTATATATTTATGTATTCTGAAAAAATAGATTTAAAAAAATTTTTGTATAAAATATAATTGCGTAATTTTCTCTTCAAGTCCGCCATACTTTGCAAACTAAGATGCAAGTGGTGTGTGCTATTTTTTGTTAACTAATATGTTTGTATAAATATATTATTTGTGTGAAAGGTTGTGCAAGCTGGTTCAAAACACTTCAAACGTCCCCAAGTAGAAACAATGGCTAAAAGATGGCAACATCACTGTGTGGAAGTCCGAGAAGCTGCTCAAGCATTGCTCCTAGCAGAGTTAGGAAGGTAATTAATCAAAATACATGTATTGTGATGCTTTCTTTTTAATATAAATTCTAACAATTTAGAATGGGTCCAAAAGGTCGAAAAGCATTAGTTGATTCATGGGCACAATATTTACCATTATACACACAAACAGAAACGATCAATCAGCAGGCAGTATCACCACCTGCTCATCAAAACAATAATATAAATTCTGGACAACCACACACTCCTGAGGCAGCTGTAAGCTGATGCATATAAAACATTTTAACTTTCTAATTTGTGTTTTGTTTTTTATTATCAGGAGGAAGAATACGAAGAAGAAGAGGAAGAGCAAGTACGCAAACCATCCAGTTTAGCAGAACTGAAAAGAAAACAAACAACTGCAGTTGTGCTTTTGGGTGTTATAGGAGCTGAATTTGGACAAGACATTACTGCTGATAATTCCAAAAAGAAGGGAGGTGAAGAAAGACGAAAGAGCTCTGTAGTTGAAGGATTTGGTGGGTTAACTAAAAACTATTTCTTTACAATTTTTAAATCGTCTCTGGCTAACTTAGGTATTGGAAATAATAATTTGGCAAGATTAACTTCTATGGCATTATCTCACTTACTGTTAGCACCACCATCTTCAAAATTACCAGCACATACTCCACTTCGACGGGCAGCAATTGATTTGATTGGTAGAGGTTTTACAGTATGGGAACCATATTTGGATATAAGTAAAGTTTTATTAGGTAACTTTTGAATTGACAGGTGTAAGAACATTTCTTTTTAAATATTCTTATTTTTTTAATAAATAGGTCTATTGGAATTATGTTCTGATGCTGATAAATTAGTGCCAAATATGACATATGGATTGCCTTTGACACCGCAAGCTGATTCGTGTAGGACTTCAAGACATGCTTTAACATTAATTGCTACTGCAAGGTATGCATTTGTGTGTATGTATATTTTAACATCACAAGTAATTCTGCTTTTAATTTTTTAGACCAGCTGCATTTATAACAACTATGGCAAGGGAAGTAGCAAGATACAATGCAATGCAACAGAATGCACAAGCACTGAACGTCAATTTAAATAATTGTGTCTTGTATAAGGCAAAGCCAGAGATTCTTCGGGGAGTTGAACTTTTAATAGATAAAATGCAGAATGAGATGGCTGAACTTTTAGTTGAGGTATAGTATCTTATTCAATATGGCCTATATTAATATTAAATTTTAATTTACCTGATTAATATGATTCATAATTGTTTTGCAGCTAATGGATATAATATTACATTGTTTGGATCCAGGGCATTTGAAAACCAAAGGTTTACCAGATGTTTTCCCAGCTGTATGTCGTTTCAATCAAGTATCTCACTGTCCTGCTACTAGAAGAATAGCAGGTAAATTTTAGTTTCTAAAATGCTAAAGATTTTTACTATAAACTGTATAATTTTAATGCTGTTTTATTTGGTTATTAATACACGAGTATGACGTTTACAACACAAGTACAGTGAGTGTTGTAATCCGTACGAGTGTATTAATAACCATTATGTGCGAATTGCATACACTATTTCTTCTTCGATCGTAACAGATTTATTACTACTAAACTGGGTGACGATCAGACGAGGGCTTTTTTACGCAACTTCTAATTTTTTAACTTTCATTGTGTTATTTAAAATCACGATGAATTTAATTATTACTTCTTAAATACTGTAATCAAAATTTCTTTATTTAACACGTTCAATCCGGGAACGAGGCTCAGGTGGGTAAGCCAGTCAAATGATTATAGAACATAGTGGGTCAACGGTGATCTGCTAGACTAGATATGTCATAGACGTAGCGACCCACTGGTTTCTCGCTATTATAGGGAAACTTCTAACACAAGTAACTCTCTCAGGCGCTGCATGTAATAATATTACATTACAGTTAATGTGATTATAAACGTGGCAGGATAGGCGTACCAGTAGTGGGTTGCGTCAGCAACTTGTAAATAGACAAAAGAAAAATACCCAATAAGATATTTCAAATAAAAAAGTTTTATTAGAATATTCGTATGTTTCTTATACAGCATTTGACAACTAAAAATAAAACACTGCATTATAAAAACTTAAAAAGCCACGCAGTTGAGAACAAATAATAAAGCAGTACGCATTATATGCTAAAAAAGTGCACAGTACAATAATAAATTATTCTGAATTAGAAAAAATATAATTTAAAAGAGAACAAAACAATTTTTAAAACTAGAAGTAAATTTTACTTTGTATGTACAAGATTGAAACAATCTACATAGTATAGCCAAAAGTTTTGTCAGTAGCACCCTATTATCGAAAATCTTGTTGGCGAGTCGGTGGGAACACTACAGGCATAAAGTTCCAAACTTCTGCCATACAGTCAAGTAGCGAACGCATTGTCAGGTAGCCTCTTGTTCATCATAGAGTGGTGACAGTACAAGAATCGTGTTGCGATTATCACTTTGTTTAAAGTGTGGAGGAAAGCCTATGAGATTTTTACATTGTCGAAGGGGCTGAACATTAGTGAAGATTTTGTATATCGTACTATTTAAAGTCTAACAAAGCCAACTGTCTTGATGACAGACCTTGCACGGGTCGTCCTCGCTATTCACAAACGAAAGAAGTTGTGAAAGCGGTGCGTTCTCGCATAAACCGTAATCCTCTTCAAAAACACAAGGTGATGGCGCGGGAAATGGACATAGCTCCGTGTACTATGTCACGAATTATTTGCGAGGATTTAGGAATGGGTGCATATAAAAGAGTTAAAAGACATTAGCAGAATGACTGAAGAAAATAAGGAAGGTTTGTTCGAAGGAATTGTGAGAGCAATGTTCCATCGTTTATCAAAGCGGAAGATTGGCCTTTTGGTAACCCAGATCTGAACCCGCTGGACTGTTGGCTCTAGGATATTTTAGAGCAAAGGGTCTGTAATAAAAGTTATGCATATTTGGAATCTCCGAAACACGGTATAGTGAAGACATCATGTAAAATTCCACTCACAAACATGCGTTCCGCGAAAGATGAGTTTTCTGTGCGTTTGAAGATGTGTTTCGGCGGTGATGGCGGCCATTTTGAATAAAGTTAATATCGTTTTATAGATTTTCTTATGTACATTCTGAAAAAATATATATTGACTAGGCTGCATTGCTTTGTTATTTTTTTATTTACGTTCAAAGTACTGACACAACTTTTGGCTATACTATGTAAACACATAGGTGGCTGCCCTACGTAATCCTCACAATATTCTTGGCTTTTGCGTCAGCAGATCTTTTTCAATTATTTAAACTTTCTTTTCGGTAGCACTCTCTGCAACCATAGGCGCCCGCAGAAATTTGTCCAGAAAATTGTCGCAGAAAATTTTCAATAAAATTCAAGTTGGTCAACTTCCAGGGGGGGGGGCAAGGGCCTCTCCTTGCTCCCATTCCAGGCTCCTATGTCTGCAACGCTTGCGAATATTTCTGGCAGGTCCTTGCATTTTACGAAATTTGTTAATTAGTTTTCTTCTTTTTTATTAGCTCTTCATCAAATAAACTTTTTTTTATCTGTTCTCGAAACTGTAACATAGTAAACTTTCGGTTTTGACTAAATTTCCTATGAATCACCCACGCGTTTGCCAGAGCCGTTCCAAAAATTAGTTACACAACTGGTTTTTTATACCATTTTATAGTTTTTCATAAGCTACAATAATATGACGCCATCTGGTCAGATAAATCAACTCCTTTCTTTCCAAAGTTATAACTTGTAACATCAGGTTTCTTGATCTCACCTCCTGTTCTATTTTTCCTACCAATTTCTTGTAATTCGCACTTGTGATCCTTGCATGAACTTATCATAAGCACTAATTTGATTATTTGTATATTAACCACTGCTTCATATGAAAAAAAAATTCAAGTTTGTATACAATATACGCAATGACGTGAATTACTATAAATGAAAGAAAAGCAATTTTGGACGAGTAGTGCAGAATAAAAAGAATTTTTAAAAGACAAAGATATTCTTAAAGTACGGGTATTTCTCTACAAATCGTGTAAATTTCAACTGGATGTTATGTAACGGATGCGAAATACAGATGAATTAACGGTGTCATGCTTAAATATCACAGACGTAATATCATTCGACGAAATATCACGTTTAAAATATCACAAAACAAAATATCATAATAAAAAATATCCCAAGAATAAAATATCATAATAAAAAATATCTCAAGAACAAAATATCACATGAGGAGATATAATAATAGTTTTAATAGAATTTTATTTTTAGTAAAATCTTTTATTTAATAATAATTAATTATTTGATATACGGACCCTTCTGAACCCAGGTAAACCAATGACACTGAGCTGTAGAGGATAACTCAGAGAACAAATAAGAAAATAAAAATAATAAGAAAAACAATGTTAAAATCGTTATTTTGAGGTTAGAATGTTATAATGTTAGGTTACAGTAAGTAAAAAAGTTGGCTGTATTTACGTGAAAATGGCGTTAAAATGGTGTTTGTGTCATATGACAGAAAGATTTTATAATTTTTACCTGTTTTTATGACGTCTTTTCAACGAAAATCTGTAGTGCTTGATATTTCCGTATGTATGAATGTATGATCGGGGTCGGTATATCGAATAATTACCTAATAATATTTACTTACGGGTGTACATGGAAGTTTGCTTTAGGACAACATTATATAGATGTCTCCAATTGTAATTGTTATTATTAATGTAAGTTCGAGACTTACATATAGAGAAGCAACAGGTACAGAGGTTCAGGGTTTCAGACAATGCCTCCCATACTGAGGAGCATGGACTGGAACAGGAACCCAAAAGAACCGGAATCGGAACCGGAACCGATTACTTTTATGGAACTGAAACCGGAATCGGAACCCTTACTAAAATTCGTGTTAATGTTAAGACGAGAACCGGTATTTTTTGGTTCCACATTTCGGTTCTACTGGTAAATAAAAAAAGTAGTTCAATATTCTTCCAACAGCGCTACCATAACCATTTCTTACTAAGTGGATGTTGATACTAGATCCATTTCCACTACTAATTGACCAATAGCAGTGTGTGAATTGACTAGAAAAGTGTTATTGTTAATTTGCAAAAAAAAAATTTTTTTAATTATCAACTTTTGAATTGTTTGTATTTTTTACTTTTGTTTTTGACTTGTACCATACAATATTTTTTGTTCCTAGTACACAATAAATATTCTATTCTATTCTATGTCATATTTTATATTGGTAGCCGTGAATATTTCCAAACAAATTTTATCTTGAAAAGAATCTACAATATTAACCAGTTTCAGTACTTCACATCTGTTTACTCCAAGAGCTCAGTTTCTATGGTATCCATTGTTGTAAATAATTGTAACTATAGCACTAGAGTTTCCTGAGTAAAAAGAGTTGAAATACCGAAGAGCAAATATATTTATCAATTATCACCTATATTATAAGCAATACTTTAACCTAACATGCATCGACTGTCAGTTATCAAGGTCATATTTGTTTGGAGATATTTGGAACTATATACCAACATAAAATGTGACGTCATTACTTTTGCTTCCGGAACCCTTATGGAACCTAAAAAATCCTGGAACCGTAACCTTAATGTTTAGAAAATTAAAATTGGAATTGGAACCGAAACCTTTATTTCGAATTTTCAAAAACCAGAACTGGAACTGGAACCTATATTTGTAAAAGGTTCCAGTCTCTGCTGAGGAGTCCAAAGTGAGAGCGAAACAATTGTCTAAGGGTGTTTTTTAGGGTGTGAAATTATGTGGCTCTCAATTTGCTGCTATACCCAAGATTTAATTTTATATTATAATTTATTTTAAAGCAAAAAGAGAAAATTTTATTTTTAATAAAATATTATAGTATCTATTAATATAATAGGAAATATCACATGAAAAAATATCTTAAAGTTAGTAAGAACTACTGGGATACTGTATTTACAGCGATCGTATTCGGTCACTATTTTACATAAAAGTACATATTTTTTACCCTAGTGCATAAAAGTACATATTTTTAGCATTTAGTCACTAAAAGTACGTATTTTGTTAGCAAGTTTTAAATTCCACTATTTTACAACTGCGATTGTAAAACGCAAGCCATTTTGGACGAAACTTAGTAAGAAAATAAATGCAAATTGCGCCTTGTCGTGCAGGTAATAAGAACCATTATTGTTTAGCGTAGCGTGCTATTAGCAATTTAAAATGTACTATTGAGAAGGGTATATTACATTGCCTGATAAACTTCAACCGTGAACACAAAAATGCATCATCTTTGTAACCACGGGATTTGAACCCAAGTCTTCTGCGTCACAAACTCGATTGCTAACCCACTGAGCTACAAAGGCGTTTACACAGTTCATAAACATATATGGAATAAAAAAATCGAATTAAAATTGAATGGAACAGTTGTGGACAAAGTATAGTATTCGACTCGCATATAATGGCGAGTATTCGCTTGGCCGATTCTAATAAACTTAAACTTCTCATATACTTCGCCCTAGATTAATAGCCATCATTATATGCTTGTTGAATAATATACTTTTTTTTATAAACTACATACATATTTGATACATATTTAAAAAAAGAAGTCGCTAAAAAGTACACATTTTAAGAAAATTTAGTCACTATTTACATATTTTTTTCAATTAAGTCTGCTACGACCGCTGTATTTAATATCGAGGGATATATTTAATTACAATGTTAGGTTAGGTTTAAGGAAATATGGTTTGTACGAGTACTAAGATTACAGTTGTAAATAAGAACGTAAATGTAATTATTTGTATATGAGTATTTAAATGTCAATAGAGGTTTTTTACTGAGTAAAATAATGGGTGATATTTTGTGTTAGGATATTTTTTCATAAGGACCTTAGGATATTTTTGCATGTGATATATTAGCATGTGGTATTTTGACTATGATATATTGTCGTGTGATATTATGACTGTGATATTTAGACATGTAACTGAATTAACCTTAATTAGGCCATTAACTGCAATCGTGCCAGGATTTGCTTATAGGCCTATAAGAGATTTTGTGTTCTCTATAATGTCTACTTCCACATTTTTCATAAATTATTCGTATGTACAATAATGGTCAAAATCTTGCGGTTGCCACTTGGACTATAGGATGTTGAAGATTTTTAAAAGGTAATCAATGTTGTCAGTACTCGACACTGCGGAAAAAGCAGAAACATCAATAGGAATGATTTAGCGAATAAAGAAAAAGTACAATTTAAAAACTTATAGAAAACAAAAAAAACCTAAAAGGAATGAAAAACAATCGGTAACTGTAAGAAAACAGACAAGAAAACTGTACGACAACAAGGAAAAATCAGTGTATTATAATGGACAATAAGACTTACTGCAAATTTGATTATAAAACATTGCCGATGCCCCAGTTTTATACTACTGAGAAAAATGCATATGTGAGTAAAAAGGGCAAGTCCATTTTTGAGGAAAAATATGGGAGAATGGTCGTAGTATGGTAAGCTATATGCAAATGAAAGTGTCACAAACGGAATTATTTCGAATTGAATAATTTCATAATTTCTCAACTTGCATTCCGTTTAGTGCAAATGTTACGAAGGTTACATTCGTCTGGTTCCCTTACGCTTAGTTGTAGGACTTACTGCTAGTAAGGATGGTTTTGATCACCCTCATGTTCAATGTTAGTTTTAGGAGGATCTAACCGTCCTCATCCTCATACTTATGTTTGTAACCTATTGTATTGTGACTTATTGTTTAGTATATAATTAACTTGTGACCAGTGTTTACTTTCTATCTCTACCTCTGACTACGACCCTCAGTCACGAAACCCCACATGGCAAATTCTAGCCCCTTATTTACTCAAGAAAATTTGTGTGCAATTTTATACTGAAAAAAATGTTTCCAGAAAGACTGTGGCTAATGATAAAAAAGCTTACAGCGCCTACTTTATTATGGCCGGACCTAGCTGCATGCCACTATGCAGCGGTCACTAGGGAATGGTATAAACAGCATAAAGTCAATTTTGACGAGAAAGAGCCTAATCCCCCAAACTACCCGGAAGCGCGATCTATTGAAGATATTGGACTATTAGTAAACTACATCTTCAGAAAAACGTTAAAGTTGCAACTAGCCTAGAAGATTTAAAAAAAATAGAATAAGGTTGCCAAAGCAGTCACAAAGGAAGTTGTCCAAAACCTAAGACATAACCTAAAAAAGAAAGTGAGGAACTGGCAAAATAATAATAATAATTTTTTTATATTTTCGTAAATTATTAAATTTTCTAGATCTTAAAGTGTTGTTTTATTATAAAGTATTGCAAGATAATGATTATAAAGTAATGGTATATGAGGCTGAAGGCAAGGCCGTATTCAAGGGGGAGGTTTAGGGGATCTGAACCTCCCCTGAAACTAAAATTAATACTAATAAATGACAACAAAATAAAATTATTTTTCTCTTCTGCTTCCCTCCAAAAATTTTTGGCTATGCCCTAGCTGAAGGTGTCAACTTTCTTTTCGATACAATCCTTATAAGGATTTCATATTTGCTAAATTTGAAAGTGGTTATAGTGTAGATTCTGGATATACTGATTTTTCAAAGGACTTTAACCACATTTTGTTGTTTAATAAATTATACATTATGGCATTTCAGCAAGACAGAATGGATAAATTCATACTTAAGAGGGCAATAATTGCTGGTTGTTATTTGTATCTCATCTACCTTACTATGCCCAGCCAGCACACTGACGTCATAATGTCGCCGTTTTTTCGGCAGTAACGACGGTAAATGGCGTATTAAAATGATGTCAAATTGTCGTAAAACTGACAACATTATGTCGCAGCCCAAGGACGTCAATAAAAGACGTCATTAAAACGTAGTTCAACAACGTCATTAAATCGTTGTTAAATGACGCTATTAAAACTTCCTATACTAGGACTAGGACGAAATTATAAATAAATAGTTGAATATTGGAAATAATATTTATTATATACTATTTCATACATAATTATTAAACAAAAGTAAACATTTACCAACTGAGAAGCTGCTAAAACAATATGCAGAATAACTGATGATACTAAAATAATACTAGTAAGTACTAAGAAACCATTGGATTAGTATTAATTTATTAACAATAGTAATCTTACAAAATCGTCGAACGGGTAAAATTGTATAGGTTATGTAGTATTGCGACGGAACAAGTAATTATTAATACTCACCCTTTGTGATAAACCACACTATTATTATGCAGTAGTTGCACCTACACATACACTGTAAATGTAGGTACGTCAACAACTTTAATAATACGTAGAAACATTATTAATTAAAGAGCGAAGCAAATACACGAAAGATGTTGTTGCTGTTTGTTATGCGGCATGTGGTCACGTGCAGTTCAGTAAAAAAAATAAAGTAAAGCAATGTTGCTAGATTTGTCTCTCGTACATCAGTGGACCTGACAATACAAAAATAGTGTAATTGAATATTGAAAGCAGTAAAATAAAGTATTCTATTTACATTCTGCAAAAGTAAAAATAAAAAATATTTTATGGAATATATCACGTTTTGGTTACCTAGATAGATCATAATTAATGAATTATACACATCTCATTTATATTTGTGGGTTTAATATTGTCACACTTGACTTATTTTGTAAAATAATTTCCCCACTTTGAATTTTTAATAATGCAAATATTTTGTATTATATTTTTTAATCATAATTAATAATATTAGAAGTCTAAAAATGACCTTATTGTATGTCTAAAAGACGTCGTTTTGAAGACGTCTATGTACGTCCCATAACATGATGTCTTATGGACATCAATAATTCCTTAAAAATAAAGTCATTATATCGTCAGTGTGCTGTCTGGGTGGTATGTCAGGAGTACACTAAGGTGGTCATGTGTCTCCTTTTTTATTTCATTTATTCAACAATGTTGAAAAATGTTTTAAATATGTATTTAAAGTTTGTTTTGTGTGACGATCTGATATAATTTATAATAATATAAAAATCAAAATTGTTCAGCACAATTACAAAAATACCTTGCTAGATTTTAATTGCTGTAATATTAATAAAATGGTTTTAAATGGCGACGAATATAAATGTGTTAAATTTAGTAAATCTTTTAAACTTTCAACAAATCAGTTATCATCATTGATTATTCCTTAAAGCAAGTTGATTAATAATTTGAGTGCTCTAATCGTTTTGCAACTTTTGCTGAATAATCTAAAAATTTTCTTTTATCCACTGATTCGACATTTAACTGATTATGTACAAGGTGTTTCGTATCGTTATGTTTAAACTTCGGGGGCATAAAGTAGTTTCAATTTTGAGAGTAAAAAACACAAAAGCTGTAGGTCAACTTTGTTTTTAATGAAACTCCAGAAATAAAAATCATGGGTATTATGATCCGGAGATCTAGCTGGCCATACCACCAGTACATCATGCGTAATTGATATTTACGAAAATCTGGTGTGAGATGTGGTGGTGGTGCACCATTCATTTGAAGCTGCATGTTCCTTCATATCGAGGGCATCAGATCAGAGGGGCGTATCCGCCAAAATTTTTATCTTCAATTTTTATGTCGTATTGATTTCTGGTATCGACCTGCGTGTTGTCACAAATGGGCGAATGTTTTGTAAGGCCAGATTAATGCCTTACAAAACATACGCCCGTATGTAACAACACGCAGGTCGATACCAGAAATCAATACGACCTAATAAATTGAAGATCACACATTTGGCGGATACGCCCCTCTGATCTGATGCCCTCGATATTATTAACGTTAAATCTTTTAAATAGGTGCCAATGAGTTTGTTTGATTGGGCAAGATCTAGGTGGCACCGCGTGTTATATGCTGGAGTATTACTAACCTAAATGATTAGCATAAAATAATTATAAATTGCCTTGCCTTGCTGTCCAAGATAATTATGAAACTGATAGTAACATTTATCTTAAAGTTTAAGGAAATTTTTTTTTTTTATTTATTTAAAGTTAACCATTATAGGTCCTTTAATGTTATTACAATCTGATCTTTTTGTGCAGATCAATGAGCAATTTTTTTCTAACTTAGATTATTACGTTTGAAAATTCTTAAACTAAGGTCTTTACTCACTAGTTTGCCTTGTGTTATAGTAACTTAACTACACTAAACTTAACATGTAGCACAACCCGCACAATGCTCTGCTTTGCCTATCACTCTTTCACTAACTCAAAAGGCTTCGTTCTCTTGAGTCTTCTTAATATATTTGTGTTGTCCAGGAGCTGGATGGCCTCGACGTTCACGTGGTTGAGTAGCCTTTGTTCGTGGCTACTGGCAAATTTGGCTATGGTTTGGTCAACAGTATCCATTTGAAGGTCCTGATGAATGCCTCTGTTTCCCCAGTACCAGGGTGCATCAACGATGTTCATTAGTGCTTTGTTCTGGAAGCGCTGGATCACTTGAATGTTGCTTTTGCTGGCACAACCCCAGAGTTGAATGCCATAGGTTCAAACTGGTTTTAGTACTTGCTTATACAGAAGCAGTTTGTTATATGTAGACAGCTTGGAGTTTCTTCCAAGTAGCCAATACATTTTTTTCAGTTTTATGCCTAACTCTTCGCGTTTCTTTTTAACATGGACTCTCCAGCATCTAAGCCAGCATAGTAAGTAGCATCTAAGGTCATTCCCAGATATTTGGCCGAGTCAACATAAGGGATCTGGGTATCGTTGATTCTAATAGGTAGATGTTGCTTCTGTTTATTAGTAAAGTCTACATGTACAGATTTATTTTCGTTTAACTTGATGCGCCAAGTTTTAGTCCAGGTGTTAATTTTATTAATGGAGGTTTGAAGCTTCTCTGCGGCCTCTTCATGATCTTTTCCGACAGCAATGAGTGCGGTGTCGTCAGCAAATGTTGCTATTGTTTCATGTTCAAGGCTTGGGATATCACTAGTATATAGTAGGTAAAGTACCGGACCTAGCACACTACCTCGTGGTACCCCTGCTCTAATTTCCTTTAATTCAGAGTAAGAATCTTCCTGTTTAATTCTAAAATATCTTTCGGATAGGTAAGATTGTAAAAGTTGTGAAAGTTGTTGTGGCAGACAACGGTTTAGTTTGTGAAACAAGCCTTCATGCCACACTTTGTCGAAAGCCTGAGCGACGTCGAGGAAGACGGTGGAACAGACTTTTCTTTCTTCTAGTGATTTTTCAATGACGTTTATGATCCTGTGGACTTGGTCGATGGTCTAGTGGTTTTTTCTGAATCAAACTGGTGGCAGGGAATCAAATTCTTTTCTTCTACTATAGGTTTTAGTCTCTTAACACGTTCACTGCTAATGTGTTTTGTCAGTTCACCCTTGTATGCTGACGACAATTATTTTTCGCTAAATGAAAATCGATGTAGGATTTTATTAATTTGAAATATTTTTTACAAGTTTATGACACTAGAATGCCGTTTTGACACAAAGCGCATACGGTGCGTCGCCCGCATTGCAAGCCGTTGTTGTCTCCTAGTGCTGAAGACGCACCGTGTACGTCTTATATTTGCATAAAGATATAACTGTTCTAATATGAATAAATAAGTCACAAAATCTTTTCAAAGTTTTATTTAGCAAAGATTTTTATGATAGTCTACAAAACATGGTTCCAAACAAAATTACATAATTTAACTTAAAAATTACATAATAAAACGTTACATAATTTACATTGATATTGTGTGTCTTTTCGTATGCCGTGATTACTGCAGTGCTTACATTTTTTTCTTAAAATTTTCCCTGATGGTCCCCTTGGGCAATAACTAACAAAATGATCATAATTTGTTGATGGGCCACTTTTTGGTCTTGGTTTATGCATGCTTTCAGGTAGCAATTGTCTAATTATTATTAGACGAAAATCATAAAATGACATTCGTGTTGAGTGGTATTTTTTATACAAAAAGTAGGAATTCAAAAATAATAATTGAAATATGTGCAGTCCAATTTTTTTGTACCACCGCACGGTTTTCCTAGCACATGGATAATACGCCATAAACTGATCTTGACGATCAATTCCTCCCATATTTTTGTTATAATGAATAATGGGCAGTGGCTTTTCTTTTTCATTTCCTCTTTTGTCGGTGTAAGATGTTAACTCATTACGAAATTCAGTTGATAAATAACTAACGTCTCTCTTGTCATGCCACTTGCCCACCATTATACCAGATGAATACCGAGCTATAGTTTCACCCTTTTTCAATTTTTTTAATTTAACTTGTTGAGGATCATGTTTTCGATCCATGCGCAAGGTACCTGTGCTGTGTGTTTTTTTGTCTAATAGTTGTTTAGACAAATCGACACTATTATAATAATTATCCATGTATAACGAGTGTCCTGCATTTAATTTTTCTTTTAATAAATGCAGGACAACTTTTGCAGCGTGACCTTTTCCTCCAAAATCGTCCAACGCTCCGGTATACACAGAAAATCTCTGAATAAGTCCGGTGGGTTCCGTAAGCATATAAAACTTTACACCGTACTTGTGTCTCTTATTCTGAATGTACTGCCTAAAAACTAATCTACCACGCCACAAAACCATACTTTCGTCAATGCACAGATTTTGACCGGGATAGTACACACTTTGCATGGTTTTATTAAAATAATTCATAAGGGGTCTAATTTTAAAAAGTCGATCTTGCGGCCGTGGTTCACCCGGAAGAGGATTTTGTGAAAAATGGAGGCACCGCAGTATAATCAAAAATCGGTCGCGGCTCATATAGTCTGAGAAACAACGCAAATCGAATAAACGATCAGTTTTCCAATAGTCTTGAAGACGAGCCATGTGAATTGTTCCCATGTGGAAAAAGAAACCTAAAAATATTTTAAACTCTTCAGGTGTAATTGGTTTCCACAGACTGATACGAGAACTGGTAGCAGCCCCTTTTTCTAAAAACACTTCTTCTGCGTATTTGTTTGTTTCTTGAACAATGAGTGTGAATAAACTCTTGTCAAACATTGTTTCAAAGAAATCCATAGGGGTCCCACCTGTAACAAAAGCAGGTATTGGCATCTTTCCTTCTAAGAACGTAAATGAAAATTACCCAAGTTGTACCGCTAATTACATTAGTAACCCAAAGAAATAATGTTGCCAAATATAAAAATAATACAAAAACACATTTACCTATGTCAAGAAGAAGTTCAGGTCTGTTAGAAAAGGTAAATTCTTCCAAGTCGCCGTTTTCAGTCCAGGTATATTCAGGTCCAATTTCAGGTGTAGCTGTAGCTTCCTCTCGACCTTGTTCAGGTAGTTCTTCAATCAATTGTTCTCTAATCGGAGAATTTGTCCCTAAAGTATCCGCACGAGACGGTGCAACAGACACATCTTCAATGTCGTCTTCTCTATCATCCTCGTCCTCTGAAATTACCGGATCTTCATCAACGAACGTTGGATTTTCCAAGTCATCATCGGATTCGTAGAGCATTTTTTCAAGTTCTTCCTCCGTCAAAAAACGTTTAAAAATGATTTTATTCGTTTTTTTGGGTTTTTTGGGAGCCGAAGGGCCCGGTTCACATTTGTCCATGTTATACGGGTAGTTAAAAAAACTGATGCGGTGAGCACAACACTTATTTTGTTAACAAACGTGCGGCAACACTAAAACACAGCTGCTTTGCGAGTTGACCTTCTCAGAGTGAGTTATAAACACCGTATGTTAAAGCGCACCGTATGCGTCGGCCGCATGCCAGCATAAACAAGTAAAGCGCACTGTGTGCGTCATGCGCATCGAACGTGTTAAGGAGTATTTTTTCATATAATTTCGAAATGACTGGTAACAACGATATAGGTCTATATGATGCTACGTCCTGAGGAGGTTTACCTGGTTTAGGAATCATTATAACTTCTGCAACTTTCCACATCTTAGAGACATACTTCAGTCTGAAGGATGCATTAATAAGATTGGTAAGTTTTACTGTAGATTTTCTTGGAAGTTGGTTCAATACTTCGCCAGTGATCAGGTCAAAGCCAGGAGCTTTTTTCGGGTTGATATTTGTTTTAATTTCATCTGAGACTTCCTTTGGCGAGGTAGGTCTGATGATAACATCTTCTTGTTCCGGTTCAATCCAGTCTTGAGGGTCTTCTCCATCGTTTGGTTGGAAAATACTATCTAGATGTTTTGCAAACCTATATGCTTTTTGGGCATTATTTCGGGCCCAGCTTCCATCTGTATTTCGAATTGGAGGATTATGTTGAACATGTCTTTTAAGTCGCTTGGTAGCCTTCCAGAGTGAGTAATCTGTTTTGTTGTCATTAGTTAATTCACTCAGGTAGTCTCCAATCGACTCGTTTTTGATACGCTGAATTTCGCGCTTTAATTGTTGAGTTGCGTTGTTCAGAGTTGTATTGTCTCTTGGTGCTCTAGTCTGTTGCCATTTCCGTCCGAGCTTTCTCTTTTCTGAAATAAGGTTCCTAATCTCTTTAGGATAGTTATTTCCTTTTGTTCTACGGGTAAGCTGAGGTGTACTATCCCATGCTGCTTGTTGAATGTTTTTGATAAACAGATCAACTTCGTCATCTAGTTGCTCTTCTGTTCTTAATGGAACTGAAAGCTCAATAAGTTCCTCAAGTTGGATTTTGAAGCTTCGCCAATCTGTCATCTTATTAGTTAAGCTCGGTGGATTTTCTTTTTGGAGTACACTGTTGCTTAGTGTTAATAGTATTGGAGAGTGATCTGAGTTCATATCCCATGCTTCTTCAACATGGATATAATTGGTTGAGATGTTGCTGATTACAAAGAAGTCTATGAGATCAGGAATTTTATGCAGGTCAGTAGGCCAGTACGTTGGCTTACCGGATGATAATACTTCGCATTTAAGCTCTGTTGCTGCTGCAAAAAGTTCCTTACCTTTAGTTGTAGTTAGTCTAGATCCCCAGTGTGTGTGCTTTGCATTAAAGTCACCTCCAACGATGAATCTATTTTCTTGGCTACTGAGGAAGTCTACATATTGTTATTTATTTTTAGAAGGAAAGAACTTCTTTTTAGAAGAAAGAAAGGAAATTTTTATAGAAATTTTTTGCAATGTAATAATTGTAGTTAAGCTACTTAATATATTTTGTGATACCATGTGTCTGAGAATCCGAAACTAATTAAGAAGTGGTGGTCGATACAATATTATTGGGTACTTGCTCTTCCTCAGAGATTTCTTCAGCTTCAGAAATAAAAACTTTGTAATCGAAGAAATACGATTTATACTATATTTATAAAATTGTCGGTTAGTCCACTATTGCATTTAGGCCCCTAATTTATAATGTGAATTCAGAAATGAAATGAACTAACTGTAAAACCATGCTCTACTAAACTTAATTAAAATAACTTAATAATAATCTATTTGTCTCTTTACTTACAGTGGGTACAAATAATGGATCGCTGACTTTATACGAATTAAGGCAGGGTAAATGTACTACAATTAATGCTCATTCTGCAGCCATCACGGCTTGTGCTTTTAGTCCAGATGGCAAATTCCTAGTTAGTTATGCTTGTGGCGAAAATAGACTAAGTTTCTGGCAGACTAGTACAGGTGAGTAACATAAAGATTGTTTTTTTCTTTTCTGTATATTTGAATATAACATTTGTTAATGTAGGAATGTTTGGACTGGGTGCATCACAAACACGTTGTGTAAAATCATATAGTACAGCACCGATTGCAGATGTAGCACGACTGAATCCAATGAGATTGGCTAGATTAATATGGATAAATAATAGAACTGTTATATTGATGTTAGCAGATGGGTCGGAGACACGTTTTAATATATAAAAATAATAATCAAGGCCAAAAACACAAGTATGTCGTCAGAGGCCTTTTTCCTCCATGGTTCTTTCATATCTTCATTAAACTTTTCTCCTATTATTGTCGTGATTGTTGAAACTATTTAAGAGTATTCTCTCGTATTTTATTTTATATTTAAGAAATGCAAGTTTGGCATTATTACATACTATATATATTCCTAATTTCTTGCACATAAGGTATTACTTTTTTTTAGATGAATTTTTTTTATTTTATTATTTTTTTTACTAGATATGCATATTGGTTTTTAAAACTGATGTTTAAAACTTATTGGTTATGGAGTGAGACAATAATTTAAAAACAATGTTATAGTGTATGTTATTAGTTATCTGTTATAATAATCTAGGTGTGATATGTATATTTATAAATTATTTTTTGTCATCGGCGTTCTCAATTTATGATATTTCACAGCCATATAAATTTGAGAACACAATGCACCATATTCCTGCACTAAAAGTTGTAGCCTTATAAGGTAAAATATATATGAAGTTTGTGCCTCTGTGTTCAATTAAGTTACTAAAAGAGAAAAAAATTCTTATGAATATATATGATAGTATATTGTGTCTTTGTTGATTGTCGTACAAAGAATGAATTTCTTTCAAGTGGTGACTATATTATTATTTTTATTGTAAAATGTGTACTTAAATTTTTATCACCTTATAGCAATACCAGTATAAATATCAATGTTAATTGTTAACATATAAAAGAAGATATTTTACTTTAAATTTACTGAAATAATAATGATTTAAATTATTACACTTAACTCTGCATAGACTGCAGAAAGTTTCGCTTTTATAAAGAATATTAAGAAAAGGAAACTATTTTTAGAAAAATTGAATAGTGTTGTGTTCTATATTTTGATGTTGTCAAAATAGTGTAATCGAATGCTTTTGATACATGTATAATCGAACATGATCTGTGTTGTTCTATATGATAACCTCTTAAGATTTACAAAATTTTGCTATTTAACAGTATTTAACTAGTCACCATTTGAAATTTTTATTATTTGAGGAATAAAAATTATTGGAACTACAACAAATGAAAAAGTAACAGTGATGAAAGAGGAAACGGTGTGTTTTAATTTTTGTATAGCAGTTTCGTTGTAATATATCTTATATATATCAAGAACTATGTAAAATGTATTTGAAGCTTATGCCATTGTAATATTAGTATTTTTAATTTATTAAATCTATTATTACATGTTATTACAAACCACTATTAAGATTATTTATTTAAAGTGTTTAATACTGTAACCTTCTCTATTAACATCTCTAGTGTTTAGTAAATTACTGGAACAGTCATATAAACAAAGGCCTATAAAGTAACAAAATAAAAACTACATTTTAATATTACTAATACTGTGTGTATATTGCACTATTAATATGTTGATAACGTGATGATGCATTATTTTGTTAATGGTGAAGGTTACACTTTTATTAAATATTTTAATGCTATAGTTTGTATTATATTGAGTACTGAGTTCTTCAGGCTGTTGTTAATTCAAGCTGTATATTTTAATATGTATATTATAATTTAGGTAGATATTTTATTAATTTAATTTGTTACATTTTTAAATGCACCATTGCTGCATATACACATGAGCTAGTAAACAGTAAATATAATTAATTATATAATATATAAATATTTAATTGTTTACAACCATTAATTTTTGGTATAATATTATTGTACATAATTATTATTTATTTTTAAATCTTCTTAGTCATTAGTTATTATATTAGTCAATTTAAGAGAAATTATTATAATTTTATTAAAGAGAGAAATTTTATGTGTCGATTGCCTATTTAAATATTAAAAAGTTATTGTTTGAGAAGTGGTTCACTTCACTTGTTAACACAAATTCTAATTTTGGAGATTTTAAAAAAGACGGAACTGTCAAAAGTTATTTTAAATTATTCAGTGCACTCATGCGGACCCATATTAACAGGAGTTTCAATAAACTATTACCATGAATTATTTTTAAAATAATATACATACATGTTCCTTAAGTACAATTCATTATTGTATAAGAAAAAAATCATTCATAACAGTATTTCTTACGTTTACTAAAATTCAAATTGGAATGACTATATGTTTTTAATCTGTAATTGCATATCGTAATAGCTGCATCCCTAATGAATAACTGCACCGTGCCCTAAGTAAGATGGTCAAGGGTTCAAAACTAGTTTTCAAGAGAATCCTATTTAAAGTTACAAGCTGTATTTTATAATGTTTTAAGAAATGTTTTTTTTTGTTTTAAAACTTTATTTTTAACGGTTTATTATAAAAATTTATTTTTTATACTTGCGTGTCCTAATGAAATTTTTCGGAATACTGGAAACAGTAACATTTTATTTTTTCTTAGAATTCAGTTGTTCTTAGAATGTCAAACTGATCTTATTTATGCAGTGAACTCATAACTGGAATGTAACGCTTACAAAACTAGTATTGCAAGCCACATAAATGCGCCAGATAATAAATATCCCTGTCAAGGGCGTAACGGTTTTCCTTCATTATTAACGAAATTGTAAATTTTAATACTGTCCTATGGGATGCATTGTGTTGTGTATGTGCAATAAATAGCTCACGATAAACTTAACGTAATAAAATTCAGTTTTATAAAATTATATATATCTTTACCTTATAAGTAGTAATAATATCCAAAAGATCCAATGAATAATTATTTTTGTTAACAAAAATCATTCTATTCTATGAAATGAAATATAATTATTCTTATTTCATCCAATTTTTTAATTCATTAAGTAGCAATTATTTATGTCACAAATATATTGGCATACATTCTACTTTCAATTTATAATAATTTTCTACAGTACATATAATACACCTGGCAAACTTGAACGAGGTCCTGCTGTTAGCAGCGGACTTCGTGTGTATCAGACAAGGAATTTCTACGTCGCGCGTATTACCTGAAGTTAACGAGGTTATGTAAAAAAACAAATTGCATAATTTCTAGTGTCGCCAACTGTTATGCTACTTACCAAAATATCCCTGACAAATTTTATTTAAAACTAAGTAATTTTTTTAATTATTTAATAATGAAATAACGCAAATAGAAAAAATAGTATAAAGTATTAGTTTCATAAGACGTCTTAGCGCACTTGTCCTCTTTCAAAACTCGGACGCGTGCGCTAAAAACGTGTCTTATGAAACTAATACTTTAATATACTATTTGAATTCACCAACAGTGTTTTTTGTAACTAATTGTAGTTATCTGCTTGTATATAATGCTTGTATTAGTTTGGTGTTATTAAAACATGTATAGTATTTTTCAGCTATAATGAGAAAATTTGCTTTTGTATGGTCTTTGTGATCTTTTTTCGATGGCTCTCAAATAGTGATTAGTGTTAATTCTGACATTTATTTATAAATCATTTTTACAATCAATTATTTAGGAAGTAAATAATTGATTATTTACTTCTTATTATTATTATGATAACTTCATAGTATCATAAAATAACATAGTAAATTTGGACTTCCTATAAAGGTGGGTACACATACAGCGAACAAAGGAGAACGAAGGTTAGTGAACGAATTCGCGAAGTTTGTTCGGCATTCGGTTCTTAAATTCGCATTGCCATCCACATTTTGCGAAACGAATAGTTTCACGTGTGTTAGTTGGTTTTCGCTGGTGTATCTAGTTGTTATTTGAAATTATTATTATTAGTCGGTAGCAATAATATATTGGTGGTATGGCTTATTTATTATTTGCTATAATAAGGAAAAACAATCTACTTCATTCATTATAATGAATGAAGTTGATTGTTTTCCCAGAATGTCTGATGAAGATTTAATTATAATCGCTAGTGCATCATACATAATAATCAGAGAAGCTCATCCACTCCATAGTCATACTTAATATTATTCTTATTTCTTATTAAAATTAAAGAAAAACGCTCTTAAAACCATGTGATCTCAAAGCGAACGTCGAAATGCGTATACATTGCCAACAGACTCCTAACGAACTTCTTTTGATGTAATGACCAGTGAGCGAACCTTAGCGAAGGCGAACAAATGCTTTCGGGTACATTAAGCGAACGAATTCATTTGCCACTCTTCGTTCGCTGTATGTGTACCCACCTTAAGAACAAGACTTGAGGTTCAGACTTCCAAAATGCGTTTTGTCCAATTTCTGAAATTTTCATGAATTAAAAGAGAACTGTCAGTTAAATGATACATTACGGAACCGAGATTTAAGGATTAAGCAATTTATTGAACCCAAAAATCAGCAGTTTCATTTCCATGGCAACACTGAAATTGTAATTTTATTTTATGTAATTTTTTTAATTAAACCAATAATCTAATAATAAGTGCATTAAGTCATACGTCCGGTAAACTTTTACAGTAATTCGCATGAAATTACAGACTTGGCTCCTATGTTGTGTCGCCTTGTCTGGAAGTGAAACTCGTTACTGTAAACATTGGTTTACCGGACATAACGTAAACTACTATTTTACCTGTTGCCTTACACTATGAAATACAAATGTAAACTGAGCTGTCAGACACACAAAATGCATTTTGCTTGTCAGTGTTCGGTGGACAAAACGCATTGTGAAAGTCCAAGTAAACTTTGCACGGCATTTTAAAGGGAATGCAATGTGTTCAGATCGTCGAGTTGTAATTAAGAAAGACGCAGATTTATACAAACTACACAACGCCATCTCTATCGCGCATTTTGAAAGTCTGTTGGTCAAGTATGGTTTGGTTCTTATAAGAAAAAAGTTACGGCGCTAGCCGATTGTATCGTGATGCTAGCCGTTGATTCGTGTGTTCACGGCGACCTGCGAGGCGTTTGAAGCAGAGACCACGCTGAAAATATCCGGGTGAAGTACGCATTATATTTTATAAGTAGTTATATTTTATAATTATAGTTTAAGATACATCAAACGCATTAAAAATTTTGATTAGTTATATATAAAATCTAACTGAACAATGCATCCGATGTAGCTCTAGAACCGTTTACGTAGCGAAGAGCTGTAAGCAAATGAAAATATAAAAATTAATACAGTTTGTAAATAATTTGAATATTGATGTATTGTTATATAATTTCTTATATTAACAAATTCAATTATATAGTCACAACATAAATCGTTTCGACTTTCAAAGTGGAATAAAATCATAGATGATTAACATGCTCTCAAACACTAAATGCCATTTTCAGGTAAGAGTTTGTATTAAAATAAATCATTTGTTTACAACGTGCCATTTTGACTCCAAAGTTATGGGCAATCAATTGCGTTACTCTCTCAATAAACTATATCCCATGGTTGAAGGAAGCAATTAAATTCCTGCAATGTCTGAGAGGAGATTTTTGAATCATAGCATGGTAATGGTGACTGTTGATGGTTTGTGTTTTAAGAAAAATGTGATTATTGATCTTTGCAGCCGTTATGTAATGGTTTCTGATGCTTCTGTAATGGATTCAATTTTGTTTATTTACACTTTTACAGGTGAAAGTGAATTACTTCATCACTGAAGAGAATGTTATCTACTTGTTTGTCTTCAAAAAAGTTATTGATCATTGTTTCTGTTGCAAGATTATACCTACTTATGTATAGTTTTTTTCGAGTGCTTGGACCAACTGAATCTTATATAGGTAAAATTACATGTCTCTTGAAATTCTGTCAATGTTTTCGAATGTTGGACTATGGCAGTTTTTAGGTGCGGTCACAATTTGCCTCTGATCTTGTGGTTTTCTGTTTATGACAGATTCATTACTCTAGACTTTTGCACCTACGATCTTAGCTAATGCTTGCTGGCGGAATTTGCCATTTGCCAGATATTGAAACACATCAAAAACGCCACCTTGTAATGTGTACTAATTATTTGCCTTAAAAAAGACCCCAATAAAAAAACTTCCAATGCTTCATAGATAATCTGGCTCTCAATGTGACCCCACTGCCTCAAACAGTTGCCAACTTATTCGAATCCGAAAAGGTATATTCTCCAAGGGACATTTTGTAATCAAAATACATGGTCTTTTTGTTAATCTAATTTGTTAACCCACGTAGGTGAAAAATACAATATAATGTATAAGATCTATCCATATAATCTTACCATTATAAAATATCTAAGCAAGCTATGGAAACAAAGTTAAGCTACAAATACATTTTCTAACCTCAAGTATCTGAAAGGTTGGAACAATAAATGACATTTACACTACTATAAAGTAAAATCACTAAAAGTATGCTTTTACCAAAAAAAAATTATTAAATCTAGGCACTCACAACTTTTATGGATAGTATAGTAGCATAGCAAATATATTGTATATTATAGAACAGATGCCATGTTGCCTACTGTACTGCATTACATACATACAGATGCCACAAACATCTTTAAGAAAAGGAACCAGGTGCAGAGGGGCGATGCTACGGCAATAACTATCCATCCCTATATGGATTTCTGTGGAGGGAAACTGTGTTTGTTGATTAAATAACATTAATAATTAATTATTAAATAAACAACAATTTTAATTCATTTATGCATTGCAAACAATAAATTCAAAAATTTCCACATATTACATTACTTTTGGGTAGTGGTTTCTGTGGAAATATTTCCAGAAACGTTCCCAGAAATTTACTGAAATGGCAAATGTCAAAAAAAAAAGAAAATTTAAATGCAGTTTAAGAGGTATCTAGGTGAATCAATAAATGATTTTATTTAAAAAAAAACAAAAATCATTTCAAGGAAAAACGAAAAAAATAAATAAATGAATAACTATTTTCATTGCCAACACTATGTTTGAGTAAGCGTGGTTTTTATCGTAACATTACCCTTTCTTGCTGCCTCCTTTCCTTAGATATTTCCAACAACTTTGAAAGGGATCTTGGCATCTTGCATTTATTTATATACAGTCATTACTATGTATGGAATATACAGAGGTGGGCAAAAGTATGGAACCAAGTAAATATCTCTGGGGTTTTTAAAGATATCGCAATGAAATTTGGTAGGCAGATATTACAGTAAATTGTGTATTTGCGTTGAATGTTTTTGACAATTTTGAGTTTCCGGTTTAACCGGAAGTAATGCCGATTTTAAAATTTGTAATGGAACACCCTGTATATTATTTTAATTTTGAATAGTACATTTTATTACGATTACAAAAATATGGGGTTTGATATGTTTTATTTCAAGGCCAACCGAGATTTTTACAGTAAATGTACTTTTGAGGCAAAAACTAATGAAATCTAGTAGTCTATGAAACAAACGTAACAATCGCATTAGTAATCAAAATTAAATTAATACAAAACGGGAAAATAAAACAGGAGTACTTTGTAAAGGGAAAATAAACTTAATGTAGTAAATGTTCAAACTGAGCTCCATTTACTTCTTGACAAAAGGCTAGTCTATTGGTAAACTCCCTTGTAACATTAATTATTACTTATGGTGGAATTCTTTGACTCTCTTCAGTTATTCTTTCAGCTAGTTCTTGCAAACTGTTTGATCAATTAAGATAAACTTTAGACTTCAAATAACCCCATAGAAAATAGTCCAGAGGAGTAAGGTCGGGGGATCGCGCAGGCCATTCAATGGTACCTCTTCTTCCAATCCACCTATGATAAAATTTCCTATCTAAGCTCGAACAATGCGAGCAAAATGGGGTGGTGCCCCGTCCTGCTGAAACCAGATATTATTTGGCAGTTGTCCATTTTCCTCCAGAGTCGGAATAACTTGCGTATTTAAAAGCTCTAAATATCTATCTGCGTTTAAAGCTTTTTCTAAAAAGAAAGGCCCTACAATTCTGTTGTTGTAAATACCGTCCCAAAAGTTCAATTTTTGAGGATGTTGCGTATGAGCCTCTTGTATCCAGTGAGGGTTAGTTTGCGACCAGTAGCGGCAGTTATGTCGATTTACTGTACCGTTCAAACAAAACGTAGCCTCTTCCGAAAACACCATATTTCTTACAAAGTTATTAATTATCACGGTTGCAAATATCCATCATTGTTTCACAAAATTCTAACCGTCTGTCGAAATCGTCGTCGGAGAGTTCTTGAACAAGGCGAATTTTGTAGAGATGATATTTTTCTCGTTTTAATATTCTTCCTACTGAACGACGGCTTATTGCGTGTATATTGGCGAGTTCAGCAGTGGACAAATGAGGATTTTCCTCTAAAGATATTGCGATATTTTCAGCTACATCGTTTTTTGTAGAAGTTTTTGGACGTCCACTTCTTGGTAAATTACCGACTGTGCCACTTGTGGTATACCTTTGCAAATTTTTTGTTACTAGCGAACGTGATATTTGCCGATCCGGATGAATATCATTAAAAAGATAACAAACTTCTTGATACGTTCTTCTTCGGTCCCCAAAGCCAATCATCATTAGAATTTCTATTCTCTCTCTTTCACTTAGATGGAGCATTTTGCGTTCAAGTTAAAACACCTACTTATTTTAACTACTATCACGGCTAATGTCAGTTTCATAAACTTTGATTGTTACGTTTGTTTCATAGACTACTAGATTTCATTAGTTTTTGCCTCAAAAGTACTTTTATTGTAAAAATCTCGGTTGGCCTTGCAATAAAACATATCGAACCCCATATTTTTGTAATCGTAATAAAATGTACTATTCAAAATTAAAATAATATACAGGGTGTTCCATTACAAATTTTAAAATCGGCATTACTTCTGGTTAAACCGGAAACTCAAAATTGTCAAAAACATTCAACGCAAATACACAATTTACTGTAATATCTGCCTACCAAATTTCATTCCGATATCTCTAAAAACTCCAGAGATATTTACTTGGTTCCATACTTTTGCCCACCTCTGTATATTGAATATCTCGAAAACAGTCTGAGATAGCAAAACAAAATCTTATACACGTATTCCCATTTTCATACATAGTAACGTCTCTGCACAATATCTTTGATGTATAGATATTTAGTGCTGTTTGGTAGTAAGTTGTTGCCCAAAATTTTTTATACCCTGTAGAAATGAGGTGTAAACAAGACTCGCTTTTAAAAAATTTTATAATTTTTTTATTGCTACTTACCTACTATAAAACTAAAACTGCTCTTGCCGCAGTTGAATTAGTTAAATCAAAATGTAAAAGATATAAATAATCTTATGAGAGATCAAATTAAAATTAAAGCGATTAGTGCACTGAATAAGTATTAAGTGATTTTGAAGGTTTTCTAAAAAAATTAATATATTAAAAAGTATTCCTTCAACATTATTCTCCTACCTCATTTAAAGACTTTTGCATTTGTTTGTTTAAATTAGATTGAATTTAAACCCTTGTGACTATTTTAAATTGCGTATTTTCAAGTTAATTTAAGTTTTGGAAATGTTATACAGGATGTTTTTAAACTTTTAAAAAATATTTGATATTTTGAATGTAATAAAAGTACAAAAGCGTAATATAATAAACATTGACAAAGACTCTGTTAAAATTAATTATTAAAAACTAAATTCATTAATCTGATAAAGAACGTCCTGTATAAAATCTGGATATAATTATTTGTTAAAATTTTATTAAAGTTTTTTTAAAAATATAAAGGTAAAGGTTGAGATGTTAACAAAGATTTTTTTGAATCAAAATTATGTATATCCGGAATGTAATACATTCGATGTTATCATTGGCGCTGTGAAAGTTTTAAGAGATTTCCTATAATACGATTTTATTAAAGCAATAATCTTTAAGTAGATGCCATGGTACATGATTTTCTAGTTGTGTTTGGAAATTTAATTACTCTATCTCGATTATATTCACAAAATTAAATCAATATACAGCATATAATAATAATAATCCTTACTTATGTCTTATAATCGATACCTAAAAACTAATTTCTATTTTGAGTTCTTTACCTAAAAAGTAATTTAAGATAGTTTGATTATTGTTAATGAAGTTGTGTTTCAACAATAGTTATTTCCATTACAAGTGTGCTGCCATGTCAATCTTTAAGCTCGAGGCCGAGACTTAAAGCACAACACGTTAGCAGAGTGCTTTAAAAGCTGCTACGAGCCTAAAGTTTGACAGTGTACACGTATCGAACAATATCTTTTGTATTCGTTTACACAAAATTGTAAAAAGCATTAATGTATTGTAAATTTCAAGGTTGGCTTTGTCAAATTAGGTACATAAGCTATAAAGTTTATATATTTAATTATATACCATTTTATTGGTTATGTATCTGACGAAACGAATACAGAGATACTATTTAAAATATCATTGTTAAACATTAGAATTATTTTATGGTATTTTTATTATATTAATCAGAATGATCTCTTCTTAGTTTCACAATTTTCATTGATAATTAATGGTTAATTACATTCTTAATATTTGCATACACATACATGTTGGGGAATGTTATGATTTTTCCTAAATTCTACAAGTTAAACAATCATTTGTTAAAATTAATAAACACCAAAGATTAAATAATATAAAATGAGAAAAAAAAAAGTAAAAATCATACCATTTCTACACAGTTTACAGTAGGTGATTGTTTAAGTGTATGTATATAAGATAAATATTTAGCAATATTACGTGTTATGTACAAAGTATTGTACATGGTCTAATAATCAGTCAAATATATATCTGAAGTATTTAATTGCGTTTTTATCAATTGATCTATCTTATCTATAGATTAACGTTTCACTGGAACAGATTAAGGTAGTATTAAGATTTCCTTAATCAAACTGCTGATAGTGATGATGATCTTCATACACACATAACAATGAAACTCCTTTTTGTGACGTTATTTTTTGGACTTTTTGAATCTTTCGATTTCCAGGATTTATTATGTACAGAGGAATTTTGTGAGGTAAGCTGTTATAACAATGTCTTCATATAACCAACATAATTAAGGTATATTAGCTTTTAATAACATCACGGTTTCAAAAATGAATGTTGTTAAAATTTATGTTGTAAAAAGTAATGATCAGAGATTGCCACTTTTAATGACACATATATCGGTACCATTGGAAAAATAATTTCCATCCTTTGGCCTTTTACGTAGCTTCTAAGTTACTATCATTTAAAAGATTGTTCCTGCTGTGACATCACTGTCTGTCTAACTTTAGAACCATAGCAGCTAGTTTCACCCTCGGACAGCCGAAACCGGGTATCAAGTGACCCGCATGCATAGCCGAAATGATTCCCGCCCGGCGAGAATTAAAATATATGGACTCAAACATATTCGAAAATATCTTTATCTGATGACTTTCTGTCAAAATGATTATTTCCAGGTTAAGTAATATCTATTGTAGATGCCAAACTTGTGTTCTAACTAATTTAGCCACATTGAATCCATATCTAGGCAGAATGCATATGCAAGATATCTTGCTTCATTACATTGATAAGTGGTCATTTGGACTGAAAATGGTTGCTTTGTCATCAGAGTTTCAGATGTACTAAAAAAATGTATTTTGGTATGCTGAGTCTATGCTATTAGACCAAGAGTCAGCAACGTATTTCGAGTTATCATTTCAACAACCCGGACACTTCGCCCACCCACCTTTTAGTACCATATTGCCCAACGGAAAGTCCACTTCGCCCAATTCTTGAAATGTACCACAACGCTCAACACATTCCCTTCTATCTCTGCACAATGCATCGGCGCATAAATTAAATACACAATAGTGTGAATCACCCAAAAATACTGTTGACAAATGCCTATTTATTGGTCATCATAAAATGCCAAAATGTGCGTGGGATTTTTGAGTTGCATCTTCGGATAGTAACTGAGCAACTAAAAGTAATAAAACAATATAATTCTACTGATAATCAGCAAACACATCTGTAAATATTGTCACTAAGTTTTGGGAAAAATATTTTTGACAATATTTTTGAGGCAAAGAGACATAAACTGAAATATCAAGAATTTCTATATCTTATTTTTAAAATAATTTTGTAAATTCTAAGCAGTACCTTATTCTAAATTATATGCATATAAATGATATGCGGCTCATTAAACTATTATTAAATTGTAGTCACACTTCGTTACTATATTATTCAACAATTTATGTGTGCAGTAGCTGATTTCTCACGAACGAATTGTGGGCGTTGTTGGTCTATACAAAAGTTGGGCGAAGTGGTTGAGGTGGGCATTGTGTCCTTAGCAAACAAATGGTCCTGGTGGGTGTCGTGTCCTTTGTGGAAAGTTGGGCGAAATGGTTGGCGATGGTACATTTCAACAATTGGGCGAAGTGGACTTTCCGTTGGGTAATATGGTACTAAAATACGGGTGATAGTTAAGAGTGGAGCTGGAATAGAAATTCATGTGACGTGCCTCTAATTCTCCTTTCATGCCAGAACTAGAGTTCCAAAGGGATGCTCAATTGTATGTAATAATTACGTGCCCCGCGGCATATTTTTGGCACGTTAAAATTAGTCCGTAAAAAATACATCTTTTGTCTTTGTCGTTATCATCCATAACCTTCATATGCTTTTGATGAGATGCGTATAATTGAACAGCACATTTAATTTGTAAATTCCTTACACATCTGTCACTGACAAAACGTTTAGTCTCATCTTTAATGCGATGGAAAGAGGTCAAATATTTCGTCAATTAGGACGAATTCAAAAAAATTATCCCAGTCAATTTACAAATTTTCATGAATAACGGAAAGTTGAGGTAAGTCTTTGGGCCTTCCTTGTGGTTGTTAAATAACCAGTTAAATGAAAATTTTGTATTAACAAGTTAATTCTTAGGAGTGTACAACACTGTACTGGTACTTTTTTTTAACCAACCCAGTACGTACAGGATCTTATGCCTCTTGCTATCGAGTAAATTTTTTTCGTTAATAACTTTTGCTGTAAAATTGCGTGACAAGCCAACAGTTCCGTGTATTTCAATTGTACAGCAAAAACTAAACAAGAAAAAAAATTACTCAATATCAAGGCCTTATAAATAAAGGAAATTAGAATTTCAAAAAGGCGAAACGCCGTGTACGCTTTGGGTTGGTTATAAAAATTGACTAGTACAGTGAACTCCCAAGAAGTAACTTGCCAATATAAAATTTGCATCCTGCTGCCACCAAAAATAGCGATACATCGCCCGATGAATTTTGCCAATGAGATGCTGTGGTAAAAGATTCCTAGACCACGATCGCTTTCGGCTTTTAACGAATTTTGTTAGCTACTTCATGACTAATATGAGAGCACAAAAAATTACGTCCAAAAGTTCCTTGAGTAAATTTACTAGTGCAAATTACTAATTCATTTATGACATATCTTTTTTCGCCGATAACACAAAAAGAAGGCGAGGTAGGAAAAACATTCGCACATTTTTGGGAGGGGATTAAATAAACTTTCTCCACGACCACTATGGAATTTGTAAATTCTGAAATTAATTTTGATAATCAAAACTTAATATTCTAACTGTTGTTGTAGAATAAATATTCTAAAACACTACCCTACTTATGTGTTTTGCGTGTATTTCATTCCATCACTAGATATGGAATAAATATTCTATAACAGTTTAATAAAAAAACGGTTAGCCTTGATTTCATTGTTTACATTAAATGTCATACTTTTTAAGGTTATTGTTTTCAAATTGTAAATACTGCCAAGTTTAAATTTTCTTGTGGTCTTGGAGAAAGCACGGTCTGTTACTTGGTTAGAATCGAAATTCGATGCTCGTGGTTCCTCACGCTAGCTTTCAGCTCGCCTTCGGAATCTTCCACTCGCATCGAATTTCCATTCTAACCTCGTTACAGAATATACTATTATTATATCTAACTTCTTTTATCTGAATACACCTAATAGTTTCTGAGAAAAATGGCAAAAACCGTTAGGGGGCGTGGTTTATCCTCATTATTTCTTCGAACTCGCCACTTACAGGTGGTGACTTTTAGAGGGTTATTTAACAACCCGCAAGGTAGGTTTATGCAAAAATCCAAGGACTTACCTCAACTTTCTGCTATTTTTTCTAATGACAACTATGATCAATTTTAATTTCTAGTGCTCCAGTTCGCGATTTTTAACAACTCGAAACTAGATGGTCCATTTATTTAGTGTTAGTATTGTTACACGTTTATTGCCTGTGTTTATTAATAATTATTTATATTAAGATATTCTAAAATAATCATCTTATTAGTTTTTCCTTTGAATTAATTAATAAAGTATTAATTATCGTGTGTTCTCACATGTTCGGAAGGTCAAGCCAACTCGCGCTAAAGACGAATGTGTTTCGGTGCGCCTCTCGAGTGAAGTGTAATATGCTTTTGATAGTGTTTGTCTAAGTTTTTCGTGTTTTGTACTAAGTGGAAATAAAGAACACGTTGTCTTTTCGACTACACACTTTTTACAGTATTCTTTAAATTAAAATTTCAATAGTGTAAAAATACGTTTTTGTCAAATAAATTAATTTGAACTAATATTATTTGGATATTATTTGAAGATTTAATCTATGCTTAGATCTTCAAGGGCAGATGCATTTTTTACTGTGCACTGCTTTTAATTCCGAAACGAAAAACAATATTCATGAAATAAATTAAGATTAGTAAAAGTTTCACAGTTTTATTAAAATATAACCTGACAATATTGTTTCGACGGCTATGCTGTCATTATCAAAGGTAATATAATTATAAACAAACACGTCGCTAAGGTAGATACAAAAATAGGTAACTAGATAAAATAATAATAATAATCAGAATTAAATATCTAATACTTCCAGTAACGGAGAATTACTGAGCTCAAGTTGTTTATTCATTAAAGGTACTCTGAGTTTGTGTTTGTATATCTCAAAGGCTTCTAAAATGTCTAATTTGCGTTTGTTATTACAAAAATGTAGGAATTTAATATTATTTTGAGGAGTCATTGTGTGATTTTGTTCTAAAAAGTGTTTCGCATAATTAGATTTTTCAGGATGTTTATTTTTGTAATTACGTACGTGTTCTTTATATCTTATGTCAAAATTTCGAAGTGTTTGTCCAATATATACCGAACTACAAAAAGAACAATTTAAACGGTAAATGCCCGATTTCATAATATCATGTGTTCTGTCTTTAGCATTAAATAAAAATGAAAAAGTGTTAGTGTTGGTTTTAAATGTTATTTTATAATTGTTGGTTTTTCTTAGTATATGCAAAGAGTAGTATATTATAAGAGGCGAAACTTCGCGCGGCGTCTTTGTTCTCACGTCATCAGTTTCAATGACCTTGGAACGCTTGGAACCCTTTAACTCGGTTGGACAGAAGCGCGCGAAATTTAAATATCCACCACGTCTCAACTCAACCAGCTAGCGTCCAGGGTTGTTAATTTCGTATGTATACTAGTTGGGCAGTATATAAGATGATGATTTTAATAAAACTATACACCAATTGTTGTCTTTATTCAATTTAATTCAAATCTTTATTGTATATAAAGTTTTACAAACATAGAAAGCTTATTACAAGTGATTGGTAGATACATATATGGTATTCTCTCTCAACAATATAAAATATTTAATAATCAACTAATGATAACATTTCGCATGAAATTGCAGTTCATTATAGAATGATATTTAGTATGTATTTAGTATACAAACTATAAATTACTTATTGAATGTTTTTTCACCAGTGTGAGTTAACATGTCCTTTAAACAGCAAACATTTATAATCACATAGATTTCACTCAAATGGTTCTCACCAAAACATGTATGTTTTAAGACTAACACTTTGAGTAACTTTTGAAAACATTTGTAGTCACACAAATTACATTCAAATGGTTTCTCGCCACTATGAGTTAACAGGTGTGTTTTAAGATTAGATGACATCTACTTTTGAGGTTAGAAGAAGGGGAGAATTTAAAAATATCTTAAACTAATACGGTAGGCACGTAAATAACACAATACTTCGTCTTTCGGAAATCGAAAGAAGTGAATGTCGTTGTCATCGAAATAAAATGTATTCCTACAGTTCTTGCAAACACCCGCGGTGTTTACGTTTTTCTCCATTGATGTTTTGCTTCACTATAAATAATACTATGTATTAACTTATTAACAAATAATATTTTTAGGCATTCGAATTATCTTCTGTTATTGAGTAATATTAACAACTACTATTGCATAAAACCACGAAAACATTAACACATTAAAAATGGTGGTCTAAAATGGCAAAGATTTATTAGTTATATGAACAAAACAACATAACAATTAACAACTAAAGCGAATATTTTAACTGTGATACAACTAATTTATTAATGGTATCCCCGTAAAACAATAGTGTTTTATTACATATTAAACACATTAGTTTATTTATGACGCTTTCAATGAAACCCAACTTCAAATATTCCGGTGAATAGCCACGAGCGTATTTCTTTTTTTGGTACATTTTGTACCAAAGTTGTACCAAGTTTTTTCAATGTTTCTATAAAATGAAAATATTAATATAATTTGACTTGTTGATTATTCAGAAATCTAACTATGTACTGACAAGAGATTGCAAATTACGAATATTTTCTATTTACCGGTGATTCGGTATTGAAACATTTTTAAGATAACAAATGTTCCCAGGGGCGTGCTGGCCCACCGGGATACCGGGACATTTCCCGGTGGCCTGGAGGTTAGAAAAAAATTGTACCTAAGTATTAATTCCGAAAAGCATTGTGATTTCTTTGAAGATTAATTATCAGCCTGTTGTCAAGAAAATAAATAATATGTAGGTAAGTACCTACCTCGTACCTAATACCTACCTATACCTAATTAACTGAGTAAAGATTTGATGAATTACTCCAAATACCTATACTAGAAAATGTTGCACAAGATTTTATTTTTCACGAGAATACTGACGGCAAGTAAAAAGTGGTAATTTATAGCAAGTAGTGGTAATTTATAATTGTAGGCGTTGCCTAGGACGTTGTTTATATGTTTGTCGTCGACTAGCGTCAAAACGTTATGGTTATAATAGTCATAATCGTTAACGATCAGTCACTTTATGGCACCCATGTCATAATGTTGTGCACACAAGCCATACAGTGGTATATCACTAAATATATAAACTTTATGGTTTGTGTATACTTAATTTGATATCTGTCAAAGTTAACCTCAAAATTTACAATAAATTTATTGCCGATAGTTTGACGACAAAATAGCGTATGAAATTCGTTTATAATGCGGGATTATGGCATTTGTTAAATTTCACTCATGTCATATAATCCCTTGCATTATTAACTAATTTCATAATATACTAAAAAGCTTTACCGCCGTAGAGCTCTAATTTAGCAATTTACGCTCTAAAAACTGGTCTATCAACCGGCTAAAATGACCCGACCGGACAGAAACTAATGTATACATGTAGGATGTAGGGTTTGGTGTTTTAGAGGCATTTATCGTCTTTGCGGGCTCTAAAATACTCACTTAATCCCATAATACATAATATACTAATTTCGAACATAACGTCGGCGTCGTTAGCAAAATTAACGCTAACCGCGGGCGTTATGAATGATAACCACCGCTGATAATGCCCTGGTTGTTACTGACTTGTTCATATCATATCAAAAAAAAAATTACGGATGGCCGTGTTATAGAAAACAGGAAAGAAAAGCTCTACGTCATCAATGTAGAAGTCTAGCTAAAAAGTTTTAATGTTTTAAAATGTCACAGTTGTAAACTGTGTTTCCTTTGCAATTTTTGTAAAAGGAATAGCATTACCTTCTTCTTTTTTACTATCGAGTGGTGAAAATCATGAAATCATTTGAAATTGGAAAATTTACCTTATGGTACTAAAATGCTTATTCCAGAAATTATTCATGCTATTATGCGCTGAAAGTAAGTTGAAGAAATTGTTACTTTAATGAATAGACATACTTTGAATTAATAATAAAATAATAGTAATAATAATAATCAATTGCTGCAACCCATTACCTATACAATAGATTTATAATTTATTTCAAATTGAGTATCTGAAATTATTTTTGAAAATATGCACTAGCCAGTAATACAGCCCCCTTAATATAGGCTAGATTTAAAAAAATCTGATTTGAAATTTCATATTTGGCGCCAAACGCAATACATGAATGCCGTTGTAAAGATTAACAATTCTATCCTTTAGCCATATAGAGGTGATTGATGACATCAGGCTTTTCTTTAGTGATTACTATTTTATATATACATATTGTATAGCTATAGCTACATTTAAATTAGCACGTTTTTGTACAAAAGTAGCTATACTACGTAAAAACTTAATGTCTAGTGGGTAATATCTATCTAGTATTATAATTAGTCAGTTTATACCAGCGTTCCGCAAGAGGGGGGGGGGGTACTTAAAATTACAGGACCTTATAGCATATATTTTTACCATGAACGTAAATGATATAATAAAAATAAATATTTATGCTACCCATTTTTAAACTTTTGCGACCCTATGGTTGCGATCCGCTGGTCTACAGGCCCGGATTACCCATAAGGCCAACCTAGGCCATGGCCTAGGGTGCAGGCTCTGGAGGGGGGGGCGCACCATGGGGGTTGGGCGTAGATAGATAAATATTATAATAACATAGTTGGGAAAATCATCTTGGAAGCTCAAGCGGAATGCAAGCTGATTGTTCAATAAGTAATTAACTCATCTTTATTCAATGGCATTAAAAAATTAATAACAATTTATTTTTTATTAAAATAATAAAAATTTGTATTAAATTCTAAGAACTTAATAACAATAAGGTACACACATGAGTGGCGACATGCTGCTCAGTGCTCACTGCTCTGCGCCCGGAGCTCGACATTTTTAGGCCTCTATTAAGCGTTTTTCTCCTCAAATTCTCACCCGATTGCGTTGAAACATTGTGTGTAATAATATTTAATGTTACCACGAACTTTAACCGAGCCCGAATTGCCAAAAAACGTAAAAATATTTAAAAATATTATTATTTATTGGATTTAGAAGTTCCGCGTGCATTTCGCCAAAAAACTTGCTTTGTAGGTTCTTTTCTGTAGTTCTTTATGAACTGCATTATCTTAATATAATTTACTTTAATATCCTCCTTTCCAATGTAAATCAGAAAATAGTGAACAGAACGTGAGCTATTTTATTTTCCTAATTTGAATGCTATAAACGAGTACTTATTAACTGTTTGTCATAAATTAGATTTTAAAGAATATATATAAATATATAAATATTTAGTAAAAAAACCTGTTTAACTATAAGGTTTTTTGAAGATTTGAAATTATTTTATTATTTATGTATATATTTGGGGGGGGGTCGCAGTCATAAACTTTGGCCTAAGGCGTAAATCAATGCTAATCCGGGCCTGCTGGTCTATACAATAATAGGTATTGTGAAGACGAAAACGTTTAGTCAATTTAAAACTAGCTAGCACGAATGTTGGCGTTATCTTTGGGAGTAAAATAATAACAATTTTACTGAAAATAGCAATTAGAGTGGCCTTGATCTAAAGTTTTTTCCTGGCCTGGTCTGATATACCCAGCACGCCCCTGAATGTTCCAGTATATTACTGGTAATTTTGCACTCAGTAAATAATAAAAATTCGTAATAATAATACATCTTGTTTTATTCTTGTATAAAAATGTGACGAAAGTGAATTTGTTTTGAAAGACACTAGATTTACAACACGTTGTATTCTTTAATCAAACTAAAACTTCAGGCAAAGTAATAAGATAGTTAAAATTTATTATATACGTATGTTCTTACCTTAAAATTTAATTTCACTGTTTTTGTGTATTAGCGTATAAGAACCTATACTCATCAGCCTCGGAATGCAGATACTACGTGAAGTTTAAAAATATAAATTGCTAAAATATCAAAAAACAAACGCATACGTAAACCTACACCGAAGTTTTTTGCCTATTATTCCCTTACAGACAGGAATTATGGTTTGTTTATTTAAGCCGGACAAAGCTGATTCCGAACGTGCATAAGAAAAAAACCAAATTCGTAGTACATTTCGTATTAAGTTTCTGTTCTTAAGTTGTTTAGTCTATTGAACTGGAGCCACGTAAAAGGATTTTAAGTAGGTAGTTAAATGTAAAAACATAATAGTAAACGATGTGTTTTTAACTCCTTTTGTGTGATGTTTAGTAAAAATTCCTATTTATATGAATACAAAGAAGCAATAAACACCTGCACCAACAATAAGTTGGGCGATGAATACAAGAGCAAATAATCCGTACGCATTATTCAAGCTTTTTTATAGCTTTGAATCTTTGTACATCAAAACGCAACGTATATCTGAAAAGCTGGAAGTCGAATATGCTTGATAAATAAAAATGTTTTTAATGTTTTCAACAATATATTGTTTTTAAAAAAATCAATTATATTTGAACCAACAGGAAGTATCTTTCTATATCGGAAAAAATCCTACCGCCCACCAAAAAATCCCTACCGCCGACCAGTGGGCGGTAGGGGCCAGGTTGACTATCACTGATTTAATCTATCCTTTCTCTATGCTTAAATAATTTATATTATTTCTATATGTAATTTTATTAAGACTCAAACTTGCTTATTTTACATAATCTTGAGTATTCAGTAATTCCCAATTCTGACTTCTACGCATATATTTAACAAATTTGTCTTATTTTCCTATCTTTTGGAAAAAGAAACAAACGCGCACCATTCCGGGAATTGCTAGAACAGTTTGGTGCACTACAACCAGTTATTCGGCGTTTCACTTATGTCAGAAACTGACAGATCGAACTTGGGCTCAAATATGGCCGTCTAAACTTTGATGAGATGACCTATGTATGTGTACTAGGTATACATACACATGAATGGACCTTGGTAAAAACCTTGTTAACCAAAGTGGTTAACAATTTCCTTTACATGTCTGTAAAACTGACATGTAAAGTCTTGGCCAACTTTTTTTTGTACATAATTTAAAACAGGATGTTTTATCCGATTTAAATTCAGGTTTTTATAAATGTATTTAACGCTAAAAACATCTTTTTTATTTAATGTTAATTTTATTTCTATTTTTCCGTATTTTATATTTAATAATTATCATGGAATTAATTAATTTCTAATTTTAAAGTACTGAGCGCATACATTGTTATCTAGCGGCGAGAATGAAACCTTACTGACAATTTCTTTTGGTCGATAGATGGCGCTGATTGGAATTATGACATAGAGTCACTGCATCTAGTTACCTAGGCCAACTGGTCGACCAGAGTAACGCAAACCGCCGCCATATTGGGGCAAACGAAGCACGAAATTGTTCATTATTTGTTCTGTATTGAATTTAATCAAATCCACGTTTACTTTAAAAGGTTTTTCTTATTCTGAAAGATCAAATCTCTAATATGTCAAACACGTAAAACGTGGTTTTAATTTGTTCATTATTAAAAATCACCCTTCTCTGCCCCAATATGGCGGCGGTTTGCAGTACTCTGATCGACCAGCTGGCCTAGATGACTAGATGCAGTGACTCTATTATGACAGTTTATAGAAAATTTATTTTAAAATTTAAAATTACTTTTTATTTTGATTATTTAAGTCTAATTATTGTGAATAAAATAGTATACAATATCGTTTGCTGTCTCCAGCCTTACTGTGTGGAACTCCATAATCATGAAATATAATCAAATTAAAAGATTAATTTAAAGTTTCACAAGTTTTATTAGTTTATCTTAACCTGACAATATTGTTTCGACATTAAAATGTCATTATCAAAGGTAGATAAGATTGATAAACAAACACGTTGCTAAGGATAAATACATACAGAAAATAGGTAACTAGATACAATGCAGACAAAAACTAAATATCTAACACTTCTAATAAAGGAGAATTACTAAGGTTAGTTTGTTCATTCATTAAAGGTACTGTGCGTTTATGTTTATATATTTCAAAAGCTTCTAAAATGTCTCATTTGTGTTTGTTGTTGCAAAAATGTAAGAATTTAATGATGTTTTGAGGTGTCATTGGGTGGTTCTGTTCCAAAATGTGTTTGGCATAATTCGATTTTTCTGGATGTTTAAGTCTATAAGAGCGTACGTGTTCTTTGTATCTTATGTCGAAATTTCTAAGTGTTTGCCCAATATAAACCAAGTTACAAAAAGAACAATTCAAACGGTAAAGGCCGGATTTCATGATATTTTGTCTTTAACATTGAATAAAAATGAAAAGGTGTTGGTGTTAGTTTTATAGGTTATTTTGTAACTGGTGGTTTTTCTTAGTATAGTTGCAATTTGTTCTGATATCTTGCCAAAGTATGGTATTGATATGTAGTTTGTGTCTTGTATTTGAGTGTCAATTGTAAATATTCTTTTGATAGCTAACCTATAATCTTTTTGTTGAATTAAAGTGTCAATCATGTTATGGTTGTAATGGTTTGCATGTGCTAATTGTTTGATGATTGAAATTTCTTTATCAAAATGTGATCGTTTCATTGGAGTAGTTAAAGCTCGGTGTACTAAAGTTCTATAAACCGCTAGTTTATGCATTTTATGATGACATGAATCGTTAGGAATAGTGACGTCTGTGCTTGTGGGTTTTCTGTATATGGAAAAATCAAATTCATTGTTTGTATTGATTGTAATAGTTAAATCCAAAAAATTTATAGTTCTATTTTGTTCTTTTTCTAGTGTAAACGTGATGTTTGGGTGAAGACTGTTAATAAGAATTAAAAATTCATTGATAACCTCAAAAGAACTGTCAAAACAAGCTAAAATGTCATCAACATAACGAAACCAAGAAATAATGTGTTTAGAAAGATCTAATTCAAATATTTGATCTTCGAAATTATCCATAAATATGTTAGCTAATAGAGGACTCAGAGAATTACCCATAGGTAAACCATCTTTTTGTAAATAAATTATATTATTAAAAGTGAAATAATTCTGACTGATACAAAGATCAAATAATTGAATTAACTCCAATCTTTTTACTAATTCTACATTACTATTAACTAGGAAATTATCTAACAAAGGAATACAGTCTTGTGGTGGAATCTTTGAAAACATGTTACAAATGTCAAAGCTTACAAGTTTTGAATGTGCTGGAAGATGTATGTTTTGTAGTTTTTCTACTACCTAATTCTAATGAATTTTTGACACAGTATTTCGATTTGTATCCTATGATGTTAATAATATGATCTTAATCATAACATGATTGACACATTAATTCAACAAAAAGATTATAGGTTAGCTATCAAAAGCTATCAAATTCCAATTGACACTCAAATACAAGACACAAACTACATATCAATACCATACTTTGGCAAGATATCAGAACAAATTGCAACTATAATACAAAAAACCACCAGTTACAAAATAACCTATAAAACTAACACTAACACTTTTTCATGTTTATTCAATGCTAAAGACAAAACACAAGATAGTATGAAATCCGGCATTTACCGTTTGAATTGTTCTTTTTGTAACTCGGTTTATATTGGACAAACACTTAGAAATTTCGACATAAGATACAAAGAACACGTACGCTCTTATAGACTTAAACATCCAGAAAAATCGAATTATGCCAAACACATTTTGGAACAGAACCTCAAAACAACATTAAATTCTTACATTTTTGCAACAACAAACACAAATTAGACATTTTAGAAGCTATTGAAATATACAAACATAAACGCACAGTACCTTTAATGAATGAACAAACTGAGCTTAGCAATTCTCCTTTATTAGAAGTGTTAGATGTTTAGTTTTTGTATGTATTATATCTAGTTAGGTACCTATTTTCTGTATGTATTTATCCTTAGCAACGTGTTTGTTTATCAATCTTATCTACCTTTGATAATGACATTTTAATGTCGAAACAATATTGTCAGGTTAAGATAAACTAATAAAACTTGTGAAACTTTAAATTAATCTTTTAACCCAGATATGCCTAATGTACTACATGTAGTACACCCTTGTTATCCCCTCATTTTTCAATACTAGCGTACTCCCGCTATTGTTGAACATAACTACACATTTTTTTGGCATCTAACAACAACATGCAATTGCTAAACAATCTCAAAACCGCGCCTTTTGACGTAAACGTCATATGAAAAGTTAGGTTATTCAAGAAAATGGACGACTATGGTGTGCGCTTTGCGAGGTAAGCTATTTTTATATTCTAAAATTCACTTCAAAATCAAATTACTGATCTCAATGTGTAGTCAAATAACGTATCTTTTATGTGCCATATCAAGATTTTGAGCGTTCATGATTTTTGTTTCTCATATTTCGTGGTTATTTATGGTGTACTACATGTAGGACATCAGGCAAATATATGACTTTTTTCTTGATAGAGGGTTTACCCTGCACGAGGCACTTGCTATGTTAGAAGATCCGAATGAAGAGGAAACAGCTAATAGAATTGAAGATATAACCATTTTTCCTCCCATAAATGCTACAAGCGAATTGACAGACGAAGATTCGGGCGACGAAGAAAACTTTTCAATAAATAATTTGCCAGGATCTCAACTTAGCGCTCCAGTTGAATTGAATTTTCAGCAATTTGAAAACTGTGCTAGTGATATTGACAATTCGGAATATAGTTCGGATGATGATGTGCCCTTATCCCAAATAAGAAAAACGTTGCAAACAGAAAAGAAAAAAACTGAGAGACAAACGACAAAAAATAAGAAAAAAAAACTAGAGAATTGGGTGGAAGGCGATTTGCCTAATCTAGAACGGAATTTTGATTTTAGTTTTGAGACTGAGGAGTTATCTCCTGTTCGTCCACTGGAACTATTTTCAAAATTTTTTGACGATTATATTTTAGATTTGATTGTTCGAGAAAGTAATAGGTATGCTCAACAAAAAAATAAAAAAGACAATATCGAAAAATCAGAGATAAAAAGCTTTATTGGAATTTTGATTCTGAGTGGATACATTCAAGTACCACGCAGGAGAGTATATTGGGAAAGAGAAAAAGATGGACGGAATGAATTGGTCGCCGAAGCAATGTCTCGGGATAGATTTGAGTATATTTTATCGCATTTCCATTTGAGCAATAACGAAGACTTGCCGCCCAATGACAGATTCGCTAAAGTAAGACCGCTTTTTGACCACTTGAAAAACAAATGTATGGAGAACGCTCCTTGTGAAGAGATGCACTCGATTGATGAAGCCATGGTGCCTTACTACGGGCGCCATGGCTGTAAACAATTTATCCGTGGCAAACCCATAAGGTATGGGTATAAGCTGTGGGTAGGTGCCACTAGGTTGGGCTACATCAATTGGTTCGAGCCATATCAGGGTTCCTCTACAAATATTAGTACGACATATGCTGAATTGGGAGTTGGAGCTGGAGTAGTTTTGGAATATGCCGATGCCCTTCGCAGAAATTGGCCTGATCACAAATTTCATTTCTTTTTTGATAACTTTTTCACATCTATAACACTAATTGAAGAACTGACAGCTAAGAACTTGTACGCCACGGGAACCCTAAGAGAAAATCGTTTAGCAGGAAGCCCTCTAATGGACTCTAAAATCTTGAAAAAACAAAGCAGAGGTTCATTTGATTTCAAGAAAATCGAAGAGAAAAATATAATTGCTGTCAAGTGGAATGACAATAGTATAGTTACCGTTTGTTCAAATTTTTCCGGTGTAGCTCCAGTACATTCGGTCAGACGATACTCCCAGAAAGAAAAGAAATCTATCCAGGTGGGAATCTATGACGAAGTAATATGTTGTTTTTATCAAAAAATTAATTTTGCAGGTGGACCAACCTCATCTAATACACATGTACAATGCTAACATGGGAGGCGTTGATCGTTCGGATCAGAACATAAGCTTATATCGTGTGAAAATCCGGGGGAAAAAATGGTACTGGCCTTTGATTGCCCATTGTATTGATTTGTCAGTTCAAAATGCGTGGCAACTCCATCGTAAAACTGGCGGAACATTAGACCAACTTGGTTTCAGGAGAATTATAGCAACGAGTTTATTGACTCAAAACAAAAAAAAGTATACTTACCAGAAAGGGCGTCCCTCAAAATTGCTTGGAAGTGAATTGCGATTTGACCGGCTTGACCATCTAGTCATTCCACAGGTCAACCAAACCCGCTGCGCGTTGTGTCATCAAAAAACTACAACTAGGTGCTCAAAATGTGACATTGGAGTTCACACAAAGTGTTTTCTAATGTATCACACAAAATAATAAATACTTTCGTTCGGCATGCCTATGTGCCTTATGTCCTAAATGTAGGACGGCTATATTTTTATAGTTCCAAATAAATAAAAGTTATAAAATTTATACAAACCGTTTATCTGTTCCTACTTAAGAGACTTAACAAGAAATAACGTTTCTAAAATACTCAAAAAAGTTTTAGGCATATCTGGGTTAATTTGATTATATTTCATAGTATACAATATGTTTCGTTGGTAAAGTTTCCAACCCTCGCGATATTGTTTAACAATTATCGCTTGGCTTGTAAAGATATCCTTTACCAACTCAACACGTAATATACTATTTCGTATTTGTCGAGTAAAAATAAGCATTTTTTACTCTATTCATTTTTTTTCTATCTGACGCCATTTTCGATGAAAAAGATGATAAACTTTCAAAAATGGAAATTTGTTGTTCTCAATTTTGCTCGAAATCGAAACACTCTAGGAAAAAAACACAGTGGACAAAATTTATGTATTCTTTGCCGAAGAATGCGATGCCGTAAAAAAAGTTTACAAAAATATTTAAGTTTCTAATTTTTTCAACTTTAAGTATTCTTTTTGGAACTGGATACGTGTTTACCCTGTTTTAGAGGTCAAATAATAAATTTTTTCATATAGGAGACATGTGACATTCGAAAGTAGAGGTTTCAAGCTTTAAAATAAGCCCCCACTGGCCTTCTAAGTTGCCCCAATTTTTGGATCTAGTCGGTGGTTGAATTTAGAAAGAATGACCCACCTATGTTTATTAATTGTAAATTTATTGTAAGAATTGCGTGACAAATTTCCAGAAGAGTTTTGGTTAAAATCTCCACAATTCTCGTATGTGTAAAACGGGTCTTACTTACATAACTCTACATTCGTCATACAGGTATGACGTCATTATAACGTTATAATTGGGTATTCGTCATCAGCGGCCAAACATGTCTAAAAAATCACGTAAATAAGACGAACTCTGCTTATTGGGTAATAGAAAAGGCAGGCACAGAAAATTACTTAATAATAAGTGAATTAAAACTTGAAAAACTGAAAAGTTTTGTCAGTTTTGTGTAGTACTTAGGTGTGTTAATGACGCAAAATTATGATATGGAATTAAAACAAGAATAGTGAGAGAAGTGTATTATCGACAGTTCGATCAAAACTGGTGTCATAACGAACAAAAGCGAGAAACGCTATAGAGACGGGTAAGACAAATATTGCATCAGATTTGTGGAGACCAAAAGATAGGTGAAATATGGAAATCAAAGTGATGATGACATAATAAATGTAGAATCATAAAAAACAAGCTGGTTAGGAGATGTCCAGGTTTATTGTTAGGATTTGATATTATAGTGTATTCAAATTCAAGATAGAGTAAAATATGCAACCCAAATAACAGATTTCTTTAGTAACTGGATAAATAAAATTAAATAAAATTTAAGTGAACTCGAAGAGGCATTTGCTTCTTATGTTTTATGTTTGACATTTAGTTATTAACTCAAGTTTGACAAATCTCCTTAACCACAAACAATTTTATGACATAAGAGTCAAAAACCCATCACTCTTTGACTATATTTTTTTAATTTTGTTTTATTTATCCAGTTACTAAAGAAATTTGTTATTTGGGTTTGCATATTTTACTCTAGCTTGAAATTGAATACACTATAGGTTACTGTTAGGATTTACTAGTATATCCTAAGATTTGCAGGTATTCACACTTTTTTATGCGCACATTCACCATAACATACAGACAGGTCCAGCTGTTTAGCGTTATGCAATAAATGCCTTGGCAATGTCAATAAATTAATAGTTAAGTTTACAAATGCCCATTTCACCGTCGGCACCGTTACCTTTTCACGTTCCTGTTACGCTTAGTATTATTTGCATGGCACTAGAAAGCTAGACATGTCTAAATATACTATTTATCTAAAGATGTTAATTATTACATTCAAAATAAATAAAAATTAAAAATTTTAATTTTAGAAATATTTAGACAAGGAAATTTGTCGTGAGCTCCCCTTAGCTTGTACAATACAAAATGGTACTCATAATGGAATCTTTGTACCATCACCGAGACCATGTAACTGCTGTGAATATTGCTTGGAGAATCTTGGTAAGCCAACCGTTAACGGAAAATATGCATGCAAACTATTTATATTATTTTGTTAGATGAAGGCCATCAGTGTTCAATCGGTGATCCAAGTACTCCAACACCGAGTGCTATTTGTGGGGCTGGTCTTTATTGCAAAGAAGATCCAGATCCAAATGTAAAACCTACTTGTCAACCAAGTAAGATTCTATTTAGTGAGATTAGTAGAAAATTAATTGTGCATTTTGGTAACTGTGAATTGATGCAATTTTATTGAAGTTACTTTATTAAATATTTATAATTAGTAAATGTGATATTAAATGTAGTTGATGAAATTATGAGGTGATCGATTCTGGTGTGCATATTTTATGTATGGAAGTTTTCTAATTGCCTATAAATTTTGAAATTACTAACGATATGTGCAAATTTATAAATAACTGTAATTAATATAAGTAATTGTATTGCAGTGGACAACACAAACCCCCAAGATTGGCCCTGTTCTAATCATTTGTGGGATTATAAGGAAAAACGAATAAATGGTGAATTAGGTCACTTGGAACCTAAACCTGAGTGCAATAGAAACGGTTTATATGCACCATACGTATGTGTTCCAGGAGAAATGTAATTTATTATCTGATTTGTGTTGAGATATTGATTACATTGATGATTTATTTACTTTATTTTCAGTTGCTTTTGTATATCCGAGAAAAGAGAAAGAATCTTTGGTGAAATACCCTTCAACCTTTTATCACAGTATGCTCTAAACTGCAGTAAGTATATAAAAGACTACAGAGGAAAAAGGATAATGTTACAAATTCACGCAGTATATGCGATTCAAGAGTTTATTATCAACTGTTTTTCTGAATGAAGCTAACGCTTTAAAAGTCTGTCTTCAGAAAACTGAAATAAATTTCCTTGAATGGAAACAGGAAACATTTTGTGTTTTCCAATCTGCTTCAACCTTTCAGGGATGATTCTTTAGCCCATAAAGGGCATATTGCCTGAAAAAGGCATAACTTGCATTTACCACTTTGGCGTATTAGGGAGGTGAAGGTCAAAATGCTAACTTTGCGTAGAATCTTCGCCTACTCACACGCTATACTGCCCTGTTAAGGATAAAGGTCGTATCCAGGGCCGTTCCTGGACAGGGTGCTGGTGGTGCACTTGCACCAGGGCGTCCAAACATAGGGGGCGGCCGATGACAAATAAAATTAATTAATATCGTTGAAGAGAAAAACTACCTTTTGAAATAAAATCGACAACACCGCAACAATATTTATCGGGACTTCCCCGATAGTAAATTCAACCAAACACACCCCACACACGTATACATCATTTAGTATAAGCAGGGGCAACCACGACCATGTTAAATGGGTAGTTATTCGATTATAGCGATTCCAGGTTTTTAAACTGTAATAAAATATAAAAAGTAAACCAACTGTTCAACAATTCTTTACCATAGAATAAATTATGTGAAAAAGACAATTCTCTATTGAAAAATTGGCGAGATTCAAATGTATGTTTTCTATTACAATTTATATTTTATAATATGTATATCAATTAGAACTGTTCAAACCAGTTACTTTGTTATGTAAATTCGCACTTATCTGGTATGCATTTTGCATGTGTAAACGATACGGCCCAGACCGACTGATAATGCAACTTATTCTTTGTTCTACATTGTTTTACATTAGTCGATGACACATTGCATGAGACGACGATGCCAATTAGCGTATTTTAAATTATTGCATCTTTGTTAAAATAAAATGTAGCAACCTGTTTTTTAACTAACCTTTTTAATTCCATAGACAAAAATGTTTATTCTAGAGAATTGATTTAAATCTTGAAATTTATACATCGTAAAGCATTAAGTGCAAACTTCAATTTGGCGAATAATTAATGATTAACTAACTTGGTCGCGTTAGCTGTTCGGAAAGCGTAAACAAGCAGTGGTCAGGTGATTGCTCAAAGCTACGTTCACATAATGATGCGTTACCGCTTATAGTATAAATTCTAGTGCGACGACGACGATAAAAATGTTTAACATCACAATTAAATTAGACTCGTTACATATTATTGCCAATAACAAAACCGACTTTAAAAAAAGGTAGAAAGGACATTTTGTACGACGTAGACGTCCACTATAAAATAATTATAGTTTTAACAGAAATACTAACCTTACTAAAGAATTTAAACTAGAAATTACAAAGGTCATTTTAGTTTGGTTAGATTTTTTTGGCGCCGAATTGGCACTGCGCCGAATTAGCTCGCGACGAATTGACACCGCACCGAATTGTCCGCGCCGAATTTTCCACGCCGAATTGTCGGCGCCGAGTTGTCCCATACCGACCTTAATAGGCCTTTAGATGAAAACAACACAAAATTCTTAGATTGTAAGGGCGGCCTCTTTAATTTTGCACCTAGGCGGAAAGCACCCCAGGAACGGCCTTGGTCGTATCTGCACTTTTCGTCAATTTTGGGATTTTTGCAAATGTCACATTATGACATGCTTGTGCATTAATCTCTTATTCTAGAATACCGTATCCAGTGCCGGCCTTTGGGGGGTGCGAGGTCGGGCGCCGCCCGAGGGCGCTAGGCTATTTGGGCGCCGGAATATGCAAAATCATTAAAATCATTCGATAACAGTAACTTTCTAAAGTTAATAAGGGTGCTCTGAAGGACTCTGCTCGAGGGCGCCAGAGAGGCTAAGACCGGCACTGACCGTATCTACTTCTTAAGGACTCAGAAAAACTATAAATTTGTTGTCGTATCTGAAAAAATGTGTCGCATTGTTAAGGAAAATGACGTAACTACGTTCTGTTAAGACCATGTGTCGTTTCTACAGTATAGATACGACTATCTTTTTTAATACTGTGTACAGCGACAGAAATAAGTAATGCGTCGCCTCCTATGTCCGCCTATTCAGTATGCAACACACCTTATACATTCAAAGAAAAGAAACAACTTTCTATTTTTAAAATAATTAATTTCTAATGTACAAATAATATGAAAATTATGTATAAAAACAATAACATGAAAAGGGAATGTAAAATCTGTTAAAAGGGAATAAAAACTAAATTTGAAAAAAGAATGATTTTAAAGATTACTATAAAGAAAAGATTTGCGAGCCTAATCATCCGACGTGGTGGCCTGACGGTTACAATGCCGCTTTAGGGTAAAACCATTGAACTATATATAAATAACTGGAAGGGACGCGCAAGCACGCTAAATCAGAAAACGTTGTGTCAGGGGCAACAGACAAGAATGTAGTATTCCCGTTTCTTTCTAACTTATGTTACCTGCATTATAAGGACACGTGGTGAAGCTTTTTGCTGATTTTTAACATAGATTAAGTTTTATTTTGTGTGCGACCAAATGTTTAATTTGAATCATTGTGTTAGAAAAGGATGAGGATCCTACATTGTGGCGGGTTGCATAAAATTTCATTTGCCTCAGCTATTTACACAAGGCATCCATTCCAGTTATTTATATGGAGTTCAATGGGTAAAACAGCGATTTGAGCTTCGTATCGAGTCCCGGTGCGCCCATATAGTTTTTTTTAAATAAAATCTTTGTATGTTAATATTAATCTGTTGATTACATTATTTAATCAGACTTTTTATTGGAATTTAGTTTTTAAAAACAGTAAATATCTGGATATTTCTAAATATAAATTTTGGACCTCTAGCCAACAATTTTACAACACGACGACCTAAACAAGGGAGTCCTGCAAGGGATCCTACCTGAGTTTTTGTCAATACGTACAAAAAAAAAGAATGAAGTTACTTTTATTACACATTTCCTGTTCTTAGCTTTCTATTTTATTTTAAAACTATTAGAATTTTTGTTTTGCTTATGAGGTTATTTTTACTTACTTAAGTAGGGTGTCAACGAGATCACTTTCCGGCTGCCATTTCTGTAGTTTTTAATCAAACAAGATGAAACTTGGCAGGAGTTATAGGCTATTACAAAGACACTTATTGAGGTATCTGTCAAACTTCGACGACTTCCGGTTCAGCCGGAAGTGACCCCAACTTTGGATTTTTAAATGGAACACCCTGTATATTTTTTTATTTTTGGAATCTAGCATTCATTTTACATACAACTGTAGAATTTTTATTACTTTTTGTGTCAATTTAACATTTTTAGAGTAAATTTTATTTTTTAATCTAGAGTGCCATGACCTACCTTAAATCGTTCTAATAGACGTTTACATCTGCAGAAAAATATTTACATAATTTTATCACGTTTCGTGTGTCCTACCAGAGCGTTGAAAGTTGACTAAATCAGTTTTTTAACGTGATAACGTAAAAAAATTAAATACAACTATATACCACTTTCATAGTTTAATTAGATGTAGTTTTTTAAGACGAATCCAACGGTGTATCCCAACATTAAAGTTCTCTTGGATGTTATAAAGAAAACTTAATTTTATTCCATAGCACGACGATCAAAAAATGTTATATCCAGTTAGCCATGAGAAACAAGTAAATAATAGCGTATATTAACAATTTTTGTAAACTTAACTTAATGACCAATTTGGTCTTCAAAATATCCACCTTGGGCATCTCTACACAGTCTAACCCGATGAACGGTTTCTTCTACTACATTTCTTAGCATATCCGGGGTGATACTTCCAAAAGCTTCCCGTATCCTGTTCTTTAAAATTTCCAGCGCTGCTGGAGGTGTAATGTAAACTTGGTTCTTAATATGGCCCCATAAATAAAAATCAAGTGAGGTCAGGTCCGTGGAACGAGGTGGCCACTGTATTGGCCCATGGGTGGCAATAACCCGATCCCTAAATCTCTCCTCCAAATAATTTCTTACCACATGGGCATTATGGGGTAGAGCCCCATCCTGATGGAAATACATTCGTTGTGTTACCGCCAGGGGCAGATCGTCCAAATACTCTTCAATTTCGTTTTCTAAGTATCGCAAATATCTCTCAGCGGTTAAACGCCCTTCAAAAAAAAAAAGTGGTCCTATTATTCTAGTGCCAATTATTGCAGCCCAAACATTGATTCCAAACTGCTCTTGAAAATTTCATTGAATCATCCAATGTTGGTTTTCCAACGACCAGTACCTTGTATTTTGTCTGTTGAACATACCATTATTGGTAAACCTGGATTCGTCCGACTGCATTATTGAATTTGCCAAGTCGTTGTTATTATTGTTGTTATTTAAATACCAATTGAAGTATTCCATTCTTCTATCAAAATAGTTTTCGTATAAATGCTGATGCAATTGGTATTTGTAAGAACGATAACCATGCTTCTTTAATATTTTCCTAACGGATTCGTGGCTAATATCTAATTCTTGGCCTACTTCCCTTGTAGAACTAGTTGGGTTTTGTTCTACAAAAGCCACAACATTTATCTCCATATCCTCACTTATTATAAATCCCTGAAGATCATCGGGCTCGTTTCGCATTTTTCTAATTAAATAGATAATGTATTGCCTGCTTGGCTGGTTAATTCGATTAGGATACTCTTGTTGGTAGGTACATTCTCGCAGCTTCGGCCGCGTTTTTCCCACACTGTCCATAAATAATGAGAATATTGACTTGTTCGCTTTTGGTAAACATACTCCTAATAAATTAATATTAACCAAAATAATTGACACAAACTGAGAGAATAATAATTGTTTACGTAAAATTCAATCGTTTATCCTGAATTAGAATTCAGCTGTTTTCCATGGCAAACTTAATTGGTAGATACTTTAAGGCTTTATCTCCTTACTTTTTAGACAGCTATTATTTACTTGTTTCTCATGGCTAACTAGATATAACATTTTTTGATCGTCGTGCAGTTGCATGTTTCAAAAATTAAGTTTTCTTTAGAACATCCAAGAGAACTTTAATGTTGTGATACACCGTTGGATTCGTCTTAAAAAACTACATCTAATTAAACTATGAAAGTGGTATAGTTGTATTTAATTTTTTTACGTTATCACGTCAAAAAAGTGATTTAGTCAACTTTGAACGCTCTGGTACGACAAACGAAACGTGATAAAATTATGTAAATATTTTTGTGCAGATGTAAACGTCTATTAGAACGATTTAAGGTAGGTCATGGCACTCTAGATTAAAAAATAAAATTTACTCTAAAAATGTTTCCTGCCTCCTGCCAAGTTTCATCTTGTTTGATTAAAAACTACAGAAATGGCAGCCGGAAAGTGATCTTGTTGACACCCGGTATACTTAGTTACGAAATATGCATGGTATTTTATTTATTCAAGAATAGAAGAAAAACTATATTGGATTTATAACATATGTATTTATAAATCTAAATAAAAAATTTCCAACTGAAAGATATACAGGGTATCGTAAAACGTTTGTACAAAATGCCAAGACATATTCCTGAGACCAAAATAGCACGATTGACAAATGTCAATGATCTTTAAAAAATTTCTATTTTTCTAAATAACAAAAGATTGCTTTTAGCAATGAGGATGAATTTTGGAATGTGAATCTGTACTGAAAAAATAGTTTTTGGCAACATTTTTTTAATAACTAAACTTAACTTACTTAACGGTAAATATTTTTCAAACTTTTCTACAGATAGATATTCTAATTTCTAACATTTCTTGTCTCTTGTTCGATTTTGCTATCTGCCATAGTTAGGCAAGAAGAATTAATTTGATTTGCATGTCATGCACTGCAGCCGTACATTATGGTTGCATTATGGTAGAACTTTGCCGAAATATGTTTTCATGCATGATAGGGCACCTTTTCATTTCACTTTTATTGTCCGCAACCATTAAATCAACAATGCCCGAATAGATGGATCGGTAAAGGAAATGATGTTCCCGTAAACTGGCCGTTTCGCTCTACTGATACAATGTTGATGGATTATTTTTTATGGGTAGCTTTAAAAGCCATGGTGTACTCCAGACTTGTAAATACGGAAGAGGAATTGTGGGGACGAATTCAAAACACAACAGACACAAATTTTGACCACTTACGTAACACTTAGGGTTCCTAAATATGAACTGAGCTCTGTGTTAAGGAGATAGGACACGCTTATCCCACATTAAATGATCATTACAAGACGCGTACTGCGTCGCGACTACTTCTACTAACGTCCATACACGAAACATTAGAAAGAAATGGACTAAATTATTAGTATTTTTATAAAATTGAAAATGTAGCAAAAAGAAAATGTTTATTAGAAAAAAACTAAATCAGTTGGATAGTTAAAGAGTTATAGAATGGAGGAAACACGTTACACTGAACAAATTTGTAATATTTGTGTAGATCACGACCTCCTCGATTCGACGCCGACGTTTGACGTCTTTATGCGGCCTGTTCATTCGCCACTTTTCGGCGTTCTCCGCTTGGCGCCACGTCCCGGGGGAATGGACGCGTTCAACCGTTCGATTTTATCCGACGCGTTCACAAATCCAAATGTACACTTAGCAAAATGCTTGGAATGTTTATAATCTGTGATAATATTTTAAAATCAAATCAAGGTTATTGTTAAATATTTGACTTTTCTAAACTTTATTCAGTAATTATTCGATATAGCGCTACGGGTTTTCGTTCGAAAAACGTCATAAAAACAGTTAAAGATTATAAAATATTCTTATCAGATGACACAAACACCATTTTTAAGCCATTTTCACGTAAATACAGCCAACTTTTTTACTAACTGTAACCTAACATCATAACATTCTAACCTCAAAATAGCCATTTTAACATTGTTTTTCTTATTAATTACCGGCGACCAGCGCGATGTTTTTTCGGATTATTGTTCTCTAAGTTATCCTCTGCAACTCAATATAATTGGTTTACCTGGGTTCAGAAGGGTCCGTATATCGAATAATTAATCTTATTCTACTTTATAATGAATTTAGTGCGTTTGCTTTTGTTTGATAAGTTTTTGATTTAAAAATAGTAATTTTACTGAAAAAATGCCAATTCACAACAAGAAGTGCTATGTGTTACTTACAGAAATTACAAAAATGCAACGAGTTTCTTCGCATTTTCTTCCAGTATTAGCTTACGAAATAGGTGGATTGAAAATTTACATCTTCCTTCTGGTAGGATTAAAACATATACTTTAGTAAAATGTTCATTTATTTTACTTTATACATTTTCTGAATTACATCGTATTTAGTGCATTGTACAGTAGAAAGGGACAGTCCGGACAGTATAGTTAACGTAGAATTTTAATCTATTTCAGATACGAAAATACCCGAAAGTACTGTTATCTGTAAATTACACTTTAAAAGCAGTTGCTATAAAGACGGATCTTCTGGTTGAATGATTATTAAAATGTAATGTGGTGCCCTACAGTACATACAGTAATTTCTGAAATATATTTAAAAAAAATCTTTTATCATAACACATTTTAGACATGTTTTTCGAACACTCCTCATCATGTACAGTATGTATTGACCAATTCCTTGAGCAATTGCTCCTCAAATCGCTCTTAGGATTAAGCAATCAACAAGATCGTGGAGATTTGAAATGCCCTAGTAAAAATTTCATATTAATAAACCAAATAACAGAACTGGTTTTAAATAGATTTCAATATTTACCTCAAGAATGCATTCATTGCAGTATTTTAGCTGATCTTGACTTCAGAATTCTTTATCTTAGAATTCTTCTTTATCTATTCTCAAGATTCACAACAAGGACCTTTGAAGAATAATTTTAAATATACTTCTAAAATCAATATTAACTAACCTTGCCAAAAAAGCACCAACAACATATCTGGAACGCGATTGTACATTAAACTTCTTTCTAAAAAACTACTCAAACATTGACAAATAAATACTTTTTATAAAAAAAATGTTTTTTCTTAGAATCACCACTGCCGATGGCATAAATTGTAATTTATTTGAAGTATGTTAACTGTCAAAAGTGTAAAAATTTAAGCTAATTTTCGAACCATTTCAAATTACAGGCGCGGTTCTGATCTCCAATCCCCCGGTAGCTAGCGCCATGCGGAGAACATGTGTATAATGATATTTTTAAAATTTGAACTGGCCGTATTAAGACGTCAAACGTCGAATCGAGGAGGTCGTGGTGTAAATAAATAACATTAAAAACAAAACTTGGTTACTATCTGTATTACAACATTTAATTTCTACACTAACTACATTTAACTGAACCGCATCAAGTACTTCCCTCTAATCTATAAACATATAGGTAACTACCCATAATTCTATTTTATGCAAATCTTGTTTAATTAAATAACAATATTAATATTAAAGTAAAAGGCTGCATTGCCCATCTCATTTCCCCTCAGTTATTAGGCTAATGCACTATCTTTGTCGTATATTGTCGAATTTTTTAAATGTGCATTTGACGTGTATTAGAAATTACAATCGCCCATATAAGATGCATATATTGACGTCGCTCATTTCTCGTAATGAAATAGTTGGACAACTATGTTTGGCAATTTATGTTGTTCGTATCTATTCGTGGTCGGTGTACTGGCGTCGGATGCTATCGGCTGCCGGTAGCAGTCGAGTGCCCTTCTCTGTTCGATTAGGTAACGCACGGTAGGATAAATAAAGATAAATTGATTCTTTATTAAAGAAGTTTTTTGAAAAATAGAATAAGAATTACGTTAAGATCAATTCGTTTGAAGCGTTGTCGCGTCCTATGCTCTTAATTAGAGATAAGTCACGCATGTCAAATTTTCCTAGTGACATTTCATGTTTTGAAACTATTTATTAGAAGGTTGGTGATCATGAAAATTGGTTTAATAAATTAAACTGTCTGTATGACAATTATATAAATCTGAAATTCGATACAATTAATACTTTATTAAAAGCTGTCGAAAAATTGATATATGTACTATAGTAGTAAAATCCTCTACAAACAGTAAATAAATGATAATGTGCACATTACAAAATTTTACATGCATAAAAATAAACATGACAGCATAACCTAAAATTTATACCTGACAGCTGCTGAATGTTGTCACTAAAGTAAAAAAAGAGAAAAAAAGTATCTCTGTTTCAGACAGCTTAGTTTTGGCCTAGAAAGAGACAGAATTTGATATCCGTGTCCTAACTCTAAAATAACACAGTTAAAGTTTTCATTGAGGAACTCTAGTTAGAAGATAGTTTTGCCAAAAACTAAATTAATAGAGAAGAATTAAGACAACGACGCATTACCACAAACGAGCGAGAAACTTAAATGATTTATACATACAGGGTGGGATTAAAGTATGGAATATTTAAAAAAAAGCGAACTCAACCGGTTTTTTTAAAAACGCTGAAACACGTCGATTTTGTTTTTTAAAAATACACATTAATATGTGCAATTTACCTTCCGACTGTCATTTGTTTCTAAGTTATGACGTCATCACAAAAAAATTTAAATGACAATATAGATTTTTTATAGTGGAATCCGATAGTGATTTCTCTTCCCGTATGATCATGCAAATAAATCATAAGGTTGCATAACAAAAATTCCGAGAAAAACCGATCTGATATATTGATACCATAATATCAATAACATTAAATGTTCAGATCGATTTTTCTCAGAATTTTTGTCATGCAACCTTATGATTTATTTGCATGATCATAAAGGGAAGAGAAATCACTATGGGATTCCACTACTAAAAATCTATATTGTCATTTAAATTTTTTTGTGATGACGTCATAACTTAGAAACAAACGACAGTCGGAAGGTGAATCGCACCTATTAATGTGTATTTTTAAAAAACAAAATCGACGTGTTTCAGCTTTAAAAAAAAACTCGGTGAGTTCGTTTTTTTTTAATATTCCATACTTTAATCCCACCCTGTATAGCTACATGCAGCACCAGTGGCCGCTCGTAATTTACATCTCGAAAACAAAATCAGTTGTGTTAAATAAAGATACATGATTCGGATATTTTTTACTGCTACATTTTAAATAAATCTGAATAAATAGTATTTCATCCATCGTTTTATATACACATATTTGTAATATTTGCAAACATAACCTCAAAACTTGAATCAAAATCATTTACTGTATTAATTTGTTTTCATCAGAACAACAAACGAAATACTGGTACCAACTTAGGGCAACGTTGTCACTTTTTCACTACTCTAGAAGCGTATAATTTATTTATATTCTAGAGCGATTCCTCTATTTTTTAGTAATAAAAAAGTAAACTTGAATGCAATTTCTGATTAGAAGAATTGTTTTTTGGTCATTTTTCACGTTCCTAAGTTTACACTTTGTCAAAATAGCATAAATATTTGATTCGTCAAAATAACCGGACCAGGGTTCCAATCTGACCTCGGTAAATTTTAGATACTACTATAATAAATCATTTATATGCAACTTTTAATATAAAATATGAAAATTCTCAATTTGTAAAAGTTAAGGCATTTTTCCACAACTGTCTTTCAAATATTTAAATAACGGTTTGATAATATTTTATGTTTCTTATGTTTTTAGTACGGATTTCACCCAAAAAATTGTATAAAATGTAAAACATTTAGTATAAATAATGATTGCAAATAGTTTTAAAATAAGCAATTTCAAATAAATACCGGGTGTCCTATTATACTTAACTCTTTATAAACCTGTATAACTTTTGAACTAATTATGAAATGCGGTGTTCACCAATCTTCTTCTTATCTTTTCAAGTTTCTTTCTCAGTATCCGTATGTTCTTGCCCAGTTCTGCTTTAACCGGTAATTACATAGCGTATTTTAGAGTATAGGACAACTTTGCGATTTGAAATGGAACGCCCTGTATTTTTTTACTGTTGGAAAGTCCATTGTTTCGCCTTCCCAAAAGTGCGATATTTGTCGTGGTTATTATACAAGGCGATCGTTTTATAAGCTCTTAAAATGAATACTGCATGTTATTAAAATGTTATGTCGTTTCCGATTAAACCGGAAGTGGACAAAAAGACGAGAAAAAATTTAAAAAATAAGAAGACTGGTGAAACCGCACTTCATTATCTCAATTAGTTTGAATGTTATATAGGTTAGTAAAGGGTCAAACCAGGGTTGCCAGATTGGGCAGAATTCTGCCATTTGGGCTACTTGTAACAAAAAAACATAAAAATGGAAGAAAACGTAGAAAAATCTAATAAGCGAACTGGAAATCTAATAGTTGAAGAATTAACTCTGAAAACTAACTTTCTTAAATATCGAAAGCGCGTATGCCAATACTTAAAACTCATGAAATGAGTTTTAAGTATTGAAATGGTTGACGTCATAGATGCAAATATTTGAAATGTTTTGAAACATTCGAGAGCGATAGTTTTGAAATCAGTTTTGGGGGTGGGGGTAGGAACGAGATCTTACCGCTCGCCAATAATGTCAAATAATATAATAATATTAATGTCAAGCGGTTGTCGTTACTCGTTATAGAGGTTCTGTGGGTTATGTTATGTTCATGGTGAATGCAACGCATGCAACGTGTTGTGAACTTGTGATGCGTTAAGGGCGAAAATTATGATGGCCGATAATAATAATAATATGGTGCAAGTTCAGCTGGGAAGTTTCCTTCTGACGGTAGATGAATGCACAGCAAATTCCTTAAAAGGTAGAACACAAAATATTATGTAGGCATCGTTTGTACATTTTTGTCTTATGCATTTTTAGATCCAACAGTAGTACAAAAGTACCTTGAAGCAGTTAGAGATAGCCTTAACTTATCATCGACCGTAACCTCCGCATCGACATCAGTTGAATCCGTCAACAATATTGCTGAGGAAGAAATGAATGTGATGTGGAAAACGGCCAAAAGGCCCACTCAGCAGGACCATGAGGCTACGCTGACGTTTCTACAATTAAGGAAAGAGTTTGACGCGGGATTTGCTGATAAAAAAAGGGTCAATAACGATTTATGGTTACAAATTGCAAACAAGATGAACGAGATGGGCTATTTTGTTGGAAAGGGTATTCAAGGGCGGGATAAGTGTCGTCAGAAATTTGCGAACCTTCAAACTACTTATATTAAATATCACGAGAAAAGAAAACGTACAGGAGAGGGCAAAATACAAACTCCACCCTATTATGATGAAATGGAGAACATTTTAGGTGACAAGCACAAAATTAACCCAAAGATCGTTATCGACTCTGATATAAGGGAAGATGAAGAACGTGATGTCATGAACACTGAGACCGTGAAAAATGTAACCATAGCAGGAAATAGGTCATTACCATCAACATCAAAATATAAAGACATTGATTTAAATAGTATTGAAGAACACACTGAAACGCCACGTTCTTCACATCGCTTTGACCATATAGCTAAAAAATTGAAACCAGACACGCCAAGAAATGCCGCACTGAATGAATTAATACAAATTCAAAAGGAAAATCAGAAATCTCGTAGTGAAGAGTTCAGTCGAGTGATGAATTTTTTGGAAACTCAGAGTCAGCAACGTCATGAACAGATCATGACACTACTAACAACGACGAAGAAGCAAAAAAGTAACAAAAGGAAATCAAGACAAAGCAGTGATGAAAGTGATTGAACATTAAAGACTGTTTTGTGCCTTGTTCAAACTGATAGTAGAAATCTTTTTGTTCAGGTATTGAAGGTTGGTTATGTTATACTTACATTTTCATTACCAACGTTGTGCCAAAACACATAATGATATGTTGTTTAGATAAGTTTTTGTTTATTTTCTATTTTTGTTACACATACTTACAATCGGGTGCACTGAATTACGGGCGTCTTTCAGTGTAACAATGACCACGATCAACATAAAATGATATTGAACTGTGACTCGTTTTACACTGAAATACGTCCGAAATTTTGTCACCCAATTGTGATCTATCTTATTATACTTTTTGCAATGTTACCAAAGTAATAAAGTATAGTTATTTTGTAAATTGCATTTTATTTACCACTAAGTATACAAATAAAATGTTGCTACTTTACAAAGAATTCATTATTTCTAAGCGTTTGTTGACAGCAATTTCTGGGATATCATTTGCATTTTCATACTCCACATCATCGTGTTCTAGAACTGCATATTGCTCCCAAAAATCATAATTGATAAAACAAAAATTGTGCATGATGCAACACACAGCAATGACCATAACTGCTTTTTCTATGCTGTTAACATTTACTCGTAGTAGAAATAGGGAAGACGCATATGTCGTCAATTGAGGAGATTCTTGCATTTTCATAAACGTCATTACTAAATTAGTTAAAATATCAGTTATAAATGCATTAAACAATTACCAATTTTAAGTAATTAATTTTTGAAAACCTTGAAAATTTAAATAAATTTAAAATGCAATACTGGTGTCCTCTAATGGATGAAACTTTGTTACCTCTTACAGTTCCAAAGACGACCCACTGTTGGTGCTAATGAAACAGTTAAGAGTCCTGTATTACCCGTCAGTTTGAAAAATTTTTTATTTTCAAGTTCAAATATCGTCTACTTATTAACGAGTAATTAATATAATAATGTACGTTATGCTGTTGTGTAATTAACTGCCATAATTAAAGTGGTGTTAAATATTTCTGCTAATATTAATTCAAAATTCAGTTTATTGGTTTTCATCAGCGCCATCTAACGTTGAGTAGATCGTCAATATTGCTTCTTCACATTCACAGCGGTACCTACTTTTTTACATCAAATAGCTTTGAGGGAAGTTGCTCAAGGCCAAATTCGGTTTTAAATGAGGAGAATTTTTAAATTTAATTTTTTCAAATAAATTGAGGGTTTTTAGAAATTCCGCTTATCTGGAAATATTTTTCTAACTAAAATGAACGAATACAAAAATTAAAAAAAAATACGTGCGTCTTCCCTATTCTCCATCTTGACTTCAGTAGGCCAAATGTATGTTCCACCACTATTCTTGTAGAGCTGTGACGAGTGTTGTATAGACGGTGTTGATTAGTTAAACGTCCATTATCTCTGCAAGAATACCAGTGTTTGAGCATAATATAAAGCATAAATGAAAGACTATTGGGATATGAAATAAAAACAAATACATGGCAACAATGTAGTAGATACAAGCACTTACTTAAAAGGAGTCATTATCCACTTTTTTAATGGATATGCCTTATCTCCTACCAGATGATAATCATCGTTGTTAAAATACATTCTATAACGTTCATTTTCTTCTACATCTAAATATAACTTTGAATTTCGAAATACCTAAAATTTATTACTTTAATAGTACTGTTTGTACACAACACCAATACTTACTCTGCTATCATGTGCCGATCCAGGATAGCCCACCATTATACTTGTGAAAATTTTGTCGCATGTAACTATTGCTTGTAATTTTATAGAATGGTTTTTATTTTTATCGATGTAACTTTCTTGATGTTCTGCTGGTGCTTTAAATTGTATATTACAAACGTCAATAGCCCCTATAACACCAGGAAAGTTACAGCGCCCTCTAAAATCCCGTTCAATTTTTTCTCTCTCCTCTTCAGTTGGCCAACAAATGATTTTTCTCTGTAACAACAGTAGTTTTCTCATCATAAATTCAGTACAGCAATAGACTGTTGAGATTGCCACATTGAATATTTATGAAATTCTGATTAATGTTTCTCCTTTTCCCAACCATGACAATGTCATTAATAAAGCTTTTTCCATTAGAATGGGCTCATTTCCGCCCATGTAACTTTTTTCTGGGCAATTTAATGCGGTCAATAATGCATTAAAGGTTTTTTTTGTCATACGGTACAAGGAATAAAAATCATAATCTAAATATCTGGGTAACCATTGCTCGGTATATCCACTTATTCTTCTATGTTGACGATTCGTACAGGCCACAGCAATTTGAATGTCTACATCTTCTTCCTTCATCAACATTTCTAGTAATAGCATAATATGTTGTTCTTCTTCTTCAATACCATTGAGTATCATAGTCCTTACATGGTCCAACAACTGATTTCTACAAATAGTATCATGTTCAACCTAATACCTACCAAACCACTAAATATTTGAACTCTGTACCTGGACATATTTTCTAAGTCTATTACCACTATTACCACCACTACTTCCTCGATAATAGCAATAAAGGCTTTTTATTATTGTTATTTTGCCTTACAATTAACACAGCTCACAATGACAGTAGTTTGACAGCCAGCACTGTTAACACTTGACAGTAGTTGAACTACACACTTTTTCGCGCTGCCCATTTTAATGACGTCACGCACTCACATATTTTAAAACTGTAGTTGAAATAATTGCGTCGCCAAAAAACGACTTATATAAATCTGAAATTTAGTACAATTAATACTTTATTAGAAGCTGTCGTAAAATTGATATATGTACTATAGTAGTTTTAAAAATCCTCTACAAACAATAAATAATTTACATAATTCACATTAAAAACTTTAACATGCTAAAAAATAAACATGACAGCATAACCTAAAATCTATCACTGACAGCTGCTGAATGTTGTCACTAAAGTAAAAAGAGAGAAAAAAAGTATCTCTGTTTCAGACAGCTTAGTTTTGGTAGTAGTAGTATAGATTTTGACATCCGTGTCCTAACTCTAAAATAGCACAGCTAAAGTTTTCATTTAGGAGCTCTAGTAACACTCACTATTAAAAAAATTATTGCGAAAAAAAACGATTTTTTTCAGTACAGACTCAGATATTAATACCAAGAAAAAGGTAACATTGTTACCGAAATACGTATTGGCAATTAGTCAAATACAATGTGTGGTTAAGAGACACCGTTAAAGAATACAGACTCACATCTCAAATTTCATCCCCATAGCTAACAGCAATCTTTTGTTATTTAGAAAAAAGGATTTTTTTTGAAAATCTTTAACGTTCAATAGCGCCTTTATGTAACACTTTTGAATAGAGGTAAGTTTGGTTAAATCGCCCTATTTTAGTCTTAGGATATGTGGTAGCATCTTACAGACTTTTTAGAGACACCCTGTATATAGCATATTATTCATAACATTAAAAATAATAAAAATAGACAATATATTGGTTATATGAAATATTTAAAACTTGAAAGTTTTAAACTACTTATATCAAACTATATAAAAACAAATCTTATTTTAATAAGTAAAAGTAATAGGTGATCGGTATTTATTTGCGAGGGTAAAATATTTTAAAAAGGCAAGAATAGAGAGCCATTTAAAAGGTTTTACCTGAATATTTATGTCAAAAATAGATTAAAGGTATTTAAATCAGTAGTACTATATATAGCTCCTGTTTGAGTGCCGCCGAAGAGTTTTGTCCATGCATTCTAAATTACTCTATGATTCTATGCATTTATAAGTAGAGACGTGCATTTTAGATAATCTCGCCTGAAAAACTACAAGTTATAGGACATAGAGTTTACAAATACGAAAGCTGTTATATAGAACTTGGTACGCCGCCATTGAAGATTTCTTTAATTCACGTTGTTATTTTAAATAGACCCTTTTTCACTTTGAATTTTTGCGGAATGGTTAGTCCAAACCCACCATTCTCAAGCGCCCGCTTGTGATACATTGCACTATTGCAGATTAAATTGCTTCGCTCCGCTGACATAGTGGTTTTATGCTTACCTAAAATGCACGTCTCCATAGTAATAAGGAATTACAACCACACAAAGAAAAACGTGGTAGAGAATGTCTAGTTTTGTACTTATATTTATAGGTATATAATATAAAATTATCACTACCCTTGATTCAATTGCTTCGAAAATGGAATCTTTGTCTTTTAGTGAAAACACAAATCTACCGTGCTACTCCGGTGCCCACTAAATATACTTTTCGAAACCATATACTATGAGTATGACCCTTTGACTATAAGTGCTAAGGCATTAGTCATAAAACCGGATTAAGCCATAGCTGACAAAAACTCAGGTAGTAATATAAATTGTCAGTTCGAAGAATCAGCTGACAAGGATTCCTTTGTTTAGGCCGCTTTGTACAATTGCTTACTCGCAGTCTAAAATTTATATACTATAGAAATATCCTAGTATTTACTGTTTCTAAAAAGCTACATTCCAATAAAAAGTCTGATTAAATAATGTAACCAAAAAATTTAAAAAAATAGTACTTATAGGTAGCGAGGTTCGATGCGAAGCTCAAACAGCCCTACTACCCTAAGCGTACATACAACAATCTGCTTAACAACAGGTCGTTTTACTATGTGAAATGAAATGCTTCTTATTTGGTTGTATCTGCTGATTCTTTGTTGTGATTAGTTGCTTTATTTAGTAAGGTAAACTGTTGTTAATTGTATTAATAGGATTGTAAGTAACTGTTGTTATTTTAGTATAGAATAAAACAATAAATGAAATAAATAAAAGTTAACAGTTTTACAAATTTATTCTAATTTATCTGACAATTGTTTCGACAGCTAAGCTGTTATGATCAAAGGTGATATAATTAACATAGAGTTTCTACATTTTTGTAATAACAATGCGAATTAGACATTTTCGAAACTTTTGAGATATACAACCACAAACTCAGTGTACCTTGAATGATTTAACATATTGAGCTCAGTAATTTTCTGTTACCGGGAGTGTTAGGTATTTAATTTGTAGTATTTTTATCTAGTTATCTATTTTTGTATCTAGGTACGTGTTACCGACGTGTTTTTTATATTTATATTACCCTTGACAATAACAGCTTAGTTGTTGAAACAATTGTCAGGCAGGTAATAATAAATTTGGAGAACTTTTAACTAATCCGTTTTTATTTATTTCATGATTATGGAGTTTCACCAAATAAGGCTAGAAATAATAAAAATAGAATTTCTGGAATACAACTGCGATAGTTAAAGCTTTGTGAAACCGGCCATTACAATATATATTAAATATTCACTATTTACTCTACTAGTGAAATGTAATTTTTTATAGTCATTGTTAAGCGAATATGTCCTATCTCTCAAAAGTCATCTTATAAATACGAAAATGATAAAAATAGTTGCATAATTAACTTTTACTCCGGAAATGACATATAAAATAACAACTTTAATACAAAAAAAAACACTTTGGATGGCACAATAACAATTACTTTTTTGTTGATTTCTCAAAACTTACAGTTATGCAGATACGACATTTATCCTTAACTGGGCAGTATAGCTCATTTTGACGTGCTCGGCTTTGTCATTTGGTCCATTTGGAAATCCTTACTGAGCACAAAGTTATGCCAAGAAAACTACTAACAATGGAACCTCCTGGTGGTTTTAAACGGTTTTTTATAGATTCAAAATGCCTCCCACCATAAGCTGCACTTCTTCAGAATTGACGATAAATTTTGCTACACTCATATTTATGCACTGGGTCCGGGTCATCTGGGAGATCTAATCCAAAATGTACGGTACAAAACTGCAATAAAATCTTTTTTCTTATCTAAATATTTTGCCCAATATCGGAAAGTCGTTCTGTTCACCGATCCCGTTAAAATGAGCTATACCATGTGAGTAGGTGTTACTACGTAAAGGTAGCATTTTGACCTTTACCATCCTGGTGCTCCCAGGTGACCAATATAAGTGATGCTTTCTTCGACCAATATGGCTTTTAGGGATTTCCCGAAGACTGTCTCTTAAAAACCCGCATCTCTTGGCTCTTGGCTGAAATTGCGTAAACCACTCCATTATCATATCCGTAAGCTTGTTACATATAAGTATCAGTAGGCTACTGAGTTGTACAGGCTGTATCAGAAGCATTTAATCCAAATTTGTATTCTAGGTATGTGCAATGACGAATATGGACGGAAATTCTTTACCTTTTAACATTAATCAAAATTAAATAAAACAGTTAGTAATAGTAATCTCTAAAGTTGAAACAGTTTTCCGACGATATAGGGGTGCCTCACACCTTGTTCTCACCTTTTTTATTTACAAATCGAGTTTAATGAAAGTATTGAAATATACCAAAAAAACGAATTTTTAAATGTATAAATATTGATGTATTTCCAACGTCATCAGAAATGATATAACATTTTTTATTTTAAATGGAACAGCCTGTATATTCTTTGTATGTTTTCAATTTACGGATCATTATGAATACGAAAGTGAGTCGTTGTCATTTTTGTTGTCATGGTTACCTGAAGGTTCATGCCGTTCACCTCTTGAAAGAGTTCATGAATTAGTTTATTTACCAGGTAGCAAAGGTACGTCAAAATGATGTCAATATCTGGTGATAACTCGTCATAAGACGTCAGCGGACCAAAAATCGTCGACATAATGTCGTCCAGTAAATGACATTAATATGACATACATCACGTCATATTTCGTCATTTTTAGGTAACAGATTTATTTATAGATTATTATTATACCGGTTTCCAAAGTTAAGAACTAAATGTTCCAATACGGCATTTTGTATTGTAAGTAATATTAGGATTATTTCGAAGATAATTTATTTTCAGTTTGTGTTATATTTTACATAATGGTATATGTTTCAGTAAGGCTATTACAAAGGCTTATTGTGTTTAAAGCATGTTATTGCAGCAAAGACAAATTATTTTCGTACAAATATCATTATTTTTAGTACATTTTTAATTCCAACAGTAATTCATGATCTGCAATACGATGGCGCTACTTTCAACTAATCGGTCTTGGTCGTCAGCACCAGTTTTTGTTCGATTCGTCCTTTATGTGGAGTTTGCCTCCTCTGACGTTTTCGATTTGAAAGTTTAAGAAAGGAACATTTTTGTGGTGGAAAATTAAGAACTTAAAGTAAGACCTATTACATAAATATTTGACAAATGCATTGGTTTGACTTATTATAAGGAAAGTTTTGTGGCGATGCCTATTATTCATTCTATTTGATTTATCGTTGAAGTCTTCAAAGGAAACATTTAGGTGTCATTCAGAAATAATGGGACAATGAACTAGACTGTGAACTATGCTATCTTTAATTTTAATGAGCAAATTCTTGTTTGTAATTTTTAATATTTTTTTGTATATAACCTTTCAATATAAGTTATATTTTTTCAATATATATCCTTAAAAAGTACTAGTAGCTTCATATGTATTTCTAAAAATTTGGGGGAAGAAGAGTACCAAATATAACTTGAAAAAGACGTCAAATCAACGTGTTTGTAAGACGTGAAATTAACGTCTAGCATATGACGTCATTGGTCTGAGACATTAGGAAGTTATTACCACGTCATACAACGACGACATCTACGCCACTCATTAACCAGTTTTTCAGGTTATTTTCATGTGCCTTTGCTGCCTGTGTTGCTACTATACCGTAGTAGGAAAGTAGAAAATAGAACTCTATATTACCTAGAAAAAGAAACACAACTTTATGGGCAAATACTGCAAAATAAACACATGCAGTAACTTAATTTATTGCACCCTCTCTATCTGAGCGTGATTATATTGTTATAGATATCATTTGTACGTGGTAGAACCCATTCAAATTTCATTTACTTTTTCTGGTCTTATGGAAAAATTGTTGTTGTCTTCTTCTCTGCCTCCTAGATCTTAGTTAGATCTCTCTTCCCTCTTCTTTCGCATTTCCCTACAGACTACTAAAAACAGAATATATTGTAATTATATCTTCTTTTTTAAGAATGCTCTAGAAGTCATCATCAAGGGCTTGAGATACGTGGTAGAAATCTACATGTATCAGAACACTTTCGTTGTGAATCAAATGGAGACTATGATGAAATACAGTGCATCAATGATGAATGTTTCTGCGTTAATCCAGAAAATGGCCACCCAACTCATCCAGAAATGGAACTCATAAATGCAACGCTTGTATCCCCTACAACATTGCCTTGTTGTAAGATCATCTAAATTTGATAGTACTTCTCTAAACAATAACGAATGTATAATTTTAGTTAACAATGAAACTCACATGGAAGGACAGTATTATCGTGACTGTGAAGATCGTTATTATAAAGTGTTAAAGGTTATTAGAGAGTATGAAGAAGAAGGTTTTGAAGGATTAGGTTATGACCTACCAAATTGTCAACAGGATGGTCGTTATGGACCCGTTCAAAAAACGGGGAATAAGTAAGTTCATTATTTGCATTATGGTAGGTACAATAAAAAGTTTTCTATTCTTCTGACATTATCTACCAGAAGGGAAAGATTAATATAGGAAACCGTCAGTAGAAACAATTTGTAACTTATTAAAAAATCATTGTTTGTAATACAAGGGAAAAAATTTAACTTTTATTACCGTGTCAGTGTGTTCAGTTTATAGTAAGTACACAATGAAAAATAGTATATTACAATACCAGATCGGTAAGTGCTTTATAACAGATAGAGAAAAATCTGGAAAAACGAGACCCGAAGAGTCAAGTTTTTCCTATTTTTCGATATCTGTTGTAAGTACTTAACGCTGAATATCGTATGATATTTTTGTGCTAACGACACTATTTAAAATAAATAAAATAGTATATTAAAGAACGAGTTGCATAAGGCACGATTTATTGCACGAGTCCAGATTTAGAAAACGAGCCGCTTGCGGCTAGTTTTCTAAAGGACGAGTGCAATAATGACTTATGAAACGAGTTTTTATGCTATTTTTTCTATTTTGCGTCTTTTATTCCCTTTTTAAATAAAAAAAATCGAAATTTCAAAATTTAGGGAGTTTTGTGGTAGTTGACAACACTGATGTGACATTTGAAAATTCATTGATTGACACAGAAAATTGAGTGAAGTTTTTGTCAATTTTCTGTTTTTTTCAATTATTTTTTCAATGCTACCAACTTTGAAAAAGTTGGGCTATTAAAGCACTCAAATGAGCTATTAACGCACTGTTTTGGGTGCTTTAACAGCTTTATTATAGACGCAAAATAGAAAAATGTACTTATATAATGAATTTGTTTTCAATTTGACGTCGAAGTTGCCTGCAAAACGTTTAATGTGGACATACTGCAAAATATACTAACCTTACTTTGTAATTTTGTAATGTCGAATTCTAAGTGTTAGCTGTCACCAAATTACAAAAGTTTACAAAAGGTTAGGTTTGTCTTGCGGTATGTTCACAATAAATGCTATTTTAATCCTTTTATACTCATTTATTTTGCAACATCACCCAGACAAGTTATGACCACAAGACAAGTTAAACCATGTCGTTTATTTTGACATCGCATGTCGTTTTTGAGGTTATACTTTTTTTGTGTCTTTCAAATAATTAAACAATATTTAATGTTTGCATTGAAAACAAGGGGGTGCATTTTAAGCGTTTATTATAATTCAATAATTTGAGATTTGTTTTGCAGTTATTTTATTTAAATTTCATGTTTTTGCATCCCAAGATTTATTCTTAGTAACGTCAATGAATTTTTCATTCTCCCCTTTACGAAAGTACAACTTTTCATCTTGCCAAGGCAACCGAAAGCGAAAGTAAAACATGCGAGGTGGTTGCTAGGTATGAAAAACTTTCGGTCCCTGGACAACGAAGTAAAACTGTCAATTTTTTTAAAATATAATATTATAAGGTGACTGTTGTCAACATTACCTTGGTAACAATACTCTTGTATATACAAACATTGTTTTATTATAATCACTGAATCATCATTTTATTTATTTATTTACGGTGGTTAATAAATGTCAAGGGGAAAATGAAAAGTTTAATACATTACACGCTGCGAAAGCCCTTTCAGGTGCTCGGTGTTTTAGTCCAGGGCATTTAGCAAAAATAGAGGAAATTTTGGAGCACAACAGATATCGAGATGCGGTTTTCTGCATTGTGTTGGGGAAGGTCCCAGAAAAGACTGGTGAAAATGTGGATTAGCAGTTTTTTGAAAAACGCCTTCTGGGCCGGAAGGGGCGCTCAGGGGCGCCTCTGCAGGGGTATCCGGGGGTTCATTCTGGGGGGAAATCGCATAGTCCATGTAAATGGCTCCAAAATCGTTACTCGGGGGTTTTGGGAGATGCTGAATTCAATTCTGGCATTGGAATATCCGGGGCGCTCAGGGGTGGCTCTGTGGGGGTGCGCGGGGGGTGAATTGGGACAGGAATGGCAGCGTGCATGAAAATCGCTCCAAACTCGTTACTCGGGGGTTTTGGGGGATGATGAATTCCATTCTGGCATTGGAATATCCGGGGCGCTCAGGGGTGGCTAGGAAATGGTAAAGCAGCAAGTGAAAAATCACAAATTATGAACATAATTCTTTATTCAAATAACAAATAGAAGTTTTTATTAATCTTGAATTATTCATTATAAACTCAAATTTTCAACTTAAGAAGTAAACATCTTGTTCAAACTTCTCTATTTTATATGGCCAGGCATCGGTCATATGTTGAAAGTGCCTTGCATAAAATACCCCATAAAAGATACATACTTTTCACTATCGCAGCTGCTTATATCTCCAAAAAAATCCATTGTAAGCTCAAGCCAATATTCGATTCCGTTGAAAAACAAATCCTCGAACACGTGGTCTATCAAAGATGACTTACAAAAGTGCCGGACACAACTCAAACACCAAAAAAATGGTTCAAAATACAACAAATTAGCACTGTATTCACTTGTAACGAAAACCCCACGTGGTCCAAGAGTGCCAGACACCACTCAAACACCAAAAAAAGGTCCAAAATCCAAGAAACTTAAGTACTGTAGCACTGTATTTACATACAACGAAAAAGAAACGTGGTCCTAAGCGACAGATTTAATACTGATGCCACACACACGCCGACTCCACGCGGGAACTGGACCCATATTTGTTCTGTTCAGTCGATATAGAATATTTCTGTCCGCGCCGGTCCCGTGGTAACGATACTCTACTCCCTTTATAGCTTTGGCGCCTTTCTCAAATCCAGTTTCGAGGCACAAAAGACTCCCAAAGCAATTGTTTTTATAATATGTGTAATACTGGGTGATTTTTTAAATTTCTGATCTAGAAAGCCATGACATAATTTTAAAACAAAAGATGCGGAAAACGTAGGGCGTAGTTTGAATCGTTCGATTTGTCACAACTGTCAGATTTCAAAAATGTTGACATAAACATAACCTACTCCAGTGTTGTTCTCGCTTCTCGCGAATAGCAGTGTGATCAACGCTACGCCCTACGTTTCGGTGACCTTCGATACGGCGTAAAAATCACGACTTACTAGATCAGAAATTTAAAAAATCACCCGGTATTTGTTTATTTAATATTCAATGGAAATTTTCATTATTCATACCCACGGGTAATTTCAATGCCAGAATTGAATTCAGCATCCCCGAAAACCCCCGAGTAACGAGTTTGGAGCGATTCTCATGCACGCTGCCATTCCTCCCCCAATACACCCCCCGCGCACCCCCACAGAGCCGCCCCCGTGCACCCCCGGGTAATTTTAATGCCAGAATCGAGTTCGGCAGCCCCGAAAACCCCCGAGTAACGATTTCCGAGCGATTTTTCCGCGTTTACAATCGTTCCCATAACGGTACAAGTAATGATGCAATTGGAAAATGCATTTTCCGGCCCAGAAGGCGTTTTTCAAAAAACCGCTAACCCACATTTTCACCAGTATTTTCTGGGACCTTCCCCAACACAATGCAGAAAACCGCATCTCGATATCTGTTGTGCTCCAAAATTTCCTCTATTCGGGTGATTTTGTGCTAAATGCCCTGGACTATTTTTAACTAACCTGGGCTACGCTTATGCTTCGCCTCGGCCAATCAAAAACACCTTGCACCTAAAAGTAAACTTTCGCAGCTTGTAATGTAAATAACTATTTATTGGTCACTTTTCTTTGAAAGAATGCCAACAATTTTTTACTCTGATCTTTCTCTATATAACGTACATTGTATGTGATATGATCAAATTTGTCGCTAGAATGTTTTCTATTAAGCTACGTAAACCATTTTGAGACAGAGTGTAGTTGCAAAGTAGGAGCATGGTTCACACTACATACTCCAACATTCTTCAAAACTACACAAGATTACCTCGTAAAAAGGTTACTATGGCAAATATGGTATAAATATCTATCTTTCTCAGATATATTCCTATTCACTATTTCTTTTTGCTCACACATCAGAATTCAAAGCCAAGTTTTTCCAACCTGCGTAAGGGAAATATGCTTAAAAAGAACTTTTAGCCTTACAGAACGTCCGTTGCTCCAATTGCCACTGGCTCTCCAGTTATATAGAAGTTCTTGCATTGACGAGCGAGACTTTGTATATTAAATCATAAGCTTATTTTTGTCACTTAATGTTAACTGCTATCCCCACACCGAACTTTTCGTTGGACTGAGTGGTCAAAACACTTCATTTAATAAAATATTTCATTAATAATAATTACATGATGATGGTACACAAACATTTACTTACCTAGCACTAAGTAATATCAAGCCACTTGCACCAGACCCACCCATTGCAACCCTATGATCTGTACCGAGTCCAACTATATAGTTGGTTTGGGTGTGGGTTTTGCAGGAGGCGAGTCTATAAAAAGGGATAACTATGTACCGAGTGTTCAAAAAAAGGTGGTTGAAAGGTGTAGCAACGTAATTTATTATCTAAAATACAAACTCGCCTATATCTATGAAACAGTTGAGAATCGGACATATCTTTATCCGGGCTTTTTTGTTTGCTTTGATGAGTACTACCAAACCCTTTAATATTCCAATTAATATCCAATGCTTTTCAAGACCCTTCAACCATTCACAAAATAAGAACTATCTAAACCTTCAAAATATCCATTTACAGCTTCGATGATTTCATGATTTCAGTATTCGATGAAAATTTCTTTTCAGCCAACCATTTATTGAGATTTGAGAACAAGAAGATATCCGACGGAGCCAAATCTGGCGAATAGGGTGCATGTTCAATTAACTGGAATCGTAGTTCGTGCAGTTTGGCTATCGCAATTGCCGACTTGTGGTATGAGGCGTTATCCTGATGGTACAACACCTTTTTCTTTGTCAAATGAGGCCTTTTAGCTTTGCTTTCTTTGTTCAGTCTGTCTAATAACGAAGCATATTACCCGCCTGTTATTGCCCTTCCGTGTTGCAAGTAATTAATAAATTTATTCCTCTGGAATCCCAGTCATGACTTTTCCAGCAGATGGAATCGTCTTTGCCTTCTTTGGAGTTGGCTCACCACGTTTTGTCCATTGCTTTAACTGCTCCTTGGTATCCGGAGTGTAGTGGTGAATCCACGTTTCGTCAACAGTTGTAAAACAGTTATAAAACAGTTTTTATTCATGATTAAGAAAATGCACAAATTGTTTACTTGAATCGATAGTAACGGCATGTATTTATATCTAATCCGTTTGAGAATTTGACAACTGTTGAACGAACAATGGCGTTTTCAAAACAAGTGATCAGCACGCGCGCATAACGTCATATTGTGGTTCATTATAGAAACATTCCGATCTATCCTCGTATTTTGAAAAGTGGGAGACAAAATCTAATAACGCCTCTTGCATTGTGATGTGCAACTAAACCTGACAGTTCTGAAATATTTGGAAAGTAATTGAAAAGTAGTCATTGTAATGAAAGATTAAATAATTTAAATAAGTTGTAAAGGTTGATGTAGGCTAGCAGAGAAATAATAAACCACTACTTATCAAAAATAATGTTATTTTTTAATTAGTTGCAGGTTTCTCACCGAAAAAACATTTGCTAGTTGCACACCCATCTGCGAAGATGGCGTCTCAAAAATGTCAAAACACGCCCTACTAGATTCATATAAGCTTTGCTTATATACGGCCGTTTCATTTCCAGTTTTTTCATTGTTGAAAATTATTACAGATTTGTACGTTAAGTAGCACCATCTGGCGGTAATTTTACAACAAAGATATTTAAAGTCAGAGCTCAATCGTTAATTTTTAGGTTATACTTTATGTCAATTGTGTCAAGATTGCCTCTGATTAAAGAGCGATATTGATTACTCGAATATTAACAGTAATTAATAATAAGTTTCTTAACAACGTTCAAATATTATTAGTTCCTGCAATAAAAAAACAATAGGTATATTACATTACATTACAAAACGATAAATTAAAATTTTATTTATTATTTTATTTTTTCTACTCCTATACTCTAATTCAATTATTATAAATGCAATAGCCGTTTCATAATAAGGGTCATTATGCAACGAGTTTCCATTATGCAATGAGTTGTTTACCAATGAGAGTCAAGAATAACGAGCTGTTGACCAATGATAGTCAAGAATATCAAATGGTTGCGTAGGAACGAGCCAAAGCTAGTATATACTAAACTTGGGAACGTACCTCATTCTCCATCGTCACGCAGTGAATAATAAATATTACTAATAATTACTATTGTTTTAAATCTGTTCTAACAAATTATTCTTATTGTTAGTTTTATTAAATATTAAATTTTTGAAATTTTGAATGTATTTTTTGGTGCTTTTATTTATCAATTTCGTAAGTATGTCTTAAAAAGTAATAATTAAATTCGTCGCGAATTGTTATAACACAATAAGGGTTTAAAAAATTAGAAGTAGTATAGAGAAGCCCTCGTCTAATCGTCACCCAGTCTGCAGTTTGAGGTTACACCTCATAACAGTTTTAGAAGTCCACTTAGTAGTAACAAATCAGTTACGGTCGAAGAAAAAATAGTATATGCAACTCGCACATAATGGTTATTAATACACTCGTATGAATTACAACACTCGCTGCGCTCGTATTGTAAACGTCATACTTGTGTATTAATACCATCACTATGTGCTCGTTGCATAATATACAACTATTATTCATTTATCTTTATTTTTATAAAAAAGGCTGTCAGTATTCAAATATAATTAGTAAACAATTAAAAAAAAGTTACATTAAAACATTATACATTAAAACTAAAAAACATACTTTAACAACCACTTTACAAATACACCTATTTTTACTCTCTGTCTCCTTTCTAAGTAATCAATCTTGTGGATTGGTTCATCTCGGCACTGTATCTCTCCATTTTTCCCGGTATGCTGCCAGTCTTTTCTCTATAATCAATTCTCTATAGCTGGAGCAGCCTAAGTTTTCTTTTATTTGGAGTATAAATTTTAGTCTAGGTCTAGCTAGGATGTTCTTGCCTTCGATCATGCTTTCTACTAGCATTTTTATATAATACCCGAATGCCTTAAAGTATGCCCTATTAATCTATCTCTGCTTCTCGTGGTCTCCTTTATTAACTTTCTTTCTTGTACTTTTTCTAGTATTTCATTGTTCGATATTCGGTCAATCCATCTCGCCTTTAGTATCTTTCTATAACACCACAGCTCAAAAGCCTGTATAGGTCTGTTTTCACTCTTTGCTATTGTCCATGTTTCAGACCCGTATACGAATGTGTGTAAAAGTTTAATAGTGTTGACTTGATTCTATACCGTTCTAGATCAAGCATTCAGTTAGTTTAGAAAAGTTTCAGACTCCATCTTCTTCCTGGAACACTTCCTCTACCTTCTTACTGCAAAATTTGTTAAGACATGATACGAAAATCGTTATTTAACTATCGTTATCCTAGATTCTTAAGCGCCCTTCAAAATTTCTAAATACTTTCTCTAACATTGCTTTATATTTATATCATATAAACCAAATCCTACATAAAGGTATGCCTTATGAGACAAATTCTGTCATCTATATTTATTTTACTGAAACTCAACTGGACTTAAAAACTCAAGTAGATTTCATCAGCTCTTATGTCTAAAAATATTTATTTTTAGTAATGACTGTCACAGTCAGATTTCATCATGAATATTTACTTCTAATCGTAGCTTCAGTTCGTAGATCGTGAATTCACATTATGTGTTTACATCATATGCTGTGGTAATTCAAGTGCTACAAAACCCAAAGAGTATTTGTAATTCGCGAAATATGAAATTGTACTTACTTATATTGTGGCTATCATGTAGTTATTAAGTGTTTCTAGTCTAAGAATTGGGGCATTAGTAAACATTGTGTTAACTCAGTATAATTTTCTAAATTTTATGATACTATGTAGGATATTTTGGTTTCCTAGTTCCTACTATAACATATTTTTGGCATATTTATGTACATTATATCCAAATATGTATGTACAAATGCCAATAAATTAATAAAGTATTTATTACACAACAGGAAATGACAATTACTGGAATGACGTATAACCAAAAAATTAATGACTGCAGTCTGACTACAAACCATTTTTGTTGCAAAATGACCGTCAGAGGGCGCTACTTAAAGTAAGAATCTGTAATTTTTTGATTCTAATTTCAACAATGAAAAAACTGGAAATGAGACGGCCGTATATAAGCGAAGCTTATATGAATTTAGTAGGCCGTGGTCAAAATATCTCCTGGCATTATCATCATCATAACGCTCTTGGTACATAAATAACTATTATCCAACACCTAAATAAAAAGGGCTAAAACTTGATGTTTGCAAGCAATTAAAGTTGATGTTTACTCACTTGTGGGTAGAAAAACACTGTTATACTTACATTAGAATGGTGATTGGCTGCTCTTATAGGTAGCAACCAATCACCAGCTTACATTGCATAATATTATTAAAATCCAGTCATCGCGCTAGAGTATTAAATTTATTACTGTCAAAAACTACAGACTAACATTAAATTGCAAATTCGATATTTAAACTTAAACAAAGAGGTGTTGGATAAAATTTTGTATGGCACACGTGAGTTAAGGATATTATCCACTCAGAAAAATTAACCCAACTCGAGGGTAAATTTTTCATTCGTGGATAATATCTTACTTAACTCACTTGTACCATAAATAACTATTACTACCCTTATTATTTGTTTTACATTCCTTAATTTCTATAAACAATCAACAAAAAACTTTTTAATAATTACAGAAAATACTGTGCCGATCCCTCAGGTAAACGTTTGGAAAACTTTGAAGTGGAGAAAACGAATCCCGAAAACGAATTATATTCAAAAATGGATTGCAGTAAGTTTATGATTCATACCATTAAGTAATTAATTATTTAATTAAATTCAATTAACCTTTGTTTTCTGAATTAGAGTGCGCACGTGCAAGGAGTATAATGACAGGAAATGAAAAGCCAGTGTGTTGTAAAAATGGAAACTATAATCCGATTCAATGTAGGAGGGGGTTATGTAGATGCGTTGATAAGGATGGAGTTCAATTTGAAACAGAAGTTGAATATCATAAAATAGAAGAACTTAAATGTTTTAAGAATCAGTGTATTGACTTATAGTTGATAAATTAAGGATAAAATCAATATTCTTAAAACTTATTCAGTAATTGTATGTATTAGTATACACACGTATTTCGTTTTTTCAAACGATGTTGCTAAAGTACTAAAGTATTGTATGTATAACACTAGGTATAACTAATGTATGTCTAAAATATTTTAAATGCGGAGTTTTGGTAACTTCTAAACTATACATTTTTAAAATAAATTTAATTTTTGCTATGAATATATTTTTAAATATAGTATGTAATTCAAATTTAAAATTCTAAGTGATATTCCAAAAAGGACTTAAGAAATCAAATGATCATTTTGGATGCTTTCTCAAGGGATCCTGTTGATAAGTGCCGGATTTCCGTATAAAAGCTAAATAAACTACTGTGTAGGGAGCCTCGCACTGTAGGGAGCGTAGTGGCCTCGGTAGTTCAATGTGTTAAAAATTAATTAAATACAATATTTCTACTAACAAAAATGTACCAACTTATATAAGTACATTTTATTGATTTTACTTGTATTTTAAATGTATCAATTATGTTAGTTGCTTGAAGTTGTGGTTCAAATACTGAAATAATGGTGCTTTTACACTTTCAGCGCGTATTTTAAAATTAATTACTTTTTTCGGTGGGTATAAAAATTTAATTTTGGTAACGAACTGTTCAGGAGAAAGGTCATTCAGTAGACTCAAAAGAATAAAAAACGAGTTTCATTCTATACCCTGTCCAGCCTACAGAAATAGTTGTCACGCCCTTTAGTGCGGTATATTTGAATAGAATTTTATTTATTTTTTTTTATTGAGATACGATCAGCAATCAGAATACATGTGATATTCTATAAGCTAATGTGTTGTCTTGTAATTGGCGTGATGAGGGCCCCTCCAGTGATGGGTCCTCCTAATTAGGGATCAATGGCCCAACGTCGTTTGAGTCTTCTGACGACCTGCTGATGAGGAAGCTCATTTATTAATGGGTTGTTGTGCGCAGAAATTTTTTCAATGTGTTTTAACGTTCTATCATGGATGACTGTTGATATTAGCGGAATGTTTAGGTCTTCATGGAGCATGTGATTGGTTATGTACCATGGTGCATTGGTGATTGTTATCATTTATTTAAAAAGAAAAATATACATATACAGTGTGGGATTCAAGTCTGGAATATTAAAAAAAATAGTATATTAAAGTATTAGTTTCATAAGACACGTTTTTTAGCGTACGCGTCCGAGTTTAGAAAACGACCCGGGTAGCGACGTAGGTTCCCGTTCCAGTTATCAGTTCCCGCGTCGTAAGAAAAAAATTGTTCCTATGGGGTCGTAGGAAAAAAGATTTCTTAGGAAAAAAATGTTTCCTACGACCCCATAGGAAACCTAGCAAAATCGCACAATAAGGTAGGCTTGAAAGTTGGCAATATCAATCATCCTCTAAAAACAATTGATAAATGACGTTTGCGTGCGATATGATTAGTTTCCGCACACTAATGTCACTACACATCGCAAAATTTAAATTATTCCATATTTTATTAAACATTTATCTTTTCAATGAACTTTCTTTACTAAATATTAACTAATAATAAAATATTAAGAGCCGGCAAAGCAAGGGCAGCAGGCAACTAAGGACTGCACATGATTTCCTGTCAGTGATATACAAGTTTTTCGCCTACCTATTGGATACTTCCAAAAGGAACACCAAAGATTAAACAGTAACGTAAAATATTAATAAATTATAATAAGAATATGTTAGACTGATTTGAAATAATGAATGGAAACGAAAATAACACCAGATTTTTTCAATAATTTATTATTAAAATAATAACGTGTGAGCAACGGAATTTTGATTCAGAGTTGGCCTTGTAAGAAAGAGATAGACATATCGGTCATGTGCAGTTTTGAATCGTATTAATTAGTTTATTTAAACATTTTAAACTGTCACTTTTTGAGAATAGCTGTCAGATTAACTGTTTTTGCAAAAAAATCAGAAGAAATCAGTTTTTAATAATGACATTCATATTTAATGAAGTACAAAAGAGAAATATGGTAGAAATTTATCTAACGCAGAATTAGCAACAAAATTGAAGGAATTAATAACACCTTGTATCCTCCATAATGTTAACGATTCCGTTAAAAGGAGAGTTGCATTTCGTAGAGATGTAGGTGGGGGCCATATAACTCATCTTCTTTCATAAATTTTTAATTTAATTGTATTATTTAAAAACTCCTTGATTAAAGATTGTTAGGAGCTCCGAAATCAGAACCAAAATGCTAAAATGCATTTAAAGTAGGTCTGTCAGTTAGTGACTGAGAGTAGTTCCCAATTGATCTGTAGTAGCTCTAAATGATCGGTAGTAGTTCTACTACCTACTTAAAATTAATATCAGATGTAACCTAAAATTTCCAAGGCCTTCTCTGAATCAAAATTCCGTTGCTCACACCTTATAATGATAAATAATTATAGCATACAGGGTGTCCTATTTAACAGTCTACACTCAATCATTCGGACAAGCTTCTAGCTACAGCAATGAAATTGAAAGGACTTTGTATAATTCGACCTCTAGTTTACGAAATCAGTATTAGAACTCATCTTAGAACTTCTTGTGGTACCGGATATGACGTCATCGGGATCTTCTTAAATAGAGCTATTAGGTTTGAAGTATGAAAATCGATAGCAAATGTGATTCTGAATAAGAAAATATTAAGGTACTACAGGTCTAAAATGCATAATAACGGAGCTAAATGAGATCTGGCCTGTTTAACAGTCAACATTCAATCATTTTGACAAACTTCTGGCTATAGCAATGGAGTTCAGTTGGGCAAGACCAAGATTGGATGTGGGCAAGGTGAGTTTCGCGGGGCCCCCTTTTCGATTGCATGCCTTATTCCTAAAGTGACCATACGTCCCGCCTTATGGCTGGACAGTACCGATTTTTAGCAATTTGTCCCGCGTCCTGCTTTTTGAATATGTTGAATTGAAAGAATATGTTTTTTCCAGTTTACAGTACGAAATTAAAATATACCTACAGGGTGTAACATATAATTTAATGTAATGTGAATACAAGGTGCGTACTTTTAAAATTTAAAATGCGATTTCTTGAAAACTAGCAGGAAGCGACCACATGTTGTTAAGGAAAATATCTTCTAAATCATTACGAGGTTTGTAGTTAAATTAGTTACACTCTGTATACGTATTATACATACTACACTCACATAAATAACGCTTGCGATACGCAAATAATTCGGTTTCTTTGGATGTAATTTTTGGCGTGGTAAATTTAGTGAACGGCCAGCATTTTTACACAAACTATGCCTTTGTGGCACTAGAGTGTTAAAATTGCATATTGAATGGTAATGTCTGTAGGGTACTAGAGATGATGGACGTGCTCAAACACTATACTGTTTGAGCACATCCGTCATCTCTAGTTCCAAAACTACATAGGAATTGCAGTTTAGATATTGCTTGCATTTGCTATGTGTACTCGGCACTATAGAAAATATACTATTGAATGGAAATAACAACTTGCTTATTTATATAGCTTTTATAGAGATTTCAATAAAACAAAAGCACTATTAGGCCAGTAAAATAGAATCCGTTGGTGGAAATAAATGTTGGAAAGCGGGAGATCGTTTCGATCGCTTCGTTTGAGGTCAAATATAACTATCCTAGGTTTGCACGGTCCTTCGATTCGAACTTACCTGAGGGCATCAAAAGAACCACGAAATCTTCGGACCTTCTTTAGTTTTTCGCTTATAACTCCAAAGCGGTGCTTCCCAACGAAAAGTTCACTATTACAAGAATTAAAGAGCATTAAATTCTACGTCGGATGATTATTAAAGAGTTTTAAATCGGTCCAGTGGTATGGTCGAAATCGACGGTCGAGAAATGACAATTTTACAAATTTTCGATTTTCTGTCAGACCGGACGCCCAGAGGCTTTCCGTATAAAAAAACTAGTTGGACTCATTCTGATTGTTAATATAAGTCGAGAAATATCTAAGCTTTGATATTATAGAGGTTGCCGGATTAAATTAATGGCCATTCTTTCATCATTCCCCATCATAGAAATTAGGATCAATCCATATGAAGTAGTGCAGTACTGGTCGCTCAATCATTTCGAAAAAAGATAATTTTTTGTGTGTTATCACCCCTAAGTATTGGTAGATCAAAACCACTGTCATTTTATTTTTATTCCATTTGATTGATATATGGCAGCCATATTTGTTTCGTGGTGCACGACGTTGCTTGCAGTTTTTTGATGTAAATGTAAATCTTGATATCTCAAGAACGGTTGATCCTAGAGACCTGCGGTAAAAATGATTGTATTGTTCACATGTCGGACTACATTTTTAAATCTAAACATAATTTTTGTAGGACGCTTACTTATGGGTGTGATTTAATCCCGAAGATTAAAGTTTTTACAAACATTTCCGCTTTTATGGAGGCATATTTCATATATCCAGATAAAAATGAAGTCTTAGGACGGATTTTCTATTTAAACGTACACGATTAGAAGTAGTTTATGTATAAAATATTTTAAATCTTTTAAATCTACTATTTTTGTATTTATGGGCTTTGAAGTTCTCGTTTTCATACGTCATATCAATATTATGTTTATGATTAAAAAATGTAGTCCGACATGTGAGCAATACAATCATTTTTACCGCAGGTCTCTAGGATCAACCGTTCTTCAGATATCAAGAGTTACGTTTACATCCAAAAACTGCAAGCAACGTCGTGCACCACGAAACAAATATGGCTGCCATATATCGATCAAATGGAATAAAAATAAAATGACAGTGGTTTTGATCTACCAACACTTAGGGGTGATAACACACAAAAAATTATCTTTTTTCGAAATGATTGAGTGACTGCACTACTTCATATGAATTGATTCTAATTGCTATGATGGGGGATGATGAAAAAATCGCCATTAAGTTAATCCGGCAACCTCTATAATATCAAAGCTTAGGTATTTCTCGACTTATATTAACAATCAGAATGAGTCCAACGGGTTTTTTTATACAAAAAGCTTCTGGACGTCCGGTCTGACGGAAAATCGAAAATTTGTAAAATTGTCGTTTCTCGGCCGTCGATCTCGAACATACCACTGGACCGAATTTAAAGTGTTAGATACTCATCCGACGCAGAATTTAATGCTATTTAATTCTTGTAATGAATTTTTCGTTGGGAAGCACCGCTTTAGAGTTATAAGCAAAAAACTAGAAAAGGTCCGATGTTTTCGTGGTTCTTTTGATGCTCTCAGGTAAGCTCGAGTCGAGGGACCGTGCAAACCTAGGATACTTATATTTGACTTCAAACGAAGCGATCGAAACGATCTCCCGCTTTCCAACATTTATTTCCAACGGTCCAAAACGGTTCTAATTTTACTGTCATATATGGATTACTAAACAAATAATAAATTAATGCTCATTTACATGGCCTTTTGAATGGTGACATGAATAATCAATACAAAAGTTTTTCGTTTTGTGAATTTTATTATATTATTTAGCTATAAACCAGTTCGCGTCTGCCACTCTTCATTAAAATCAACGGTGTACACTTGGAACTGTTCTTAGTTGCAAAATTAATACTTCCGGGCCATTATTAATATTGGTTATTTTGTGCAAGTGCTTTCACACATCTTGTAGAATACTAGCAGCACTATTTTCATCCGGTATGTAATAGTTTTTGTTCAAATCACCTATCTAAACCATAACCTCATGATAATTACTGCTTTAGGTAGGCTTTAACATGTACTGGATGTTCATCATTTATGTAATACGTTTATTATTGGGCATATAATAAATATGTAATAATAATAATTGCTACTACCACAGCCATCTATGGCTGTGCTACTACCCATTACCTGGCAAACCAGGTCCCAGAAGCTATAAAGCTTGTGCGGGAGGGAAGGGCGATTATTACTATTATGTAGACCCAATGTGCGGCTGCACCCTACTTAACAGATGGCATTAGCACAAATCCCGCCTTTGGTTACAGCGTTACAGCTAAGGGAAGCTGCAGAAAACCTTAACCAGATCTGCCGATACCGGCAGTCGAATCCGGGCCGCTTGAGTGAGAGAAGAGGACGCTAGTCCATACACTACCAAGACTATAAATAAGGTCATACAAGACATAATAAGTTCTACGTTTTTCTACTCTAGAAACAATGCAGAGGTGCCGACAACCCATAGTTAATGCACATTACCTCAACTATAAATCCTATTTGGTTTTGACACTAAGAGGTTATCTATATGACATAATTCATGATAATTAAAAATTACTTTTATTCACAGATACATTATAATTAGACTATTATTAGTCTAAGACTTATATAAACATAACCGTCTCTTTATGGCCCAAGAGCCTCTTTATGGTCCGACGGGCAATAAAGAAACGTCAATTAAATGTCAGAGCTGCTTTTTGTAGAACTTGATTGGTTCTTAGTATAATTTGTAAACTTATCCGCACAGCGGCTTGATGTACCTACGTACTCATTTATTATATTTTTTACACAATAATAGATTTGAGATAAAAACTTAATCAGTACATAAAATAGTGTATGTATAGCGGGCATACCTTGCTTTTATGGCCCTACAGCCTTTTCCTGCCCTTCGGCTAACGCCTCGGACTAGAAACTCGGGCTTCTGGCCATAATAGTTACTTATGTATTAAGGGCATAATGAAGCTTTTATGGCCAGAAGCGTTATTTCTAGCCCGAGGCGTTAGCCGAGAGCTAGGAAAAAGCTGGACGAAGTGGGCCGTTGGGCAATATGGTACCAACAGACAGGTGGGCGAAGTATTCGGGTTTTAGAGTAAATATCTGAGTAGGTAATGGGTCACTTGAGACCAGCCCCTCCACTTTTTTTCTGGCCACGCCTACTGCGCTCTGATTGGCTATCCCCACTCCCGTAGACACGCCTGCTGCTCTCTGATTGGTTACCCCCACTCCTGTAGCTCCTCCCCTTGCTTCTGATTGGTTGAAGGCAGCCATTTTGGAACTCGTCGCCATTTTACCACGCCCGCCATTACGGGAATCTGTATTACCGGCAATCTGTGTATCGTCAATAGAGGGCGTCATGAAGGGATCTGTATTACCGGCAGACTGTGTATTACTACTAGAGGGCGTCATGAAGAAATCTGTATTACCGGTATGTAGAGGTCGCGTAAAAAGAGAACTGTATTAGAGAAGAAGACCCTTCAATTAGAGTCTGCAGCCATTTTATATCACAACATCTGGCTCTAAATTTGAATCTGCCAAATTACTGAATCTGTCCATTTTAAATTTGTCATTTTTGCATCTGTCATTTTCGAATCTGTCATTTGAAATCTGTCAATTTGGCATCTGTCATTTTTGCATCTGTTATTTTAAATCTGTCAATTTTGCAGCTGTCATTTATGCGTCTGTCAATTTTGAATCTGTCATTTTTGCATCTGTCATTTTAAATCTGTCATTTTTGCATCTGTCAGTTTTGAATCTGTCATTTTAAATCTATCAATTTTGCATCTGTCATTTTTGCATCTGTCATTTTAAATCTGTCAATTTTGCAGCTGTCATTTATGCGTCTTTCAATTTTGAATGTCATTTAGAATTTGTCATTCTTAAAGTCGCCATTTTGGATTTCCAACCCTTGAATTTTTAGCTCTGGGATTGGATCGACCATCTTTTATCCCTTTCACTAGACGGAAACTCTTTCTCTCCTTCTCAATCTCTCTCTCCTTCCTGCTCTCTCCCTTCATCCTAATGCTAGTAAATGAAACATCAATGTTTAAATAGAATATTTATTTAGCTAGGAATTATTATTATTACAATTAATTTCACACTTCATCAGATGATGGTGATGATGATGGTGAATATTGGAGAGGGATCGCCGTCGTACATCTTGTATTTACTGTTGGCCTCGATTTTCTATTTGCGGTTCCAGGGGCTAGAAACATAAAATAGAGCATTAAAAGAGAACTCAATGATGATGATGATGATGATGCGTGTAAATGTACCTTATTTGTTTCCACAAACATGCAGTTTTCATATGGCAAAGGTCCACTTGTTTTCCCCAGGTACAGCAGGCCCAGAGAAATAGTTTTAGCCTCAATCTTTCAGCTTATCGCTGATTCGCTTAGGTAGAAATGCAACGTAGTTTTCACCAACAACAATCACACTTTGACGTTTATCACGGCAAACAACTCTTTTGAACTCTAGTATTTCGACGACCTCTTTGATCCAGTAGTCGCATAATTTCTTGATAGGTTTCAGACCGCCACTGTTGCCTGAAGGTTTGCTCAATTGTTGTAACAGGTCCATTTTTTCTACGTAAAAACAAAGACACACACATGTTAGAATTTAAAAAGTAGCATTTTATTTAAAATTTTATGCGTAAACACGTACACGTTAATAATAAAAATAATTAGTTTTAACATATCTGTTTTTTAATGTTGAAGCAAGCACTACTGAGTAAAAACTAGTTAAGTAATAATAATATCACCGGAGCGTTAGAAATAATTATCACCATTCCGCTGAGTCAACAAGAATAAAAACTAAAGTTAGTGTAGGGTGAAGTTCGGTTTTTATAGTCAGCTCAATCTGCAGGAATAAACTTGTATGCGCGGAGACCCAAATGCAGCTGTTCTTAACATCTGCTAAAAGATAATAACTAGATTTATTGCCCTGAGAGAAAGAGCATAATGAAAGGGTTCATCTTCGTTAAATCAGCGGTGTTTTAGCCTGTCAAAGAGATAACCTGTCACTAGAGGCATAACGTGGCTAATAAATTTGTCTAGTTAATAAAAACTAAAGATAGTGCAGGGTGAAGCCCGGTTTTTTTATAGTCAGATCAATCTGCAGGAATAAACTTGTATGCCCGGAGACCCAAATGCAGTTATTCTTAACACCTGCTAAAAGATAATATCTAGATTTATTGCCCTGAGAGAAAGAGCATAATGAAAGGCATAATAATTTTCGTTAAAGTTGAAGATCGCCCGATAACAAGCAATCTTCTACCTGTACACATAGTGTGTGTAAGAAACATTCAAGGGGTAAAGTTGATATTTCAAAACGATAAAGCTTATAAGCTGGAAGTAGCCTCAGTTCATTAAAATTATTGAAACTAGAGCGCCAGTACGTTTTCACCTGGGGAGTTTATTAAAATTAAAAATTATTGAAACCCTTCGCAGGTATGTATGTAGGTTGTGATATTTTCTTTAAAAGTTTAACACTAATGTTGACAATAAAAATATAGACCTTCCTTTAACCCAAAAAAAGAAAAGGAATTAGATAAAATGTAAAATTGTTCCATGATATTTATTAATAAACAGAAACATTTTACTTTAAAGTTAAATTATCGGCTATTATTATTGCCGCTGTCGTTGAATTTAAATTATTTTAAATTTTAATACTTTAATTTAAAATTCTTTATTAAATACAGGCATTTATTCTTTGTTAGTTACTTATATTTTATTAGTTTGTTAGGGGAAAACCTTTAATGAAATGTATATTGTTGAGCTCTACTAGCGAGCGAGCTTAATTTTAGAAAACATAAATTGTTAAATAAATTACTTGAATTCAATTGAATTGTATGTTTTGGTCGTGTAAAAGGTGATTCAGTTTAAAAAGACCATGAGAACAAATAAACTTTTATTAAATTATCACTTATTACGGACGATTGGACATATTTAGTGGGCAAGAATATTCTGATCAATGACATATGTATTTTCAGGGTTGGTAGGTTTACTGGTTTTCAATCTGACTTTTATTAAATTTTAGATCTACAGCTGATTTCAAATAAATCTAGGACAGTCATCAGTACTTTATAGTGTAAATGCTGCTTTTTATTTTTCTTGATATCGTTTTTGTTATAAAAAATTATTTTTCTCTCTGGTAAATCTTTATCGATAGGTCGATCAATACCTTAATTAAGAGTTTAGATGTTATACGACGATAAAGTGAGTATTTAATGCATTTAGTTAAATAATAAATTGAAGTCATTCTCTGATTTGACTACATGTCTACGATGAATTTAGCCCTAATAAAAAATAATTCATTATCGACCGTTTTGGAAAAGGGTTCTGAATAAGAAAGAAATCTTATCTTTTATTCAGATCTGAGTGTAATCATTACCGACGGCAGTTGGTAGTGCGTTGCGTAGATCATATATTAAATTATATATTAAATTATATTAAAGAAGATGAAACAGGCATGAGCGACCACGAAGGTTTATGACATCCGACTAATTTATTACCTAATAAAGGCTTAATTAGCAGTGCCTTTGAAGGAATTTTGAATCAAGTTCGTTCTTGTTTATTTCGTAATATTGCGCAATATCTCGCAATACGTAAACGTTGTTTTAATGACAACCAGAGGGCGCCACGATTGTTTTAGAACGTATAAAAGCAAATCCTGAACTTCCAGGTATCACTTGCCTACGTCCGCTATCGCTGTTAATAGTGCTTTTTTTAGCTCTTATTTGTTGCTATTGTGTGTGTATTTGTTTAGTGCTGAATAAAACTAATTTTTAAATAAAACTTTGAGTGTTTTCGTCAGACGAACCAAAGCAGCCAACAAAGGTAGGAATTTATTAATTGTTTATTACGTAGTTACTTTTTCTGTACCTTTATTTTTGTTTTCTCACCTGCTATAAGGGACACTAATTTACATTATTCAGGTAAAATATTATGAAGTTTTACAGTTTTCAAGCAAGTTTAACTTATTTGTTATTCATAATAATAATAATAGTTTGCCAAAGGGTTTTATTAACAATTTAAACTCTGCTTATAATATTTGCTTAAATTAGACTGCTATTAAAGTTTTAAGACTGGTTAAAAGGTTTTATTAACTTGCATTAAAACGGATCTTTCTTTAACTTGTACAAAGCAAATAATTAATTTATAATATTTAATATTACACAAAATTTGAATAGCTTATGTTTAACGTACTCGTTGCTTAGTACTCGATGCATTATCTAGCTTGCTTTGCATTCAGATGTTATTGTTTATTTAAAATTAACAACATATAATCTGATATATTTTGCGAACAATAATATTTCCCTATGTCATTTTAATGATGCTAAACCGCTAACAGTTTATGAACTAACTGATACATTTACACGCATCATTCATTGAGTTCTCTTTTAATGCTCTATTTTGTATTTACTGTCGGCCTCGGTTTTCTATTTGCGGTTCCAGGGGCTAGAAACACAAAATAGAGCATTAAAAGAGAACTCAATGAATGATGCGTGTAAATGTACTTTATTTGTTTCCACAAACATGCAGTCGTCATATGGCAAAGATTGCTATTAAAGTTTTAAGACTGGTTAATAATAATGGTTATTTGCTAAAAAAAGGTTTTATTAACTTGCATTAAAACGGATTCTGTAATATATGTTTCAAAACCTGGCGACTTCGAGCTACCAACCGGTAGCTTCCTGGGTGACCTTACGGACGAGCTCGAAGAGTACGGTCCTGGATCGTATATTATAGAGTTTGTGTCAGGCGGGCCTAAAAACTACGCCTACAAAGTGTATTCCCCGACCACCGGACAGATACACGTGGTCGTAAAGGTCAAGGGTATTACTCTAAATCACGCCGCGACTCAAAAAATAAACTTTGAGTCCATGCTGAGGCTGTTGGAAGGTATGGACGAGAAGATTATTGTAGAGTCCAACAACATCCAGCGTACAGCTGACCATCAGCTTGTAACGCGGACGGAATCAAAAGCCTACAAGATAACGTTCGCCAAGAGACGGCGTATAGAAGATTTTGATTCCGTTCCGTTCGGCTATAACAAGCGACCACGTGTATAAACATTTTAAACCTCGTGTATATATGTGTGTGTATAGCAATAGTAGTAGTATAGTTGTATTTTTAAGTTTTGTAAATTTTGTATATCATTTATCATTTGTATAGGTAGTAATCTAACTCTTAAGTAGCAAAATATTTGTATAGTAATAAGTACAACACCAACTGAAGGTCGATGTTTTCAATGATTACCATTATTAATGTAAATAATTATTAATGTAAATAATTATTAATGTATATAATTATTGAACAGTTCAATCGTAGTAGCAGTAGTCGGGTATGTTAATCGAAAGAGATCGACCTTCGGCTTGCTGTAATTATTATTATTATTATAAGTGATGATGTCTAGGTTTATACTTTCTGTATACTATATTCGAAATTATTTAAGAATGTAATAATTGTTACGTAGGTAATTAGCTGTTGTTGTTGTAAATTGTTCAATCATCTTTTGTCAGTATAGTGTAGTTATAATAATAATAAGTTAAACTGACGAGGGTTATACTTTATGTACTGGAATTGTAATTAATTATCAAAAAAGATGGTGAAACTTGGAAGTGATTGAATGTAAATCACAGCTATCACGGGGATACTCGGGAACATGCTCATGAAATAGATCTCTTACCTGATAAACGCGATTTTGTTCTTTTCAATTGTGTCTGTTAAGTAGTAGTAGTAGTAGTAGTAGTAGATCAAGACATTGTTGAAAAGAATATTTAGCATAACAAATCGTACAAGGCATTCAATTGCTTCGGTTAAACAACAACAATTTGACAATGAAAGAAAGGTCAAGTTTCAAACGTGTTACGAGTATGCCTTCATGGTTATCCGAGAACAGATTTCAACCCTAATAATAATTGTTTAGTTATTTAATTATTGTTTAGTTGTTCAATAATTTTTGAGAAAGATTGTCATAAAATAAAAGATTAATGTTCTATCATGGTTATCCGAGAACAGATTTTAACCCTAATAATAATTGTTTAGTTATTTAATTATTGTTTTGTTGTTCAATAATTTTTGAGAAAGATTGTCATAGAATAAAAGATTAATGTTCTATATGTGTATTATTACTATTCTCCCCTGTACCATGGCATGAAAGTGATAGCTATAAGTAGTATGAGAGAAGCAAGAATGAGGTAATTACCTACACACCTGACTGTGATGACGTGTCATTAAACAAGATTAAACTTGTCTGTCAACGCCGACATCTTGTTTACCGTATGCATGTTACTGAGCATGCGTTGGATCTAGGTAAGTATAAGCGACTATATAAAGTCGAAAGTTGTTAGCGTGTACTAGTAGCAGACAGCACGTGTACAGCAGCAGCAGCAATTACGATGATGGCGAGTATAAGCAGTCCTAATTATTATTATGATAACGAGACCTGTGAGAGCGAATTCTTTCCCCTGCAAATAGGTAAGTTGTTTATAAAACTTCAAGTTTGTGTTTGTATGCTAATTTGTGTCTATTTTGTTACTTGTTTAGATGAAGGCCCGGATGTTGCAGATCACTCATCATCATCATCAACAGCAAATACCGACAAGTACAGCGAGAACGGTCAAGAGTCGAATAATGAAGAACTAGGTAAGTTGTTTAAAACTTTTGTATGTTTATGGTTATATTAACCGATTATTGTATTATTGCTGTAGCAGCATCAGCAAACTTTACCATTGTAGATACGCCAGTAGCAGCAGCTAAAGGTGAAGTACGTGTTCAACTGCTCGGGGCTGTCCAGTATCCGTTGTATGTTACGAGCCTCCAGGGGAAGAAGAAGAAAACTACGACCATGTACACAACATCCAAGTAGGACTTATTCCGCCAGACGACGACGACGACGCCTTGGGGTCTAAAAAATTTGACGTGGTAGTGAAGCTCGAATGCGTGAATAACGTATGCCAGTATGGTGAAATAGTGTTGTCGGAAAGTGACTGGTTCGAGTTGTATGATATACGAGTCGAGGAAATGTTTAAAAATTTCTTTTATGGTTGCTGCTGCAAGGACAACAGTGTACTACATCGTGATAAACATTTGAAAGTCCATCTATGTAAGAATTTATACATCGAGATTATTCACAACGAGTTTTTCGGCAACAGGGTGGCGATTCATCAGAATGATAAACAACGGACTATAACCTTAAAAGATTACGAGTTTCAGTCTATATTGCATCTAGCACCGCTGATCAATCATCAGGCTCGAACGTTACATCACCTGGACTTTTCGCGTTTCTACCACGCAAACATAGAGAATGTAGCAGAAGGTCATCTGAGACGCCCTGAAGATGTCTATAAAACGCTTCCGACAACAGACTCCATCTCATTCACGACTGAACTCTTATGTGGGTACTACTCAGCTACCAGTTTAATAGACAACGTAGCAGCAACAACAACTGATGGATTGAACTCGTTCATTTTATTAGAAATAATAAAACATTATCCGCAAAAGTTTATCGATGCCGTACGTACACGACTGCAATCATATCATCAACAGCAGCAGCAGCCGAAAACGACAACGACAACGTTTGCACCGTCGTATTAAGAACACCATGGCGGAAATAAACTATCTTAGAAATAGGTTACAAAAATATTTGAACAATTTGCAAGTGTTACGTGATGATCTCAACTCATACTGTGTAATTAATAATTTGTCAAATAATATGTTACAATTGTCCATTTACTCCTCGAAATGTATAGCAAAATAAATAATATGTATATTTAAACATTGATGTTTCATTTACTAGCATGATTAAGGGTGAAAAGTGAAGGGTGACTATATAAAAGGTAGATCGTCATCAGCGAGAGAGTACACGAAAAAAGCCGAAGATTTCCGACGGCGAACATCCTAAGTTACAAAGCAGCCGGTAAGTAGTCACCCTATGAGAAGGAGAGAAAGAGTTCCGTCTAGTGAAAGGGATAAAAGATGGTTGATCCAATCCCCGAGTTAGCGCTAAAATTCAAATCTAGGGCAGGGAAATCCAAGATGGCGACTTCAAAATGACAAATTCAAAATGACATTCAAAATTGACAGATTTAAATGACAGATGCAAAATTGACAGATTTAAAATGACAGATGCAAAATTGACAGATTTAAAATGACAGATTCAAAATTGACAGATGCATAAATGACAGATGCAAAATTGACAAATTTAAAATAACAGATTCAAAATTGACAGATGCATAAATGACAGATGCATAAATGACAAATGCAAAATTGACAGATTTAAAATGACAGATTCAAAAATGACAGATGCAAAAATGACAGATTCAAAATTGACAGATGCAAAATTGACAGATTTAAAATGACAAATTTAAAATTGACAGCTTCAAAATGACAGATGCAAAATTGACAGATTTGAAATGACAGATGCAAAAATGACAAATTTAAAATTGACAGATTTAGTAATTTGACAGATTCAAATTTAGCGCCACATGTTGTGGTAAAAAATGGCTGCAGACTGTAATTGAAGGGTCTTCTTCTCTAATACAGTTCTCTTTTTACGCGACCTCTACATACCGGTAATACAGATTTCTTCATGACGCCCTCTAGCAGTAGTACACAGTCTGCCGGTAATACAGATCCCTTCATGACGCCCTCTATTGACGATACACAGATTGCCGGTAATACAGATTCCCGTAATGGCGGGCGTGGTAAAATGGCGACGAGTTCCAAAATGGCTGCCTTCAACCAATCAGAAGCAAGGGGAGGAGCTACAGGAGTGGGGGTAACCAATCAGAGAGCAGCAGGCGTGTCTACAGGAGTGGGGATAGCCAATCAGAGAGCAGTAGGCGTGGCCAGAAAAAAAGTGGAGGGGCTGGTCTCAAGTGCCCCATTACCTACGTATCTGTTTATCGCGGTGCGAGGCACCCTTGGGCGCGAGGCCGTGGGCGGAGGCCCACATCGCCCACGCCTTGCCCCGCCACTGATGGAGTTGACAGGGGTAGGGTAGTTAGATCCGTAAATAGGTAGCTTAGGATAACAGTGTTAGAAAACTTTTTAGTTCTTATGAGGTATCCCAAGTATTGTTGTGTGATAATTGATTAAATATACAAAGTCTATATTTTTGTACGTTGCGATCTAGACAGTACTTGTTGCTGCACACTATGGTGTTATACAATTAGATAAGGAAAGGTTTTTTGGTATTCGGTCTGCAGTTGACTATTGAATAAGTATTATTTCTCTGTATTTAATACGGGCAAGTCGAATATCTGCTCCACTAGAAATCTAAATCCTAACATTAGGACATAAAAAGAGATTAGTTTGATGAATGTTATCGTATAACATAAGTGATTGAGTTAAGCGGTCGTGGCAGACATTATCTGGAGACATAGGGTGGAATCGTACACATGAGAAAGTTCTATTTACTAAAATTCGTTGTTGTCTGCTTTTTGGTAACAAATTTTCCATTATTCGCTAATAGTCCAGTCAAATTAGAAAAAATAGCGGAAAGTTGAGGTAAGTCCCTGGATTTTTGCATAGGGCTTCCTTGTAGGTTGTTAAATAACTCCCTAAAAGTCAACACAATGTAGGTGGTGAGCGTGAAGAAATAATGAGGGTAAATCACGCCCCCTAACGTTTTTCTCGAAACTATTGGGTTTATCGAGATGAAATAATTTTGGTAAAATTAGGCTTATTTAAATCCCTACCAAAAATGTCCAAATACTTTTTCGTGCCTCGCCTTCTTTTTGTGTTATCGAAGAAAGAAGATATGTCATACATAGACAGGACATGACATATACAGGACAGATCTCGTTGAGTGGCTCTAACCCCGTTATTATGCATTTTAGACCTGTAGTACCTTTATACTTTCTTATTCAGAATCACATTTGCTATGGATTTTTATACTTTAAATATAAAGGTTCCATTTAAAAAATCTTGATGACGTCATATCCGGTACCAGCAGAAGGTCTAAGATGGGTTCTAATACTGATTTCGTAAACTAGAGGTTTACTTATACAAAGTTCTTATAATTTCATTGCTGTAGCCAGATGCTTGAGAATGATTGAGTGTAGACTGTTAAACAAGACAGATTCCGTTAGGTGACTCTAGCTCCGTTATTATGCATTTTAGACCTGTAGTACCTGAATGATTTTTTATTCAAATACACGCTTTCTATCGATTTCCATACTTCAAACTTAGTGGTTCCATTTAAAAAAATCCCGATGACGTCATATCCGGTACCAGCAGAAGTTCTAAAATGGGTTCTAATACTGATTTCGTAAACTAGATGTCGAATTATACAAAGCTTTTATAATTTCATTGCTGTAGCCAAGATCTTTTTATTTAATACAACTGATTTTGTTTTTGAGATGTAAATTACGAGCGGCCAGTGGCGCTGCATGTAGCTATATAAAGCATTTAATTTTCCCGCTCGTTTGTTGCAATGCAACGTTATTACTTTGCGAGCTATATCAAGCGTTCAATAGACAAATTCTTCGTATTAATTTTTTTGCCAAAAGTATCTTTCTAACAAATTTGAAACTTTAACTACGCAATCTTACAACGTTTGTACGTGAAATACTTTCTTACATTCACATACATTCTTTATGAAGTTCTTATAATAAATGTATCAACTACTTACCATTTTGCGTAAGATCGCGTGTTATTTACAAATGCAATTTATGCATAAACAAACTTCCTAAACATTAAAGATTATTTAAAAAATAATTTTGTGCATTAAAACCTATCAACTGCACTAATTTCTTTTACATTTTCATCATTTTCTTCTACATCCACAACTCCCTTAAGCATTCATTTTTGTATAGGTGTTATAATTAGCTCTAAGGAAGGTAGTATTGTTCATTCGGAAGCAAGAAGTATCATTGCAACTGTCATACGGTTTTTTGATGAACAGAAAGGCTGCTGGATAGTCGGTGCTTTCATTGGATGGTCTTAATAGATATTCTCATTGACAATGACAACTCAATTTTTACTGTTAACATAGGATCATCAGACGAAGAAATTGCTATAAGTGACAGTGAATAAACGTATGTAATTGCAGAGACACTTTCTCTTGTTATAAGTAGATTATAATGTTTATAATTATAATAATACCTTATATAAGAATTACTTTGTATTATAGTAAGATCACATTATAAATTACTTGTATTGCTATTTTACTTTATAAAATAAAAATTTAATTTAATTGTTCCGTGTCATTTAATAGCAATGAATTTATTTAAAATGTAGGCCTAATTTTTTGAAAATATTTAAATTTCCCGCTTATTTAAATGTTTGCTCTGAGTTTCGCTACCTACTAAAGTATGGTAGCGCCAGCTCCGCCCCCTCAGGGTTTCTATGTGCTTGCTGGCACTATATTCTTAAAACAGTGACCACCAACCCACTTTTCAGGAACAATTTTTTCTTGGTTATTATGGTAAGATAGCCACTAACGTTATTAAGATTTTTTTGTTGCATTTTATGTGTACTATCACTTGTCCAGAGGACACGAATCTTCAGTGAAACACCCTGTATTAGGAATTTTTCATACTCTGATTCCTGCAATTAATAATGCTTGAAGCTTGAAGGATCTATTGTGCATTCATTCATTAATGTTTGAGTTGGAATTTACAATACCTACTACCAGTCTGATGTCATCAATTTTTTTATATTATTAATTTATTACTAGACATAAAATAGAATTGCATTCGTTTTATTACTATTACATAAATAATTTTTCCAATTAGCGGAGAAGCTGATTTCAATCCATATGAATATATGTATGTATATATAATATATAATCTTTAACCTCTTATACCTTTTGGTGTCGAGGTGCCGGACGCACCGAGCCACAGAGTGGATATGTGGGCGTGAGACGAGGCAGCGGAGCCATGTAGGCAAGTACACTCCGCTCGTGGTTTACCCATCCGAGTACTTTCCGGAGAAAACTCGACTTAACTCCGTTAAGCAGTATAAATCCACTATAACCACCCTGCCGGCTGCCGGCTTGTATGTATGTATGTATAAGAAATATTCTGGCATCCGTTACTATTACTTTTACTAACAATAAAATGTTTAAATACTTAAATCAATAAAATATGCAGGTTACATAAAAATAATTAAATTAAGTAAATAATAATAAAAATGTGTAATATTGAATCCTTAATGAACGATAATTAGAGCGGCATACGAGTAATATTTACGAGGTAGACTTTATTGCTCGATTAATTGTTTCATGCATGTGCGTAAAAATAATAATGAAATTAATTTTATGTAACTTTATGTAATCTTAAATCGTATCTATTGGCTGAATGCGGAAAAGGAAAAACCACTTAAAGTTGATATAACATTAAAATATGTATAATAACTTTCACTACAGATTTAAAAATTTGTACCTTTAAAACATTAAGATAGGTAATTTCTCTCCAAATTAATTCTAATTGAACATTAGCACTTTGTCTTTGAAAATAACAATAATCTACGTAAACCTTTAACGAGGTCTTATTACGTAAAAAATGTCTTTTTATTACCGAATGTTTTTGTTGTTAAGTTTAATAATTACAACATATCCTTTATAATAATATTAATAATACTCATGACTATAATCTAATAACTTAATAATAAGACATCCTGCTATTTGACTAATTTGTTATATGAAGAGTTCCTCTTTGTTATTTTCTTTATTTGTTTATTTTTTAGTTTTTACACAATTTGAAATTTGGAAATATTTCATTATTAGTGATAATTTGAATTTCACTATTATCACGTTAGAGGACGATCTTTAAATGGGTGCTCGTAATATACTATTATGCAACTACACAAAAGTAAATGTCTTCTATAAATAAACAAAACACGGTTATTCTTATGTATTGAGATGATACATATATGTACTAACTGTAATAAGATGTTAAAATTAGCTTTTCGGTCACTGTACAACATAGTTTTAATAATGCCATAAAATGCAGGAAGGCTCGAACTGGAACTGCTGAAAGGAAGTCTGATTACATAAATATGATGTTAAAAGATATATTCTGACCGTCTCCGACTTTTAAATTTACATTTACGTAATCAGATTAAAAAGATGATAAAAGTTGAAATACAAACTGCGGAAAATAGTAGGGAGACTGTGTGCGTTACATATTGTAAAAGTCTTAACTTTTTTTTACAACAATGTAGTTTGCACTTTTCTCCCCACTTCTTACTAGGCGAGTTTATAAAATCCTTAACCATTTTAAATGCCCCTTTAGTTTTATACAGAATTTTTAAATCATTGATTTGGATAAATATTGTTTACGCAGTGTCTTGTTTATCTTACTGCTGTGATCCTGGAGAAAAAAAAATCATAAACTAAAGCTTTCTTTAATAAAACAATTGAAGTGCTACTATTTTAATATCTGATTATTTTGCAGTGGATTTTTAAAATGTTCATAATTTCCCAAATTTGAGAAATACACAACAACAGGTAATTACCTAGATTAAAAATGTTAGATCTTGATTATATTTGATAATAGTTTAGGACCATCCATTGTTGTAAATAAATAATAATAATTATTGAGAATGGGATGTCATAAAAGATTTTAAAAGAATAATATTGAGGAGCTTCTTTCAAAATGTAATAAGTCCAGATTTTTTTTTAATTTATCGATGGTATCGAACTCTATATCTATAGGGTCATTCCATGCGAAATCGATCACTAAAATGGGTCGATCTAACGGATTTCAATGAAAATCAATTCTGAGGTATCAATCAACTAAAGAACATAACTTTCATTCATCAATTTTCTAAATTACGCAGAACTTCGGAAATATTTAAACTGAAAAAATTATCAAAACTGCTTGCACGTGTTTAAAGAAATATAAATAGCTCGAATCTATATCGAATATATTCGATATATATCTATGCGATATATCGAATATATATAGATATATCAGTTTGTTTGTTTTATGACCGTTATTTTGTATAATAATTAATTAAACAATATCAAAGCTTATTGAAACATATAAATGGTAAATGAAAAAAATTCCTTAAATTATATATAAACTTACTTAGAAACGGAGATTACTCTTAACAACTAACAACTACAAAAATAATAACAACATTAACGCTACACAACATTTATATTTTAAATTCGGGAGGGAAATGTCTAATCAATTGTTTTTATTTTGCTCCAAAATATTAATACGTGGCTAGCTTTTTTTATCTTACCGAGAATTGTTTTTATTTTTTATTTTTAATCCAGGTTTGAATTTTATTAGTAAAGTATTATAATACTTAGGTTGTTTATAGCATTTCTGTTATTCATTGTATTATTATCATTTAATACGTAACACATTTCCAAAAAGGCACGTTTACTTTTATTTACGTATCTGTCAAGAATTTTTGCATCTTCCATGCGAAATCGATCACTAAAATGGGTCGATCTCACGGATTTCAATGAAAATCAATTATGAGGTAGTAATTAACTAAAGAGCATAACTTTCATTCATCAATTTGCTACATTACGCAGAACTTCGGAAATATTTAAACTGAAAAAATTATCAAAACTGCTTGCACGTCTTTAATAGTATATTAAGTATCAAGAACAGTAAGGACAGTTTACCGATCGACGACAATGTTTGGTGACTGAGTGAAGCGAAGTCGCCAATATTGGAGGAGATCGGTAAACTCCTTACTGTTTGAGATGCTTATACTATTTTTGTACGACCATTATCAATACAAAGGTATTAACTAAGGAAATATCCCGAAGATGGTAAAAAATAGATTTAAGATATGAAATAAATAAAGATTATTAAAAGTTTCACAGTTTTATTAAAATACAACCTGACAATAGTGTTTCGACAGCTATGCTGTCATTATCAAAGGTAATATAATTATAAACAAACACGTCGCTAAGGTAGATATAAAATAGGTAACTAGATAAAATAATAATAATAATCATAATTAAATATCTAATACTTCCAGTAACGGAGAATTACTGAGCTCAAGTTGTTCATTCATTAAAGCTACCCTGAGTTTGTGTTTGTATATCTCAAAGGCTTCTAAAATGTCTAATTTGCGTTTGTTATTACAAAAATGTAGGAATTTAATATTATTTTGAGGAATCATTGTGTGATTTTGTTCTAAAAGGTGTTTGGCGTAATTCGATTTTTCAGGATGTTTATTTTTGTAATGACGTACGTGTTCTTTATATCTTATGTCAAAATTTCGAAGTGTTTGTCCAATATATACCGAACTACAAAAAGAACAATTTAAACGGTAAATGCCCGATTTCATGATATCATGTGTTCTGTCTTTAGCATTAAATAAAAATGAAAAAGTGTTAGTGTTGGTTTTAAATGTTATTTTATAATTGTTGGTTTTTCTTAGTATATGTGCAATTTTTTTTTCTGAGATTTTGCCAAAATATGGTATAGATATGTAATTTGTGTCTTCTGTTTGATTGTCAATGGGATATATTCTTTTGATAGCTAACCTATAATCTTTTTGTTTAATTAAAGTGTCAATCATGTTCGGATTGTAATGATTTGCATGTGCTAGTTGTTTAATGGTTGATATCTCTTTGCTAAAATCTGATTTTGTTAGTGGAATAGTTAAAGCTCTGTGTACTAATGATCTGTATGCTGCTATTTTATGTGTATTGTGGTGACAAGATTCATTTGGTATTGTTATGTCTGTTTGTGTTGGTTTTCTGTATATGGAAAATTCAAAAAGATTGTCTGCGTTAATCTTGATATTTAAGTCTAGAAAGTTTATAGCCCTGTTTTGTTCTGTTTCTAGTGTAAATTTTATATTAGGGTGGATACTGTTTATAAGAATTAAAAATTCATTGATAACCTCAAAAGAACTGTCAAAACAAGCTAAAATGTCATAAAATTTAAATAAAAAACATACATTTTTTAAATAGTCCAATTATTTAGAAAATAATGATTTTTCATGAAAGAGACATCTAAAGATCATGCATTTATTTTAAAAATTACATATAATTAACTTACCGTTCAGTTCTGTCAAAAACAGAACGGTAAGTAATTACTTACCGACGCGTTTTTGCTTAGTAACCAGTAAATATAACCTACTGTTCTAAAACCAAGTATGGTAAACAATCCGAAATAGCATGGTCGTACAAAAAGAAATATAAATATCTCGAAAAGTATTTATCCTAGAACAAATATTATTTTATATATTGCTTGCAAGAAGACGGGCTTTTTGAACGGCCTAATGTTTTTTTTTGTTATCAACCGTATTTTTATTTTTTCTGAACGATATATTCTAAAATTGCAGAAAAATCGATGTGGTCACATTTTTAAAAATCTGAAAAAATTGTACAGATTCTTTGAACATTTCTATATTTATTTAAATCCAAAATGACAAGCGAGACGTTTTAATAATTTTGGTAAGAGAAGTTTTTAAAGGGCTCGTTACAGACAGTGCGCGAACCATCCCGAGCAGAAATTTGTTAAGGCAAACCTTAAAACGGTCTGGGCCGGATCAGGTTCTACTACGGCGTGCCCTATTAAGGAATTTATATGTGTCTCTGATCAGGTTCCAATATGGACTAATCTATAAAGTTATTCCCTATCAGGCTGGGATATGGACTACCGGATTCCAACCTTTAGTATGGCATGCCATATTTTAACTAATGCCACCCTGATATTGCGTGCTTGATCTCAACCATTTTACGGCCTGCCATATCTTAACTGATGCGTTCCCTACTAATTGCCTGAGTTCAGCCAGTTTTGGCATTTTCAATTTTAACTTATTCGAACTTTATGCAATTTCAACCATTTTAAGGCATTTAATAATAAAAAATATATACAGTGCGATTCTAAAGTATGGAATAAATTCGATAAAAGGGAAAGTATTGATTTTTGGAAAAATCCCAAAAACACGTCAATTTTGCTTTTAAAGTCCGCACTTTTTGACATAATATTAGAATATACAGGGTGATGCGTTTAAGTGTGGTGACGTCAGCGGCATTTTTTTTAAATGGCGATTTGCATTTTTTATTCCATATTCTGACACTTCTTCCAATTGCCAAAATGATAATGTAATAAGTTTGTTACCTTACATAAGGAAATTTTTGAAAAAATTATTACGAAGACGGGAAAGTGCTATTAGTCACCACACTTAAATGTAAAGCGAGACGCAAAGTATTGATTTTTGGAAAAATTCCAAAAACATGTCAATTTTGTTTTTAAAGCCCGCACTTTTTGACATATCGGATATACAGGGTGATACGTTTAAGTGTGGTGGCTATAGCACTTTTCCGTCTTCATAATTATTTTTTTCAAAAAAATTTTTATGTAAAGTTATTTATGTAAGTTATACATTACCATGTTGGTAATAAGATGAAGTGTCAGAATATGGAATAAAAAATAAAGTTGCTACTTAGAAAAAATGTCGATGACGTCACCACACTTAAACACATCACCCTGTATATTCGAATATTATGTCAAAAAATACGGAGTTTAAAAACAAAATTGACGTGTTTTTGGAATGTTTCCAAAAATCAATATTTTCCCTTTTATCGAATTTATTCCATACTTTAGAATCGCACTGTATAATGATTTCTAACAACGTTTTTTCTCTTTATTACTTAGGTTAAGTATAATCAATGTTACTTATTTTTACGTGTTGCAGATTTATAATTATGAAAGCTGCCTTTATATGTTAGTACCATCTCGCTGTCTGTGTGTTCGCGTAGGTTAGTAACTGTTTTATAAATGTTAAAGTATATTTCACAAAATCGACTAATTACTGGCGACTAATCTGTGCGGTATAACCTGAACCTATTGCTTAAACCAACAAACGCTACATTGACATATTTCCAGAAGGCAATGTATGCGTGTTAGTTATTTGAGAAGGAGAACGTGTCTTGATAACAATTTTAAATGTTATTATTATTTAATATTAGTCATAGTGGCCATAACTTTTCAAATGAAATTAACTTTTAGCTTACGTTTAATAATAAAAAATAAAATATTAAGGACCTTTTAGCTTTTGGCTATCAGTGCATTACGATATCTTCAGTGATTTACATCAATAGCTTCGCGTGAAAAGAACATTAACAACTCTATGGGACGAAGCTCAGGACAGATTTTTGGAGTGTACGTTTTTTTCACAAAATTGACATTCTTAGAATTCAAAAGTTCCAGCGTCGTACCAGAGAATGCGAAGATGCAAAATATGCCCAAAATAATAGGAAAACCTGTTTACTATATAAAGTATTAAGGGTAGTAAACGTTTTTGTATACATTCTTTCTTGTAGAGGTCGCCTCCAATTGTACCAGTAGTAAAAAGTGTTGAACGCTTAAGGCCACAAGAACGTATGATCTGCCATGGAAGGACTTTTTTCCCAAATTCATTTGTTTTAATTGTTCTTATACTATCGACGCCCTGACAACGTATACTGCTCTCCATTTTGAAGTACGTATTCTCATCCATACGAACGCAACGAATTTTGTTTTAAATCAAAACGCTGTACAACCTTCCATTAAGTCTTTTTCCCCGTATTTGTTGCTCCTCACTTCTCTTCGGCATTTCTTGCCTTTTGTAAATCCGTATGTTATTTCTCTTTTTGATATTTTGCACAGTATCTACGCTAACGCCTTCCTTTTTAGCTGTTTCACGTACAGACAAATATTTTTCTGACTTTAACAGCTTCACAACATCCTTCTCGGATCTTGCATTTACCAGGACTCTACTGCGCTGCGATCTACGCAAATCATTAGGACGTGTGATGCTCCCCAATACCCGCTCCACGCGGCCCACCTATGAAGCAATTACGTACAACCGGGGGTGCGCGGACCACAGGTTAAGAAGCGCTACACTAAAAGATGGACGAACTAACGGATATCCGCAGAGAGATTTACCGTCTAGTAAACCCAAACAAATAATTTAACCTCGAGTATTGACCGCTCTATTACATAAAAAAGTTGAAACCAATTTTGCCGATAGTTTGCTTTTATGAGTCATAATTTTTAAATTATTAACAATAAGTAGCTAAAAGAAAATAAACAATAATTAAACTCAATTTAACAATAATAATTTAGTAGTAAAAACAAATTAATCGCGTAAGATTTCTTCCTGGAACAGTTCACCTATTCCAAAATATTCAGGACAATCATCTTACAGCATCCAGAAATCATCAATCTCTTTGAGAGGAGCGGATTTTTTTATTAGCAATTGGTGAGATGGACCTAAATAATAGTTTGCAATTGCCAGTTTTAATGTTGTCTATGGAAATAAATGTTTATTGTTATTTATACACATGATAGATTTGAATAAGGTTTCAAAACGCTACCTGGCAAGTTGGAAATTAATATATTATATTCTTGAAGTTCGTTATTAATATGGAGAACTGTATAGTGTCTGTCTATTAGCACAATTGACATTTGTGCATATGAACTGTCAAAAATGGTAAATTTTATTAAATTAGCTGGTAACTGGTAACTATTGAAACGTAACTAATTAAATGTAAGATACTTATCTTATTTGATGATAAAAAGGACGGGTACTTCTGAAGGTCGATTGGTAATGGGAGGAATGCATCAATCATCTACGCTCATGAAATGAAAATTTAGTGACTGTTTGTTGGCAACAACGGACCAAACTTAAAAAAAAAATCAGGCTGAAGAGAAGGGCCGCCAAATGAAAATGTTAAATGTTCTTTGTTCAGTCGAGGGTCACCAGTATAACGTATGCGATGTTGGTTTAATTTTTGATAAATTATTTTTAAGAGATTCTTGTAAGAAAATCCCAATAAAAGGTGTGTAGACTTACAGAATCTTTATTTATTACTTTTCTTATTTATTCTGTTGCTATGGCAATCCTTGTATCTGTTAAATGCCTTCCAGATAATATATAGTAGATCATTACAGTACTCGTCAATAGGAACAAAAAATTCTTATTCCATTTTTGGTTTTACGCACATCGAGAAACATTCGTTAAAAAGGTCAACTTTTGGGAAATGCTGGAAATAATAGTCAAACAAACGCAGTGACATCACCTAGCATCAGATGCATCAACGTATCAGATACCACGTTGAAAATGCAGTTAGGTACATCCAGTTCCAATAATTGCTATTCTTAAACCAGTGACCACCAACCCACTTTTCAATAACAATCTTTTTTCTCGGTTATTATGAAAAATAGTCACTAATGATATAAAGCATTTTTGTTGCATTTTATGTGTACTATCACCTGTCCAGACGATTAGAATCTTAATTTCAATTATTGAAAAGTATACAGGGCGTTATATCACCCTGTATAATATACGATCTCTTAGTAGGTTTAAAAATTGCACTTAATATTGTTTAAAATTATTTTTTGAGTAAACCCATTATCTTACAAATAAAAAACACTGATAAGGGGTTAACAAATACTTGAATCACCCTGTACAGTCGGGGAATCAATATAGTTTACATTTTTATAATTCTAGTTACCGATGTTTTCAAGTTTTGCATATTGTAAATGGCTTTATCTTAAAAATGGGTTAGTGGTTGTTAACTACTAAATTTTTTATTAATTAAATTTACACTGGCAAAGCCAAAATGTAAACTATATGGTGTGGAAAAAAGTATGGACTACTTCTAATAATTTGGTAGTTTTCAGGTTTTATGGAAAACGCTCGAACAAGTCAATTTAGTTTTTCAGTTTCCCATATTCTGATATAATTCATTTTTTTTGTTGACATCTGTCAAAAATATGACGTCATCAATATCTTTCTAAAATGACAATATATGGCATGTGAAACATCATTTGAAAGCTCTTGTTTCACTCAATATGTTCCTAGATTTTTGTGCAATTCTGTCGTGTCGTTTCAAAATGGCGACCGTTGAATTGTGAAAATTATCTTAAATTAGTTTCCAGTAAAAGAATAACTCTTTCTTATTTTATCAGAAAAAAAAACAGTAAACTGTTGAACATGGTTTTATTATCAATCAAACTAGAGCAACGCGTAATAATTAAATAAAACAAAACAAGAACACAACAAAGAACAATCAAATAATCATAAAAATAATAATAAAATAAGAAGGATGTGTTGAGGATAAAACACCTAATAGAGAAACCTTATTTCAGTAAATGCTGAAAGTGACGACCGTTGACAACTTGACAGTGCCCAAGCCTAGAAACAAATTCTTCTTGAACATTTCGTATCATTTCTGGTGAAATTTTTCGTATTTCCGTTCTTATGCAGCAGATCATCTTTAGATCATCAATATCTCTTGGTCTATTTAAAGAAACTTTGGATTTCAAATAATTCCACAAAAAGAAGCCCAAAGGGGTCATATCAGGTGAGCTGGCTGGACATTCAATGGGACCATCAAATCGAGATATTCCCGAACTTCTCTTGCATAGTGGGGCGGGGCTCCATCTTGTTGCAGCCAAATCTCTGTACTGGGCAAATCGGGATTATTGTGGTCAGGATAAAGAGTGACTAAAGCTGGCAAAAGTTCAAACTGCAAAAAATTCAAGTAGGGTTCACCAGTAAGATTTTCTTCAAAGAAAAATGGTCCTAAAACTCTATCTTTTAATATGCCGGCCCATGCATGAAGTTTCCGAGGTGATTGACAATGAACTTCTTGATTCCAGCGTGGATTTTCTTTGGACCAATATCGTCAATTTTGCATGTTTACGGTACCATTGAGGTAAAAAGTTGCTTCATCTGGAATAAAATATTTGCGGCAAAGTTTTCATCTTGATTACAAATTGGTTGTATGATTTCGCAGAATTGCAGTCTTCAGTTGAAATCATCTTGATTTAATTCTTGTACCAGGCAGACTTTGTACGGGTGGTATTTTTCTTTGTGCCAAATTGTTTGCACAGACGTGTGACTTATTCTCATAGCAAGTGCTAGTTGCCGACTGGCACTATGCGAATTTTCTTCAACAGCCAATAGGACGTCAAGCTGAACATTTTCATCATCTACCTTCGGCCTTCCATTTTTAGGTAAATTTTTAACATGGCTATGTTCTTCATATTTTCTTAAAATCATGCAAACGGTGGATTGCGAAATCGGCGTTCGGTCTGGATGAATCTGATTGATAAGTTCACGTACCTCGTTAGTAGATCTGCGACGATCTCCGTAACCAACCATCATAAGAATTTCAATACGGTCTTTTTCACTGAGCGACATTTTTGGTTTATTAAAAAAGGAATTTTTGAATACAACGCAATGTCAGTTAAATCTTACTAATGTTCAACCTTACCACTTGTCAATACTGACGTTAATTTTTGTTTTATGTTTGGTTTGTCTAAACTTACTATGACCAAAACTACTATTGCAACGACATTGAGATATCGAATTTCTTTTTCCACCATAGATTTAAAAAGAAGCTCAGGCCAAGAAACTTAATGTAAGGGTAGGCATTGAATGATAAAGCCTTAGGACTGTCTTAGTGTGATCGATAGTTTGCTTTTTTCTGATTAAACAAAAAATAGTTATTCTTTTACTGGGAATTAATTTAAGATAATTTTCACAATTCAACGGTTGCCATTTTGAAACGGCACGACAGAATGGCACAAAAATCTAGGAACATACTGAATGAAACAAGAGCTTCCAAATGATGTATCACATGCCATATACACCGTGTCCAAGATAAGAATGCACAGCATGGGGATCTTGAAAACGGTAAAAGATACAGGTTAGCTTAAATTAGGAAAAAGTTGCACTATTTAGAGTATGTTTACATGCCAATTGCAGAAATCCATGATTGTTTATCGTTTTCAAAATTTTCCAAAAAATGCAATTTTTCGGATTTTTCCAATTTTTGTATTTATTTTAAAAGATATTAAAAAACTAATGACACTTTATCATTGTCACTTTTCAAGCTCTACAAAATGGCGTCTTCAAATTTTTTATCCGATGTTTCATCTTCGAGAAATCATCATCAACTTAATTTTTTTTATGGCCACAAAAGTAGAAACACCTTGTATACGGTAGCATTTTTTATTACAAATTCAACGATGTATTACACATTATGCTTCTAAAGCCAAAAAACAGAGAAAAATGAATTTTAATATTTTTTTAGATTCTTAATCTAGTAGGCATTGGAAAAAGAATTCAAAGATTATTGCAAGTGTTCAAATAAGTTCCCATTATTTTCTAGACACAAGTATGCTCTTTGTACAGTTGAATTTAAAACTTTGGCTAACATTTCTGAGGAGATTGTGTTAACTGCTGCTATAACCGATGCCAATAATTGTTCTTCAGTTTCAAAAGTTGAGTCATACACTTGATTTTTTACATAATCCCACAGGAAAAAGTCTAACGGGCTCAAATCTGGTGATCGGGCTGGCCAAGCTACTCCACTGTTAGCTCCAATCCATTTTTCAGGAAACCTCTGCGACAAATACTCCCGTACATTTCTTGAGTTATGTGCTGGGGCACCATCTTGCTGAAACCAGCAGTTGTTAATTATTGCTAGAGGTAATCCATCCATATGTTTAGTTTTGTTTTTTTTGGGAGTATAAATAAAGGCATTTATTATTATTATTATTATTATCCAAGGCGTCTTCCAAATCAGTCTGCAGCAGGTCAAGATACCACTCGGAATTTAAATTGTTGTGATAAATAAAGGGTCCTATTATTCTGCTACCTAAAATATCTATCCACATATTAAATCCAAATCGGTGTTGATGCCTTGCATCTTTTTAAATGAGGATTGTCTGTTGCCCAATAATGTTTGTTACGCCGGTTGAAAATGCCATTGTTGGTTATCATGCTTTCATCAGACCAAATTACTTGAAAAGGAAAAGTTAGATTTTCTTGACATTTTCTGGTATACCATTCACAAAAACTTGCTCGCCTTCTCTCGTCACCAGGTCTAAGACCCTGACAAATTCTAAATTTATATGGATGAAATTTATTCTTTTGTAAAATGAAGTGGGCTGTAGATCTAGCTACCCCAGTCTGACGCTCAATTAGTCTTGTGGATATTTCAGGATTTTCAACAACGGCTAGTAGAACAGTATTCGCTTTTTCTTCGTTGGATTGTTTTTTACGAGATGAAAGTGGTTTTTTGAATGAACCAAATTCCTTTAAATTAGATACCAAACGTCTAAACATGGATTTCTCAGGTTGTCTTCGTTGAGGATAATTATCAGAATACATCTGCTCAGCAGCTACACAATTTTTGTGGCACAAGATGTAACACGTCAACATATCAAATTTTTCTTCGTTTGTGAAATTTCCTCTTTCCATCGTAACACAAATAAATTAAAACACTTTAACTTCTTATAAACAAAACAAACAACTTCAAAATACGTTAGAACGTTTTTAACAATAATGTGACAGATCAAATAGAAATATTGCAATTGTTTCAATGCCTACTATTTAAAAAGTAAAAAAAAAACAATACTTAATTACATTCTCGGCAGAAGTGTTAGAACATGTTTTAAATTCAGCTGTTTTTTCTAGGCTGTACTTGTGTCTAGAAAATAATGGGAACTTATTTGAACACTTGCAATAATCTTTGAATTCTTTTTCCAATGCCTACTAGATTAAGAATCTAAAAAAATATTAAAATTTATTTTTCTCTGTTTTTTGGCTTTAGAAGCATAATACATCGTTGAATTTGTAATAAAAAATGCTATCGTATACAAGGTGTTTCTACTTTTGTGGCCATATAAAAAAATTAAGTTGATGATGATTTCTCGAAGATGAAACATCGGATAAAAAATTTGAAGAAGCCATTTTGTAGAGTTTAAAAAGTGACAATGACAAAGTGTCATTAGTTTTTTAATATCTTTTAAAATAAATACAAAAATTGGAAAAATCGAAAATACGAAAAATTGCATTTTTTGGAAAATTTCGAAAACGATAAACAATCATGGATTTCTGCAATCGGCATGTAAACATACTCTAAATAGTGCAACTTTTTCCTAATTTAAGCCAACCTGTATCTTTTACCGTTTTCAAGATCCCCATGCTGTGCATTCTTTTCTTGGACACGGTGTATTGTCGTTTAAGAAAAATGTCGATGACGTCATATTTTTGACAGACGTCAATAAAAAACAAATGAATTCTATCAGAATGTGGGAAACTGAAAAACTAAATTGACGTGTTCGAGCATTTTCCATAAAACCTGAAGACTACCAAATTATTAGGGGTAGTCCATACTTTTTTCCCACACTGTATATTGATTCCTCGACTTTACATATAAACTCCGAAATGATCATTCTTAATTTAATTTGAGTGTATGACGTATTAGAAATGCAATAAAAGCTTCGCTATTACGAAATTCTTGTCTTAAGAATACATTAACTTAACAATTATTGATTTAAGTGTTATTGTCCCTTTTGTTAGCTCTAACAACTACTTTAAATATTTCACTATGAAGCTAAAGAGTTGAAAAGAAAACATTAATGATTGCGAGTGTATGCATTATTAGGTTTTAAATTGTGCTACAAAGGTGTATATCGAGAATTATTATCATTTCAGCTTGGAAGAATAAAATCAAACACTATCATTACAGCAGAAAGAAAAGTAAAGTAACTCTAAAAAGAGTGAAAACATGGTTACTAGAAAAGTACCACAAGTAGCAGGGTTTATAAAACGATGTTACTCCACAGGACGACCATTTTCAACAACAATCTTACCATCATTTTTCGACGAGTCTGTTGAAGAAAATGAAGATTTGCTCGTGCCTAAACCATATCAAAAAATTCCAGGCCCTAAAGCACTGCCATTCATTGGAAATTCATGGAGATTCGCACCTTTGATCGGTAATATTTTAATGAATACTTACTAGGGTGTCCCTTAGTTGTATATGATATCTTTGTACCTAGTAAGAGACCTAGTAAATTCGAAAAACAAAAATATCATATACAAATAAGGGACACCCTAATACTGACGTTTGGCAATACTAACTAATATTTGCTTAAATGTTCTAAGGGCATTATAAAATCGAAGAGTTAGATAAGGTAATGTGGTCTCTATATCGTGATTACGGAAGTATAGTGAAAGTTGGTGGATTAATTGGGCATCCCGATTTGTTGTTTGTTTTTGATGGTAACGAAATCGAAAGGATCTTTAGAAAAGAAGAAGTTATGCCACACAGACCGTCGATGCCTTCATTACATTATTATAAAGAGCAATTTCGAAAAGACTTCTTTGAAGGCAATGCTGGCGTTATAGGCATGTAAGTGACTGATTTATTAACAGACGCTTTGTAATAAGTTATGTTTATATTTTGATTTTAGACATGGGCCCAAATGGGATAAATTTAGAAAACAAATTCAACAAATCTTGCTAGCACCGAATGCGGCGAAGAAATATATAGAACCATTAGATGTTATAGCGAATGATTTTTTAAAAAGGTGAGTAGTACATGCTTTTTCTTCTTCCTTTGCACATATGTCAAATCAGAAATAAAATAAAATTTGTTTGCACGCGGCATAATAACTGAATTAAGAAAGTGAAAGATTTAATATTTAATCTAGATCACTTTAATAGTCACTCTTTTTTGAATATTCAAAAAAGCTTTTGGAATAAAAGTGATTTATAATTCATAAATATTAAAACAGAAATGCTGCTACACAGATCGCGTATTACTCTGGCTCTTGCGCTTATGCCATATCTCTACTAGAGAGCTAAAAGGGTCAATCTTCATTTTCATAGTTTTGAGAAATAAAGTCTAATATTCATGGAGGTTTGGCTCTATAAAATAATACTGAACATTTTACTTGTGATGTGATTTGTTTGGTATAGATGTGTGAGATTGTCAAAACTGTGTAAACAATAAAACTGAAGGTATAGAATTTTATCACTTATTGATATCAAAGGACAGCTTCTTAGGTATATTGCAAATATTAATAAAATTCTACGCAACTCATTCATCATCAATATCGTCTTCTCAAAAAGAATCAAGCAATTCGTCACCAGTAACAGTTACTATTTCTATCTTCTCATAACATTGCTTAATATAATTGTTTATGTAGAATATGCTTGTAAAAATACACCAGCTTTTCTTTGGGTATTAGAAGTAACTCAGAGTCTATTGGCTAAGTTTGTAAGTCACTTTGAAAGTTTACTCGACTAGACAAGAGGGTCTAGCAGTCTAGAGTCTCTTCTTAAATCTATTTTCTTAAATTCTTCTTCTCTGTCCAAGATAGTCTTATAGGAAAACTGAGACTCATTTCAAAACTCATCTGTTTGATACCCATCCCTACAATTAATTCATCGCCCTCATTCTTTCTGTCGTAAATCAGCCTTGGGGTTAATCGATTTCTAAGGATTATTATCAAATCTCTCCAACTGGGCAATTTTCATGAATTTGGCGGTGTCCTTCGGTAAACTATTTTTTTGAACAGCCACACATACATATACTATCAGCCTCTATACAGATGTCACTTGACTCTATGTATTTATGGTTGATTGATGAGTTAGTTCGATGTATCATCTCTTTCAAGAGGACGTAGAACATTATAGCCATGCAAACTTCCTCTTTTGGCTAGTGCAAAAGTCACTGTAGAAAGTTAATGTTTAGAAGTAGAAGGTAAAGATATATGGCAAATTTCCGCACCAGGAAAGCTATTCGTTATCTGTCCGGCTCACAATATGTCATTCCAAATATACCAATAACCAGAATTGCCTGTAATAATAGTCTGAATGATTGTGAAGTTAAAAACTTCACTTATTTTAGGAAAATACAGATACAGGTATAGATTTTTAAGATAGAACAACTATTCTCAGTTACAATTGCTGGGTTTGGTTTTTCAACTCTTTTTGGTTTGAAAGCTCTGTTGCTATAGTTACAATGATTTACAACAATGGATGCCATAGATACCGAGCTCTTCGAGTAAACAGAGCTGAAATACCGAACGCGACTTTAGTAATCGGTTTGCCTAATTTTTCTAGTTTCGGAAGTTATTTCGGATATAGACTGATCTCGTGCATGTCTAGATAATATTCATACAATGTTTTAAATGTAATATATTGTAACGTTCTTTCTAAAAATAATAACACAAGTGCTGTTTAAATCGTCTATTCACAAACAAATATTTATTTTTATACACTAATGAATACACTATAAATTAACGCTATGATTATAAACCATTAAAAACTATTATTTACAGACTATGAATTTCTAATACAACATTTATATTCACTATTTATTTTGTAATACACAGTTAATGACTTGCTGTTGACTGCCCCTTTTTATCCGCAAAGTCGCTTTTATACCACCATACAAATCTTCTAGAAATCGCTCGAACATACCGGTATATTGCTAGAATACACTAGAAGGTTGAGTGTATTGCGCTGCCGCTCCGGAATGTTCCACGACCCATTGACGGCCGGACCAGACGACGCGTTGCACTCGTTACACTGCCCCCCTCTTCCAGTCTGTTCTGTCCCAGAACAGGTTTTATGCTCTGGTTCCTGTAAAATGGGTCATGACGATATCGACAGTCTTCACCTCGACTACACGTTCCATTACGGTAGAAATAACAGTCTACACTCTTCGTTGGCCTTAATGCGGGCTGTGGGTCAAAACTGCAGACGAAGATCTTGACGTCAGTACCTCTAAAGACAACTTCCAGCATGTTTGTAACGATTCTCCAATCCAACTGGTCCCGCCCACAGCCGAGTTTGGGAACTGCCAATTTGTTAATTCCCCTGGTAAGCAACTCGATTCTCAAATTCCATAGTGCCCTCCACAAGTCGGCGTAACTCGGTTTCTGGTAGTAAAACTGCTTGGTTACCAAGTAGTAAATGGATCGGTCATGATCAGGCAAGCGTAAGGATTTACCAACAGAGGGATTTTGTTCTCGAAGTTCATTCAGCCGTCCAAATTTATTTCTAAACACTACTGCGATCCCCCTGGACATACGGAGATCTGCGGAGACACAGTGGGCAATGGAATAATTACCAGGGACCCGGAAGAGATCTTGTTGCATCTCAGTCGTGACTCCGAATCGCGCTTTTCTAGTTCCAGAGAACGCAGCCATAAATTCTCTAAAGGTTGGTTGATCATCTTCAGGCCTTACGGTATTGATAGTCACCTCAGCCTCATCTTTCCGATCCGGGACTGCGTCATTATTTCCCTCATAGTGCGCCAGACGATTGGAGTGTACCACCTTTGGTTTCCCCCTTGGCAACTTCTGGATGCGATAAATCAAGTCATTTATTCGTTTCTTCACCTGGTATGGACCCTCCCAATTTCGCTGTAACTTTGGAGAATAGCCACGACGCCTTTGCGGGTTGTATAACCAGACAAGCTCTCCAGGTTGAAACCCTCCTTCTTGGGCTCTCACATCGTACGTAGCCTTCATCCGGTCACTCGCGATTCGACTATTATTTCGGGTTCGGTCGTGAATATCCTCCAACTTCTTCTTTAAGTTGATGACATAATCATTCCCGGCTACCTCCTGCTCTATAGGTGGAGACCCAAATTCCAGATCACACGGTAACCGTAACTCGCGTCCAAACATCACAGATGCTGGTGACTGACCGGTTGTTTCGTGGACCGATGCACGATAAGCCATCAGGAACAGATGCAGGTATTGGTCCCAGTCTCGTTGATGATCGGAGACGACCTTGGCCAAATATTTGCCCATTGTTCGATTCATGCGTTCTACCATTCCATCGGACTGCGGATGTAACGGTGTGGTCCGAGTCTTGCGAATGCCCAACAATCGACAGACTTCTCCAAAGAGTACAGACTCGAAATTGCGGCCTTGATCCGAATGCAGCTCCATGGGCACTCCGAAGCGACTGAAAAACTCTTTGACTAGTACGTCAGCAACAGTCGCAGCTTCCTGGTTTGGTAGGGCATATGCTTCTGGCCATTTGGTAAAATAGTCCATTGCCACTAATATATATTTATTCCCATCGTCGGTTTCGGGAAATGGTCCGGCAATATCTATGGCTATTCTTTCCAGAGGACTACCCACATTGTACTGCCTCATAGGTGCTCTTCGTTTCCCCAAGGGTCCGTTACCAGTGGCACATAGTTCACATTTCCGGCACCACTCCTTCACGTCTTCTTTACAGTTGACCCAATAAAAACGCTCCCTAACTTTCTCCAAAGTCTTTTTCACACCGAAGTGTCCTCCTGAGGCACCGTCATGGAGATGTCGCAATACTGTAGCCACTCGGCTTCTTGGAGCCACGAACTGAGACCTAATGGTGGTGCCATCTTCACTCTCCAGTACTCGCTTCAGGAGATCGTCTTCCACCTTCAAGGACTCCCATTGGGCCCAATATGCTTTGAGCGTTCTGTTGAAAGGGCTGACGGCCTCCCAGGCAGGCCTTTCTCCCACGCGCTTCCATTCCAGTACCATTTTTAGTTCGGGATCAGCCTCCTGCTGTCGTTGCAATTCTTCCGGCAACCAATTGTCGTTGACGATGGTAGTCCTTAATACTTGGCAAACCCTCTCCTCCAAACGAGAGCAATGACGGCAATCCGTTGGACTTCTTGAAAGAGCATCGGCATTTCGATGACTAGTGCCCGCTCGATGTTCGGTGTCAAAGTCGTATCCTTGTAATCGTTCGATCCACCTTGCGACCTGGCCTTCAGGATTACGGAATTGTAGAAGCCATTTCAACGCTGCATGGTCCGTCCTCAATAAAAACTTCCGTCCGTACAAGTATTTGTAGAAGTGCTCAACGGACTTCACGACGGCCAATAGTTCTTTTCTGGTCACACAATAATTCCTTTCGGCTTTAGACAAAACCTTACTAAAATAGCCGATGACCTTTTCTTGTCCATCCTGTATCTGAGAAAGTACACCCCCAATGGCCAGATTACTTGCATCTGTGTCTAGTATGAATTTCCCTTCTGTCCGTGGATAGCTCAATATTGGTGCGGTTGTCAGGGCACGCTTCAGCTGTTGGAAAGCTGTTTCACACTCTCCGCTCCAAACATACTCGCGTCCATCTTCAGTTAGCCTTGTCAGAGGCTTCGCTATATTGGCAAACCCAGGAACGAAACGCCTATAGTAGGTACATAACCCAAGAAAACTACGAACTTGGTGTTTATCTTTCGGTGTTGGCCACTCTTGAACTGCACGAATCTTATCGGGGTCGGCTGCCACTCCATTTTGTGATACGACGTGCCCGAGATATTTCACTTCCTTTCTGAATATGTGGCACTTTTTCGGACTCAGTTTCAGATTGGCTCCACGTAGTCTTCGGAACACTTCCTCTAAATTTTTCAAATGTTCGTTGAATGATTTTCCGACTACAATCACATCATCTAGGTATACCAGGCAGGTCTTCCACGACAACCCTCTCAGGATGGTCTCCATTAGACGCTCAAAGGTGGCCGGAGCGTTACATAGACCGAAAGGCATAACTGTAAACTGCCATAGTCCGGAACCAATAGTGAACGCGGTCTTCTCCCGGTCTTCAGGTTCCATTTCAACTTGCCAATAACCGCTCTTCAAGTCCAAAGTCGAAAACCATCGTGAACCAGACAGGGTATCTAACGTGTCGTCGATGCGTGGTAAGGGATAGCTGTCTTTCTTGGTCACGTCATTAAGCTGCCGATAGTCCACACAAAATCTCGTTGACCCGTCCTTCTTACTGACCAGGACCACCGGTGATGCCCATGGACTGCTGGATGGCTCGATGACCCCTTGTTCTTCCATATCAGTAATAATCTTTTCGGCTTCTGCTCGCCTTGCTAGAGGTAGACGCCTCGGCTGCTGACGGACAGGCATAGAGTTGCCTGTATTGATTTTATGTTTTACTATATTTGTTCGTCCCTTCTGGCTATCGTCAAGAGCGAAGATATCTTGGTATCGGTGAACCAAACCCTGTACCTCTTTCACTTCCGTTCTGTTAAGGTCTTCGCACGAACTAGTAACCATAACCACTAATTTTCCACCATGGTCTTTGGGCACTGGTTTTGGAACATCAGCCATACACCTGGCTAATCGGAATACTGGCACACACTGTCCCACAAGGGTACTCTTCTTCAATGTCACCGGATCCACATTAACGTTCATAAGCCTCACCGGTACAGTCTTTCCAACCTTGATCAGCGCTTTTCCCACCAATATGCCACTATGGATCTTCTTATCACAAACAGGCTCCATCATTCTCACACATCCTACCCGAAGATCTCCATCCAAACCTGCCTCGACAACCATCTCGCTTTGACCAGGCAATATCACATCTTCTGTCAGCAAAACCCTTACGACAGGATCTTCTCGTGGGTGCAACGGAAGTTCTTCGTTACCAACCTTCAAAACACCCTCTTTCAAATCCAACGTAAAACCAAATTTTCTCAGGAGGTCCATTCCCAAGATGAAGTCATCAGTGATATCGGCTACCAGCACCTCATGATCACGTTCTTCACTTCCAATACCAATCTTCATCTTCACCACTCCGCGTGTTGATATCACTTCACCTGTTGCTGTACGGAGTTGAGTAGTTGTGGGTAACAACTTAATACTTGATCGTAGAACATCAGGGCGTACGATGGATTTTGTCGCCCCCGTATCAATAAGTAGTGGAACAGTTCGGTTAGCAATCTTCCCATCTACGAACAAACTGCTGGTACTGTTCTTCGATGTTACGGCATGGATCGTGATCTCCGGGGCATCTTCACTCGCAGTCAACGTTCGCCCCCTCTTGCCAACCCCTTTTAACTTTTCCGACGGTTGTACTTTTCTTATTTTGGGACAACGGCGTTCTACATGTCCTTGTTCGCCGCAGTTCCAACAACGAGGTCCTCGAACTTCTTGAGGATTCCTCTTACGACTATCTTCCTTCTGAAGAACTCTCATTAATAATTCTTCTAGGCGATCTTTGGAACTGGAACCTTCCTCTTCTTCCGCAACGGTTCGAACTCGCCCGTGGCCTCGGGACGCTTGTTTTGCGGCTTCAAACTCTAAAGCGTGAGCAAGCGCATCATCAGTTGTTCTTGGTCGTGCCAGCCTCAATGATTGTTGTGTTTCCCCGTCTCTTAACCCATCAATGAAGGTCTGCACAGCGAGCTGTCCCAGAAATGAATCGGGTGCCGTAGGGTACGCCAATCGGACAAGCCGCGCAACATCGGCTTCAAACTCCTGCAGGCTTTCTCCATTCTTCTGGATACGATTCTTCACTTGCGCGTGATACACTTGTTGAAGATGCGCGTCTCCATATCTCATTTCCAATCTAGACACTAACAATTGGTAATCATTTTCCTGTCCTGCTGGGATTGTTTGCAGGACGTTCAACGCGTCTCCACGCAAAGCCACAGTTAAAGAAACGGCCTTTTCCTTGCCTGTCCATCCGTTGGCCCCAGAAGCCGCCTCAAACTGTTTGTAGTAAGTGGACCAAGGTATCTTTCCATCGAACGTGGGTGGTTTTACTTTTATCCCTACGACAGGACCCTTTTCTTCTTTAAACTGTTTCTTTACTTCATTAAACGGCGTCTCAGAAGTTGAGGGAAACCGTAGTTGCCTCATTCTATCTTCCAGCATTTCGGCCATATCGTCTTTCTTAGTTGTTGGTGGTAATTGCATTTGGGCTATTTTCTCTTCTACCATTTTTATTACCCTATCTTGTTCCGCCAATCTGCCTTCCAATAGCCCTAGCGCGCTGGCATTCTCCAAAAATTCTTCGAAAACTTTTTCTTCTAACACTTTGACATTGTCCAGCAATTCTTCTTTAAGCCTTCTAGAACTTTCTTCGGACTTTTCTAGTAATTCTTCCTTAAGCAATCTTGTGTTTTCTAGTAAATCTTCTTTAAGCCTTCTAGAATTTTCAAAAACTTTTTGTTCCATCTTTCTAGCATTCTCTTCGGACTTTTCTAGTAGTTCTTCTTTTAGCATTCTAACATTTTCTTCTGACTTTTCCAGTAATTCCTCTTTTAACATTCTAGAATTCTCTTCAGACTTTCTAAAATTCTCTTCGGCTTTTCTAGAACTTTCTTCCATTTTACTTAACAACAAACTAGTATCAATTGCGGGTCCAGGTATTTCGAAGCGGTAATTTTCAGGATCTTCCTTCTGTTCTAAAAGCCATTCTCTTAGCCGATTTATCAAAACTTCTTTCTTTCCATTACTATCCAAGTCCCTCTCGTCCAATTCCCGTTTTAAATCTATTACTAAGAGATCTTTCAATAGTTTCATCACCATTTTAATCGTTTGTTGAAATTAATTTTAACGCTAAAAATTTATTCTCACAGCACTTTATTTAATTATTACGCGATTTTATTTATTTTAAAACCTCACACCTGTAACACCACTGTAACGTTCTTTCTAAAAATAATAACACAAGTGCTGTTTAAATCGTCTATTCACAAATATTTATTTTTATACACTAATGAATACACTATAAATTAACGCTATGTTTATAAACCATTAAAAACTATTATTTACAGACTATGAATTTCTAATACAACATTTATATTCACTATTTATTTTGTAATACACAGTTAATGACTTGCTGTTGACTGCCCCTTTTTATCCGCAAAGTCGCTTTTATACCACCATACAAATCTTCTAGAAATCGCTCGAACATACCGGTATATTGCTAGAATACACTAGAAGGTTGAGTGCATTGCGCTGCCGCTCCGGAATGTTCCACGACCCATTGACGGCCGGACCAGACGACGCGTTGCACTCGTTACAATATTCTTGCTGGGTTTGTACTATATTGTAACACTTTTTTTATATTGGCCTGAAGGAAACTAGGCAATTTGGGGATGTTTTACTGCGCGTGTGGTTTTTAAAATTAATCTAAGTAAAAAAAATCTAATTCATGCATTTAATTCAAAATTTCAATGTATTTAACTTCAATTATATTCTATATCAAGACGTCACTGAATTGAGGTTAAAATTCCATTAACATACACGTAACGCCTCTTCTATTACCGATCGTTGTTTGTATTGCATCTCTCTCGCACTAGTTAACAGAAATGCTGGAACATACGTTCAAGAAATATCTTCCTTTAGCACGCTGGAAAATTCTCCATGACGTACTAGCTTACTTGAACGATATGAATATGACGCAAGGGCCAAGATAGAAAAATTGAACAATATGTATTTTTTTGCGTATATATTTACGCGGCTAAAAGATAATCGAATTTAAAATTTTAGTAACAAAAAAGTAACAAATCCTTTCCCAACTCATAATAAATGATCAAGTAACGCTACGGCAGCGTTAATGTAACGGCTATGGCGTGTAGGTAAGAATACATTTAGGAACGAGGCAATTTGATAGGTTCAAGAAACGAGTTTGTCAAGGTCAAATTAATCAGCAAATAAGCAAATTATGGACCAAGAGATAGCATAAACTTCTATAATATAAGAAGTAACCCATTTAAAAATATTCGTTATATAGCATTTATTGACTGTGGCCACGTTATAGTATTGTAACAAGAGAGAAAAAGAAAGAACCTCTTCTCGAACAACAAATGGAATATTCTACGGCATTCGAGAGAATGACTCATCGCACCAAGCATGTGAACGAGACGCGTTTATTCTAGAAATATATAGTAGTTTCTAGCGGCTTCTAGTACGTTTGTAGGAGGGTATATAACCGACTTCGCCGATAAAAAGATGCAGTCAACAGCAAGTCATTAACTGTGTATCACGAAATAAATAGTGAATGTAAAGATAAATGTTGTATTAGAAATTCATAGTCTGTAAATAATAGTTTTTAATGGTTTATAATCATAGCGTTAATTTATAGTGTATTCATTAGTGTTTGTAAATAAATATTTCTTATTAATAGACGATTTAACCAGCACTTTTGTTATTATTTTAAAAAGAACGTTACAGTATATTACGTTAATAAATAACTAAATCTAAAATTAAATAACTTTCTGTGAATGTTTTAATAGAGATTTCGTTATAATTATTCATATTGGAAAACTAAATTGTTTAAAGAATTAAACTTTATGTTCTAAAAATAAATGTTTTAAAGAAATAGAACTTTAATTGTGATTTTTTGTCAAACCTAACCATAAAAATTTTGCTTTAAAATCTTAGAAAATTAAAAAATTAAAAAAATTAAAAAAAAGAAAAATACACTGAAGGAAAATTTTCCTCCCAGTTGGCATCGCTGATTTTAACCTTGGTAAACTGGATCCCAAAAATCTTCGTTTATGAGATACTTGTATTTAAGTGTTCATTTATCAAAATAGCAATGATTTCTTTAAATAACCGTTTATGTGCTTGTACAATCACATACATAGCAACGGCCGTTAAAGTTCAAAAGCGTACGTTAATAGTATATTGTGTTATAAGTGCAGAAAAGTGCCAATTTCTCACGAGTGTGAAGATGTTGCGGCATGAGACGAAGTCGAATGCCGCAATCACACGAGTGTGAAATTGGCGTTTTTGCACGCATTACACACTATACTTTTTTCTACGACAACAAAAAAAGTAATAAACCACCAACAGCTAAGATTTTTTTCTTCCAGCATGCAGGGGGGTCTAGAAAAGCTTAACTTGAAGTTTTCGACCTCAAATTCATATGAGCTTTTTCCGCCATTTTGAAAAGAAGGGATGAAGTGTTATTTTAAAATGATCTCTGTAACAGTAGGTCCGACAAAAAATTTGTATCAAGCATTTTTGTCGGCAATACGATTGTCTACAACTTTTTCATTTTTTATATTACGCGAAAAAGTTTCAAATAAAAGTTGTAGACAATCATATTTCCGACAAAAATGGTTTTTGCAAATTTTTTGTCGGACCTACGGTTACAGAGATAATTTCAAAATAACACTTCATCCCTTCTTTTTCCAATGTTTTTCCCTCACGACTTTTTCGTGTTTTATATTATACGAAAAAGTTTGAAATAAAAGTTGTAAACGATCGTATTGCCGACAAAAATGCTTTATACAAATTTTTTGTTGGACCTACTGTTACAGAGATAATTTCAAAATAACACTTCAGCCCTTCTTTTCAAAATGGCGGAAAAAGCTCATATGAATTTGAGGTCGAAAACTTCAAGTTAAGCTTTTCTAGACCCCCCCCCTGCATGCTGGAAGAAAAAATCTTATGTACTTCCATTTTTCATTTCAAATGTTTAGTTTGACTGGACTAAAAATCGACACCTTAGATCAGTTTTTCGAGTGCCACAGCTACGAAATTCCATATTTTAAGATTGTACTTTTTGTTACGCAACCCTGAAAAGCCCTGGTATTGATCACAGTCCAAAATATAGTTAATTTTAGAAAAAAAAAATTTTTTTGCCCGATTCATGAGTTAATTTTTGTTTATTAGATAAATTAGACTCTTCATGAAGACTCTTCATACTGTAATAAATTACCATGTAACCTGGCTAGTTATTTTCAAAAATTTCTCATTTACTGTAGTTTTTAAAATGATATAACATTTTCTATGGTTTACTTTAGAAAAAAAGATATTGCTATTTTATTGCACAAGGAGCTCATTGTGATGTTATTTCAATAATTAGGAATTCGAATAAAAACACTTGTTAAATTAAAGGGTGCCCGACCCACCCTGGTTAACAAAACCACTAATTGGGAAAGTTTTACATTTGATCTACAAACAAGCATTAACGTAAATGTTAGTTTGAATATACCCGAAGAATTTGAACTAGAAGCTGCAAACTTTACGAAGCTCATTTAGGAGGAGACGCAAAACATTACAAAATAAATCAGCTATATAACAAAAGGAGCAAATTATCCAGTAGAAATCAGAGAACTTGTCAAAGAGAAAAAAAAAGCTAGGAGAAGATGACAACAGACGAGAGATGCTTCAGACAAAGTCATGCAAAATAAGAAAATACCTGAGAGCTCAAAAGAGAAATACAAAGGATTAAAGAAGAATCAATTAATTCCTACTTGGAGAGTTTAACCGCAAACGAAGAGACAAACTACTCTCTTTGGAAAACTAAAAACAAAAAAGTTCAAGAGATCTATAGCTTCGATTCCTTCAATCATAAGAGATAATGACCGATGTGCTCGAACACACAGAAAACAAAAGGCTGATCTGTTTGCGGAACATCTGGCTGAGATTTTTACCCCTAACCAAGTCTATATGGACAATACTTTTGCCAATATAAGCAATCAAACACCACAAGAAAACAGCAACAATGCCTTAGTTACCCTAAATTAAGTAGCGAAGGAAATAAAAACAAATCTAAACTTGAAAAAAGCACCTGGTTTTGATCTGATCACTGGGGAAATCTTAAAACAATCATCTAGAAAAGCTATAGCCATGCTCTTCAATGCAGCCTTTAGACTGAAGTATGTTCCAGACAGCTGGAAAGTTGCGGAAGTAATAATGCTGCCAAAACCAGGTAAGCCGCCTGATGCGGCCAAGTCAATCAGGCCCATATACTTCTTGCTAATTATCTCAAAATTATTTGAAAAACTACTACTCAAAAGGATGAGACCACTAACTGAAAATAATAAACTAATTCCGGATTTTCAATTTGGCTTCAGACAAAAACACTCAACTATAAATCAGGTGCATTGCATTACTGACGTAATGGAGTACGATCTTGAAGAAAAGCAAATCTGCTCAGCTGTTTCTCTAGATGTAGCTTAGGCCTTCGACAAAGTATTGCACGAAGGCCTGATATACAAACTAAACAAAATGCTATCAAAACAATATGTAGAGATAATAACATCGTATATCTCAGACAGACTATTCAGAATTAAACAGGAAGATGATTATTCTGACCTGGAAGAAATAAAAGCTAGTGTGCCATAATGTCCTTGGTCCTCTCTTATCTCTGTTATACACGAGTGATGTACCAAAACTGGATGGAATCACAGTAACAACATTCGCAGACGACACTGCAATCCTTGCAGAAGAGAAGGAGCAAGATATATCCATTGAGAAATTACAAGCAGTTAGCAACACAATACTTGATTGGACCAAAAAATGGAAGATTAAGTTATATGAAGTCAAATCCACCCATGTTAGCTTCACAAACAAAAGGTTAATAAACCCTCTGCCCTTAGAGATTAATGGTACCATTCTGTCCTACGAGTACAACGCCAAATACCTAGGGATGACTCTAGACACCAAACTCCGGTGGAAAGAGCATGTAGAAAGAAAAGAAACGAACTGGGACTCAAATACAAAGAGTTTTGTTGGCTTCTTGGAAGAAACACCAAACTGTCAGTACATAATAAGATCATACTCTACAATCAGATCCTAGAACCGGTATGGTTATACGGCAGCCATCTTCTGGGACTGTTCTAAAGATAGCAACATAAAAATCATACAAACATTCCAGAGCAAGGTGTTGCGCAACATGGTAGAGGCTCCATGGTAGATACGTAACTGCGATTTGCACTGAGACCTCAACGTCCTTCGGTTAAGGAAGAGATCAAAAGGTTTGCTGACAAACACGAAGCCAGGCTTCACCTACACGAACACGCAGAAGCTCTTCAGCTATTGGACAACCAACATATTGGTCGAAGACTAAAGAGGACCAAACCATTCGAGCTTGTGTAGTGCAATGGAAAGCAGAGCATAGCGCGTGGGTGAGAGTTTAATAGTTGCTAAAAATACTAAAGGACATCGTCTTTACAACTCTAGTTTAGATTTAATTAGTTTAGTTTGAAGAGTATCAGAAAGAATTAATAGACCAGTTTTTCTAGACAGACACCACAGATGTGTGAAAAAAGTGTTTATTAAAAACTATCAAATTAGTCTTAAAATTAGTTACAAAATGGGACCATGACGGCCGATTCATCTCTGTGGATAAGTTTGGTCCAAATAATTTCTCACTGTTCGTGCGTAATGCGCTGGACAGCCGTCATTTTAAACCACGTTGACCTGCGTATGACCAAAGGTACATCTTCCAAAAGATTTGGCAGTTCATCTTCTAAAAAATCGTGATAAATTTCCCTATTTAGATTTTTAGGCAAATCAAAGGGGCCCATTATTTGTCCGTTAAAGATGTCGGTCCACAGATTTACTTTGAAGCGATACATGACGCAGGATACGCGCTGCTTCAAGAAAACGTTGGTAAAGCAGCGTGTTTTTAAGAGCATAACTATGAAGCATAACCATATAATTTTTTAATCTAAAAGTAGCATCGATATCCGTTAATTCTATTAAATTAATTTTCAAACAATTTGTTCCAGTAATCAAAAACAGGTGTGTATTTTGAACAGGAAACTGATTAGAATAAAGATAGGAAGTTCGTATTGGTTTTAAAATTTTTGTTTTTTTGGAATCAAATGGGCACCCGTCAAAACCAAAAATCACCTTAGTGCGATATATTTCTAACACACGCGTCCTATATGATTCACTTTCTAAATGTCAGTAGCGTTTGTTTTTGTTCAGTTATGTATGGGGTGCCAGGTTCAAGTGAAAGAAAATAACAATTCGTCATCAACTCCATCGCTAGTAAAACTGAGGTGATTGGACGTTTAGAAGGCTATCTTTCCATAAGTTTTATATAGAACTAGAGAGCTGTAGTTCTTAAAAAAAATCTTATTGATCACCTTTTAGATTGACGAATTATCTGCTAATACAGGGTTGCCAGATGTCCCGGATTCTGCGGGATTGTCCCGCGTTTAAAGCTTCTGTCCCGCGATAAAACCATATTACCCTGCAAAGCAAATTTTCTTGTACATACATATACGAGGGGTGTCTGACGGGAAGTGAGCCTAAGGTACTAAAACACAAAGGTGTGAATTATTTTGTTTTTTATTTTTCAATATAGTCTCCTTACAGTTACCTACAAAATGTTCTTCAACGGCTGCTTTCATCTCATTTTCATCTTGAAATTCCCTACCACTCTTTTTTCAAATTTGGAAACAGATAGAATCGCTTGGGGCAAGGTCTGGGACTGTATGGTGATTGGTTGGTTTCGTGCATCGTTCACAGCACGCTTCGCAACACGAGCCGAGTAGGAAGGCGCATTATCATGAAGCAACAACGCGTCGCGCGCCGCCGCGTCTGAATTTTTCTTTTTTTTCTTTTAGTGCCGCACGTAAATTGAACTATTAAACTTGCATAATATTCACTGGCCATCGTAGAACCCCTGGGGAGGTAATCAATAAGTAATATGTCATTGCAGTCCCATCAGATGGTTGCTACAAGCTTAGTGAACGTTAGTTCCGCCACTGCCTAAACTCCTGCTTTGATTTCGGGTTGTACTGGTAAATCTATGTTGCATCGGATGTTAGGATACGGCGACAAATTGGATCCGAAGCATCCGAACTCATTTCCAGAAATTGGAGTGAACATTTCACTCGTCGAAGTGAGTCGAATGCTGTTAAGTTTCTGAGAATCCAGCAAACCGTTCCCTTGTTCATATTAAATGGTTGTGTAAGATCTCTCCAACACGTTCTTTGTTTATGTTCAACTCCTACGGTATCTGAAGAATTCGAATTCCCCGATCCTTCAACACCATTTTTCCGATTTTCCTGATGTTCTCTTCAGTAACTACCGTGAAAGCTGGTTCAGGCCGATCTCCAATTTCATAGGACTATTGCTCATGTTGAAACAGTCGTGTCCATCTTTTTACAGTTGCATACGACGGTGCAGACTCGGGATAGGTTATGTTCAACTCCTTATAGATATTTTGCACTTTTTTCTTCTTTAAGGAAGTATGTAATGATAGCTATTTATGGTATCAGTAAGTTAAGTGAGAAATCGTACGGTACTGCAATTTCCACATTGAAATGGTTTGACCCGACATTGTGGTCACATTGCTTACTAACAAACGAATAATGTGTTTAAATTGCAACTGTGAAGCAAGCCTACTGACATCCCTACGAATGCACCACAACGCAAGCGGTTTTTATAGAACAAACTGCTTCCCCTCAGACACCTCTCGTATATTTTGTTATTAAATTAAAATTTACTCTATTGCATTTGAAAATAATCAAGTAAAAGCATAATGCATACATAGGCAACCAATTATACAGCACGTTATTTTATTCGATTTACATTGCATAGTAAATAAATAGCACTGTATATACAGGGTGCGGAGAATATCTCGGAATGGTTAAATATCTCGAGACATGTACGTAAGATTAAAAAAAAACAAAAAACACGTCTTAAATATTTTTCAAAAAGCTATCTAATGATACCACACTCGACCCCCCACCACCATCCCCAAGGGGGGAGGGGGTGCAACTTTAAAATCTTAAATAGGAACCCCCATTTTTATTGCAGATTCGGATTCTCCATTAAAAAGTAAGTTGGTTTTATCTGACAAATTTTTATCGATTTTCGATAGATGCTGTAATCGTAAAAATACTAGAGTCACTACATCTAGTCACCTAGGTCTCGCTGGCCGATCAGAGTACCGCAAAACGCCGCCATATTGGGGCAGAGAAGGGTAATATTTATTAATGGACAAATTAAAACCACATTTTACGTATTTGACATATTGGACGTTTGAACTTTCACAATAAAAAAAAAACCTTTTAAACTAAACGTCGAATTGATTAAATACAATACAGATAAAAATAATGAGCAATTTCGGATTTATTTTGCCCCAACATGGCAGCGTTTTGCGGTACTCTTATCGATCAGCTCGGCCTAGCTGGCTAGATCTAGTGACTCTAAGAAATACGATTTTCCGTACTTGGATTATTTACCATACTTGGTTTTAGAACAGTAGGTTATATTTACTGGTTACTAAGCAAAAACGCGTCGGTAAGTAATTACTTACCGTTCTGTTTTTGACAGAACTGAAGGGTAAGTAAATTATATGTAATTTTTAAAACAAATGCATGATCTTTAGATGTCTCTTACGTGAAAAATCATTATTTTCTAAATAATTGGACTATTTAAAAAATGTATGGTTTTTATTTAAAATTGCTCAGGCTTCTTCAATATCCGAATTATATTCGTTTTCAGATTCACTCCTTTTCACAAATTTGACAAATATCGTGACATTCAAAAATAATAGTAATTACAAACGTATCCGTAATTTACGTAAACGTAACGACAAAACCTACTTAATGTTACCTATGTAATGTTAATGTGGATATACAGGACAAAAATAAATTATTTTAAATCTATTTTTTTACCATCTTCGGGATATTTCCTTAGTTAATATCTTTGTATGCATAATGGTCATACAAAAAAGCATCTCAAACAGTAAAGAGTTTACCGATCTCCTCGAATATTGTCGTCGATCGGTAAACTGTCCTTATTATTCTTGATACTTAATATACTATTATTTATTAAGTTTTTAAGTGTCTCGCAAAATGCTAAAACAAATCTGGCAACCCTGGCAAATAATGGTTTTACGGATACTAAGGGTATTGCCAGATATTAAAACGGCGGATGTGAATGTTGATTTATGACACAAAAAATGAAAACACTCAGTCCTAAGATAATGAGATGCCAGAAACACTCCAATTGAGTATTGGGTGAAGTATCTGATTCTAGAATGAGAATGGAGCAATTTTAAATTAATGACATTAACTAAATACTACAGATCTACCACTCAGGATGTAAAATGAGTCCATCAAACCTGGGTTAGTGGGGCTACAGTCATCATAAGGGGACGCGCTTTTCTCTACCCGATCCCCCATCTCCGAGCGGCGTCCAGCCGCGGGGGATGTGGTTCTGAAAACAGCCGTTTTTTTCCTTGACCGCCATCGTTGCCCCTACGGTGACACCGGCCTTTAACCGTTATCGTTTACAGCTTAGCCTAACCTTAACCAAACTACCAACCTCCAACAGCCGAAACATCCACTCGCCGCCACCACCATAAACACCAGGGACCAACCAGGAGACTTTGCCACCATCGCCTCTGCCTGTCTTCTCTCGGCCGGTTCTCCCTGCAGTTGGGGGTTCTGCGGAGGCTGCCCAGACGGAGGGCACGAGCGACAAGAGTGTAATTCAAACCAACCAATTATTCAACCCAACCAGGCTGAAGAGGCATAATAAGCCTAAAATAGCCACTGCCCTGCTTCGCAGGACAGAAAACTACATTAAACATGATGATGATGATCTCTACTCGACACTATGGACAGGCCTTTACTCTGACAGGGACCTCAAAAGTTAGTGTATCAGTGTGTTACAGTAGTCAATACCGATAAAAGATATATATCTTATAGATAACGCGTTTTTCACAGCCAAAAGTTAGAAAAAACAGGAACCAAGTTGCTTAACCAGCCGATGATCACTACTAAGGCCACTAACAAAAATTTATATTTATTGATTTCTCGACCTTAACCTGAAGTGATCACTGATCGTAGATAGTCAATAATCCAATACATGTTTTCAAACGTTAATATGTATTCAATTTCTTGACGATTTAATTATGTATTTTAGGCTTCGTTAATAATAATTAATTATTTAAAGGTTAACAAAAAAGAAATTCTTTAAACTTGCAATAATTACGTTCTATGTCAAGTTTAAATACTTTCGAATATTGCGAATTTTTTAAAAATTGCGAAACCGCTATGCTTATTATAACTTTAATGAATCATCTTTATTTGGTTTAATAAAAGTTGTATCTTAATAATAGGATTTATAATTAAACGAAAAAGAATATTAGTAAACAAGTGTAACAACGGAAAAAAAGTAGAACAGGAAGCGTGACTGACAACGCAACCACGCCATTTAATTCATTATGTTAAATATAGCCTTTTGACTTTCTTTTGATAGACGATTACGAGATCTGATTAATGACTTTTTTGTAATTTGCAAAGACGTAGTTTTCTCCTATTTTCTTACATAAATCGTAACATTACAACCACATCTAAAACACCATTTACATAGAAACCTATATAAATAAATCTTACATAAACGAAAGCACAAACTTTCCTCGTTGATGCAACATAATTTTATTGTACATAAAATACGCATCGGCTTGTATCATTATAATTTTAATTGGCAATGGGCAAATTGGAGGAGACCTTAATAGTATTACTTTCTATATGCGTATTGTGTCTTACTTTTACAGAATGGAAGATTCTTTAAATGAAGAAAAGGAGTTACCGGAAAAATTCTTATACGAGATTTACAAATGGGCTTTAGAATGTAAGTATACTTACAATTGCGAAAAGTGGATATTTTTTAAATTTTGACTAATTGTAGCTGTTGCTAGAGTATCATTAGATACTCGCCTTGGTTGCCTGGACCCAGATTTGCCTAGTGACTCTGAATCTCAAAGAATTATTAATTCGATTAACACGTTCTTCTGGAATGTTGCCGAAGTAGAACTGAAAATGCCCATATGGAGAATATATAAAAATAATGCTTTTAAGAAGTACATTGGAGCATTAGAAGACTTTAGAATGTAAGTATAACACACTCTTTAATTACTGAACGTTCAACTTTTATGAAGTAATACTTAAATGTGCTGTGTAAAGATAAGATTATAGGTAAGTACTACTAACAGATTGCAATGGCAGTGGTCTATCACAACACTATATTTAGGTAACAAGGTTGCCTTTTTCACGGCGACAACAATTATAATTGTTATAATTCTGTGGGAGGCTTTTCGAAGACAGAGACAGATATCAGATTTATAAAAGAATTAGCCTTGTATCTTGCTTACTCTACAAACATCAACAAATTATTAAAGAATTATTATTCAAATACTATGTTTCTACATCAAGTAGAAACACAGTATTCGAAACGGGAGTACGTTATTTCTAATAGAAAACGAGTCAACGATGAAAGAAATCTATCAGACTGTATTTTCACTCAATCGCTAATAAAAGTTTAGAAGCGTATTTATAAACGAGGACATGACAGTATGTTACACATCTAATAGAAATAGGTCATTAAAAGAATCCACTGGTAATTCAAAAGATAAAGCGAGTAAAAAACTGAAATCGGGAATATACCAAACCGAAATTGGATATGGACGAGACAACAAGTCAATCTCTAAGCAACTGTAGGAGGAACTAAAGAGGTTTAGCCGATTTTAATTTTAATTTCAGTTGTATTTTAATTTAATTTTATAGAAAAATTCAGTAGCGCTCAAAACATACATACCTACCTATATGATGACAAATTGAAATTATTGAAAACTGGTCATTCAGCTAAACAACTCTATGAATTTTGTTTATTTTTAATTTTTTTTAATTGTTCTTTTTGTAGTTCGGTATATTTTGGACAAACACTTCGAAATTTTGACATAAGATATAAAGAACACGTACGTTGTTACAAAAATAAACATCCTGAAAAATCTAATTATGTCAAACACCTTTTAGAACAAAATCACACAATGACTCCTCAAAATATTATTAAATTCCTACATTTTTGTAATAACAAACGTAAATTAGACATTTTAGAAGCCTTTGAGATATACAAACACAAACTCAGGGTACCTTTAACGAATGAACAGCTTGAGCTCAGTAATTCTCCGTTACTGGAAGTATTAGATGTTTTATTCTGATTATTTTTATCTTTTTATCTAGTTACCTATTTTTGTATCTACCTTAGCGACGTGTTTGTTTATAATTATATTACCTTTGATAATGACAGCATAGCTGTCGAAACAATATTGTCAGGTTATATTTTAATAAATACTGTGAAACTTTTTCCTAATCTTTATTTATTTCACAACTCTATTAACGTCTATGAAAGCATCTTTATTAAAAAACCCGCCTATACAATTCGGTACTATTAGCTCTGAAAAAAGGAAAAAGATGTAGGAAATTGATAAAACAAAAACTAAATAAATTCTCTAGTATGGAGTTAGTGAGATGAGATTTGGAGAACAAAGTATAAATTTTATTTATCTACGATAAAAAGTGACTACTTTTCACACTGATTTTCGTAAGGAAATTCAAACGCAGTTTAAGAGATATCTAGGTCAGTGATTCCCAAAGTGTGTTCCGTGGAACCCTGGGGTTTTGTGAAAATATTTTGGTGCTCCGCGAGACCAGTTGAAAGTCCTGTAATATAACAAAAGGATACCACTTGCAAAACTTTAAACTTTCCTACAATAACGGCCTCATAACTATTTATTTGTTGGTCCTTTTTGCTACCACATATTTATGTGAAATACAAAAACGAAATATCGCAATAAACTGAATGCTGCACCAGATATACGAATTCGCTATAAAATATCAAACCAAGTTTTTATATACGTGCATGTTTGAATAAATTCTTTGTCGGTAACTTTTATTTTTTTTAATGCCCAGTTAAGATTAGGATGTTTGTAGATATAGTTAGAGGTCCACGATATGTAAAATATAGTATAAGGGTTCCGCGGAAAAAATAACTTTGGGTACCACTGTTCTAGGTGAATCAATAAATGACTGAGAATAGCAATTTTTTTTATTTAAAAAAACAAAAACGAAAAATCATTCCAAGGAAGAATGAAAAAAAACAAATTAAGAATTATAAAACTTAATATGGCTCACTAACAATCCTCATAAAATTTACGTTTATCACTGATGATGAATCCATAATTATTTATTTATTTTATTAATTTTTAATTTTAATAATTTTAGTGTTTTGAACTAAAAATTAAACATGAAAAAACGATGTACAACGTTTAAAAATGAGGTTGTAAACTTAAAAAATTAAAACGCGTACATTAATTCAAGGTTAAGGCGGAAATTCATTGCATCGGAAATTTATCAATGTTTCCTCATGGAAATATTTGCCAACACTACACAAAAACGATAAAAACTCAAACTTTGATGGCTTAATACAGAAATAACTACATATATTTCCTATTTTAAATTGATTTTTGTCTTCTGTTTTAATATTTTTGTATTTTTTTGAATATTATAAAATATAATCACTGAATGACTAAAATATCCAGATGAGAGATTAAGATAATATGATAATAGCCGCAGCACATATCAAATATAGTGATGGAAGTGGTCTGTTTATAAAAGTAGTTCCAGAAGTTGACGCGATGGATTTTGAGATGCCGCCCAAGTGGATGTCGGATTTCATGCATCTTGAATTAGTCATTGAACATTTATTTAATTTAAAAATATAAAAATATAAAAATGAAGTAGTGTTGATTAATCTACACGGCGAAAGCATCAATTTAAAAAAAATTACGTAAATGGGCCCAGTGGGACTCTCAAACGAACTGGATCAAAAATAAGCCTTGTGTTTTAAATATATAGATTATTGAATGACAGTTAGTTAAAATAGGTTTTTCAAAGGATAGAGTACTTTTATTTATATAATTAAAAATTGTAAATACTTTGGTCATAAATATTAGATTGTTGTTACCAGAGCAATATAAATTTCATTTAGCTACGATCATACAAAAAGTGACTACTTTTTACATTGGTTTTCATGTAAAAAGTTAACGTTTAGTGAGCTAGTGTTATAAAATTCTTATTGTACGCTAATGTCAACAAGAGATGTATAATAAATGATTTATGAATATTTTACAAACTGGTTGCTAAACAACTTATCACATAAAAATCTAAGCACGATAATATATGTACATGACTAAGTCACAAATTAAAAAAATATCAAATACAATGAATACGTTAGTAAAGCGTTATGATCGTAGATAAAATGTTGTAGGATACAAGTGTGAAAAGTCTCTTCATTGCACATCCTTTAAGACACTGTACCTTGCTCGTGTGTTAAACCGTTCGCGCAATAAAGAATGGCTCTTTACACTTGTATCTTAAATATCTATTTTCATAGATTTATTAATACACGAAAGAATAAGATTTTTCCTAAGCCATAAAATAAAAATTTTTAACAAAAGAATCTTTTTAACAAAAATGCATATTGTAAACAGGGCATTTAATTTACAAATAATACTAACAGTTTTGGCAATGAATTATTAATTCAATTTTGACCATCCATTTGCAAATTTTAGTAATAGATACCATGTAAACAAACGAGTTAACTGTAAACAAAAGATTGAAAGAAATGAAATATTTTTCTTTCCAAAGTGATTAAATAAGAAAATTTGAATTGGTTTTATAACAATTTAAATTTTATCTTTGACCAAAAGAGTTATTGTAAAGAATAATACCACAGCATAAAAATATACAGCATACCCACTCGATTATCAGTACTTTGGAAGTTGTTAAAGCAGCTTCGAATATCGCACACAACAGTGACACACCACGATCAGTTCGCCGAGGCTTTTCGATAGTCATCGTCTTGCATGCTGATAATAACGAGAAGGGGATCACAGCGTAACTGTTTCAATCGGCTATTTTAGGATCTCATGTTAATGTAAGATAACACTTGGAAAGCAAAAATTAGTCAAGACTGACCGTTTATTCCCTTTATGTTAAAAATATTTTCCAAATTACATGTTTGTAAAATTGGCATGCTTATGGTCGGCTCTCTAAAAACCATCGACAGAAGAGACGATTGTTATAACTATATTAAAGTTTTTTTTTATTTCAAGACGGTTTTTCGGCGTGAAAAAAGGTAATTTATCAAAATAATGTTAATGTTGAGCATTTACACTAGCTATAAAATCTAGAATAACGCCGGTCTCACAGGACATGCAACCTTTGCTAGACAATAATTAAATATACTGATACTTTACAAAACAGAATAATTATTATGTTAGTCTGTATTCATAAACACTCACAAAAATTAAGTGTGTGAAAGTGTGTTGTGATCTTATCAGCTGGGGATAACCCTCTGTAAATCTCGCACACCATATTAGAGCTCGTATACATGCCCCGGATTAACATTAATGACAAGAAGTGATCGTAACGACACCGACAATTTGGTAATTCGTTTAAGAATTTCCAACTTTCTGTACGTGTAAAGTAAACAACTATTACTGTAATCATATATCTACTCGTATGCTATATGATCATATATAGATCATTTAATTGTCACATAATGAAGATTTTCAGGCTTTATTTAGGAGAATGGTGGTTAATAACAATGCCAATCAAACGACAAACTTGTGATCAAACTTAGCCAGTAGTTAGATAAAAATCAAAGAAAGACAATTTTAATAAAGAATTTGTCGTACTTTAATAGTTTTTGAGAAAAATGGAAGCGAAGTACAACCCAATATTAAAAAATTGCATAGTACGAGCAGATCAATTGATAGATATGTATTTTGAGGGTAAACAATATTGTTTGGTTTCTAAGAAGTGCATAGTAGTTATATAATATGCAGTAATAAAGTTGTCTTTATTTTATTTTTATTAAATGTATCTTTAACCAGCAATACTACTGTCAGTGATTCATAGAATTAGTAGATGCCGCTAAATGAACAAAAAACACTTGATACCTTTTTTTATATTATATCTTAAAATTGTAGTTTTGTTTTGTTAAAGCGGTGATCAATTGTGTTATAATTTTGTAGTTGTTTTAGTAGGTACATTATCCCCTGTGTGTGCAGGTAGGTACGCTTGTTTGCGAATTATAAAGATTGTTTTTTAAGTATGTGCTATTAAGCAAACAATTTCAATTTCTGATGTTTGAATCTATCATTGATCCAGTACTATACGTCTAAAAACGTGCTATGTTTTTTTGATGCTACTAAGGTTTTATATTTCTAATAACTCGAGATGCTTATCCTCGAAGTTTGATCATAGGTCATCCAAATTCGTGTACATATAGGTGATGTAGTTCTTGATATGTTGTTAGGGTAGTGTGAATCCAAGCAAGAATTTGCAGCTTCTAAAAACCTGTGCCCTTTCCGTAATACGTGAAAAACTGCAAAATCTTGGAACTTTCTTCAGTTGTTGCTTTATAACTCGTAAACTATGCGTTTTCTCGATATTAGTGATGCTTACCATTTTTAAAGTACATTAAATTTGTAACAATATAAGCCCAAGCGCAGTTTTGTGCGTCTAATAGTTTCCGAGATATGACACTTCCAAAATTGTCCATTTTCTCCAAGAAATGAAAATCTTAAGTTTTGCTTTCGTTTCGGGCCGAATATCGGCATAACCGCTCATTCTACGAGAAAAGTCATGGGAATAAAGTTGTAGCAAATTTAATTGGCTTCCATCTTTCCAAAACGAAGCCGGTAGACCCGTTAATTATCTTGCAATAGTAAAAAACCAAAAAACCGGAAAATTGGATTTTTGAAGAAATGAGCCTAAACACTTCTAATAAGAATTTGAGGGCATTCGACGAAAGAAAAATGCATAGAATCATGTTTGAAGGTGGAAAAGTATATTTACATGTAGGTATATCACTTATTAAGACATCTTACAAATCAACAATTGAAAACGATCAATGTTTCGGATTTTTCGAGGGTCCTATCCGGTCGTATTCCGGGACTGAAGGAAGTTGCTGCGGTATTTTGTTCGTCTCGGGCTGCTCGTCTGAAGGCGGAGGATCGTCAGGGTCGTTTTCATCCTCGTCGATTAGAATTATAGCAACGTTGTGGCAGTCTTGCCAGAGCACGGAGTGTACAATGCTGAGTACTTAAGCTCAGCTCTCCGGCAAGTGCATTTATGGTTGCACTTACATGAAAGCGATTTGAAAAAGATTGGTGGCGCTGGTTCACATAATGTTGTTAGTGGTATTAAACCAAGGGAGTTCCAACCCCACTCTGTGGCATCCTTCTCCACCCCCAACCACTTTTGCACTTGGGGTGGCATCTGCGATACAAATGGAAGGAAGCAGCCTCTTTCCGTCCCCTCCATACAGAGCGACCAGGCACTTCTCTCCAGCTTCGGCTCTAGCCTAGTGACTGACATCTGAAAGTAGAAACACGAAGGCCAGGTACATCAGATTCCGCTTCTTTTGAAAAACACTCCACAATTTTGTTTTCCCTTGCCAGAAAAGGACAGAGGTGGTGTCGCATCCGCTGAATGCGTGGAGGAAGAGTTCGAATCCGTGGGAGAATTTCATTTCTCCTCGACTGAAAGAAGTGGTGGAAAACTGAGTGCAAGTTGATTCACCTCTGCCACTTTTCTGGAAGTTTTGTGCTTAAATGGAAGCCAATTAAAGTTACTACAACTTCATTTTCCATGACTTTTCTCGTAGGATGAGCTGTTATGCCGATATTCGACCCGAAACGAAAGCAAAACTTAAAGTTGTCATTTTTGGGGAAAAATGGCCAATTTTGGAAGTACCATATCTCGGAAACTATTGGATGTACAAAGCGCGGTTTGGGCTTATATTGTTGCAAATGTAATGTATTTTAAAAATGGTAAGAATGACTAATATCGAAAAACGCATAGTTCACGAGTTATAAGGCAACAACTGGAAAAAGTCCCAACATTTTGCAGTTTTTTACGTATTACTCAAAGGGCACAGGTTTTTCAAAGCTGCAAACTTGGATTTACACTACCCTAACTGGTCCTAATAATATATCAAAAAATCAGAACTACGTCTCGCTTTGCGGTTTTAGCCTTTTTTAGGTACGTTTTGACTGGCCTAATATGTCTTCATATATGAGAGCAATGACATTTTTCGATTGTGTAATAAAACTTATATAGTAGTACTAAAATATTTATTATTTCATTTCGTATTTCAAACAATTGTTTATATGCCACAATTAGTAATATAATAGTATATTGTACAACTAGTGTTACAATGACGATGTTTGTAATACGAGTATAAGTTTGCTTAACGAGCCGCGAAGCGGCGAGTTAAGCTATATACGAGTATTACAAAAAGGAATTGTAACACGTGTTTTACATACTACTTTGTCTATTTCGCCTTAATTTACAATTTACTTTAAAGAAATGGGAAAATGTACACGCGGGTATTTTTGATGTGGTAATGTTGGTAATAACTGATAACGCATACAATGACATCCACTGCCATTTTGAAAAAATCACGTAGGCAGGGAAAAATTCAAGTTTAAAAAATGCGACAGCTTAGTTGTTTCTTCTGATATAAGATAAGAATGTATTTTTATTATAAATAATTATTTTGATAAGACAATCATGTACTCAATCAAGGTTTTACTGTTTCTATTACAATAAAAATTTAGTACATCAAAACTGCTTAACATAACGGGTGTTTTTTTAAATTTGGCGTCAGAGCAAGCAATGAGAGTTCGATTGTGAACGCACCTTTGAATGTCGCCACGCCGCAGTGTATCTAAACCTAACCTCACTTTTAAGTTTTGACATTTTGACATTTGAAAAATAGTGGTCTATTCACAACAAACTCATAGTCATAGCTAACTAGGACGCCAAATTTAAAAAAACACCCGTTACAACAATAGAAAATAACTAACCTAACCTCTAAATCTAAACAATGCAAATGAAATTTGAGTAGGGACCATCATCTTGATCCGGAAAACCAACAAGCTTTTCAGCGCATTTTCGTAGGAAATCCGCCATTAGCCGCGCTTTGTTTGAGTTTAAAGCTTCTTAAAATGAAATATGTTTCATTATTCTCGCTGTTATTTCTGAGCATCATAACATTCAAATTTTCAAAACGGCGCCAGTTAATGAATAACTTATTAGTACCTATCACGGGAAAGTGCTTTTCTTTTGGATAATGTGCCCCCAAAATACTTCCGCGGGTTGGTTGTCGAACATTATTCCTTTCCTTTTTATATTCTTCCTAACACCTTGTTTATGTTCCCATTAGTAGGTAAAAACTGAAAAAAATATTTGATGAAATGGAGGTGTACATTATTCAACTCAATTAAACTTACCTCAATATCGACAAGCGATATATGTTTTGACTTTTTAATCTAATTTTGATCTTGAAATCAGAATATAGCTGTGTTATTGCTTATTACGTATTTACGTCTGACACTGGACTTCGTTGACAGAATGACATGACAGAGTAGGCTGGCAGCAAAATTTACTTACCTACTGCCAGCCTTACAAATAAAAAAATCACTACTTTCAGTTGCACAAAGTAGCACTTTGTGTAACTGTTGTTCGCAAAAACAGTGTCACAAAGTAATCTTTGTATACGCGAAATAGACAAAGTATATCTTGATCTCCGTTGTCAATGACACCGGAGTTCAAGACGTTCTTGATCTCCGTTGTTGTTGGCAACGTAAATAATTTGATGTTGCATTATAGCCACACATTGCATGCTGCTTTTTATCTCCTTGGTTACGCGTATGATGACACAGACAAGGCAACTTGCTTCTTTATGCAATAAATTCGGATGGATTTTAAAAGGGAGAGATTAGGATTGAAATACGAAATAAAATAAAACAACTTATGCAATACGGAGATCAAGCTTCTTTAAATCCTCGAAGATGTTATAACGCTTCGGCGTTATAATACATCTTCTTGTCTACAGAATTGAGGTAGCGGATGTGTAACGAATTCCTTAATTTAACTATTTAAAAAAAATTAAACACGAATACCTAACCTACTAAAAGAAAGATGACGGTACTTTCCAGAAGTTTTTAAGAAATATCTAAAATAAAAAAGAAATGTAAACTTAACTCGGTGGCAAGGTCTATGTTATGTACGACATGGTACTTAATCCGGATTCTTTCGTAAGACAGAACTAAACAGAGCTTTTTTTTAAAGACAAACTGATTGAGATCTTGTGGCTAGTTTTCTGTCTTTTTGTACAATCTCTTGGAAGAAAATCTGAAATGACAACCATCATACAAAATCTAAATGATTAGCAAACCATAGGACGATAGAAAACCATTGTGTCTGCGATGCAGACAGAAAAAATTAAGACACTGCCTGAACTTACACACTATCAAAATTATATATTATAATATAATATTATTATTATATAAATATATTATATCTATATGATTTGATTTGTTATGGTGTATGATTCCCAAACGAAAAAAGTAGGCAAACCAATTGTTATAGAGAATTCAAACCTCAACAGCTTCACATTAGTTTAACCTTGCTTATAAACTTCTATAATCAAAATGACTTATTATAATAATTATTGTCAACTGCATTTCTATAACAACTACTATAATACGCAATTGTGAAACAAATTCTCTTTTTATAACAATTACAAGTTAAATAAATACAATTAGATGAAACGCAATGATTATTGTCTAAAACAGCCTCGTGTTACTGGCACACTTTTGCGATATTTTTACTACAACTACCGGTATTATGTGACCGTTACGTAACACTTCTTATATGTTTATTTTCAAAGTCAAGTTTAACTTTCTCCAATCAGAGAAATCGAAAGTGGTCTTTTGTATCAGTAGGTATTTTCTCGTTGAGAAATGTAGGCCGTCTGCTGTTATTTTATTTCTTAGGTATACATTATGTTTCTGCGGTGTGCAAATATAATGTTAGTCTTATTTTTTAATATTTTTCATGTGCATATTATCTAACAACTATTTATGTATTTTATTACTACCTATAGGTTATGAAACTCTTTTCTATTGTAAACTTATGTATTTTCTTTCTAAAAAGTTTCACATGATTCCATAACACACGTGCGCGGGAAGTACAGGGTAAATGTTAGGTTATGTAAATAATAATTAATGTTAATATTGCTATATCCACCCACCTCTTTCTATTAAATTTCAAGAAATAGTTTGAGCATTCTGTTAATGTCATCTTCTATTTTTTTCGATCTTCAACATAGTTTCCATTTGATCATTTTTGTAAAAAGTAAGATATCGTTTTATTTCTCGAATTATCAAATCGATGGCGTCTTGTGAAAAAAAACGAATAAAATGTACACTAAATAATAAATAATGGTAGTAATGGTACCTACTATTATTTTACGTTTTTTTTATATGAAAAATAGCATCAGAGTTACAGATTAACCTTGATGTCCTAGATCATTATGAAAGTAATAGTAGGTATATTGTCCTTTTGGGAAAACACTATCGAAATATTAGTGACAGTGACATTCACTGCTCAACTAAATTGGCGTGTTTAATTTCTACATACCATGTCTACACTTAAATAACAACATTATAATTATTCAAGTCTAGTTTTTACAACCTTAGCTTACCTGTTTGTTTGCTCATTATCTTCCTCACTTTTATATAATTAGATTGCTATTATGATATGTAAACATTTTATGTATACAGAGTGGCAGCAGATAAGACGCGTTAATTTTAAGGGGTGATAGAAGACATCAAAAGGAACAAAAAGTCTGTTACAACGTTGTTCTAGGAGGTACTACTTTTTCAAAAAAAAAATTGATTTAATGTTGAAAATATTGTTAAAAAAATATTGTTTAGAAAAGTACTGATGTAGGATGTAGTTTGTTGAACTTGGAATGAACCACGTTTTGTTTATAACCTTCCAATTTAATGACGAACATTTGGATCAATGCCTGATCACAGCTGTCTAAATAATACCCTTTTAGAGTGAGATAATGCCGAGTTTGTTGAACTTAAAATAATTTGTCAATAAAGCACGAGTTTGTTTGTGTATTAACAGTTTTTAATGATTTTATAAGAGAATATCTTTTAAAGAGAAGATTTATCTAATTTAAATTAGGTAATTAGGTTAAGGGATTTTGTTGACGCCTTGTTTTGGCTACACTAAAAAATCTTTAATTTGATGGTAATTAGGTGCCTTAATAATTTTTTTTTACAAAATTATTTCTTAATAAAAAACAAATACGCCAAGAAATTTTGAAAATATTCCGGGAATTAATAAATATAAAACGTAGGTCAATTATTGTCTTATTTTTACAGTTGGTTTGTTATGGGCATGTTTTTAAGCAGGTACAAATTTTGTTTACGGAAGAACAGAAACACCCAACTAATCTGCATCAGATGTTTATTATTGTTAAACAACGGCTGCCATCATCAGTTTGTTTGATTTTCTAAAACAAGGTCAAGACCATGCTGTAGAATGCTATTATACTTAAGTAAGGTTGCCAGATATGGCAATGGGTTTTTTCTAAATTTCTCGAAATCTAATTAACATACAGAAAAATCTATTCAGACTTTTTTGTTCCTTGTGATGTCTTCTATTACCCCTTAACGCGTCGTAACTGCTTCCACCCTGTATACATGGGTGCTAGTATTTCTGACCCGAGAAATTACCGGTACATAAGTTCCGGGAAATACTTAACGTTTAATTGTCTGGAGAAAATAGTTATTTACGATACAAGTGCGGGAAAATTGTTCACGCACGAGTATTGTACAATATTTTTTGAAACGAACAAAATCTTTCTTAAAAATATCGAACAAAAATTATATCTCTTGGATTTTACTTTTGCTTCAAACATTTGAAACAGGCAGGCCATGGCCGTAACAATTGCTACTTTGACAGTTATTAATATTGTGGTGGTCAGTTAATTTTTTTGTGTTAAGTCTGTGCCCAAAAATTATAAAATGTCCGATTCCGAAATAAATTGTACACCACCCGAAATCCGGGACGCTACTAATGCAGCTGTAAAAAATTTGCTTCCCGACAAATCTAAGCATAGATATGAATTGACGTACACTAAATTTATAACATGGTGCAAGTCCAACAAAGTTCATAATTATACAGAAAATTGTTTATTGGCATATTTTCAAACTTTTCAAAGTAAAAAATCGTTGTGGCCGACATACTCTATGTTAAGATCATGTTTATTGATAAAAAATAATATAGACATATCAAAATATAACAAATTAATAGCATTTTTAAAAAAAGCAACACAAAATTTACAACCAAAAAAATCAAAAACTCTACAGAATTGCGAAATTACTAAATTCATTCATGAAGCCCCAGATGACTCATTCTTGTTAATGAAGGTATGTACACAATATTTATTATTAACATTACAATCAACGTAACATTCTACAGGCAGTGGTAATAATGGGTATCTCTGGCGCCTGCAGGCGTGAAGAATTATGTAAAATGTCAATTAATGACATTGAATTTAAAGGTGATGTTATCTTGGTTAGTGTGCCAGAAACAAAAAATAATGTTTCACGACGTTTTGCTATCACAAATCCAGAATGGATAAATTTATTGCTAAAATACAAAGAATTAAGACCAGGAGCCACCCAACGATTTTTTTGTACTTACAGAAATGGGAGGTGTATAAATTCGTCTGTTGGGATTAATACAATTGGCAAAATTCCATCCCAGGTGGCAGAATATCTGAAATTAGAGGCTCCGAAAGATTATAGTGGTCATTGTTTCCGAAGAAGTGCTGCCACCCTGCTAGCTAACAATGGTGGTGATTTGTTAACATTAAAAAAATTTGGAGGCTGGAAATCTTCAAGTGTAGCGGAAGGATACGTGGATGATTCCGTGCAAAATAAAATCAACGTTGCCGAAAAATTGATGCAACCAATAGCAGGACCATCATCTTCAGTACCTAAAACTGTAAATTTAACACAGTCTACCTTTTCAAACTTCAACCCATATCCTGCAGAAAGTTCCGCAAATTCAATTTTCAATTGTACAAATTGTACGATTAATGTGTACAATAATAACGCTAGTAACACAGGTTAACCTAAAAAAATATAGTTTAGTTGAATCATATTTACTAGTTCAGTGTGGAATAATAAACAATAAAGGTTTATTTAAACATGTTTACAAATATTCTTATTAGTATTATTAAGGAATAATGATTAATACTTAATTTATTTACTTGCTTGATGTGTTCGCCCACTGTTTGTCAACCTTGCAAAATTCCTAACCTCAAATAATTCGCAGTTCGAAGCTGGTTCGATGGGAGACCACCAGCTAATAATTTTTAGTTAACTGAAATTTTCAATTTGAAATTGAAACATGTACTAAATTTTTAGTACATGTTTCACAGACAAGTGGCCAACTCGTGAAAAGTAGGCCATGTATTTCCCGGTTTAGTAAACCGGGAAATGCGTGTTCCCGGTTGACTACAGAGTGCGTCGAACGCTACTTCCTAGTTAGTGAGTTCAAAAATTCTAATTTCCTTGTCGTAAGAAAATACGGTAGAGGGGGTTTTAGAAAAAAAAGCGAAATTGGATTTTTATGTTATTTGTTGCACAACACCCCTTGCTTCTTTGTGACAAACCTGTGAATGGTTACATCGATATTTAAGTAATTAAAAAAACATTTTCTTATTACTTACATGTTTGCAAAGTTTAATTTTATAAATAAATTTTATAATAAATAAATATAAATTCAAACAATAAACTGCACAGAAGTAATAAAAGATAACACATGTTTATTCGATAGTATAATAAATTAACTTTTGTGACCACCCTCCCTCTCCCCAACCCGGTATTTGTGACAAGATCTCTCTTGTATTTTTTATAATTTTATAATTTTATAAATTTTTAATAATAGAAATGCGGCACGTGGTTTTCCCAAGTAAATCTTTTTCTAGATTTAATATACATAGAGATAAAACAGCCTACGATTACATAAAGTGAGATAAATTAATAAGTAAATATAATGAAACAGTTCAATATACCAACGAAGTTAATTAGACTGATAAGGATTACCATGGATAGGACCCGAAGTAAAAGTGGGCAGAGGAGAAATCAGAAATTTGAAGTTAAGACAGGATTTAGGCAAGGGAATCCATTATCAACTTTGTATTTAAAATAAATAAAGATTAATAAAAAGTTTCACAGTATCTATTAAAATATAACCTGACAATTGTTTCGACAGCTAAGCTGTCATTATCAAAGGTAATATGATAGAACACGTCGTTAAGGTAAATACAAAAGATAGATAACTAGATAAAAAGATAAAAACAATATTAGTCTTCCTCTTGTTAAGTGTCGTCTCCTCTTAGAAGATTGGCTATCATTATGGCTGTTTGTATTCTCGACGTTACTACTCTGAACAATTCAATGGAACTGTAATTATACCATTGTCTTAGATTACTCAACCAGAAGATGCGTCTTCTTCCTCTACATCTACTACTTTGTATCTTCCCTTGCATGATATTTTGTAGGATTTCATATCTCTCTCCTCGCATCACATGACTTCGATACTGCAATTTCCTTATCTTAATTGTGTTTAATACTTCTTTTTCTTTCCCTATTCTTCTGAGTACTTCCCCTTTCGTTACTCTGTCCACCCAGCTAATTTTCAACATTCCTCGATAGGTTCACATCACAAGTGCTTCTAGTCGCTCACTGATGTTTTTCTTCATCGTCCAGGCCTTCATTCCATAAAATGCTACTGAAAACACGTAGCATCTCAACATTCTGATTCTCGGCTGTAGTCCCAAGTCTCTGCTGCATAATACATTTTTCATTTTATTAAATATGGCCCTGGCCTGGCCGATTCTTGATCTAATTTCATCTGTGTATTCATTGTTTTCATTGACAATTGTTCCCAGGTATTTTTATTTTTATACCTTCTTCACTTGTTCACCTCTAATGGCTCTAATCCATATATTTTCTTGTCGTTGTTGTGATTTTGTGATTGTCATAAATTTAGTCTTTTTGATATTTAGTGTCAGACCCTTTTCTTCACTACTTTCGACTACTTGGTCTAATATTCTCTGTAAATCCTCTAATGACTCTGCAATAAGAATAGTGTCATCTGCATATCTGATATTATTTATACATACATTTCCTATTAATTTTGATCCTAATTGATATTTCTTCCAGTGTTTTCTTGATTATTTCTTTTGAATATAGGTTAAAGAGTAAAGGCGAAAGTACACATCCTTGCCTACTCCTCTGTATTTCTGTATTTCTTCGGTGAACTAATTATCCACTTTCACATTAGCAGTTTGGTTAAAATATAACTGAGTTATTATTCTAATCTCTTTCATATCTATGTTTTTATCTTTAAGTAGTCGAATGAGGTAATTATGAAGAACTTTATCAAATGCTTTATTGTAGACGAGGAACCAAACATACATTGGTTGATTGACATCCATACATCTCTGGGTTAACACATTCAATGCGAACAGGGTCTCTCTTGTACCCATTGCTTTCTTGAAACCAAATTGGGTTTCACTAAAGTCTTGTTCTAACTTCCTGAAAATTCTTTGATGCAATATTTTCAGGAATATTTTGAAAGTGTGGCTCATTAAACTAATTGTCCTATGGTCATTGTATTCTCTTACTTTGGCTTTTTTGGGTAAAGTGATGAATGTCGTTTTAAGCCATTAAGTAGGAATTAATCCTGTGTTATACAGGGTGTCTCATAGCCCCAACACCAGACTGTACCAGCGCATTTCTAATGGCATTTGGAACAAAAAATCTTAATAAATTTTTTTGATAAGAGAAAGTTCAAATTTTTAATAATTCTGACCGACGTTTTCAGAAAAGTACGTATAATTGATGTAGGTCAGGTGTTAAGTCGAATAGGATTAAATGCAAGCTCTTTAGAAATTGACACCATCAGTAAAAACGTGACATCTGTTGAATTAGCACAAGGATGCAAACGGTACGAATTCCATTTTGGATGGTGTTGAAAGAACTTAAAAGGTTCTATTAATCCGGGGGATTCCCCTGTATTATAAAAGGAAACGCAGACAGAATTTGATTTGTTATTCATTAATAAACGTAATTAAGTAAAGACGATAATTTAATCTATCCATCAATAGATATTGTTATTTTTTATTTATTATTTATTTTTTTGGAAGTCTAAAATCTAAATATAGTAGTACACAGTTCTATTAGTAAAACCTTTATTTTTTATGTTTTGATACAATGACCTTGATGAATGGTAATCTGTTTACATAGTATAAAAACAATGCCTAAAAAATAAGTAAATACTGTTATACTATTTTACTAAAAACTGCAGTGTAAGGGATTTGCAAATTGTTAGGCCCCACCTTGGCCGAGTGTTTACAAACATAATATGTACTCAAAATAAACGCAGTCGGCGGGGTGTTCATTATTTTAGTACTATAATGCAGCTGTGTCCAATTATTAGTCACAATTCTTAGGAATATTTACGGTATCTACAGTGATGATGTTATTGCTTTTCACTAGAGATCGGTACCCTTTATTTATTACATAGTATGTACTTTCTGGAAATAAACATTATTTTAAATAAAAAATAGTAGGAAATAATACAGTACAGCATGCCCAAAAAATAACACAACTGGCACGCGGTTACCAGAAACAAAAATCTAATAATCAAAACAGTGTAGAATACTATTTAGTATTCTACTAATAGAATACTAAATTACCTTACAGCAAATTTTCGAAAATATCGTATTTGATGTACTGTAAACAAAATTAATACGAAAATATTTTTTTATTCACAGACCTTCTTGTATTACACATAATAGGCGTTAACGTACCTATTAAAAGAATATGAAATTGTCTCACAAAACAGAAAACAAAAATACCGTTTTTGAAACATAATTTCAAACACGAGTACGTTTCTTATTTATTTATCTGTTCTTATTCCACGAAACACTTGGCCAAAATAAAGATGGGTTATTACTTTATTATGATAGCTTTCACATTCTCGAAAACAAGTAAGTAGTATTGTTTATCAACTTGAACTTTAAAATATGTGTCATGTGCAATCATACTATTAAATTTGAAAACATTAGGCTGAACTTCGATGCCGTTTTTCTCCAAAAGTATAGAAGTACGAGAAAAATGGTATATAGGAATTTTCTTTCTTTAATGGTTATCTAACCACTGGCAAAGTCGACTACGTCTTAATGGGACACCCTGTATACTGTATTATATAAATCCACCAACACGCCTATTTGTTCATCCGTGATTAATTTTATTATCTCAGCTGGAATTTCATCAGGACCAGGAGCCTTGTTGCATTTTGCCAACTTTACTGCATGTAAGTTATTACCTGTTCTTCTGTTATATATGGTCCACTGTCTCGTTATGTAGTTTCTTCTATTTTTCTTGGTGTCTTTCATCTTCGAAAAGCTCTTGGATATACTCTTTCCATCTTTCTAATTTATCTTTGATGTCGGGAATTATTTTACCATTTCTGTCTAATATTGATAATGATTACCCTATCTGAGATAGGCATGAAGCTGATTACTGACTTACACAGTGATTTGTCTACTACTATTGCTACTCCATTCCAATGATATGGGGGGAAATTTGCATTTCTCCTGAATTTGGCCACCTGGTTTCACTCAGCCCCATTATGTTAACCTTAAGACGTTGCATTTCTTGAAGCACATTTTGAATTTTTTCATGTGGCTATCTTCATCTCTTTTTTCTTCTTTCTTTTAGCTTTATTCAAAACCGTTCCCCCCGGAGATCCGATCGGGGAACTAGAAATTCCGGAACATTTTGCTCTGAATTCAGCCATATTGATTTCACTAGGGATACCCATCAGGGTCTTTAATGTAGTGGTTTCCCGTTGCCTTCTGCATCTCCTTGCCGTTCACCGCATTGTTGGTTCATTCGCCTTTAGAAACGATTTCTCTTTCCAAGGGCAAGAAGGTGACCTGAATTCTTCCAGCTCTTCCACCCGTAGCTGTTGGCTGGCGAGAAGGTACTTCTTATACCGGCAGCCATTCGATCCACCAGGTGGTTACTATAGGAGCTATTAATTTCATTATTTGAAAGTTGTCTCCCAAAGCCTCTCATTTAGTTCAGCCTGTGTGCCGACACAGTTACCGGGATGTGACCGCTTAATTATATTAATATCTTATCTTAAAATAAGAGATTCCTTATATAGTTATTTGTGTATCTAGTGCGAGAAATGCTACTTTGGTGGCCAAGAATGAAAGTCTTTTGACGAAGCGTAGTCAAGTCAAAAACTCAAAAACTGTAAAAAATAACACAAGGATATTTTTATTTTAGCGTAAAATGGACAGTTTGGTTGTTGCTACGGCAACGAAATTGCTCAAGTAGGCATATGTAACGGGTGATCATTTAAATTTCAGATCTAGTAAGCCATGGAAATCTTAGTCATGTCTTTTATTAATCAGAGAATATAATTCACGTGTCACATGGTACATTTTTTATTAATTTCATTGGTGAAAGTACAAAAACAAACTCGCAGAATAGGCTATCAAATCGATGATAATTCTATCACCGCATGTTGACTGTCACCTGTTTTTAATAAATAAAATTGTTTACTGTCAAAGTGACAGAAAGTTTCAGTGTTTATTTTCTTTCAACGTTCATTATATTCTCTCACCAAATATAACACGTGTTATGATTAATCAACGATGATACCACTCGTTAAAACCTTTAGAAAATTGAACTCGTGCTTCGCACTCGGTCAATTTTCATCGGTTTTAACTCGGGCTATCATCGATGATAATCATAACACTAGTTATATTATCCCCGAAAATACCAAATGATTATTTACATTTATGAACTGTCAAATTGAGCAGTGTTAGTAATAATATTTGATGTCAGTTCCATTTGTAAGTATTTTAATACAAAATGGTTTATACTACTGCACAAAAAGCCTTTATTGTTGAAGCATATTTCTATACATGCCAAATAATCAATGGAAATAACCCATTTTTCAATACCGGAGTGTCTAGAAGCATTTCAAGAAGAATTTCCAGATGTAGCAATGGGTTATAAACAATTTGTTAATACTTCGAGTTATTTGATAAAAACATTCAGAAAAACAATAAATAATTACAAATACACCGACTACATCAATCCGTAGGTTAAAACAGCAAATAGATCTCTCCTATGGAACGTGCCATAATATTTTAAAAAAGGATCTGCATATGCATGCTTATCGTTTAACTGAAGTGCAAGAACTTCGGCACCCTAATTATGCACAACGTGTAAAATTTTCCCGATGGTTTTTGCAAATATCAATGATGATGACTTATTGGATAAAACCTTCTTCTCAGATGAAGCTTGGTTTACACTTCAAGGTTTCATCAATTCTCAGAACTTCCGTATGTGGAGTGCCGATAACCCTCATTTCTATCGAGAGGCCCCATTGCAACCACAAAAAGTCGGTGTGTGGTTAGGCTGCAGTCGTCGTAGATTAATTGGACCAATTTTCTTCGATGGTACTCTTACAGAGCAAGGATATCGTTAAGAATCCTAGAACCATTTGTAAATTCTTTACATGAAGATGAGCTCTAAGGATATTTCCAGCAGGACGCGACCCCAGCTCACACTGCATATGAAACTATTGCACTACTACAAGAATCTTTTGCTGAGCGCCTGATTAGTCAAAGAACACAAACTCCTTTTCCCTCACGTTCTTGTGATTTGACAGTTTTGGATTGTTTCGTTTGGCCCTACCTAGAAAATAGCATATTTGTAACGCCAATAAACACAATTGGAAAACTGCGAGAACGAATTGTTTTAAAGGTTGAAGAGTTAAACAATGCACCAAATTTTGCACCATGTCTTTGATGGTTTAAAACGAAGACTGCGAATTTGTATTCAGCAAGATGGTCATCACATTCAACATTTGTTGTAAACTTAGTAGTTTTATTGTTAATAATGAAATTTTGGTCATTTTTTTTTGTTGAAATAAACGCAGCCAATTTACTTTTCACTTCTGGGTAAAATGCAGCCCTACGTTTAATTTTCAACGCCTACTCTAATCTGAGATTTAAATGATCACTCGTTACATCACATAATGATTTTTCGCTTTAGAACGAATAGCTATTTTTAACACTAGTGAGCAAAGTAGTGCATTTAATCACGAGTCCAGAAGTTGGGCGCCCGAGCCGTAGGCGAGGGCCCCAACTGGATGAGTGATTAAATGCACGTTTGCTCACGAGTGTAAAATCTGACTTTTTCTACAATCAAAATACAAAACATCATCAAACAAAATATTTATTCATTTCAAAAATTTATTGTTTGACATTTTTTATTTGGGTGGATACACATTAATTGTACAGTTATTAAGTGTACCAAAATGTACGTGAGGAATATTTGTTGTAATATGCTTGTTTTCCTGCATATTTATTTCACACATAGTTGCATTACTACGTTGCATTTCGTTACTGAGTTGTATAGCATTTACACTTACAGAACTTGCATTTTTATTTATTTCACATTACTATCTTCATCTTCTTCATTGAAGTTTACAGCATTTGCATGTGTAAAAGTTGAACTATTAGACCTTTATGAAATAAATAAAGATTAGTAAAAGTTTCACAGTTTTATTAAAATACAACCTGACAATATTGTTTCGACAGCTATGCTGTCATTATCAAAGGTAATATAATTGTAAACATACACGTTGCTAAGGTAGATACAAAAATAGGTAACTAGATAAAATAATAATAATAATAATCAGAATTAAATATCTAATACTTCCAGTAACGGAGAATTACTGAGCTCAAATTGTTCATTCATTAAAGGTACCCTGAGTTTGTGTTTGTATATCTCAAAGGTTTCTAAAATGTCTAATTTGCGTTTGTTATTACAAAAATGTAGGAATTTAATATTATTTTGAGAAAAATAACCTTAATTGTCAGAACACTGCAAACTTTTATCCTCGTTTCATAAACTTGTCGAATATAACATGCAATGACAGAGAAACACAATTTCTTAACAAAGGTTTCAAGTTTTGTCCTTTTCCAAAATTTACTAACAAAATTAAAGAAATTTTGGCCGTTGAATGCGAAACTATACTTAAGAAAGATCATAATAACTATGCAAAATTCCAAATTTCGAATTTGTTGAAAGAGATGTCTTTGAAACAGGACAAAATGTACAACACATCTAACATATCACTTCTTCAATCTATAAAACACAAAATCACAGAGAACAATCTAATTTCTGTTAAAGCAGATAAGAGTAACACTTTGGTAATTCTTTCAAAAGATATTTACATACAAAAAGTTAATGAATTTAATAATAAAGAAAATTTAGAAACTTTAAACAAAAACCCAACCACAAAATTCCAAAAAGAAATAAAACAAGGTTTAGAAAACTGCAATATCTGCTTTTCAGAATTAGAAAAGCAACAAATCATTAATAAAAACCCACAAATACCTAAACTATATGGACTAGTCAAAACACATAAACAGAATATGCCAATAAGACCAGTTGTATCATACATCAATGCACCTAATCATCAATAGTAATATAGAATTAGTTAAAAGGTTAGAGTTAATTCAATTATTTGACCTTTGTATAAGTCAAAATTATTTCACTTTTAATAACATAATTTATTTACAAAAGGATGGTTTACCTATGGGTAATTCGCAAAGTCCTCTATTAGCTAACATATTTATGGACAAGTTCGAAGATCAAATATTTGAATTAAACCTTTCTAAACACATTTTCTGGTTTCATTATGTTGATGACATTTTAGCTTGTTTTGACAGTTCTTTTGAGGTTATCAATGAATTTTTAATCCTTATTAACAGTATCCACCCTAACATAAAATTTACACTAGAAACAAAACAAAACAGGGCTATAAACTTTCTAGACTTAAATATCAAGATTAACGCAGACAATCTATTTGAATTTTCCATATACAGAAAACCAACACAAACAGACATAACAATACCAAATGAATCTTGTCACCATAATACACATAAAATAGCAGCCTACAAATCATTAGTACACAGGGCTTTAACTATTCCACTAACAAAATCAGATTTTAGCAAAGAGATATCAACCATTAAACAACTAGCACATGCAAATCATTACAATCCGAACATGATTGACACTTTAATTAAACAAAAAGATTATAGGTTAGCTATCAAAAGAATATATCCCATTGACAATCAAACAGAAGACACAAATTACATATCTATACCATATTTTGGCAAAATATCAGAAAAAATTGCACATATACTAAGAAAAACCAACAATTATAAAATAACATTTAAAACCAACACTAACACTTTTTCATTTTTATTCAATGCTAAAGACAGAACACATGATATCATGAAATCGGGCATTTACCGTTTAAATTGTTCTTTTTGTAGTTCGGTATATATTGGGCAAACACTTCGAAATTTTGACATAAGATATAAAGAACACGTACGTCATTACAAAAATAAACATCCTGAAATATCGAATTACGCCAAACACCTTTTAGAACAAAATCACACAATGACTCCTCAAAATAATATTAAATTCCTACATTTTTGTAATAACAAACGCAAATTAGACATTTTAGAAGCCTTTGAGATATACAAACACAAACTCAGGGTACCTTTAATGAATGAACAACTTGAGCTCAGTAATTCACCGTTACTGGAAGTATTAGATATTTAATTCGGATTATTATTATTATTTTATCTAGTTACCTATTTTTGTATCTACCTTAGCAACGTGTTTGTTTATAATTATATTACCTTTGATAGTGACAGCATAGCTGTCGAAACAATATTGGCAGGTTGTATTTTAATAAAACTGTGAAACTTTTACTAATCTTTATTTATTTCATGATTATGGAGTTCCACAAAGTAAGGCTAGAAACAATAAACAATATTAGACCTTTGTTCATTCAATGAATTGGTGTGGATTTCTCCAAGAATTTTGTTGGCAACACTTATTTTGTTAGATATAACATCATCGACATAACCTTCAGCGACGGAACTTGAGCGCCATCCTCCATGGCGCTTTAAACTTAATATGTCACCTCCTTCATTTACCAAAATTGAAACTGATGTTCTGCGGAAGCAGTGTCCAGTAAATAATTTTACTTCAGGTAATTGCAGACATTCAGTAATCAAGCTGGGTAATTTTGAAAATGTGTTTATGCCCACAGCTTGGATTGTACATTTGCTTGATTTGTAGTTAATGAATAAACGATTATGAGGAGTTGAAAGTGGCCGTAACTTCAAATATTTTCGGTAGATACCAATATTATTTGTGGTTCCATTGGTAATTGTAAAGATCCTTTTTTTTTGTTTTCGTGTCAGGAAGCGTAACAATGATTACAGAATCTTTATCTTCAATGTCGTCAAGTGTCATTTTATATAGTTCTATACATCGGCATGCACCACTGACTCCAATAATCAGTGCAACCTAAAAATTAAACAAATTATATTTCCGCAACATTAATTGAATAAGTATCATTACTTTAACCATTAAATATTTTTCATCAGGTTCATTCAGAAGGAACTTTTCTACTTCACTTTTCGTTAACGTTTTTGACTTTTTTGATCTAAACCCTGCAGATTTTTGTTTCAAAAAGGCTATTAATTTTGCAAACGTGTTGATATGAATGTTTTGCTTTATTGCTAAAGTAGCCCTGAGCATAGAATACTGAAACCAGAGTGTCGAGGGTTTTAATGATTTAGCTTTTTCTGCAAAAAATGCAAGTAGAACATTTTCGCTAATTTTACCAACTTTGTGGCTTTTCATCCATTGTATAAGAACGGTGTATTGTTTTTCATATTGCACTCTGGACTTGCTAGGTAGGAGATCCAAAGTTGCATTTTTTTGCAGTTTCCGTAATGTCAGGTGGAGTATTTTGTTCATATTCCGAGTCCATATCACTATCTTCCATCACTATTAAAGTCAACAGAACAGTTGCGTTTTGCCTTAATTTGCTACAAATTATTTTGTAGCAAATTAAGGCAAAACGCAACAAGAGAAAAACAACACACGGTAACAGTTTTAATTTAAGCGAAGCCGGAGAGGTTAAACACCACTGACATCAGAGAATGACGAATGACATATTGTGATACCAATACACAATCGGTTTAGCATGAATTTCCCCAATAGTTTCTAACTTTTCAAGAAACAGTTTCTTCGTGCATTAAAATGTTACATGACAAGTTATAGTATATTAAAGAACGAGTTTCTTAAGGCAAGATTTATTGCACGAGTCCCAACTCCTAAAGGACGAATGCAATAATGACTTATGAAACGAGTTTTTTTATGCTATTTTTTCTATTTTGCGTCTTTTATTCCCTTTTTAAATAAAAAAAATCACAATTTCAAAACTTAGGGATTTTTGTGGTAGTTGACAACACTGATGTGACATTTGAAAATTCATTGATTGACACAGAAAATTGAGTGAAGTTTTTGTCAATTTTCTGTTTTTTTCAATTATTTTTTCAATGCTACCAACTTTGAAAAAGTTGTGCTATTAAAGCACTCAAATGAGCTATTAACGCACTGTTTTGGGTGCTTTAACAGCTTTATTATAGACGCAAAATAGAAAAAACATTTTATGAAGTCGTAAATTCAACAACGTAATTATTTTAATATTCCAAAGTAGTTTAAAAGCAAATTACGGAACAAAATTTTTGGCGCCCTCTATTGACGATTTTTAAAACAAGAGTGAGCAAAAATCTTTTTCTCGCTTGTGATTAAAACAACTTTTTCTTACTAGTGATTAAATTGCTTACTTTGGTCACTCTTTCCAGTGAGCAAACAACAGCAAATTTAAACTATTGTGGAAAAAAATATTTCGTGCACGCGATCAAGTAAACAAAAACAATGCGGCATTTTGCATACGGATGTTAATGAAAAAATGTCATCATTATTTGACAACTGTAGAAAAAATATGAATGCCAACTTTTGGGAATTCTGAACCATAGTGAACTGCGACCCTTGGAAATGACATCAAAACTGTACAAATTTTATCTTTCCATGATAACGAATAGTCAAATTTATTTTTAAATTTTTAATTTTTAAAGCTATCGTAGATTTTTATAGAAGTAGATATTTCTTTATTCTTTAGATACTTTATTATAAAATATAGGGTGTTCTGTTTATACAATTGCAAAAAATAAATTTGAAAATGTCGATATTTAAAAAATAACTTTGACTACCTTGTATAAAAAAATTGACTTCTAACACTTGCTTGGGATAACTTGAGCTTGCTTAAAACCACACCCATAGTTTTGCAAAAATAAAGGATTCGTAGATATTAAAATTTAAATGAAGGGTTGATATGGGCCAAAAAATACTTAAAAAATTATAATTTGGCAACGACACCGTCACGTCTAAGGGTAAAGAATATCTATGGCTAAAGACAGAATCTAAAGAGATAGAGTCACTGCATCTAGTTACCTAGGCCAGCTGGTCCACCAGTAACCGAGTAACGCAAACCGCTGCCATATTGGGGCAAATGAAGCGCGAGATTTTTCATTATTTGTTCTGTATTGAATTCAATCAAATCCACATTTACTTTAAAAGGTTTTTCTTATTCTGAAAGATCAAACCTCCAATATGTCAAACACGTAAAACGTGGTTTTAATTTGTCCATTATTAAAAATCACCTTTCTCTGCTCCAATATGGTGGCGGTTTGCGGTACTCTGATCGACCAGCTGGCCTAGGTGACTAGATGCAGTGATTGTATAAAAAGATACTGTGCAACGTCATCTATATTTGTTGGCGGTCCCAATTGTGTCGACGGTGGTTTTCAACAGTGCCTTGGTATCCAACAGTTTAAAAAGCACTGACCTAGGCCATTATAGCTTAAGGGTTTGTCCTTGCACACCAATGAAAAGTCATACCATGGCTACTGGATACGAACTCACACGAGGAATCATCGTGGAATCTAAAGAAATTCACAGAATAAATTTAAATAGTCGTGTCTCGTGTGTAAACTACTACCAGAGCAAAGTGGGTAAATGTAAAACCGACTTCTGACATATTAAATTACAATTGGGTAATTTCTGTATTTTCTCAATTTCGAGAGTTTAACGTTAGTGCTTCTTTTCGTTAAAATAATCTAATTCAACATATTAAATTTTTATAAATCAATAGTAGAAATAGTTAGAGAAGGTGACGAGCACGTCATCAATTCCCAGTTATTCTAATCATCACTCGCAATGAAGTTTTTGACTGATTCGTCTATTTGATATTATCAAACTGTAAAACTTACTATTACATAATCATGTCTTTTGTGTTTAGGTTATCTCTGAAGTACATTCATAAGTCTATGGAAAATATATCCACTTCAGATGTACATGAAAGAAAAGAAGAAGACATATCGATAGTTGAAAGAATATTATTAAAAACAAAGAACAGTAAGATTGCTGCTGTCTTAGCTCTAGATCTACTTTTAGTTGGTGTTGATACTGTAAGTAAAACACTCTATTTGTTTCTTTCTTTTATTGTGTATTGTGTATATTATTTAAATTTAGACGTCAATAGCCGTCGCATCCACATTATATCAGCTTTCCCAAAATCCAGAAAAGCAGCAAAAACTGCATGAAGAACTATGCACAATTTTAGCACATTCAGATACTAAAGTCGATGCTGCTGCTCAAGAGAAGATGTACTATTTAAAGGCTTGTATTAAAGAAACTTTACGGTAATCCAATTTTTAATAAACTTTGTCTTAATTTATTTATATTTATTTATTGGCGTTTCAGAATGTATCCAGTAATAATTGGTAATGGAAGAAGTTTGACGAGTGAAGCTGTGATAGGAGGATATAGAGTACCAAAAGGGGTAACATTTTTTATACCAAATTTTCTTTATCAAAGAAGGAGAAAAAATTATGTATTTTTTCCAGACGCATGTAATTTTCCCTCATTTGGTTGTAAGTAATGTAAATGAGTATTTCGACGAGCCACACAAATTCATTCCTGAAAGATGGCTAAAATCAAACGATGGTTGCCCCATGTCACAAAAAAAGATTCATCCTTTTGTTAGTTTGCCTTTTGGTTATGGAAGGAGATCGTGTCTAGGAAGACGATTTGCAGAAATTGAGTTGCAAATCCTTCTAGCTAAGGTAAATTTTATTTAGTAGAATAATTCAGTAAGTTAATTCAATGTTTTTGTAGATTTTTAGAAAATACAAGGTAGAATATAACTATGGGCCTCTTACATACACGATAACTCCAACTTACGTACCCAAAGAACCATTAAAGTTTAAGCTTACAGAAAGGGCTAATAATTATTAACTACTAATGTACAAAGAATCAGTATTAATTATTAACAGACTTATTTTTAGTTGTAAGTTATCTATAACTATGTACGCAGTACAAAATATTAAATAGTATATTAAAATGTGTTTACATGCATAGACTACACAGCTTTTAAAGACTTACACTTATACATATAACACTTGCAAAATAAATTTTTATTTTTTTAAATTTTGATTTATTATCAACTTCATACAAGAAACCTTGCAAACCCAATGTATCCTTATCATAAATTTATACAAATAGTTAGAATGTTATGATGTAGATACTACCCAGCATAGGCGCCGACTATGTGGTGACTCGGAGGCCGTGGCCCTCATTAAAATAATTTAGGGAGGGCAGAGCCTTCATTAAAGTGATTAATATATTTTAGACAATAAAAATTCTAAATTGAAAATGTAAAGAGAGGAGTCTATGTATTTATCCAACTGGAATATTGTTTGGTATTTTTTTTCAAAAAGGCAAAAAATATTTAGAATTAATTAAATCTTTGATAACCATACCTATATAGCTCTATACATGTAGAACTGAAAGATTCTGTATTACATAGACTAAAAAGCTACTTGCCTAAAAACATTGCTTAAGAATTAGACATTATAGTAAATTGCAAACATCTTCATTGAAAGAAGTGGTGCTCTAAGAAACGTGTTGTCTTCTAAATAAGAGCTTATTATTTTATAATTCAAATATTTTCTGTTAACTGTGATTAGTAGTATTATTATATTATTGGGACGGGCCAAAGATCAACCTGCATCCTAGCGGAAATAACCAACTAAAGCATAGCATGCGTCTCATTGGTTCATGATCAACTACCGCATATCAACGTTATTTTGTTGCTGTACAACGCCGTGTATATTTACTGATGGTCTTAATATTTCTAGTTTTCGGTGTTCCTGTAAGAATATATTTTTTGTTGTTAATACCCTATGTCTCATTTGGAAATTGCATACATACAAGATTGACTGTTCTTTTAAAAAAATCCATTGTAAAATCTCCCCAAATAAATAAGGTTATTATTTCTGTTTATCTTTTTGTTTATTAGCTTAAACAGTACTCATATCCTGAAAATGACGAAAAAAATTACATTTACAGTGTTTTTTTAAAGAAAAATCATCTTAATTAGTACAATCTACGTTTAAAGTAAGTGTGGCGCCTATATGATAACTTAGTTTAGTTAGCGGAAGCAGAATGATAATAATCCTAAGTCACTGTCGCCCTAGGCTTGATACAAGCTAGCAGGTGTAAAATTTATTATTTTTACAAAACACAATTAAAAATGCAAGTACTCTTTGAAAATGTTTTTTTGCATAATTTTAATAAATTGCACAATTTTGTTTTTCGTTTATCTCATATGTGACTGATACTTTGGTTAAATGTTTTGTTTTTTATGCTTATTACAATTTTTTGCATTTTCTGATGCATTTTACTGACCTGCTCAATTTGATAAGATACATGCTCAAGTTATACAGTAATTGAATTAGGAGTGCGGTACACACCATTTTCCTGGATATCACATTAATTTTTGTTAATTAAGTCCTATTCAGGTTGTTAATGCAAAAGAAGATCACCATTTCTACTTAACCTATTTTTTAGTCGTATGCAATACTGCGGATCAGAATTACAATTTATTAAAAGCATGTGTAAACTAAATATTATCGAAGAGAAAAATTGTTATTTTAATTTTTGTTTTTGTAAAAATATACAAAAAGGAGAAGCTATCTGCCAACTGGAATCGAACCTGGGACAACAGCGTCTTGGGGGTTCTTATCACCCCGCTCCGGCTAACTAAATTATGGAATCATTTTGGCTCTTGAGCGCACCACACTTTTTTATGTTGCGCTAATTTAAATAATTTTCTTTAAAAAAAGGGACTAAACGTTTTTTTCCATTTTTGGGATGAGTATTGTTTAAACTAATAAACAGAAATAATAATTTTATTTAGGTGGGGAGATCTTACAAACGATTGTTTAAAGTTAATCTCTAAATTCGGTTTGAGTATTCTGATGAAGAGTTTGCGTAAATCTCCGACACTACAAATGCTGTAAAAGATGAATCGATTATATGTATATGTAAATACGTTGTATTGTAGAACACTAAAGTCTGTGGTTTATTACAACACTAAGTATACGTTTAAAACGGTTTCTATTAACCACGACCTTGTAGATTTCACGAGACGAAGTCCTTATCGGGCCTGCGCACTCAATTAGTTCAAGTGTTTCTCCGCTGGCGCCACCAAACACGCAAAAGGCGGAAACGGATATACTATAACACGTAAACGCCAATTTCAAACTACGCTAACTTCGCGCGCTTTTATATTTTTGTCGGTTTTGCGCGTATCGTCAATAAATTATATTTTCCTAATCTTCTAAGGCAATTTTCTTTACTTTTTAATATAATTACGTTATTTCCTTGTTATTTGTTTAAATTTTCGTAGTTTTGTTGCTGTTTTTTCGTTCACTTTAGTAATGGCAAGCACTAGCAGAAAAAAGTATAAATAGTATAAATAGTATAAATAGCAAGCACATAGCATTGCAATGTGTAATAGTAGGAAGTTATCCTACAATATCATTTCATGAATTTTCTTCAATTTTTACCTTACGATAAAAATGGTTTAAAATCTTACGTTGGGGTTATGGACACCAACACTCAACAGCAAAATAATATATACTTCCTTATTTCGACAGATCAACAATTACAGATACCTGGAAGAATAAATTTCAACATCGAACTTCCTAAAAAATATAACAAAATTAATAAAAGAACTTCAAACCTTATCTATGCATCTCGATTACGGAATTCTTTCAGCATCTGTAGCCCTTCTGGCAGGATTCATTGCAAAAAAACTGAAGAAAGGATTGAATGTCAATAGCCTGTTAGATTCTCTGTTAGCTGCCTCCTGTTCAAATTCACTGATAGGATTTGTAAATCTTCAAGACAGAGGTGCATTAAAATACTGCACTAGAAGATTTACACTTTTATTCAACCAAATAATCGAACTTGTAATACATATTGTAGAACATTTACCTGGAGAATGTAATCCGTCTAATATTCTAACATCACTAGGTACTTCTAACTCCAATTGCTTCTTCACAGTTCTTTGTTTGCCACGACCACAAGGAGGAACTTAGTAATATAATTCTTTAAAAATTGCTAAAACCTTGTTTGGCAAACAGAAACATCGCAAAAACGCGAACAGATAATGTACTTACTGCTCACTTTCTCTATATCCTAATCCCATCTCACAGAAAGTTATAAAATTCTAATTTCAATAATGTTATTAAACCACTTACCAACTTGTAAATTAATTTTAATAACATAATTAATTTAATTATATAAATTTATTTAATTAATTCCCAAAATATTTACGTAAACATGCAACGCTTGACATTTGTAAGGGTTACCTAACCTATACATCATCAAGTGACAAATAAACATCAGCGTGTCAGCTAGCCCCAAAACGGCGAAATTTTGCGTTTTCTCAGAAACAAAGTTATAACTATAGAAGTTTAATTAATAATTCCTCTGGAAATATTTATATATGCAGACCGTATTTAGTTCGGTTGGTAAAACTGGACAACCCTCAGTAAAATCTTGAAAAGTCGCCGCCTATGCTACCCAGCCAATTATTACTCGTAAAGGACACTTCTATAGAAGGCACATAAGCATGAAATATGGACAGATATTGTTTTGTGAAACAGAGTATAAAAAGTATAAAAATACATATACAGAGTATTTGATTTAAAACACCACGCTTTATAGCAACTTTATTTTTGGTTAGAAATGGTATAAACCAGGCACGGGCAAACTTTTTTAGTGGCGGACCGAATTGAAAAAATAAAAATTTGCGGTAGCCCAAAATGAAATAATTAAGGTACACAAATCTCATATGTTAACGATAATTCAAATTAAATAATGTAATTGATGTCATTACTTTATGTACAAATATATACAGGGTGTTTTATAGTTTCCGCACCACACTTGAGCGGTGCATTTCTGATGGCATTTGGGACAAAAATCTTAATAAAGTCGTTTGATTAGAGAAAGTTAAGATTTTTAATAATTTTGTCCGACGTCTTTAGAAAAGTACATATAAAATTATAAACGCGTTTATGGCATGAATATGGTATGGATATCATTAATGACTGCAAGTGCCAGTTGACATTTGAGTCAGACAAAATAATATGTCAGTAAAGCACGAGTTTGTTTATGCAGCATAATACTATTAAGTATGAAGACGAACTTTATTATTATTATCGCCTTGCTCGCTTAGCCGAAAACTGTTGTCGGACCCCGCGCGTGTATTTATACCCCACCGATGTCCTCGAAAAACATATACAGACAGTGGTGGACTTTGCTCCTTAGAACCAGTATCGAACTTAAGGGTGGTTTTTAAGATACAATAAATAATATTTTATGGCTGACCACGGTCTTGCGAAATTTGCAATTGAGTGCATAATTCGAGTGTTTTATCTCCTACAACCGACCTACGTAGCATACGTATTCGAGCTGATTAGTCCCGAGCTGGATAAAATAAGTCCGCCAGCCGTAGGTTGCCCATCCCTGGCTATAAACCATATACAAGTATTAACCTCTCTAATTATTTTATCTACGACCACTAATAGAAAATTACACATTTCGTAAATGACTCGTTGTTCACAATCTCCAAACTGACCTGAAAATGCGAATGATATTGCACGATCAGTAGTTATATTAAAACGTCATAGATGTCAGCATATGCAATATTATAATATTTTTAATTATTATATAAAGGATATAATAGAGTAGAGTAGAGTATAGGAGTAGAATATAAATCTGTGTGCGTAAATAGTATGAAATAAATATTGTGATTAAGTATAAATACTAGTTAATAGTTAGTTTATAATTGTGTTTTGTAAATTAGTTAAGATTGAATTAGTGTGTGAATGTTTTCTCTTTATTAATAGATGATTTAAACAGCATTTTGTTATTATTTTAAAAAGAACTTTACAGTGGTGTCAGGTGTGGGATTATAAATAAATAAAATCGTGTAATAAACAAAGTGCTGTGAGAATAAACTGTTAGTGTTAAAAACAATTACAACTAATAATTAAAATAGCGATGAAATTGTTGAAAGATCTGAAGGTAATAGACTTAAAACGCGAACTGGAAGAACGGGACTTGGAAACAACGGACCTTAAAAGCGTGTTAATAAATCGGCTAAAAGAATGGCTTTCGGAACAGAAGGAAGACCCCAAAAATTACCTCTCCGAAATACCTGGATCCGCAATTGATTCTAACGTGTTGTTAAGTAAAATGGAAGAGAATTCTAGAATGTTAAAAAAAGAACTACCGAAAAAGTCCAAAGAGAATTCTAGAAAATCTGAAGAAAATTCTAGAATGTTGAAAGAAGAATTACTAGAAAAGGCAGAAGAAAATGTTAGAATGCTAAAGGAAGGAATACTGGAGAATTCCAGGAAATCCGAAGAAAACTCTAGAAGGCTTAAAGAAGAATTACTAGAAAAGTCCGAAGAAAGTTCTAGAAGGCTTAAAGGAGAATTACTGGACAATGTTAAAGCGTTAGAAGAAAAAGTTTTTGAAGAATTGTTGGAAAATTCCAGCGCGTTAGGACTATTGGAAATTAAATTAGAGAAACAGGATAAGGTAATAAAGATGGTAGAAGAGAGAATAGCCCAAATGCAATTACCACCAACAACTGAGAAAGATAGCGTAACTAAAATGTTGGAAGATAGAATGAGTCAACTGCGGTTTCCTTCAACTTCTGAGTTGCCGTTTAATGAAGTAAAGAAACAATTTAAAGAAGAAAAGGGTCCCTCCGTAGGGATAAAAGTAAAACCACCCACGTTCGATGGAAAGATGCCTTGGTCCACCTACTACAAACAATTTGAGGCGACCGCTAGGGCCAACAGATGTACAGGCAAGGAAAAAGCCGTTTCTTTAACTGTGGCTTTGCGTGGAGACGCGTTGAACGTCCTGCAAACAATCCCAGCAGGACAGGAAAATGATTATCAGTTGTAAGTGTCTAGATTGGGGATGAGATATGGAGACACGCATCTCCAACAAGTGTATCACGCGCAAGTGAAGAATCGTGTCCAGAAGAATGGAGAAAGCCTTCAGGAGTTTGAAGCCGATGTTGCGCGGCTTGTCCGATTGGCGTACCCTACGGCACCCGATTCATTCCTGGGACAACTCGCTGTGCAGACCTTTATTGATGGCCTAAGAGATGGGGAAACACAGCAGTGATTAAGGTTGGCACGACCAAGAACAACTGATGATGCGCTTGCTCACGCTTTAGAATTTGAAGTCGCAAAACAAGCGTCCCGAGGTCAAGGCGTGTTCGGGTTGTTGTGGAAGAAGAAGAAGGTTCTAAAGATCACCTAGAGGAGTTAGTACTGAGAGTTCTTCGGAAGGAAGAAAACCGTAAGAAGAATCTTCAAGAAGTTCGAGGACCCCGTTGCTGGAACTGCTGCGAACAAGGACATGTACAACGCCGTTGTCCCAAAATAAGGAAAGTACAACCGTCGTAAAAGTTAAAGGGGGTTGGCAAGAGGCGGCGAACGTTGACCATGAGTGGAGATGCTCCGGAGATCACCATTCATGCCGTAACATCAAAGAATAGTACCAGCAGTTTGTTTGTAGATGGGAAAATTGCTAATCGAACTGTTCCACTGCTCATTGATACGGGGGCGACAAAGTATTCGCACTAATGTCCTACGAACAAGTATGAAGCTGTTACAGACAACTACTCAACTCTGTACAGCAACAGGTGAAGTAATTCCAACACGCGGAGTGGTGAAGATGAAGATTGGCATTGGAAGTGAAGAACGTGATCATGAGGTGCTGGTAGCCGACATCACTGACGATTTCATCTTGGGAATGGACCTCCTCAGAAAATTTGGTTTATATTGGACTTGAAGGAGGGTGTTTTGAAGGTTGGTAACGAAGGCACCCTTTGCACCCACGAGAAGACCCTGTCGTAAGGGTGTTGCTGACAGAAGATGTGATATTACCAGGTCAGAGCGAGATAATTGTCCAGGCAGGTTTGGATGGAGATCTTCGGGTAGGATGTGTGCGAATGATGGAGCCTGTCTGTGATAAGAAGATCCATATTGGCATACTGGTGGGAAAAGCGCTGATCAAGGTTGGAAAGACAGTACCGGTGAGGATTATGAACGTTGATGTGGATCCGGTGACATTAAAGAAGAGCACCCTTGTGGGACAGTGTGTGCCAGTATTCCGAGTAGCCAGGTGTATGGCTGATGTTCCAAAACCAGTGCCCAAAGACGATGGTGGAAAACTAGTGGGTATGATTACTAGTTCATGCGAAGACCTTAACAAAATGGAAGTGAAAGAGGTACAGGGTTTGATTTACCGATATCAAAATATCTTCGTTCTTGATGATACCCAGAAGGGACGAACCAATATTGTGCGACATAAAATCAATACAGGGAACTCTGGGCCAGTCGGACAGCAACCGAGACGTCTACCTCTAGCAAGGCGAGCAGAAGCCGAGAAAATCATTACCGATATGGAAGAACAAGGGGTCATCGAGCCATCCAGCAGTCCATGGACATCACCGGTGGTCCTGGTCAGTAAGAAGGACGGGTCAACGAGATTTTGTGTGGACTATCGGCAGCTCAATAATGTGACCAAGAAAGACAGCTATCCCTCACCACGCATCGACGACACGTTAGATACCCTGTCTGGTTCGCGGTGGTTTTCGACTTTGGACTTGAAGAGTGGTTATTGGCAAGTTGAAATGGAACCTGAAGACCTGGAGAAGACCGCGTTCACTATTGGTTCTGGACTATGGTAGTTTACGGTTATGCCTTTCGGTCTATGTAACGCTAGGGCCACCTTTGAACGTCTAATGGAGACCATCCTGAGGGGGCTGTCGTTGAAGACTTGGCTGGTATATCTAGATGACGTGATCGTAGTTGGAAAATCATTCAAGGAACATCTGAAAAATCTGGAAGAAGTGTTCCGGAGACTGCGTGCAGCCAACCTGAAATTGAGTCCGAAAAAGTGCCACATATTCCGAAGGGAGGTAAAATATCTCGGGCATGTCGTATCACAAAATGGAGTGGCAGCCAACCCCGATAAAATACGTGCAGTTCAAGAGTGGCTAACACCGAAAGATAAACACCAAGTTCGTAGTTTTCTTGGATTGTGTACCTACTACAGGCGTTTCGTTCCTGGGTTTGCCAATATAGCGAAGACCCTGACAAGGTTAACTGAAGATGGGCGCGAGTATGTTTGGAGCGGAGAGTGCGAAACAGCTTTCCAACAGTTGAAGCGTGCCTTGACAACAGCACCAATACTGAGCTATCCACGGACAGAAGGAAAATTCATACTTGACACAGATGAAAGTAATCTGGCCATTGGGGGTGTACTTTCTTAGATACAGAATGGACTAGAAAAGGTCATCGTCTATTTTAGTAAGGTTTTGTCGAAAGCCGAGAGGAATTATTGTGTAACCAGAAAAGAATTATTGGCTGTCGTGAAGTCCGTTGAGTACTTCTACAAGTACTTGTACGGGCGGAAGTTTTTATTGAGGACGGACCATGCAGCGTTGAAATGGCTTCTACAATTCCGCAATCCTGAAGGCCAGGTCGCAAGGTGGATCGAACGATTACAAGGATACGACTTTGACACAGAACATCGAGCGGGCACTAGTCATCGAAGTGCCGATGCTCTTTCAAGAAGACCCTGTCCAGAGGAATTTGGAGGAGAGGGTTTGCCAAGTATTAAGAACTACCATCGTCAACGACAATTGGTTGCCGGAAAAATTGCAACGACAACAGGAGGCTGATCCCGAATTAAAAATGGTATTGGAATGGAAGCGTGTAGGAGAAAGGCCTGCCTGGGAAGTAGTGAGCCCTCTCAACAGAACCCTAAAAGTATATTGGGCCCAATGGGAGTCCTTGAAGGTGGAAAACGATCTCCTGAAGCGAGTACTAGAGAGTGAAGATGCCACCACCATGAGGTATCAGTTCGTGGTTCCAAGGAGCCGAGTGGCTACAGTATTGCGACATCTACATGACGGTGCCTCGGGAGGACACTTAGGTGTGAAGAAGACTCTGGATAAAGTTAGGGAGCGTTTTTATTGTGTCAACTGTAAAGAAGACGTGAAGGAGTAGTGCCGGAAATGCGAACTATGTGCCACTGGTAACGGACCCTTGGAAACAAAGATCACCTATGAGGCAGTACAATGTGGGTAGTCCTCTGGAAAGAATAGCTATAGATATTGCCGGACCATTTCCCGAAACCGACGATGGGAATAAATACATCTTAGTGGCAATGGACTATTTTACCAAATGGCCTGAAGCATATGCCGGAAGCCGCGACTGTTGCTGACGTACTGGTCAAAGAGTTCTTCAGTCGTTTCGGAGTGCCCATGGAGCTGCATTCGGATCAAAGCCGCAACTTTGAGTCTGTACTCTTTGTAGAGGTCTGTCGATTGTTGGGCATTCGCAAGACTCGGACCACACCGTTACATCCGCAGTCCGATGGAATGGTGGAACGCATGAATCGGACAATGGGCAAATATTTGGCCAAGGTCGTCTCCGATCATCAACGAGACTGGAATCAATACCTGTATCTGTTCCTGATGACTTATCGTGCATCGGTCCACGAAACAACCGGCCAATCACCAGCGTCTATGATGTTTGGACGTGAGTTACGGTTACCGTGTGATATGGAATTTGGATCTCCACCTGTAGAGCAGGAGGTAGCCGGGAATGATTATGTCATCAACCTAAAGAAGGAGGAGTATCATGACCGCACCCGAAACCATAGTCGAATCGCGAGTGGCCGGATGAAGACTATGTACGATGTGAGAGCCCAAGAAGGAGGGTTTCAACCTGGACAGCTTGTTTGGTTATACAACCCGCAAAGACGTCGGGGCTTTTCTCCAAAGTTACAGCGAAATTGGGAGAGCCCATACCAGGTGAAGAAACGAATAAATGACTTGATTTATCGCATCCAGAAATTGCCAAGAGATAAACCAAAGGTGGTACACTCCTATCGTCTGGCGCCCTATGAGGGAAAGAATGACGCAGTCCCGGATCGGGAAGATGAGCCTGAAGTGCCTGTCAATACCGTAAGACCTGAAGGTGACCAGCTAACTTTTGGAGAATTTATGGCTGCGTTTTCCGGAACTAGAAAAGCGCGATTCGGAGTCACGACCGAGATGCAACAAGATCTCTTCCGGGTCCCTGTCGATTATTCCAGTAGTGTTTAGAAACAAATTTGGACGGCTGGATCAACTTCAAGATCAGAATCCCTCTGTTGGCAAGGCCTTACACTTGCCGGATCATGGACGCTCTATTTACTACCTAGTAACGAAACAGGCATACTACCAGAAGCCCAGTTACGCGGACCTGTGGAGAGCGTTATCGGATTTGAGGACCGAGCTACTAACCTAGGGCATTAACAAATTGGCAGTTTCCATACTCGGGTGTGGGCGGGACTAGTTGGACTGGAGACTCGTTAGAAACATGCTGGAAGTTATCTTTAGAGGTACGAACGTCAAAATCCTGGTCTGTAGTTTTGACCCACAGCTTGCATCAAGGCCAACGAAGAATGTAGACTGTTACTTCTACCGTAATGGAACGTGTAGTCTAGGTGAAGACTGCCGATATCGTCACGACCCTTTCTACAGGAACAGGAGAATGGTGCAGTGTAATGAGCGCGGTTAGCCCTCTTAACGCCGCCGTCGAATGTTCGAGAATGCGTGACTCATCAACATCTGCCGGTGTGGTTCGCCGGCGCCTGCATGTGTAATTTATCAGCGTGAGTCATAGACGGCGCGAAAAATCAATAGACCTTCTAGAAGAATCTAGTGCATGTTCTAGAAGATTGTACGGTATATAAGCGCCGGCTGGCACGGAAGGGAATCAATTAGTGAACCGCAAGCAATTAGACGTGTTAGTAGTCGCAAGTGGTAATAGATAAATATCTGAGTAGAATATAAATGTGTGTGCATAAATAGTACGAAATAGATATTGTGGTTGAATATAAATAATAGTTAATAGTTAGTTTATAATTGTGTTTTGTAAATTAGTTAAGATTGAATTAGTGTGTGAATGTTTTCTCTTTATTAATAGATGATTTAAACAGCATTTTGTTATTATTTTAAAAAGAACTTTACAATATGTTACTTTCAGAAAAATTTTTCGCTAGTAATATTGAAGTCGATGAATTTCCCTTTCTTCAACAATTTCAAAGCAAACAAGTAGGTATTGGGCCACCTGGCCCAGACAGAAATTGACATGCCATGTGGCATGCCAATGGCATGGCTCCTCCCCTCGCCTGTGATTGGCTACCCCCACTCCTGTAGCTCCTCCCCTTGTTTCTGATTGGTCGCCGCCATCTTGGATTTCCCCGCCTACTTCTCTCTGATTGGTTAACCCCCACCCCTGTAGCTCCTCCCTTGCTTCTGATTGGATGAAGGCAGCCATTTTGGAACGTCTGGCTCCATTCTACCACGCCCTGGCGCCAGGCTACCACGCCCGCCGCCGCCGCCATTACGGGTATCTGTATTACCGGCAAACTGAGTGCTACCAATAGAGGGCGTAATGCTACAATTAGTGTGTATTGCTAAGAGAGGGCGTCATGAAGGGATCTGTATTATCGATGCGTTGTGTACTACTACTAGGTGGCGTGTCATGAAGAAGAAGAAGAAATCTGTATTACTACTACTACTACAGAGAGGCAACCATTTTATATCACAGCATCTTGCGTGCGCGCGCGCGCGCTAAATTTGAATCGGTCAATTTTAAATATTTGTCATTTTTGCATATGTCATTTTTAAATCTGTCAATTTTACTGCTGTCGTTTTTACATCTGTCATTTTAAATCTGTCAATTTTGCTTCTGTCATTTTAAATTTGTCATTTTTGCATCTGTCATTTAAATCTGTCATTTTGAATTTGTCATTTTTTTTGCATATGTCATTTAAATCTGTCATTCTTAAAGCAACCATCTTACCAGATTTGAATTTTAGCGCTAACTCTGGGATTGGATCCTTTCACTAAGCTGAAACGTTTCCACCACTACCTTTTCTAGAAGAAATAATAAAGCCATATAGGAATTAAAAAAAAATTATGTTTATTAATATAGTGTTAAGGCTACATTTAATTTATAATAAAAAATGTTGATAGAATGCTGGTGCTTGAGGACTTCAGGACTGACCTCTGTTTTCTATTTGCGGTTCCAGGGGCTGTAACAACAATAACAATAGAACGTTAAAAAGGGGTTTATTGTATAAACTTGATGTTTACTCGTACCTTATTTAATTCCACAAACAGGCAGTCATCATAACAGTGTGTTTTCCCCATGTACATCAAACCTAGAGAAATCGTTTTAGCTTCAATCTGCTGGTTAAGCTCTGTAACCCTTTGATCTGTTAACTTATCGCTGATTCGCTTTGGTAGAAATGTAACATGCTTTTCAGCAACAATAATCACACTTTGACGCTTATCACGGCAAACGACTCTTTTGAATTGTAGTATCTCTGCAATTTCTTTTATTTTGTAATCACATAACTTCTTGATTGGCTTCTGGCTAACGGGAGATTTGTTCAATTGTTGTATTAGCAAATCCATTTTTCTATGTAAAATAAAATAGACAAAAACTTAACACTCACAAGAATAATAAATGATTATTTTAACATACCTAGTTCAAGCAAACAATAACAATATTACTATCACCGTAACCGATGTCAAGACCAAACTAAAACGGAAGGGGGTTTGACTGAGCTTTTATAAACTTCGAACCTGCGCGAATGAACATGATTTTAGATACAATCTTAATTTATTACCAGAACAAAAAGGGTATTGTTAAAAAAAAACCTGCACTGTCAATTAATTACTTGAGACCAGATAAAAATCTAAATTTATTACCCTCGAAGATCGGTCACATAGATAAGTGCTACCTACATTTACAGCGCAGGTGTTCTTTAGGGTATTGTTAAAAAGGGATCGACACCTGCACTGTCAAAGTAACACGAGTAGATAAAATCTAAATTTATTACCGTCGGAGCAAAAGGATATCATTAAAAAGGTAGACACCTGCACTGTCACGAATAGATAAAATCTTAATTTATTACCCTTCGTAACAAAAAAAAAAGGGTATTGTTAAAAAAGGGATCGACACCTGCACTGTCATGTAACACGATTAGATAAAATTTAAATTTATTACCCTCGGTGTCGTTTTTATAATTTACTATAACATTAAAATTTTAAATTAAACTTTTAGATGTGTCTATTGATAACCATTTAATTTATTACACACACACACACGGACCCTGAGCAAAGAAACTCGTTAACGAATAAAAGAACACCTGCGTTGTCCATGTAGGTAGCTCTTATCTATGTGACCGATCTTCTAAATAAAGGTTGACTGTGTTAGAGCATTAAAACTATTTTTTGTCATACTTTAGACATTTTTTATTAAAAATATACCTATTTAAAGAAATGTTTTTTTTGATTTATCATAATCACATTTAACAGAAAAGTTTCAATAGATTATAATATTGATATACTGTAATAGCAAAATAATCAAACATTTCATCACTCTTTGTATTATTAAGTACCTGTAAATCTCGCACGTTGACGGGTCTGATTTCTAAAGTTATTTCCAGGTAAAAAGACCTTTCTGTCTCTTAGAGCATTTAAAAGAACACACTTTAAATTTTATAGAATTTTCTTTAAATAAAAAGGCACACAATTAAATCAAACCTAAACTGATTGCCTCGTTCATTTCTGAAGTGAAAGTTATAAACACATCCTTAAAAGGGAATCATATCGAATTTTGACAACAATCTGTCTATTGCCTAATAAAAATAATATAATATTATCACTGCATTCTCTGTTCGCACAATACGTTGAAATTTATCAGATATCTAAACACAAATAGAACCGAGAAAGACACTAAAGTACAAAAGGCGATATCGAATGTAACCTTTATTTAATACAGACAGGGTCATAACTTATTCGTCACACCTGCGTTCAATAAAAAACGGTATGACAGTTGAATGAATTATATCCCCAGAGGGTTAGAATGATACACCGTTTTTTTTTTATTCTAATAGATAAAATCTAGAAGGTATGTCAACTCTGGTGCAGAAAAAAAACATTTCAAACTGATTTATGACACGCAGGTGTTCACCGGAGAGAACGCTTTGTTCCTTTGTTAAGCGGGCAAATTGACTCGAGTTTTATTTTTAGCTTATTGCATAATATTGCGCAACAATTCGAACCTATAAAGCCAACCACAGAAGTAGACAAGCACTTGTTTGGGGTTACTCGAGACATCAACACATGTATGTTTTTTATGCGTACTGTTAATTATTACGTCTGTGTTTGAAGTGATTTGTGCCATTCTTGGTTGTTATTACCAATTGTTGCTACAGAGTCTATGTGAAATCTACAGCTTTAATCGAACAAAAAGGTAGGATTTATTATTATTATTGTTTTTATAATAATCGGCAATCTCGTTCTCGCATGATTTTTCACGACACTGTAACATAATCGGTTTAAAATAATTATTTAAGTTGCAGGAATAGTTTTATATATTTTTTTTAATTTCCCTAGTTTGATTATCGATTAAAGTAGTAATTGTTTTATGCGAAGTGTGATCGTTATTAGTTGTTTATCTAGGGGTTGTAACATAGTTATTTAAATCATAATTTGAGGTTATGCTTTTTAGATCAATGTTTATTTAAATTAACAGCATATAATCTTTGTTGTTTTTAGCCGTTCCTTATTTATTTTTTTATAATAATAATCTATCAAAGGGATTTAGTAACAATTTAAACTCTATATTTGTTTAAATTAGATTGTTGTTAAAAAAGTGTAATATCGATTAAAAGGTTTTATTAATTTGCATTGAAACTGATCTTCCTTTAACTTTTGTCAAAGCAAATAATTTGTAATATTTAATAGCCTGCATTGCATTCAGAGGTTATTGTTTATTTTGCGTCAATTTTTTTACCATCACGTAGCATCTAAGCTTTTTATTTTTAATTAGGGGTTAAGAGAAGCAGTTCGTGAATGGTAAAAGATTTATCTGTCCATTTGTCGCTATATGATTTCTTACCTGTTGCTGTTATATTTCAAACAATTTTAGCTTATTTTGTTGTTGTTTATAATAATAATAATCTGTCAAAGGGATTTAGTAACAATTTTAAACTCTATATTTGTTTAAATTAGCTTGCTATTAAAAGTTTAAGAATGGCTAAAAGATTTTATTAATTTGCATTAAAATTGATCTTTATAATTAATTTATAATATTTAACAGCTTGCAGTGCATTTAAACTTTAATAATAGTAATTAGTCAATATTTATTTAAATTAACAACATATAATCTTTGTTGTTTTAGCCTTTGTTAAGTGTGCAAGTGCGATATTTTTTTTTGCTATTGTTGCTGTTACTCCTGTACAAAATGTCTTCTCTCTACGAAATTATCGATGAAAACGTGTCCACCATCAAGAAATTTGGCACTCTGAAACATCGACTGGTGTTTAAAGTAGCCGTTACGCCAGTCGATGAAGATCATTTGGAGCATTTTAAATCGGCCATCAACCAAATTCTAAGGGATGTGCTAAGCCGAGCACGACCAAATGATAAAGTAGGGGCCACATTTGAGTTTGATAGTTTCAAACAAAAACTTCCCGGCTACATGAGCCTCAGGCGCTCTGATGAAATCACCTTCAATGATGTCTGGGGCATTTTAGAATCGATTTTACAGAGCGATCCTGAAGCCCTGAGTTCGGACACCTTCAGACTAATAGCTACAATCGTAACACCACCAGCCGGACAAGGTCGCTGTCGTAACGGCACGTACAGCACCTTTGCCGAAGAGTGTAGCCGTCGCAGAGGGATTGTCACGATTAACAACACCACCAGTGACAACCTATGCCTACCCAGGGCTTTGGTCGTAGGCAGGGCTCACGCAGATAACAGTGCTGATTACAAGAAGACCCGTGATAATCAGACAGTGCAAAAGATAAAGGCCGAGGAAATGATGCGAGCTGCTGGAGTAGCTTTCATTCCACCGGAGGGAGCCGGGGTCAATGAATTAAGGTTGTTCCAGCAGTTCCTGGCCCCCAACTACAAGATAGTAGTGTATAGCTACGGCTCGAAAGGGCGTTCACTTATCTTTGAGGGGGTCGTTGATAATGATGCCGCAACAAAGAACATCAAGTTGTTGTATCACGAGCATCATTATAACGTCATAACATCGTTGACCTCAGCCTTTGTCTGCCGTTATTTCTGTGAGCACTGTCATGTACCGTATAACAACAAGAGAGATCACCGGTGTGAAAAGTCCTGCGTAGGCTGTGGTAGCTCTCCGCCCTGCGAAAGAACAGCGCAGCTGATTAGGTGTCCGGACTGCAGGCGAGACTTTAAAAGTCAAGCCTGCTTTAACATCCATCAGGAGGGCAACATGTGCCTGGAAGTTAAAAAATGCGAGGGATGTTTCAAAACCATCAACATCAAGACCCGGAAGCAGGCTCACGTGTGCGGGGAGATCTATTGTAAGATCTGTCAGAGTCATAAACCCGAAAACCATTTCTGTCACATACAGCCGGCCTGGCCTAGGAACATAAAGCAAGACACCTTGTTTGTGTTCTTCGACCTGGAGACCCGGCAAGAGAAAGAAATTGCGCCCGGCGTCAACCTCCACGAGCCGAATCTATGTGTTTTCCAGCAAGTCTGTTCTGTGTGTTACAACAATGACTCATCATCAACTGCTACCAGTTGTGTAAGATGTGGTTTGCGAGAACAGATCTTGCGAGGAAAATGCATCGATCGGCTTTTGAACTATCTACTAGACTCGCGGAAATTATTCAAAAAGGTTGTAGCAGTTGCCCATAACGGGCAAGCTTTCGATACGCAATTTATTCTAAATTATCTTATAACCAACACCTCATTACACCCGGAACTCATTATGCGCGGTTCAAAAATTCTGCTGCTGCAACTAGATAATCTAAAGATTATCGACTCGCTCAACTTTTTCCCCATGGCTCTGGCTGACTTGCCTAAAGCGTTCGATCTACCGGCTCCCAAGGGATACTTCCCGCACCTCTTTAACACCGAGGCGAATGCCCATTACGTGGGTCCTCTTCCGGACATCAAATTTTACAGCCCCGACACCATGAAACCCCAGGCTCGTAAAGCGTTCCTAAAGTGGTACGAGGCGAACAGGGACGGGATCACGGAGTTCGACATGCAACGTGACCTGGTCGAATATTGTCGAACAGACGTCGATATTTTGAAGAGAGCCTGTATCCACTTTAGGAATCTCTTTATTGAGGAATGCGACGTTGACCCGTTCACGGAAGCCATCACCATCGCCTCTGCCTGCAATCTCATGTTCCGGAGGAAATTCCTCAAAGAAAGCACCATTGGACTGATACCAAAGGGTGGTTATAGACGCGCAGATAACCAGTCTAAGGTAGCTCTCCAATGGCTGTTGCTGGAAGAACAGCAAAGAGGTGTTGAGATTCAACACGTCGGCAGGCAGAGAGAAGCTATCGTGGGCGGGTTAAAGGTTGACGGGCTGTATGGTAATACCATATTTCAATTTCACGGGTGTTACTTCCATGGATGTCCCACCTGCTTCACTACCCGTCGCAACGAGCCTCTACACGACGATCCTAGCGACACCATGGATATGAGGCTCGAGAAGACCCGAGCCACAACAGAGAAGTTAAAGTCGCTAGGATACGAGGTTGTTGAACAGTGGGAATGTCGCTTCCGAAGGCAGTTAACACCCGAATTCAGACAGCAGGTTGAGAAACATCCCTTGTTAGTAAACACGCCCTTAAACCCGAGAGAGGCATTTTACGGCGGCCGTACAGGGGCAGCAAAATTAAAGAGAGTTGCAAAAGACGGGGAAAAGATCCGGTATGTAGATGTATGCTCCCTTTATCCTTGGGTATGCAAGTACGCCAAATTCCCAGTTGGCCATCCAGAAGTTTACGTAGGCAAGGCGGCTTGTGAAAATCTAATCAGGGATAAAGGGGGCCTGGAAAACATCAACGGCGTGGTAAAATGTACAATGTTACCGCCACAAGATCTATACCATCCGGTCTTACCCGTCAAGATGCACCAAAAGCTGCTGTTCCCTCTATGTCGCACTTGCGCCGAAGAATTGAACCAGGTCGAATGTCAGCACGGCGTAGAGGACCGAGTCATCAACGGAACCTGGGTCTTGGACGAACTGGTAATGGCCATACGAAAGGGTTACATCGTGCAGGACATACAAGAGATCTGGTCGTACGATGTAACCCAGTACAACAAAGCGTCCAAGACCGGGGGACTGTTTTCGGGTTTCATCGACAAGTTCCTGAAGATGAAGCAGGAAGCCAGCGGTTGGCCATCTTCAATAACTGCCAACAACAACGGCGCGGATGGTATCGATGGAGCCCGGAAACAGTACGTTGATGACTACTTCGAGAACGAGGGAGTCTCCTTGGATTCGTTGAAGATCGTCAAGAACCCTGGTTTGAGATCGTTGGCCAAACTGATGCTGAATTCCTTCTGGGGTAAGTTATAATAACCTTATGTAGTTTTCTTTACTTAATATTTTTTTTTTGTATTCTAGGGAAATTTGGTCAGCGTGAGAACCAGGCGAAAACAGCCATAATCAGCGAGTCCAAGGAGTTTTTCGACCTGTTGTCCAGCCCAGGCGTAGAAGTTAATCATGTGCAGGAAATAAATGACGAGGTGATTGCGGTTAACTGGCAGCATAAAGAGGAAGCAGCAGATCCTCTGTCGTCAGTTAACGTGGTCATCGCGGCATTTGTCACTGCACAGGCCCGTCTTAAGCTGTATTCCTATTTGGATCAGCTAGGAGAGAGAGTATTATACTATGACACAGGTAAGTCATTCAGTACTATCAAACATCAACACCGTTTATATTAGAGTTAATTTTTTTTTCGTTGTTTCAGATTCCGTAATATACGTTTCGAAGCCGGGCGACTTCGAGCTACCAACAGGAAGCTTCCTGGGCGACCTCACAGACGAGCTCGAAGAGTACGGTCCCGGATCGTATATTATAGAGTTTGTGTCAGGCGGGCCGAAGAACTACGCCTACAAAGTTTATTCACCGACCACGGGACAGATACACGTGGTCGTCAAGGTCAAGGGCATCACCCTAAACCACGCCGCGACTCAAAAGATAAACTTTGAGTCCATGCTTAGACTGCTGGAAGGTATGGACGAAAAGATTATTGTAGAGTCCAACAACATCCGGCGTACGGCTGACCATCAGCTTGTAACGCGAGCGGAATCAAAAGTCTATAAGATAACGTTCGCGAAGAGACGCCGTATAGAAGATTTTGATTCCGTTCCGTTCGGCTACAACAACAACAAGCGACCACGTGTATAAACATTAAAGCCCCTCTTGTATATATGTAAGTGTATAGTAGTATAGTTGTATTTTTAAGTTTTGTAAAATTTGTATAGGTAGTATTATATTTAGATCTTAAGTAGTAAAATATTATCATAACGTATATAATTATTATACAGTTCAATCGATGTAGTAATAGATATGTGTATAGTAGTAGTATAGTTGTATTTTTAAGTTTTGTAAATTTTTGTATAGGTAGTATCATATCTAACTCTTAAGTAGCAAAATATTTGTATAGTAATAAGTACATGTACAGTTCAACTGTAGTAGCAGTAGTCGGGGGTTATGTTAATCACAAGAGATCGACCTTCGGCTTGATATAATTATTATTATTATAAGTGATGATGATGATGATGTCTAGGTTTATACTTTGTGTATACTATATTCGAAATTATTTAAGAATGTAATAATTAGGTAATTAGTTGTTGTTGTAAATTGTTCAATCATCTTTTGTCAGTATAGTGTAGTTATAATAAGAATAAGGATAATTGAATATAGTTAATAATAAGTGAAGCTGACAAGAGTTATACCTTATGTACAGTAATTATTAAAAAAGATGGTGAAACTTAAGGGTGATTGAATGTAAATCACAAGAGGATACTCAGGGGAACATACTCATGAAATAGATCTGATAAACGCGATTTTGTTCTTTTCAATTATGTAGTAGTAGTAGTAGTAGATCAAGACATTGATGAAAAGAATATTTGGCATAACAAAGCGTACAAAGCATTCAATAGGATGTTTCATGAAAAAACGAGTATGTCTTCATGGTTATCCGAGCAGATTTCAACCTAATAATAATTGTTTAGTTATTTGATTAATAATTATTGTTGTTTTGTTGATGTTCAATAAAAATTTTGAGAAATATTGTCATAGAATAAAAAAGATTAATGTTTTATATGTGTGTATTATTACTATTCTCACCCATCTGTACCAAGGTATGAAAAAGGTGATAGCTATAACTGAGAGAGAGAGAGAGAATGAGGTAATTACCTACGAACACCTGCCTGTGATGATGATGACATGTCAGCGACAGGATGAAACTTGTCTGCCAGCGATGCCTGCCTGTTTACCGTATGCGTGTTACTGAGCATGCGCTGGATCTAGGTAAGTATAGGTGACTATATAAAGCCGACCGTTGTTAGCGTGTAGCAGTAGACAGTACGTGTGCAAGAGCAGCAGCAGCAGCAACAGCAATTACGATGATGGCTAGCAGTCCTAATTATTGTTATGATAACTGTGAGAGCGAACCTCTTCAAATAGGTAAGTTATTGTTGTTTATAAAACTTCAAGTTTGTATGCTAATTTGTGTCTATTTTGTTACTTCTTTAGATGAAGAAGGTTCGGATGTTGCAGATCATGCATCATCATCATCAACAGCAAGTACCTACAACGACGACGGTCAAGCCTGGAACAACGAAGTCGAAGAAACAGGTAAGATGTTTAAGACTTTTGTGTGTGTGTTTATGCTTATATTAAACGATTATTGTATTATTATTGTTTAGCGTTCCTGTCGCAACAGCAGCCTCTATACTACGCTGATGACGCTGTAGCAGCATCAGCAAACTTTACCATCATAGATACACCGGTAGCAGCAGCTAAACGTGAAGTACGTGTTCAACTGCTCGGGGCTGTCCAGTATCCGTTGTATGTAACGAGACCTCCAGGGGAAAAAGAAAACTACGATCATATACACAACATCCAAGTAGGACTTATTCCGCCCGACGACGACGACGACCAGGGAGAATTTGCCGTGGTAGTGAAGCTTGAGTGCGTGAATAACGTATGTGAGTATGGTGAATTGGTGTTGTCGGAACGGGACTGGTTCGAGCTGTATGATATACGAGTCGAGGCACTGTTTAAAAATTTCTTTCATGGTTGCTGCTGTTGCAACAAGGACAACAGTGTACTACATTGCGATAAACATTTGAAATTCCATCTATGTGACAATTTATACATCGAGATTATTCACAACGAGTTTTTCGGCAACAGGGTGGCCATACATGATACACAGCGAACTATAACCTTAAAAGATTACGAGTTTCAGTCTATACTGCATTTAGCACCGTTGATCAATCATCATGCTCGAACGTTACGTCTCTTCGACTTTTCACGTTTCTACCACGCAAACATAGAGAACGTAGCGGAAGGTCAACTGAGACGCCATGAAGATGCCTATAAATCGCTCCCGACATCTGATTCAATTTTATTCACGTCCGAACTGTTATGCGGTTACTACTCAGCTACCAGTTTAATAGACAACACAGCAGCAGCAGCAACTGGTGGTGGATTGAACTCGTTCATTTTATTAGAAATAATAAAACATTATCCGCAAAAGTTTATCGATGCCGTACGTACACGACTGCAATCATATCAGCAACAGCAGCAGTCGGAGACGTCAACGACAACAACGTTTGCACCGTCGTATTAAGAACACCATGGCGGAAATAAACTATCTTAGAAATAGACTGCAAAAATATTTGAACAATTTGCAAGTGTTACGCGATGATCTCAACTCATACTGTGTAATGAATAATTTGTCCAATCATATGTTACAATTGTCCATTAAATATCAAAATAAATAATATGTATAAACATTGTTGTTGTTGTTTCATTTACTAGCACAGGGTGAAGGGGTTGACTATATAAAAAAGGTAGATCGTTGTCATCAGCGAGAGAGTACATGAATAAAAGCCGAAGATTTCCGACGGCGAACATCCTAAGCTACAAATCCGGTAAGTAGTCATACTATGAGAGAGAGAGAAAGAGTTTCAGCTTAGTGAAAGGATCCAATCCCAGAGTTAGCGCTAAAATTCAAATCTGGTAAGATGGTTGCTTTAAGAATGACAGATTTAAATGACATATGCAAAAAAAAATGACAAATTCAAAATGACAGATTTAAATGACAGATGCAAAAATGACAAATTTAAAATGACAGAAGCAAAATTGACAGATTTAAAATGACAGATGTAAAAACGACAGCAGTAAAATTGACAGATTTAAAAATGACATATGCAAAAATGACTATTAGTCTGAAGGTGTCCGAACTCAGGGCTTCAGGATCGCTCTGTAAAATCGATTCTAAAATGCCCCAGACATCATTGAAGGTGATTTCATCAGAGCGCCTGAGGCTCATGTAGCCGGGAAGTTTTTGTTTGAAACTATCAAACTCAAATGTGGCCCCTACTTTATCATTTGGTCGTGCTCGGCTTAGCACATCCCTTAGAATTTGGTTGATGGCCGATTTAAAATGCTCCAAATGATCTTCATCGACTGGCGTAACGGCTACTTTAAACACCAGTCGATGTTTCAGAGTGCCAAATTTCTTGATGGTGGACACGTTTTCATCGATAATTTCGTAGAGAGAAGACATTTTGTACAGGAGTAACAGCAACAATAGCAAAAAAAAATATCGCACTTGCACACTTAACAAAGGCTAAAACAACAAAGATTATATGTTGTTAATTTAAATAAACATTGACTAATTACTATTATTAAAGTTTAAATGCACTGCAAGCTGTTAAATATTATAAATTAATTATAAAGATCAATTTTAATGCAAATTAATAAAATCTTTTAGCCATTCTTAAACTTTTAATAGCAAGCTAATTTAAACAAATATAGAGTTTAAAATTGTTACTAAATCCCTTTGACAGATTATTATTATTATAAACAACAACAAAATAAGCTAAAATTGTTTGAAATATAACAGCAACAGGTAAGAAATCATATAGCGACAAATGGACAGATAAATCTTTTACCATTCACGAACTGCTTCTCTTAACCCCTAATTAAAAATAAAAAGCTTAGATGCTACGTGATGGTAAAAAAATTGACGCAAAATAAACAATAACCTCTGAATGCAATGCAGGCTATTAAATATTACAAATTATTTGCTTTGACAAAAGTTAAAGGAAGATCAGTTTCAATGCAAATTAATAAAACCTTTTAATCGATATTACACTTTTTTAACAACAATCTAATTTAAACAAATATAGAGTTTAAATTGTTACTAAATCCCTTTGATAGATTATTATTATAAAAAAATAAATAAGGAACGGCTAAAAACAACAAAGATTATATGCTGTTAATTTAAATAAACATTGATCTAAAAAGCATAACCTCAAATTATGATTTAAATAACTATGTTACAACCCCTAGATAAACAACTAATAACGATCACACTTCGCATAAAACAATTACTACTTTAATCGATAATCAAACTAGGGAAATTAAAAAAAATATATAAAACTATTCCTGCAACTTAAATAATTATTTTAAACCGATTATGTTACAGTGTCGTGAAAAATCATGCGAGAACGAGATTGCCGATTATTATAAAAACAATAATAATAATAAATCCTACCTTTTTGTTCGATTAAAGCTGTAGATTTCACATAGACTCTGTAGCAACAATTGGTAATAACAACCAAGAATGGCACAAATCACTTCAAACACAGACGTAATAATTAACAGTACGCATAAAAAACATACATGTGTTGATGTCTCGAGTAACCCCAAACAAGTGCTTGTCTACTTCTGTGGTTGGCTTTATAGGTTCGAATTGTTGCGCAATATTATGCAATAAGCTAAAAATAAAACTCGAGTCAATTTGCCCGCTTAACAAAGGAACAAAGCGTTCTCTCCGGTGAACACCTGCGTGTCATAAATCAGTTTGAAATGTTTTTTTTCTGCACCAGAGTTGACATACCTTCTAGATTTTATCTATTAGAATAAAAAAAAAACGGTGTATCATTCTAACCCTCTGGGGATATAATTCATTCAACTGTCATACCGTTTTTTATTGAACGCAGGTGTGACGAATAAGTTATGACCCTGTCTGTATTAAATAAAGGTTACATTCGATATCGCCTTTTGTACTTTAGTGTCTTTCTCGGTTCTATTTGTGTTTAGATATCTGATAAATTTCAACGTATTGTGCGAACAGAGAATGCAGTGATAATATTATATTATTTTTATTAGGCAATAGACAGATTGTTGTCAAAATTCGATATGATTCCCTTTTAAGGATGTGTTTATAACTTTCACTTCAGAAATGAACGAGGCAATCAGTTTAGGTTTGATTTAATTGTGTGCCTTTTTATTTAAAGAAAATTCTATAAAATTTAAAGTGTGTTCTTTTAAATGCTCTAAGAGACAGAAAGGTCTTTTTACCTGGAAATAACTTTAGAAATCAGACCCGTCAACGTGCGAGATTTACAGGTACTTAATAATACAAAGAGTGATGAAATGTTTGATTATTTTGCTATTACAGTATATCAATATTATAATCTATTGAAACTTTTCTGTTAAATGTGATTATGATAAATCAAAAAAAACATTTCTTTAAATAGGTATATTTTTAATAAAAAATGTCTAAAGTATGACAAAAAATAGTTTTAATGCTCTAACACAGTCAACCTTTATTTAGAAGATCGGTCACATAGATAAGAGCTACCTACATGGACAACGCAGGTGTTCTTTTATTCGTTAACGAGTTTCTTTGCTCAGGGTCCGTGTGTGTGTGTGTAATAAATTAAATGGTTATCAATAGACACATCTAAAAGTTTAATTTAAAATTTTAATGTTATAGTAAATTATAAAAACGACACCGAGGGTAATAAATTTAAATTTTATCTAATCGTGTTACATGACAGTGCAGGTGTCGATCCCTTTTTTAACAATACCCTTTTTTTTTTGTTACGAAGGGTAATAAATTAAGATTTTATCTATTCGTGACAGTGCAGGTGTCTACCTTTTTAATGATATCCTTTTGCTCCGACGGTAATAAATTTAGATTTTATCTACTCGTGTTACTTTGACAGTGCAGGTGTCGATCCCTTTTTAACAATACCCTAAAGAACACCTGCGCTGTAAATGTAGGTAGCACTTATCTATGTGACCGATCTTCGAGGGTAATAAATTTAGATTTTTATCTGGTCTCAAGTAATTAATTGACAGTGCAGGTTTTTTTTTTAACAATACCCTTTTTGTTCTGGTAATAAATTAAGATTGTATCTAAAATCATGTTCATTCGCGCAGGTTCGAAGTTTATAAAAGCTCAGTCAAACCCCCTTCCGTTTTAGTTTGGTCTTGACATCGGTTACGGTGATAGTAATATTGTTATTGTTTGCTTGAACTAGGTATGTTAAAATAATCATTTATTATTCTTGTGAGTGTTAAGTTTTTGTCTATTTTATTTTACATAGAAAAATGGATTTGCTAATACAACAATTGAACAAATCTCCCGTTAGCCAGAAGCCAATCAAGAAGTTATGTGATTACAAAATAAAAGAAATTGCAGAGATACTACAATTCAAAAGAGTCGTTTGCCGTGATAAGCGTCAAAGTGTGATTATTGTTGCTGAAAAGCATGTTACATTTCTACCAAAGCGAATCAGCGATAAGTTAACAGATCAAAGGGTTACAGAGCTTAACCAGCAGATTGAAGCTAAAACGATTTCTCTAGGTTTGATGTACATGGGGAAAACACACTGTTATGATGACTGCCTGTTTGTGGAATTAAATAAGGTACGAGTAAACATCAAGTTTATACAATAAACCCCTTTTTAACGTTCTATTGTTATTGTTGTTACAGCCCCTGGAACCGCAAATAGAAAACAGAGGTCAGTCCTGAAGTCCTCAAGCACCAGCATTCTATCAACATTTTTTATTATAAATTAAATGTAGCCTTAACACTATATTAATAAACATAATTTTTTTTTAATTCCTATATGGCTTTATTATTTCTTCTAGAAAAGGTAGTGGTGGAAACGTTTCAGCTTAGTGAAAGGATCCAATCCCAGAGTTAGCGCTAAAATTCAAATCTGGTAAGATGGTTGCTTTAAGAATGACAGATTTAAATGACATATGCAAAAAAAAATGACAAATTCAAAATGACAGATTTAAATGACAGATGCAAAAATGACAAATTTAAAATGACAGAAGCAAAATTGACAGATTTAAAATGACAGATGTAAAAACGACAGCAGTAAAATTGACAGATTTAAAAATGACATATGCAAAAATGACAAATATTTAAAATTGACCGATTCAAATTTAGCGCGCGCGCGCGCACGCAAGATGCTGTGATATAAAATGGTTGCCTCTCTGTAGTAGTAGTAGTAATACAGATTTCTTCTTCTTCTTCATGACACGCCACCTAGTAGTAGTACACAACGCATCGATAATACAGATCCCTTCATGACGCCCTCTCTTAGCAATACACACTAATTGTAGCATTACGCCCTCTATTGGTAGCACTCAGTTTGCCGGTAATACAGATACCCGTAATGGCGGCGGCGGCGGGCGTGGTAGCCTGGCGCCAGGGCGTGGTAGAATGGAGCCAGACGTTCCAAAATGGCTGCCTTCATCCAATCAGAAGCAAGGGAGGAGCTACAGGGGTGGGGGTTAACCAATCAGAGAGAAGTAGGCGGGGAAATCCAAGATGGCGGCGACCAATCAGAAACAAGGGGAGGAGCTACAGGAGTGGGGGTAGCCAATCACAGGCGAGGGGAGGAGCCATGCCATTGGCATGCCACATGGCATGTCAATTTCTGTCTGGGCCAGGTGGCCCAATACCTACTCAAACACGTGTTTCTCTACCCTATTACTGAAAAAATATGATATATATACTTTAATATAATATATTAAAGTTTAGGCATTTTAATGGGTTATCTGAAAATATGAGTAGTAATGGCTCACGAAAACCCCGGGATGACGTTAAATTACCTACTATTTCTTTACCTCACTATGATGGTTTGTATAAGAATTTTAGAAACTTTTCAAGCTTTGGTTGGTTATAACAATGATTTATCTCAAACTGAAAAATTTCTATATCTTAAAAACTGTTTAAATGGTCCCGCTAGGCAAATCGTTGTCGAGTTAAAGTCTACTGAATCTAATTATGATTTGGCTATCGAATTTCTAAAAGAACAATACCATAATCAAAAACTACTTCTTTTTAGCCATTTTGACACCTTATTTGAAGTTACTAAACTTACGAACTATTCCGGCTTGCCTGAGTTTTATGATAATTTGATTAAACACCTAAAAGTAGTCTCCGTCGAAATATTCTCTGAAAAATAATACAAAGATGCCGTTATTGCATACGTTGTTAAAAACAACACCGACAAAAAGGATTCCGACAATTGATGAAATTTCACAATTTTTGTCAAATAATAATATTACCCAGCTGCGCAAACAATTTAAATTAAACTGAAGGGTTTAGGAAAAGGCTTTTTCGTTTTGCGGCAGTAGTTCTTTTGCTTATGGTTGCTTCTATGTACGTTGTTGCATTTCTGATAATCGCGTCGTTGTAAATTAATTTGTTTCAAAATTTAAAGTTGCGCGCTATTACTATTCCTAGATTGGAGCTTTGCGCTGCATGTTAGCAGAGTTATATGATAGTAGAATAATTTTAAAATCAAAGGAGGACGGTCTCTGAAGCCTATTTTCAGCCCCCTCCAAACTTTGAAAAAAAAATCGTCCTAATCAACTTTTTGTTTTTTACCTATATAATATTTGGTCAATTTTAGGCTAAACGAAAGAGAACATAGCGAATTTTATGCCACTTAATAATATACAGGGTCAATCACAATCACTTCACGCTCAATACAGTTTTACGTGTATTTTATTTCAAACCCTAATATTATTTCTCCTAATCATTTTACAGTAAATATATAAAGGAGTGCTATAAAGAAAAAGAATACGAATTGAATGCCTTTGGTTACGGATTACATTTGATTATAACCGGAAAAAGTAAAGAAAATAAAATTTCCGTTTATTTATTATATTATTGAAATTAATTAAACATTAGAATGACAGAAGAAATATTTGCTTCATACGTCAAAATTATTCTGAAAAATGAAAAATTAAATTCGTTGTGTTTTGTGGTATTTTTGAAAGTAAAATCGAACAAACTGTATTCTATACCTGAGAAAGTATAAATTATTTAACTTTTGTTATAATCAAAAATGTTATTTGTTATCTATACCTAAACCATAAATACAAGGAATGAGTCATTACAAATCACCTGGGTGACAGCGGGTTGCTTTCAACGCATTATTGTATGCTATCTCTCTCTATAGTGTAATGAATATATGACAAGAAAAAAGTAAACAACAGAGAGAATTTGAGATGGAATGCATTAAACTGTTGGGAGTATCTTGCTGTCGCCCAGGTGAATTGTGATGACCCATTCCTTCTATTTATGGTTTAGGTATAGTTCGTAATCTATTTTATTTATAATGTTTATTTGTTCTAATAAAATTATTGTTTGCTCAACAATTAAAAATCTTTATTGTCAAAGAATCTTACAATCTCTTCCCTAAACTGTCAATCATAAATACATCTTGTATCTTGTCTGCAGAGTACCATCCAATTACAATTTCCATCTGTTGTAATATAAATCTTATAATTAAGCAATTCAATGTAACCTTAAAAATGATATTTAGGTAACAAATATTTTCCCTACATTGTTCCAATGTTTCCAAGGCATAAATGATATTTGAAAAAAGGAAGTTTTATTTTTTTACGTTTTCCGGTAACGATCAAAGGCATCATTCGATTGGCAAATATACTGTAATAGTATATTGTGTTTCAAATGCAGAAAAGTGCCAATTTTTCACGACCGCAATCACACAATCAACAATCATACGTATGTACTCGTTTTAAAAAGTTTTTTTAATAAACAATCATCATTCAACTGTCAAGGTTATTAGCCCCGTTGCAGTGAAATGTAAACTTATTCTGATATTGCAGGTATTGTGGCTGACAAGGAAAGATAGCTTTAAGTGTGCCCATTCCGCTTGCACTTGTGAATTATGTAGCAAATTATAAAAGCTTTAATTGTTTTTATTGTAATTTAGCAATAATAATGAAGATTATTATATTAACAATTATATAATAACGTAAAAATTAATCAATTTTACGTTAACTCAATAACAATTTTATAACAATTTTATATAGTAATAATAACTAAATTATGGTAAGTCGTCTCGGTAGGTCAACGCTAGGAGATCTGGCTTAGCAAGCAGACGGTTCAGGGTCCGATTCCCCGCCGGAGTGATAATTTTTCTAGATGGATTTGCATTCAAAATATAATTTAATGTAAAACAATAATTAAACAAAATAAATTAACCTTTATCTAAAATTAACTTTCATATTTCAAATAATTAATAATATTATAATATTGCATATGCTGACATCTATGGCGTTTTAATATAACTACTGATCGTGCAATATCATTCGCACGGTCATTTTCGTTCAGTTTGGAGATTGTGAACAACGAGTCATTTGCGAAATGTGTAATTTTCTATTAGTGGTCGTAGATAACATAATTAGAGAGGTTAATACTTGTATATGGTTTATAGCCAGGGATGGGCAACCTACGGCCCGCGGCCTTGTTTTATCCGGCTCAGGACTAATCAGTTCGAATAAGTATGCTACGTAGGTCGGTTGTAGGAGATAAAACACTCGAATTATGCACTCAATTGCGAATTTCACAAGAACGTGGTCAGCCATAAAATATTTATTGTATCTTAAAAACCACCCTTAAGTTCGATACTGGTTCTAAGGAGCAAAGTCCACCACTGTCTGTATATGTTTTTCGAGGACATCGGTGGGGTATAAATACACGCGCGGGGTCCGACAACAGTTTTCGGCTAAGCGAGCAAAGCGATAATAATAATAAAATTTGTCTTCATACTTAATAGTATTATGCGGCATAAACAAACTCGTGCTTTACTGACATATTATTTTGTCTGACTCAAATGTCAACTGGCACTTGCAGTTATTAATGATATCCATACCATATTCATGCCATAAACGCGTTTATAATTTTATATGTACTTTTCTAAAGACGTCGGTCAAAAATTATTAAAAATCTTAACGTTCTCTAATCAAACGCCTTTATTAAGATTTTTGTCCCAAATGCCATCAGAAATGCGCCGGTCAAGTATAGTGCTGAAACTATAAAACACCCTGTATATATCTGTACATAAAGCAATGACATCAATTACATTATTTAATTTGAATTATCGTTAACATATGAGATTTGTGTACCTTAATTATTTCATTTTGGGCTACCACAAATCTTTATTTTTTCAATTCGGTCCGCCACTAAAAACGTTTGCCCGTGACTGGTTTATACCATTTCTAACCAAAAATGAAGTTGCTATAAAGCGTGGTGTTTTAAATCAAATACTCTGTATATGGCCTGTTACTCTTATATCAATACAAAATATGTACAATTAATGCATGTATGGGATATATTTATACTTTTTATACTCTGTTTCACAAAACAATATCTGTCCATATTTCATGCTTATGTGCCTTCTGTAGAAGTGTCCTTTACGAGTAATAATTGGCTAGGTAGCATAGGCGGCGACTTTTCAAAATTTTAATGAGGGTTGTCCAATTTTACCAACCGAACTAAATACGGTCTGCATATATAAATATTTCCAGAAGAATTATTAATTAAACTTCTATAGTTATATCTAGGTACGAGTATGTTTAAAACGATATTTCCTAACCACACATGTATTCCATCACAGTGGCCGGGTACTACTCGTGCAATACACTCATACTACAGGTGCGATGCATGTGTGGTTAATAGAAACCGTTTTAAACGTATACATAGTGTTGTAATAAACCACAGACTTTAGTATTCTGCAATACAACGTATTTATGGTTTTCGTATCTATTTCGTATCCGGAGTGTGGGCTTGGGATACTTTGGTTGCCGGTTGCAATCGGTGCCCTTCTCTGTTCGATTGGGTAACGCACGGTAGGACTAACAAAGAGAAATTGATTCTTTACTGACAGAAGTTTTTTTGAGAAATAGAATAAGAATTACGTTAAGATCAATGTTTATGCAATGACAGCCAAGCACGAACGTTCACGCCGCCATTTTGTATTAAAAGATAGTTTGCCGCGAAAACAAAATATAACAATTTGACATATACTACATTGGTAATTATATTACTAATTTCAGCATGTCTATTGAAAGCATGGAACGTAGTCAGACGAAAATCGCTAGACTATTAACTTTAATGCTCAATGCCGAATCGTCGAAAGATGAAGACGAATTGGAAAATTGTATAGTATTTAACAATTGTCAAACTGCATATCTAGCTGACGTTAGTGAACCGTCAGATAAATATTATGAAATTTTAGATAATTTTGACTCACTAGTATATTCTGTTCGTTCAAAAGAACGAAAAATCAAGAGAATGTTCGAAGGGATTATCCATCCGAAGCCTTTAGTAAACGCCAATGTAGGGGAGTTGAATTTAGCTTCTAATGAGATCTTTTCCGGTAATGTCGAGGAGTTTCCGACATTCTGGGAGCTATTTACTGAGGTAATTCATAAAAACAAGACTCTTTCTAATGTTGAACGTTTTTATTATCTAAAAGACCACTTGGAGGGTGAAGCGTTAGCTTTGGTCAGGAATTTAAAGGTATCCGGACTTAATTATGAAATTGCATTAAATCTACTTCAAGAACGTTATTATAATCGAAGGTTGATTGCAGATATTTATCTTAAGAACCTATATATGCTGCCAGCAGTTCAAGAGAAGTCATCAGGGGCTTTGAAATTAGTGCTGGATCAATTCGTTGCTAATTAGGAATCATCTCAATTATTGCTGAATGATTCGGCTGATCAGATTAACCTGATTCTGGTCAATTTATTGTTGAGGAAGTTGGATTCCAATACTCGTGAAAAATCTGAACTGTCACTAATTGAGTCTAAGATGATATTCCGTCCATTGATTATTTAATAGAATTTTTAAAGAAGCATAGTCTGGCACTGGACAATTTGCAATTGTCGTCGACTAAATTCCAGGGAGGTAAACGTAGTTTTAGAGCTAAACCATCTACACTGGAGAAACGGAAGATTTCGCATTCATATTTAGCGAATCCTCTAAATAACTGTCCTATATGTCAGGATCAACATAGTTTACACTTGCGTCCTTCCTTTAGGGATCTGATCCCGTTGGCAATAGTTCAGCTTCTCAAGGAACAGGGAAGGTGTCTATTGTGTTTTGACAATTCTCACATTATTAAACGTTGCAAATGTCTCTCGAAGTACCAGATATGCAAACAAAATCATCATATCCTTTTAACTTTCAATAAAACTTCGAAGGAACAGATTACCTCTGTAAGTACCATAAGGTGATAATAATGCGTTCAAAAAGCTCTCCGAGATAAAGTTGTTCTTGCTTCAGCTACGGTGAGCGGGTCTGTCTTCACTGGAATGGTTCGATCTGACCATACAGTATTACTGGGAACTGCAATTGTTTATGTGCTGGATAACAGCAATAGATTAGTTCCAATTCGAGTACTTATCGATTTTGGCTCACAAGTCAATTTTATAACTGAGAAATGCGTGCAATGATTAGGTTTACGTAGAAGCCATTCGTCTTTATCCATTAAAGGATTACAACCTAGTCCTTCTCTCCGAAGTCGAGGAGTGACCCGAATGAAAAATTAGTCGTCCGTCAATTTGACAGCGCAAATATTATCATCGGTTTGCAATGACATGCCTTCCGTTAACCTAAAAATTTGAATTTAACAAATATACGTAATTTGACATTAGCCGATCCATCATTCTTCGAAAGGGGTCCCATTGATTTATTTATAGGTGCTGATCTATTTCCACACATTATTTTAGGAAATATTGTGTCCGGCAAGGGAACGCATGAACCGGCCGCTCTAAATACTATTTTCGGTTACGTGTTAATCTGAAGGGTGGACGAAAGTCCGCTGGATGAACCTTCCTGTTTGTTCACTGAGGTCGAGTTAGATACGAAAATAGAGAATTTTTGGTTATTAGACAGGGTTCCAGATCTCATTAGTTATACATATCCTTGCGAAAAACATTTTTTACAAACACATGAAAGGGATTCGAATGGTAGATTCACGGTGGCTTTACCCTTTAAAGATAATTGTCCAGCAGTATTCGTAAATAGTTGCAATGTTGCGGTACGGTGTTTAAGATCGTTAGAATCACGCTTGATAAAAAATCCTGATTTCTATGCAGAAAACCGAATTGTCGTGCAAGATTATATCGAATCTGGTCACATGTCGTAAGTGGAAAAGGATAATGCATTTTATATTCCGCATCATGGGGTGGTGAAATTAGATAGCACCACCACCAAGCTACGCGTCGTTATGAATGCTTCTTGTAAATCTTCGAACGAAATTTCCTTTAATGATGCATTACTTGTAGGCCCTAAACTGCAAGCTGATATAGTTCGTATTTTACTTAATTTTAGGTCAACGTATTTGTTGGAGATTCCACCCAGATGAAGAGATACGAGTCTATCGAATGAATCGAGTTACCTTTGGAGTTGCCTCTGCACCATTCCAAGCACTTCGTTGTATCAAACAGTTGGACACTGATGAAGCATCGGATTTTCCTCGTGCTACCGCTGTTTTGCAATTCGATATTTTCGTAGATGATGTAGTTACAGGTGGTTCATCTATAATTGAAACAAGTAGTTTAGCCAGTGATTTAACTGCTTTATTACGACGAGGAGGTTTTGAATTGAAAAAGTTCGTGAGTAATGAACCCGCGGTTTTACAAGAGGTGCCGGCTTCACATCAACAATCAATTTCTTTCGATAAAGATGAGCCATCCTTCTTAAGAGTTCTTGGCTTAAGATGTATACCTGCTCAGGATTGTTTCTCGTTTAGTATTTTTCCTCAATCGAAGATTCATTCGAAACGCTTTATTCTTTCAGAATTGACTTGGATTTTTGATCCTATGAGCTATCTGGCTCCAGTTGTGGTCTTGGCAAAACATCTCGTCCAGCGCTTTTGTGCTTTGGGTCTTGGGTGGGACACCGAACCTCCCGTTGAAATCGTTCAAATCTGGCATACGTACTAAGCTGAGTTACCCATCCTAAAAAAGATTTCTATTGATCGTTGGTTTGCACTTAAAGATTCCGACAAGATAGAAATTCATGGCTTTTGTGATAGTAGTGAATTGCTTACGCTGCTGTCGTGTACTTTCGAGTCGTCTCCTTAGATGGAAACGCTACTACTAGATTTGTTATCGGAAGAACTAGAGTTACAGATTCTTTCGATTCCACGATTACAGCTGTGTGCGGCTGTTCTATTATCGCAATTAATACATTATGCACGTGAAGTTTTTTCTGGTTTGAACTTTTAGCAAATATTCACTTGGTCTGATTCTCAAGTAGTAATATTTTGGCTTTCAATTTCCGTCATATACTTGGAAGACGTTTGTGGCCAATCGAGTAGCCCTGATCCAAGAATATTTACCAATTAACCATTGGAAGTATGTTGATTCTTCAGATAACCCTGCTGATTGTACTTCAAGAGGTGTTACTCCATTCCAATTAGAGGAGCAGCTCTTATGGTGGGCGGGTCTGAATTGGTTATCGTCTTATGACAATTTCGTTTCATTAATCTATCGTTACTCTTCCCTATCTAAATTATTTCGAATTTTCAGATATTGTTTGAGATTCATTTCAATTTATCGAAGGAGGGGAAGAATTAAAGGTGTTTTTACATTGGGAGAACTTCGTCGTTCATATCAGATACGGGTAGTAACTGTTCGTACATCGAAGGGTATTTATAAGAGACCAGTGGTAAAACTGTGTCCCTTGCCCTTTCAATAACTCGAATTTTTGATTTCGTTTTCGGCCCATCGTTAGAATATTTATTTCGTTTTCGGCCCTCTTTATAGAATTTTGATAGTCTCTTTACGGGACATTTCGTCGGTATTCTTTGAAAGACATTGATCAGTTTGTTGGATTAGTTAGTTTGGTTGTTTGTTGTTCGTTAGTTTCTCGGATTAATGATTTGATTGATTATCGCAGTTGGTTCGTTAGTTTGTCGGAGTTGGTTATCGTGCTTGGTTATCGGAGTTGGATCGTTGGATTGCTAATTTTCGGAGTTGGTTATCGTGCTTGGTTATCGGAGTTGGATCGTTGAATTGTTAATTTTCGGATTTGGTTATCGGGTTCGTTATTGGAGTTGATTCGTTGGATGGTTAGTTATCGAAGTTGGTTGGTGGTTTCGTTATACTGGATTACATTTATGTATTTGTTAGTTGGATAGTTTGGTATCATTTCGTAGAGATTTGGTCCAGTTGCGGACGTTTGCTAGTCTTTCTCGATGGGATATTTGGGTGGCCCTAACGCTGGGCGGCCTAATAGTATTAGACGGAGTTCCCATCTTGAGTTAGACGGGAGGTGTTTTCCTTCTTCTCTATCTCTATCTTTGTTTCCTCTTCATATTTTTTCTTTACCCTTTGTTATAGGTTATTGAAGTCGCCAGTGTCTTCAGATTGAAGTACTGTATGTGTTCTGAGGCCTTGGGAGTTTGGTTGTTAGGTACCCGTCGATCCTGCTCTCCTTTAATTTTCTCTTTGACACTTTCTTGTGTTTACCAGTTTTGGTTTTGTTGTGGTGGTGGTGATGATAGTGTCACGTGGGGGATTTCGTGACTGGAGGACGTAGTCAGAGGTAGAGATAAATCAAACACAGGTTTTAAAAACAACTATATACTAAAGACAATAAATACAGCACAAAAAGGTTTACATACATGTTGAGTACATTGTGAAGACGAATATGTCCTCTTAACTAATACGATACAGGGGAGGTCGGGACCAACCCTGTTCTAGCACTACGTCTACAGACTAAGCGTAGGAGATAACCTCCTGGTAACTAAGCTTTAGGTAGCCTGGTCACAACTACCCATAAATCGCATAGAGTAGGCGATTAAGCGCCGCCTACTCAACTAGGCACTAAGCATTACATAATTAAAAGAGTACTCACCAGCTTGCTTGTTGTGTTCGAGCCATGGACACTCACTGGTTTGAATAGCTCAAGCAAGCTGGTTGAGCTCAAGGCGCTGCCGGTGCCTGGCACGAATCTGCAGCTGTGCGGAAGTGTTGGAGAATTCTCTTGAAGGAATGTGCACCTGCATGCACATCGCGTAGGTTGCCTCGCATATACGGAGTCAGTAGGCGTAGATATTGCATGCCAACGGACGTAATGGTGGGCGAAGCGAGCGCGCTTCTGAGAAGACCTTGCAGGTGGCACCAAGTAGTCGGTGGAGAGCCCGCAGCTGCTGAACTAGCGTGGGCAACTGAGCGTGGCCTTGCCTGCTATATATTGTACAAAGGAAGAGAAGTTGAGTTTTGAATAAAATATTTAAGTGTAAATATTTCCGTTTGTGACAATAGCATTGTGCTATATTATATTTTGATTATAAATCCAGCGTTACACTGGTAAGATAAATAGGGCTACATTTATTTATTTGATGTTTGTCTCATATCAAGTTGCTTTGAGAATTTAATTATGGCTTCAATTTGTTTGATAGTCGCTTAATTGATGGAATTTGGGTGTCTGACTAATTAAGCACCTAACTTCATTTTTTACATGAACTTGGTTCAACTATTATAAGGTTTTGCATTAATTATTTGTCAATGTAATTCGTATGTTAATACGATAAAATATCTATTTTACGGTGGGCGGTATGTTTATGCAATGACAGTCAATTACGAACGTTCTCGCCGCCATTTTGTATTAAAAGATAGTTTGCCGCGAAAACAAAATATAACAATTGCTTTCAAATTATTTTCGATTCGAGTTGAAGGTTTTTAAAAAAGAAATATTAAAATTCGTTTAATTTAAAGATTTAACCTTAAATACGTGGTTTAAGTAATTTAAACTGCGCATGATTCATTAATAATTAGTATTTCATATTGCTTGTTCTGTGAGTGATAAAGGGATTAAGAATTTTGGACCAGGTAGAAAGTGTAGAACCAGCGGGCTGCGGGAACTTATTGTATTAATTTTCGACCACATTTAGGGGCCCCTAATATTAGAAATTTGGGAAAACCATATTCGAAGATAAGGAGCCGTTTCAAATTAAGGTAAGTCCCTTTGTTGGGTTTTCCATACCTATCGTCTTAATCCTTTTAGAAACTCGCATTTATTAATTTTGATACAGTCCACTTACTTTCGTTGAAAGGACGGGTTTCATTTTGTGTCGTTTCGTATCTTCGTATTTTCGGAAACCAGTCACTTGACAATCAATTCATTTGATACAGCCTTGGTAGTGTAATGTCTGGCGTGCCGGACTTTCACCCAAGCGGCCCGGGTTCGACTCCCGGCGCTGGCAGATCTGGTTAAGGTTTTCTGCAGTTTTCCTTAGCTGTAACACAAATGTGGGATTTGCGCTGTTCCATCTATAAGTCGGCTGCAGCCGCACATTGGGCCTACATAATAATAATAATCGCCCCCTCCCTCCCGCACAAGCTTATAGCTTCTGGGGCCTTGGTTTAGGCTATGGGTTGTAGTAATTATTATTATTATTATTATTATTTAAAATGTGGTCGCGTTCTATGCTTTTAAAACTTGGCAATTTACCGGGATAAAACGAAAGTTGTTGTACAGACCTGGAAATTGATATAGGTTCACCTAGAATATTGATATAATTTTTCAAATATTTTTGTTAAAACGTATCTTACCGTAAAACCACTTTAAAGCCTTAGTTACTAAGCATTTTTATGTGTTCTCCTACCTTTTCAAAACATCTGCATGTTTGGTATGAACAAATGAAAAGTTTAATATGGTTGTAAATTGGAAATTGAAATAAGTTCACTAATTAAAACTCACCATTTATTAAGCATTAAATTATCAAAACCAAAAAAGATCATTAATTTAATAATCATTAGCACCACCATTATGGTTAATGATTTGAAAAAATCGATTGTGCATGCTTAAGACGAGATGATTAAGCTCATTAATAGTGACATTACCAATTCCTGCAAAATCGCTCTCCTAAGATCATTTACAGTGCGGAAAGGATCATTTCCACTGTAAATCTTTTGAACGATAATCTATGTTTTCCATTGGGTTAATGTCCGAAGAGCATGATGGCCAGGCTAAGGTTGGAATTTGTGACGCTACCAACCCCCCTCTTGTGTTCTGAGAGCGGTAAGCTGGTGCCTATCCTGTTGAAAAATTAGGTTTTCATGCTTATGATCCTCATAATAAGGAATTCACTTACCATCCATGTCAAAGGAAATACCATCCAAAGCTTGTTTATTCCGCTAAACCCAGCCTAGATTATAGCCCAGTTTCTACGTGAAAAGCTCAATGGTTTCTTTCATAAATTATGCCAATAATCACGAAACCTGTCAGGTCAGTCAAAATTAAATTTTCTCTCTTCACTCCAGATTATTTAAAAAAATACCTTCTTTTTATTAACTTAAACAACAGGAAATATTAAATGTGTTATTACTTTCGTCCAATCAGGTTTTCAGCTGCAAATTGCAAACATCTTTCTTTTAAAGAAATAAACAAGGTTCGGATGGCATTTCCTTTGGCATGGATGGCAAGTAAATTCCTTATTATGAGGATCATGAGCATGAAAACCTAATTTTTCAACAAGCGAGGCACCTGCTTACCGCTTACGGAACATAAGAGACAATCCCACAAATCCCAACATTAGACAGGCCACCATGCTTTCCGGACATTAACTCAATGGAAAACGTGTGGGACATTATCGTTCAAAAGATTTACAATAGAAATAATCCTTCCCGCACTGTAAATGATCTTAGGAGCGTCAATTTGCAGGCCTTGGTAATGTCACTATCAATTAGCTTAATCATCTCGTCTTAGGCATGAACAATCGAATTTCCAATTTACAAACATATTAATCTTTTCATTTTTATCTTCAAATGTTATTACCTTTTGTACCAAACATGCAGATGTTTTGAAAAGGTAGGAGAACACATAAAAATGTTTAGTGAAAAAGCATTTAAAGTGGTTTTACGGTAAGATATGTTTTAACAAAAATATTTCAAAAATTATATCAATACTCTAGGTGAACCTATATCAATTTCCAGGTCTGTATAATTACTATTAGTGAAAACACGATCTAAATTAACTAGACAGCGCCTGTTAGAATTAAAAAATATATTAAAGCTGTAAAGCATAACAAAAGTAATGATAACTGTGTTTATTTCTTAGATATAAATCAGATTTGAAATAAAAAATGTTATATTAGCTAAAATATACGTTAGAAACAAATTATCGAAAATTTTAAAAAGTTCTAATTCGCTGGCACACGTATTTTAAGTATTATTTTTTTTATTTCATACAAAGCTAAATTAACAAAACTAATGGTAAGCTCAAGTAAAATTATGTTTATACTAACAGCACAAGTATCTTTTTTTCCAATAATTTAAATACATAAATCGTGGAAAACAGAGGAAAAGAATATTACGAGAATAGATCGGAATGTTTCTAGAATGAACCACATGATGGCGTTATGCGCGCGTGCTGATTAGAGTCACTACATCTAGTTACCGAGGCCAGCTGGGCGACCAGAGTACCGCCGCCATATTGGGGCAAACGAAGCACGAAATTGTTCATTATTTGTTCTGTATTGAATTTAATCAAATCCACGTTTACTTTAAGAGGTTTTTCTTATTCTGAAAGATCAAACCTCTAATATGTCAAACACGTAAAACGTGGTTTTAATTTGTCCATTATTAAAAATCACCCTTCTCTGCCTCAGTATGGCGGCGGTTTGCGTTACTCTGATCGACCAGCTGACCTAGGTGACTAGATGCAGTGACTCTAGTGCTGATCACTTGTTTTGAAAACGCCATTGTTCGTACAACAGTTGTAAAATTTTTAAACGGATTGGATATAAACACACGCAGTTACTATCGATTCAAGTAAACAATTTGTGCATTTTCTTAATCATGAATAAAAACGAGTTCCGTGCAGTTATAAAGCATTTATTTTTTAGAGGCTTAAATGCCAAACAAATAAAAACGGAGTTAGATAAGGTTCATGGTGAGTGTTCGTTTCGTATGCAACAGTTGTAAACTGGGTTGCTGCATTTAAACGCGGTAGAGCAAACATAGAGGATGCACCACGGCAGACCAAAAACAGCTACCGATGAAGAAACAATTGAAAAAGTCCATGAAATCGTGATGAAGGATCGCCGAATAAAGTTGAGAGAGATAGCAGAGAAAGTAAGCATTTCATACGACCGTGTATATTGCATCTTACATAAACATTTGGACATGAGAAAGCTTAGTGCTAGGTGGGTGCCGCGTCTGCTGACAATCGACCAAAAGCGAGTTTGAATGACCATTTCTCAGTAATGTCTAGACATGTTCAAACGTAATAAAAAAAGTAATAATTTTTTACAACGTTTTATAACTGTTGACGGAACGTGAATTCACCACTACACTCCGGGGACCAAGGAGCAATCAAAGCAATAGACAAAAGGTGGTGAGCCAACTCCAAAGAAGGCAAAGACGATTCCGTCTGCTGGGAAAGTCATGGCTACCGTATTTTGTGATTCCCGAGGAATAATTTTTATTGATTACTTTCAACACGGGAGGACAATAACGGGCGAGTATTATGTATATTTATTAGACAGACTGGACAGAAATCAAAGCTAAAAGGCCTCATTTGGCAAAGAAAAAGGTCTTGTACCACCAGGATAACGCCCCATCTCACAAGTCGGCAATTGCGATGGCGAAACTGCACGAACTACGATTCCAGTTAATTGAGCATGCATCCTATTCGCCAGACTTGGCTCTGTCGGATTTCTTCTTGTTCCCAAATCTCAAGAAATAGTTGGCTGGAAAGAAGTTTTCATCAAATACTAAAATTATCGAAGCTGTAAATGGATATTTTGAAAGTTTGGATAGTTCTTATTTTTATGAAGGGTCTTGAAAATCGTTGGACTAAATGTGTAGAGCTGAAAGGAGACTATGTAGAAAAATAAATACGATTTTTCCCAAAAAGTTGTTTTTTTCGTCTTGTTCTAGAAATTTTTCGATCTATCCTCGTATTACATTTTGTATTATTACAATTATTATTTATTGCTTTCAGATAAAATTCAATACTTGTTGTCTTTCTAAAAATATATTTGATTTATTTTTCTTAAAACCTCTTTTTTCTTTGTATAAGATATCTCTAGTTTTCTGCTCTCTATTTAGTGGTATTCTACACTTCTACAGTGTCAATTGCACACCGTATATGGATTTAAACCCTTTGAATGCAAGGAGTATTGTTATCAGAACCATGAGAATGGGCAAAAAACCCTTCTTCGCAGTATAGGAATTCCATTTTATATGGTGTATTATATCCTGGTATTCTAAGATACAAATTCTTGGTATAGTCTAATTTCCCAGCCTTATGCAGTTTCCCAGAGTAGCAATGAAGGTATTGGTTGAATGTAGGATTGTTGTGATTGTTAAATGTTGTCTGTCTAGCAAACGCCATTTTATCTTCAACCACTAGCTGTCTGTCAACTTTAGTCTGAGCAATACATTCTTCTTCTTCTGGGCTCAATTGATTCCTGTGTGTTTTTATCTGTAAAAATCGTAACAGTGAGAACCTAGAAATATGTAACATATTTCGAGACCTTCTACAAGAGGTAGACTAAGTAATTCTAAAAGAAGTACATACCAAAATAAATGCACATAAAGTACCTTTAACTAAATAAATTTGCATCATGTAGCAAAATAGTAGAAAACTCATTCAATCTTGTTCAAAATCTTTATTACGTCTAGAAGGTTACAGCCTAGCATAGTGCATAATAACTATATAGTTAAATATTATATTATAAAAAATCCTAAACTTAAAGAAAAAAATAAGTTAATAATTCAAGAATATAATCTCCGTAAAATACAATTCATCAATTTAACTCCAGTTTGTCCAGGTGTGCTACCACGAACCTCTCTACAATGGCTTATTGTGTCTATAGCGAAAGCTTCTGCCAACTCACGAATACCAACAGCATCCATATGGGCGCCTTGTACATAGAAATGAAATCTTTCATATATGATATTGCCATCCGCATCTATAAAACCATCTTTTTTCCAGGAGCATTCCATAAAGGCGTTAAAGTCTGGATTATTTTCAGGCATGTATAGTTGTTTCAATGCTTCTGTTAGCATGTGCTCGTCAAAATGGAACTGTCTTATACATTCTCGTTCGTAGTAACTGAATTGGCCTAATTCTTGTAGCTGCAATGGATCCTAAAAGTAGAAATTTTTATTAAGAGAAAAAATTATGTTTAAAATATTACCGAATTTATTAAATGATATTCTGGAGACTTTGGAGCAAAACTTTATTATAATTTCCCGATTATTGATATACGATATACACAATCACAAAATAGTATGATGTTAGGACTAGGATAGGTAGCTATATTTCATTCGCGCGCGGGAAGAATAACTGTTAGGGTCTTTTGATTTGGAATGTTTTTAAACATTTAAAACTAGCTATTTAAAACTTTTCGTAATTTTCTTGAAGTTGGGATTACCATGTGTTTGAAAATTTAAAAAACAAATGTTAATCAAACGTAAAATATTTATTAATATTTTATACACATTACAAATAACGAAATAAATCATTAAAAATAAATAATCATTATATCGTTTATTGTCTCCAGGCTTACTGTGTGGAACTCCATAATCATGAAATATAATCAAATTAAAATATTAATTCAAAGTTTCACAAGTTTTATTAGTTTATCTTAACCTGACAATATTGTTTCGACATTAAAATGTCATTCTCATTATCAAAGGTAGATAAGATTGATAAACAAACACGTTGCTAAGGATAAATACATACAGAAAATAGGTAACTAGATATAATACATACAAAAACTAAACATCTAACACTTCTAATAAAGGAGAATTACTAAGCTCAGTTTGTTCATTCATTAAAGGTACTGTGCGTTTATGTTTGTATATTTCAAAAGCTTGTAAAATGTCTAATTTGTTTTTGTTGTTGCAAAAATGTAAGAATTTAATGTTGTTTTGAGGTGTCATTGGGTGGTTCTGTTCCAAAATGTGTTTAGCATAATTCGATTTTTCTGGATGTTTAAGTCTATAAGAGCGTACGTGTTCTTTGTATCTTATGTCGAAATTTCTAAGTGTTTGTCCAATATAAACCGAGTTACAAAAAGAACAATTCAAACGGTAAATTCCGGATTTCATGATATCTTGTGTTTTGTCTTTAGCATTGAATAAAAATGAAAAAGTATTGGTGTTAGTTTTATAGGTTATTTTGTAACTGGTGGTTTTTCGTATTATAGTTGCAATTTGTTCTGATATCTTGCCAAAGTATGGTATTGATATGTAGTTTGTGTCTTGTATTTGAGTGTCAATTGGAAATATTCTTTTGATAGCTAACTTATAATCTTTTTGTTGAATTAAAGTGTCAATCATGTTATGGTTATAATAGTTTGCATGTGCTAATTGTTTGATAATTAAAATTTCTTTATCAAAATGTGATCGTTTCATTGGAGTAGTTAAAGCTCGGTGTACTGTTGTGAACGACTCACAACTCATATATTTTTGCATAGATACGAAATGGTACTAGGCAACGTGAATCAATAAACTAGTAGAGTCAAATAAATAATTCATAGAAGTAAACTTGCGTTTTATTTCCTTCTACAAGATTTAGTAAATGTAGCCCTAACACTCCACCTCAGTGTTAACATCGCTACATATGGTGACCCCACGTTCCTGAAAAAGAATTTAGTAGCATTGGTCTTTGCCTGCTGCCCTGAATTCTCCAGGTGAACCACATCTAGTTATCCCTGCGTCATCTGTCATCAGCTGCTACTCGACTTCTGTCATCGGAAGATCCTGCTACCTGCTTCGCTTGCGTGACTTGTCGTGGCTGGCTGGAAGTGACCGTTGGAACCAGAACTAGTGCTCCTTCTCATATCCCATAAGTTCAAATCATTTTATTTACTTATTTAATATTTCAAATGGCGACTGTCAAAGTTCCATTTTCAGTTTTTACGAGTAACGATATCGACGTGTAGTTTATTTTGGTAGAGAGATACTTTACTCGTATGCTGATCAACGATGAGCTCGCCAAATATAACTTATTAACCCTAAACTTACCTTTCGACGTTTTAGGAGCTCATCGCGACCTGACCATTAATCCCCCGAGACAACGTCCATATACTACCTTGAAACGGGCAGTGATAAAATCTATCTTAGGACCACGAGAATCTCGCATTAATAATCTTTTGGAGACTCTTCAATTCTCTGGTAGTGTCAAAGAATTACTTTTTAACATTCAAAAGTTAGCAATCGATCTCGATCTAACTGAAGAATTAACCAAAGACTTTTTAATAGCCAAACTACCATCAGAACTCAAAATTCAATGTTTAAATTTCAATGACTTGCCATTAATATCTTTTGTAGAAAAATTAGATTTAATTTATTCTATGCAGCAAGCACCGCAACCTTCAACTACCCCTGTATTGGAGGCTAAATTGGACAGTTTAACGACTAATCTTGCAGCCATTTCTAATGAGCTTTCTACCATGCACAAACGACAATCCACTATGACTTCCAACATATTTCCAACCCCCCGAAATCCTCAGCATTTCAAACAACGACCTGCCATGCCTTCGAGCAATACTAATTCCCAATTACAACCGTGTTATTATCATAGACGATTTCAGAATAATGCACGTAATTGTACAGGAAATTGTTCATACCAAGCAAAAAAACTAACTTCACACTCTCCTGGCCTCAAGGGAGGGCCATGTAGGGTTAATGCAATCCCTCCAACTAGTCCTTTACTAATTACTCATTCTTCAATTTCTTTACAGGACATAACCTACAAAATTAATTTCGTGATTGACACGGGTGCTACTTATTCGATTTTACCCACCCACGTTGCAGTTTCCTGTAACCAAAACATCACGCCTGCCAACCTTTCATTTATGGCAGTGAACAATACGTCAATTCCTGTGACAGGTATTGTAACTTTGAGGTTACATTTCCCAATTCCTGGCCTAGCGCCATGCCCCTGGAAATTTTATGTTGCTAACATATCTACAGCCATACTAGGCCTGGATTGTTTACAGCGGCACAACCTAACTATTGACTGTTTTTCTCGACGAGGCATTTGCAAGACAGATGTCAAGCTCGCCAGAAACCGCAGCCAAGGTTGTCAATTTCCAGCTCCAACAGTGAATCCTCTCACTGACTGCTCTTCTCAGCGGGTCATTTGCACGGCAGATGTCCAGCCCGCCCGAACTCGCAGTCGAGGTTACACAACCCACCAGGTTAAGACTGGCACTAAACGAAAAATATTTTCCGCACAGGCTAATGTTTTGAATCCTCCTTCCGAGTCAATCATTACTCCTGCGATTTCTTCCCCTTTTCTTCCCTTACATTCACCCATTAACGTACCCTCTTCGGGTACTGTTAACAACATGTCTAGCGATCTTGATGTTTATAGCAAGATGCTAAACACACACTTCCCGGAGCTTTTACGTAAGTTCGACTACCATCAACCCGTAAAACATACTGTAGTCCATCACATTGACACGACCGGCCCTCCGGTTAAAGCACGCTGTCGCAAACTAAACCCTAATCATCTTTCTTTTCTAGAAGATCATCTTAATGAGCTCTTGGACGCTAACGTAGTACAACGGTCATCATCTAGCTACGCTACGCCAATTCACTTCGTCGGGAAGCGAGCAGTAGGCACAGCAGAGACGCTACCTCCTGATGACGACCAAGGCATCACAACCTCCATCGCCCCAACCGACAGTTATCGCTTGGTTGGCGATTATAGAAAACTTAATTCAGTGACAGTACCAGATCGTTACCCAATCTCTTTTTTAACGGACTTTACAAGAAAACTTGCTGGTGCAACCATATTCTCGAAGCTAGACCTAAAAAAGGTCTACTTCGCAATACCAATAGCGGCAGAGGACATTCACAAGACTGCTATTATCACACCTCTGGGACTCTTTGAGTTCAAACGGATGTGTTTCGGACTACGGAATGCAGCCAGCACCTGGAGTCGTTTCATGGACACTGTATTATCAGCGCTCCCATTTTGTTTTTCTTATCTAGACGATATACTAGTCTTTAGTGCTGATTCGCAGCAACATATTGAACATTTACACCAAGTGTTTTCCCGATTAAAAGACAATGGCCTAATTATAAACCTACCAAAGTGTCTCTTTGGAGTCAATGAGCTCGATTTTTTAGGACATCACGTTAATACACGCGGTATCAAGCCAATGGCTTCCAAAGTCCAGGCTATAATTGATTACCCATTGCCTTCAAGTCAGAAAGCACTCCGCAATTTTATTGGCTTAATTTCGTATTACCATAAATTTGTACCAAACTGTGCGAAAATCTTGGCACTGTTAACATCTATAGTTATTCCTGGTAAAGCTTCGATAAAGCCTGTCCAGTTAAATCATGAGCAAATAGAAGCCTTTAGGCACGCGAAGAATGCTTTGATTACCGCTACTTTATTGGTACATCCGCGAATTAATAACCCTCTCAGTATTGCTGCAGACAGTTCGTCTTCCACTATAGCTGGAGTATTACAACAGTTTGAAGATGACATGTGGAAACCACTAGCTTTCTGTTCCCGGAAGTTAACCACCACAGAGCAAAAATACAGTATTTTTTCGCGGGAACTTCTTGCAATATACTTTTCTTTAAAGAAGCTTCGCTACTACATTGAGTGCAGAGACTTTCAAATCTTTACGGATCACAAACCTTTGTGTACAGCGATCAAAAATAATGGTGATCAATATTTACCACGTGAGTTTCGACAACTACAGTTTATTTCTCAATTCACGACTGACCTTCAATATATCAAAGGTCAAGAGAATATTCCGGCGGACGCTCTGACAAGAGTTAATCTTATTAACGTCCCTGGATCTGATCTTAATTACGACGAAGTCGCTCTATCTCAAGAACAAGATCCCGAGTTAAACCAGCTCCGATCTCGTAGTAACTTTCAATTCATTTCCCTTCAAACTGCCAACAAATCAAACCTCTGGGTGGATGTTAGTATAAGCCAACCACGACCCTATATCTCGCTCAAATTCAGGTACCCCTTATTCCAACAACTACACAACATCGCCCATCCTGGCATCCGTGCTACTAAAAGATTTATTACTCCGCGATATCTGTGGCCATCTATGCACCACGATATTCAGAAATGGGTCATATCTTGTGCTGAATGTCAGAAACATAAAGTTCGGCGTCATACGAAAACCCCTCTACAATCTATTGTAGAACCAGATGAACGTTTTACTAAGGTCCATCTCGACCTAGTACACCTTCCTGCTTCGGGAGGTTATAAATTCCTCCTTACCATTATTGACCGCTACAGCCGGTGGCCGGAAGCAATTCCTCTGAAGGATTCTTCCGTGGAGTCAGTAATCACTGCATTTGTCGACACGTGGGTGTCCCGCTTTGGAATTCCCAAGTATCTCACCACGGACAATGCAAGAATATTCCTTTCTCATGCATGGATCAACTTCATGGCCATGTTAGGAATTAAACACGTCAAATGCACGGCCTTCCATCCGATTAGTCAGGGCGTTATCGAACGTTTTAATCGGACACTCAAGTAATCCATTCAAACCACAGGAACTTCCTCCTGGTTAACGAATCTCCCTTAGATTCTCTTAAGCTTACGTGCAACACTGAAATCGCAAGTTAATGTTTCTCCTGCAGAAATCCTGTATGCTACCCCTTTACGACTACCTTGAGATTTCTTTGAAGAAGAACAACTGGCTAACGACATAAATCTCCATAATTTCGTAGCTAATCTCAAACGTCGTATGAGGAAGCAGAAGCATTTTTTTACAAAAACGTATTACGGTCAGTCCTTCGTCCCCAGAGACTTGACCAACTGCACACACGTATACGTTCGTAATGACACGCACACCCTGGGCATGAAAGACAGTTATTTAGGCCCCTATAAAGTGTTACAACGGACAGTTAAATACGCCACTTTAGAAAATCACACTGGCCATATCTCTTTAGATAGGCTAAAGCCTGCATATTTTTTAGATTAGTTAATTAAGCCAACAATGAACTGATTTCAAATGCTACGCAAAGGCATCTTTTGAGAACCTTTTACCTGTTGACTTGAAAATTTGAACACTTTTCTGTTTTTTTCTTTCTGTTTGCAGGTTCCAAAAGTTGCCGTCGCAAGTTCCGTAGTGTTAGTTAGCTTAAGTTTTTTTATTGTACCTACCTATACTACCTAGTGGAGTTTTTGTAGCTGGAGCATTTTACAACTTGGTTCAAGTTCCTTTAAAATACTCCATTTTTTCTCCAAAATACCATTCCGTATTTTTTCTTTTTCGTGTATGTAATACCCACGTTTCAGACCGGGCGGGGTAATGTTGTGAACGACTCACAACTCATATATTTTTGCATAGATACGAAATGGTACTAGGCAACGCGGATCAATAAACTAGTAGAGTCAAATAAATAATTCATAGAAGTAAACTTGCGTTTTATTTCCTTCTACAAGAATTAATAAATGTAGCCCTAACACTCCACCTCAGTGTTAACATCGCTACAGTACTAAAGATCTATAAGCCGCTAGTTTATGCATTTTATGATGACATGAATCGTTAGGAATAGTGACGTCTGTGCTTGTGGGCTTTCTGTATATGGAAAAACCAAATTCATTGTTTGTAATGATTGTAATAGTTAAATCCAAAAAATTAATAGTTCTATTTTGTTCTGTTTCTAGTGTAAACGTGATGTTTGGGTGAAGACTGTTAATAAGAATTAAAAATTCATTGATAACCTCAAAAGAACTGTCAAAACAAGCTAAAATGTCATCAACATAACGAAACCAAAAAATAATGTGTTTAGAAAGATCTAATTCAAATATTCGATCTTCCAAATTATCCATAAATATGTTAGCTAATAGAGGACTCAGAGAATTACCCATAGGTAAACCATCTTTTTGTAAATACATTATATTATTAAAAGTGAAATAATTTTGACTGATACAAAGATCAAATAATTGAATTAACTCCAATCTTTTTACTAATTCTACATTACTATTAACTAGGAAATTATCTAACAAAGTAATACAGTCTTGTGGTGGAATCTTTGAAAACATGTTACAAATGTCAAAGCTTACAAGTTTTGAATGTGCTGGAATATGTATGTTTTGTAGTTTTTCTACTAATTCTAATGAATTTTTGACCGAGTATTTCGATTTGTATCCTATGATGTTAATAATATGGTCGAGTTTCTTGGACAAGGTGTGATTAGGTGCGTTGATATATGATACTACTGGTCGTATAGGCATGTTGTGTTTATGTGTTTTAGTCAGTCCATATAGTCTTGGTGGTTGTGGGTTTTTATGTATGATTTGTTGTTTTTCTAATTCGTTAAAGCAGATATTGCAGTTTGCTAAAGCTTGTTTTATTTCTTTTTGAAATTTTGTCGTAGGATCTTTGTTTAAAATATCTAAATTTTCTTTATCAATAAAATCGTTAACCTTTTGTGTGTAAACATCTTTCGAAAGGATTACCAAAGTGTTACCCTTATCTGCTTTAACAGAAATTAAATTGTTTTCTGTAATTTTATGTCTGATAGATTGAAGTAGTGACAGGTTAGATGTTTTATTCTGTGTTTTGTTCTTTTTCAAAGATATTTCTTTTATCAGATTCAAGATTTGGAATTTTGCATAATTGTTGTGATCTTTTCTGAGTATAGTTTCACATTCAACAGCCAAGATTTCTTTAATTTTGTTAGTGAATTTTGGAAAAGGACAAAATTTGAAGCCTTTGTTAAGAAATTGTGTTTCTCTGTCATTGCATTGTGTATCTGATAGGTTTATAAAGCGTGGATAGAAGTTTATGGTATTCGGGGTATTATAATTACTTTGTATTGAGCGTTTTTGTTGGGTAACGTTTTGTAGTTTCTTTTTCTGAGTATTGTATTTTTGAAATTTAACATGACTGACAGTTTCTCTAACATCAAAATCTAAAATGTCAAATTGAATATTATGTAATTTATGTGCAAGTTCTGTGTGGAGTATCTTTATATAAATGTGCAAATTGTCTCTAATTCTAAACAATTTCTTTGCTTCTTCTTTGACCCATCTTCTTTTTGCATTTTTGATAATCTTTTCAGTAATGTAAGTACTAATCTTGGTTGTGATGTTGACATATTTGGGAATTTGATTTTTCCATATATAGAAAACCCACATGCACAGACGTCACTATTCCTAACGATTCATGTCATCATAAAATGCATAAAATGCATAAACTAGCGGCTTATAGATCTTTAGTACACCGAGCTTTAACTACTCTAATGAAACGATCACATTTTGATAAAGAAATTTCAATTATCAAACAATTCGCACATGCAATCCATTATAACCATAACATGATTGACACTTTAATTCAACAAAAAGATTATAAGTTAGCTATCAAAAGAATATTTCCAATTGACACTCAAATACAAGACACAAACTACATATCAATACCATACTTTGGCAAGATATCAGAACAAATTGCAACTATAATACGAAAAACCACCAGTTACAAAATAACCTATAAAACTAACACCAACACTTTTTCATTTTTATTCAATGCTAAAGACAAAACACAAGATATCATGAAATCCGGCATTTACCGTTTGAATTGTTTTTTTTGTAACTCGGTTTATATTGGCCAAACACTTAGAAATTTCGACATAAGATACAAAGAACACGTACGCTCTTATAGACTTAAACATCCAGAAAAATCGAATTATGCCAAACACATTTTGGAACAGAACCACCCAATGACACCTCAAAACAACATTAAATTCGTACATTTTTGCAACAACAAACACAAATTAGACATTTTAGAAGCTTTTGAAATATACAAACATAAACGCACAGTACCTTTAATGAATGAACAAACTGAGCTTAGTAATTCTCCTTTATTAGAAGTGTTAGATGTTTAGTTCTTGTATGTATTATATCTAGTTATCTATTTTCTGTATGTATTTATCCTTAGCAACGTGTTTGTTTATCAATCTTATCTACCTTTGATTATGACATTTTAATGTCGAAACAATATTGTCAGGTTAAGATAAACTAATAAAACTTGTGAAACTTTGAATTAATCTTTTAATTTGATTATATTTCATAATCATTAAATCATCCTATACTTGATATTTGTTTTGATAGTTGTTGATATTGATGTGTAGAATATAAAAGGCTTTCACCATTAGACAAAAGTTTGATAGAAATCAACCTAACCTAGAAACTATTTTTCATAACCTAGTTGCAAAGTAGAAGCATGACTTACACTACAACAATATTGCAAATGTAACAACAAGTTCCAAGTACTCTTACAATAAAAAAGTCACTAAATGTGGTTGTTTTAGTTATTCTTCCCGGTGCGAATAGAGTATAGTTTTTAAAGAATTTTTAAACATAATTCAATTTCGAAATAATATGTATAAAAAATATGTTATAGACTGTCTATCTCTGTCTATACAAGAATGTAAATGACGAGAGTAAGTCAAATACGCAAGAGATAGTTTAAGTATTGCTTTCTAAAATGAAGTTTTCTACTTTAAGAGTACCTACTGTTGATATTTTTCAAGTATTTTAACACGTTCGAAGCTAAAATCAGTTAAAAACAGATTTCAAATTAAGATTCTAGCCTTAATCCTAATGTCTTTACCTGTGCAAAAGCAAATGATATTAAGTACGTCAACAATATAATCTTCATTATTGTTAGCAAATTTGGAAACCAACCACACTTAATAAATAAAAACTTTCTTTTGAATAACTTTTGTAATCAATGATGTCGTATGTTTAACCTCTATTAACTAGGTTAAAGGTTGCTGATTACGAACAATCGGGTTGGTGCAAAATAAGAGTAACGAAATTATAAAATATTTATATTTTCGGAATCTTAAATTTTGTTTATATTAACTTAAGACAAACAAAAGATTGTACGCTCATGACTTCACGTGGTGCTTTGAACATATTTTGCAATAAATTGTTTCCATTGTAACTAAAAGTAGTATCTATCTTCTCACGAATATTTTTTTACTTACTTAATCGCTCCTCTTCTACCTTAGTTCGGGTGTAGAGGTTTCTTCTCTTATTTCATTGTGATTTTTCTCCATTCCTTTCTGTTTCTGACCTGACCAGTTCTTCAGCTTGGATCCATGATAGGTTTTTCTTTTGTATTATTTGGACTATCTGGTCATTCCACGTATATCGAGGTCGTCCTTTTGCTTTCTTTCCATTTACCTTCATCTGCCAGATTGTCTTTGTTGGCTTCTCCGGATTCATTCTTGTGAGGTGACGCCACCATTGTAGTTGGAGTTGCTCTATTATTTTATTGATGTCTGTTGTTTCCAGCCTTTTTCTGATCACATTGTTTTTGATTCGATTCATTATTCTCACCCCTAATACCTTTCGCAAATATCTCATTTCAATTGCTTGTAGTCTGCTTTTATGTCTTTCGTTTAAAACCCACGTTTCACTTCCGTAAATTAGTATCGGCACAAACACTGTTTTAAATACTTTTATTTTAGTTCTACGTGAAATTTCTCGTTTACATAGAAAACTTTTATTTAGGGCATAAAATAGTTTATTTGCTCTTGCTATACGGTAGTTTATTTCTCCATCTATTCTCCCATTTTCTTCTGTTGTGTGGCCTAGATATTTAAAACTTCTTCTTTGTTCTATCTCTCTGTTATTTATGATTATTTTTATTGAGTGTGGTTCTCTGGCTATTACCATGATTTTTGATTTATTGATATTAATTTCTAGTTTTTTTCTCTTTCTGTTGTTCGATATGATTGCTAGGTCGTCTGTGTACATTTGTTTTGGTAATCTTATTGGATTTATTCTATAGTATCCCTCATGTTTGTTTTCTAGTTTCTTCTTTACATTTAGTGTTTATTTCATCCATTAGTATTATAAATAAGTATGGACTTAGTGCTCCTCATTGTCTGATGCCTGCTGTAAACTCCTCCGATTCATTATTTTGTGTTCTTATTATATTTCATGTGGTCTTGTAGATACTTTCTATGTTTGCTATTAGTCCTTCATTTACATTTTTGTTTCTGAGCGCTTGCCATATATCTGCACGTTTCACTCTATCGAATGCTTCATTGATTATATCTATGAAGCCTATACTGATTGATCTGTCATATTCTATCATCTTCTCTATTAACTGTTTGATCGTGAATAAAGCATCTTGCGTACCTCTTGTAGGTCTAAATCCATATTGTTGATCATTTAGCTTGTCTTCTACATTGGTTCTTAATCGATTTTCTAGTATAGCTTCATATATTTTCGCTGGTACACACTTATCAGTGAGATTCCTCTGTAATTTTCGCAGTTTTTAGAGTCTCCTTTTTAGTATATTGGGAGGATAATGGCAGCTTCCCCAATCCTTTGGTATTATTTTCAGCTTCCATACCTTATTTATAAGTTGTAGTAGTACATCAAATCCCTTTTCTCCCATGTATTTTAGATATTCTGGGGAAATTTTGTCATAACCTGGCGCTTTTCCGGTTTTCAGTTTCTTTATTGCTTTTTCTAATTCACTTCTTGTTATTTCATTATTTTCTGGTTCTACTTCCCCATTATTTTGTTGTGTTATATCCCTTGATATGTTATCTTGCTTATTTCCCCATCGGTCAGTAGTGTCATATAGTATTGTCTCCATCTGTTCATTATTTCTTTTTCTTTTGTTAATGTTTCCCTTAAGGTAGTGACCAATTCTTCTTTTGGCGCATGTTTTTCAGAACCCTGTAGAAGAGTTTTTAATTGTTGTTATTGTTCTCTTCCATTTTATTACCAAAATTTTCCCATTCGTCTCTTTTAGCTTTTAGAACTAATTCCTTTACTTTCATTCCTTTTCATTCCACCAAGGTGTCTGTTTTTTCTTACTTGTTTTATACTTTCCATATATATTTGTAGCAGCGGTGACTAAAGTTTGTTTGAAAATTTTTTATATTTGTTCTAAACTTCCATTTCTTATTTCCTCATTATTATTTTCTAGTATTTCTGTGACATTTCGTTGAAATTTCTCCTGGTATCCTTTTTCTCTTAGTTTATACACTTTTAGTATCTCTCGTTGTTTTTCCTTGTAGATCATCTCCATTTTATCAGTTGTTATCTTTGAGGTGACTAAATAGTGATTTGTTCCTGCTTCAGCTTCTCTTTTTACAATCGTGTCTGTAATTTCATTCTTGTGTTTGTCTTCTATTATTACGTAGTCAATGATTGATTTCTCTTTCCTGTTTGGTTCTTCTCGTGTAAATATATGTATATCTTTATGTTTGAACCAGGTATTTGATATTATTAAGTTATTGTCTGTGCAAAATTCTAGTAACTTCATTCCGTTTCTATTTCTATGTGTCTCTCTTTGTTGTCCTATTACTTTTTCCCAGTTTTTTGTGTCTTTTGCTACTCTTCCATTAAAACCTCCTAACAGTATTTTTGTTCCTCTGCTACTATCCAATCTCTCTTGCAGTTGCTCGTAGAACTCTTCCATTACTTCCACTTTCTCACCTTCATTTGGTCCGTATACATTAATAAAGCTAAGGGTTTCTTCCTTCTTTATTTCGATTTCTAGTAGTATTATGCGTTCTGAAATTAATTTCCAATTTTTAATTTTTTCTGTCCAATTTTTCTGTATTATATATGCTTCCTGTTTTTCCGTGCTTTTGCGTTTCGATGGCTTTGTATGTTAGCGTATGTCCGTCTTCTAGTTTTTTAAACCCATTTCCTTTTATTTTTGTTTCCGTTAATGCTAAAATCATCAGTTTATAATTCTTAAATACTTCTATAATTTCCTTTTCTTTATTTTTATATCCTTTCGTGTATCCTCCTATATTCGTTTCCCTTTCCATTGCTTTGTTCGTCTTCGTGTGTCCGTCCTTTGAGTTTTTAGTTTTTAGTTTTTTGACTCTTTATCGTCTGCTCTTCTCAGGGGCCCCCTTTTTCATTTGACCATTCATACTTTATTTTGTCGTTTTCTAATTTTCTGTATCGTAGTTTAGTTAGTTTACCCTTTCACCTTTCGAATATTTTTGTAACGGGCAAATTCTTTCTTAAATATTCAATATGAAAGATTTTCCAGAGCAATTAGTAAATGGTACACTGAAAGAAATTTTGGTTTTTATAGCAAAATTCCTTACTTTCGACTTTCAAATAAATGCATTATAGCCTACAGAATCACAAAGGCTACTTTTATATATATAAATACCAAACCTACCAAAATATAGCTGTGCTGGAAGTATCAGCTTGACCTAAATAACACTACTTTAGATTTTGCCAGCTAACCCCAATAAGTCGGAGAGGGGCGGGGTAATACAAGATATACAAGATAAAAAAACAAGCGCCACTTCGTTTTAAAACAATTCTTATTACTAAAGCTTCAAACTTCTTAGATAAACGAAAAAATAGATCTTTTACTAACATATCGACAACTTCCACAATCTTGGTCGTACGGTGTATATACTTACAGGTTATAAGCTGGAAAGCAAATATTAAAACTACACAATAAATAAATAGTAATAAATAAAACACAAACATGTAGTGAAATGTAAACTTTCTAAGTAGGGCTTTATTATTTATCGCAACTTTTAAACGGTAATTATACTGATTAAGAATTTTAATGTCTAGTAAAATTAACAGAATGGTGATTTGCATCACAGTGGTTGTAAATTTTAAAAACTACCCTATGACAATCTCACTACTCGAGATCTCGCTTTAACTACCAATTAAAAACTAACATGCATGAATAAATAAATTGTATAAACGTTTTATAAATATACAGGGTGCGTTTTATAAAAAAATTTGTTATATAAAAGTTGTTTAACATTTTATTCTCCATAATAAGATAGCATTCAATTGTTTTTATTTCAGAAAACAAATGAGTAATGAAAAAACACTTTAATTATTTTAAATAGCCAATGTACACTCTCATTAGGCTCATTTGATAGAGATTTTTTTTCTCTTTTCGATGACCTAAAATCTTACATAAGGGTACATATAAGCACCCTTATATCAGAAAATTTTTGAATAAGTGTTTAAAACGTTCACCATTAACTGCAAGGCAGTGGCCCAACCTATCACGAAAAGCTTGAAAATAATTTCTGAGCGATCTGGGAGAAATTGCTGCAGCTTCATTTTGTATTCGTTGCTCTAATTCGGCCAGATTCTGGGGTCGGTTTGTATACACTTTTGATTTTAAAAATCCCCAGAAGAAGAAATCGCAAATTGTAAGATCCGGAGATCGAGGAGGCCACTCCACAGGCCCTCGTCTGCCTATCCAACTGGCCGGAAATACCACATTTAAATATCGGCGTACATCTAAATGATAGTGGGGCGGTGCTCCATCTTGTTGAAACCAAACATCATCAAGATTTGCTTGGCAAGCTGGAATAATTTTCTGTTGCAATAATTGCAAATAACGGTCACCAGTTAGAGTACCACGAATAAAGAAAGGTTCACTTATGTGATCTGCACAAGTTCCCACCCATACGTTTAATTTTTGTGGTGTTTGGGTATGTCGACAATTATGCCTATCTACATTTCCATTTAAACAAAACGTAGCCTCGTCAGAAAAAAAACAATATTATTAAGAAAATTTGGATTGTTGTAGATTCGCTCCATCATAAATTCACAAAATTCAACACGTCGATCGTAGTCATCTTCGGATAATTCTTGCAATAAAGTCGGTTTGTACGGATGTAATTTTTCTTAATGTAATATTTTCTGTATTGAACCTTTACTTACGCCATGGTTTAAACTGACGAGTTGAAATGTTTGGATTTTTTTCGATTTCTATTAAAACATCGAGCTTTTTATCTTCATTTGTCGCAGACTTCTGCGGACCAGTCTTCACCAGATCTTTAACATTGCCAGTTTCCCTAAACCGTTTCAAGGTTTTGCTAACTACTGACTGGGTGATTGGTTCTCGATGTGGATAACGCTCATTAAAAATTTCACATATCTAATTGTGTTCGATCCCCATAACCGACCATAATTAAGATTTCTATACGTTCAGTTTCTATTAAATGAACCATTTTTATTTTTCCATGTACCAACAACTTAATTAAATAAACAAACTTCTGTCACAATAAAGACCTACAATCAATTGTTAAGACAAATGAAAGAGATCTCGAATATCTAGATTCATGTTATTGGTGAAATTAACTTAATAAACATTTGTTACGTTTTTTTAAAATTTTTTTTGATATAATGGTATTAAGATTTTAGGTCATCGAAAAGAGAAAGAAAATCTCTATCAAATGAGCCTACTGAAAGGGTACATTGCTATTTAAAAAAATGAAAGTGTTATTCATTACTCATTTGTTTTCTGAAATAAAAACAATTGAATGCTATCTTATTATGGAAAATAAAATGTTAAACAACTTTTATATAACAATTTTTTTTATAAAGTCGATATTTACCGAGATATATACTATATTCCATACATAATGGGCACCATGTATATAAACATAGATAAAATGACACAATATACATATACGTACAGTTTCAAACAAACATCCCACCATTTGATGACCCACGGATAATACGGTACGGTTTAAAAGCCTTGCTTAGGGTTTTTCGTTTCACCCTCCGGTATAATATTTTTACATATCATCCTGTACGTATGTATGCAGGTACGAACCCAAAGGGGAAGACCTCCAAATTTAACCACCCAAAGTCAAAGGGGCAGGAACAGGAAAAAACAACGAGCAACGAAACCCAAAAGATAAAAAGAAGGAAAAAAAAGACCAAAAAATAAAACACCCTGTATGTGGTATTAATTTTAAATATTTGCACAGAATTTTACCTTTCGATAAACTGAACGGTCTTTTATTACACGATTCCTTCAGGGCAACTGATAGGGAAATATTACCTAAAATAGAAAAAGATTTTAATGAGATTTTAGCACATCGTGGAAAATCAAAAAGGTTTACCTAAATGGTTAACACTAGAACCTAATCGGTCTAATTGACGATTGATCACATATAAACAATCAGATGATCATTTTGTTAAATGCGAGATTTTCTCCGCTAAAGCGAATTATATCAAAACCAATTTTATATTTCACCTCCCATCCAACATCTAATACAAGCCAACCATTTTGTTATATCAACCGCACCATTGAGAATGCCCTTAACAGTGCTGGCGCGAATTTACGATCAATAGAGGAGAGGGAAAACCAGTGACAACCAAACTAACGGAGAAGCTTGGTTTTAAACAGTGACCGTCAAACAATCAATAGGTTGTGAATTTTAACGTTATAGCATTTACTTTAGAGTTAAAAAAATCCAGGTAGATTTAAATGAAATGGCTAGATTCTGCTTGTTTACTACTTTCAACTGAGTTTTTAATTTAAAATCCATTATTCTTTTATGTTAATTATAAAGTTCTTGTTGAAACTTCAAATGTGTTCTATTAAATGCCGAATATTTTAAATGCAGGTATATTAAATTTCAAGAAGTGTGGTATTTAAAATAAAAATGTCTTCCTTTTGAAACAAAATATTTGCTTTTAAAACAAGGTATGTAGTATTTGATTTTGCTTTGAAATCCAAACTTATTAGACATATTTCTCAATTATAACTTGCATTGCTTTTGATTTAATTGCAAAATCTTTGAATTCAAGTGTACGTGCTTTTGTTATACATAGAAATGATAACAATCTACTTGTAAAGTGAATAGGGGATTTTAATTCAAGTTGGTGTGGTATTAAAATAAAAATATAAGTTGTTACATGCACAAATAAATGTTTTTTAAATCAGATATTTGACTTTTTTTCGGCAGCAATTCTTTTGAGTTAATTCGGCATTTTAATTTATACCGTTAAAACGTGCAGACGGTTAAATTAGTTAGTGTTGTTTTACGTACCGAACAAAATGGAAGGAGATTTGCAAAAAGTGGTTTTTGTTAGTGCAAGCGTTGTAAAAAATAATGTAATAGATATAATATAAAATAATAGGCATGATCTTAAACAACTGTAATAAAGTTTTTTTGTAATAGCTACTGAAATTAGTATTAAATGTTTTAATGAACATTACCTATCCTATGAAGTAGGATCATCATCAAATAATATAAATATTATTATAATAGAATCATTAACTTCTTTCACAAGGCCTTCGATGCATATCTATAATGTTACTAGAAAATGTTTTTTAAGAAATAAGAATTTATGTATAAGCAAACTTTTTATGTTCTGTAATTATTATAGGTTATTATTTTATTTCAATAATAAAAGATTTTTTCCTTTTATTGTTGTACTAGGTGTGATGTGATGTCAATAAAGCATTAATAACAGTAAGTTGTTTTTTACTGAAAGAATATAAAACATTCTATTTAACAGTGTTCTGCACTTAACGCCGTTAACTTAAAAGAGTGTTGCATTTAAAAGGAAAACAGCATATTATTAAATTAAAAACAACCTGACAGTCATATAAAAAGCACTGCAAATTAACTTTTCTTAACATGGAAAAGCGTTTTTAAAAATGATACCTTATTTTAAAAACGCAAAAGACGGAGTCCAAGTTACAAACATAAACACAGTTTACTGTTAAGTACAATAAGATATTTATTTGTCGTGAGATTACACAATATGCACTTGCAGATTCACTTAAATACTATTATACAAGTTCAACTTGAAACTGGTGATAATGATGTTCAGAAAGACCGAAGTAAACAATAACCCTGGCTACCAGTTTCTACGGCTTTCTGGGTGAGTATGGCTTGAAGGAAGCTAAACAATGACCCTGGTCATCAGTTTCTATCCCAAGCCTGTGGTAACTCAGACTGATCTGTTCCACAAAGCTCTGGTCTTTATATACTCTTTCTGTGAGCGTAAAATTCTTCAGTTGAGCACACGTGGCCCTGGGTTGTGTATACGTGACGATAGCGTTTTGCTTCCTCTAGCATTTCATAGAATGCATTAGATAAAGTTCTGAGTGCTGCAGCTGCTTCCGCTTTAACATATGTGGGCGTTCCGCTACGAGGCGTTATCTTACAGGTGTTTATAATGAGGTCACACTTTTCTTTAATAATGAATAAATGTTAACTTGCATTTAAAAGTAAATATTGATACTTTCCGTTTGAAAGCAGAAAATCTTTAAATTAATTACAATCTACCACTCAAATAACGTTTATTTTACTTTTAAATTAACAATAATACTATTTAAGTCAGCTACCGAAATAAGTTTTTGATTTACATGCACACTACATTGAATTAAAAATTCGAAACACTCTCAAAAGTAGAGCTACTTTTGAGTTTAAAAATACATTGTTGGCGCATTTTGAAAGTAAACATATTTGATGTTACCTGCATTTTTTTAATTTAAAAGCAAAATTTTTTCATTGTAGCTAAACCATTAAATCGATTCATCCACTTGCTTATAGTAAAGCAATGGATATTTTATGAATATACATTTTTAATCCATTTTAATTTACATTAACATATTTAACAAGGTGATGAAAAAGAAGTACGTTGACAATTCCAGAGGGTCTGGGATTGGACACTCCAAATACAAGGGTTTCAAAATTCCTGTCCTCGAAATTCGCGATTCTGTTGATAATGGTACAAATTTAGAATTCAAATTATGTATTTTCATTGATAACTCGAAATAAGTTCATTAACTTTTAACACTACAATAGCAATTAGTTTAATTACAGAATAAGCGTAATATTCAATAATATTCAATATTCAATATTAGAAATGAGGAAATTAGACAATTGAGAGAAAAGATATGTAAAATTTAAAAAAAATATTTAAATAAATACTACAAAGCATTTTGATAATTAAAGAACCTAATTAAGTGAAACAACCAAATAAAGTTAAGTGAATTCCTCATTAGTCAGTCGCACAGAAGTTTTGCAGTACACAGAAGTGAAGCAAATCTAAGTAACAAATTAAAAACGACAAATGCAACCTTTTCTGTTAGGTGTATTTTTTATCATTCATAATTATAAAAAAGAGCATGTAGGAATTATGTGAACATAATCTTGTAAATCAAGCACTTTATTTAATTAAACACATCGAGAAGTAGACAACTCATTAGAAACGACCAGTGCCCAGTTGAATAATCTAATGTGATAATACTAATTTTATTCAAGACTAAAATTAGAAGTGACGCTGAGATCTAAAAAGAACATAAAGAAGTATTACATACAAGTATAGAGGATTACATTTGGAGAACGCTTTTAAAGAGAGCACAACAACTCTAAAAGGAGTACAAAACTCCTAGGGGAAAAGGAGTAAGGTTGGTCCGTACATAAAGTATCATAAGTACATTTTTTATATCGTACATGTCCTGAATGTCCATTGTACGTGTATTTTGGTTTTAATTATTTATATTGATCTTTATTTTAATTTTAAGAAAGTCAAAAATCGACAATCTGTTTATTGTTTGTTGCCAAAACAGAGACCGAATGCACAACTTATTTATAAATTTGAATCTTTTATGTGTGTTAGAATGTTAGAAATAAAGGTTATGGGAACATACATGTTCCATAGACATATTTGAGTATCGATATTAAAGGGACGCACATACACATATTTATAAACAGTCCAAGACCAAATCATTAAGGTTGGCAGTAACTGACAATTGTGCATACCTGTTTATAGAAATCCCGGATTGATAATAATAATAATCCACATGAACAGCAATCGCAAAATGGAACAGAAATAGACAATGAAATGAACCCCAACAATGAATTAGATAAAGATCGCAACGTAAGTGATGCAGATAAAGTCAAGCAAAAATTCTAGGAAATCCTTAAGCTAAGACCTGCAATACCAAGAATAAAATACAACAAAAACATAAAGCATATGATAGCAAGAGTAGATAAAGTACTGGGACAAAAAATATCTAGTACCACATTAGAAAATACTTACCACCTAGTATATACTGCTGCAACGACTGTTGCTGAATTGCTAGACTTTACAGCAGGGGTTCCCAAGGTTTTGCCTAGATGGGCCAAATTGTGAATTCCAAAATATTTGCAAGTTTTATGGAAAGAGACGTTGAAATCAATACAAAGTTAGACACAAAAGAAAGATTTATACTAATTTTATTGCATAATCGTTCTTTACTTGTAACAATAATTACTTTTTATTAACACATTTAAAAAATAATTAAACAAAAATAATTAAATAATTTTAAAAAAGAAAAAATCAATCAATCTGAAGTGTTTTGTTTTCATTTAATAATATTATTGAGCCTTGGTTCTAAGTTAGTTTGAATGTATTCTTGATACTGCTTGTAAATGTTCATCAGTTAATTTTGATCTCAATTTGGATTTATTAATACTCATGAATGAGAAAGTTTTTTCGCATATAAGTGCTTCCAAATAATGAAAACATTTGTTAAGTATGTTTGCTCAATTCTGGAAAATCCTGTTAAGATAATCCTTTATAAAAACCAATTAAGGAATTGTTGCTATAATAAATCTTGGCTTCGGCATTTTCCTGTAATTCGATTAGTTCAATAAGACAAAATACAGTGAGATCCAAATTGAGTGAGGTCTGTTTGAATTTCGCGCCTTAGGTTTTAGTGTATTTCACATTGTTAGTGTAGCACTATTGAAATGTGTTGCGTCAAATTACCGCGTCAACTCGTCACTTTCTCGTTTACATCGTTGTGCTTTGCCACGTTGTTCTGGGGTTTCATTGAATTTTTGTTTTATTTCGCTTGTTTTCTTATTTTACAAAACAGTTGAAAAATGAAAATAGGTGGTTTAAACATAATGCACAAGTGCTTTATATAAATTTAGAACAAGCGCAAGAACAGACAAATAGAAATACACGTACGCCAGAGAATTTGTATAACTTCTGGTCTAGTATATTATGGGCGAACCCCATTAAACACGACGACCAAGCATATTGGATTCTTGAAGAAAAACGGCTTACACAAGAAACACCAAATATGGAATAAATAACAATAACAACAAATTATTTATACATCTCACATAGTTTTGTTGCTAATCATAACAATTCTAGACACGTTAAGACCCTAAGGTGAACACCACTGCACATCGCAGAGCACAGTAGTGCATTCAAATAATCACTTATTGATGATGATAGCAACCAACAACGATTCGGTTTCAAAGTTCCGAAAGTAAGAGCTTTCGGAAACAAAAACAAAAGAAAATGCGGTAGTGCAATAAGTATTTTTTCTACTCCAGCATTTGAAAGTATAGGCTTTTTCAGTTGTCATTATACAAGGCTGCCAAATAGAATGTGTAAAAACTTTCCTAGACGAATTATATATGAAATTTATACTTTAAATTAGAAAATTTCGATTTTTTTCTTCTACATAGAAATTTTCAAAAACTTTTTCTCAAGAATTACTCGTCCTATTTTCCTCATTTTCTGGTATTTTACTAAAACGAATATGCTCTTCACAGTGGGCATCTTAAAAAAGGAAAACGTTCTAGAACTTTGTTTCGGACTGGCGGTGCAACTTATAAGCACTAGTTACTAAGCAGTAGTGATGGGTTATAAGATAACGCATACACTTCTCGATGCTTCTCGAAGTGTCACAACGCTTAGGTGTTGTGAGATCTGCTTACGAGAAGCGTCGAACTATAAAGTATATCCATCTTTATTTTAATACTAAATACATATTCTTATATATTGCTTTTTCTATCATTCCCACTGGTTTGACAATTTAAGCGACATTCAAGAGTACCATCCACGCTTACGAGCACGCATAGGCGTGTATTTGGGTATATAATCAATGCACCTTTATTCTTTATCTTTGCACAACTTTATTGTTAGTAGGTATATAGGACTCGTATGAAATTTGTTGAGTCAAAATTCCTAAAAGACCGCTACGTCTTTTTCTCGGAATTAATAGCATTCGAAACCCGAGTTAGAAAGACATTGTCGCCGGCTTTCACCAGTTCACCTTAGCAGCTTGTAGTTTACAAACAATTTACGTTTCAAGGCACACCGCTGCTTGCAAATATCAAGCCGTGGCAGACCGTTGCGTTCTGAGAATTAAAACGTCATCGGCTTTCTAATTTTTAGGAATTCTGCCTCAAACAAATATTATACGGGCTATACCTCGCAATGACGCACCGCTACTGTTTATCTATTAAGTCTACTATTAAGTCTCGAGAAGTGTTAGATACCTTTTTATTTCCCGACGCTTTGATTTTGATGTTGGGTGTTACAAGTAGCGTTAAAACACATCACTAGTAAACAGTGTTGCTAGATGAGCCGGGCGAGCGGGATTTTCTCTTCCATCACTGGTTTTAGTCCGACCAGCGGCGCTGGACTATTCGAGTACAAACGTCTCGCCGTTTGCTCGTTTATAAAAAGGTAAGATGTTTAGAAATCTGGAGCGTTTCATTTCAAAAGTAAGCTTTAGTTTTATGTATAAAAACTTGCATCAAATGTCGACCTCTCATTCTATTTTATTAACGCGTAAGATATATTGTGTTGATTAAAATAAGACAGCTCGGTGTGGGGCCCCACTGTCCCTCGGGGACCCGGGCGTACGCCCGGCTGACCGACCTTAGGGACGCTTCTGAGCCCCAAGATCATTAAAATCGGACAAGCGGTTGCTGAGATATAATTTTTGAAAGAACACATACTTAAATTTAATATAACGGAATTTAGCCGGAAATGCGTAGTCAGAATTTTTTCAAATTTTTAGATTTTCATCTACTCCAACCCTCATCTACAAAAACGCGTCGATTGATATATAATTCGTCTAGGAAAGTTTTTACATATTCTATTTGGCAGCCTTGTGTTATCAGAATTGAGGGTTGAGTTTTGTTAAAATAAGTAGTGGAAGCGTGTCACCTGAACATAATTTTATTACCATTAATACAACATAAATACATACATCTATTACTATTAATTAAATAAGTAAGAACATCTATGTCATTAAATTATGTTACAATAAATTATTAAATGTATTTAATTAACTTTGGAATAATCGAATGACACAATTCATAAACTTAATTCCTTTTTGTCCAGCAGTATCACCCTTAACAGCTTTACAACTTTTAACGCTATCTCTTGCAAAAGCTTCTGCCGCGTTCTTACTAGTGACCTCCGTTGCAAATGTCTCAGCAATAAATTGTCGAAAGACATCGAATACCAAATTGTCCTTGTCGTCTATAAAACCATCCTTCTTCCATACACAAGCCATGAATTTACTGAATGGGACATTATCTTCAGGCATATACTGTTGTTTCATATTGTAATCAACCGTAAATTCATCGAGATTAAACTTTTTTATGCAAGATTTCTCAGTTTGACTGAAATCTCCCACGTCGGCTATAATATGGCACTGCAAAGAAAAAATTAAATTATACTTTGATAGATTCTACATTTTGTTCTGCAATCATTCAAACATTGATAAAAGAACACAAGATATTGCGGTGTTCGTATCGTTATACGAGTGTGGAACATTCACGACGATGTCGTAAGACTGAGTCATGAAATCACACGATTCCTATTATACCTTTATCTTACGTGTATCATACAAAATTTTATCTATGACTGCCTCATTATGTCATTCAGTTGAGTTAGATAGTGAATTCATTATCTCACTAGTGTTATAATAAACTTCATTACCTAACTCAAATAAATATGCACTATTTCAAATTTTTTGACACAACAAATCACTCTACACGCTTGGTTTAACTTTTTTTTTTAATTTGCAGGTTATGATTCTGATTGACAGTGACTTTTTATTTTTTGGTTAAAGATCGCGATACTGCCGAAATCCAGTAAATCTGGTCTACATTTTTTAAAGTACAGGATGATCCAAAATGACTGAGGACTGTTTGAATTTACCGCCACGTTAAATTATTGTCACGTTGGCAACATGAATACTTTCCGAATATTCTTAAGGTAAGTACTCACAGCAGCGGATGTCCTACGATTGGTCGGTTTGAGTCAAATCGACTCAAACCGACCAATTGCATGACATCCGCCTGCGGATCCGCTGCTCAGAGTACTTACCTTTATCCTTCTTTTATTTCACAGTGGCGTCTCAAAAATAATATAGTGTATAAACTTCTTTAATTATAAATAATAAGCTTACTTGATAATAAAATCGTCTAACAAACTGTAGTTCTGAAAATAACTGTTTTGCAAAATAAGAAAACAAGCCAAATAAAGCAAAAATTCAATAAAAACCCAGAACAACGTGGCAAAGCACAACGATGTAAACGAGAAAGTGACGAGTTGCCGCTGTAATTTGACGCAACATATCTCAATAGTGCTACACTAACAACGTGAAATACACTACAACCTAAGGCGCCAAATTCAAACCATTCTCACTCAATTTGGATCTTACTGTATTTAAAACAATGAATTTGATGTTCGTATGTAATTAAATGAGTTATGTCACTATGAATTTTCTTTACTATATAGAGAATATATTACAATATTAAAATTTGACATTTCAGTGGTGATCGCTTGATATCAAAATTTCTTACATAGTGATATTAGTACTACCAAGTACTTTAATATTATTAATACTGGAAACGCCATATACTTTACTATATGAAAATAGGCTACTATAACACCTTTATTTTCAAATAGTAGCGACAACGATTGATCTAGCAAAAGCACTAAAACGATGTTGGCGACGTTGAATGTTACCAGACCTGACTTTCCGTCTTACAATAAATCTTAGGTTTAATAGTAATAATGCACAAAAATATTCACAATTTAACATTAAGTTGATAATGGAAATCCATGTTCTGCAAAAACGATCATATATGTAAATATAATAGTATATACCCCCGTAATTGTTAGTTTTAAAACACTTTTTATTAAATTTTTCTAACAACATACATATAGTAATTTTTTCTTTATTAAAGTTTGTGTCGGGTTTGCTCCAGGACGTTGCTACTATTTGAAATAGAGGGACTATATAGGCGACCAAGGTCCGTTGCACATTTGTGGCAATCAAAATGTTGCTGATTTGTTAAGTTGCTTACCTATAGTCATATTCTTCCATATTACTATTTTAAGTATCAGATTAAGAATATTAGATAAATATGTCAGCTATAGTTAATTTTACTTTTTACTATCCTTAAGTTAGGGGAAGAAATTCCTTACAACAAATTTATTAATCATGAGTACTAAATTTTGGTTAGTAATGAAAATGTTATAAAAACATTTACTTTTCAAAGCATAATATTTCTACCCTTCAACAGATGTCGATACTATTTTTTTAAAAGATGGTCATTTAAATTCAGAAATTGTCTTTTCTGGGCTTTTCTTTTTTTAACTAATCTCCCTGTTTGTCTCTATAAACTGATACTAACTAAATACTTTATTTTATAATTATATTATTGTTATTAAAATTATTAATAATTAAAGTATTTTAATAATAATTAATAATTTTATCCGTTTATTATTTATAAAATTTTTCCGTTTATTGGAATCACTAAATTCTATCTCCGCCGGATTTACATCATTAAACAAAAAAAATTAATAACATACAAAACTTCTTTTGTATTTACTAACAGTTTTTTTACTACCTACCCTGCCATTCTTAGGGTTGGGATTTTCCATTTGCCTACAATACTTCTTAAACATGCCGCTTTGAAGGAATATAGGATTATAACGGATCTTTTTCCCTTTCATTTATTTCCGGAACAATCTTGTTTCGAAGAATCTGCTTAAATTTGGAAAATTTGAGTTGAGTTGAAAAACAAAAATACATAATACCTAACCTACTAACTATTATCAATATTATGTCATTAGCAAATTTCTTCCAGTTTTGGATAGTATGTAGCAACATGTGTTTCTTTAAGGATCTGGTAATTCACTTTCAGGTACAATTCCGGATAGTTTAAGGGTCAAATAAATTAACAGGTAGCAAATACATGATTGCGGTATTATTCAGAGAATTATAAGATATTGAAAGTAGTTACTGGAATATTTAATTTCTAAAGGGAAAGGACTTATCGTTTGTGTACAAGCATATTTGTAAGAGATAGATGTATAATAAACAGCATTTGTGTATTGTTTTACACTATAGTATTACAGCAAGTACACAATCGAAGATTATTTTAGAGATTTTTAGTAATTGTTAATTACTAACAGTTGATTCTTAATAATTATTAGTAGTTGGTTTTCTTATTAATTTGTGTGTTTACAACTTTTTATTATGAGAAGACAACTAATATTCTCTGTTACCAAAAACTCGAACGAACGCATAATATATTTTTTCCCGCCTCCCTTGAGTAGCTTATTAAGCTTATTAGTGACAGCACTCCCTCCTACACAATGGCTAAACTAAAACAATTGCAATGCTTTGGTAACCCAGCTAACAATCTTATATTTTTGTTTCAAGCATAGCATAGCATAGCATAGCAAGTCAACTTCAATGAAAAATAAGTTCGCCAGGACCGAAATCGATGTGTTTTTTCTTCCTATACAAATTGTATAGGGGTCTAAAAGGCGTTTTATCTCCCTGAATTTGAGAAAATCTCGTATTTGGGCTAAAATTCGCGAAATTCCAAAGTGCTATAATGTCTTAAGTTTTTAGGACCAAACAAAAATAAAATCTCGTGTATTCTCTACAAATTTCAACTCGTGTTTATAAATTTCGATAAAGGGCTTGCTTTTCGAGATAATGAGCAAAGATCCCCAAAATTGGCCTTAAGATCCCCCAAAAAGGGGGTAAAATTGGTTTATTTTTATACCTTCATCGGTTCTTGTTTTCTATTGTTAATATGCACCTTTTTCACATTTTAGCATTTATGAACGAATTTTTCCCTGTAAAAAGTCTATTTTTACTAAACCTACTCATCTTAGCCTTGCAGTCCTAGGTCATTATGAAACCAATAGCACTTTTGAAAAGTACTCATATAAATAAAAAATTGTTTACATCGGTTACAAAGTTATGTTAAAAAACTTCATATCTAAGAAAATATAAAAATGCTTTTTATATTATTTTAGTCCACCAACCCCCACCACATGTTGATTTCTTGACGTGCTCTTTTCTAATTTCATAAAAATCTATCACCTTACTTAAGGTTTAATATTAAATTAATACAAATAAATTATATTGAGAGAGAAAGGTGATTAAATGGCATAGAGTTGTAATATAACACAACATTGCTGTGCTGTCAAAAAATAACAAAATAATAAATAATAATCTATATCATCTATATATTCCATGTCACAAATGAAATAAAAAAGTAAATGAACTTTTTAGATTTCGGTGCATATAGAAGTTTAGTTAAGTATAAAATCTCAAATAGAAAAAAAATTCTCTTGCTTTAATTTAATTTTTACAAATGCGTTATATACAGTGCTATTAAATTAAAATGCAATATTTTGTTTGTATGTTGCAAATTAAAATAGGTAATCATCTCAAACCACTGTATTTACTGTATGTTTATGCCACAAACGCATAAGCGCCCAATATGTGCTAGCCTTTCATTTCAATTAAGGATAGTTTAATACTAATTGAGTTTTTGAAAAATACAAACGTAAATAAAAATACCATTTATTGTAAAATAAAAAATGCAAAAGTGCACTTTTTATAACAATTAAACCACGCCTGTTCAATCAATATAATCTCGAATTTAACCTAATGCATCGACTTGATTATTTCCGATGGAATATCAAGCATATTGCATGTTAATTTAATAGCACTGTATGTAATAATTAAAATTAAAAAAATAATTAAAAATAATTATTTACTAATCTAACATGTTGGGAATCATCTGGACCCGTGTATAATAATAAAAAAAAAATATTGAGGAACCAAACTAGATTTAGGCATAGAACCCTAAAATTTGTAGCTACACCACTGTTGAAAACCACATATTTTAAGGCTTTTGCCTGTTAAACGCTACTCTCAAATTATATACCTAATTGTAATTATATTCTAGCATATTTACAATAAAACGCCTCCATTCTAAGCATTTCGTACAGTACCTAATTGGCATTATTCAACTAAATTTGTAAAAAGTATTTTTTATTAGAAGAAAAATAATAGATTTATAATAATACCTGATGTATATTCCACAGTGAAATTATGCACACAAGCCCAATAAGCGTCTTCATTTTTCAAATAACTGATTAACACTGTGTCTATAAGGTCATTATTTGCATCTCATTTTATATACTTTTTAGCACACAATTCTAATCAAAGGTCATTTAAATTCTGATAAAAATACGTAAGTATTTGTTTTCAAATGCACTGCGAAAAATATGAATTCATTTCAATGAAATCAATGTTATTGGTAGTTATTTTTTTATAAAATCCTAAGAACATTAAAAAAATGATATTAACTATATACTACCCACAATACCTTATGTCAGATAAAAAATAAAATATGAAATCGTTTTCAGAAGAGATGGATTTTACGATTTAGATTAAAGTGTTGTATAGAACTATAATAGCAGATAAAAATTAGTTTTGTAATACCTCTTCCAAATAATCCGTAAAACATTGGTAAAGACCGTTTTCTAAAAATTTAGTATGTGATATTTGAAATCCAGGGTTGGCAAAAAACATGTTTTTTTCAAAAAAAAAAACAAAAACAGTTGTTTTTTTTGAATTGTACTGTTGTGTAAACTGTTTTAAACTAATAAAGATTTTGAAATATTCTAATAATAGTAATTTACGTTATAAGTAATTTCTCGTTCAGTAACATCTTACTCGACTGTAAAATTCCATTTCCAGGACGTATGACGTAATGCGTTTTATTTCATACTGCAATTATTGGAATACTGGTTTAATTTAAAAAACTATATATAAAATAAATTCCCGAATGCAAAATATGGACATCTATGAAGAACGAGTATCCATAGTAACTGATTACGTATTAAAACATTGTCTAGTTGATTGATTGTGTTTGCGTCCGGTAAAATTTTTTACAGTCATACTAGACTGTAAAATTTTTTACAATCATACTAGACCGTAAAATCGCATGTTCTGGACTAAAAAGTTTGACGTAAAACTGACAAATGTGACACAGTATGAAATAGTAGCTATTTATGTAACAAGCACATAATGTAGGACTTTATCGACAAGCCCAATTTATGGCCGAGCGAGCGAAGCGAGCAAGACCTATAAAAAGGGCAAGTCTATAAAGTCCGATTATGTAAGAGTTGCATACAATGCTTTATGTTCGATTCCTAAAATTGGCTAATTATCAAAAAAAAAATCAGTTTATAAATTTGACATCTATTCTTGACAGAAGAAAATTTGACATGTAATATACAGTTGCCATACTTTATTTTACTACTACCACTTTATTTTACGAGTACAATAATAAGCCAGTTTACTGCCGCAAAACAATACAATAAACAGCACTTTATAATGCAATCGGACATAAAAGTTTTAAATAAACATACTAGGGAAACCTCGTCAAGACGTGACGGTCAAAAGCATTGAAGGATTTCTCTATATACAACCTTCGATGTGTGATTACAATCCTTTGGATTTTCGTGAGTGATTATTTAAATAAACGCAACCAAACATAACCAGTTGAAAATTCCTAAGCCTAGCAATACTCTCTCTCAGCTTACCATCGTCTCTTCCGACATATATTCTTCTCTGGTTTACCCACCCCGCCAGTTTATTCTACATACATAAAATTACGAAACGATAAGAATAAAATAAAAAATCGATCTTGTTTAAAACATTATTGAAAACGTCTATTAGTACATATTTCAAAAACATGACATAAACATAGTGTTGGCAAATTTGCTGCGTTTTATACAAACATTATGAAACTACTCTGAATAAGCAAGTGCCATCAGCTATTTGTATAATTCGTCTGTTCATAAGTTTCAACTATGCGGGTTTTGTTTCGTAACCTAACAATTCTTTAAACATTAACCACATATTAACGCTTATTAATGATTAAAGTGGCCAGCTGCATCACCCTTTATATTACGCGAAGAGTACTGTAATGATATTCATTCATAAAATCAATAATTACATACATATACCCTCAAGAAGGCATTGAATGCTAAGAGATTGCCATGACAACAAGAATAAACAAGTAGCATAAATAAATATCTCATAGAAGTTACATGTGTTTTATTATCTTCTAAAGAGATAACTTATAAGTAGTGTACAAGACCCACATAAACACTCTTGTATTACTACATTGGTGACCTTCCGACGCTAAGAAAGAAGAACTTAGATGATCAACACCATATCTTCAATATTCCATTGCTCTGGTTTTCTGTCTCTGCCGACAAACGCAACCTGCAACCTGGAGTTCCTTGAATTGGTTATTTGATTATCTCACGCAAGCAGTCGACTTTCAGAAGTTTAATTATATCCTTTTTTTATTATTTAAATAAGATAAGTAAACTATATTATATTGGTTACGTTTCAATATGGCGCAGTTAAAAGCAAATTTAGTAAAATTTCCTATTTTTGACATTTCACATGTACAAATGTCAATAGTCTTAATCGATAGATACTTTAATTTTTTACATATTGACAACGAAATTCAGAAATATAATGGTCTAATTTCAAACTTGCCATAAAACATTTTGCAACTCCATTCGAATCTTATCAAGTTTATTGATAACAATAAACTTTCATTCGAACCATACACCACGTTCATCAACGAACTATTAAACTATTACTTGGGTACTTCTATGGAGAAACCTACTCCATTCAACCAAAAACCAAAATCAAATACTATCTCTTCTCCCAAAGAGATTACAGATTTCTGGTTACAGCAAGACGATTCACCTGAATCTTTTGGACTAGTTAACCTATTCAAAGACGAAATCATTTCTCATCATAATTTCATAACTACAAAATGTAACCAAATATCGCAAGATCCGCTACAAATTCAGGATCCTAACCCCAAATTAAGTGACGATACTCAAAACGTCATTTATCAATGCAATGCCATTTCAGATGCACATGCATCCACTGATACTTTCTGTATTAATAATCCTGAACATTCAAATTTTGAAAAGCATGTTTCACAGGATAATACTTCTATTACTGAAAATATTACAAATGATTTGATTTCAAAAGTGCATTTATTCCACAACCAAACAGAATCAAAATCTCCTACAAACATTCCAAAAACATCACAGTCAATTAGGATACAGTTGAAATTGAATCCTAACCAATGTTTGTTAAATCAGAAATTGCAAGAGCTTCCGAAGGCCGACGGTTTGGGGATATCAACCGCCGTATCTTCTACGAAGACTTCCTTGGATCCAGAAAATTATTCCTGGAATCTACAAGCTACAACACCTCCAGTTCCTGATGGAAATCATATCAATAACTTTCCTCAAGAACCAAAAGCTACAACACCCGTAGTAAAGACTCCTGAAAAATGTCTTCATAAATTGTCGTACACAACGATGCCGACATCTCTCGTTTCGCCATTGGAACGATGTCATAAGAAGAGATTGTTCTTGGATATAACAGGATTAATATCTTTTTTTCTTTATTTAATTTTGATGTTTAGTTTGTTTTCTCAGATAACCATCAACGAACTTCGCAAAAACCTTGACCAACCAAATTTTGTTATGTCAAAACGCGAAATTTTATACAAAGGTCACGCGATTAAACGGCCTCATTACCTCGTAATTAGAACAATGCGAACATTCGACTTTTTGCTAACCGAGAAAATTACAACTGTGCAACTGCTATTGACCAAACTCAAATTATCTTATCATAATAGCAAATTCCATTTCGTTAATAAACTTTGGCATTATATGCAGTGTACCAACTTTCTAGTTATACACCATAAACACAAGTGCAAGAATAACAGCAGTGACTTATAATTTTCCACGTGAGCCTTGTCAATTCGACATTACATGATATCATACATTGATAACATTCAACCAATCAATCCTGAATAGCATTTGGACCTCCCAAATATATGTGCTAACGGATTAAGCTTTAAGTGTTCATTCTCCTCAAATATCATAGGATTCAAGAAGATTTAATCATACTCTCCAACGGGCAATTCACCTAGTACTTCCTACAACCTTAGGATAATGCTATGAATGCTGCCTTTATGAGTACAACCCCACTTCTTCCATTCCTACGGACAAAATGAATATAACTACGTTTGTCAATGTTGACCACAAACTTACTACTTAGGCTAATGCTTTTAGATTCAATTAGCATAGTTATTTTTAATTTTAAAAGTTACAACAAATAAATCGTAACGCAAGCATCACTTGTTCACGAAGCACTTAAGCAACTCATGTTTTTGCCTTAAGCAATTGCTGCCTCCTAATAGCTATCAGCGGCAAAGGTTTTTCAATTCTTTGATTATTAGCACCTAATACTTAGCGCAAGTTTTATTGTCATAACATGTAAAGAATTTATTGAAAAGATGCAAACGACCTCAATTTTTTTGTAGCTAGTATACATTAAACATGCCGATACATACAAGTACGACATTAATGTATGCTATTTTTTTTGTTGAGAAATGCATTAAATGCCCTTTTGACTCTTGGCTCATTTCTTTTGGTACATGTTCAGCCTTTTTTTACCCTGGGTGTCATGTAATGATATTCATTCATAAAATCAATCATTACATACTGTAACAAGAGAGAAAAAGAAAGAACCTCTTCTCGAACAACAAATGGAATATTCTACGGCATTCGAGATAATGACTCATCGCACCAAGCATGTGAACGAGACGCGTTTATTCTAGAAATATATAGTAGTTTCTAGCGGCTTCTAGTACCTTTGTAGGAGGGTATATAACCGACTTCGCCGATAAAAAGAGGCAGTCAACAGCAAGTCATTAACTGTGTATCACGAAATAAATAGTGAATGTAAAGATAAATGTTGTATTAGAAATTCATAGTCTGTAAATAATAGTTTTTAATGGTTTATAATCATAGCGTTAATTTATAGTGTATTCATTAGTGTTTGTAAATAAATATTTCTTATTAATAGACGATTTAAACAGCACTTTTGTTATTATTTTAAAAAGAACGTTACAATACATATACCCTCAAGAAGGCATTGAATGCTAAGAGATTGCCATGACAACAAGAATAAACAAGAAGCATAAATACATATCTCATAGAAGTTACATGTGCTTTATTATCCTCTAAAGAGATAACTTATAAGTAGTGTACAGGACCCACATAAACAATCCTGTATTACTACAGTACTATAGCGCGTTTAACACTGTGGGGTGAAGTGTTAGGGCTATATTCATTAATTCTCGTAGAAGGATAATAAAACACAAGTTTACTTCTATGAATTATTTATTTGACTCTCATAGTTTATTGATACGCGTTGCCTAGTACCATTTCGTATCTATGCAAAAATATATGAGTTGTGAGTCGTTCACAACATTATCCCGCCCGATCTGAAACGTGGGTATTACACACATGAAAAAGAAAAAATACGGAATGGTATTTTGGAGAAAAAAATGGAGTATTTTAAGGGGAAGATTCGCTAGTAGAAAAATAATGTGTTCGTATCTGTAAAATAACTTTTTTATTTATGTAAATAATGACACGGAACAAAAACCAATTTGTTAAGATAGGTTTTCTGTAGGTACCTACGACTCGAATATCTTTACAAAACGTAATCTGTTTTAGAAAAAAATTGCTTAAGTTAGTATATTTTCGAATAACCAACGCATGTCTGATAATCATAAAATTAATTAAATCTCGTCGTAGGTACTTCAACTGACGTTTTTTCTTTCATTTAGTAAAAACCGCATCGTATAGTGCCTTCTACTTTTTAAAATATCTTATATTTACGATGATAAGATACGGATTTTTTCTTATTACAATTGCCTAACTATCAGGCGCAATGGCAATAGTTTTCGATGGGAAATTACTCATGCACGCTACACTGTTAAAATAAGTTCACATTATGCGCCGTCTATTATTATTTATGGAATTTTATTTTATTCCTTAATTTAATTTAATTGAATCATATTTCTTAATTTAATTGAAACCTTGATTGCAAAAAGGGTATACTAAGTTGCAATTTTAACAAAAATAAAATTTCTGTCGGAAATTACAGGTCATACCAAAAGGTGTATCAACCAGCAGTGTAAAAAAACTTTTCATTACATACTAGTAGAAGGTTTTGAAGGTACATATATTATATATGTATGAGATTTTGTTTTCTTTTACTTTTTAAAATAAAATTAAATTGAAATTTCAACTTTTACAAGAAATATAATTACAAGTAAGATCATAACCAACAATAAGTAGGTACATACCTACCTAATTATTTTCGAAGGTCTTTAATTGGGCGTCCCTGAGGATACTGAGGATCAATCAATTCAGGTAACAAGCACTTATAAAAGAAAGTCGTTAACTCGTTTTTCATTTTTGTTTGCCAAAACAGATCGTCACGATAAATTTTCTCACTTATCATTTCTTGCGGTGTCCATACAACGAATATGCAATAATCGCGGTTCGTAATATGTAACTGTCCTTGTATTTGAAAGTAATAATTATGAGTCCTTTTTAAACAGATTTCACCAGCCCGGTTTTCCAAAAAATTAATTTTCTTTTCGTTAACAGCACTCATAACATTCATTTTTGCAGCTGATGCAAGGCATTTGATTTCAATTAATTCGTCTTCACTTAATAGTCCGTCTGGCGACGCTGCCAAAAAGAAATCATCTTTATCAATAAAAAGTCCGCATTGTTGAATTTGAATATTAGATTGCTCTTGAAATTCCCGAGTGCTACTATTTCATGATCTTGTCCCCATTGTGTAGCGAGATTTCCTTTAAACGTGCTATACAACAAATTTTTTACTATATTTTTACAATGTGTTAAGATTTTCATTTTACAAATCTGGCCAAAATTAGAAGCTGTTATTCGCGACGATCTTTCTTGACGCCAAAGTAGATTATTATGCTGACCAATTGTTTCTAACTGTATCAGATGTAATTCGTTTTCAGTTTTTTTCATTACTTGTAAAACTTCGTTTTCCTTTAAAGAATATTCTTCTGCTGATAACTGCATGTTTTCTTCCTCTATTTTTCCATATTCGCTATCGGCTGGTGCTGACTGGTAAATCTTCCTTCTTTGTGATTTTTCACTAAACAGTCTCTTTCGGCATTTAACCCACTTTGATTTGGTTTCCACAGCTTTCGCGTATTTTTTTGTAAATTGTCCAGGACTTTTGCCAACTACCTTTTTATGGATTACCTTCGAAATATGGCCTGGTTCAAGATTGAAAGTCAAAGCAGCTGCTTCGCATCGTGTTTTATAGGAACTTTTTCCCGTAAAGTTAATTCGTTTACCTCCTATATATTTTGCAACTATCGAGTTATAACATTCGGCAGCGTTATTGTCCATATTTTGCAAAAGACTTTCAGAATTTCGCGCTACTCTGTCAGTAACAACCATTATATCTTGATATAAGCCCAAGTCTTTGAAGTTAACAATCCAATTGTTTTCATTTTCATGTTTGGGTCCGTTGCAAAAGTAAGTGGCACAATTATTGTGATCCCCAAAAACATGATGAGGACAATTCAAGATGTCATTTCTCTGCTGTTGTATTTTCTCACTATGAGTTAAAGTTGCATTTGTAATATAAAAAAGAACCATACCTTGTATACCCGACCTCATTCGTTTGATAGAGTTGTTCAGCGTATTGCGATGTTGTAGAGGAACAATTATCATTTTGCTACTTATTCTTTTTTGGGTCAGTTCTCTTAATTTACTACAAAAATTACGCAGAAGATGGTTACGACATTCGATTTTTTGAATTACTTTCTGCCCATACGGACGAACTTCTGCAAGACGTTTTGTTACACTGCTGTCGCCATCTACAACCAAATACAAGTATTTCAAATTATACATTTCTATACTTCTTTTGAAGCCCTCTATGATAATATAAGCTTCCATTCCTGTAGATGGTTTGTCCCAATTCTTAAAGCATTTATGCAAGGGAGCTTCAGAATGTTTTGATTTAGCACGGCTACACATACAACAATATTTATTTCTAATCCCTAAGAATAACACTTTTTTTGTTTTTTCACCAACAATAACGCCAACTCCTGCAGCTGCATTATAGTTGGTTCTGTAGGATATTTTACTCCACGCTCCATCTGCAATCACAGTAATGAATGGAATGCCGTCCGAATCAACTCGGTCTTCTTCAATTGCTAAACGGGATTCTTCTAAAGCAGCTTTTAAGTAGCAAGAAGTTGTTCTGTCTTTGCATAAAGATTTGGGCCCATCCAAGGAATATCGCAAGTAGCCAACATTTCCTTCAATTGTGAGTATCCTATTCCTGTTGTGATACTTCCTAGAACTGCAGCCTTGTTTATATCCATTGCCTGATCATTACAGTCAGTTGATATAACAGTATTAACTCCGCACATCTCACATTGAACAACAATTTTCTCTGCAGACCAATTCTTTGCTCGGAAACCATTTTCAGATGTTCATTTCTACACGAAAACAATCCAACATGAGGAAAACGTATAATTGCATTAAAGAAATTACTAATTTCCACAATTCTCCTTCCACTGACATCTTCGTGCTCTTTTTGAACATTAAGCACCTCATTTTCAACGTCAGTAGTATAAGTAGGTAGAATTTCCTCTGGGCTGTGGCTACTACTAGTGGAAGTACAAGGTTGATGTGATAGAGCTGAAAGTTGATCAAATGAAGTTGAAGGTTGATCTAATGAAGTTGAAGTGTGATCTAATGAAATTGAAGGTTGATCAACAGGAACAAATTCTGCTGATTGAACTTTTTGGGCAGACTTTTTAAAACCAGAAACGTTTTGCATTCTTCTAAGTATGCTCTTTTTTCGAGCTGATAGCGTTAATCGCGGCATAATCTTAACTACATAAATAAATTGCACGTACAATATGATATATAAGTATTTGTTACACTACACTAAAACGATAATTACACTATGCTCTAGATTAATACTTGCTACACTTACTTATAAAAAATGTAGTACTATCACGAAAACTATACCAGTGCTGTTGTTACCGTCGCGCTGTGCTTACGTTCACCGTTGGTTTACTAACTTGGTTTGCTAGGGAAATTCAACAACAACTCAGAAATAATACTCTTAAAATGATGTATTCACACAAAAACATACTAAAATGGTACAGCCCTGAAATAGAATAGGTGTGCAATATGTTATTATGTATTTAAGGTGCCTAAATAACCAATAAATGTGTCAGTAAGTAGCCGGTGACAGTAAACAGGTTTCAAAGAAAGGATTAAGGGATGATTCATTGCGGTTCCTTTTCATTACCCATCCGGTTATAAAACCAAATGTTAAAAAAATTTTTAGAAAATCCCAAAGGAACACCCCTAAAATTGCAAAATCGCCCCTAAATAGGGGTGTTTTTCGACTGTACTGCGGAATTCCCTTACGAAACCTCCCGCGGACATTTGACCTTGCCTATTCAGTTTCTTTCGGTCGCTGATATTCAAAATCAGAGTCCCATCACGCGAAAAGGGGTGTTACACCCCCCACATGCAAGAAATACCCCTCCCAAAGGGTGGGTTTTTGAAAAAATTGACCAGTTATGCCGTTTCGCAAACTAAGCCATCTTATATGTTTTTTTCTGGACTCGAAAATCGGCCTCTCGACCCTTTAAATTTGAGTTACAACTCCCAAATTCAAGAAACACCCCGTCCAGTACACTCCAAATTAATTTTAATTTTTAAACAAAAAGTATGCTTTATTTTTCTTTTAGTCTTTATTTAAAGTGATCTTCCGAAAACAAGAATTACCCGAAAAAAAATCAATATTCCTATGAATTAAAACTCCTGTTTAGTTTAAATATGCCGCGTTGGAAGCACTAGGGGACTCCAGAGGGCGTGCGAATACAAGGCCGTATATTCAGGTTTCCTCTCTATATTCCCATCTATATTTCGTGCATTCTAGCATCAATGTTTATCAAAAAACATAAGATGGCTTAGTTTGCGAAACACCGTGACTGGTCATTTTTTCCGAAAATTCACCCCTTGGGAGGGGTGTTTCTTGCATGTGGGGGGTGTAACACATATTTTCCAGTCTCGACACCCCGATTTTCGAAATCAGCGACCCAAAAAACATATAAGATGGCTTAGTTTGAGAAACGGCATAACTGGTCAATTTTTCCAAAAACCCACTCTTTGGGAGGGGTGTTTCTTGTATGTGGGGGGTGTAACACCCCTTTTCGCGTGATGGGACTCTGATTTTGAATATCAGCGACCGAAAGAAACTGAATAGGCAAGGTCAAATGTCCGCGGGAGGTTTCGTAAGGGAATTCCGCAGTACAGTCGAAAAACACCCCTATTTAGAGGCGTTTTTTGCAATTTTAGGGGTGTTCCAACCATTGCTGCAAGTTCTAACCCCCATTTTCGTAATCAGCGCCCCAAAATACATAAGGGACGAGTGGTCTCGTGAAGTCCAGCGTTTCCCGACCTTTTACCGTTATTTTAAATGTACTATTAGTGAATAAAATAAAATAAAAAAATTAGAGATATTCCTGATAATTGATAACATTATATTTTATTTTTATTTTAATTAAATATTAGGTGCATTATCGTATTATTACCATCTATACACAGAATTAAAACTAAAATGAACATTCCATTGTAACAGTGTATATCATATTTCAGTCACAACATAATTCTGACTCATTCACGTTAGAAGCAATTAAATTTTGCTTGCAAGTTAGATCTGCAAATACATGCAGCATTTATTAGTCAGCTATGTGTGTCTCACTTCTAACTATTTTATCTTCGTTGCAAAATATATTAGGCTATAGCGAATCTTGGCCTTAAGGGAACTTGAACAAAGTTGTAAAATTCTCCAGCTACAAAAACTCTACTAGGCAGTATAGGTAGTTACAATAAAAAAACTTAAGCTAACTAACACTACGGAACTTGCGACGGCAACTCTTGGAACCTGTAAACAGAAAGAAAAAAACAGAAAAGTGTTCAAATTTTCAAAGTCAACAGGTAAAAGGTTTTCAAAAGATGCCTTCGCGTAGCATTTGAAATCAGCTTAACATTAAATGGTAACTAATCTAAAAAATATGCAGGCTTTAGCCTATCTAAAGAGATAGGGCCAGTGTGATTTTCTAGAGTGGCGTATTTAACTGTCCGTTCTAACACTTTATAGGGGCCTAAATAACTGTCTTTCATGCCCAGGGTGTGCGTGTCATTACGAACGTATACGTGTGTGCAGTTGGTCAAGTCTCTGGGGACGAAGGACTGACTGGAATACGTTTTTGTAAAAAAATGCTTCTGCTTCCTCATACGACGTTTGAGATTGGCTATGAAATTAGGGAGGTTCATGTCGTTAGCCAGTTGTTCTTCTTCGAAGAAATCACCAGGTAGTCGTAAAGGTGTAGCATACAGGATTTCTGCAGGAGAAACATTAACTTGTGATTTCAGGGTTGCACGTAAGCTCAAGAGAATCCAAGGGAGATTCGTTAACCAGGAGGAAGTTCCTGTAGTTTGAATGGATTGCTTGAGTGTCCGATTAAAACGTTCGATAACGCCTTGACTAATCGGATGGAAGGCAGTGCATTTGACGTGTTTAATTCCTAACATGGCCATGAAGTTGATCCATGCATGCGAAAGGAATATTCTTGCATTGTCCGTGGTGAGGTACTTGGGAATTCCAAAGCGGGACACCCACGTGTCGACAAATGCAGTGATTACTGACTCCACGGAAGAATCCTTCAGAGGAATGGCTTCCGGCCACCGACTGTAGCGGTCAATAATGGCAAGGAGGAATTTATAACCTCCCGAAGAAGGAAGGTGTACTAGGTTGAGATGGACCTTAGTAAAACGTTCATCTGGTTCCACAATAGATTGTAATACTCCAGCTATAGTGGAAGACGAACTGTCTGCAGCTATACTGATAGGGTTATTAATTCGCGGATGTACCAATAAAGTAGCGGTAATCAAAGCATTCTTCGCGTGCCTAAAGGCTTCTATTTGCTCATGATTTAACTGGACCGGCTTTGGCGAAGCTTTACCAGGAATAACTATAGAGGTTAACGGTGCCAGAATTTTCGCACAGTTTGGTACAAATTTATGGTAATACGAAATTAAACCAATGAAATTGCGGAGTGCTTTCTGACTTGAAGGCAATGGGTAATCAATTATAGCTTGGACTTTGGAAGCCATTGGTTTGATACCGCGTGTATTAACGTGATGTCCTAAAAAATCGAGCTCATTGACTCCAAAGAGACACTTTGGTAGGTTTATAATTAGGCCATTGTCTTTTAATCGGGAAAACACTTGGTGTAAATGTTCAATATGTTGCTGCGAATCAGCACTAAAGACTAATATATCATCTAGATAAGAAAAACAAAATGGGAGCCCTGATAACACAGTGTCCATGAAACGACTCCAAGTGCTGGCTGCATTCCGTAGTCCGAAACACATCCGTTTGAACTCAAAGAGTCCCAGAGGTGTGATAATAGCAGTCTTGTGAATGTCCTCTGCCGCTATTGGTATTGCGAAGTAGGCCTTTTTTAGGTCTAGCTTCGAGAATATGGTTGCACCAGCAAGTTTTCTTGTAAAGTCCGTTAAAAAAGGAATTGGATAACAGTCTGGTACTGTCACTGCATTAAGTTTTAAAATCGCCAACCAAGCGATAACTGTCTGTTGGGGCGATGCGGGCTGAGATGTCTTGGTCGTCACCAGGAGGTAGTGCCTCTGCTGCGCCTACTGCTCGCTTTCCGACGATGTGAATTGGCGTGGCGTAGCTAGATGATGACCGCTGTACTGCATCAGCGTCCAAGAGCTCATTAAGATGATCTTCTAGAAAAGAAAGATGATTAGGGTTCAGTTTGCGACAGCGTGCTTTAACTGGAGGTCCGGTCGTGTCAATGTGATGGACCAGTATGTTTTACTGGTTGATGGTAGTCGAACTTACGTAAAAGTTCTGGGAAGTGTGTGTTTAGCATCTTGCTATAAACATCAAGATTGCTAGACATGTTGTTAACAGTACCTGAAGAGTGTACGTTAATGTTTGAAGGTAAGGGAAGAAGAGGGGAAGAAATCGCAGGAGTAACGATTGACTCGGAACGAGGAATCAAAACATTAGCCTGTGCGGAAAATATCTTTCGTTTAGTACCAGTCTTAACTTGGTGGGTCGTTGAACCTCGACTGCTAATTCGGACGGGCTGAACATCTGCTGTGCAAATGACTCGTTGAGAAGAACAGTCAGTCTTAACTGGGGGGGTTGTGGAACCTGGACCGCGAGTTCGGGCGGGCTGGACATCTGCCGTGCAAATGACCCGCTGAGAAGAGCAGTCAGTGAGAGGATTCACTGTTGGAGTTGGAAATTGACAACCTTGGCTGCGGTTTCGGGCGAGCTTGACATCTGCCGTGCAAATGACTCGTCGAGAAAAACAGTCAATAGTTAGGTTGTGCCGCTGTAAAAAATCCAGGCCTAGAATGGCTGTAGATATGTCAGCAACATAAAATCTCCAGGGGCATGGCGGTAGGCCAGGAATTGGGAAATGTAACCTCAAAGTTACAGTACCTGTCACAGGAATTGACGTGTCGTTCACGGCCAAAAATGAAATGCTGGCAGGCGTGATTTTTTGATTACAGGAAACTGCAACGTTGGTGGGTAAAATAGAGTAATCTGCACCACTGTCAACCACAAAATCAATTTTGTAGGTTAAGTCCTGTAAAAATATTAAATTAGAAGTTGGAGGGATTGAATTAACCCTGCATGGCCCTCCCTGGAGGCCAGGAGAGTGCGAAGTCAGTTTTTTTGTTTGGTATGAACAATTTCCCGTACAATTACGTGCATTATTTTGAAAGCGTTTGTGAAAATAACACGGTTGTAATTGGGAATTAGTATTGCCCGAAGGCATGGAGCGGCGTTTATTGAAATGCTGAAGATTTTGGGGGTTCGGAGAGATGCTGGAAGTCATAGTGGACTGCCGTTTGTGCATAGTAGAACGCTCATTGGAAATGATTGTAAGATTGGTCGTCAAACTGTCTAGTTTCGCTTCTAATGCAGTAGTAGTTAAAGGTTGTGGTGCCTTTTGCATAGAATAAATTAAATCTAATTTTTCTACAAAGGATATTAATGGCAAGTCATTGAAATTGAAAGACTGAACTTTACGTTCTGTTGGTAGCTTAGCTATTAAAAAGTCTTTGGTTAATTCCTCAGTTAATCCCAGATCCAATTTTTGGATGTCAAAGAGTAGTTCTTTGACACTACCAGAGAATTGAAGAGTCTCCAAAAGATTATGAATGCGAGATTCTCGTGGGCCTAGAACCGATTTTATTACTGCCCGTTTCAATGTAGTATATGGTCTTTGTCTCGGCGGATTTATAGTTAGGTCGCGATGAGCTCCTAAAACGTCAAAAGGTAAGTTTAGAGTTAATAAGTTATATTTAGCTAGTTCATCGTTGATCAGCATACGAGTAAAGTATCGTTCTACCAAAATAAAATACAGGTCGATATCGTTACTCGTAAAAACTGGAAATGGAACTTTGACAGTCGCCATTTGAAATATTAAATAAGTAAATAAATGATTTCAACTTATCGGATCAGAAAGAGCACTAGTTCCGGTTCCAACGGTCACCTTCAGCCAGCCACGACAAGTCACTTGAGCGATGCAGTAGCAGGATCTCCCGACGACAGAAGTAGCAGCCGACGACAGATGACACAGAGATAACTAGATGTGGTTCACCTGGAGAATTCAATGCAGCAGGTAAAGACCAATACTGCCAAATTCTTCTTCAGGAACGTGGGGATCATCATATATAGCGATTTAACACTGAGGTGGTGAAGTGTTAGGGCTATATTCATTAATTCTCGTAGAAGGATAATAAAACACAAGTTTACTTCTATGAATTATTTATTTGACTCTCATAGTTTATTGATACGCGTTGCCTAGTACCATTTCGTATCTATGCAAAAATATATGAGTTGTGAGTCGTTCACAACAGTACTTACGAAACTCGCCACCGTGGAAGGTGCGGGGGCGCCCCTAGTGAATGTCCGATTCGCCTGTCTCAAATTAAACATTTTAGAGTTTTTCAAATTAAAAATATAAACATTAAAAACATATAAAAATTAAGTATTGTTGACTAATCTACACAGCGAAAGCTTTAATTTAAAAAAAGAAACGCGTGGATCTCAAACGAACTGGAACAAAAAAAGCCTTGTGTTTTAAATATATAGATTATTAAATTCGAATATAAATTACCATCATGAATCATGATTATGCATGCCTGAAACAATAATAAAAGTTCTTTTATTCTTATATCATTACTTTTTTAATGTTACGACTTCCTAGTATATAGTAACTTAAATAAAAAATACCCTAATAAAAAATCCATTTCAATTTTCGCCAAAACAAAAGTATTAAATATTGTTAAGTCAACACCTGGCAAATTGTAATTTAGAAATGAAAGGATCATTATTCTTTTTAAATGCGTCTTCAGACCTCTGAAAAGAATGCAGAATTAGTAAATAGAAAATCACTGGAATATTATATATTCATGATGACGGGTCGACGAAAGCACCCTATACGGCAGCATTTTTTAACAATTTTATTAAAGATGCTGTTGAACCTCATAAAATTCGTGCCAAGTGTATCCATTGCAAAAAATAAATGTGCGTGTTAAATTAGTTTGATTTATGAAGTATCAAAGACTATTGCTAATATTTATAGGGGAGAATTTTCTAAGGTATTTTGGTTTATTTAGATTTATGTTATTTATAGCAACTCATTATTATATGCTCTACATCTAAAAGAAATATTTAACATTAATTGAATGTTGTTGCAGCAAAATTAGTAACGAATATGTAACGAATAGTAAACCCACATATGACGTCATCAAACATTCTAGATGTATGAGTCATCAACTGTATGACTCATCAATCAACACGTGCAAGTATGACTCATCGACACGCCTCATTGACGTCACTTATCGACAGCTGCGTGTATGACTCATCAACACGTCATCGAATATTCTAGATGTATGAGTCATTATATGAAAGATATAAATTGAGATCGCGGGTAGGAGAGGAGTTAATGTTTAACCGGCGTCGTGTTGAAATGTACTCTGAATAATTAGTTAATACATAAATAGTTTTTATATAAATAAAATCGCGTAATAATTAAATAAAGTGCTGTGAGAATAAATTTTTAGTGTTAAAAATAATTTCAACAAACAATTAAAATGGTGATGAAATTGTTAAAAGATCTCTTAGTGATAGATTTAAAACGGGAATTGGACGAGAGAGACTTAGATAGTAATGGAAAGAAAGAAGTTTTAATAAATCGGCTAAGAGAATGGCTTTTAGAACAGAAGGAAGACCCTGAAAATTACCGCTTCGAAATACCTGGACTCGCAATTGATACTAACGGGTTGTTAAGTAAAATTAAGTAAGAACTGTTGGATAATTCTAGAATGCTTAAAGAAGAATTATTAGAAAAGCTCGAAGAGAATTCTAGAAAGTCCGAAGAAAATGTTAGAATGTTAAAAGAAGAACTACTGGAAAAGTCTGAAGAAGATTCTAGGATGTTAAAAGAAGAGTAACTGGAAAGTTCTAGAAAGTCCGAAGAGAATTCTAGAAAGCTAATGGAAAACACTAAAGCATTGGAAGAAAACGTTTTGGAAAATTCTAGAAAGTCCGAAGAAAATGTTAGAATTCTAAAGGAAGAAATACTGGAGAATTCCAGGAAATCTGAAGAAAATTCCAGAAGGCTTAAAGAAGAATTGCAGGACGATGTCAAAGCGTTAGAAGATAAAGTTTTCGAAGAATTTTTTGAGAATGCCAGTGCGTTAGGACTGTTGGAAGGTAGATTGGCGGAACAAGATAGGGTAATAAAGATGGTAGAATAGAAAATAGCCCAAATGCAACTACCACCAACAACTAAGAAAGACGACATAACCGAAATGCTGGAAGATAGAATCAGCCAACTACGGTTTCCCTCAAGGTCTGAGTGGCCGTTTAATGAAGTAAAGAAACAATTTAAAGAAGAAAAGGGTCCTGCCGTAGGGATAAAAGTAAAACCACCCACGTTCGATGGAAAGATACCTTGGTCCACCTACTACAAACAATTTGAGGCGACCGCTGGGGCCAACGGATGGACAGGCAAGGAAAAGGCCGTTTCTTTAACTGTGGCTTTGCGTGGAGACGCGTTGAACGTCCTGCAGACAATCCCAGCAGGACAGGAAAATGATTACCAATTGTTAGTGTCTAGATTGGAGATGAGATATGGAGACGCGCATCTTCAACAAGTGTATCACGCGCAAGTGAAGAATCGTATCCAGAAGAATGGAGAAAACCTGCAGGAGTTTGAAGCCGATGTTGCGCGTCTTGTCCGATTGGCGTACCCTACGGCACCCGATTCATTTCTGGGACAACTCGCTGTGCAGATCTTCATTGATGGGTTAAGAGACGGGGAAACACAACAATCATTGACGCTGGCACGACCAAGAACAACTGATGATGCGCTTGCTCACGCCTTAGAATTTGAAGCTGCAAAACAAGCGTCCCGAGGTCACGGGCGTGTTCGGGCCGTTGTGGAAGAAGAAGAAAGTTCTAAAGATCACCTAGAGGAGTTAGTACTGAGAGTTCTTCGGAAGGAAGAAAGCCGAAGGAAGAATCATCAAGAAGTTCGAGGGCCCCGTTGTTGGAATTGCGGCGAACAAGGACATGTAGAACGCCGTTGTCCCAAAATAAGAAGATGCCCCGGAGATCACCATCCATGCTGTAACATCAAAGAATAGTAACGGCAGTTTGTTTGTAGATAGGAAGATTGCTAACCGAACTGTTTCACTACTTATTGATACGGGGACGACAAAATCCATCGTACGCCCTGATGTTTTACGATCAAGTATTAAGTTGTTACCAACAACTACTCAACTCTGTTCAGCAACAGGTGAAGTGATACCAACACGCGGAGTGGTGAAGATGAAGATTGGCATTGGAAGTGAAGAACGTGATCATAAGGTACTGGTAGCCGATATCACTGATGACTTCATCTTGGGAATGGACCTCCTAAGAAAATTTGGTTTTACGTTGGATTTGAAAGAGGCAAGAGAGTGTTTTGAAGGTCGGTAACGAACAACTTCCGTTGTACCCACGAGAAGACCCTGTTGTAAGGGTTTTGCTGATAGAAGATGTGATATTGCCGGGTCAAAGCGAGATGGTTGTCGAGGCAGGTTTGGATGGAGAGCTTCGGGTAGGATGTGTGCGAATGATGGAGCCTGTCTGTGATAAGAAGATCCATGGTGGCATACTGGTGGGAAAAGCGCTGATCAAGGTTGGAAAGACAGTACCGGTGAGGCTTATGAACGTTAATGTGGATCCGGTGACGTTGAAGAAGAGTACCCTTGTGGGACAGTGTGTGCCAGTATTCCGAGTAGCCAGGTGTATGGCTGATGTTCCAGTGCCCAAAGACCATGGTCAAAAATTAGTGGGTATGGTTGTTAGTTCGTGCTAAGACCTTAATGGAACGAAAGTGAAAGAGGTACAGGGTTTGGTTCACCGATACCAAGATATCTTCGCTCTTGACGATAGCCAGAAGGGACGAACAGATATAGTAAAACATAAAATCAATACAGGCAACTCTATGCCTGTCTGTCAGCAGCCGAGGCGTCTACCTATAGCAAGGCGAGCAGAAGCCGAGAAGATTATTACCGATATGGAAGAACAAGGGGTCATCGAGCCATCCAGCAGTCCATGGGCATCACCGGTGCTCCTGGTCAGTAAGAAGGACGGGTCAACGAGATTTTGTGTGGACTATCGGCAGCTCAATGACGTGACCAAGAAAGACAGCTATCCCTTACCACGCATCGACGACACGTTAGATACCCTGTCTGGTTCGCGATGGTTTTCGACTTTGAGAGTGGTTATTGGCAAGTTGAAATGGAACCTGAAGACCGGGAGAAGACCGCGTTCACTATTGGTTCCGGACTATGTCCGTTTACAGTTATGCCTTTCGGTCTATGTAACGCTCCGGCCACCTTTAAGCGTCTAATGGAGACCATCCTGAGGGAGCTGTCGTGGAAGACTTGCCTGGTCTATCTGGATGACGTGATCGTAGTTGGAAGATCATTCAGTGAACATCTGAAAAATCTGGAGGAAGTGTTCCGGAGACTGCGTACAGCCAACCTGAAATTGAGTGCGAAAAAGTGCCACATATTCCGAAGGGAGGTGAAATATCTCGGGCATGTCGTATCACAAAATGGAGTGGCAGCCGACCCCGATAAAATGCGTGCAGTTCAAGAGTGGCCAACACCGAAAGATAAACACCAAGTTCGTAGTTTTCTTGGGTTATGTACCTACTACAGGCGTTTCGTTCCTGAGTTTGCCAATATAGCGAAGCCCCTGACAAGGTTAACTGAAGACGGAAGCCAGTATTTTTGGAGCGGAGAGTGCGAAATAGCTTTCCAACAGTTGAAGCGTGCCCTGACAACAGCACCAATATTGAGCTATCCACGGACAGAAGGGAAATTCATACTTGACACAGATGCAAGTAATCTGGCCATTGCACTATGGTTTCTGAGACCCGATTTTTTGGCCAAAATTAATAATATCAGATTATTAAAAAACTAGTTAGTTTAACGGGTTTCTATGGCGATTAATAACAACATACCACTAATTCAGAGCCATTTGATATCAAAATTTCAAAAATAAATGACATATTTTAGTAGAATTTTATTTATAAATGCATGTTACAATTCGTTTTCTAATTCGATTACATCTAATAAATTTACAGACACTATTTCCTGTAGTAAACCTTCTTCTTCATCATTACTATCATCTTCATCGTGCCCTTATTCTTCTGGTTTCGGTTGCATCAACATTTAACAGCAACAACGTTTAATGCTTTTTTCTAAGTTTATGCTGGAAATTACACGATCTGAAGTGTCCATTTCTCTATTAAAAATATCTTCTAGATTGCCTTTTCTGCTGTTTTTTTTGTATGATGTTGTCAATCGTATTTATAAATCTTATTTCTTGCTTCAGCTGCCTCTTCTCCAAAATCGCCAATGGGTAATATCGTATTTTCCATTATCTGTCTGCCGTGTGCAAGAACTGTATACACTGTTGTAGGCAGAAATACTTTACCATATATAATTTGGCGATTTCGTGGCAATACTCTTCAAATTCTTGTGGATCTATTTGATGGCATTGGCTATTGATGATGGCATGAGAGACAAATTAAAATTACGTTAAATTTTTTAATTAATTCTCGTCCACATAATTTAAAGGACCTTTTTTGGGTGAAAAAAAGTATTTTCCTTATTTTAGCTGGTCGAGATGAACTTTTATTCACTTCATTTAAAATCATCGCTAAATCACACTTTCCTTCTTGTCGGGCAGCCATACCTGCAGGTTACACAATTAAAGCTGATTTGTGCTGCTTTTCTTGTGATAATTGCAAAAGCTTCCCTCCTTCTTGATCTGCTTGACTTTTCAGAAAACGGAAGACTTGGTCGACCGGAAGATGTTGATGGTGTAGGTTCTTGTGTCTAGTAATAGTAAAATTTCCTTTGAGCCAAGAAGGATTTTTCTTTTTAAAATAATCCTTACGGCGGGAAAACTGAAACCATCTTTCATTAAAATTGCGGCACAAACGTCAAATCTTGTCCTTTATTTTCTGCTCATTCGATGAATTTAATCTTCTCTCCAACCGTTTTTCTTATGTAATCGAAGATTACAACGAATTTAACGTCTTTGTCACCCCCTTGTAACCACAGTTCAAATAGATCTTCGTTTTTGAAACGATACATGTCTAAGGAAAACAAATAATTTGTCAAAAGTGCAAAATAGTTGCAGGTAAAATGTATTTTAAAGTAACCTCTAATAAAGACCGAATACATTCATGCAAAAAAGATTACCGCCTAACGCCGCAAATTTTTTATAAATCAATCCAAATTTACAAATTTATGTTTCACAAAACCAAATTTCATACAAATAATTTTTATTTTATTTTTTATATTACAAACAAACTTATGTGTTTTAACTTAAATATAACAAAAATACATACTCATAGAATAACAAAACAATTTATTCCACACAAAAATAATGAAAAACACAATAATAGCACACTTTCAAACTTGGGAGTTGCTTCAGAATTTACACTGGACAACTGAAGCCGCACTCGTAAATATCAACTTCCCCAACCCTCAACAGGTAAAAGGGGCGCTGACCCGGTGAAGCAGATACAAAACCGTTATCTTTGGGATGTTTAGTCTTTACAGTAGTGCACAGAAATGCATTTTCGAAGAATTGAAAAATTGGATTTTGGCCAGAAAAACCCTTTCTAGAAACCATAGTGCATTGGGGTGTACTTTCTCAGATACAGGATGGACAAGAAAAGGTCATCGGCTATTTTAGTAAGGTTTTATCGAAAGCCGAAAGGAATTATTGTGTAACCAGGAAAGAATTATTAGCCGTCGTGAAGTCCGTTGAGCACTTTTATAAATACTTGTATGGAAGGAAGTTTTTATTGAGGACGGACCATGCCGCGTTGAAATGGCTCCTGCAATTCTGTAATCCAGAAGGCCAGGTCGTAAGGTGGATTGAACGACTACAAGGATATGATTTTGACACGGAACATTGATCGGCCAGCAGCCATCGAAATTCCGATGCTCTTTCAAGAAGACCCTGTCCGATGGACTGCCGTCATTGCTCTCGTCTGGAAGAGAAGGTTTGCCAAGTATTAAGAACTGCTATCGTCAACGACAACTGGTTGCCGGAAGAATTGCAACGACAGCAGGAGGCTGATCCCGAATTAAAAATGGTACTGGAATGGAAGCGTGTGGGAGAAAGGCCTGCCTGGGAAGCTGTCAGCCCTTTTAACAGAACGCTCAAAGCATATTGGGCCCAATGGGAGTCCTTGAAGGTGGAAGAGGATCTCCTGAAGCGAGTGCTGGAGAGTGAAGATGGCACCACCATTAGGTCTCAGTTCGTGGTTCCAAGGAGCCGAGTGGCTACAGTATTGCGACATTTCCATGACGGTGCCTCAGGAGGACACTTTGGTGTGAAGAAAACTTTGGAGAAAGTTAGGGAGCGTTTTTATTGGGTCAACTGTAAAGAAGACGTGAAGGAGTGGTGCCGGAAATGTGAACTATGTGCCACTGGTAACGGACCCTTGGGGAAACGAAGAGCACCTATGAGGCAGTACAATGTGGGTAGTCCTCTGGAAAGAATAGCTATAGATATTGCCGGACCATTTCCCGAAAACGACGATGGGAATAAATACATCTTAGTGGCAATTGACTATTTTACCAAATAGCCAGAAGCATATGCCCTACCAAACCAGGAAGCTGCGACTGTTGCTGACGTACTAGTCAAAGAGTTTTTCAGTCGCTTCGGAGTGCCCATGAAGCTGCATTCGGATCAAGGCCGCAATTTTGAGTCTGTACTCTTTGGAGAAGTCTGTCGATTGTTGGGCATTCGCAAGACTCGGACCACACCGTTACATCCGCAGTCCGATGGAATGGTAGAACGCATGAATCGGACAATGGGCAAATATTTGCCAAGGTTGTCTCCAATCATCAACGAGACTGGGACCAATACCTGCACCTGTTCCTGATGGCTTATCGTGCATCGGTTCACGAAACAACCGGTCAGTCACCAGCGTTTGTGATGTTTGGACGCGAGTTACGGTTACCGTGTGATCTGGAATATGGATCCCCACCTATAGAGCAGGAGGTGATCGGAAATGATTATGTTGTCAACTTAAAGAAGAAGTTGGAGGATATTCACGACCGAACCCGAAACACTAGCCGAGTCGCGAGTGACCGGATGAAGACTACGTACGATGTGAGAGCCCAAGAAGGAGGGTTTCAACCTGGAGAGCTTGTCTGGTTATACAACCCGCAAAGACGTCGTGGCTATTTTCCAAAGTTACAGCGAAATTGGGAGGGCCCATACCAGGTGAAGAAACGAATAAATGACTTGATTTATCGCATAAAGAAATTGCCAAGAGGGAAACCAAAGGTTGTACACTCCAATCGTCTGGCGCACTATGAGGGAAACAATAGCGTAGTCCAGGATCGAGAAGATGATGCTGAGGTGGCTGTCAATACCGTAAGGCCTGAGGATGATTAGTCAACCTTTAGATAATTTATGGCTGCGTTTTCCGGAACTAGAAAAGCCCAATTCGGAGTCACGACCGAGATGCAACAAGACATCTTCCAGGTCCCTGGTGATTATTCCATTGCCCACTGTGTCTCCGAGGATATCCGCATGTCCAGGGGGATCGCAGTAGTGTTTAGAAATAAATTTGGACGGCTGGATAAACTTCGAGATCAGAATCCCTCTGTTGGCAAAGCCTAACACTTGCCTGAGCATGACCGCTCCATTTACTACTTGGTAACCAATCAGTTTTACTACCAGAAACCGAGTTACGCCGACTTGTGGAGGGCATTATGGGATTTGAGGACCGAGTTGCTTGCCAGGGGTATTAACAAATTAGCAGTTCCCAAACTCGGCTGTGAGCGGGACCAGTTGGATTGGAGAATCGTTCGAAACCTGCTGGAAGTTATCTTTAGAGACACGGATGTGAAGATCTTAGTCTGTAGCTTCGATCCTCAGCCCGCTTCAAGACCAACAAAGAGTGTAGACTGTTATTTCTACCGTAATGGAACATGTAGTCGAGGTGAAGACTGTCGATACCGTCACGACCCTTTCTACAGAAACCAAAGAATAAAACCTGTTCTGGGACAGAACAGACTTGAAGAGGGGGGCAGTGTAACGAATAGTAAACCCATATATGACGTCATCAAACATTCTAGATGTATGAGTCATCAACTGTATGACTCATCAATCAACACGTGCCAGTATGACTTGCATCCGAATATACAACATCGAGGCATGTTGTTTTAATGGGTAACTACACAATAGTAATAACCTAATAAATAAACACTTTTTATTTACCTCCAAACACGTGAAATGCACTAATTTGTGGTCGGATTTCTACTACCAAAGCAGTTTAGTATGCTTTGCATATTAGGCGCGTGCACGCGTGACGTCGCACGCTTCGAATATTTCAACTTCAAAAATTAATTACAGGCTTATTTTTAAGAATTTAGAAATTTTACTTGTGAAATGGCTATCTACAGTTTTTGTTTGATTTATTAAGCTAAAGTTGTAAATCCGCTTAACAACACCTTTAATGTTTAGAAAATTAAAATTGGAACCGGAACCAAAACCCTTATTTTGAATTTCCAAGAACCTGGAACTGGAACCTATATTTGTAAAGGGTTCCAGTCCCTGATTTTGACTACTGGTAAACTAATATTTTTAATACGTACATCAGGATACTGTACAACCAATTAAAGCATAGTTTGTTATACAACGCTTGCAAAGTTTTAGATTTACCTTTGAATATTCTTGTAGAATTTATCGTAGATCATCTTGCATTAGGTCTAAAATAAATGTCTAAGTAAGCTTAGAAAAGTAGGTCGTCTCATGCATTTCCGCTATTGAATGGGCATGAAAATGGTGTCAAATGGCGAAAAATTTAAAATTGGCGTATAGTCCATGATATGAAATTTTTTGTTTTGTTAATTAAAAGCGAAAATATAATACGTTTAAAAAACTGTTAGATACGCAATAGTACACTATGATGTTTTGGTTTATTAAGAAGTATACAAATATCTGAAACTTCTTCAAAAAACCTAACTGGTTTAAAGATCTAAATCTAAACACACTTCTTGAACCATGATGTTTTTTTCTGCAGATGTAATATTTGGCGGTAAAACATTACGAAATTCTATGTTTAATTTTAACAATATTTACTGCTATGGTAACTTGTTGAGATTTTTTATTAATTTATTTGATTGAATTGATTGATTTAAATGACCATCCAAAACATCCAAGTTACATATGCTATAACAGAGAAAATCTTTGTTAGATATAAGCATCATTACATATCACCACCTGCGATAAAAGACACTGTAGTAATACATGGTTTATTATAGTGAACATTAAAAATAAAGGTTTCTAAGTATAGACAATTAAGGCCCTCCGTGGTCGAGTGGTAGAGATCCTATCTCTCGTTCAGAGGGACAGGGGTTCAAACCTCGGTTGCGACTGAATTTTAAAAATTTAGTACTATCGTGTTTGAACTCCTTAGGTTAAGGTATGAAAGTTGTATGAGTGATAAAGTATGGGGGAGCGTAATGTACTTGCTACAATAAGCTCCATTACCTCCGTTGCACTCCCATAAGAGTCTGTGTGGAACCCCGACACTGCGGTAAAAGGGGAATGGATTATGTATGTAAGTATAGACAATTAATATAATAGTTTATTATTTATTGATAAGAGGAAGAGATAAATATAGAACAACCTAAATACATAATAATGAAAATAATTGAAAGATAATAACAAGAAGATTTGAAATGATAAAACTTTCTTAAAATGTTAAAAACTGTATAAAACTTATAAATTTAGATAAAAACTGTTAGAAATTACGTTATAAAACTTCCTCTTTGTGAAACTGTAAAAGTCAATGGTCACAATATAAAATCTCATGCAAGTAACTAGTCCCAGTGTTTTATTGTATAGATAAAAGGAAGAAAAATAAGAAGGAAGTAAATTTAATTAGCCAGGAGTAGAAATATTGTGTCCAGGTGGAGTTATGTCTTCATGACACGATTAGATTGTGATGACTGACTATCGAGAGAGCTGACATGTCATGCTAAGGTTTTGGTGTGTCTGAAACATATAAAGAAGATAGGTGAATAGTTAATAGTGATTGTGTGTTTATTTCTCACCACAAAACCAATATCCCATATAACAAGTCAGTCAAGGTGTGGTATAATAAACCTAACTACAAAATACTTATTGTAAAGTATATGTAATTTGGTAAATGCAGATTGTCTTTAGTTGTCACCATCAAACATTGCCTAATGCAATTAATCATTCCTACTTAATTCAACATAAAATCTGACATCAGTAAATAAAGAAAGTAAGTTTACTAATATGCCAAAATAATATGGCATCTACCACAATTTGGTTGTTAAATAAAAAAGGGGAGTTACAATATAAGTTCAAAATGCGGGAAATAAAATATTTTCATAATTATAACATATGCCTGAACCCAAAGAGACATTAGTGTATTTGTTATTGAAAATTTTACATAACGAGCTATATTTCTAAGCTTGCTTTACATTTACTGACCTTGGGTACTTACTGGTTATAACAACGTAGAACAGAGATTTTGGAACTAATAAAGTATTAATTAGGCACCTACACTCATTTGTTTGCTTTGCATGAAATGAGCATTCAACATTTTCTCCGGAAAAAGATAATTGGACACAGATACATACATACGTAGCCAATTTTCTGTAAGCTGGCTGTAAGTTGAATCAGATTTGCAATTTTGCAGTAGTACGTTTAATTTGATTACTTTCTTAACATACTTTACAGCTATATAGTCTTGGTAACGCTTTAACAATAGATCAGTGGCAGCTTTTGCAAGGAGGGCAATGGAGCAGTTCCCTCCCACAATTTAGCAATTTATTAATTTAACATGATTAATTTTTGTTTAGAATTACAATATATATCATATAATAATAGTAATTTACGTTATAAGTTCGGTAAGCTAACGACATCTATGAAAAACGGAGCGTCTATGGAACTGCTTGTCGAATTCAAAATATGGACATCTATGAAGAACGAGCGTCAATGGTAACTGTTTGTTTTGTTGATTTATTTAAATTTTTTATTTAAATCCGATAAAAGATTTAACGAAAATCTTAAAAATAGTAAAATAAATTTTTTTGCCCTCCTGAATTGTAAAGCAAGCTTTGATGTCATGTATACGTCATGTGAAACTAAATTTTTACACACAATTTTGTAAAGTGCGGCTACTATGCGGTAAAGTGACCAGTAAATTTCAGCCTTACAGGGACGCTTAGAAAATAAATTAACTATGAGACAATAAAGTATAATTTGGAAAACGCTACTTTACACCACATTTAACACGCTAATGTAGAAAATAAGACCGTAGTTAAATTTTTTATAATTTTAAATGTATAGCGTCATCTGTAGGAAACTCAGGCAAATCAAAATTAAGTTGGCACCTTGTTTGGCACCATTAATCCCATCAAAATGAGCTAATGACATATGACAGTTTTAGCTGATAAAAAAGTAGGTATGAAAAGTTTTCGCCAAGATTTATCAGAGCAGTTGTGCAGACTACAGCATATTTTAGTATTGATATATGGAGAAACAATTCAAAGTATGCACCTACATAAATCAGAAGTACGTACGTATAGCTATTACTTAACCTCAACCTGTTCGTATCCTTTTCTTGTATAGAGCTTTGGTAGAAAGTACTGGTGTCTTCTGTGTTATCATCAATTTCAAGATCCAAATTCCTGCAATTCTACCTGTTGCTCCAGCATGAATTAGTTGAATAGAAAGCCCTCAAATTTTGAAGAAACTATTTTATTAACTTGTAACTTTTAACTTAATAAACACAAAAATCAACACAAACTAAATTCTGTTCACTAATTAGATATCTTTTTTAGATATCTTGTTTTAATTCTGGCGGTGTTAATTCAAAAACTTCACTGTCGCTGTCTGTCATTATTGAAATATTCAGAATCAAGTAATTTGTGTCAAATCGCGTCAAAAGGCTGGAGTACCAATTTAAAAAAATCAAATAATCACCAAAATTATTCCAAATTAATTTTTTTCTTAAATAGTAATTGTCGGCCAAAAAATTGTATACAAATGTCGTGCGTTAAGTTATTTTACAATGCTCCAGCGAATGGGGAACTCGCCCTTCGGGCTCGTGCCCCAAACGAGCTGTCGCATTGTAAAATACAACTTACCACACTCTAATGTAAATAACTATTATTCAACACCTCTAAATAAAAAGGACGCTATCTTGATGTAAAAAAGCAATTAAAATTAAAGTTTACTCACTTGTGGGTAAAAAACTTTTTACCCACTGTAGAAAGTGATTGACTGTTATTGTACATAGCAACCACCCACCAGCTTACGTTGAATAGTATAATTAAAATCCTGTTATCGGGCTAGAGTATCAAATGTGTCACCGTCAAAAACTACAGACTAAATTAGACATTGCAAATTTCATATTTGAACTTAAAAAGAGATGTTAGATGAAACGTTGTATGCCACACGTGAATTAAGGATATTATCCACTCAGAAACATTAACCCACTCGGGTCTGGTAGCACTCATGAGTCAATTTCTCGTTTGTGGATAATATCTGACTTAACTCACTTGTAGCATAAATAACTATTAATAGTTTATTATAGCGGACTCAGTACCGTAAAGTCTCATTTACAGAACTGAGATCGTTAACGTAAACATGAATATTACCATACAGTATGAAATAAAATTATTTATTTAATTTTAAATAATTTTTTATTTAATTTATTGCTACACTACCAAGGCTGCTACATACAAATAAATGCTTTTATGTTAAAATATAAGCTTGCTCTAGAATAATTAAACTAACATTATGTCTGTTATACAAAGATCAATCCATGTTTTTAAAAATATTTCACCATAGTCTTCAATAAGACTGCATTAGAATTATTATATTTACAGCACGTATTAATTTCATTATCATTTTGGTATATGCAGTGTGTTCTCAGGTAAAACTTTTATGGGTAATTTGAAAAAGTATTTTAGCGCTAAAACGAGTAAATGCTCAATAAGCGGGTGAAATGTCCTCTTATCATTTGAACATTTAAAATTTTTTTAATATCATTATTTGTATTTGTTGCCGTTGCCCCGACGTAAGAAAATCACACCAGCCGCCACTGCACTAGATAAGTTATAATAGATAATTACTTTTACGGCTCGCCAACAATTTCATACAATTAATTGAAACCATAAAATTTACCTTTTGTTAATCGGTTACAGTGATAAGTTAAATGGCTATAAGTATTCGATATATAAGTTGTAAACAGAATTCTATAGTCAACATGAACGTTCCCGTAGTTCTGGTGTTGCTTGTTGCCTACACAAAGGTAATTATTGAACAATCATTGGTTTTTATTGCTTAACGATAAGCACTGTACTTTTTTCAAAAATGACTTCAGTGTTTTTATCTTTAGGCCGCTACTGCACCTAGAAATGTTCAAAGCCTCATCAATGAAGCCCAACTTCAGTGTGTTGAAGAAGATGGTTTTGATGCAAACGAAATAAAAGTCTTGTCCGAAGACAAAATCTTGCCAACCGATAATGAGAGATTAAATGAATTTATATTCTGCTATTGGAAGAAATTTGGATTGATTAACGAAAATGACGTTGTTGATGATCTTTATTTTAAAATTGTTGTTCCCCATTTGATTAAGGATAAATCTCCTAACATTACCGACCATGACACTTATAAACTCGCAAATGAAGCTGTTGATTCTTGTATTGGAATAGGTAAACCTAAATGTGTTGAACAAAGTTGTATTTTATTGCGTAATTGTATTACACGAGTCCTTAAAAGTTTTTAGATTATAGATTATTGAATGATAATTTCCTTAAAAATTAAGTGTTTCACATAAAATTCGTATCCTCTGGACAGATGATAGTATACATAAATTGCAACAAAAAAGCTTAATATCATTAGTGGCTATCTTATAATAACCGAGAAAAAAATTGCTTCTGAAAAGTGGATTGGTGGTCACTGGTTTAGGACTAGCAGTTGGAGCTGGATGTAGCTAACTGTATTTTCAATGTAATATCTGATACATTAATACAGCTGATGCTAGGTGATGTCACAGTTTATTTTGTCTATTCCCAGAAGTTCCCAAAAGCTGACCTTTTTAGTAGATGTTTTTCGATGTGCGTAAAATCAAAAATAACAAGGATTTTTTGTTCCTATTGACGAGTACTATCACCTGTCCAGAGAATACAAATCTTCAGTGAAACACTCTGTATCTCTCAAACTTCCAAAATTTTTAATTTCTTCATAGATACTTTGACTTGTTGACTTGTTGAACTTGACTTACCACCTGTTTTCTTATTGGTCAGGACTCTATTAGGTATAATAAATAATAAAAATAAAAATGTTAATGCCATTTTTGTCATAATATTTTTAAACAAATAGTATATTATGTATTTCCATCTGTAAGTCGGTTGCAGCCGCACGTAGAGCCTGCGTAATAATAATAATCGCCCCCTTCCTTCCGCACAAGCTTATAGCTTCAGGGGCCTGGTTTCCAGGTTATGGGTTGTAGCAATTATTATTATTATTATTATTATTATTATTATTTTTTGAATAACACTTAGTGGTTGGTTGTTACACGTAATCGGACCGTAATAGTCAAGATTTACGTGTGCGCTATTTGGAGAGAGTCTTTCGCACTATAGCTGTTGTTCCTAATAGTACCGCCTTTTGCATCCATAAAATTGCCTTTGTGTGCTCGGTTATGCCTATTTCTTGCAAATTTTTCTTTAGCTCTTTATGTACAATTCCATTCGCACTTATGATCATGGGAAGTATTCTCACAGTTCTGACTCTCCACATTTCTTTAATTTCATACGCGAGTGCATCATATTTACTTATTTTTTCCTCGTGTGCTTTCGTTATGTTGTCGTCCAATGGGACAGAAAAATCGATTAGTGTAACATTTTTGTTGTTCTTATCCCATATTACTATGTCAGGCCTGTTGTGCATGACAGGGCGATCTGTTACTATAGATATATCCCATAACAGCTTGCATTTCTCATTTTCCAACACCGGTTCAGGTGAGTACTTGTAATATGGAGTAAAGTTATTGCTAAAGTCCCATTTTTTCCGTAGGTACTGATGGACTACTTTTCCCATGGAATTATGCCTTAGTAAATAATAGGTTGGCGCCAGGTAACTACAAGCAGATGTTATGTGCTGTATTGTTTCTTCCTCCTTTTTACATAAGCAGCATTTAGTTGTTTCAATGTCTTGTTTCAGGATATACTTCCGATAATTACGGGTGGGAACTACTTGGTCTTGTATTCCACAGGCCGTGCCTTCAGTTTCTGGAAACAGGTATCCTGTACGTAAGTAAATATTGGATTGAGTGAGGTCCGCATCCGGCTGGTGTAATCTGCCATGTAGAGCCTTGTTTTGCCACTTTTCAGCCATCGTGCCAAGGTTTGGTTTCTCTTCTTCTTCATCTAAATTAGCCAGGTTGAGGGCTGATAATTTGTGATCGAGGTTGACTAATTTTTGGTGCATTTCAAGGTTACTACTTGTAAAATATCGTCTAAGACTTAAGATTTGTTTATCATATTGCAGCTTGATATTGATAAGGCCTCTTCCTCCTTCAGTTATTGGTAAGTATAATCTCTCAATAGCCGAATTTGGATGTAGTAACCTATATTTTGTTAGATTTGTTCTTATTTTTCTATCAAGATTTTCCAATTCAGTGGTTGTCCAAGCAAGTACACCAAAGGTATATGTTACACTTGGGATAGCCCATGTATTTAGCACAGCAAACTTATTCTTTGAATTTAGATGGGTTTTTAGCACCTTGACTACCCTATTTAAAAGTTTTTTGGTGGCGTTTTGTTTATTTTCCTTGTGTTGAATTTCAAATGACTGAGTTATGCCCAGGTATTTATATTTGTCTTCTAATCCTAAGCCTGGTATGTTCGTCCCATCAGTAAGGGGCATTATTCAGCATCAAGGATCTTTCCTCTTGCTGCGTGTAAAACTTCGCATTTTTCCTCCCCGAGTTTCATTGTTATGTTGTTGCTAAATTGCTTCACTATCTCCATGGCTCCTTGCAGTTGTTGTGGTTCCTTAGTGTATATTTTAAGGTCATCCATGTAAAATAAATGAGATAACTTAGTTTGTTGGTCAATAGAATAACCATATGTACTTCTATTAAGCATTGCGCTTAAAGGGTTTAGAGCAATGCAAAACCAGGTTGGACTGAGGCTGTCCCCTTGGTATATCCCCCTTTTAATGTACACCTCTTGTGTACTATAGGAACGGGTTTCTCCTTTCATGTGCAGTGTGGTTATTATTATTATTATTATTATTATTATTATTATTATTATTATTATTATTATTATTATTATTTCATTTCCCTTTATTTTCTCAGTTTTTTACTGGTATTATCTGAGATAAAGATGCGGGTCTAGGCCAAGGCATCTTTTCTGCATATTGTTTTATTCATCCAGAAATTTGCGAACTATTCGACAGGTGTTAAGGATTGTTGCTTTCTGAATAATGACATCCAGGTTATTGCGTAGTTCTAGTTGTTTGAGGTTGCTCAATGTAAGTTTTGGGAAAATGCCCGTGGTTGATATTGTAATAGGTAAGATGTACACCTTGTTCAGATTCCATATTCTCATTAGTTCATTTTTTAGATCTGTATATTTTCTAATCTTTTCTCGTATAGTATTGGAAAGGTTATGGGTGTTTGGTACAGCGATATCTATTAAATATACCTCGTTGTTTGTTTTGTCTTGGAAAACTATATCTGGTCTATTATTATGAATGGTTTGATCAGTCACGATAGATCGATCATAGTATAGTTTGTATGCTGCGTTTTCGAGAACTGAGGTAGGCTTATACGTATAATAAGGCACTGTCTTGTTTTCAGATAGTTTGTGTTTTATAGCTAAACCCTGGTGTATTATATTAGCTATTTGATTGTGACGGTGGGTATAATCATTTTGTGCTAATACAGGGCAGGCTCCTGTTATGTTATTATTATTATTATTATTATTATTATTATTATTATTATTATTATTATTATTATTATTATTATTATTATTATTATTATTATTATTATTATTATTATTATTATTATTATTATTATTATTATTATTATTATTATTATTATTATTATTATTATTATTATTATTATTATTATTATTATTATTATTATTATTATTATTATTATTATTATTATTATTATTATTATTATTATTTATTTATTTTTTTTTTTTTAATTAGGCGGTTTCGACTGCCATGGTCATTTTACCGCCATACTAATGAGATATTACTGAGTAATAATATTCTAATCAATAGCAATTATAATAGACAAAGACAACAGATACGCGACAGAAACAATGTATATATAAAACTGTGTATAAATAAATCTATAAAACGTAAAATTAATGTATAAATAAAATGATGTATATATATAAAAATCAATATATCAATAAAATAACTTGTGTAAATAGAATATAAACATAGACAATTCATAAAACACTTTATATAATAGATAATATCTTTTAAAACGCACATTTTGAACTAATATCAAAATCAGTATTTTTAATATAACATTGTAAATATCACAGATAAGCCAACTATAGTTTTGGGAGTAAGTGAGTTACTCGTAAGTATATCATTAATTTATTGATATTAATTCTATCATTTCTAAGGACTTCTTCCAATGATGCAGCTAAATTACAATTTCTTCTGACATGGTCATATTCTCTACAATTTATCAGAATATGTTCTACTGTTAGGGGAACCTGACAGGTAGCACATTCTGGTCTGGCTTCTCCACTTACTAAGTAAGAGTGGGTCATACGTGTATGCCCTATTCGGAGTCGACAAAATATAACCTCTTCTCTGCGCTTTAGTGTTGACTGGTATGGACACCATTTAATAGATTGGTTTACTCGTTTAAGTTTATCTGTGCTTTGATTCCACAATGCTTCCCACTCTATTCTGCACTTACTACCTATATAGTTTTTAATATCGCGGGAAGTGATAACTTTAACGACATTAGGTGCTTGTCGACTTGCGAACTTAGCGGCCTTATCTGCATTCTCATTTCCGGCGATGCCTATATGACTTGGGACCCACACAAATACTATCTTTTTCTCCTGATTTGCAAGATCGTTTATAATAGATAATATTTTTTGCATCAGAGGTTCTCTGGAGAATTTATCTTTTAAAGTTAAAAGCGATGACATAGAATCAGTGCAAATCAGGAGTGTTGTTGCTGGGTTTTCCCGACAAACCAATAATGCTTGCAGAATGGCATATAGTTCGCACGTAAAAACACTTGCAGCTTGAGGAAGCGACCATGTCATTGTGGACTCTTGCGTGACTACTGCACATCCTGTACCTAACTGAGTTTTGGATCCATCGGTATATAACACTTCGCAAGGATCATATTTATGTAAAATGCGCAGAAAGTCCTGTTTAATAAGGACGCTAGCAACTTCATTTTTGTTATATTTTTCTAGATCTAGACAGTAAATCATATCTGGAATAGTCCATGGGGAGACAAAATTAACATCTTCTACTGCATACAGATTTTCCTCTGGGATGTTCCAGTTCCTCGAGAGAATCTTTGATCTTATGATAGCAGGTTTAGTGTACGACCCTCTGTTGACATATCTTTGCAACAACGGAGAATTGCAAAGTGATTCCTTATTAGGATTGTTATTTTGTCTGAGTACATTAGTTCGAAAGTTTAACAGAAGCCGTTTACGGCGTAATTGCAGCGACTCTAGTCCCGACTCTACGTACAGACTTGAGACAGGGCTTGTATAAAAGGCACCTGTAGCGAGTCGTATTCCTGCATGATGAACTGAATCTAATGCACGCAGACGACTAGGCTTGGCGGATGAATAAACAATGCTACCATAATCGAGTCTAGAAAGGATCATTGCTCGGTATAACAGTAGAAGTGTTTGCCTGTCTGAGCCCCAGTTAATATTTGCTAAACATTTTAATATGTTAAGAATATTGTAGCATCTGGCTTTTAGATCGTTAATATGTGGAGTCCAACTGAGTTTTGTATCAAGAATTATTCCAAGATAGCGAGTAGTTTCTGTGTTCCTTATAGGTAATGAGTTTAGCTGTAAATTGTGATTCTGCTGACAAGTACTACGTTTGCGACAAAAATGCATGCATACAGTCTTCTCTGTTGAGATGGATAATCCTACCTTTTTCGCTTTTTCTTGTAGTTTGTTTAATGCAGTTTGCAGGGATGCCTAGATGTTATTGAAAGATTGGCCAAATTTGAATAGAACAATGTCATCTGCATAAGCACAGTAGTAGACCGACCCTTCAACAGTTCTTAATACAGGTTGCAAAGCGATAAGAAAAAGTGTTGCGCTTAAACTGGAACCTTGAGGAGTTCCGTTTTTTAATGGGAAGTTTTGAGATAATACGTTACCAACTCTAACTCTCATGGATCTACCATTTAGAAAAGAACAAACAAATCTCATTAAGTTACCCTTAATGTTCCATTTAGCAAGTTGATCTATTATATCTCTGCGCTTCACGGTGTCAAAAGCGCTTTTGAGATCTACAAAAACAGCTGACAAATGCAGATTTGAGACGAAGCATCCCTGGACTGCATTCTCAAGGTACGTCAGCGCATCTGTAGTAGATCTGTTCTTTCTGAAACCGAATTGATATTTGCTTAAAAGATTCCGCGATTCAAGTACCCACGTTAGTCTTTTATTGACCATTTTTTCAAAACATTTACAGAGACAGCTTGTAAGGGAAATGGGCCTGAAATGTGCCGGTGTTGTTGGGGTTTTCCCGGGTTTCAAGATGGGAATCACAATCGCTTCTTTCCAGCTCATAGGCAATTCTCCGTTGGTCCATATGTCGTTGAATGCTGTTAATAATATCATTTTTGATTTATGCGACATATTTCTTAAAAAGGCATTTGCAATATTGTCATTGCCTGGTGCAGTATCACAACTATTATTTAATGCATCATCAAGCTCTTCAATTTTAAACATGAGATTGTGGTCGGCATCATCATCAGGAGGAAAGTTTAAATTATCTGGTAGTAATTCTTCTTGAACGTCAGTGTTACATATATTAGAGAAATATTGAGCCATTTTGTTGGCAATTTGAACGTCTCCAGATTCATTCTCGTCGTTTTCTTTAAAGTTAATGTCAGGGAAATAACGTTTTCCCGTAATATTCCGAATTTTCCTCCATACATCGCTGACGTCAGTAGCAGAAGACATATTAGACACATACTCTTTCCAGGAATTCTTTTTTGCTTCTATAATTTTTCTTCGACAAGAGGCTCTAGATTTTTTGAAGGCTATTAGATGATCCATGGTAGGTTCGCGCCTGAAGAGTTTAAAAGCACGTTTCTTTTCGCGAATACTATATGAAATTTCTTCATTCCACCATGGTACAGTTTTCTTGTAGACCTTTTCTTTGGATTTTGGGACGTGTTTGTTAGCAGATTCTACTATAATGTTAGTAATATCCGATATGGATAATGCACGTTCTGCCGCAGACATGAGATTGTCCACCTCTTGTCGATAAAAATTCCAGTCTGCCTTATTTAGTAACCATTTAGATGGAATCATCTTTGAATTCGATACGGAGTCTACCCTATTAATGACAATGGGAAAATGGTCACTAAAGTGAAGATCTGATGTGGTCGACCACTCTAAGGAATTTAATAAAGGGGGAGAGCATAACGTGAGATCGATCGTACTAAATTTCCCTGTCGATACATCAAGATGAGTCTTCTCGCCGTTGTTAAGAATGCAGACATTTAGTCTGTCTAAAAGACTTTCTAAGATTCTTCCTTGATGGTCAGTTTTATAGGATCCCCACGTGAGGCTGTGAGAGTTAAAGTCTCCACAGACAAGATAAGGTGGAGGTAGTTGATCCAACAAGTTTTCAAAGTCGTTAGTGTCCCACGGAACACTAGGAAAATAAATACAACATATTGTTAGATTGGTTGGATGGGTAATCTGCGTTGCTATGGCTTGTATATTGGTGTTTAAGATTATATTTGTATGAACAATGTCATTTCTGATACATATAGCAACTCCACCATGCGCTCTATGTTCACCTATCTCATCTCGTCGAAGAATGTTGTAGTTTTTCAAATAGTAAGGCCGATTTACTTTAAAATGTGTTTCCTGTAGACATAAACAAGCCGGGTCATATTCATTAACAAGTAACTGAATAGAGCTCAACTTGTTTAAGAAACCACGGCAGTTCCATTGGATGATGCACTTCTTATTCATTATGTGAGTTATTAATTAAAAATTGACTTGACCCTTGTTACACTTATTATAATTATATTGATCAGGTTTATTTCTTACGGGGTCTTCCCTTCTGCCAACCTTTCTTTTTTTTTGTACCAGTAGTATTCAAAATGGTGGTGTCGATGGACTCCAAACTGGTGTCCATATCTATGCTGATAGACCTGTTAGAAGGTCCGGGAGAAGAAACAATTGTTCCTCTTTCATCAACACGAGAGCTATTACTAGTATTTTCATTAGATACTTCAGGTGTAGCTTTTACGAATAGATCTACTTTTCGTGGTATTTCTTTCTCTGTCTCTGCTGTAGTACTAATGTATTTTTTTAAAATCGAATTTACCACTTCACTCATAACTTTCCGAATTTCTGGAAGTAATGCTTGAATTAGATTAGTACTCATGGACGGTGTACTTTTTAATACAGTTGAATATGACGCTTGTGGAGTGATTGGTGACATACGTTCATATTCTTGTCTTGCCTCTATATAACTAATTCTTTTTGAAGTTTTGATTTTTTGAATCGCAAATTCTTTTTTGTAAGTTGGGCAATTCGGAGATCTAGCTGAATGATCGCCTTGGCAATTTACACATATTACTGGGCCTTCGCATGGTTTGCCCAAATGCATCGGCTTACCACAAACACAGATCTGCTCTTTACGGCAGTTAGTCGCCGTATGGCCAAAACTTTGGCACCTGAAGCACCTCATAGGTGCTGGATAGTAAGGACGAACAGGTAGGTTGTAATATGCAACCGTGATTCGTTCAGGCAAGTTGATACCCTCAAATGTTAAAAGATATGAAGCAGAGTTGATCACTTCTCCTTGTCGTCTAACTGTCATTCTTTTCACATCAACTACTCTGCGACGGAGTAATTCAGCTTTGATCTCTTCTATACTACAGTTTTCGAGATCTTTGCACGTGATAACACCTTTCGTAAAATTTAATGCTCCATGGGCGTAAGCTTTTACATTAAAGTTTTCGAACTTCGTCATTCCTAACAAACGAACCGTTTGATCCTTATTCGCAGTTTCAATCAACAAGCCTTCTCTTATTTTCTTAATACTCTTAACGTCTCCAACATAATGTTTCACAAATCTAGATATTAAAAAAGGACTAACACTAACAAAATCACCATCTTCTCTCTTGACTACGATATAATTTATTTTAGAGTAGCTTATAGGTCTTATAGTTCCCGCAGATTCATTGGCACTGTTTTCTAACCCGTGTGAATCGGGTTGTTTTCTTTTATAACCTGACTGAATAGTAGGCACAATAGGCATTGCAAAATTAGGGGTGGTAGGATCAATAAAACCCACCTGAATTGCAGTATTTGAATTTAGCGGTAATTGGTTCTGAGAGGCAAGAAAGTCCAATCTCTCATCTTCACCATGCAGTTGGGGAAAGGAGGAATTTAGAGGAGTATTAGGATTTAAGGGAGTGAAAGGAGAAAAGGGGGGAGAGCCGGGAAGCTCCGTAGTTTCAGGGGGCACTTTTGAAACGTTTTCTGTATTACTGTCTGACATCATCAAAAAAATTTTAATTGTGTGTAAAACTGTGTGTGTATAAATAAGGTGCGTGTTTTCTAATCCTTTTCATGTTTGACAACTTGAGGAACCAGCAACAGCCAAAGGACTCCAAAGAACCCGACTCTGGTGGCCTCGACGGAGCCCCCCGCATTATACCGCAAGGTTCCCGGTCCAGGCGCCACCTGGCATTACGGCATAAGCGAGATTTTCGCAAGTTGATAGGGCAGCCAGGTCATGTTGGCTAGACCGACCCGGGCCCCTGTACTACCTTGCAGCCTGGGAGTGCACACCCCGGAACCCAGTTTTATCCGCTGTACCCTCCAGCAGGCGAGCCCAAGGGTCTCAGACTGCTACTAGTTCCCCACGCTGTCAAACAAGGAATGAGTGTGCGTGTTGGTGACCTGCCCGTATGCAGTGTACATGTGTGTAGTGTGAGTGTGTTTGGATTAATTTAGAAAACTGTGTGTTTATATGGTTGAGTTTACGGGCAGGTATGTGTGTTGGAACGCAAAGCCGTGTCGTCAGCGTAGCAGTAGATTTCTGTTCCTTCTGGCAGCTTCGTATTCACTATCTTATCAAAATACACATTCCAGAGAAGTGGGCCAAGGATCGAACCCTGTGGAACTCCGCAGCTTATTTCGTATTCCGTGCCTGTGTCCGTTATTAGTCTCCGGTTTTCTAAATAACTGCATAGCATGTTTAGCAAGTATGGACTGATGTTTCTGTTACTTAATTCTTCTAGTATAGGTTCCCACCTTGCGGTATTAAACGCGTTTCTAATGTCAATAGTTATTAGTATGCAATATTCTCTCTTATGATATGCGCTTTGTTGTATTTCATCGACTTTATGTTTTATAGCTAACATTGGATCTAAGGTACACCTTCCAGGTCTGAAGCCATATTGCTTTTCCGAAACGTTTCCTCTTTCTCTCAGTTCCTCTGTTAATCTATTATATAGAATTCTCTCTAGTACTTTTCCTAAGGTATCAAGGAGACATATAGGTCTGAATTTCTTCTTGCTGCCTTCTACATTTTTCTCTAAGAGACACAGCGTTGCCCTCTTCCAGATATCTGGGAATATTCCCATCTCCAGAGTTTGGTTCATAACGGATAGCATGGTTGTTTCGCTGGCTTTCCAGGCTACCTTTATGACTTCAGATGTTAAGCCGTCGGGACCAGGTGCTTTCTTTCCTTTCATCTTCTTTATTACATTCTTCAGCTCCTCGCTGGTAATTTTTGGTACTTCTGGCCTATCAGTTACGTATACCCATTCCGTTTTAGGACAAATAGGAAAAAGTTCATTCACTATTTCTTCAGTTTCTCTTTTGTTTAATACGGTTTTTGTCCTTCTTGGTAGCTTTCCTGTAGCTATTTTGTATCCTAAACCCCAAGGATTTCTTTCTATTTCGGATATTAGCTGTTTCCACTGATTTTCCTTAGATTTAGTAATCGCACCGCGGTATTCATGTCTCGCCTCTTTGTATTGTTCTTGTGCGTATTCTTTTTCTTCCTCCGTTGTGTTTTGCCTTCGATTCAGCCTAGTCATCTTTCTTCTTCTCCGTATGCATATTTTTCTTTTTTCAGATAGCTCTGGGCTCCACCAGTATACTTGTTTTTTGTTTTGCAACCAGTCGGGTAAGCTCAGGTGTTTGTCACAGCATTGTTGTATTGTGTAAGTATATAGTTCGGGCGTCCCACGGTCTCCTAATTGCTCAAGTTTCTCCTTTAGCTCTTCTTCCAGGTTGTGGGCATTTCTGTTGTTTATTCTCCACCTCCTCGTTCTTGTATGTCTTATTTCCGCATCCTCAGTTTCGACAGTAAATATTATGTTTTTATGTAGACTGAAGTTTTCTTCCTCCGCGTCCACTCTCCATTCTTGGAATTTTGCTGCGACACTATTGCTAGCAATTGTAATATCGATATATGATTTCTGTTGCCCCCTTTCGAATGTTGGAGTACGTCCGTTATATTAATGTTACAAAGCCCTTTTTTAACATCCATTCGACTATTTGTTGTCCTCTGTGGTCTGTTGTATTACTACCCCAGTAGTTGGATTTGGCGTTTAAGTCTCCAGCAACTATTACACCCTTGTTTGCCTTTAGTAGAGTATTTACACATTGCACTATGTTTGTCCATATTTCTTCGAAGTCCTCTACTGTTATATTTGGTGATATATAACAACTGATTATGCTTACAGTCTCGAGTTCGACCCAGACATATCCCGCTCCTTTTCCTGTTTTATACAGCTTTATATCATCATTCATAATTCTAATTGCGGCATCCTTGTTTATGTCTGTTATCCAGGACACATTGTTTACAGTTTTCTTGTTTGGTTCGCTTATTATTATCATTCCCAGATTTCTTTTCTTTGCAGTCGCATAGACTGCGTCATGCGAAGCGTAGCTTCGTCCTACATTGACTTGCATGGCTTTAATTAACATTTACGATGGGATTCCTCCTTCTCGTCTCCTTAATGTCCGACACTATTTTTTTGTAGATCGGACATTTCATTTCGTCGGCTCTATGTCCCGCGGTGTTGCAGCTGTAGCAGAAAGCTTCATTAGTACAGTTTTTGACATCATGTCCCTGTTTACCACATTTATAACATATATGAGCTTTCCCCTCCCTTTCCTTGCATGTGGATTTTCTGTGGCCAAATTTCCCACAATTAAAGCATCTTGTGGGATTTATTATATCTACAATTCTACATCTTATCCATCCGATTTTAATTTTCTTCAGGTTTATAATCTTGTTTGCATGCTGTATGGGTAGGTTAACCATTGCATATCTTAAGTTTCTAGTACTATTTTTATTTGACATAGTTATGGTTATATCTTCGTTTTCGCTGATGTCCTCGTTCAATTCCTTGTTAATTGCTTTTTTTACTTCTTCTTTCTCTACGCTTTCGTCTAAATCTTTGATCATTATTGTTTTATTGGTTTGCTGTAGTTGTACTCTTACTTCGTTTTCCATTTTGCTCTTGAATTGCTCTACTAGAGCTTTACTTTCTTTATCTCCCCCTTGCACTTGGATCTTTACGGTGCCATCTTTGTTTTTTTCGATTTTATTAATTTTTACGTTGACTTTCTCTGGGTCAATCTTGCTTTTCATGATTTTAAGGAGTTCTGCATAAGTTTTTTGCGGTTCCATCGGTTTGATTAGTATTAGCATTATTATTATTATTATTATTATTATTATTATTATTATTATTATTATTATTATTATTATTATTATTATTATTATTATTATTATTATTATTATTATTATTATTATTATTATTATTATTATTATTATTATTATTATTATTATTATTATTATTATTATTATTATTATTATTATTATTATTATTATTATTATTATTATTATTATTATTATTATTATTATTATTATTATTATTATTATTATTATTATTATTATTATTATTATTATTATTATTATTATTATTATTATTATTATTATTATTATTATTATTATTATTATTATTATTATTATTATTATTATTATTATTATTAATATTATTATTATTATTATTATTATTATTATTATTATTATTATTATTATTATTATTATTATTATTATTATTATTATTATTATTATTATTATTATTATTATTATTATTATTATTATTATTATTATTATTATTATTATTATTATTATTATTATTATTATTATTATTATTATTATTATTATTATTATTATTATTATTATTATTATTATTATTATTATTATTATTATTATTATTATTATTATTATTATTATTATTATTATTATTATTATTATTATTATTATTATTATTATTATTATTATTATTATTATTATTATTATTATTATTATTATTATTATTATTATTATTATTATTATTATTATTATTATTATTATTATTATTATTATTATTATTATTATTATTATTATTATTATTATTATTATTATTATTATTATTATTATTATTATTATTATTATTATTATTATTATTATTATTATTATTATTATTATTATTATTATTATTATTATTATTATTATTATTATTATTATTATTATTATTATTATTATTATTATTATTATTATTATTTTTTTTTTTTTTTTTTTTTTTTTTTATTAACAGGCGGTTTCGACTTCTATGGTCATTTACCGCCATATCACTTGTCTGGTTAGCCACATATCGGTAGAGTACGAAACTGTTAAAATACAACGAGTGTATGCATAGCACATATAAATATAACGATTTATAAATAAACAAAATCAATTATAACGATGGTATAGCTAAGATATAAGATCAAGGTATAAATAAAATCAACGTTCACAACAAGGGAAAAACTAAATGGACTATAAAAATTGTTTAAATATAGATAAAATTAAGATTGTATATATAAGATTGTAAATGTATAATCTATATTAATAAATATCAGGTACTCTCGGTAGCTTTAACTTAGATATGTATTATTATTATTATTATTATTATTATTATTATTATTATTATTATTATTATTATTATTATTATTATTATTATTATTATTATTATTATTATTATTATTATTATTATTATTATTATTATTATTATTATTATTATTATTATTATTATTATTATTATTATTATTATTATTATTATTATTATTATTATTATTATTATTATTATTATTATTATTATTATTATTATTATTATTATTATTATTATTATTATTATTATTATTATTATTATTATTATTATTATTATTATTAATCCATGTAGTGAGACAGGAGTTCTCGGAATCCTTTACGGTATTCCTCAGGGATGGTTTCCTGCTTTGGGAAACGCAGTAGATCAAGACGACAATTTGCCGGAGGAACAACCCACGGAGCTACATGGTTCTGGTCTATCGCATAAACTCCTGTCATATCGATCCTGATCGGGAGTCGATCCAACACCTCGATAGCTCTAATGATAGTTGGTCTGGTGGCAGTTGGGAGACGATTAAAGAATCTACGGTGAGCGGGGTCATGAAAAAGATTAAAGTTAGGGTTGGTTGGACAGGCTGCCACTTTTATGGCATAGTTAGTCAGCAACAGGTCGCGTCGCCTCTGCAGGGAGGGAATACCAGCCTCACACAAAAGACTTTGTATCGGACTGGTACGAAACGCGCCTGTTGCCCACCTGACTCCTGCGTGATGTACTGCATCTAGTCGGCGCAAGACTGACTGTCTTGCAGAAGAATAAATGGTGGAGCCGTACTCGAGCTTTGATGCCACTACTGCACTGTATATTCGCAGTAGCCATTCTTTGTCCGCACCCCATCTAGTGTTGGCGAGACACTTTAAAATATCCAGCGCCTTTCTGCAATAACCTAGTAGGTTAGACACTTGCGACTGCCAGTTTAGGCGTCGATCAAAAGTTAGACCCAGAAAATTAACTTCATTGACGAAACCGATTGTTTCGCCCTTGAGCGAGATTTCAGGGTCTCTGTTGCAGGAACGTTTCCTGCAAAAGTGCAAACCTTTGCACTTAGAGATAGAAAAGGTGAAACCCCTACTTTCTGCTCGGTGTACCAGTATATCGAGTGCCGACTGTAATCGATTTTGCGCGTCGTCAATGGAGGAATCAATAGCATACAACACAATGTCGTCTACATATTGGCAACCATATACGCTAGGACCTAGGTTGTATAGTAAACCAGCCGTGGATATTGTAAAAAGGGTAACACTGATCGAAGAACCCTGAGGGACGCCGTTCTCGATGGAAATCTTGTCGGAAAATGTGGTTCCTACTCGTACTCTGACGTACCTGTCCCTCAGAAAATCGGCAATAAAACTTGGCAGGTTACCCCTCATACCCCAACCGTGTAGGCGCGCTAAGATACCATAGCGCCAGGTTGTATCATATGCTTTGTAGAGATCTGCAAACACTGCGATCATGTGTTGTCGCTTTGCAAAAGCTATTTGAGCGGCGTGCTCAAGTTGTACTAGAGCGTCAGTTGTAGACCGGTTCTTGCGAAAACCGAACTGGTAGGTATCTAACACACCGCTGTCCTCCAGAAACCAAATTAGACGCACGTTAACCATGCGCTCGAGCAGTTTACTCATGGTACACGTCAATGAGATGGGTCTATAATTTGATACTTCGGCGACCTTAGCACCATTCTTCGGGAGAGGCACGACAGTTGCCTCTCTCCAACTTGACGGATATTGCCCGCTACTGAAGATTTTGTTAAAAAGTTCAAGGAGCGTACGTTTCTCCGTCATCGGCAAGTGTCCTAGCATTTCGTATGTTATGGAATCGGGGCCTGGAGCGGATCTGGAGCAAAAAGACAGAGCGTGCTCCAGTTCTTCAAAGGAAAACGGAAGATTATATTCTTTATATTCCTCAGTAGAAAAGTCCAGAGGACGCTCCAGCTGAGGTTTTGCCATACGAAATGCTTCGGAATGAGAGTGGTCATTGCTGACGCTAGCAAAATGCTTAGCGAGTAGATTTGAAACCTCGCCAGCGTCGCAAACAACTTCATTGCCGTTCTGAATCTGAATAGACGTCGGCCGACTGTGTCGACCTCGAATGGTGCGCACTTTCCTCCAGACATCACTAACGGTAGCCTTACTGTTAATTGTCGATATGTAATCTGACCACGACTTACGTTTGGATTCCAGCACCAACTTCCGCACTTTTGCTTTAGACCGCTTATATTCCACTAGGTTGTTGGTCGTTGGGTTATTTCGGAATAGACGAAAGGCTCGGCGCTTGTCTGCAATAGCAGTTTTTATATCATTGTTCCACCACGGTACGGGAGAACGAGGTTTCGTGCCGTGGGTATGTGACTTGGGTATAGCCCTTGTTGCTGCTTCTACTATTGCAGACGTTATGGCTATTACACTAGCATCAACGTCCTGGGTTACTGCGGGGAGACGGACTGTCTCATCATATAGCTGCCAGTTTGCCTTATCCAGCAACCATCGTGGCGGTAGTATGAAGTCGAAATTGACGTTGACATCAGGAAAGCTAATCGCTTGTGGGAAGTGGTTACTGTTATGAAGGTCTGGAATGATTGACCATTCTAAGCGTGGTATCAGAGAGGGTGAGGAAAGTGATAGGTCTATTGCCGTAAAGGTACCGTTTTCGGTTACAAAATGAGTCTTCAGTCCGGTATTTAATAGACAAACGTCGTTCCGCTCTAAAATGCTTTCTACCATTCGGCCATAGCTATCGGTCTTGGTAGAACCCCAAGTGGGGCTATGGGCGTTAAAATCTCCTGTGAGAATAAACGGACTGGGTAGTTGCCGGAGCAAATCTTCTATATTGTCTGTAGACCAGGAGTCCCTACGACCCGGAGGAAGATATATGCAGCAGACTGATGCTGTAAAGGGGTGTGTAACTCGGATAGCAACAGCTTCCAGATCGCTTAATAGAGCGATCGAGTCGTATAGCACCCCTTCTCTAATAAATATCGCCACACCACCACGAACGCGGACGTTTGCTGGAGCGTCGCGACGTTCGCAGCTGTATCCTTTTAAATTGTAAGTGTTATCTTCCTTAAAAAGGGACTCCTGCAGACAGAGGAGCCACGGACAGTGATCGGCTACCAGCAACTGGAGATGGCTTAGATTGTTAATAAATCCTCGACAATTCCAGGAAATAATGTGTGACGTTTGTGTAAGTGTTGTAGTACCGTCCATGAAGATGAATTTAAAAAAATAAGTTAGAAGGTAACCGAAAACGAGAGAAAATTATAAAAGAATAAATTAAGTTACGAAAGCAACTACGAGATGAAAAATTAAAAATTACGAACAAAGGCAATTTGCTAGCGAAGTTTGGATCTGGCCTTCCCCTTTGGCCATCCTCGCTTGCCTTTGCGAACCGTTAGAAATTCGCTCAGAAGAGAATCCTCGCTGCCTACCGAGATTGAACGATCCGGAGGTGGTGTAAAAGGGGGCAGCGAGAGAAGGGGGTTTTCAGACCCCTCTGGGGTAAAAGGTTTGGGTATCACTTGGGGTACCCCTGATGGTGGTATATCGGTTGAAGTGGATGACTCCGCAATATCCTGATATGATATCACCGATGGTGAAGCCCTGATCATCACTTGGGGTACCCCTGATGGTGGTATATGGGATGAAGTGGATGACTGCGCAATGTCCTGATATGATATCACCGATGGTGAAGCCCTGATCATAGTACGCCTTTGATTATTCAGCGATTCCGTAAAGGATTTGACAAACTCGTCAAATAGTTTTTTAATTTCCGGAATAATGGCGTTTATCATACCGCTCTCCGGCTTGGGCGAAGTGTTCACGGCTTTAGCATACGACATTTTTGGGTCCGGAGGGTTCGGCCCAACAACCTCTCGCTTGGCTTCGGCATAAGATAACCGTTTCAAGGTCTTGACTTTTTGTATTGCCGTCTCCTGCTTATAAACAGGACAGTTCTGCGATCTGGCCGAATGTTCCCCGTCACAATTTACACACCGAACTGGTGTCTGGCAAGGCTGACCTTGATGAAGCGGTTTCCCGCATACACAAACTTGTCCACGCGTACACCTTGCAGCCGAGTGTCCAAACCGCTGACAGCGGAAACATCTTAGTGGTGCCGGGATGTAAGGCCTTACGGGCAGCGAATAAAACGCCACTTTGATTTTGTCTGGCAGAACTGTGCCAGAGAAAGTTAACAAAAGCGAACCAGAATTAATTAACACACCATCCCTGCGATATGACAATCTCTTTACTTCTGTAACATGGTATTTCTTTAGGGAAGCCTGTATTTCATCTGTTGAACAATTGATCAGATCAGAACAAGTCACAACACCTTTAGAATAATTCAACGACTGGTGTGAACGCACAGTAACATTAAAACCTTCAAACGTTGTCAACTCTAAGAGACGTTTCGACTGCTTGGCAGTAGCAGTTTCAATCAATAATCCTTCTTTAACCTTTCTAATGCTTTTAACCTCTCCTACGTTCGACCGAATAAATTTATTTATAATAAACGGATTTACTTTTGAAAAGTCGTCGCCCTCTCGTTCAACTATCAAGAAACTCGGAGTTATAGCGTCAATCACATTTCCAACATCATCTGTACCATTAGTTACAGTTTTCCTTTTCTTTGTTTTTACAGACACAACAGGCGAAACAACAGCTAGTGGATCATCCACTGCAATGGGGGTTTGAGGGGTGTTTATAGTGGTTTCCTCATCCACCGGAATAGGGTTGTTAGGGATAGGGATGCTTAAAGAGGAGTTTGAGGGGGTGGAGCCGGGAAGCTCCGATTGCGTAGCAAGGGGCACTTTTAAAACTTCATCTACTGTTAGAACTTCCATTATTTATAATTGTAATAAAGTATTTAATGGTGGGTGTAAGTGTAGCGTGCATGGTTTTCATTTCTTTTGGTGTTTGACAGCTTGAGGAACCAGCAACAGCCAAAGGATTCCTGTGAACCCGACTCTGGTGGCCTCGACGGAGCCCCCCGCATTATACCGCAAGGTTCCCGGTCCAGGCGCCACCTGGCATTACGGCATAAGCGAGATTTTCGCAAGTTGATAGGGCAGCCAGGTCATGTTGGCTAGACCGACCCGGGCCCCTGTACTACCTTGCAGCCTGGGAGTGCACACCCCGGAACCCAGTTTTATCCGCTGTACCCTCCAGCAGGCGAGCCCAAGGATCCCAGACTGATACTAGTTCCCCACGCTGTCAAACAAGGAATGAGTGTTCGTGTTGGTGACCTGCCCGTATGCAGTGTATATGTGTGTAGTGTATGTGTGTTTGGGTTAAAGTAGAAAGACTGTGTGTTTATGTGGTTGTGTTTACGGGCAGGTATGTGTGTTGGAACGAGGTGTACTGAGCTGGTACCCGTGGGGGCGCTACTCCCCAATGGCTGCCCGCTTTCAGCCACCCTGCGGGTCGTTATTATTATTATTATTATTATTATTATTATTATTATTATTATTATTATTATTATTATTATTATTATTATTATTATTATTATTATTATTATTATTATTATTATTATTATTATTATTATTATTATTATTATTATTATTATTATTATTATTATTATTATTATTATTATTATTATTATTATTATTATTATTATTATTATTATTATTATTATTATTTTTTTTTTTTTTTTTTTTTTTTTTTTTATTTTTTTTTTTTATTAACAGGCGGTTTCGACTTCTATGGTCATTTACCGCCATATCACTTGTCTGGTTAGCCACATATCGGTAGAGTACGAAACTGTTAAAATACAACGAGTGTATGCATAGCACATATAAATATAACGATTTATAAATAAACAAAATCAATTATAACGATGGTATAGCTAAGATATAAGATCAAGGTATAAATAAAATCAACGTTCACAACAAGGGAAAAACTAAATGGACTATAAAAATTGTTTAAATATAGATAAAATTAAGATTGTATATATAAGATTGTAAATGTATAATCTATATTAATAAATATCAGGTACTCTCGGTAGCTTTAACTTAGATATGCATGTACATATATATCACAGATAACTTAAAAAAAATAACTAAATAAAGTATAAATAGCTCTTCTCGCAAAATAAAGTATTATAGAAAACAAATAGGAAGTCAAAATAATAATGAGTCTACCGTAAATGTATGAATCTAAAGCTTAGAGAGAAGTTCGGTGGAGCGCAGATAAGCAAATAATTTTTCAATAGATGAAATGGTGTTTCCTAGCACCTCTGCTAGTGTATCAGCTATGTTAAGGCGTCGTCTTTGTTCTACGTACTGCGCACAGTTCACCAGTAGATGTTCTACCGTAAGCGGCACCTGGCAGTGTTCGCAAACGGGTGCTGGTTCTCCTCGTAATAAATAGGAGTTAGTCAGTCGCGTGTGCCCAATGCGCAGTCTGGTCAGTGATACCTGTTCCTTGCGCGTAAGTTTAATAGGACACGCCCATTTAGAAACGGTAGGTTTAACAGCACGCAACTTAGAATTCGAAGATTGCCAGTTCTGCTGCCATTCCGCTAGAAGGCACTTCTTAGCTTTGGCCTTAAGATCCGACACAGAAACACGGGACATGTTCGGGAGGCCATCTGAGTAGGCCGCTTCTTTAGCTAATAGATCGACTCGTTCATTTCCCTGAATTCCAATATGCCCGGGTACCCAAACCCAAAGGATTTGCTTCTTTATCAAGTGTAATCTATGGCGAAGTTCTATAAGCGTACCTACGATAGGTTCATCAGAAAAATTGTTGCAAAGAGATGAGAGTGCTGCTGAAGAATCCGAACATATAATAAAACAACTATTAGATGAACGTAAACAATAACATAGTGCATGAAAGATGGCACAAAGTTCAGCAGTAAAGACGCTGGATTCAGGTGATAGAGACCACGATCCGCTAAACTCCGCCGAGTATACTGCGCACCCAACACCATTGGGCGACTTAGAGCCGTCGGTATACATACATACTCGATTAGGATAATCCGACAGAAGTTCTCGAAATCTGCTACGGTATTGTGCCGGGATGGTATGCTGCTTTGGTAATTGTAGCAGATCTAGACAGCAATTCGCAGAAGGGACGATCCACGGAGCTACTCTGTTTCTCTCTACTGGATAGACGTCTGTCATTTCGATAGGTATGGATATGCGATCCAATATCTCGGCGGCACGAACAATGGCCGGTCTAGTGGCAGTAGCGCGTTGATTAAAAAACATGCGGTGTGCAGGGTCGTGAAAGAGGTTAAAATTGGGATTAGACGGACATGCTGCTACTTTCAAGGTATAGTTTACAAGCAGTAGCTCACGTCGCCTCTGCAACGAAGAGACGCCGGCCTCACACAGAAGACTTGGAATTGGGCTGGTACGAAACGCCCCCGTGACCCACCTGAGGCCGGCATGGTATACCACGTCTAATCTTCGCAAGACCGTCTGTCTTGCGGAAGCATACACGATAGAACCATAATCTAGTCTTGATTCAACGACTGCACGGAACACTCGCAATAACCATTCTCTATCAGCACCCCACCTCGTATTTGCCAGACACTTTAGAATATTCAGCGTCTTTCTACAGTACCCGACAGAATTTGAGATTTGACTCTGCCAGTTTAAACGACGATCGAAGGTTAAGCCCAAAAAGTTTACTTCGTTGGCGAAACCGACTGTTTCGCCATTTAGCAAGATTTCGGGGTCTCTATTACAGAAGCGTTTCCTGCAGAAGTGCAAGCCTCTGCACTTGGCGATGGAAAACGTGAAACCCCTATTCTCTGCTCTCTGCACCAACCTATCGAATGCTGACTGCAATCGATCTTGTGCGTCATCTAAGGAGGAATCTATAGCATACAGAACGATGTCATCTACGTATTGACAGCCGTATACACCTGGACCCAGGTTAGAAAGGAGACCCACAGTAGATATGGTGAAGAGGGTAACGCTTATCGACGAGCCCTGAGGGACACCGTTTTCGATAATGACCTTATCGGAGAGGGTAGTTCCCACTCTCACTCTGATATACCTGTCCCTCAGAAAATCGGCGATGAACACCGGTAGGTTACCCCTCAATCCCCAAACATGTAGGCGTTCCAGAATGCCATAGCGCCACGTCGTATCATACGCCTTGTTTAAGTCAGCAAATACGGCGATCATATGCTGTCGTTTGGCAAACGATATCTGGGCTGCATGTTCTAATTGAACCAAGGCGTCAGTTGTTGATCGGTTCTTACGAAAGCCAAACTGATAAGCGTCTAGTACACCGCTGTCCTCCAAAAACCATAGTAGACGCGCATTAACCATGCGCTCGAGCAATTTGCTCATGGTGCATGTTAACGATATGGGCCTGTAATTAGAAATTTCGACGTTTTTAGCACTATTCTTTGGGAGAGGCACGACAGTTGCCTCTCTCCAACTCGACGGGTAGCATCCACTACAAAAGATTTTATTAAAAAGATCAAGAAGCGTGCATTTTCCCGGCTGCGGCAAATGACCTAGCATTTCATATGTAATGGAGTCTGGACCTGGAGCTGATCTGGAACAAAAAGACAAAGCATGCTCTAACTCTTCCAAAGAGAATGGAAGATTATAATCTTTAAGTTCATCGGTTTTAAAGTCCAGAGGATGCTCCAACTGTGGTTTGGCTCTTCGAAATGCTTCAGAATAATTATTGTCGTTGCTGACGCTGGAAAAATGATGAGCGAGCAAATTCGATACCTCATCTGCGTCGCAAACGACTTCGTTACCGCTGCGTATCTGAATGGGAACCGGCCGACTGCACCGACCCCGAATAGTTCGTACTTTCCTCCATACGTCTTTAGCGGTAGCTACGGTGGTTATTGTCGAGACGTAATCTACCCACGATTTGCGTTTAGATTCTAATACCAGTTTCCGTACTTTCGCTCTCGACCGTTTGTATTCAACCAGGTTGTTGGACGTAGGATTATTCCGAAAACGTCGGAAAGCTTGGCGCTTGTTTGCAATGGCAATCTTAATGTCAGAATTCCACCACGGCACGGGGATTCGAGGTCGCGCGTTGCGTGCATTAGATTTTGGAATAGCCCTTGTTGCTGCCTCAACGATTGCAGCCGTTATTGCTGTCACACTTGAATCTATGTCGTCAGTGACTGCAGGGAGACGGACTATATCTTCGTAGAGCTGCCAATTTGCCTTTTCCAACAACCATCGTGACAGTCCTGGAAAGTCGAATTTGACATTAACATCAATAATGTTCATCGACTGTGGGAAGTGGTCGCTGTTATAGAGATCTGGTATTATTGACCAATCCAATCGTGGCATCAAGGACGGGGAGGAAAGCGTCAGATCAATCGCCGTGAACTCGCCGCTTCCGGCTACAAAATGAGTCATTTCTCCCGTATTTAGAAGACAAACATCATTATGGTCTAAAAGCCTTTCTACCATTCGGCCGCGGCCATCAGTTATGGTAGCACCCCATGTGGTGCTGTGTGCATTAAAGTCTCCAGTGACTATAAAGGGGTTTGGCAATTGCCGGAGTAGTTCTTCCAGGTCTTCTGTGACCCAGGAGTTCCTAGGGGGAAGATACAAAGAACAAACTGTTGCTACGAAGGGATGAGTGACACGAACTGCTACAGCTTCTAAATCACTGTGAAGGGTGATAGGTTCATAAAGAACTTCTTCTTTGATAAACATTGCTGCACCACCGCGAACACGTTCGTTTGCTTGTGCATCACAACGTTCGCAGCTGTACCCTTTTAGACGATAGATGTGATCTTCCTTGAATAGGGACTCTTGTAAACATATTAGCCACGGTCGGTACTCGGCTATCAACAACTGAAGATGACTTAAATTATTGATAAACCCTCGGCAATTCCAAGAGACAATGTGTGATGTTGTTATAATATTTGTTGTACGATCCATAAAAGTATGTTAAAGAAATGAAGAAAGATGTAGCCGTGATCGAAAAAACAAAAAATAAATAAATAGACAAATAACAAGTTAACAAAAACTAAAAAAACAAAAGAAGGAAAAACTAGACAGACAAATTACTAGCTTTTCTTACTCCTCGACTTTCCCTTTGGCCAACCTCGTTTACCTTTGCGAGCCGGGTGTAATTCGCTCGCAATTGAGTTCACGCTGCCCATTGATCGACTCCTTGGAGTTTGAGTATTAATAGACAACGGGGTAAAGTGTAAGGATTCAATGGAGTCTAAGTTTTCGTTTGGTTCCACAAACGGTGGTATAAAGTTAGAAGTGGAATTAGACGAGGTCGCAGCAACTGAAGTTTCCACTAACTGCGGTACAGGACTAGTCGGAGGTGATTCTCTTGCATGGCGTAGAGATTTCATGAAGGATTTTATAAATTCATCAAAGAGTTTTTTAATTTCAGGTATAATCTCTTTAACGATTTCGGATTTTGGTGCACTACTTGCCACTTGAGCATATGACACACGCGGAGGATTCGTTCCAACTACCTCTCGTTTTGCGTCAGCATATGATAGCTTCTTGAGGATCTTCACTTTTTGTATTGCAGTTTCCTGCTTATAAACGGGGCAGTTCTGCGACCTGGCCGAATGGTCGCCATTGCAGTTGACGCATCGGATTGATGCTTCGCACGGTTGGCCTTGGTGTAACGGATTGCCACATACGCAAATTTGTTCTCGCGTACACCTTGCTGCGGAGTGCCCAAAACGCTGACACCGGAAACACCTAAGCGGAGCCGGAATATAGGCCCTCACCGGAAGAGAATAAAAAGCCACCTTTACTCTATCTGGAAGGACAGTACCAGCAAAAGTTAATAAAAGCGAGGCCGAATTCTGGATCACACCATCTCTTCGAAACGTCATTCTTTTCACCTCGGTGACATTATATTTGTTTAACGAAGCCTGAATCTCCTCCGTAGAGCAGTTTATCAGGTCCGTACATGAAACAACTCCTTTGCAATAATTCAAAGATTGATGAGGACGAACCGAAACATTGAATGTATCAATGGTAGTAACCTGCTGCAGTCGTTTCGACTGCCTTACTGTTGCAGTTTCTACCAACAAACCCTCTTTAACCTTCCGTATACTTTTTACGTCACCAACGTGTGATTGAATAAATTTATTAATTATAAATGGATTTACTTTGGAGAAATCACCATTCTCTCGTTCAACAATTAAAAACATAGGGACAACATTAGACGTATCTATCGACTCTTCTGAACCATTGGGTACAGTTTTCCTTTTCTTAATTTGCTTTAACTCTTCTACAACAACTACCGGTGGATCCTCCACGATATCATAAACTTCCGAGGGATTTATTGTGGATCCCTCGTCAACTAATATATTTTGATTAATGGGATTTGAATTTGAAGGGGAGAATATAAGGGGGAGAGGAGTTTGGGATCTCTCATCTTCAACATGCTGTTGGGAAAAGGAGGAATTTAGAGGAGTATTAGGATTTAAGGGAGTGAAAGGGGAAAAGGGGGAAGAGCCGGGAAGCTCCGTAGTTTCAGGGGGCACTTTTGAAACGTTGTCTATATTACTGTCTGACATCATAAAAAAATTTTAATTTTAATTGTGTGTAAAACTGTGTGTGTATAAATAAGGTGCGTGTTTTTAATCCTTTTCATGTTTGACAACTTAAGGAACCAGCAACAGCCAAAGGATTCCCGTGAACCCGACTCTGGTGGCCTCGACGGAGCCCCCCGCATTATACCGCAAGGTTCCCGGTCCAGGCGCCACCTGGCATTACGGCATAAGCGAGATTTTCGCAAGTTGATAGGGCAGCCAGGTCATGTTGGCTAGACCGACCCGGGCCCCTGTACTACCTTGCAGCCTGGGAGTGCACACCCCGGAACCCAGTTTTATCCGCTGTACCCTCCAGCAGGCGAGCCCAAGGATCCCAGGCTGCTACTAGTTCCCCAAGCTGTCAAACAAGGAATGAGTGTGCGTGTTGGTGACCTGCCCGTATGCAGTGTATGTGTGTGTAGTGTTTGTGTGTTTGGATTAATATAGAAAACTGTGTGTTTATATGGTTGTGTTTACGGGCAGGTATGTGTGTTGGAACGAGGTGTACTGAGCTGGTACCCGTGGGGGCGCTACTCCCCAATGGCTGCCCGCTTTCAGCCACCCTGCGGGTCGTTATTATTATTATTATTATTATTATTATTATTATTATTATTATTATTATTATTATTATTATTATTATTATTATTATTATTATTATTATTATTATTATTATTATTATTATTATTATTATTATTATTATTATTATTATTATTATTATTATTATTATTATTATTATTATTATTATTATTATTATTATTATTATTATTATTATTATTATTATTATTATTATTATTATTATTATTATTATTATTATTATTATTATTATTATTATTATTATTATTATTATTATTATTATTATTATTATTATTATTATTATTATTATTATTATTATTATTATTATTATTATTATTATTATTATTTTTTTTTTTTTTTTTTTTTTTTTTTTTTTTTTTTTTTTTTCTATGACACCCTCATCGACTATAGGACCTTCCTGGAACCGCTTTGGCATTACTTCAGGAAGGGGGGTCTAGGCTCAGGTTCAGCTATATATATATATATATATATATTATTTTTAATACAGTTCCGGTATAGTATATGTATATACTACAATAAAATACTTTTTTTTTTCGTTATACACAGTTCGGTAGATAAATATAAATATACAGGATATAAAACACAGGTATATACATGTATAAACGAACATACATATACGAACATATATAGTACGGATTCTTTGGTGACTAGTACATTTTACGCACCATCGTTTATTTTTTCACTCAGAATTGTTCTCGCAAATCTTTCTATTTCGTTCCAGTGGTCTTCCTTTTCTAACATGATCTCAATGATATTATTTTTATTTATTTCTCTTCCGACTCTATGGTTGGTTTCTTCCCGTATGTTTCTCCATTTTTCGCATATAAAGAAAGTATGCTCTGCGTCGTCTTTGCGACAGTTGCAATATCTGCAGCCTTCGTCGTCTACTTTACCCATCTTCTTAAGGTAGGCTTGAAAGCTACCGTGCCCGCTTATCAGTTGTGTTAAATAAAAATTTACGTTGCCAAACTCCCGTGTGTACCACGTATATAAGTTTTTTATTAATCTTTTAGTCCACAACCCCTTTTCCATATTTGTGTCCCATCTGATTTTCCATGTGTTCATTATTTCAGCTCTAACTTCCTGTTTGCGTTGCTTATTGGCTTTATAGGTCTTGGTTCTTTCTTGTACCATTAGGTCAATCGGTAAAATGGATGCTATTGCAAGAACTGCATCGTTTGAGACCGTCTTATACGCGCTTGTTATACCTATAGCGAGTTTTCTTTGTTCTTTGACGAGCAAATATCTATATTTGGCGGTTGTGATCGCCCTTTCCCAGATTGGTGCTCCGTATAAAATAATGGAATTTGCAACAGCACAGTAAAGTTTTCTTTTGCTTTGGCTGGGCCCGTTTATCCTCGGCATCAGTCTCATCAATGTGGAGATACTCTTCCCTACCCTGTTTATTATATAGAGTATATGCTTTTTCATCCGACAGTTTCTGTCGAATACAACGCCTAGATATTTCAGCTGATCCTTGGTCTTGATAATTTGTTCGCCCGTGTCAATTTCTATTTGTTGTAATTTGTTTCCTCCGTTAAGTATCACTATCTCTGTCTTTTCCGGAGCTATCTGCAGGTGTCTTTCTTCTATTGCTGTTTTGACTTGATGGAAGGCAATAGCAGCTTTACTATGCAGTTGTGATACTGTTTTAGCTCTAATTAACAATGCTGTGTCATCAGCATAGCAATATATTTCGGACCCTTCTGGCAGTTTTGTATTCACTACCTTATCGAAGTACATATTCCAGAGTAGTGGGCCCAGGATGGATCCCTGTGGGACTCCGCAGCTTATTTCATATTCAGCACCGCTCTCGGTAATCAATTTGCGGTTTTCCAGGTAGCTACAGAGAATTTTTAGTAGGCATTGACTAATATTTCTATTTTTTAGTTCTTCTACTATGGGTTCCCATCTTGCGGTGTTAAAGGCGTTTCTAATATCTATGGTTATGAGTATGCAGTATTCCCTCTTGTGGTATGCCTTTTCTTGTATTTCATCAACTTTTTGTTTTATTGCCAGCATAGGATCGAGAGTAGATCTTCCAGCTCTGAAACCGTATTGCTTGTCGGAGATGTTTCCTTTATCCCTTAGTTCCTCTGTTAACCTGTTATGTAGGATTCTTTCTAATATCTTTCCTAGGGTATCCAGTAGACAGATGGGTCTAAATTTCTTCTTGTTACCTTCTACGCTTTTTTCGATAAGACAGAGCTTAGCCTTCTTCCATATATCTGGAAATATTCCTCTCTCAAGGGTTTGGTTCATAACCTTTAGCATGATTGTTTCACTCACTCTCCATGCTGCCATTACTATTTCAGTTGTTAGACCATCAGGGCCAGGTGCTTTTTTTGCTTTCATCCTCTGTATTGCATGCTTGAGCTCCTCTCTTGATATTCTCGTCACCTCAAACGTATCTTCTGTGTAAGTCCAATCTGTTCTTGGGCGTGTAGGAAATAGTTCGTTAACGATTTCGTCCATTTCTACGTTGTTCAGAGAGGTTCTAGGCTTCTTTGGTAGTTTGCTTGTAACTATTTTATATCCCAGTCCCCACGGGTTATTGTCCACTTCATTTATAAGTAGTTTCCATTTGGTTTGTTTAGCTTTGATTATTGCATTACGGTATTCATTTCTTGCCTCTTTGTACTGTGCTTGTGCTTGTTCTTTTTCCGCTTGTGATATTGTGGATTTACTTTTCAGCCTGGTCATCTTTCTTTTGTTTTGTAAGCATATTTTTCTTTTTTCCGATAGCTCCGGGTTCCACCAGTATACGTGTCTTTTGTTTTGTAACCATTTTGGTAGACTTAGATATTTATCGCAGCATTGTTGTATTGTACTAACATATAATTCAGGTGTCACTTGTTCCCCTAGTTGGTCGAGACTCTCCTTCAGTTCTCCTTCAAAGTCGTGTATGTTTCTATTATTTATTCTCCACCCCTTTTTTCTAGTGTGTTCTATTTCCGCTTTTTTATTTTCGATAGTAAAGGTTATGTTTTTGTGGAGGCTAAAGTTTTCTTCCTCTTCCTCTACTTTCCATTCTTTGCATTTTGTTGCAATACTCTTGCTAGCGATTGTGACATCGATATGAGATTTCTGTTCCCCTCTTTCGAATGTTGGAGTACGTCCTTTGTTTAGGATTACGAAGTCCTTTTCCAACGTCCATTCGACTATTCGTTGCCCTCTGTAATTTGGTTTATTACTTCCCCAATAGTTTGACTTAGCGTTTAGATCCCCGGCTACTATAACTCCTTTTTTATATGTTAGTAGTGTATTTGCACATTGTTCTATTTCAGTCCATATTTTCTCAAATTCATCGTCCCTTATATTGGGTGATATATAGCAGGAGACTATACTAACATTTTCAAGTTCGGCCCAGACATAACCGTTTCCTTTCCCTGTTTTATATATTTTTAAATTTTTATTAATAATTTTAATTGCGGCATCCTTGTTTATATCCGTTAGCCAGGATGCATTATCAACTGTTTTTTTATTTGGCTCACTTACTAATATTATTCCCAATTCTCTTTTCTTTGCTGTTGCGTACACTGCATCGTGCGAAGCATAGCTTCTTCCTACATTAACTTGTATAGCTTTAATTGACATTTCCAATGGTCTTCCTCCTTTTCTTCTCCTTTATATCCGACACTAATTTTCTATAGGTTGGACATTTCATTTCGTCTGCTCGGTGTCCCACAGTATTGCAGCTATAGCAGAAAGCTTCGTTAACACATTCCTTCACAGTATGTCCCTGTTTGCCGCATTTGTAGCATTTATGAGTTTCTGTCACATTTTCTTTACAGGTTGCCTTTCTATGGCCGAATCTTCCACATTTGTAGCACCTAATGGGGTTTATTAGGTCCACGATTCTACGTCTTATCCATCCAATTTTAATTTTCTTTATGTTTATAATTTTATTTGCATGCTTTGTGGGTAGGTTTACTATCGCATATTTTAAGTTTCTGTGATTAGGCTTATTAGACAGATTTATCACTATGTCATCATCTTCTTTGTAATCCTCCTGCAGCTCTTTTATAATCGCCTTCTTTATTTCTTCTGTTTCTACACCCTCATCTAGGTCCTTAATCATTATTGATTTACTTGTTTGTTTTAGTTGTGCTTGTACTTCGTTGGCCATTTTATTTTTGAACTGATCTATGAGGGCCTTGCTCTCTCTATCTCCCCCTGTTAAATGTAACCTTACATTACCATCTTTAGTTTTTTCCATTTTATTAATTTCTACATTGACCTCTTCTGGATCTATCTTGTTTTTCATAACTTTCACAAGTTCTGCATAGCTTATTTGTGGTTTTACAGGTTTAATAATTATAGTATTATTTCGTTTGGGTTTGCCCCCTTTGCCCACTATTCTCCATTCCTTGTGCATGACATTTTTCCCGATCTCCTCCTGGATATCTTCTTGATTGACTTCAGTTACGGATTCTATTTCCATTGCCCCATCGTTTTCCTTCGTATTTCTGTCTACGGATTCCTTACTTCCATCTATTCCAGGATTTGTATTCTTGATCGTGTAGATCGTACTTTCTATAGCACTGTTATATAGGATGCACTCCACCATTTTCCTTAGAAGATTTGGTGTAGCGTCTCTTGTTGTAAATGTGAAGGCTATATCTAGCTTGCTCCTACCTTTCGCTACAGTAATATCTTTAAGGTTTTTAAGAAGCTCGAAAGTATTTTCTATGGCATTACATTCTCTAGCATTTATCCCTATTATGTATGTGTAATTTTCGTCGCCTATTATTTCTTTGTCTCCATCGGTGATTATTGTACTATTTTTTGTACTTATTATTTTGCCGTGCCTTACTACAGTTTTCTGGAGCATACTCTTAAATTTTGAGTTCTGATTCATTACGTGCTTTATCACGCTGCTTTCTTTGTCTAAAGCAGTATCCATTACGATTGCCATGTCTCTATCTTCTCTAGTTTCCCTTGGTGCACCGCTACCTACTTTCGTGTGTTTATAAGTCTCCTTCTTCCAATTCATTTTGGCTATTTCAATGAATCCGTTAAAGTCTTCTGTGCCTGTTATTGCCAACTCCGGACTTGTTTCCTTATTAATTAGGTGTATTTTATCTTGTTCTTCGGTTTGCACCTCTCTTGTGATACTAGCCTTCACTTCTTCAGGTCTTGTTTGTGTACACATTTCCTTTGTGTTACTGCAGGTCATTACCTCCTTAATTCTTATAGCCTGCGTTTTGACTATTAGAAGGTCTAGATTAGCTGCACATTCTTTTATTTCCTTTTTTGTATAAGGATTTTCTCTAACAAGGCGTGATAGAGCAACTATTTCTCTAGCCATTTTATCTACCATTTCTTTTAGTTTGACACCTTCGGGTGCCTTGGGTGACCTCTTTCCTCTCTTCCTTTTTTTCCTTGCCTGCAGTTCCGGGGTGCTCTCATTATCACTTTCTTCCCTACCCGCTGTGTCGGTTTCCTCGTTCTCGTCACCTGCACCTACAGTAGTTGGTGGCGTTCTAGTAATCTTATTGCTTCTTTTAAAGGGATTAGCAGTTCTTCTAGTAGTTGTTCCCTTATCTGATGCATCCTCCGGTTCTATGTTTTCTGTACTGCTTCCACTATTATCTTTACTATCGCTTTTATTTGTATCCATTAAGAAGGTCGCCAGCGCATCGTGCGGCGAGGGGCGGGCCGGCTACCTGGGAGCGGGTATACCCTCGGGCCAATAGGCCCTACCCTAGTACTCCAGGGCCCAAGCTACGCCGTTTAAACGGTCCCGGAATTCGCGGACGGACCGGACTCGCCCGGAGCAATGGGGGCTTCCGACAATCCCCATCCACATCGCACTACCTGCCACGGTCCCGAAGGGGCTGGTCCCAGGTCCTGAGGGAATACGGCGATCGGCAGCATACGCACATCAGCCCATGAAGGGCACTCCCACGCTTTCTTCGAACAGGACCAGCGCATATACCGTGTCCGTGCCTATTGTCAGTAATCGTTGCGTTCCAGTCTCTTTCTCAGGTGGGCGAGAGCGTCAGACTGAGGTCGCTGGCTGTACGGTCTACCTTGTCTGTGTGTGAATCTTCCCGTAGCAGGTCCGAAAACCTGGCCAGACAGAAATTATTATTATTATTATTATTATTATTATTATTATTATTTTTTTTTTTTTTTTTTTTTTTTTATTGTGGTGGTCGGGGAAAATCTGCTCGTCAGACACCCTGCAGTCCGTGCTGCAAGGTAGTGTGGGGTTGGCGACCCACTAAAAACCCCTGTCCACTGTGCCGATGTTTCCCTCCGTCCTGGAACCGCCGATAGCATTACTTCGGGACGGGGAATGGCCGAGTGAAATAGATGTTCATCACCCTGGATGACTGCCAATTGATTTAATAGTCTGGTGTCTTTGCTACTGTTGTCTGTCTCGTGCTTCTTTCTCTTTTGTTTTAATTATCGCCACTAGCCTCTTATGGATCTCTTTCCACCTATCTTCGGATTTCAGCATACTCGGTATTAAGTTCTCGGGCGAGGGCAATTCCTCCATTATTATTTCTAGGTGAAGCCTTTCGGTACTCCATCTTGGACATGCAAAGATGGTATGGTGCGGACTGTCTTGTTCTCTGCAATACGCACACTCATCGTTGTCTGCGAGGTGCATCTTTTTGAGATATGTACCGAAACAACCGTGACCCGTTAATATTTGGGTGAAATAGTAATCCAGTTCTCCGAAATCTCTCTTACTCCATTTTGAGATATCTGGTATTAATACCTTAGTCCATGCCGCTTTGCTTTCTAGCAGGTTCCATCTGTTTTGCCACTTGTTCATTGTGTCTGTCTTGGCTTGTATCTTCGTGTTTGGGTCTCGTGATTCATAACAAACGCATCTTTCTTCGATGAGTAAATCGATAGGTGCAATACCCGCTATCACCTGCAACGCCTCTGTCGAGGAGGTTCTATAGGCAGAGCATATCTTAAGGAGAGCTCTTCGCTGTACCTTTATTAATATATTTTTGTATTTCCTCCTGCGGATCACCTCATGCCATATGGGAGCTCCGTATAATAACTTCGAGTGGATTATTGTTGAATATAGTTTTCTTTTACTATATTTAGGTCCCTGTATGTTGGTCATGACTCGAGAGAGTGAATGTACCGTTTGTTCTGCCCTTCTCCCTGTATTAACTATGTGGGAGGTCATTTTCATGTTACGGTCGATATATACACCTAAGTGTTTAATATTGTCGACCACTTTAATAAGACGGTCACCAATGTGCACATTTACTGATTTTAATTTGTTCCTTCCTGCAAGTATTACTACTGCTGTCTTTTCTGGTGCTATTTCTAGCCCATTTTCGGCCAACCATCTGTTGGTTCTTATCATGGCGGTATTTAGTTTTGCTTCTAGTTGTTCCTTTGTTTTTGCTTTTCCAACAAGAGCTAGATCGTCGGCATAAGCAATTAAGTGCACGTCTCTTGGAACCTCCATTCGTAAAAGTGGATCATAGAAAATGTTCCACAGGAGCGGCCCGAGAACTGATCCCTGAGGAACTCCTCTCGATAATTTTATCGCAGCTTGGTTTCCAATAAGCAGTGTTCTGTTATTGAAATAATCTTTGATTATCCGGATCAAGTATGCGCTAATGTTTCTGCGTTCTAGTTCATTTATTATACCCCTCCACGGGATGGTATTGAAAGCATTGCGGATATCCACTACAACCATGGCACTATATTCTCTTCTCCCGTAGTTCTTTCTGTCTGCACTTTCTGCAATAAGTTTAATAGCTTTCAGGGCTCCTATTGTAGAATAATTGGGACGGAAACCGTGTTGATTGTCTGATAAACCCCCTTTGTTCTTAATTTCTTCCTCTAGCCGGGTATATACCATTCGTTCTAATATTTTTCCTGCTGTGTTTAGGAGACACAGAGGTCGATATGTGGTAACATCGTTCGAACTTTTTTTTGGTTTTTCTATTAATATTAGCTGAGCTTTCTTCCATTCCGTGGGTATGTGTCCCGTACTTAATATGTTATTATAAGCAGCTACACAATATTCGTGGTATAATGTAACGGCAATTTAATTAGTTCTGTGGTTATACCGTCTGGTCCCGGGGCAGTGTTCCTCTTTAACCTTGTTACGGCTGCCAGTAATTCTTCCACTGTGAAATTCTCAATTTCTATATTGACTTCGGACTGCGTCCAAGTTTCTGTAGGTGCTGTAGGAAATAAGTTCTTCGCTATCTGTGTCTGTTGTTCGTCCGTTAACCTTATGGTCGGAAGTAAACGCAATTTCTTCATTGCTATCTTATACGCGTCGCCCCATACATTTTGGTTGAGTTCGCTACAGAGTTTCTTCCACGCCTCCTTCTTGGATTTCTTGATTGCTTTTGTTAATACGTGTTTTTGGTTAGTATATTCTATTTTGTATAATAGTTTTTCTTCTCGAGTTACATTATTTCTAGAATTTTTCCGAGTCATTATACGCTTCTTAGCAAGGCAATCTTTCCTCAGCTGTTGTATATCAGAATTCCACCAGTATAATCCTTTTCTTTTCTTATTGTTTTGTTCTGATCGTCTTGTAAATGTTTCGTCACAAGCTTTGTTTATACTTTCTGTAATTTTTTCCGGCAGAGGTTCTGCTCGTAACGCTTCTTGCATATGCACCCTTAATCTGTCGGTGTATTTATCAATAAAGTTGGCCTTCACTTTCCAACCTTTACGATTATAACAACCTAATTGGTTGTCTTGCCCATTGGTTGGTGTTCGCTGCACAGTAAAATAAATGTATTGATGGTAGCTGAGTGATTCGTCGCTGAGTACTTTCCAATTACTAATGGCATCGTTCATTCCCGCAGAGTATAATGTTACGTTTATATATGAGGTCGAATCACCTCTTATAAATGTCGGTGCGTCCCCCGTGTTTGCAACCATCCATCCCATAAACGTGAGCCATTCTATGATGATCTCTCCACGCCTGTCTTCTACGGGGGATCCCCAAAGCCACGATTTTGCGTTCAGATCGCCACCTAGGATAATTCTGTCTGAATTTTGTTTCCCAATATCCACATGTATCATATTCATATACTCTTCGAATATGGATATGTCTATATTAGGAGACGCATAGCATCCGTACAATATAAATTCTTGGGTCTTAACCCACAGGAATCCCTCTTCGGCTCCGTAGTCAGTTATTTGAATGTTGTTTCCAAAAGATTTGATCGCAACATCTTTCCTTTTGTCGCTAAGCCATCCTTCGTTAGTTACCCTGTTTTTATTTGGTTCTACCAGCACTACTAAATCAATTTCTAACTCATTTACTTTTTTATACATCAAGTCAGTCGCCGCGTGAGCACGTCCAATGTTTATTTGGAGTATCTTAGTCATTGTTGCTATTCTCCTTCATTCTGTCCATCTCGCGCGTGTCTTTGCGCAATGTTTGCTTCTTCTTCTTCTCACGAAGTTGTAGAACTAATTCTTTATATATAGGGCAGGACATGGTAGCCGCTTGATGTCCGACACTCTTACATTCATAACAATGAGCCTGATTGTTGCAATTTTTAAGCACATGTCCCGTTTCTCCACACTTTAAACATGTTGTACTTCTATCCATTCTACTCGCAGTACATTCAGAGGCCTTATGTCCGTGCATCATGCAGTTTCCACATCGCAGTGGTGTTATTATTTCGGTCACTCTGCAGCGGGTCCAGCCAATTTTAATTCTACTTCGCTTCAAAATTTCATACGCAGCTTCAATGGACATACCTACTGTAGCAACTTTTGTGTACCCATCTCTAGTGTTCTTAAGCGTATGTACTTTAATATTCTGTTTTTCCACTTTTGTTTCTAATTCTTTCGATACCGATTCTGTAATTTCTTCTTCTGTAACTGTAGCGTCCATATCTCTAATCAAAATAACCTTCTTCTTTCCTTCTGCTTCAGATATTGCAGCATGTTCTTTAAGCTTTTCTGTTGCAATTTTCTTGAACTCTTTGACAGCTCCATCCTTACTTTCTTTCATCGTTATTCTTAGATCTCCTCCCACTGTTTTTTTAATGTTATCTATTCTAACGCCGATTGCACCGATGTCTATATTGGTTTTCAAATCTTTAAGGACTTGTGCATATGAAGTCTTTTCTCTGTCCGTTATTTTAATGTCCACGATTGTTTTCCCTTGTCGGGACTTGTGTTTTCTACCTTGTAGTTGCCACTGTTCATTATTGTTTCCTATCCCAGGAGATGCTTTCTTCTCTTTTGTTTTGGTTTCGTCTATTTTCTTTTTGGTTGTTAATAACCTAACTTCGATATCTGTATCGTATAACGCGCACTCTATTGCCTTTCTTACTTCTTCTAGGTCGTGACCAGCAGTCATTGACATTATGTACGTCCTTGTTTCCATACTTAATAAAATATCTTTAACTTTTCCTAACGATTCGTAAATGTTATAACTGTACACTTCATTCTGTGCTGTATCACCATTTGGATATTTGCGATCGATATTGATCACATAGGTTGTATGCGAGGAGTGATTTCTTACACTTCGTCCTATTTTGCTCAAAGAGCTTGTTTTTTGGAGGCATATTAGTTCTCCGTTGATAAGGTTTTCTTCCTCTAGTAGGTTTTTGAGTTCCGGATGATGTTCTAGCAGTCTTATTACCAATCCATCTTTAGCATCTTTGGAAGCATCCATGATGAAAATGTGGTCTGCCTTTATTTCCGTCTTGAATGGATTACTTACTTCCACCTTTGTTCTCTTATAGGCATCTTCGTGCCATTCTAGTTCCTTTAATTCTATATAATCTTTAGCTCCTGTAACAACTGGAATCTCGTACAAAATTTGATGATCCCGCGTTTGCGTGGTTTGATGTTTCTTTTGTGTACTCCCCGATGAGGAGTATGGTTTTTCTGTCTGAGTGCATCTACTTATTTGTACTTTATTCTCCTTTGGGCATGGTTCATTTTGTTGAATTTTTTGTTGTATGGCATCTTGTATATTTTTATCACGAAGTTGTTCCATACAATATACCAAATCGTCAGTTGCCATTCTGACTTCTTTTTTAATTTTGTATGAATTTCACACTTCTCTGGATAAATTATCAACGTTCTCCTTCATCTTGTCGAGAAGCTTTATGAGCTTCTTAAGTTCTTTTCTTTGATCCATTACTACCTCAGGACTATTGTTCATGTTTCCGCTAAGCTTATCTATATTTAGTTGAGACATTTTTACCATCGGAGTGTGCTGAGACTGATATTCTTCTGTCAATTTCTTTCTATTTCTCCTCTCTTCTACCAACCTCTTTTCATTCGGAGAATTTTCTTCGCGCTTTCGTTTCACTATTATTGCCTCTGGCTCTACTTCCATATCATTCTTTTGTGTTACTTGGTCTGTTCTTAATAGGTGTTCCATTTCCGCCTGACGCTCCAAATCAGCTACACAAAATACGTCATCATCTATTATCGTGTATGGACATTCATTTCCTTGCGCTTCTTTATTTGTTACCGCGGAGTATCTTGATGTCTCTTTAATTTCCGAAGGGGGAGTTCTCACCATTGACCCTCTTCTGCCAAAGATTTCATTACGTTCCTCTTCTATTTTCCTTAAAAGTTCTGCATCATCTATTATCTTTTCTATACTTTTTTCGCTACTCTCAAACCAGTTGCTTGATGACGACCGGGGGCGCCCTGGTTGACTAGCCACCACACCTGCCGAATCTGGGGAATCCGATTTCCCCTGCATTAGTAACAATTTTTCCCTTTCTATATTTTGCATCATATTTAATTAAGAATAATAGCCATTTCCTCGCCGTTGTCATCCCCTGTGTCTTAGATCTGTATGCCATTCTCACATCGTAAACCAGCAACTCGCAATGGTCGATAGTAAAGAAGAATATACTAGAAGGAGAAAGTGAAAAAGAACCCCTAGCCCTCGTTTCCTAATAGCATCGGGGTCTGAAGAAAACAAGAGTTGATCTAGTGAGATCGATAGGAAAGTGGTAAAGACCTTCACCCAAGACTAGTTGAAGGAAAGCGAAGTCAAGCAAGAAAGACCCTCCTCCTTTATCCGGGCTTGGGACCGGCAGGAATGGGCTGCGGGGCGCAATTTGCAGGAGCAGATACGACCCGCGGGCCACTCCAGGCGGAGTTATTATTATTATTATTATTATTATTATTATTATTATTATTATTATTATTATTATTATTATTATTATTATTATTATTATTATTATTATTATTATTATTATTATTATTATTATTATTATTATTATTATTATTATTATTATTATTATTATTATTATTATTATTATTATTATTATTATTATTATTATTATTATTATTATTATTATTATTATTATTATTATTTTTTTTTTTTTTTTTTTTTTTTTTTATTGTGGTGGTCGGGGAAAATCTGCTCGTCAGACACCCTGCAGTCCGTGCTGCAAGGTAGTGTGGGGTTGGCGACCCACTAAAAACCCCTGTCCACTGTGCCGCTGTTTCCCTCCGTCCTGGAACCGCCGATAGCATTACTTCGGGACGGGGAATGGCCGAGTGAAATAGATGTTCATCACCCTGGATGACTGCCAATTGATTTAATAGTCTGGTGTCTTTGCTACTGTTGTCTGTCTCGTGCTTCTTTCTCTTTTGTTTTAATTATCGCCACTAGCCTCTTATGGATCTCTTTCCACCTATTTTCGGATTTCAGCATACTCGGTATTAAGTTCTCGGGCGAGGGCAATTCCTCCATTATTATTTCTAGGTGAAGCCTTTCGGTACTCCATCTTGGACATGCAAAGATGGTATGGTGCGGACTGTCTTGTTCTCTGCAATACGCACACTCATCGTTGTCTGCGAGGTGCATCTTTTTGAGATATGTACCGAAACAACCGTGACCCGTTAATATTTGGGTGAAATAGTAATCCAGTTCTCCGAAATCTCTCTTACTCCATTTTGAGATATCTGGTATTAATACCTTAGTCCATGCCGCTTTGCTTTCTAGCAGGTTCCATCTGTTTTGCCACTTGTTCATTGTGTCTGTCTTGGCTTGTATCTTCGTGTTTGGGTCTCGTGATTCATAACAAACGCATCTTTCTTCGATGAGTAAATCAATAGGTGCAATACCCGCTATCACCTGCAACGCCTCTGTCGAGGAGGTTCTATAGGCAGAGCATATCTTAAGGAGAGCTCTTCGCTGTACCTTTATTAATATATTTTTGTATTTCCTCCTGCGGATCACCTCATGCCATATGGGAGCTCCGTATAATAACTTCGAGTGGATTATTGTTGAATATAGTTTTCTTTTACTATATTTAGGTCCCTGTATGTTGGTCATGACTCGAGAGAGTGAATGTACCGTTTGTTCTGCCCTTCTCCCTGTATTAACTATGTGGGAGGTCATTTTCATGTTACGGTCGATATATACACCTAAGTGTTTAATATTGTCGACCACTTTAATAAGACGGTCACCAATGTGCACATTTACTGATTTTAATTTGTTCCTTCCTGCTAGTATTACTACTGCTGTCTTTTCTGGTGCTATTTCTAGCCCATTTTCGGCCAACCATCTGTTGGTTCTTATCATGGCGGTATTTAGTTTTGCTTCTAGTTGTTCCTTTGTTTTTGCTTTTCCAACAAGAGCTAGATCGTCGGCATAAGCAATTAAGTGCACGTCTCTTGGAACCTCCATTCGTAAAAGTGGATCATAGAAAATGTTCCACAGGAGCGGACCGAGAACTGATCCCTGAGGAACTCCTCTCGATAATTTTATCGCAGCTTGGTTTCCAATAAGCAGTGTTCTGTTATTGAAATAATCTTTGATTATCCGGATCAAGTATGCGCTAATGTTTCTGCGTTCTAGTTCATTTATTATACCCCGCCACGGGATGGTATTGAAAGCATTGCGGATATCCACTACAACCATGGCACTATATTCTCTTCTCCCGTAGTTCTTTCTGTCTGCACTTTCTGCAATAAGTTTAATAGCTTTCAGGGCTCCTATTGTAGAATAATTGGGACGGAAACCGTGTTGATTGTCTGATAAACCCCCTTTGTTCTTAATTTCTTCCTCTAGCCGGGTATATACCATTCGTTCTAATATTTTTCCTGCTGTGTTTAGGAGACACAGAGGTCGATATGTGGTAACGTCGTTCGAACTTTTTTTTGGTTTTTCTATTAATATTAGCTGAGCTTTCTTCCATTCCGTGGGTATGTGTCCCGTACTTAATATGTTATTATAAGCAGCTACACAATATTCGTGGTATAATGTAACGGCAATTTTAATTAGTTCTGTGGTTATACCGTCTGGTCCCGGGGCAGTGTTCCTCTTTAACCTTGTTACGGCTGCCAGTAATTCTTCCACTGTGAAATTCTCAATTTCTGCATTGACTTCGGACTGCGTCCAAGTTTCTGTAGGTGCTGTAGGAAATAAGTTCTTCGCTATCTGTGTCTGTTGTTCGTCCGTTAACCTTATGGTCGGAAGTAAACGCAATTTCTTCATTGCTATCTTATACGCATCGCCCCATACATTTTGGTTGAGTTCGCTACAGAGTTTCTTCCACGCCTCCTTCTTGGATTTCTTGATTGCTTTTGTTAATACGTGTTTTTGGTTAGTATATTCTATTTTGTATAATACTCGAGTTACATTATTTCTAGAATTTTTCCGAGTCATTATACGCTTCTTAGCAAGGCAATCTTTCCTCAGCTGTTGTATATCAGAATTCCACCAGTATAATCCTTTTCTTTTCTTATTGTTTTGTTCTGATCGTCTTGTAAATGTTTCGTCACAAGCTTTGTTTATACTTTCTGTAATTTTTTCCGGCAGAGGTTCTGCTCGTAACGCTTCTTGCATATGCACCCTTAATCTGTCGGTGTATTTATCAATAAAGTTGGCCTTCACTTTCCAACCTTTACGATTATAACAACCTAATTGGTTGTCTTGCCCATTGGTTGGTGTTCGCTGCACAGTAAAATAAATGTATTGATGGTAGCTGAGTGATTCGTCGCTGAGTACTTTCCAATTACTAATGGCATCGTTCATTCCCGCAGAGTATAATGTTACGTTTATATATGAGGTCGAATCACCTCTTATAAATGTCGGTGCGTCCCCCGTGTTTGCAACCATCCATCCCATAAACGTGAGCCATTCTATGATGATCTCTCCACGCCTGTCTTCTACGGGGGATCCCCAAAGCCACGATTTTGCGTTCAGATCGCCACCTAGGATAATTCTGTCTGAATTTTGTTTCCCAATATCCACATGTATCATATTCATATACTCTTCGAATATGGATATGTCTATATTAGGAGACGCATAGCATCCGTACAATATAAATTCTTGAGTCTTAACCCACAGAAATCCCTCTTCGGCTCCGTAGTCAGTTATTTGAATGTTGTTTCCAAAAGATTTGATCGCAACATTTTTCCTTTTGTCGCTAAGCCATCCTTCGTTAGTTACCCTGTTTTTATTTGGTTCTACCAGCACTACTAAATCAATTTCTAACTCATTTACTTTTTTATACATCAAGTCAGTCGCCGCGTGAGCACGTCCAATGTTTATTTGGAGTATCTTAGTCATTCTTGCTATTCTCCTTCATTCTGTCCATCTCGCGCGTGTCTTTGCGCAATGTTTGCTTCTTCTTCTTCTCACGAAGTTGTAGAACTAATTCTTTATATATAGGGCAGGACATGGTAGCTGCTTGATGTCCGACACTCTTACATTCATAACAATGAGCCTGATTGTTGCAATTTTTAAGCACATGTCCCGTTTCTCCACACTTTAAACATGTTGTACTTCTATCCATTCTACTCGCAGTACATTCAGAGGCCTTATGTCCGTGCATCATGCAGTTTCCACATCGCAGTGGTGTTATTATTTCGGTCACTCTGCAGCGGGTCCAGCCAATTTTAATTCTACTTCGCTTCAAAATTTCATACGCAGCTTCAATGGACATACCTACTGTAGCAACTTTTGTGTACCCATCTCTAGTGTTCTTAAGCGTATGTACTTTAATATTCTGTTTTTCCACTTTTGTTTCTAATTCTTTCGATACCGATTCTGTAATTTCTTCTTCTGTAACTGCAGCGTCCATATCTCTAATCAAAATAACCTTCTTCTTTCCTTCTGCTTCAGATATTGCAGCATGTTCTTTAAGCTTTTCTGTTGCAATTTTCTTGAACTCTTTGACAGCTCCATCCTTACTTTCTTTCATCGTTATTCTTAGATCTCCTCCCACTGTTTTTTTAATGTTATCTATTCTAACGCCGATTGCACCGATGTCTATATTGGTTTTCAAATCTTTAAGGACTTGTGCATATGAAGTCTTTTCTCTGTCCGTTATTTTAATGTCCACGATTGTTTTCCCTTGTCGGGACTTGTGTTTTCTACCTTGTAGTTGCCACTGTTCATTATTGTTTCCTATCCCAGGAAATGCTTTCTTCTCTTTTGTTTTGATTTCGTCTATTTTCTTTTTGGTTGTTAATAACCTAACTTCGATATCTGTATCGTATAACGCGCACTCTATTGCCTTTCTTACTTCTTCTAGGTCGTGACCAGCAGTCATTGACATTATGTACGTCCTTGTTTCCATACTTAATAAAATATCTTTAACTTTTCCTAACGATTCGTAAATGTTATAACTGTACACTTCATTCTGTGCTGTATCACCATTTGGATATTTGCGATCGATATTGATCACATAGGTTGTATGCGAGGAGTGATTTCTTACACTTCGTCCTATTTTGCTCAAAGAGCTTGTTTTTTGGAGGCATATTAGTTCTCCGTTGATAAGGTTTTCTTCCTCTAGTAGGTTTTTGAGTTCCGGATGATGTTCTAGCAGTCTTATTACCAATCCATCTTTAGCATCTTTGGAAGCATCCATGATGAAAATGTGGTCTGCCTTTATTTCCGTCTTGAATGGATTACTTACTTCCACCTTTGTTCTCTTATAGGCATCTTCGTGCCATTCTAGTTCCTTTAATTCTATATAATCTTTAGCTCCTGTAACAACTGGAATCTCGTACAAAATTTGATGATCCCGCGTTTGCGTGGTTTGATGTTTCTTTTGTGTACTCCCCGATGAGGAGTATGGTTTTTCTGTCTGAGTGCATCTACTTATTTGTACTTTATTCTCCTTTGGGCATGGTTCATTTTGTTGAATTTTTTGTTGTATGGCATCTTGTATATTTTTATCACGAAGTTGTTCCATACAATATACCAAATCGTCAGTTGCCATTCTAACTTCTTTTTTAATTTTGTATGAATTTCCCACTTCTCTGGATAAATTATCAACGTTCTCCTTCATCTTGTCGAGAAGCTTTATGAGCTTCTTAAGTTCTTTTCTTTGATCCATTACTACCTCAGGACTATTGTTCATGTTTCCGCTAAGCTTATCTATATTTAGTTGAGACATTTTTATCATCGGAGTGTGCTGAGACTGATATTCTTCTGTCAATTTCTTTCTATTTCTCCTCTCTTCTACCAACCTCTTTTCATTCGGAGAATTTTCTTCGCGCTTTCGTTTCACTATTATTGCCTCTGGCTCTACTTCCATATCATTCTTTTGTGTTACTTGGTCTGTTCTTAATAGGTGTTCCATTTCCGCCTGACGCTCCAAATCAGCTACACAAAATACGTCATCATCTATTATCGTGTATGGACATTCATTTCCTATGAATTCATTATTATTATTATTATTATTATTATTATTATTATTATTATTATTATTATTATTATTATTATTATTATTATTATTATTATTATTATTATTATTATTATTATTATTATTATTATTATTATTATTATTATTATTATTCTTTTTCACAGTCTATTCTTGGATTTATTGTCAGTTAAATAGCGGAGTTGATACTCAAGCTATTTACTGTTTATTATTGGATGGGATCGTTTAGAAATTGTCGTGTTATGGAGCATGTATTGATAATAACAGTTTTTTGTAAGTTGGTATAGATGTTGGATGGTAGTTCTAACATTTTAATAGAGTTGTGAATATTTTTCGGTATGACGCCAGTAGACGATATTATGATAGGTAATATTATCACTTTTTCTTGTTGCCATATCTGTTTTAGTTCATTTGCTAATGGTGTATATTTATTTATTTTTTCTGCATGTTTTATTTCCATGTTTACGGTATTCGGGATTGATACATCTATTAGATATGTTGTGTTGCTTTGTTTGTCTATTAGAACTAAATCAGGCCTATTGTGTGGAATGGTTCGGTCAGTAATTATGTCTCTATTCCAGTACAATTTGATCTGATCGTTTTCTATCACTTTTTCGGGCTTATATTGGTACCACGGTGTTATTGTGCTGTCTAATTTATGTTTTTTAAGTAGAGCTAGATGGATTTGTTTGCAAATATTGTCGTGCCGCTGGGTGTATTCATTTGGTGCGAGGGTACTACAGCCGCTGGTAATATGCTCTACTGTTTCTTTTTGTGTGTGACATTTTCTGCATTTATCGTCTTGTATTCCTGGATTTTTTATTATGTATTTTTCGTAATTCTTAGTTTTAATTACTTGGTCTTGTATAGCTATCAAATAACCTTCTGTCTCAGCAAATAACTGCCCGTCTTTTAACCATTTGTTCGAGGCTTGCTTATCTATGTGTGGTTGGTCAATCTGGTATATGTGTTTTCCGTGTATGTTTTTATTTTTCCATAACTCTATTTTTTGATTGTTTGTTGTGATGTTTTGCTTGAGATTAAGTGCCCGGTCTAATTATTATTATTATTATTATTATTATTATTATTATTATTATTATTATTATTATTATTATTATTATTATTATTATTATTATTATTATTATTATTATTATTATTATTATTATTATTATTATTATTATTATTATTATTATTATTATTATTATTATTATTATTATTATTATTATTATTATTATTATTATTATTATTATTATTATTATTATTATTATTATTATTATTATTATTATTATTATTATTATTATTATTATTATTATTATTATTATTATTATTATTATTATTATTATTATTATTATTATTATTATTATTATTATTATTATTATTATTATTATTATTATTATTATTATTATTATTATTATTATTATTATTATTATTATTATTATTATTATTATTATTATTATTATTATTATTATTATTATTATTATTATTATTATTATTATTATTATTATTATTATTATTATTATTATTATTATTTTTTTTTTTATTTTTTTTTTTTATTATAAGTAAGCGACTCGACTGCCAGGGTCATTTGTCGCTTTTGCTATAGTATATTACCAATGTATATGATTAGTAATAAGTAGCAAATCAATACAATAACAAGTAAATATAACTAACGAACGGGTACAACAATATATACAACCAGAATGAACTAAAATATGTAATAAAATACCACACAAAACACTAATAAAACGGTAACAAGTATATAAATATGTAAATAAGTAAAACGGGTTAAGATAATTTGTATAAATAAATAATCATAATTTAAGTATAGTAAATATCACAGTTTTTATCACAGACTATATAGTTTTACAATTGAGAAATAAGGTTTGTACAACGCAGGAATTTCAATAGTTTTAAAATGTTTTCCTTATTGTTACTCAGTATTTCTTTTAAGGTATCCGATAAACCACAAACTCTCCTCTGATTTGTGTATTCACTACATTCAATAAGTAGATGTTCAACAGTGAGTGGAACTGTACACGTAAGACAATTGGGTCTATTTCCCTCTGTTAAAAGAAAAGTTGACGTTAAGCGAGTATGGCCTATTCTTAAACGACAGAGCACCGCTTGTTCTTTACGAGTAAGCACAGTCTCTGAAGGTTGCAGTTTGATACTGGGTTTAATCTCTTTTAGGGCATTATTCCTGGTATCCCACATTGTTTGCCAACGAAGCTCAGATTTATGCTTAATATATATTTTAGCATCCTTTGGACAGACCACATCAGCATCATTCTGAATCTGAGCTGCTGCCAATTTTGCAGCTTGATCGGCTTTCTCGTTTCCAGAGATGCCAATGTGGCTTGGTATCCATATGTACACAATACGTTTACCTTCGGTAGCTAGATTAGCTAATGATGTATATATGTCTTGCACTAAAGCTTCCTTACTAAATCTGTTGCGTATTGATAATAGGGATGACATAGAATCTGTACAGATTATTTGAGTAGGTGATGTTGACTCATGGCATATAGATAGTGCTTGGAATATTGCATATATTTCAGATGTAAATACACTAGAACAGTGTGGAAGTGACCAGGAAAATACATTGTTGCCATTGACTACAGCGCATCCCGTTCCAGACTCTGTCTTTGATCCATCTGTATATAAAACGTTACACGGCCTGTAAGTGTGAAGCATGTTTTGAAAATCCGTTTTGATGACATTGCTGGCTGTTTCTGACTTTTTATATTTCTGAAGATCAAGACGAATGTCTATCGCTGGTGTAGTCCATGGGGCAATTTTAGGTAAGGTGTTTAGATAAAAGCCAGACTCGGGTACTTCCCATGACCTGGAGGCGAGAGCGGATCTAACAGTTGCCGGTCTTGTACGAGTTTGTTTCACTTCATAGATGTTCAAGAGAGCATTGTTAAGAAGAGTTGTTCGAATGTGGTTGTGTGTACGAAATAATGATGTCGAACGGTAGTTTAATAATAACCGTTTGCGACGTAACCAAAGGGGTTCCAGCCCAGATTCAATATACATACTTTCTGCTGGACTAGTCACAAAAGCACCCGTTATATACCGGTTTCCAGTGTTATGTACTGATTCTAATACTCGCAAGCGGGATGGTCTAGCAGATGAGTATACAACACAACCATAATCGATACGAGACAAAACCATAGATTTATACAACATCAGTAGTGTTTGTTGATCGGATCCCCAATTTATGTTTGCTAAACATCTAAGTATATTTAGAATGTTGTTACATCGAGCTTTCAAGTTACTAATGTGTAATGTCCAGGTAAGTTTACTATCAAGTATTAGGCCTAAATAACAAACATTATCTACATTTCTTACAGGTAGCAAATTTAATTGGAAAGAATGTTCTTGTTGACAGGTGCTTCGCTTACGACAGAAGTGCAGCGAGACTGTCTTCTCTGTAGAAATTTGGAATCCCCTCTTGGTGGCCTCCGATGATAGCTTAGTAAGTGCATTTTGCAAGGATACTTCAATGTTATTGAAAGACTTTCCAAATTTAAATATCACAATATCATCTGCATAGGCACAGTATTGAACAGTTGTATCAATGGATGCTAACATTCCTTGTATGGCTATGAGAAACAAAGTGGCACTTAGTGAAGAACCTTGTGGAGTCCCATTTTGAATATCCAAATTTTCGGATAAGACATTGCCGACTCTGACTTTTATGGTTCTGTTTTCAAGGAAGGACTTAATGAATTTGGGTAAGTAACCTTTTATATTCCATTTATTTAACTGTTCTAATATGGTTCTGTGCCTAGCAGTATCAAATGCACTTTTGAGGTCTATAAAGATGGCAGATACGTGAAGACCTGTAAGAAAACTCCCTTGTATAGCGTTCTCGATGTATACTAATGCATCTGTTGTGGAATGATCTTTACGAAATCCGAATTGATACTTACTTAGTAATTTTCTGGATTCTAGTAACCACGATAATCTATTAGTAACCATTCTTTCCATGAGCTTACAAATACAGCTTGTTAGAGATATTGGCCTAAAGCTTGTTGGGCTTGTCGACACCTTTCCTGATTTCAATATAGGGACTATAGTAGCTTCCTTCCAGGATTCTGGTAGAATGCCAGTTTGCCATATATTATTATACGCATTTAATAATTTAATTTTTGCATTTGTAGATAAGTGTTTCAGGAATGCATTCACGATGCCATCACTGCCTGGTGCCGTGTTGCCGCTTTTCTCAAGTGCTTCATTTAATTCATCCATACTAAATAAGCGATTATAAACTAATTCTTGATTTGTATGGAAATCTATATTAGTAGCTTCAGCATCTTCGATGTTGCATAACTGCGCAAAGTGCTGCGCTAGATGATTAGCTACGTCTCGTTGGTCAGTTATGATTTCATCATCTACATTTAAAGCAACATTAAAGCAACTACGCTTTCCAGTAATGGCACGTATTCTTTTCCACACTTCGCCGATATCAGTAGAAGTGGACATAGTGGAAACATATTCACGCCAAGAATTCTTTTTGGCCTCCTGTATAGTTTTCCGACATATCGCACGAGCTCTTTTGAATTGGATTAGGTTGTCAATGGTGGCATTTCTTTTCAGGAGATTAAGTGCGCGTTTTTTTGCAGCAATAACATCTCGGATTTGTTCGTTCCACCACGGTACTACTCGTTTATGAAGAACATGTTTAGTTTTTGGAACATGTTGTGTTGCCGCTTCTATTATGATATTTGTAATATCGGACATTATTAACTCCGTGTTGGACGAGGAGATCAACGTGTCAACGTGTTCCTTATATGAATTCCAGTCAGCCTTAGTTAAAATCCATTTTTGCGGAATTGTCGTGGGAGAGTTGTCAGAATTGATTTTATTAATGATGATCGGATAATGATCACTAAAGTGCAGATCTGGATCAGTAGAAAAATCTAAACTAGTTGATAAGGATGGAGTGCAAAGAGTCAGATCTATGGCACTAAACTGCCCAGTAGATACATTAAAATGAGTTGGGTTGCCATTATTTAAAAGACACATACCTAGTCTGTCAATCAGGTTTTCAACAGCCCTTCCCTGACAATCATTTTTAGAAGACCCCCAAGTAAGACTATGAGAATTGAAGTCTCCGCAGATCACATATGGATGAGGCAATTGTCTAACCATATCTTCAAAGGTTTCAATACTCCACGGTACGTTAGGAAAGTATATGTTACAGACAGTTATCGGTCTAGGTTGTGTCATATGTATTGCTATAGCTTGCAGTTCAGTATCGAGCGGTAAGGTTCTAAACGGTATATTTTCTTTTATAAGTATAGCAACACCACCATGGGCGCGTTCTCCATCTATGACATCTTTTCTTATAGAGCTGTAGTTCTTAAGTGTGTAGTTATGAGAAGCATTAAATTTAGTCTCCTGTATACAGAGGCAGTCGGGGTTATATTCAGAAACTAATAGGTGTATTGAGGCCAACTTACTTAAAAATCCACGACAATTCCACTGTAGGATAAGTGTATTATCCATTGAAAAATATATATGTATAATGAGAAAAAAATAAATAAATAAATAAATTATCTAGTATGTCCCTTACGGGACTTACCTTTCGGCCAGCCTCTTTTCTTCTTGGTGACTTTCTTCAAAATCAGTCGATCGATAGATTCTAGACTAGACTCATTAGATCGCTCATCGTCAGAGTTATTGGTAATTTGAGAGAGTTTTCTTTTATCTGCGATATTTTCAGTTGTCATGTTTACATCAGGTTTTTTACTAGTTGAACCATGTACTATGGGTTTATTTGTTTTAGGAGTTGATGTTTGACTATTAATTGTGATCTCGTTATCACTAATGGTTTCAGGGGAGGTATTTCGTTTAACTGAAAGAACGCTGGTTAATTTAGCCAGTTCAGTTTTAATTATTCCTCTAATTTCAGGAATTAGCGACCGAAGTGTTGTCGCTTCTGAAGTAATGGTAGTTTGAGCATACGAACGAGAAGGCACAGTAAGGGTGTTAGACATCCGCTTCGCTTCAGTGTATGTGACCCTATGGATAGTTTTAATTTCCTGAATCTTTGTTTCTTGCTGGTATATAGTACATGATCTCGAAACGGCCGTATGATTCTCCTTACAGTTAGGGCAAATAAATGGTTGTACACAAGGTTCACCTCTGTGTGGAGGATTACCGCAAATACAAACTTCCGACTTATTACAAGAAGAGGATACGTGACCAAAAGATTGACACCTAAAACAACGAGTAGGTGGAGGAATATAAGGCCTTACACTTAAAGAATAAAATGCCGCAGTGATACTTTTGGGTAACTTGGGTGTGTTAAAAGTAAGAATGTGATTGGGGGTATCGACAAGTTCCCCGTTTCTTCTACTTTTAATCCTTCTTACTTCAACAACACCCTCATGTTTCAAACCCTGCTTGATCTCATCTAGACTGCAGTTAAGGAAGTCTCGACAGTACACTACTCCCTTAGATATGTTAAGTGTCATATGAGGATACACCTTAACATCAAATTCGCCAAATCGGGTAACTTCTAACAGTCGTTGCGACTGTGCATTCGAAACTGTCTCAATCAAAATCATCCCTTGTATTCTTTTAACCATTTTCGTTCTTCCAATTAAACCATAAATAACCTTGGATATGATAAATGGACTAGTCGTTACAAAATCACCTTCATTCTTCTCCATGACTAGGAACCGGGGACAATCCACCGTCTCTCTATGCCAAAAACTCTCTCTTATAGGGGGGAAATCTGTATTGGAAAGGGTTGGGTTGGGAAGGACTGAAGGGGTTAATGGGATTGAAGGGGAGGTTGGGATTGGGGTTGGGGTTGGGATTAGGGATTGCGAAGGGGTGGAGCCGGGAAGCTCCGGATTTACAATATCAACACTCATAACTAAAATAATCCCTAACTTAGGGGAGCTGCCCCGGTGGGGTATACCCATGACGGCGGGATCACCACCGACACCAGCAAGTTCCCCTGCTGCACCGGGAATATGCCCAGGTGGGAGGAAAATTCAACTCCCTAGAACTCCAGTCCCTTACAAGTTAAAAATAACCTTCGGGGATCCCACGCCTCCGACGACGTGGGCACCCCCCTAAGCGCTTGCCAGGCCGGGGGCCTACGGAAGCTTGACTCCACTTCAAGAAGTGAAGCTACACCCCGCAGCGCCAGCTCGTACGTCAAATCCAAAACCATAATCATTTGCTTAAGCCAGTCCATTGCATAGGTCGTCATAGAAGAAAGAAGGAAAATTAAAAGGTCCCCTAGCCCTCGAATACTCTAATAGCGTCGGGGCCTGGAAGGAACAAGAGTTGGTCAAGGGAGACCAGATAGAACAGAAAGACAGAGAGGGACCTGTCCGTAAGACTAGTTGAAGTATAGACAGGCCCAGCTAGGGTACCTCGGGTTGCCAGCCCCTGTACTCACAAGGTGTGAGCCCCTCAGGGTATTATTATTATTATTATTATTATTATTATTATTATTATTATTATTATTATTATTATTATTATTATTATTATTATTATTATTATTATTATTATTATTATTATTATTATTATTATTATTATTATTATTATTATTATTATTATTATTATTATTATTATTATTATTATTATTATTATTATTATTATTATTATTATTATTATTATTATTATTATTATTATTATTATTATTATTATTATTATTATTATTATTATTATTATTATTATTATTATTATTATTATTATTATTATTATTATTATTATTATTATTATTATTATTATTATTATTATTATTATTATTATTATTATTATTATTATTATTATTATTATTATTATTATTATTATTATTATTATTATTATTATTATTATTATTATTATTATTATTATTATTATTATTATTATTATTATTATTATTATTATTATTATTATTATTATTATTATTATTATTATTATTATTATTATTATTATTATTATTATTATTATTATTATTATTATTATTATTATTATTATTATTATTATTATTATTATTATTATTATTATTATTATTATTATTATTATTATTATTATTATTATTATTATTATTATTATTATTATTATTATTATTATTATTATTATTATTATTATTATTATTATTATTATTATTATTATTATTATTATTATTATTATTATTATTATTATTATTATTATTATTATTATTATTATTATTATTATTATTATTATTATTATTATTATTATTATTATTATTATTATTATTATTATTATTATTATTATTATTATTATTATTATTATTATTATTATTATTATTATTATTATTATTATTATTATTATTATTATTATTATTATTATTATTATTATTATTATTATTATTATTATTATTATTATTATTATTATTATTATTATTATTATTATTATTATTATTATTATTATTATTATTATTATTATTATTATTATTATTATTATTATTATTATTATTATTATTATTATTATTATTATTATTATTATTATTATTATTATTATTATTATTATTATTATTATTATTATTATTATTATTATTATTATTATTATTATTATTATTATTATTATTATTATTATTATTATTATTATTATTATTATTATTATTATTATTATTATTATTTTTTTTTTTTTTTTTTTTTTTTTTTTTTAAATTAGGCGGTTTTGACTGCCAAGGTCATTTTACCGCCATACTAGGATGTCTGTTAATTACAGACAGATATAACATTCATCAATTTATATAGACTAACAATATGTAGTTAAAATTACAATAATAAAAATACAGTAACGTTATAAAATAGACAAAATAGACAAAATAAATAATAGACAAACAATAATTTCTTGTGTAAAGGCAAGAAATGGTGTATATATGTATAATGTTCGTATCACAGATTATATCACATATGCTATAATTCCAGCCTATATCATTTCTGTACAAAGAGTGTGTATCTTATCTTCTAACTACAACTTCGATAGTAAATGTGTTTCTCGTAAATAGGTCATTAAGTTTTTAATATTAGGTTTGTCATTTTTTAGTACTTCTTCCATTGTCATAGCTAGGTTTGAAGTTCTCCGAAGATATTCATAATCTCTGCAATGCAGTAGGATATGCTGTACTGTTAAGGGAACTTGACAGGTAGCACATTCTGATCTCGTTTCTCCACTCAGTAGATAAGAGTGTGTAATGCGTGTATGGCCAATCCGGAGTCGGCAAAAGATCACTTCTTCTATTCGTCTTAAACCTGACTGATATATACAACCTTTGACAGATGGACAAATTGCTTTTAATTTGTCTGTACTCTGGTCCCACGATGACTGCCATTTTATTTGGCACTTATTGCGAATTGCATTTTTAATATCATTTAGTGTTATGACTTTACTGACATTTGGTGTTTGCTTACTTGCAAACTTAGCGGCTTTATCTGCGTTTTCGTTGCCAGGAATGCCGATATGACTTGGAATCCATACGAATATTACCTGTTTATCTTGATTTGCAAGTTCATATAGGAGCGACTGTATTTTACGTACAATAGGTTCTTTTGAGAATTTATGTTTTAAAGCTAGGAGTGATGACATAGAGTCAGTGCATATCAGGTACGTTGAAGATGTTAATGTCCGACAAACGAATAACGCTTTCAAAATAGCATATAGCTCGCAAGTGAAAACGCTCGCAGCTTCAGGAATGGACCAAGTCATTGTAATTTTTTTAGTTACTAACGCACTTCCTGTTCCTGAATTAGTCTTAGACCCGTCAGTGAATAATAATTCACAGGGGTCATATTCACGAACTATCTGCAGAAAATCTATTTTTATAAGAGACCTAACACTATCGTTTTTATCATATTTCTCGAGATCTAGACGACAAACCATATTTGGTACAACCCATGGAGAGACAGAAATAACGTCATCTATTTTAAATAAATCTCTTTCTGGAATGTTCCAACGCCTTGAAAGAATTTCCGACCTTATCGTAGCTGGTTTAGTATACGACATTCTGTTAACGTATCGCTGCAACAAAGAGTTGTTACAGAGCGATTCTCCAACAGGATTGTCTGGTTGGTTTAGCACGGTAATCCGATAATTTAACAAGAGACGGTTACGACGTAACTGTAGCGACTCCAATCTTGATTCTACGTATAAACTCGAGATAGGGCTTGTATAGTAGGCTCCTATAGCGAGCCGGATTCCTGAATGATGAACTGAATCCAATATGCGCAACCGACTAGACTTGGCAGATGAGTAGATGACGCTCCCGTAGTCAATTCTAGAGAGAGCCATTGCTTTATATAACATTAAAAGTGTCTGTCGGTCTGAGCCCCAATTATAATTAGACAAACATTTTAAAACATTAATGATATTGCTACATCTAGTTTTTAAATCATTAATATGGGAGGTCCATGTAAGTTTTGAATCTAGGATTATTCCTAGATACCGGATGCTTTCGGTGTTGCGGACGGGTACAGAATTCAGTTGCAGAGTGTGGGTATGTTGACAAGTACTACGCTTACGACAGAAATGTAGGCAAACGGTTTTCTCTGTCGAAATACATAGCCCTGCTTTGTTCGCTGCAACCGATAGTTTATTTAACGCCGTTTGAAGAGATGTCTCAATATCAGGAAAAGATTGTCCGAATTTGAATAAAACTATGTCGTCTGCATACGCACAATAGTAGACTGATCCGTGAATTGCTTTTAAGACGCGTTGTAAAGCAATAAGAAATAACGTAGCGCTTAAACTTGATCCTTGGGGAGTTCCATTCTTTAAAGGAAAGCTATCTGATAGTGAGTTACCGACTCTAACTCTCATTGATCTCTTACTGAGAAAAGAACAAACGAAATTGGTTAAGTTTCCCCTAATGTTCCATTCGCCAAGCTGCTCTATTATGTTTTGACGCTTCACGGTATCGAAGGCACTTTTAAGATCTACAAAGACAGCAGATACGTGTAAATTTGTAATGAAACATCCTTGTACGGCATTTTCTAAATATGCCAGCGCATCTATCGTAGAACGGTTCTTTCTAAATCCAAATTGGAATTTGCTAAGAAATTTTCCTGATTCGAGCACCCACGTCAGTCTATTATTGACCATCTTTTCAAAAGTTTTACACAAACAACTTGTAAGTGAGATGGGCCTAAAATTAACCGGCGTTGTTGGAGTTTTACCAGGTTTCAATATGGGAACAACGATTGCTTCTCTCCAACTATCAGGTAGTTCGCCGTTAGCCCATATATTATTGTACGTTCGTAATAGCGCCGCTTTTGCATTTTCCGAAATATGCCTTAAAAAGGCATTTGTAACGTTATCGTTACCAGGTGCTGTATCGTGGGTGCTATCAAGTGCATTATTAAGCTCGTCAATTGTGAAAACACGATTGTAATCAGCATCATTGTTTGGATATAAGTTCAGATGTTGCATCAGGGGTTCCTCATCGTTGTCTGCGTTGCAAATGTTGGAGAAGTGTTGTGCCATATGGTTTGCGATTTCGAGATCTTCTGACACAGTTTTATCAGCTATCTTAAAGTTGATATCAGGGAAGGTGTGTTTTCCCGTAATACTGCGGATTCTTCTCCATACTTCACCTACATCCGAAGCAGAAGACATGCTAGAAACGTAGTCTTTCCAGGATCTCCTTTTTTCCTCAAGAATTTTCTTCCGACAAGAAGCACGAGCTTTTTTAAAGGCTATTAGGTTGTCTGTAGTAGGATATCGTTTAAATAGTCTGAGTGCTTGTTTCTTATCACGCACACTGCGTGAAACCTGTTCATTCCACCACGGTACAACCTTCTTGAGAACCTTTTCTTTTGATTTAGGAACATGTCACGCACCCTTACCATAGGATAAAGCGACGATAATTACCGAAGTAAACGATGGCTTAAAGTTGTGTCCTCCCGGACCAGCTATCAGTGGAGAAGGGCTGGATTCAAGTTGTAAGGGAGCGCCACTTAATTTTCCAACTAAGGACACAGCAACCATCGAACCACCAAAATTAAGAAAAGGGCACCAGATACTTACCGTCTCGGGGCTAAGTAAGTACTTGCTTATCATACCATTAAAAGGCCCATTCATAAACATAAATTTCCGTTTAATTAATATAATAAATACTTGAACATAAATAATTATGATAATAAGTATTGAGAGTAATTAATTGTATATTGAAACAAATATTAACTGTACTGTAAAATCTATTGAGAGGATTAAAAAAAGAAAAGATATTATTGTATATCAGTCAGTATCAAGTTCTTGGTAATTGTTCTATCCAGAGCTGAATATAGTAGGTATTCTAATATGTAATTATAAAGGAAGTAACCCAAAAAAATAAAATAACCACCACCAATGTTAGAACATGTAATAGGGGAGAGGGGTTAGCCGTCGTAAGCTTACGATTTATACCTTCGCAATATAATGCAGAAATACTATGAGCAATTAAGCATTTGTTCAACTACCAGACGTGACAATGACTAGATTACACACTTATACAATTGACAAGTTCTAATCCAATGAATAAACTAAATAATGTATCTAATTAGTATTAATTATATTCTAGTCCTAACGTTGACTAGTTAAATGCTATGTTCAGAAAGGACTCAATGTCGAAATGACTGATTCATCATCACTATATTAATAAATGACCTCAACAAAAATTGATTGACGGCTTAGTTAACAAAATTACAGGTTATCTCTTATGATAAACTTAGCTGATTTCGACATTCGACCCAGAAGATTCTTCAAATCCTGCTACTCGCTGGTTTATTTCCTTAACTACCAAACTTCCAGGTAGGGGTGAACTACAGTTTGAGTTTCTTATAAAAATAATCTCCTTACTATACTTAATGGGGTACACCTTTCCCAAGAAGCCTAAAAGAAAATTCCTGACTAGGAAAATGGTTTGATACATAAACATGTTAAGAATTCATACCTCTGATGGTGGGCGGCTAAAAGGTAAAAGGGCGGTATCTACCCGATAACAAAATGCATCCACATTCAAAGAATAATTTAGTAATCCTAAAATATAAGACTGTTTGTAACTTCTTGGACGTAAATCCTTTATCTAAAAATTTTACCTGTGAAGAACTTCAGGCATTGGGTGGGGGTTAATTCGTATCGATCGAAGGAATTGATCTGGTCTAATGAATCCGCTTGTGCGACAAAATGGCTTCCCTCCAAATATTCCAATAGGGTAGTTACCAGTTTGATTATTATTGATGTGGTGCTAATAATCCGCTGAAGCGTAATTGAAGACAAAATCTCACCATTACCATCATATATGGCTCCAGAGATTTGTCTCTTAAATAGCACCCACAATATTTCACCAAGATCAAATTCGATCGTAGTTGATTACTACTAAACCAAAAGAAGAATGTCGTTCAGACCTTTCTTTGAAAGCCTATCACCGGATATCCGTCGACGGCAAAAATGCGCAATCTCAATTATCAAAGTACGTCCGCGAGGGGCAGCGTTGCAAATATTATTCCAATCTAATTAAGAAATTCCATGTCAAATGGGTTAAATAATTAACACAACACGTTTCAAAACACGCGGCAGCTATTACGTAATGCGATAGCTTCTGCGCAAAGCAGATGTATGACCAGTAGCCTCAAGTGGCATGAAGAGATAACTGCGGCAACAATGTTTATTAAAAGGAATTATTCGAGACGGCGCAACAGAAAGACAGTTGCAAGATAAGGTTTGTTTACATATCGTATGCAAAATGGAAATTTATAATTTCTATTAAAAATACTTTTAAATACGACAAAATTGTTTACAAGGCGCTGTCCGCAATATGCATGAAAAAGTTAGCACCAGCGTTAAGGCTAATAGATGACTCGAAAGTTGGGTAAGTACAAATCAAGTTAATTACTGTTTATTTTGAACTAATAATCTCTATCTTTTAGGAATAACCACAAGACTACGAGAAGAATTCTTTTTCAAGTAAGTACGAAACTCTAGTGAAAGTTCCAATTCACTAATGGTAATACCTAATAATTTTTTAGCTAATAAAAGAGTTGAAAACAAAAAATGCCAACTCATCACTAAGATTCTTACCTAAGCAAGAAGAGTTGCCTATACCATCAACATTTTATTTTATTGTGTACTTGAAATATTTCATTAAAGAAAATATAAGAAAAATATTTTATTGCTTTCGTACTATAAATTATAAGCTCAAATCAATGCCAATTGGTAAATAATTTAAGATAAATCTACTGACAAAAACGAACCGTTACAAACATACTTGTTTGCAGCTGTTAAGATGATATCAGTTATTTCAGATATTAGAAGGTCTGATTCTGTCCTAATCCTAAGCTCATCTACCTCTTCTCGATAAGAAATCCAATCGGCTTTATTCAGCAGCCATTTTGATGGAATTAATTTTGATTTATTTGCTGAATCTATCCTGCTGATGATGATAGGAAAATGATCACTGAAATGAAGATCTGTCGTGGTCGACCACTCTAAAGAATTTAGTAATGTCGGGGAACATAATGTAAGGTCAATCGCACTAAACTTTCCTGTGGATACGTCAAGGTGGGTCTTCTCTCCATTGTTAAGTATAGAAACATTTATTCTTTCGAGAAAGCTCTCTAGGATCCGGCCTTGACGGTCATTTTTGCAAGAACCCCACGTAAGGCTGTGCGAATTAAAATCTCCACATACTACATATGGTGGAGGCAGCTGAGTTAACAAATTTTCAAGTTCATTAGTGTCCCATGGCACACTAGGAAAATATACACAGCAAATAGTCAAACTGGCAGGGAAATTAATACGTGTTGCCACTGCTTGTAAATTAGTATTTAAATTTATAGTTGTATATATAACGTCATTTTTAACGCATATAGCTACTCCACCATGTGCTCTATTTCCATCCATTTCATCTCGCCGAATGATGTTATAATTCCTTAGGTGATATTGACGATTTGCCCTAAAATGAGTTTCTTGTAAACAAAAACAAGTAGGGTCGTATTCGCTAATAAGTAATTGAATCGAGCTTAGTTTGTTTAAGAAGCCACGACAGTTCCATTGAATGATGCAGTTTTTGTTCATAATGTGAGATGTTAAAATTGAAAAAAATTGACTTGACCCTTGTTACAATTATTGTGATCAAATTGATCAAGTTTACTTCTTACGCGGTCTTCCCTTCTGCCAACCTTTTTTTTTCTTTGTTCCAGTCTCATTTTTAATGCTGGTGTCAATAGACTCCAGACTTGTATCCAAGTCCACACTCAAAAGTCTGCTAGAAGGTCCTGGAGAACAATTTATCGGTCGCCTCTCATTAGCGGGGTGGCTATTTTTGATACTGATTGTATTGACTTGCAGAGCCACTTCAGGTGTAGTATTCGCACTCGAATCTTCTTCTATTGTTGTTGACTTTTGCGTTTCTGGCATCCTAATATTGTATTTCTCCAGAATCGAAATAACTACTTCACTCATTATTTTACGAATTTCTGGAAGCAACACTTGTACAATATTAGTATTTACGGAAGGAGTACTTTTCAAAATGTTAGAATACGACACTTGTGTAGGTGTAGGTGACATGCGTTCGTATTCCTGTTTCGCATCTATGTAGCTAATCCTTCTGGTAGTTTTAATTTTCTGAATTGCAGCTTCCCTCTTGTAAACGGGGCAATTAAAAGACCTGGCTGAATGATCACCTTGGCAGTTTACACATACGATAGGATTTTCACAGGGTTGTTCCAAATGAACCGGTTTACCACAAACACATATCTGTTCTTTACGACAATTACTTGCCGTATGGCCAAAACTCTGACATTTAAAACACCTCATGGGTGCTGGAATATAGGGGCGTACAGGAAGGCTGTAATACGCAACCTTAATTCGCTCAGGTAATGTAGTACCTTCGAATGTCAATAGGTAAGAGGAAGAGTTGACCACTTCTCCTTGTCGCCTAAAAGTCATCCGTTTTACATGAACTACCCTATATCGCTTCAATTCTGTTTTGATTTCCTCTGTGCTGCAGCTATCGAGATCTCTACATGTAATAACCCCTTTGGTAAAGTTCAGAGTCCCATGGACGGAAGCCTTCACATTGAAGGTTTCAAACTTGGTCATTTCGAGTAACCGAATGGTTTGCTCCTTATTTGCGGTTTCAATTAATAAGCCTTCTTTTATTTTCTTGATAGACTTTACATCACCAACATTATGTTTAATAACTCTCGAAATAAGAAACGGACTAACATTGACAAAATCTCCATCTACTCTCTTTACTACAACAAAATTAACTCTAGAGTAACTAATAGGTACTCTCACAGATACAGACTCATCACCACTACTTTCACGAACAGGAGAATCAGGCATTTTTCTCTTAAAATTTTGATTTATCGCGTTCTCAGACGCTATAGGGTTTAATATGGTGGGATTGAAAGGATTGGGAGGGTTAATTGGGGGTGGGGGATCAAACAAAGAAAAAGGGGTGGAGCCGGGAAGCTCCGGATTTAAAGTATCTTCACTCATGCTTGCATTAAAATCCCTAACTTAGGGGAGCTGCCCCGGTGGGGTATACCCATGACGGCGGGATCACCACCGACACCAGCAAGTTCCCCTGCTGCACCGGGAATATGCCCAGGTGGGAGGAAAATTCAACTCCCTAGGACTCCAGTCCCTTACAAGTTAAAATAACCTTCGGGGATCCCACGCCTCCGACGACGTGGGCACCCCCCTAAGCGCTTGCCAGGCCGGGGGCCTGCGGAAGCTTGACTCCACTTCAGGTGAAGTGAAGCTACACCCCGCAGCGCCAGCTCGTACGTCAAATCCAAAACCATAATCATTTGCTTAAGCCAGTCCATTGCATAGGTCGTCATAGAAGAAAGAAGGAAAATTAAAAGGTCCCCTAGCCCTCGAATACTCTAATAGCGTCGGGGCCTGGAAGGAACAAGAGTTGGTCAAGGGAGACCAGATAGAAAAGAAAGACAGAAAGGGACCTGTCCGTAAGGCTAGTTGAAGTATAGACAGGCCCAGCTAGGGTACCTCGGGTTGCCAGCCCCTGTACTCACTAGGTGTGAGCCCCTCAGGGATATTATTATTATTATTATTATTATTATTATTATTATTATTATTATTATTATTATTATTATTATTATTATTATTATTATTATTATTATTATTATTATTATTATTATTATTATTATTATTATTATTATTATTATTATTATTATTATTATTATTATTATTATTATTATTATTATTATTATTATTATTATTATTATTATTATTATTATTATTATTATTATTATTATTATTATTATTATTATTATTATTATTATTATTATTATTATTATTATTATTATTATTATTATTATTATTATTATTATTATTATTATTATTATTATTATTATTATTATTTTTTTTTTTTTTTTAATTGATTTAGGCGGTTTCGACTGCTATGGTCATTTTACCGCCATTCTAGTGTACTAAAACTAGTTCATAAAAGTCTAACTAACACTATTTACAATATAGTATAACACATACGACAGAAACAAGGTGAAGATCATAATAATTTATGTATAAATCGAATGGAAAGAAAAGAATTATTGTATAAGTAAAATGACGTGTATATATATATAAAAACTAATATATAATTAAAATAGAATATATAGTTAAAATGTAAATAAGTAGCCATATAGTTTGTATATATTGAAAACACATTGACATGAAAACAAACATGATAAATAAACGCCTTCAAAACATAAAACATAAAAATGTATAAAATAAAAGTATATTAACTATATCTTTTGAAACAGACGAGTTACTTGCAGGTATTTTAGTAATTTATTAATATTGGATTTTTCATTTTTTAGTATTTGTTCCATTGATGCAGATAAGTTACAGGTTCTTCTGAATTGTTCGTATTCAATGCAGTCAAGCAGGATATGTTGCACTGTTAAAGGTACTTGACAGATGACACATTCCGGTCTGTCTTCTTCGCTTAGCAGATAGGAATGTGTCATACGTGTATGACCGATTCGGAGTCGGCAGTAGACAACTTCTTCTCGGCGTGTTAATTTTTTCTGATATATACAGTATTTAACTGATTCATTTACAGTTTTCAACTTGTCTGCACTCTGGTCCCACAAGGACTGCCATTCCATTTGACACTTGATTCTAATGTGATTTTTAAGGTCTCTTTGTGTAATGACTTTGTTAACATTTGGTGACTGTCTGCTTGCGAATTTGGCACCTTTATCTGCATTTTCATTACCAGCAATACCTACATGACTAGGAACCCATACAAAAACTATTATTTTACCCTGATTTGCACATTCATATATTAAAGAATACATTTCACGCACAATAGGCTCTTTCGAGAATTTGTCTTTTAATGTTAAGAGCGATGACATAGAATCAGTACAAATCAGGAGCGTTGCTGATAATGATTCCCGACAAACCAAGAGTGCTTGCAGAATAGCATACATCTCGCATGTATACACGCTTGCGGCTCCCGGGAGCGACCAGGTCATTGTTGAATCCGGAGTTACTACTGCGCATCCGGTACCTGAGTGAGATTTGGAACCGTCAGTAAATAGTACTTCACAAGGCTTATAACTATTAATGATTTGCAGTAGGTCTTGTTTTATAAGTACGCTAGCATTATCTTTATTATGTCTTTTTAGATCCAAACGGCAAACCACGTTTGGAGTAATCCACGGGGCGACAAAATTAGCATCATCCGTAGTATATAAATTACCTTCTGGAATATTCAAGCGCACCGAGAGAATTTTAGATCTTATTGCAGCTGGTTTCGTAGACGATGTTCTATTAACATACCGCTGCAGCAAAGGAGAACTACAGAATGACATCCTATTAGGACTAGCCTGTTGATTAAGTACTGTCATCCTATAATTCAACAGTAGGCGTTCACGACGTAACTGTAGTGACTCAAGTCCCGACTCTACGTACAAACTTGAGACAGGGCTCGTATAATAGGCGCCTGTAGAGAGTCGGATTCCAGAATGGTGGACTGAGTCTAATACACGTAGACGACTTGGTTTAGCGGCTGAATATATGACGCTTCCATAATCAATTCTTGATAAAACCATTGCCTTGTAAATCATTAAAAGCGTTTGTCGATCTGAGCCCCAATTAATATTCGAAAGCGATTTTAATATATTAATGATATTGTTGCACCTGGCTTTTAAGTCGTTAATATGTGCAATCCAGCTGAGTTTTGAGTCTAGAACCATTCCTAGATATCGAGTACTATCTGTGTTGCGTATGGGCATCGAGTTAAGTTGTAGAATGTGATTACGATGGCATGTACTCCGTTTGCGACAGAAATGCAGACATACAGTTTTCTCTCTTGAGATACTCAATCCTGCATTCCTCGCCTCGACTGCGAGTGTGTTTAATGCGGTTTGTAGGGATGCTTCTATATTATTAAAACATTTTCCAAATTGGAATAAAACTATATCATCTGCATATGCGCAGTAGTAGACCGACCTTTGAACAGACTTTAAAATGGGTTGTAGCGCGATCAGAAATAGTGTTGCACTTAGACTGGATCCTTGGGGAGTTCCATTCGTTAAAGGGAAACTATTAGACACGGAATTACCGACTTTAACCCGCATTGACCTCCCACTAAGAAATGAACAAATAAATCTGGTTAAGTTTCCCTTTATATTCCAAGCATACAGTTGTTCTATTATGTTTCGACGCTTCACTGTATCAAAGGCACTTTTAAGGTCTACAAAAACGGCTGACAAATGTAGATTTGTATTAAAACATCCCTGTATCGCATTCTCTAAGTACGTCAACGCATCCACGGTCGAACGGTTTTTTCTAAATCCAAATTGAAATTTACTAAGTAATTTCCTCGATTCTAGTACATACGTTAGTCTTCTATTTATCATTTTTTCAAAAATTTTACACAAGCAACTTGTAAGTGATATGGGCCTGAAGTGTACTGGTGTCGTTGGTGTTTTTCCAGATTTTAAAATAGGAACCACAATTGCTTCCTTCCAACTGTCAGGTAATTCACCATCAGTCCATATATTGTTGTAAGCACGTAGTAAGGTTACTTTTGCGTTATCCGACATATGCCTTAAAAAGGCATTTGTAACATGGTCGTTGCCAGGTGCAGTGTCGCGACTATTTTCAAGTGCATCATTTAGTTCATCAACTGTGAATAAGCGATTGTGATCAGCATCATCGTTATGAGGTAGGTTTAAATTTTCTATTAACAATTCTTCATCGTCGGTGTTGCATATGTTGGAGAAATGACGTGCCATATGATTTGCAATTTCTGTGTCTTCTGATACGATTGTATTGCCTATTTTGAAATTGATATCAGGAAAGGTCTTTTTTCCTGTAATACTCCGAATTCTCCTCCATACTTCACCAACGTCTGAAGCAGAAGACATGCTCGAAACATATTCTCTCCATGAACTCTTTTTCGCTTCAACAATTTTCCTCCGACAAGAGGCTCTAGCTTTCTTGAAGGCTATTAAGTGGTCCATGGTGGGATCACGTCTGAAAAGTTTAAAAGCTTTCTTTTTTTCTCGAATACTGTGTGAAATCTCTTCGTTCCACCACGGAACAACCTTCTTGTAATTTCTTTCTCTTGATTTGGGAACATGTTTGTTTGCTGCTACTAATATAATATCTGTGATTTCAGATATTGAAAGGTCCAATTCTGTTGAAGCTATAAGTTCATCTACCTCGTTCCGATAAGCGTTCCAATCAGCTTTGCTCAATAACCATTTAGATGAGATTACTTTAGATTTGTTTATAGAGTCTATTTTGCTAATAACAATAGGAAAATGATCACTAAAGTGTGGATCTGACGTGGATGACCACTCTAAAGAATTTAATAAGGTCGGAGAACATAAACTGAGGTCAATCGCACCAAGTTTTCCTGTAGATGCGTCAAGGTGAGTTTTATCTCCATTATTGAGTATACAGACATTTAGATTGTCTAAAAAACTCTCTAGAATTTTACCTTGACGATCATTTTTAAAAGAGCCCCATGTAAGATTGTGCGAATTGAAATCCCCACATATTATATATGGTGGAGGTAGCTGATTCAACAAAGCTTGAAGATCACTAGTGTCCCATGGCACACTAGGAAAATATACACAGCAAATAGTCAAACTGGCAGGGAAATTAATACGTGTTGCCACTGCTTGTAAATTGGTATTTAGATTTATAGCTGTATGTATAACGTCATTTTTAACGCATATAGCTACTCCACCATGTGCTCTATTTCCATCAATCGCGTCTCGACGAATAATGTGATAATTCTTTAGGTGGTATTGACGATTTTCCCTAAAATGTGTTTCTTGTAAACAGAAACAAGTAGGGTCGTACTCATTAATAAGTATTTGAATTGAGCTTAGTTTGTTTAAAAAACCACGGCAGTTCCATTGAATAATGCACTTTTTGTTCATAATGAGAATTAATTAATTAAAAAAAAAAATGAACTTGACCCTTGTTACAATTATGATCAAATTGATCAAGTTGTCTTCTTACGGGGTCTTCCCTTCTGCCAACCTTTCTTTTTCTTTGTTCTAGTCTTATTTAAAATGCTGGTGTTAATAGACTCCAGACTTGTATCCAAATCTACGCTTATAGACCTGCAAGAAGGTCCAGGAGAAGAGTGTATGAATTGCGTTTCATTAATGGGTTGGCTATTTGTGATATTAACTTTATCGAATTTTAGAGGCACTTCAGGTGTTGCATTCGCACTCAAATTTTCTTCTATTGTTGTTAACTTTTCTGTTTCTGGCTTTTCTGTTTCTGGCATCCTAATATTGTATTTCTCTAGAATCGAAGTAACTACTTCACTCATTATTTTACGTATTTCCGGAAGCAATACTTGTACAATATTGGTATTCACGGAAGGGGTACTTTTCAATATGTTAGAATACGACACATGTGTAGGTGTAGGTGACATGCGTTCGTATTCTTGTTTCGCATCCATGTAGCTAATCCTTTTAGTAGTTTTAAGTTTCTGAATTGCAGCTTCTCTCTTGTATACAGGGCAATTAAATGATCGGGCTGAATGGTCACCTTGGCAGTTTACACACACGATCGGATTTTCACATGGTTTTCCCAAATGAACCGGTTTTCCACAAACACATATTTGTTCTTTACGACAATTACTTGCCGTATGGCCGAAACTTTGACATTTAAAACATCTCATGGGTGCAGGAATATAGGGGCGTACAGGAAGGTTGTAATAGGCAACCTTAATTCGCTCAGGCAATGTAGTACCTTCGAATGTCAGTAGATAAGAGGAAGAGTTGACCACTTCTCCTTGTCGCCTAACCGTCATACGTTTTACAAAAACTACCCTGTATCGATTCAGTTCTGTTTTAATTTCCTCTATGCTGCAGTTCTCAAGATCTTTACATGTGATAACACCTTTGGTAAAGTTCAAAGTCCCATGGACGTAAGCCTTCACGTTGAGATTTCCAAACGTGGTCATTTCAAGTAAACGAACGGTTTGCTCTTTGTTCATGGTTTCAATTAATAAGCCTGCTTTTATCTTCTTAATTGACTTTACATCACCCACATTATGTTTAATAACTTTCGAAATAAGAAACGGACTAACATTGACAAAATCTCCATCTACTCTCTTTACTACAACAAAATTAATTCTAGAGTAACTAATAGGTACTCTCACAGACACAGACTCATCACCACTACTTTCACGAACAGGAGAATCAGGCATTTTTCTCTTAAAATTCGGATTTGCCGCGTTCTCAGACGCTATAGGGTTTAATAAGGGAGGATTAAAAGGATTGGGAGGATTGGGAGGATTAATTGGAGGTGGGGGATCAAACAAAGAGAAGGGGGTAGAGCCGGGAAGCTCCGTTTCTAGGGTAAGGGGCACTTTTGTAACATCATTTTCTATATCATCATCCATCATATTTAATTTAGTTATTTGTGTGTAAATTGTGTATGGATATTGCAGAGCGTGTTTTTCATTCCTTTTAGTGTTTGACAGATTAAGGAACCAGCAACAGCCAAAGGATTCCAAAGAACCCGACTCTGGTGGCCTCGACGGAGCCCCCCGCATTATACCGCAAGGTTCCCGGTCCAGGCGCCACCTGGCATTACGGCATAAGCGAGATTTTCGCAAGTTGATAGGGCAGCCAGGTCATGTTGGCTAGACCGACCCGGGCCCCTGTACTACCTTGCAGCCTGGGAGTGCACACCCCGGAACCCAGTTTTATCCGCTGTACCCTCCAGCAGGCGAGCCCAAGGATCTCAGACTGCTACTAGTTCCCCACGCTGTCAAACAAGGAATGAGTGTGCGTGTTGGTGACCTGCCCGTATGCAGTGTACGTGTGTGTAGTGTGAGTGTGTTTGGATTAATTTAGAAAACTGTGTGTTTATATGGTTGAGTTTACGGGCAGGTATGTGTGTTGGAACGAGGTGTACTGAGCTGGTACCCGTGGGGGCGCTACTCCCCAATGGCTGCCCGCTTTCAGCCACCCTGCGGGTTATTATTATTATTATTATTATTATTTTTTTTTTTTTTTTTTTTTTTTTTTTTTTAATTAGGCGGTTTCGACTGCCATGGTCATTTTACCGCCATACTAATGATATATTACTGAGTAATAATATTCTAATCAATAGCAATTATAATAGACAAAGACAACAGATACGCGACAGAAACAATGTATATATAAAACTGTGTATAAATAAATATATAAAACGTAAAATTAATGTATAAATAAAATGATGTATATATATAAAAATCAATATATCAATAAAATAACTTGTGTAAATAGAATATAAACATAGACAATTATAATATCTTTTAAAACGCACATTTTGAACTAATATCAAAATCAGTATTTTTAATATAACAGTGTAAATATCACAGATAAGTCAACTATAGTTTTGGGAGTAAGTGCGTTACTCGTAAGTATATCATTAATTTATTGATATTAATTTTATCATTTCTAAGGACTTCTTCCAATAATTCAGCTAAATTGCAGTTTCTTCTGACATGGTCATATTCTCTACAATTTATCAGAATATGTTCTACTGTTAGGGCAACCTGACAGGTAGCACATTCTGGTCTGGCTTCTCCACTTACTAAGTAAGAGTGGGTCATACGTGTATGCCCTATTCGGAGTCTGCAGAATATAACCTCTTCTCTGCGCTTTAGTGTTGACTGGTATGGACACCATTTAATAGATTGGTTTACTCTTTTAAGTTTATCTGTGCTTTGATTCCACAATGCTTCCCACTCTATTCTGCACTTACTACCTATATAGTTTTTAATATCGCGGGAAGTGATAACTTTAACGACATTAGGTGCTTGTCGACTTGCAAACTTAGCGGCCTTATCTGCATTCTCATTTCCGGCGATGCCTATATGACTTGGGACCCACACAAATACTATATTTTTCTCCTGATTTGCAAGATCGTATATAATAGATAATATTTCTCGCATCAGAGGTTCTCTGGAGAATTTATCTTTTAAAGTTAAAAGCGATGACATAGAATCGGTGCAAATCAGGAGTGTTGTTGCTGGGTTTTCCCGACAAACCAATAATGCTTGCAGTACGGCATATAGTTCGCACGTAAAAACACTTGCAGCTTTAGGAAGCGACCATGTCATTGTGGACTCGCGCGTGACTACTGCACATCCTGTACCTAATTGAGTTTTGGATCCATCGGTATACAACACTTCGCAAGGATCATATTTATGTAAAATGCGCAGAAAGTCCTGTTTAATAAGAACGCTAGCAACTTCATTTTTGTTATATTTTTCTAGATCCAGACAGTAAACCATATCTGGAATAGTCCATGGAGAGACAAAATTAACACTTTCTACTGCATACAGGTTTTCCTCTGGTATGTTCCAGTGCCCCGAGAGAATCTTTGATCTTATGGTAGCAGGTTTCGTGTACGACCCTCTGTTGACATATCTTTGCAACAACGGAGAATTGCAGAGTGATTCCTTATTAGGATTGTTATTTTGTCTGAGTACATTAGTTCGATAGTTTAACAGAAGCCGTTTACGGCGTAATTGCAGCGACTCTAGTCCCGACTCTACGTACAGACTTGAAACAGGGCTTGTATAAAAGGCACCTGTAGCGAGTCGAATTCCTGCATGATGAACTGAATCTAATGCACGCAGACGACTAGGCTTGGCAGATGAATAAACAATGCTACCATAATCGAGTCTAGATAGGATCATTGCTCGGTATAACAGTAAAAGTGTTTGGCTGTCTGAGCCCCAGTTAATGTTTGCTAAACATTTTAATGTATTAAGAATCTTGTTGCATCTGGCTTTTAGATCGCTAATATGTGGAGTCCAACTGAGTTTTGTATCAAGAATTATTCCAAAATAGCGAGTAGTTTCTGTGTTCCTTATAGGTAATGAGTTTAGCTGTAAATTGTGATTCTGCTGACAAGTACTACGTTTGCGACAAAAATGCATGCATACAGTCTTTTCTGTTGAAATGGATAATCCTACTTTTTTCGCTTTATTTTGTAGTTTGTTTAATGCAGTCTGCAGGGATGCCTCAATGTTATTGAAAGATTGACCAAATTTAAATAGAACGATGTCGTCTGCATAAGCACAGTAGTAGACCGACCCTTCAACAGATCTTAATACGGGTTGCAAAGCGATAAGAAAAAGTGTTGCGCTTAAACTGGAACCCTGGGGAGTTCCGTTTTTTAACGGGAAGTTTTGAGATAAGGCGTTAGCAATTCTAACTCTCAAAGATCTACCATTCAGAAAAGAGCAAACAAATCTGATTAAGTTACCCTTAATATTCCATTTAGAAAGTTGATCTATTATATCTCTGCGCTTCACGGTGTCAAAAGCGCTTTTGAGATCTACAAAAACAGCTGTCAAATGCAGATTTGAAAGGAAGCATCCCTGAACTGCATTTTCTAGATAAGTCAACGCATCTATAGTAGAACGGTTCTTTCTGAAACCGAACTGAAAGCTGCTTAAAAGATTCCTCGACTCAAGTACCCAAGTTAGTCTTTTATTAACCATCTTTTCCAAACATTTACACAGGCAGCTTGTAAGAGAAATGGGCCTGAAGTGTGCTGGTGTTGTTGGGGTTTTACCGGATTTCAAGATGGGAATAACGACCGCTTCTTTCCAACTCAACGGTAATTCTCCATTAGCCCAGATGTCGTTGAAAGCTGTTAATAAAATCATCTTTGAATTTTGCGACATATTTCTTAAAAAGGCATTTGCAATATTATCATTGCCAGGTGCAGTATCGCAACTATTCTTCAAAGCATCTTCGAGCTCTTCAATTGTAAATATAAGATTGTAGTCGGCATCATCATCAGGAGGAAAGTTTAAATTATCTCGTATTAATTCGTCTTGGACATCAGTGTTACATATGCTAGAGAAATATTGAGCCATTTTGTTGGCAATCTCGACATCCTCAGATACAATTTCATCGCCTTCTTTGAAATTAATGTCAGGGAAGGAACGTTTCCCTGTAATGCTGCGAATTTTTCTCCATACATCACTGACATCAGTTGTTGAAGACATATTAGAGACGTACTCTCTCCAGGAATTGTTTTTCGCTGCTAGAATTTTTCTTCGACAAGAGGCTCTAGACTTTTTGAAAGCTATTAAATGGTCCATAGTGGGTTGACGTCGGTAAAGTTTAAGAGCGTGTTTTTTTTCACGTATACTGCGTGAAATGTCTTCATTCCACCAAGGTACAGTCTTTTTGTAAACCTTTTCCTTTGACTTTGGTACATATTTGCTGGCAGCTGCTAAGATAATGTTACTAATATCCGATATGGATAAGGTTTGCTCTGCTGCAGACATGAGATCGTCCACCTCTTGTCGATAAGAGTTCCAGTCTGCCTTATTCAGTAACCATTTAGATGGAATCATTTTTGAATTTGAGACAGAGCCTATATTATTAATAATAATGGGAAAATGATCACTGAACTGCAGATCCGATGTGGTTGACCACTCAAAAGTATTTAATAAAGTGGGAGAGCATAACGTAAGATCTATTGTACTAAATTTTCCTGTCGATACATCAAGATGAGTTTTGTCACCGTTGTTGAGAATACAGACATTCAGTCTGTCTAAGAGACTTTCTAGGACTCTACCTTGACGGTCGGTTTTGTATGAACCCCACGTTAGGCTGTGGGAATTAAAGTCTCCACAGACAAGATAAGGTGGAGGTAGTTGATCTAACAAGTTTTCAAGTTCATTAGTGTCCCATGGAACACTAGGAAAATAAAGGCAACATATTGTTAGGTTAGTTGGATGTGTAATCTGGGTCGCTACAGCTTGTATGTTGGTATTTAAGTTTATATTTGTGTGAACAATGTCATTTCTGATGCATATAGCGACTCCACCATGTGCCCGATCTCCATCTAGCTCATCTCGACGAAGGATTTTATAGTTTTTTAGATAGTATGGTCGATTTGCTTTAAAATGCGTCTCTTGCAAGCATAAACAAGCAGGGTCATATTTACTAACCAGTAACTGAATAGAGCTTAATTTGTTTGAGAAACCACGACAATTCCATTGGATGATGCACTTTTTATTCATAATATAAGTTAATTAAAAATTGATATGGCCCTTGTTGCAATTATTATGATCAAATTGATCAAGTTCACTTCTTACGGGGTCTTCCCTTTTGCCAACCTTTCTTTTTCTTTGTCCTAGTTTTGTTTATAATACTGGTGTCAATGGACTCCAGACTTGTATTCATATCTACGCTGTTAGTTCTGTGAGATGGTCCCGGAGTTGAATTGTTTGATACTTTTTGATTAACAGAACAAGTGTTGTCAGTAACTTCGTTGGATACTTCAGATGTAGTATTCACAGTTGGTTCTATTTCTAGTGGTATTACCCTCTCTGTCTCTGGTATGTTACTACCGTGTTTTTTTAAAATTGAATTTACCACTTCACTCATAATTTTCCGAATTTCTGGAAGTAATACTTGAATGATATTAGTACTCATAGACGGTGTACTTTTCAATACATTTGAATATGACGCTTGTGGAGTGATAGGCGACATACGTTCGTATTCTTGTCTTGCCTCTGTGTAACTGATTCTCTTTGAAGTTTTAATTTTCTGTATTGCAAATTCTTTTTTGTAGATTGGGCAATTCGGAGATCTAGCTGAGTGATCACCTTGACAATTTATACATATTACTGGGCCTTCGCAAGGTTTGCCCAAATGCATCGGCTTGCCACAAACACAAACCTGTTCTTTACGGCAGTTAGTCGCCGTATGACCAAAACTTTGACACCTGAAACACCTCATAGGTGCTGGATAGTAGGGTCGTACAGGCAGGTTGTAATATGCAACCTTGATTTGCTCGGGCAAGTTGATGCCCTCAAAGGTTAAAAGATATGAAGCAGAATTGATTACTTCTCCTTGTCGTCTAACCGTCATTCTTTTTACATCCACTACTCTGTGTCGGAGTAATTCGGCCTTGATCTCTTCTATAGTACAGTTTTCGAGATCCTTGCACGTGATAACGCCTTTCGTGAAATTTAACGTTCCATGGGCGTAAGTTTTTACATTAAAGTTTTCGAACTTCGTCATACCTAGCAAACGAACCGTTTGGTCCTTATTCACAGTTTCTATCAACAAGCCATCTTTTATTTTCTTTATACTCTTAACATCTCCAACATAACGTTTCACAAATCTGGATATTACAAAAGGACTAACACTAACAAAATCACCATCTTCTCTCTTGACTATGATATAATTTATTCTAGAGTAGCTTATAGGTCTAGCTCTTACAAATTCATCACCACTGTTTTCTAAAACGGGAGAATCAGGTTTTTTTCTTTTATAACCTGACTGAGGACTGGCCATAGGGTCTGCAAAATTAGGGGTGGTAGGATCAATAAAACCTACCGGAATTTCAATATTTGAAATTTGTGGTAACGGGTCGAGGGAGGTGATAGACCCTAATCCTTCATCTTCAACATGTTGGGAAAAAAAGGAATTTACAGGAGTATTAGGATTTAAGGGAGTGAAAGGGGAAAAGGGGGAAGAGCCGGGAAGCTCTGTAGTTTCAGGGGGCACTTTTGAAACATTATTAATATTATTATCAGACATCATCAAAAAAAATTTTTTTTTAATTGTGTGCAAAACTGTGTGTATAAATTAGGTGCGTGTTTTCTATTCCTTTTCTTGTTTGACAACTCGAGGAACCAGCAACAGCCAAAGGATTCCTGTGAACCCGACTCTGGTGGCCTCGTCGGAGCCCCCCGCATTATACCGCAAGGTTCCATTACCAACTTTAAGACAAGGCCTCAGCGGTAAGTCGATTAAGGGCTCTGACGTCAGCTTAAGAAGGCCGAGATGGGCGCATGCAGTTGAATGAGTTGGCGCATCTCTGCAGATGCAGATATAATAGTCGTGTAATATTCGGCGGCCATTGTACTTACTTTTGGAAACCGGTGTTGTTTTTGTTATTACAACCATATTTCCGCTGTTTTAAAGTGCAAATTGAATTGGTTCTTGTGCTAGAAGTTATTGGTATGTGAAGGTGAATCATTTTCAACCAGTACTGTTTATGAAGTGTGCAAAACTTAAAGGTTAAGGTGTGCTTTGCAAGAAGCGTTTGTGTGCAACTGTAGAAAGAGTAAAAAACGAAGAAATGCCCGTGGTAACGTATTTAGCAGGCTATTGCTGCTATATTGTTTTAAAAAAAATTAAATGTGATCTATGTAAACAAAAATTAGTGTATGGCGATGAATTAGTGGTAGAAGATAATTACAGTTTGATACAAAATTTAAGCCGTGGTGGCTTATTATATCCACATGATTCAGTGGTAAATTTGGTTTTGTACCATTATATTATTTTTAATGAATTGCTGGAACATTTTGAAGAACAGTTTTTCAATGTTTATAACAAACGAAACTTTGTGTCACAGCTAGTTTTAAAATATCTTACAGAAGAAGGTTATTTGCTTCATTTCCAAGGATGTTAAGATCATGGCGAGGAAAGAGTAGCAAATATTATAATTAATTCTACAACGAATACATTGCTTAAAAATTACTGTGGTAAAAGAAATAATCGATTAAATAAAGGAAATAAAAGCAGAAAATTGGGCACATTAACAAATAAATAAAATAGGAGTATTAGAATTATGTCAAATACATTACATAGAACGCAGTTTTATTTAAAGTCATCAATAATAGAGATTCATTTTTTGTTCAAAATTATGGTTTTTGCTTTGAAATTTCGTTTTCCATTGTATAAAAAAAGCGAATGGGGTGCGACACAGGGCTCAGTTCACGACTGGCAGCCCCGTTTCTACTGGAAGCCCTGATTTTTAAAATTAGAAACACATAAACACCATGCAACAACGCATTGCTGTCGCTACGTTCGACCTTCTTGTGCTGACGTCACATCGCAGCGCTGAGGCCTTGTTGTCGAGTTGGTAATGAAGGTTCCCGGTCCAGGCGCCACCTGGCATTACGGCATAAGCGAGATTTTCGCAAGTTGATAGGGCAGCCAGGTCATGTTGGCTAGACCGACCCGGGCCCCTGTACTACCTTGCAGCCTGGGAGTGCACACCCCGGAACCCAGTTTTATCCGCTGTACCCTCCAGCAGGCGAGCTCAAGGATCTCAGACTGCTACTAGTTCCCCACGCTGTCAAACAAGGAATGAGTGTGCGTGTTGGTGACCTGCCCGTATGCAGTGTACGTGTGTGTAGTGTATGTGTGTTTGGGTTAAAATAGAAAAACTGTGTGTTTATATGGTTGTGTTTACGGGCAGGTAGGTGTGTTGGAACGAGGTGTACTGAGCTGGTACCCGTGGGGGCGCTACTCCCCAATGGCTGCCCGCTTTCAGCCACCCTGCGGGATATTATTATTATTATTATTATTATTATTATTATTATTATTATTATTATTATTATTATTATTATTATTATTATTATTATTATTATTATTATTATTATTATTATTATTATTATTATTATTATTATTATTATTATTATTATTATTATTATTATTATTTTTTTTTTTTTTTTTTTTTATTTTTAAGGCGGTTTCGACTGCTATGGTCATTTTGCCGCCATACTCATGTATTAGTACTAATTAGTATTAATCTAGCTAATAGTACACACGATACACAATAAAACATACACCGAGGAAAACATATACAAATAACAACAATTTACGAATATAAGATAAAATTAATGTATAAATAAAATAAGTATATATGTATAAAAACCATTGTATAAATAATATAAAATATGTAGATAAAATATAAATAACCAATCAAACATGAAGACAAACATGTTAAATAGTAGATTAATTGCTTTGAATCACAGATTTACGAAATTGAAGTTTTCTATCACAGTCGGTACTTATTTTATAAAATGTATAATTATTAAATATCACAAGTCTATTGTTTATAGCTTTGGTAGCAAGTGGGTTATACGTATGTATCTTAGTAATTGTTGGATACTAGATTCTTCATTTCTTAGTACTTGCTCTATTAACACAGGTAGGTTACATGTTCTTCTGAGTTGTTCATACTCTCTGCAGTTCAGCAGGATATGCTGCACTGTCAGGGGAACTCGACAGGTGGTACATTCTGGACTTTCTTCTCCACTTAGCAAGTAGGAATGTGTCATACGTGTATGACCAATTCGTAGTCGACAGAAGACTGCTTCTTCTCTGCGTGTTAATTTTGTCTTGTACGTACAGTATTTAACTGAATTATTTACAGCTTTTAACTTATCTGTACTTTGATTCCACAATGACTGCCATTCCATTTGACACTCTGTCCTAATATAAATTTTCAGATCTCGTTGTGTAATGGCTTTGATAACGTTTGGTAGTTGTTTACTTGCGAATTTAGCGGCTCTATCTGCGTTCTCATTGCCAGCAATACCTATGTGGCTTGGCACCCATACAAATATTATTATTTTTCCCTGATTTACAAATTCGTATAACAAAGAATGTATTTGCTTCACTATAGGCTGTCTCGAAAACTTATCTTTTAATGTCAGAAGTGATGACATGGAATCAGAGCAAATCAGTAGCGTTGTTGTTAATGATTCCTGGTAAACAAGTAGCGCTTGCAGAATAGCGTACAGTTCGCAAGTAAAGACGCTTGCAGCTCCAGGGAGCGACCAAGTCATTGTGGAGTCTCGAGTCACTACTGCACTTCCTGTACCTGAATTAGTTTTGGACCCATCAGTAAATATTACGTCACAAGGCTTATAACTTTCAATTATTTGTAGTAGGTCCTGTTTTATAAGTATATTAGGGGTACTGTCCTTATTATGTATTTTTAGATCCAACCGGCAAACCACGTCTGGAATAATCCACGGAGCAACAAGATCAGTATTATCTGCTGAATATAAGCTATCTTCTGGAATGTTCCAGTGCATCGAAAGTATTTTCGATCTTATTGCAGCTGGTTTAGTAGATGACGCCCTGTTAACATATCGCTGCAGCAAGGGAGAATTAAAGAATGATTCCTTATTAGGACTATCTTCTCTACTAAGTACTGCTACTCGATAATTCAGCAGAAGGCGCTCACGGCGTAATTGTAGTGACTCAAATCCCGATTCGACATATAAACTCGAGACAGGACTTGTATAGTAGGCACCTGTAACGAGTCTGATCCCCGAGTGGTGAACCGAATCTAATACTCGTAAACGACTGGGTTTGGCAGATGAATATACGATGCTACCATAATCAATTCTGGACAGAACCATTGCCTTGTATATCATTGAGAGTGTTTGTCGATCTGAGCCCCAATTGATATTGGAAAGAGATTTTAGTAAATTAATAATGTTGCTGCATCTGGCTTTTAAGTCATCTATATGTGCAGTCCACCTAAGTTTTGAATCTAGAACCATTCCTAAATATCTAGTACTGTCTACGTTGCGTATAGGCATAGCATTGAGTTGTAGAGCGTGAATACGCTGACATGTACTGCGTTTTCTACAGAAATGCAGGCATACAGTTTTCTCTGTTGAAATACACAGACCTGCTTTTTCCGCTTCTACAGACAATTTGTTTAATGCGGTTTGTAGGGATGTTTCAATTGTATTAAAATCTTTTCCAAACTTAAATAAAACTATATCATCTGCGTATGCGCAGTAATAGACCGACCTTTCAACAGATTTTAATACACGTTGTAGTGCGATAAGAAATAATGTTGCGCTTAGACTCGAACCTTGGGGAGTTCCATTCATTAACGGGAAGCTATTAGATACAGAGTTACCGATTTTAACCCTCATTGACCTTCCACTAAGAAAAGAATAAATGAATCTGATTAAATTCCCCTTTATATTCCAAGTATGCAGTTGTTCTATGATGTTTCGGCGCTTCACAGTATCAAAGGCACTTTTAAGGTCTACAAAAATAGCTGACATATGCATATTTGAATTAAAACATCCCTGTACTGCATTCTCTAAATACGCCAACGCATCCACGGTTGAACGGTATTTCCTGAATCCAAATTGAAATTTGCTCAGTAGTTTTCTAGATTCTAGTACGTATGTTAGTCTTTTATTGATCATTCTTTCAAATGTTTTACAAAGACAACTAGTGAGTGAAATAGGCCTAAAATGAACAGGTGTCGTTGGTGTTTTACCAGGTTTTAGAATAGGAATCACGATTGCTTCCTTCCAACTATCCGGTAATTCACCATTAACCCATACCTTGTTGTAAGCACTCAATAGCACTATTTTAGCGTTTTCTGACATGTGTTTTAAAAAAGCATTTGTAATGTTATCATTACCAGGTGCAGTATCGTGGGCATTGTCAAGTGCATCATTGAGTTCGTCAATTGTAAATAGAAGGTTATGGTCAGCATCATCATTAAAAGGTAAGTCTAAATACTCTATCGGGAGTTCTTCTGCATCGTCTGTATTACATATGCTCGAGAAATGTTGTGCCATGTGATTGGCGATTTCAGTGTCTTCTGACACAGTTTCATCACCGTCTTTAAAGTTAATATCAGGGAAGGCCTGTTTCCCTGTAATGCTCCGTATTCTCTTCCATACTTCCCCAACATCTGATGCAGTTGATATGTTAGAGACATACTCTCTCCAGGAACTCTTTTTGGCTTCAATAATTTTTCTTCGACAAAAAGCGCGAACTTTTTTAAAGGCTATTAGGTTGTTCATGGTGGGATTACGTCTGTAAAGTTTAAGAGCATGCTTCTTTTCGCGAATACTGCGCGATATCTCTTCGTTCCACCATGGAACAGCTTTCTTGTAAATCCTTTCCTTAGTTTTAGGGACATATTTGTCTGCAGCTGCTAGTATAATATCACTTATTTCAGATATTGAACATTCTGATTCTGCTGCAAGTATAAGCTCATCTACTTTTCCTCGATAGGAGTTCCAATCGGATTTATTCAGCGACCATTTCGATGGAACCACTTTGGTTTTATTAATGGAGTCTATACTTTTAATAATTATAGGAAAATGATCGCTGAAATATAGATCTGATGATGCTGACCATTCTAAACAATTTAATAAGGGCGGAGAGCATAAAGTTAAATCAATCGCACTAAGTTTGCCAGTAGATGGGTCAAGGTGAGTTTTATCTCCGTTATTGAGTATACAGACATTTATTCTGTCTAGAAGACTTTCTAGGGCTCTGCCTTGACGTTCATTTTTATATGAGCCCCACGTAAGACTGTGAGAATTAAAATCTCCGCATACTATGTATGGTGGAGGTAGCTGGTCTAGCAAGGCTTGAAGGTCAGTAACATCCCACGGTACGCTAGGGAAATATACACTACAGATTGTAAAGCTGGTAGGATGCGTAATGCGTATTGCTACAGCTTGCAAGTTGGTATTCAAAGTTATATTTGTATGTAAAATGTCACTTTTAATGCATATAGCTACTCCACCATGTGCTCTGTCTCCAACCATCTCATCATGACGAAGAATACTGTAGTTCTTTAGATGATATTGACGGTTTGCTTTAAAATGCGTTTCTTGCAAACAGAAACAAGTAGGGTCATATTTGCTGACAAGTAGTTGGATCGAACTCAATTTATTTAAGAAGCCACGACAATTCCATTGGATGATGCACTTTTTATTCATTATGTGAGTTATTAATTAAAATTGACTTGACCCTTGTTACACTTATTATAATTATATTGATCAGGTTTATTTCTTACGGGGTCTTCCCTTCTGCCAACCTTTCTTTTTTTTTGTACCAGTAGTATTTAAAATGGTGGTGTCGATGGACTCCAAACTGGTGTCCATATCTATGCTGATAGACCTGTTAGAAGGTCCGGGAGAAGAATCAATTCTTCCTCTTTCATCAACACGAGAGCTATTGCTAGTATTTTCATTGGGTACTTCAGGTGTAGCTTTTACGAATAGATCTACTTCTCGTGGTATTTCTTTCTCTGTCTCTGCTGTAGTACTACTGTATTTTTTTAAAATCGAATTTACCACTTCACTCATAACTTTCCGAATTTCTGGAAGTAATGCTTGAATTAGATTTGTATTCATGGTCGGTGTACTTTTCACTACATTTGAATATGACGTTTGTGGAGTGATAGGTGACAAACGTTCGTATTCTTGTCTTGCCTCTGTGTAACTGATTCTCTTTGAAGTTTTAATTTTCTGAATTGCAAATTCTTTTTTGTAGGTTGGGCAATTCGGAGATCTAGCTGAGTGATCGCCTTGACAATTTATACATATTACTGGGCCTTCACAAGGTTTGCCTAAATGCATCGGCTTGCCACAAACACAAATCTGTTCTTTACGGCAGTTAGTCGCCGTATGGCCAAAACTTTGGCACCTGAAACACCTCATAGGTGCTGGATAGTAAGGTCTTACAGGTAGGTTGTAATATGCAACCTTGATTTGCTCAGGCAAGTTGATGCCCTCAAAGGTCAAAAGATATGAAGCAGAATTCATTACTTCTCCTTGTCGTCTAACCGTCATTCTTTTTACATCAACTACTCTGTGACGGAGTAATTCGGCCTTGATCTCTTCTATACTGCAGTTTTCGAGATCCTTGCACGTGATAACGCCTTTCGTGAAATTTAACGTTCCATGGGCGTAAGCTTTTACATTAAAGTTTTCGAACTTCGTCATACCTAACAAACGAACCGTTTGGTCCTTATTCACAGTTTCAATCAACAAACCATCTTTTATTTTCTTAATACTCTTAACATCTCCAACATAACGTTTCACAAATCTCGATATAACAAAAGGACTAACACTAACAAAATCACCATCTTCTCTTTTGACTATTATATAATTTATTCTAGAGTAGCTTATAGGTCTCATAGTTCCCACAGATTCATTAGCACTGTTTTCTAACCCGTGAGAATCGGGTTGTTTTCTTTTATGACTTGACTGAGTAGTAGGCTCAATAGGCGTTGCAAAATTAGGCGTGGTAGGATCAATAAAACCTACCGGAACTGCAATATTTGAATTTATTGGTAATGGGTTATGAGAGGTAGGAAACTCTAATCTCTCATCTGCAACATGCTGTTGGGAAAAAAGGGAAGTTAGAGGAGTATTAGGATTTAGGGAATTGTTAAGGGAAAAGGGGAGAGAGCCGGGAAGCTCTGTTTGTAGCTCAAGGGGCACTTTTGTAACGTTATCTTCTATTTTATCATCCATAATTTATTTTATAAATTTGTTTAAGAAATGTGTATGTACGAGAGTATGTGTTTTTCATTCCTTTTCATGTTTGGCAGCTTGAGGAACCAGCAACAGCCAAAGGATTCCAAAGAACCCGACTCTGGTGGCCTCGACGGAGCCCCCCGCATTATACCGCAAGGTTCCCGGTCCAGGCGCCACCTGGCATTACGGCATAAGCGAGATTTTCGCAAGTTGATAGGGCAGCCAGGTCATGTTGGCTAGACCGACCCGGGCCCCTGTACTATCTTGCAGCCTGGGAGTGCACACCCCGGAACCCAGTTTTATCCGCTGTACCCTCCAGCAGGCGAGCCCAAGGATCCCAGACTGAAACTAGTTCCCCGCGCTGTCAAACAAGGAATGAGTGTGCGTGTTGGTGACCTGCCCGTATGCAGTGTACGTGTGTGTAGTGTGAGTGTGTTTGGATTAATTTAGAAAACTGTGTGTTTATATGGTTGTGTTTACGGGCAGGTATGTGTGTTGGAACGAGGTGTACTGAGCTGGTACCCGTGGGGGCGCTACTCCCCAATGGCTGCCCGCTTTCAGCCACCCTGCGGGTCGTTATTATTATTATTATTATTATTATTATTATTATTATTATTATTATTATTATTATTATTATTATTATTATTATTATTATTATTATTATTATTATTATTATTATTATTATTATTATTATTATTATTATTATTATTATTATTATTATTATTATTATTATTATTATTATTATTATTATTATTATTATTATTATTTGTTGTATTTCTCATACTTGCGTATGGACTTTCTTCCTACACGGGTGTTAACCAAGGTGCAGGTAAGTTATCTGTTACTGGTGTATGTTATTGTTTAGAAATTTTCTAACTGTTGAACATGTATCTAAAATTACTGACCGCTGCATGTCTACGTATATTGATTCATTTACTTCTAGTTGTCTCAAGCTTTGAAATAATGTCTTAGGAATAACCCCTGTAGCTGATATTATTACAGGTACAATATATACTGCTTCCATCTTCCATTGTTGCGTTATTGCTATTTGAAGGTCTGTGTATTTACGGAGTTTTTCAGCATGTGTTGTCTGAAGATTATGAGTATTGGGTACAGCTATATCTATTAGGTACGTGACTTTGTTCTTTTTGTCAGTTAATGTTATATCTGGTCTATTGTGAGGAATGTGTTTGTCAGTTAAGATTCCTCTATCCCAATATAATCGTGTGTCTTCGTTTTCCAAAATTTTCGCGGGTGTATACTTATAGTAGGGAGTGTGTTCTTGTGCTAAGAGAAACTTGTTTGTTAATTTATTATGTAGTATCTTAGCAACATTATCATGACGTGATTTATATTCACTTTGGACTAGTGCTTGGCAGCCTGATGTTATGTGTTGGATGGTTTCTGTTATAGCATTGCATCGTCTACAGTTGTCATTTTCGATATTTTCTTTTACTATGTGTTTTCTGTAGTTTTTAGTTCTTATAACTTGATCTTGGATCGCGCAAAGAAAACCTTCCGTTTCAGGAAATAGACCTGGAATAGATAGCCATGCATTTGAGGCCTTTTTGTCTATATGTTTTTGATTCAGGTCATGCGCATGTCGTCCATGAAGCGCTTTTTGAGCCCACGCTTGTTGTTTATCAGTATCTGTTATCTCTGGAAATTCTACATGATGTTTAAGATTAAGTGGTGAGTAGTTATTGTCAACATTTATAATAGCTTGGTGTAGATGAGATGTTTCTTGCTTGTTTTTGAAATATTCTCGTAGCGAATTCTTTTGCTTATGCAGTAAGTTCTTTATGTCTATTAATCCACGTCCACCTTTATCTCGAGGAAGGGTAAGTCTTTCGGTAGCGGATTTTGGATGATGTGCATTATTATTATTATTATTATTATTATTATTATTATTATTATTATTATTATTATTATTATTATTATTATTATTATTATTATTATTATTATTATTATTTTTTTTTTTTTTTTTATTTTATTCTCACAGCTTTCAGTGCTGGTATTAATGCGTCCTAACCTGGGTACAACAAGTACCCTAGGGTTAGGTGCATATTTGCTGACGTATGGTGTTAGTTATCTAAGAGAGAGAACACAGCACCACACCAGCCCTCTGATTTCATCTATATTCCATGGGGTTCTACTTATTATCATAGTTTATTCAAGTTTTCTTTCCCCGTCAAGGCGATCTAAGGATAGTCCAATTTGAGTTTCCCTCGGTTCGGTAACCAACCTCAGATTCTCCTTTTTTTCTCTTCTACATAGGTTTTCAGGAAGAGCGTTGTTTCTATAGATTGGTGATTTAGAAATCAAGAGGATGCTCTCTAGGGATCTTGTGGAGCCGGATTTGTACGTCTAAATGATCAGATACGTACAGACTAAGGACGCTGGCTGTACCGTCTACCATGTCTATTATCGAATCTTACGGTAGCAGGTCGTAGACCTGGCCAGACATTATTATTATTATTATTATTATTATTATTATTATTATTATTATTATTATTATTATTATTATTATTATTATTATTATTATTATTATTATTATTATTATTATTATTATTATTATTATTATTATTATTTTTTTTTATTTTTTTTTTTAATAGCCGTTGACCGTATCTGGCCAAGTGGGCTTCTGAAACCGCTGTCACGGAACTGCATAGCATTACTTCGTGACAGCGTTCGCGGAATATTGCAGTCGTTATGTATATAGTTATGTACATTGCTTTTTTTTAAGTATTACATTATCTAGTTTATGAAGATTATTAGTTAAGTATAATTAATTCAGTGTATTATTACATTTAAGGTATAGTACGGTATATTGTTACTTGTAAATATTAAGGGAAAAATAAAATTTATCAGACTAAAAAATGACTAGAATTAAATTCAACAATACAACAGTTAATGATAGAGTAGATTAAAGCATTTATATATCACAGTGTTATCTTATCCTACCATCTCGTTCTTTGGTTATCATGATTTTTCTAAGTCTTTTACTAATTTCATTCCAGTTTGCCTCAGATTTTAACATATTGTCAATGAGATTTTCCGGTGTCAGAGGTTCTTCTACTATGGTATTTATTTCTTGTCTTTCGCGTACCCATCGCTGACATTCAAATACAGTATGTTCTGGGCTGTCTTGGTTGTCGCAGTATGCACAGGTATCAGTGTCTCGTATGTGCATTCTTTTGAGGTAACTACCAAAACATCCATGTCCGGAGAGTATTTGCGTTAAATAGTAATCAAGTTCTCCGTGTCTCCTGTTATACCATGTTGTGATGTTGGTGATTAGCATCTTGGTCCATTGGGCTTTATCGGTTAGTCGAGCCCATCTCTCTTCCCATTTTCGTATCGTTTCTATACGAGCTTCTTTTTTGGATGCATTCTCTTGGAGATTGTATAATGTACATCTTTCCTCTGCCAGCAGGTCTATAGGAGGAGAGCCTGCTATAACCTGTAATGCTTCCGTTGATATAGTGCGGTAGCCTGAGCACACTCCTAATATCGCTCTTCTTTGTACTTTATTGAGGATGTCTGTGTACTTCTTTTTTCGTGCTGCTTTTCGCCAGATGGGCGCACCGTATAATATTTTTGAGTAGACTACACTAAGCAGTAGTTTTCTTTTGCTGTAGGTAGGCCCTCGTATATTTGTCATGATGCCTTTCATTGCTTGGGCGGATTTTTCAGCTTTTTTGGCAATGTTGGAGATGTGCGAGGTCATTCTCATATTATGGTCAAAGTGCAGGCCCAAATACTTAATGTTTTTAGCGACGTCAATACGATGATCATCTATATATAAATCTAAAGTTTTAAGTTTATTTCTGCCTGTTAGGATTAAGGCAACTGTTTTTTCCGGGGCGATTGATAGGCCGTTGTTCTTTAACCATCTTTTTACCCTTATTAACGTTGTGTTAAGTTTGGTTTCCAATTCAAGTTTGGACTTTGCTTGTGCTATGATGGCCAAGTCGTCGGCATATGCCACTAGTGTTACATTCCTTGGTACTTTTAGATCTAGCAACGGATCATAATAAATATTCCACAAAAGTGGCCCTAACACCGACCCCTGTGGAACTCCGCTGGATAATGTCATCTTGTGGTTATTAACTACCGCCAAGGTCCGGTTATTAAAATAATTTTTAATTAGACGTACTAAGTATGGACTGATTTGTCTTCGTTCCAGCTCTTTTACTATTCCCGTCCAGGGTATGGAATTAAAGGCATTTCGTATGTCGACAGCAATCATAGCGCAGTACCTTTCACTGCCGTATTTTTTTGTATGAGAATTGTCTGCGATCTTTTGAATTTCAGCCATAGCTCCGATCGTGGAGTGCCCTGTTCGGAACCCGTGTTGGTTTATCGAAAGTCCGCCCTTGCTTTCAATTTCGTGTTCTAATCTGGTATATACCATTCTTTCAAGAATTTTCCCCGCTGTATTGAGTAGGCACAGGGGTCGGTATGTGGTCGTGTCATCTGGGTTCTTTTTAGGTTTCTCTATTAGTGTGAGCTGAGCGTTTTTCCACTCAGTGGGAATAAGTCCAGATCTTAAGATTTTATTATACGCAGCCAAGCAGTATTCTGGGTGTAACATTATGGCTGGTCCAATTAGCTCGGCAGTTATGCCATCCGGGACAGGGGCAGTTTTCGTCTTCATTCTTTTAGTCGCAGATAGCAATTCATCGATTGTAAACTCCTCGTAGTCGTTATTGTTTATTTCGGTGTGTGTCCAAACCACTTCTGGTGCGGTAGGGAATAGTGACTTGGCTATTTCAATTTGGGCTTCTTCCGTTAATTTGGTGATAGGGAATAGTCTTAGCTTTTTGGCTGCTATTTTATAAGCGTCGCCCCAAATATTTTGATTTAGTTCGTCGCACAGTTTTTTCCAGGCTTCCTGTTTAGTTCTTTTTATTGTTCTTACTAGTATTTGTTTCTGATTCGAATATTCGAATTGCTTTCTTTCTTTCTCTTCTTGGGTCGCGTTAGCCTTTGCGTTCGTTCTGGTCATGATTCTTCGCTTTTTCAGGCATTCTTTTCGTAGTTGTTGAATTTCCTCGTTCCACCAGTAAATCCCCCTTCTTTTGCCGTGTCCGCCTGTTGCTTGGGGAAAAGTTTCATTACTTGCGTTAGTTATAATTTCTATAATTTTCTCGGCAGAAGGCTCTGACTCTAGCGCGTGCTGCATTAGTGTTGTCAACTTCTCTTTGTACTTATCCATACGACTGTTGTTGATACTCCATCTTTTACGTTTGACTTGGCCGTTTCTGTTGTCAGTTTGGCGAAACTCACTGTTTATTGTGAACACTATATATTGGTGATCACTCAGTGATTCGTCGGTATGTACTTTCCAGTTGTCAATTTGGCCATTCATTGCTGCCGAGTGAAATGTCACATCTACATGAGATTTCATGTTTCCTTTTACGAATGTAGGGGTGTTTCCCCTGTTCGCAATTGACCATCCCATTGAGGTTAACCATTCTATTAATATTTCACCCCTCCTATCTTGTCTAGGAGATCCCCACAGCCATGACTTAGAATTTACGTCCCCACATAGTATTATTTTGTCTGCACTATGTTTTCTTATATCTGTGTCAATATTATTGATGAGTTCTTCGAACTGAACTATGTCGATATTTGGAGAGATGTAGCATCCATATATTACACATCCATTAGTTTTGACCCATAAAAATCCCTCCTCAGCGCTGTATCTATGATCTGTATGTTATTGCTAAACGTTGTAATTGCAACATCTTTTCGTTTGTCAGTTAACCATCGTTTACTTTCGACAACCTTTTTGGTAGGTTCACCCACAATAACTAAATCAATTTGCGTTTCGTTTGCCTTTTTGTACATCATGTCCATAGCCGCGTAAGCGCGCATAGTATTAATTTGCAGAATTTTTACCATTATTGTTATTTGTTGGGGACCTGCTATCCGTCTCGCGTATATTCTTGCTTTGTTGTCCTTTTACTCTGTTTTTGCGTAGTTGTAGTACCAGTTGTTTGTACTTAGGGCATGACATTGTTGCTGCCTGGTGTTCTTCACTATTACATTCATAACACCTAGCTTGGTTTACACAGTTCTTCAGAATGTGTCCATTTTGTCCACATCTTAGGCACGTGTTCTTCTTATCCATTTTTCCCTTCTTACACTCGGATGTTTTGTGTCCATGGAGAAGACAATTACCGCATCGTGTAGGGGTTATTATTTCCTCAATTCTACAGCGCGTCCATCCTATTTTAATTCTGCTCTTACGTATAATCTCGAAGGCCGCTTCGATAGGCATGCCAACAGTTGCAACTTTAGTATATCCGTCTTTGGTAACTTTTAGTGTATGCAGTTTTATGTTTTGCCTGTCCGTATTCGTTTTAATTTCGCTGGCTAATGCATCCATGATTTCGTCTTCAGTGGTAACTGCATCTATATCTCTGATTAGGATAACTTTTTTCTTCATTGTCGCTTCTGTGACCACCGCTTCTTCTTTGAATTTCTCATTTGCGATTTCTTTGAAATTCTTTGCTGCTCCTTCTTTGTCTTCCTTTATGGTAAGCCGAATGTTTCCGTTGCCTACTTTTTTAATGTTTTCGACTGTTACTCCCAGCGTACTTATATCTATGTTAGCTTTCAGCATCTTGAGAGTCTTTTCATAGTCAGTCGTTTCTGTAATTGTAGATTTGATGTCCAAGATGGTTCTTGTCTGTCTTTGCTTTCTTTTCTTGCCTACAGTACGCCATTGCTCGTCGGTGTTATCTTTTCTAGGGTATATCTCATTTTCCCCTTTAGATTCTTCCATTTTTCTTTTCGTGGTGAGTATTATAGCTTCCATTTTTGTGTTATGTAATACACACTCAAGCATTTTCCTTATGTTGCTTAAGTTATGCTTTTCGGGCATAGCCATAGTAATTAGCACGGTTCCCTTTTTAACTAAAATTTCTTTTAATTTTTTTAATAAATTGTAGTTCTTATACTGTAATTCATTTTCGTCTATGTCTCTGTATTCCATAGTGACCACATAGGTCGTTTGCGTAGTACAGCTCTCCGTTTCACTTCCTACTTTGCTTAGTGAACTCGTTTTCTGTAGGCACATAATTTCTCCATTCTTGGACTTTTCATTATCCAGTATCAATTTTAGTTCCGGGTGGTATTCAAACAGTCTTCTCACAAGTCCTTCGTTTAGGTCTGTGGTAGGATCTATAATATATATTTGATCTCCGTCTGTGCTTGTTCGAAAAGGATTATTAATGGCTATTGTGGTTTTCTTATACACGTCTTCATGCCATTCTAGATCTTTGATGTCTAGGTAAGTATCCGCGTCTACTTCATTCGGAATTTCGTATAACACATTATCAATCATAGTTTGCGTTGCTTTGCATTGCGTATCTATGTCCATCTTTGGACCCGTAGAAACTTTTTTGGGGCTTTTGGATTCTGCATCGATCAATGCAGTAGTTTGTTCAATTATTTGCTGAATATTTGTGTCTAGGAGTCGTTCCATACTTTGCACTAATGTGTCTGTTATCGTTCGCACTTCCCCTTTTATTCTATAAGAGCTGTCCACCTCTTTGACCAACTTATCGATATTTTGTTTAACTTCCAGCAGATATTTATTGAATCTTAAAAGTCTCTTCTTAGGATCTGGAGCTTGCAGGTCCCGTTTGTTCGAGATTTCTGTAATACCCTCTATCGACTTCATTTTCTTTTCTCTTGTATCTGTCTTTCGTCCATCTTCTGGAGGAGTTTCCACTCTTTTTCTTTTGTCTGGTCCTTCGGTTTGATGTTCTAAATCGTCTGCATGAAAGACGTCGTCATCATATATATATTCATATACTTGTTTCTCTTTATTTTCTTTATTTATTATTTCTATATTTTCTGAAGGAGGGGTTCTTAAGACTGACCCTCTCTTGCCAAAAATGTCGTTACAATCCCAATCTATCTTTCTCATCAATTCCTCTTCATTGGGAGTCTTTTCTAGCCCTTGTTCATTCTTTTCGTTCCTCTCAAACCAGCTGCTTGATGACGACCGGGGGGGCCCTGGCTGACCAGCCCCAACACCTGCCGAATCTGGGGAATCCGGTTTCCCCTGAATTAGTAACAAATTCTTATCTTCTTTACTTTGCATCATATTAGAATTCAAATAAGTCCATTTCCTCGCCGTTTTATTATCTTCTGTTTCTAAAGCCTGTATGCCACTGCCAAATCATAAGCCGCAAACTCGCCATAGTCGATGTATGTAGTTTCTAATAGAGAAGAAGAAGTTGAAGAGGTCCCCTAGCCCTCGTTTCCTAATAGCATCGGGGCCTGAAGATTCAAGTGTTAGCCAAGGGAGACTGATAGGAAAGTAAAACAGAGCTTCACCCAAGACAAGTTGAAACAAAGTGAAGTTAGAAGATAGGTCCCTCCTCCTTTATCCTGGCTTGGGACAGGCAGGTGCGAGATCAAGAAAGCCACAACAAGTATAGCAGTCAGCATCCCGCCCTGGCGGAGTTATTATTATTATTATTATTATTATTATTATTATTATTATTATTATTATTATTATTATTATTATTATTATTATTATTATTATTATTATTATTTTTTTTTTTTTTTTTTTTTTTCCTTTAAATTAGGCGGTTTCGACTGCCAAGGTCATTTTACCGCCATACTAATGAAATATTACCTAGTAATAATATTCTAATCAATATCAATTATAATAGACAAATATAACAGATAAGCGACAGAAACAATGTATATATAAAACTGTGTATAAATAAATCAGTAAAACGTAAAATTAATGTATAAATAAAATGATGTATATATATAAAAATCAATATATAAATAAAATAACGTGTGTAAATATAATATAAACATAAACAATTCATAAAACACTTTATATAATAGATAATATCTTTTGAAACGCACATTTAAACTAATATCAAAATCAGTATTTTTAATATAGCAGTGTAAATATCACAGATAAGTCAACTATAGTTTTGGGAGTAAGTGCGTTTCTCGTAAATAGGTCATTAAGTTTCTAACATTAGGTTTGTCATTTTTTAGTACTTCTTCCATTGTCATAGCTAGGTTAGAAATTCTCCGAATATATTCATAATCCCTGCAATGCAGAAGGATATGCTGTACTGTCAAGGGAACTTGACAGGTTCTGATCTCGTTTCTCCACTCAGTAGATAAGAGTGTGTAACGCGTGTATGGCCAATCCGGAGTCGGCAGAAGACCACTTCTTCTATCCGTCTTAAGTCTGACTGGTATATACAGCCTTTGACAGATGGATTAATTGCTTTTAATTTGTCTGTACTCTGGTCCCACGATGACTGCCATTTCATTTGACACTTATTGCGAATTGCATTTTTTATATCATTTAGTGTTATGACTTTACTGACATTTGGTATTTGTTTACTTGCAAACTTAGCGGCTTTATCTGCGTTTTCGTTGCCGGGAATACCGATATGACTTGGAATCCATACGAATATGACTCGTTTCTCTTGATTTGTAAGTTCATATAGGAGCGACTGTATTTTACGTACAATAGGTTCTTTTGAGAATTTATGTTTTAAAGCGTGGAGTGATGACATAGAGTCAGTGCATATCAGGTACGTTGAAGATGTTAATGTCCGACAAACGAATAACGCTTTCAGAATAGCATATAGCTCGCAAGTAAAAACGCTCGCAGCTTCAGGAAGGGACCAAGTCATTGTAATTTGTTTAGTTACTAATGCACTTCCTGTTCCTAAATTAGTCTTAGACCCGTCAGTGAATAATACTTCACAGGGGTCATATTCATGCACTATCTGCAGAAAATCTATTTTTATAAGAGACCTAACACTATTATTTTTATCGTGTTTCTCGAGATCTAGACGACAAACCATGTTTGGTACAACCCATGGTGAGACAGAAATAACGTCATCTACTTTAAATAAATATCTTTCTGGAATGCTCCAGCGCCTTGAAAGAATTTCCGATCTTATCGTAGCTGGTTTGGTATACGACATTCTGTTAACGTATCGGTGCAACAAAGAGTTGTTACAGAGTGATTCTCCAACGGGATTGTCTGGTTGGTTTAGCACGGTAATCCGATAGTTCAACAAGATACGGTTACGACGTAACTGTAGCGACTCCAATCCTGATTCTACGTATAAGCTAGAGATAGGGCTTGTATAGTAGGCTCCTATAGCGAGTCGGATTCCCGAATGATGAACTGAATCCAATATGCGCAACCGACTAGACTTGGCAGATGAGTAGATAACGCTCCCATAGTCAATTCTAGAGAGAGCCATTGCTTTATATAGCATTAAAAGTGTCTGTCGGTCTGAGCCCCAATTATAATTAGACAAACATTTTAAAACATTAATGATATTGCTACATCTAGCTTTTAAATCAGTAATATGGGAGGTCCATGTAAGTTTGGAATCTAGGATTATTCCTAGATACCGGATACTTTCGGTGTTGCGGACGGGTACAGAATTCAGTTGCAGAGTGTGGCTGTGCTGACATGTACTACGCTTACGACAGAAATGTAGGCAAACGGTTTTCTCTGTCGAGATACATAGCCCTGCTTTGTTCGCTGCAACCGATAGTTTATTTAACGCCGTTTGAAGAGATGTCTCAATATCAGGAAAAGATTGTCCGAATTTGAATAAAACTATGTCGTCTGCATACGCACAATAGTAGACCGACCCGTGAATTGCTTTTAAGACGCGTTGTAAAGCAATAAGAAATAACGTAGCGCTTAAACTGGATCCTTGAGGAGTTCCATTCTTTAAAGGAAAGCTATCAGATAATGAGTTACCGACTCTAACTCTCATTGATCTCTCACTGAGAAAAGAACAAACGAAATTGGTTAAGTTTCCCCTAATATTCCATTCGCGAAGCTGCTCTATTATATTTTGACGCTTAACGGTGTCGAAGGCACTTTTAAGATCTACAAAGACAGCAGATAAGTGTAAATTAGTAATGAAACATCCCTGTACGGCATTTTCTAAATATGCCAGCGCATCTATCGTAGAACGATTCTTTCTAAATCCAAATTGGAATTTGCTAAGAAATTTTCCTGATTCAAGCAGCCACGTCAGTCTATTATTGACCATCTTTTCAAAAGTTTTACACAGACAACTTGTAAGTGAGATGGGCCTAAAATTAACCGGCGTTGTTGGAGTTTTACCAGGTTTCAATATGGGAACGACGACTTCTTCTCTCCAACTATCAGGTAGTTCGCCATTAGCCCATATATTATTGTATGCTCGTAATAGCGCCGCTTTTGCATTTTCCGAAATATGCCTTAAAAAGGCATTTGTAACGTTATCGTTACCAGGTGCTGTATCGTGGGTGTTATCAAGTGCATTATTAAGCTCGTCAATTGTAAAAACACGATTGTAATCAGCGTCATCGTTTGGATATAAGTTCAGATGTTCCGTCAGGAGTTCCTCATCGTTGTCTGCGTTGCAAATGTTGGAGAAGTGTTGTGCCATATGGTTTGCGATTTCTAGATCTTCTGACACAGTTTTATCAGCTATTTTAAAATTGAGATCAGGGAAGGTGTGTTTTCCCGTAATACTGCGGATTCTTCTCCATACCTCACCCACATCCGAAGCAGAAGACATGCTAGAAACGTAGTCTTTCCAGGACCTCCTTTTTTCCTCAAGAATTTTCTTCCGACAAGAAGCGCGAGCTTTTTTAAAGGCTATTAAGTTGTCTGTAGTGGGATATCGTTTAAATAGTCTAAGTGCTTGTTTCTTATCACGCACACTGCGTGAAACCTGTTCATTCCACCACGGTACAACCTTCTTGAGAACCTTTTCTTTTGATTTAGGAACATACTTGTTTGCAGCTGTTAAGATGATATCAGTTATTTCAGGTATTAGAAGGTCTGATTCTGTCCCAATCATAAGCTCATCTACCTCTTCTCGATAAGAATTCCAATTGGCTTTATTCAGCAACCATTTTGATGGAATTAATTTTGATTTATTTGCTGAATCTATCCTGTTGATGATGATAGGAAAATGATCACTGAAATGAAGATCTGTCGTGGTCGACCACTCTAAAGAATTTAGTAATGTTGGGGAGCATAATGTAAGATCAATCGCACTAAACTTTCCTGTGGATACGTCAAAATGGGTTTTCTCTCCATTGTTAAGTATAGAAACATTTAATCTGTCGAGAAAGTTCTCTAGGATTCGGCCTTGACGGTCATTTTTGTAAGAACCCCACGTAAGGCTGTGCGAATTGAAATCTCCACATACTACATATGGTGGAGGCAGCTGATTTAACAAATTCTGAAGTTCATTAGTGTCCCATGGCACACTAGGAAAATATATACAGCAAATAGTCAAACTGGCAGGGAAATTAATACGTGTTGCCACTGCTTGTAAATTAGTGTTTAAATTTATAGCTGTATGTATAACGTCATTTTTAACGCATATAGCTACTCCACCATGTGCTCTATTTGCATCTATTTCATCTCGACGAATAATGTGATAATTCTTTAGGTGGTATTGACGATTTTCCCTAAAATGTGTTTCTTGTAAACAGAAACAAGTAGGGTCGTACTCATTAATAAGTATTTGAATTGAGCTTAGTTTGTTTAAAAAACCACGGCAGTTCCATTGAATAATGCACTTTTGGTTCATAATGAGAATTAATTAATTAAAAAGAAATGGACTTGACCCTTATTACAATTATGATCAAATTGATCAAGTTGTCTTCTTACGGGGTCTTCCCTTCTGCCAACCTTTCTTTTTCTTTGTTCTAGTCTTATTTAAAATGCTGGTGTTAATAGACTCCAGACTTGTATCCAAATCTACGCTTATAGATCTGCAAGAAGGTCCAGGAGAAGAGTGTATGAATTGCGTTTCATTAATGGGTTGGCTATTTGTGATATTAACTTTATCGAATTTTAGAGGCACTTCAGGTGTTGCATTCGCACTCAAATTTTCTTCTATTGTTGTTAACTTTTCTGTTTCTGGCTTTTCTGTTTCTGGCATCCTAATATTGTATTTCTCTAGAATCGAAGTAACTACTTCACTCATTATTTTACGTATTTCCGGAAGCAATACTTGTACAATATTGGTATTCACGGAAGGGGTACTTTTCAATATGTTAGAATACGACACATGTGTAGGTGTAGGTGACATGCGTTCGTATTCTTGTTTCGCATCCATGTAGCTAATCCTTTTAGTAGTTTTAAGTTTCTGAATTGCAGCTTCTCTCTTATATACAGGGCAATTAAATGATCGGGCTGAATGGTCACCTTGGCAGTTTACACACACGATCGGATTTTCACATGGTTTTCCCAAATGAACCGGTTTTCCACAAACACATATTTGTTCTTTACGACAATTACTTGCCGTATGGCCGAAACTTTGACATTTAAAACATCTCATGGGTGCAGGAATATAGGGGCGTACAGGAAGGTTGTAATAGGCAACCTTAATTCGCTCAGGCAATGTAGTACCTTCGAATGTCAGTAGATAAGAGGAAGAGTTGACCACTTCTCCTTGTCGCCTAACCGTCATACGTTTTACAAAAACTACCCTGTATCGATTCAGTTCTGTTTTAATTTCCTCTATGCTGCAGTTCTCAAGATCTTTACATGTGATAACACCTTTGGTAAAGTTCAAAGTCCCATGGGCGTAAGCCTTCACGTTGAGATTTCCAAACGTGGTCATTTCAAGTAAACGAATAGTTTGCTCTTTGTTCATGGTTTCAATTAATAAGCCTTCTTTTATCTTCTTAATTGACTTTACATCACCCACATTATGTTTAATAACTTTCGAAATAAGAAACGGACTAACATTGACAAAATCTCCATCTACTCTCTTTACTACAACAAAATTAATTCTAGAGTAACTAATAGGTACTCTCACAGACACAGACTCATCACCACTACTTTCACGAACAGGAGAATCAGGCATTTTTCTCTTAAAATTCGGATTTGCCGCGTTCTCAGACGCTATAGGGTTTAATAAGGGAGGATTAAAAGGATTGGGAGGATTGGGAGGATTAATTGGAGGTGGGGGATCAAACAAAGAAAAAGGGGGGGTGGAGCCGGGAAGCTCCGGATTTAAAGTATCTTCACTCATTCTTGCATTAAAATCCCTAACTTAGGGGAGCTGCCCCGGTGGGGTATACCCATGACGGCGGGATCACCACCGACACCAGCAAGTTCCCCTGCTGCACCGGGAATATGCCCTGGTGGGAGGGATATTCATCTCCCTAGGGCTCCAGTCCCTTACTAGTAAGAAACGTTCGGGGATCCCACGCCTCCGACGACGTGGGCACCCCCCTAAGTGCTTGCCAGGCCGGGGGCCTACGGAAGCTTGACTCCACTTCAAGAAGTGAAGCTACACCCCGCAGCGCCAGCTCTTGCGTCTAAATCAAATCGTATATCGTTTCGTAAGCCTTTCCATTGCAAGTCGTCGTCGAAGAAATTCCATCAAGAAGAAAGAGAAAAGGAAAATGTAGTCAAGGAAGGAACAAGAGTTGGTCAAGGGAGACCAGATAGAAAAGAAAGACAGAAAGGGACCTGTCCGTAAGGCTAGTTGAAGTATAGACAGGCCCAGCTAGGGTACCTCGGGTTGCCAGCCCCTGTACTCACAAGATGTGAGCCCCTCAGGGTTATTATTATTATTATTATTATTATTATTATTATTATTATTATTATTATTATTATTATTATTATTATTATTATTATTATTATTATTATTATTATTATTATTATTATTATTATTATTATTATTATTATTATTATTATTATTATTATTATTATTATTATTATTATTATTATTATTATTATTATTATTATTATTATTATTATTATTATTATTATTATTATTATTATTATTATTATTATTATTATTATTATTATTATTTTTTTTTTTTTTTTTTTTTTTTTTTTTTAATTAGGCGGTTTCGACTACTACGGTCATTTCACCGCCATACTAGGGTGTCTGTTAATTACAGACATATAGCACATTCATAAATTGTAAATATGTCAAAGTTGTAAATTAAAAATAACAATGTATATAGTTACATAGAATAACACTGATATAACAAATTATAATGATAAAAATACAATAACGTTATAAATTAGACAAACAAACATTAATTTCTTGTGTATAGGCAAGAAATGGTGTATATATATATGTATATTTTCGTATCACAGACTATATCACATTCACTCTAATTACAATCAATATGTATTCTGTGCAGAGGTAGTATAACTTATCCTTCGACTACAACATTACAGCTTTGCAAGTAAGTGTGTTTCCCGTAAGTATGTCATTAAGTTTCTAACATTGGGTTCGTCATTTTTTAAAACTTCTTCCATAGTTGTAGCTAGGTTAGATGTTCTCCGAATGTGTTCATGATCCCCGCAATTCAGTAAGATATGCTGCACTGTCAAGGGGACTCGACAGGTGGCACATTCTGGTCTGATTTCTCCACTCAGTAGATATAAATGTGTCATACGTGTATGACCAATCCGGAGTCGACAGAAAATCACTTCTTCTTTACGTCTTAAACTTGGTTGGTATATGCAGCCTTTGACAGATGGATTACTTATTTTTAATTTGTCTGTACTCTGGTCCCACGATGACTGCCATTTCGTTTCGCAGTTAGCACGTATTGAGTTTTTGATATCATATATCGTTATGGCATTATTGACATTCGGTGCTTTTTTACTTGCAAACTTAGCGGCTTTATCTGCGTTTTCGTTGCCGGGAATACCGATATGACTTGGAATCCAGACAAATATTACTTTTTTCTGCTGAAGTGCAAGGTTATATAGTAGTGACTGTATGTTTCGTAGAATAGATTCTTTTGTAAATTTGTTTTTTAAGGACAAGATCGATGACATGGAGTCAGTGCATATCAAGTACGTTGAAGATATTGATTTCCGACAAACGAAAAGCGCTTGCAGAATAGCATACAGTTCGCAAGTAAATACGCTTGCAGCTTGAGGAAGGGACCAAGTAATTGAAACTTTTTTAGTGACTAATGCACTTCCAGTTCCTGAGTGAGTTTTGGACCCGTCAGTGAATAATACTTCACAAGGGTCATAGTCATGCATTATCTGCAGAAAATCATTCTTTATGAGAGACCTAGCACTATCTTTTTTGTCATATTTTTCGAGATCTAGACGACATACTACTTCTGGTAGAATCCATGGAGAGACAAGATGAACGTCATCTACTGTAAATAAATTTCTTTCTGGGATGTTCCAGCTCCTTAAGAGAATTTCTGATCTTATCGTAGCTGGTTTAGTATATGTTACTCTGTTAAGATATCGCTGCAGCAAAGGGGAGTTACCGAGCGATTCTTTATTAGGATTATCTTGTTGGCTCAGCACGGTAATCCGATAGTTTAATAAAAGACGTTCACGGCGCAACTGCAATGACTCCAGTCCCGACTCTACATACAAGCTTGAGACAGGACTTGTATAAAAAGCACCTGTGGCAAGTCGGATTCCTGTATGATGGACTGAATCCAAAATATGTAAACGACTGGGCTTGGCAGATGAGTAGATGACGCTCCCATAATCAATTCTAGAAAGAATCATAGTTTTGTATAACATTAAAAGTGTCTGTCTATCTGAGCCCCAGTTATAATTAGATAACGACTTTAAAATATTAAGAATATTGCTACACCTGGCTTTTAAATCATTAATATGGGAGGTCCAACAAAGTTTAGAATCTAGGATTATTCCTAGATATCTGGTGCTTTCTGTGTTGCGAATAGGTACAGCATTTAGTTGCAGTGTGTGATTTTGCTGACATGTACTTCGTTTACGACAGAAATGCATGCATACTGTTTTCTCCGTTGAGATACATAGCCCTGCTTTATTTGCTGCAACTGATAGTCTATTTAATGCCATTTGTAAAGATGCCTCAATATCTTGAAAGGATTGTCCGAATTGAAATAAGACTATGTCGTCTGCATACGCACAGTAATAGACCGATCCTTGAACTGCCTTCAAGACGCGTTGCAAAGCTACAAGAAATAATGTCGCGCTTAAACTTGAACCTTGGGGAGTTCCATTTTTTAAAGGAAGGCCGTCAGACAACGAGTTACCTATCTTAACTCTCATTGTCCTATCAGTGAGAAAGGAACCAACGAATCTGGTTAAATTCCCCTTAATGTTCCATTCACGGAGCTGGTCTATTATGTTTCGGCGTTTTACGGTGTCGAAGGCACTCTTAAGATCTATAAAAACGGCTGTCAGGTGTAAATTTGTGATAAAACATTTCTGTATGGCATTTTCTAAATATGTCAGTGCATCTATCGTAGAACGATTCTTTCTGAATCCAAACTGGAACTTACTCAGAAGTTTTCTTGATTCTAACACCCATGTCAGTCTATTATTGACCATCCTTTCAAAAGTCTTACACATGCAACTAGTAAGTGATATGGGTCTGAAATTAATCGGTGTTGTTGGAGTTTTTCCAGGTTTTAAAATGGGGACGACAACAGCTTCTTTCCAACTAGCAGGTAATTCACCGTTAACCCATATATTATTGTATGCTCCTAGTAGGACCGTTTTTGCATTTTCTGACATACGTCTTAAAAAGGCATTTGTAACGTTGTCGTTTCCAGGTGCTGTATCATGGGTATTATTAAGTGCATTGTTAAGTTCGTCAAGTGTGAATATAAGATTGTGATCAGCATCATCATTTGGAGTTAGGTTCAGATGTTCTCTCAGAAGTTCTTCTTCGTTGTCAGTATTGCAAATATTAGAGAAGTGTTGTGCCATCTGATTTGCAATTTCTAAGTCTTCTGACACGATTCTATCCGCTATTTTAAAGTTGATATCAGGGAAGGTGTGCTTTCCTGCAATACTACGGATTCTCCTCCATACTTCGCCTACATCAGAAGCGGAAGACATGCTAGAGACGTAATCTTTCCAAGAACTCCTTTTTGCTTCAAGAATTTTCTTTCGACAAGAGGCGCGAGCTTTTTTAAAGGCTATTAGGTTGTCTGTAGTAGGATTACGTTTAAAGACTCTAAGGGCTTGTTTCTTATCCCGTACACTGCGTGAAACCTGTTCGTTCCACCACGGTACAACCTTCTTAAGAACCTTTTCTTTTGATTTAGGAATATGATTGTTTGCAGCTGTCAAGATAATATCAGTTATTTCAGATATCAGAAGGTCTGATTCTGCTGCAATCATAAGTTTATCTACCTCTTCTCGATAAGAATTCCAATCAGCTTTATTAAGCACCCATTTAGATATAATTAATTTTGATTTACTTGTTGAATCTATCCTGTTGATGATAATAGGGAAATGATCACTGAAATGAAGATCTGCCGTGGTTGACCACTCTAAAGAATTTAATAATGGTGGGGAGCACAGTGTAAGGTCAATCGCACTAAACTTTCCTGTGGATACGTCAAGGTGGGTTTTCTCTCCGTTGTTAAGTATAGAAACATTTATTCTGTCGAGAAAGTTCTATAGGATTCTGCCTTGACGGTCATTTTTGTAAGAACCCCACGTGAGGCTGTGCGAATTGAAATCTCCACATACTATATATGGTGGAGGCAGCTGATTTAACAAAATGTCAAGATCATTAGTGTCCCATGGTACACTAGGGAAGTACACACAACAGACCGTTAAGCTAGTAGGAAACGTGATTCGCGTTGCTACTGCTTGCAAGTTTGTAACTAAAACTATATTTGTATGTACAACATCATTCTTAATGCAAATAGCGACTCCACCATGTAATCTGTCTCCATCCACTGCATCTTGACGAAGAATGCTGTAATTCTTTAGATAGTACTGACGATTTGCTTTGAAATGAGTTTCTTGCAGACAAAGACAAGCAGGGTCATACTCGCTAATGAGCAGTTGTATCGAGCTTAACTTGTTTAAGAAACCACGACAGTTCCATTGTAGAATGCACTTATTGTTCATAATAAAAATTTATTAAAATAGTATTAATTTTTGACCCTTATTGTGATTAAGACTAAGTTGTTCAGGTCGATTTCTTACGAGGTCTGCCCTTCTTCCAACCTCTTTTGTTTTTCTTGGCGATAGTTTTAATTATACCGGTATCAATGGATTCCAGGCTGGTATCCATATCTACCGAGAAATCTACATAAGAAGGTCCGGCAGAAGAATCTCTATTGGAGAAATCATGACTAGGACAATTGGTTTTTGTAATTTGAATTGGAGGTAATGTTGTTTCTGTTGTAGTTTGATTTATTGTTTCAATTTGGGACATTTGAGGTGTTTCTTTCGGAGGAACAAAAGGAGACATTCTTTGGAGCATGGGGGTATCTTGGGTGGGAGCAAAGTTAGTAATTCTTTGTGATAAAGGAAGGGGTGTAATAGGCGTTATATTGAAAGGTTTTTCTTGTAGAATCTTATAGCTTTCTAACGTGTTCTTTACTGTTTCGATAATAATTTTCTTTATTTCAGGTATTAAGGTGGACATAATAGAGGGCTGTTGTTGCGTTACTTTTGCGTACGTGGTTTGGTGTGCAGGTGGTGATAATCTTAAGTATTCTTGTTTCGCTTCTAGATAGTTCACTCGCTTAAGGGTTTTAATCTTTTGAATAGCAACCTCTTGCTTGTAAACTGGACAGTTAATCGATCTCGCCGAGTGTTCACCATCGCAGTGTATGCATTTCAGAGGGGTTTCGCACGGATTCCCTTGATGTTCTGGTTTTCCACAAACGCATATTTTTTCTCTACGGCAATTCATAGCAGTGTGGCCAAACCTCTGACACTGAAAACATCGAAGAGGTGCTGGAAAATAAGGTCTTACCGTAAGCGAGTAAAATGCAACGTTTATCCGTTCAGGAAGACGAGTGCCAATGAAAGTCAAAAGATAGGAGGACGTATTTTGAATTTCTCCCTGACGCCTGGTAGTAAGTCGTTTAACTTCAATGACTTTTTGCTCTTTCATTTCAGTTTTAATTTCTTCGATTGAGCAGTTATTTAAATCCCTGCATGTAACAATTCCTTTCGTAAAATTCATGGTTTTATGAGCAGATACCTTAACTTTAAACTTATCAAACATTTTGACTTGAAACAGACGTTTCGTTTGTTCTTTTTCGCATGACTCTACTAATAGACCTTCCCTGATTTTTCTTACGTTTCTTACTACTCCCACCAAGTTTTTCAAGGTACGTGAAATAATAAACGGACTAACATTTGTAAAATCTTCACCATCTTCTCTTTCTATTACTAAGTAATTTATTTTAGAGTAGCCAATAGCTACACTTTCTCGTAATGGCTCCACAATATCACTATCTGACGAAGATTCGCCTTTTTTTCGTTTTAGATTAGACGTACCTGGGGTTGGTACGGGATTCAATGGGGATAAAGGGATAGGGGGGGTTATAGGGGTGGAGCTGGGAAGCTCCGGATTTAAAATGTTTTCATTTATAATACTCATATAAACGAATCCCTAACTTAGGGGAGCTGTCCAGGTGGGGTATACCCATGACGGTGGGATCTCCACCGACACCAGCAAGTTCCCCTGCTGCACCAAGAATATGCCCAGGTGGGAGGAAAATTCAACTCCCTAGGACTCCAGTCCCTTACAAGTTAAAAATAACCTTCGGGGATCCCACGCCTCCGACGACGTGGGCACCCCCCTAAGTGCTTGCCAGGCCGGGGGCCTACGGAAGCTTTACTCCACTTCAAGAAGTGAAGCTACACCCCGCAGCGCCAGCTCTTGCGTGTAGATCAAAACCGTAACCAGTTGCTTAAGCCAGTCCATTGCATACGTCATCATAGAAGAAAGAAGGAAACTTAAAAGGACCCCTAGCCCTCGAATACTCTAATAGCGTCGGGGCCTGGAAGGAACAAGAGTTGGTCAAGGGAGACCAGATAGAACAGAAAGACAGAGAGGGACCTGTCCGTAAGACTAGTTGAAGTATAGACAGGCCCAGCTAGGGTACCTCGGGTTGCCAGCCCCTGTACTCACAAGGTGTGAGCCCCTCAGGGTTATTATTATTATTATTATTATTATTATTATTATTATTATTATTATTATTATTATTATTATTATTATTATTATTATTATTATTATTATTATTATTATTATTATTATTATTATTTTTTTTTTTTTTTTTTTTTTTTTTTTTTTTTTATATAGCGGCATCAACATCTGGGGTTATTAGCCGCTTATACACAGTCAAAAAGTAAGAACACACTTGTTCTTATTCTAATCTCATGATTTTCTTTTTTTTTTTTTTTTTTCAATATGCGTATCACAATATGATAAGTCACAGACATGTACATGACATTTAAAAGACATTACAATTTCGATTTAAAATAAACATGTAATATACGTGCGCATTGGGGTAACAATAGGTGTTAAGGAGTGTGGTGTAAGGTGTTAAAGAAGGGATGGGGAGGAGGGAGCACGATTGCACAGTAAAATCAAATTGTAGAAATAAAATTGTATATAGATAAATATAAATGTATTATAATAAATAAATAAATAAATAAACAAACAAATAAATAAATAAGCTCGAAATAAAACTATTTCAATTATTATCTCAGACGATTCAATTGATTTATGTATTGCGATTTATAGCTTGTGCAATAAATTTGTGCTTTTTAGGAATAAAATTAATTTTTTCATCGAACTTGGATTATCCTTAAGGCACTCTTTCACACTATTTGCAAGATCCAGGTTTGCACGTTGGTTTGCATATTGCGGGCAGTCTATAAGAACATGTTCCACTCCAAGTATGCCTCCACAGTTATCACACATTTGAGGTTGCCTGCCTGCGAGTAAGTGCATCTTAGTCATACGCGTGTGTCCAATTCGTAATCTACACACTGCCACCTGCTCTCGCCTCTTTAACTCTGGTGGGTATCGCCACTTTAATACTTTTGGTTTAACCACCTTTAATTGTGAATGGTTGTTGGACCAGATATTTTGCCATATAGATATAACTTTTTGTTTAAGATGACAGGATATATCGCTATGGCGTATAAGAATGCCCTGATCCGTCACGACATTTTCTGCAGCCATACGGGCTGCCTCATCTACCTTTTCGTTACCTAAAATGCCTATGTGACTAGGGATCCAAATAAAAACCACTTTTTTATCTATACGTTTTAACCATGTAGTTAAAGACAAAATATTTTGAATTAAAGGATCCGTAGTGAAAGAATCAGATAGACCTTCCATGGAGCTTTTCGAATCTGTGCAAATTAATGCCTCTTCAAATGCAGCCGTCTCGAAATATCTCAAAGCCTGCCATATGGCATACAGCTCAGCGGTGTATATACTTGTGACGGAAGGTAGTGACCATGCATACGAATCGTCTTGGACATAGATGGCAGATCCTACGCCATCTCTTGTTTTTGAGCCATCTGTGTATATAACCAAACCTTGAGGGTATTCATTTAACATAGATCTAAATGTTGCTGCATAGAAAATACTGGAGACTGCGTCTTTTCGAATTGTAGCACACTCCCAACGACACGTCGGCTTTTCGAGACTCCATGGAGGTTCTTCGCAAAGACCTAATTGATACACACCCGGTAGACTAAGCTGTGCGTCGTTTAAAAATTCCCAAAATCGAATTCCCGATGGTCGCGTAATTGTGCGGCGAGATGAATAAATATCGTGATGCTTATCGGAGAAAAAACTACCGTGAGTAGGGTGTTGGGGTTGTCCCCATATCTTTACAGCATACCGGGAAAGAAGATATAATCGCCTCTGTTCAAGTGGGAGAAAACCTGATTCGCAACATAGGGACATCGCAGGGCTAGTGCGAAAAGCACCTGTAGCTAATCTTAGCCCCATGTTTTGAATCGGTTCCAGTGGCTGTAATGTAGATTTCCTTGCAGAAGCGTAAATGAAACATCCATAGTCCAATTTTGATAACACCGTTGCCCGATATATATCGAGTAAACACTCTCTATCACTGCCCCAATTAATATTAGCTACGCACCTCATGATATTTAGCGACTGTTGGCATCTTCCCCTTAAACTGGCGACGTGCTCTTTCCAGTTAAGTTTCTTGTCGAATGTCAGTCCCAAATACCGGATAGAGTCCACAAACTGAACAGGGGAGCCGTATAGGTTGATGACAGGATCTCCCTGGCACGACCGTAGCCGACAGAAGTGTACGCATGCCGTTTTTTGTATTGAAAACTTAAATCCAACATTTCTGGCAGCGATTGAGAGTCGGTCTATTGCAGTTTGTAGATCCCCGGACACAGCATCTATTGAGGCAGCAGATTTATATAAGCACAGGTCATCGACATATAGCATCTTTTCAACAGAGTCACCCACTGCTTCTAACAATTTATTTATAGCCACAATGAACAATGTTACACTTAGCGTTGATCCCTGTGGAATACCATTCTCCAATATTACTGACGAGGATAGTGTGTTACCCATTCTAACTCGCATCTTTCGATCGGACAGAAAGCTCGCTATTAGTTGACCCATTCTCCCCCTGACGCCCCAGTCATGTAAAGTTTCCAGAATATTGTGACGCCAGGTCATGTCGTACGCCTTTTCAATATCGAAAAAAACAGCTACGGAATGTTCACGTAGCGCGAAGCTGTTTTGTATAGCACTATCCAACGTTACTAAATTATCTACGGTGGATCTATTACGTCTAAAACCGTGCTGGTAAGGAGAGAGTAATTTGTGGTTTTCAATATACCATACCAGTCTGAGGTTAACAAGCTTTTCTAGTAGTTTGGCCATACAACATGTAAGGGAGATGGGCCTATAACTTGCAGGCGATTCTGGAGATTTTCCCGGTTTTAAAATCGGGACCGTGATAGCGGTCTTCCATTTTTCCGGATATTCCCCGGACTGCCATATTTTATTGTAAAGATGGAGTAACGCGGTTTTCCCTGGGAATGGTAGATATCGTAACATAGAGTATGGTATTCCGTCTGGACCAGGTGCTGAATCAGTGCAAAACGCAAGAGCGTGTTCCAGTTCTGCCATAGTGAAATCGTGGTTGTACTTAAGATCAGAATCTGTAGCGAAGTCTATCTGCAAGTCTATGAGGGTTATACGTTGATGAAACTCTGGGCTATAATTATCAGAGCTGCTAACCCTTCTGAAATGTTGAGACATCATTTCGACTATGTCTGCAGGTTCTAACGCAGTCTCGTTATCACTACTAAGTCGTGAGGGTATAGTATTGACTTGCTTACCGGATATTTTTCTAATTTTGTTCCAGATTTCACCAGGCGAGAATGCAGGTGTAATGGAGGAGACATATTCCTGCCAACTCTTACGTTTCGAAGACACAATTAATCGTCGCGCTTCTGCACGATATCTTTTAAAAGTTGAACAATTTTCAGGCGTTGGTCTACGTTTAAAGTTATTAAACGCCTGTTTCTTTCTCCTAATTGCGTTTGCTATCTCGTCATTCCACCATGGTACTACTCTCTTCGGTAAATGTCCCGACGACTTCGGGATGCTAGATGCCGCTGCTTCTAAAATAACTGCCGTGAAATTATCGACATATTCCGATATATTATTTGTAGGGGTAATTCCAGCTATTGCCGATGCGTACTTTTGCCAATCGGCTTTATCGGTCATCCAGCGTGGTGGAAGTGACGAGTTACTAGCATGCCGAAAAAAGGACATGCATACAGGAATATGGTCAGAGAAGATTTCTCCTTCCATCGTGTTCCAGTCTATGTGTGTGGATATAGCCGGAGAGCAGATTGACAAATCGAGGGTGGAAAAAGAGTTGGATCTGGAGTTCACGAACGTAGGTTGTCCCGTGTTTAACAGAAACAGGTCGTTGTTAGAAATGAGATCTTCCATAATTCTACCGTTCATATCAGTGGTTTCTGATCCCCACATTTGGTTGTGTGCATTAAAATCACCTAGTAGAAGAAATGGTGTGGGTAATTGATCAACTATCGATTGCATATCTGCAAGGTTTCTCGGTCCCGTAGGTAAGTATATATTACAGATAGTCATGTTGACCGGATACGATACCTTGACTGACACCACTTGAACGGCAGAATTGAGAACGATTTCCTCGGCCGATATATCCTTTCTAACGAAGACAACTACGCCACCGTTTGCTCTATCACCGTCTATTCCATCAATACGGAAGCATTTATACCCTCTTAAATTGAAATTTTGATTGGGCTTTAACCGAGTCTCTTGAAAACATAGACAAAATGGATTCTTTTCTACAATAATCTTTTTAATTTCAGGATAATGGTGTATTAAACCATTGCAGTTTATCTGTATTAGGAAGTTGTTGTGATTGTCCATTATAATTAATTGTTTATAGATATGTGATTGTATGTCTGCTTAAGATAATTGTAGAGAATAGGAAGAAGAAATTATATGACTACATGTAGGAGAAATTGAATAAATAAACAAGTGTAAGTAATAAGGATCTAGTGATCCGACTGTGACTTGAACCTTGAACCTCTCTTTTTGCCCTTAGGCCAACCTTTCTTTTTCACCTTCGACAGGACAGGTTTTACTAGCGGGGATTCAGAATCGGAGGATAACATCAGCTGAGTTGTTGTATTTGGTGTTGGCAAAATAGGAAGGAAATCAGGGAAAAGGGTACATTTATTACTGAGTTGTGGGTTTTCTGAATTTGTTGTAGGTATCGGTGTTTCTGTGGGTAGGTTAATGGGATGAATTGTTTGTGTTAAAGGTGTATATGGTACAGGCATGGTTTTTGGTGTTCTTGATTGTACGATCTTATAATTTTCAAGTGCTGCTTTTACTGCTTCAACTATCATATTTTTTATTTCCGGCATCAAAGTAGACATAAGTGGTTGTTGCTGCTGACTTGAAGCTACTCTTGCATATGTTACCTGCTGAGACGGTGGAGAGATTCGGAGGTATTCCTGTTTTGCCTCCAGGTAACTAATGCGTTTTAAAGTTTTGATTTTCTGGATAGCGGCTTCTTGTTTATACACTGGGCAACTCAAAGATCTTGCTGAGTGTTCACCGCCACAGTGTATACACTTCAAAGGTAGTTCACAATTTTCTCCCAGATGTTGGGGTTTGCCGCATACACACAATTGCTCTCTGCGGCAGTTCATAGCTGTGTGCCCGAATCGTTGGCAGCGAAAACATCTCAAAGGCGCCGGAATATACGCACGAACTGTTAATGAATAAAAAGCAACCTTTATTCGTTCGGGAAGGCGAGTCCCAGAAAACGTTAACAGATATGAAGATGTATTTTGTATCTCACCTTGACGTCTGGTTGTAAGACGTTTCACATCAACCACCTGCTGAGATTTTAGTTCCTCTTTAATTTCTTCAATACCGCAGTTATCTAGATCCTTGCATGTCACAATACCTTTCACAAAGTTTAAAGCTTTATGCGCATACACCCTAACCTTAAACTGGTCAAACATTTCAATGTTAAACAGACGTTTGGTCTGTCCTTTGTCTGAAGATTCCACCAACAGACCTTCCTTAACCTTCCTCACATTTTTCACTTCTCCTACTAGATTTTTTATAGTTTTTGATATAATAAACGGACTAACATTCGAAAAATTAGTACCGTCTTCTCTCTCTATAACTACATAATTAATCTTGGAATAACTAATAGAAACTAAATCTGAAACTGGCTCCACTGATTCTGAATCTGGCGACAATTCGTCATGCGGCCGAACGCGCCTTTTTTTGTGCGGGGAGTTGGCATTGCCTACAACTTCTCCGCTAAAACCGGGTATGGGATTGTTAGGGGTTAAAGGGTTAATTGGGGATAAGGAAGTGGTTTGTAGGGGGGTGGAGCCGGGAAGCTCCGTTTGCTGATCAAGGGGCACTTTTAAAACGTTATTTGCGTTACTGTCTTCCATCATAATAAAAATTTAATTGTGTGTAAAGTATATGTGTATGTATAGTGTAGGTGGTTTTCATTCCTTCTCGTGTTTGACAGTTTAAGGAACCAGCAAGAGCCAAAGGATTCCAAAGAACCCGACTCTGGTGGCCTCGACGGAGCCCCCCGCATTATACCGCAAGGTTCCCGGTCCAGACGCCACCTGGCATTACGGCATAAGCGAGATTTTCGCAAGTTGATAGGGCAGCCAGGTCATGTTGGCTAGACCGACCCGGGCCCCTGTACTACCTTGCAGCCTGGGAGTGCACACCCCGGAACCCAGTTTTATCCGCTGTACCCTCCAGCAGGCGAGCCCAAGGATCTCAGACTGCTACTAGTTCCCCACGCTGTCAAACAAGGAATGAGTGTGCGTGTTGGTGACCTGCCCGTATGCAGTGTACATGTGTGTAGTGTGAGTGTGTTTGGATTAATTTAGAAAACTGTGTGTTTATATGGTTGAGTTTACGGGCAGGTATGTGTGTTGGAACGAGGTGTACTGAGCTGGTACCCGTGGGGGCGCTACTCCCCAATGGCTGCCCGCTTTCAGCCACCCTGCGGGTATATTATTATTATTATTATTATTATTATTATTATTATTATTATTATTATTATTATTATTATTATTATTATTATTATTATTATTATTATTATTATTATTATTATTATTATTATTATTATTATTATTATTATTATTATTATTATTATTATTATTATTATTATTATTATTATTATTATTATTATTATTATTATTATTATTATTATTATTATTATTATTATTATTATTATTATTATTATTATTATTATTATTATTATTATTATTGTTTATTTCTCGCATTTCTGCGGCTTCTCCACTTTACGGGTCAAAACCAAGGTAAAAGTGGTATTACTATTGCTACATATTATTATTGAAGAATTTTCTGACAATGTTGCATGTGCTCAATATGGTGGATTTTTGCATAGGTACATATATATTCTTGTTAATATTGAGCTTTGCTATTGACTCGTGGAGGTGTTTGGGGATGATTCCAGTGGCCGATATAACAATAGGTAGTATATGCACTGCTTCTAAGTGCCGTAGTTGTTGAAATTCGATTGCAAGTTCCGCGTATTTCCTGAGCTTGTTAGTATGTGCCTCTTGCAAATTTGACGTGTCTGGTATTGTTACATCTATTAAGTAAGCTTTCTTGTTACGCTTATCAATCAATGTAATATCCGGCCGATTGTGTGGAATCGTTCTGTCTGTGATTATCCCCCTATCCCAATATAATAATGCTTTATTATTTTCTAGTACCTTTGGTGGATCATATTTAAAATAAGGTACTATTTCATTTAGCAAGGAATACTGTACTGCTAGTTGAACATGTATGATTTTAGCCACATTATCATGTCTTGTCTTGTAATCTGATTGAGCCATGGTTTGACATCCAGCGATAATGTGCTGAATATTCTCAGTAGTTGCCCTGCATCGTCTACATTTGTCCTCCTGAGTACCATCCTTAATTATAAACCTTCTGTAATTCCTCGTGCTTATAACCTGATCTTGGATGGCAATGAAAAAGCCTTCTGTCTCGGGATACAACTCTCCTCTTGTTAACCAGGCGTTCGACGCTACTTTATCGACATTTTATTATTATTATTATTATTATTATTATTATTATTATTATTATTATTATTATTATTATTATTATTATTATTATTATTATTATTATTATTATTATTATTATTATTATTATTATTATTATTATTATTATTATTATTATTATTATTATTATTATTATTATTATTATTATTTTTTTTTTTTTTTTTTTTTTTTTTTTTTATTGTGGTGGTCGGGGAAAATCTGCTCGTCAGACACCCTGCAGTCCGTGCTGCAAGGTAGTGTGGGGTTGGCGACCCACTAAAAACCCCTGTCCACTGTGCCGCTGTTTCCCTCCGTCCTGGAACCGCCGATAGCATTACTTCGGGACGGGGAATGGCCGAGTGAAATAGATGTTCATCACCCTGGATGACTGCCAATTGATTTAATAGTCTGGTGTCTTTGCTACTGTTGTCTGTCTCGTGCTTCTTTCTCTTTTGTTTTAATTATCGCCACTAGCCTCTTATGGATCTCTTTCCACCTATATTCGGATTTCAGCATACTCGGTATTAAGTTCTCGGGCGAGGGCAATTCCTCCATTATTATTTCTAGGTGAAGCCTTTCGGTATTCCATCTTGGACATGCAAAGATGGTATGGTGCGGACTGTCTTGTTCTCTGCAATACGCACACTCATCGTTGTCTGCGAGGTGCATCTTTTTGAGATATGTACCGAAACAACCGTGACCCGTTAATATTTGGGTGAAATAGTAATCCAGTTCTCCGAAATCTCTCTTACTCCATTTTGAGATATCTGGTATTAATACCTTAGTCCATGCCGCTTTGCTTTCTAGCAGGTTCCATCTGTTTTGCCACTTGTTCATTGTGTCTGTCTTGGCTTGTATCTTCGTGTTTGGGTCTCGTGATTCATAACAAACGCATCTTTCTTCGATGAGTAAATCGATAGGTGCAATACCCGCTATCACCTGCAACGCCTCTGTCGAGGAGGTTCTATAGGCAGAGCATATCTTAAGGAGAGCTCTTCGCTGTACCTTTATTAATATATTTTTGTATTTCCTCCTGCGGATCACCTCATGCCATATGGGAGCTCCGTATAATAACTTCGAGTGGATTATTGTTGAATATAGTTTTCTTTTACTATATTTAGGTCCCTGTATGTTGGTCATGACTCGAGAGAGTGAATGTACCGTTTGTTCTGCCCTTCTCCCTGTATTAACTATGTGGGAGGTCATTTTCATGTTACGGTCGATATATACACCTAAGTGTTTAATATTGTCGACCACTTTAATAAGACGGTCACCAATGTGCACATTTACTGATTTTAATTTGTTCCTTCCTGCTAGTATTACTACTGCTGTCTTTTCTGGTGCTATTTCGAGCCCATTTTCGGCCAACCATCTGTTGGTTCTTATCATGGCGGTATTTAGTTTTGCTTCTAGTTGTTCCTTTGTTTTTGCTTTTCCAACAAGAGCTAGATCGTCGGCATAAGCAATTAAGTGCACGTCTCTTGGAACCTCTATTCGTAAAAGTGGATCATAGAAAATGTTCCACAGGAGCGGACCGAGAACTGATCCCTGAGGAACTCCTCTCGATAATTTTATCGCAGCTTGGTTTCCAATAAGCAGTGTTCTGTTATTGAAATAATCTTTGATTATCCGGATCAAGTATGCGCTAATGTTTCTGCGTTCTAGTTCATTTATTATACCCCTCCACGGGATGGTATTGAAAGCATTGCGGATATCCACTACAACCATGGCACTATATTCTCTTCTCCCGTAGTTCTTTCTGTCTGCACTTTCTGCAATAAGTTTAATAGCTTTCAGGGCTCCTATTGTAGAATAATTGGGACGGAAACCGTGTTGATTGTCTGATAAACCCCCTTTGTTCTTAATTTCTTCCTCTAGCCGGGTATATACCATTCGTTCTAATATTTTTCCTGCTGTGTTTAGGAGACACAGAGGTCGATATGTGGTAACGTCGTTAGAACTTTTTTTTGGTTTTTCTATTAATATTAGCTGAGCTTTCTTCCATTCCGTGGGTATGTGTCCCGTACTTAATATGTTATTATAAGCAGCTACACAATATTCGTGGTATAATGTAACGGCAATTTTAATTAGTTCTGTGGTTATACCGTCTGGTCCCGGGGCAGTGTTCCTCTTTAACCTTGTTACGGCTGCCAGTAATTCTTCCACTGTGAAATTCTCAATTTCTACATTGACTTCGGACTGCGTCCAAGTTTCTGTAGGTGCTGTAGGAAATAAGTTCTTCGCTATCTGTGTCTGTTGTTCGTCCGTTAACCTTATGGTCGGAAGTAAACGCAATTTCTTCATTGCTATCTTATACGCGTCGCCCCATACATTTTGGTTGAGTTCGCTACAGAGTTTCTTCCACGCCTCCTTCTTGGATTTCTTGATTGCTTTTGTTAATATGTCTTCCTTTATGGTAAGCCGAATGTTTCCGTTGCCTACTTTTTTAATGTTTTCGACTGTTACTCCCAGCGTACTTATATCTATGTTAGCTTTCAGCATCTTGAGAGTCTTTTCATAGTCAGTCGTTTCTGTAATTGTAGATTTGATGTCCAAGATGGTTCTTGTCTGTCTTTGCTTTCTTTTCTTGCCTACAGTACGCCATTGCTCGTCGGTGTTATCTTTTCTAGGGTATATCTCATTTTCCCCTTTAGATTCTTCCATTTTTCTTTTCGTGGTGAGTATTATAGCTTCCATTTTTGTGTTATGTAATACACACTCAAGCATTTTCCTTATGTTGCTTAAGTTATGCTTTTCGGGCATAGCCATAGTAATTAGCACGGTTCCCTTTTTAACTAAAATTTCTTTTAATTTTTTTAATAAATTGTAGTTCTTATACTGTAATTCATTTTCGTCTATGTCTCTGTATTCCATAGTGACCACATAGGTCGTTTGCGTAGTACAGCTCTCCGTTTCACTTCCTACTTTGCTTAGTGAACTCGTTTTCTGTAGGCACATAATTTCTCCATTCTTGGACTTTTCATTATCCAGTATCAATTTTAGTTCCGGGTGGTATTCAAACAGTCTTCTCACAAGTCCTTCGTTTAGGTCTGTGGTAGGATCTATAATATATATTTGATCTCCGTCTGTGCTTGTTCGAAAAGGATTATTAATGGCTATTGTGGTTTTCTTATACACGTCTTCATGCCATTCTAGATCTTTGATGTCTAGGTAAGTATCCGCGTCTACTTCATTCGGAATTTCGTATAACACATTATCAATCATAGTTTGCGTTGCTTTGCATTGCGTATCTATGTCCATCTTTGGACCCGTAGAAACTTTTTTGGGGCTTTTGGATTCTGCATCGATCAATGCAGTAGTTTGTTCAATTATTTGCTGAATATTTGTGTCTAGGAGTCGTTCCATACTTTGCACTAATGTGTCTGTTATCGTTCGCACTTCCCCTTTTATTCTATAAGAGCTGTCCACCTCTTTGACCAACTTATCGATATTTTGTTTAACTTCCAGCAGATATTTATTGAATCTTAAAAGTCTCTTCTTAGGATCTGGAGCTTGCAGGTCCCGTTTGTTCGAGATTTCTGTAATACCCTCTATCGACTTCATTTTCTTTTCTCTTGTATCTGTCTTTCGTCCATCTTCTGGAGGAGTTTCCACTCTTTTTCTTTTGTCTGGTCCTTCGGTTTGATGTTCTAAATCGTCTGCATGAAAGACGTCGTCATCATATATATATTCATATACTTGTTTCTCTTTATTTTCTTTATTTATTATTTCTATATTTTCTGAAGGAGGGGTTCTTAAGACTGACCCTCTCTTGCCAAAAATGTCGTTACAATCCCAATCTATCTTTCTCATCAATTCCTCTTCATTGGGAGTCTTTTCTAGCCCTTGTTCATTCTTTTCGTTCCTCTCAAACCAGCTGCTTGATGACGACCGGGGGGGCCCTGGCTGACCAGCCCCAACACCTGCCGAATCTGGGGAATCCGGTTTCCCCTGAATTAGTAACAAATTCTTATCTTCTTTACTTTGCATCATATTAGAATTCAAATAAGTCCATTTCCTCGCCGTTTTATTATCTTCTGTTTCTAAAGCCTGTATGCCACTGCCAAATCATAAGCCGCAAACTCGCCATAGTCGATGTATGTAGTTTCTAATAGAGAAGAAGAAGTTGAAGAGGTCCCCTAGCCCTCGTTTCCTAATAGCATCGGGGCCTGAAGATTCAAGTGTTAGCCAAGGGAGACTGATAGGAAAGTAAAACAGAGCTTCACCCAAGACAAGTTGAAACAAAGTGAAGTTAGAAGATAGGTCCCTCCTCCTTTATCCTGGCTTGGGACAGGCAGGTGCGAGATCAAGAAAGCCACAACAAGTATAGCAGTCAGCATCCCGCCCTGGCGGAGTTATTATTATTATTATTATTATTATTATTATTATTATTATTATTATTATTATTATTATTATTATTATTATTATTATTATTATTATTATTATTATTATTATTATTTTTTTTTTTTTTTTTTTCCTTTAAATTAGGCGGTTTCGACTGCCAAGGTCATTTTACCGCCATACTAATGAAATATTACCTAGTAATAATATTCTAATCAATATCAATTATAATAGACAAATATAACAGATAAGCGACAGAAACAATGTATATATAAAACTGTGTATAAATAAATCAGTAAAACGTAAAATTAATGTATAAATAAAATGATGTATATATATAAAAATCAATATATAAATAAAATAACGTGTGTAAATATAATATAAACATAAACAATTCATAAAACACTTTATATAATAGATAATATCTTTTGAAACGCACATTTAAACTAATATCAAAATCAGTATTTTTAATATAGCAGTGTAAATATCACAGATAAGTCAACTATAGTTTTGGGAGTAAGTGCGTTTCTCGTAAATAGGTCATTAAGTTTCTAACATTAGGTTTGTCATTTTTTAGTACTTCTTCCATTGTCATAGCTAGGTTAGAAATTCTCCGAATATATTCATAATCCCTGCAATGCAGAAGGATATGCTGTACTGTCAAGGGAACTTGACAGGTAGCACATTCTGATCTCGTTTCTCCACTCAGTAGATAAGAGTGTGTAACGCGTGTATGGCCAATCCGGAGTCGGCAGAAGACCACTTCTTCTATCCGTCTTAAGTCTGACTGGTATATACAGCCTTTGACAGATGGATTAATTGCTTTTAATTTGTCTGTACTCTGGTCCCACGATGACTGCCATTTCATTTGACACTTATTGCGAATTGCATTTTTTATATCATTTAGTGTTATGACTTTACTGACATTTGGTATTTGTTTACTTGCAAACTTAGCGGCTTTATCTGCGTTTTCGTTGCCGGGAATACCGATATGACTTGGAATCCATACGAATATGACTCGTTTCTCTTGATTTGTAAGTTCATATAGGAGCGACTGTATTTTACGTACAATAGGTTCTTTTGAGAATTTATGTTTTAAAGCGTGGAGTGATGACATAGAGTCAGTGCATATCAGGTACGTTGAAGATGTTAATGTCCGACAAACGAATAACGCTTTCAGAATAGCATATAGCTCGCAAGTAAAAACGCTCGCAGCTTCAGGAAGGGACCAAGTCATTGTAATTTGTTTAGTTACTAATGCACTTCCTGTTCCTAAATTAGTCTTAGACCCGTCAGTGAATAATACTTCACAGGGGTCATATTCATGCACTATCTGAAGAAAATCTATTTTTATAAGAGACCTAACACTATTATTTTTATCGTGTTTCTCGAGATCTAGACGACAAACCATGTTTGGTACAACCCATGGTGAGACAGAAATAACGTCATCTACTTTAAATAAATATCTTTCTGGAATGCTCCAGCGCCTTGAAAGAATTTCCGATCTTATCGTAGCTGGTTTGGTATACGACATTCTGTTAACGTATCGGTGCAACAAAGAGTTGTTACAGAGTGATTCTCCAACGGGATTGTCTGGTTGGTTTAGCACGGTAATCCGATAGTTCAACAAGATACGGTTACGACGTAACTGTAGCGACTCCAATCCTGATTCTACGTATAAGCTAGAGATAGGGCTTGTATAGTAGGCTCCTATAGCGAGTCGGATTCCCGAATGATGAACTGAATCCAATATGCGCAACCGACTAGACTTGGCAGATGAGTAGATAACGCTCCCATAGTCAATTCTAGAGAGAGCCATTGCTTTATATAGCATTAAAAGTGTCTGTCGGTCTGAGCCCCAATTATAATTAGACAAACATTTTAAAACATTAATGATATTGCTACATCTAGCTTTTAAATCAGTAATATGGGAGGTCCATGTAAGTTTGGAATCTAGGATTATTCCTAGATACCGGATACTTTCGGTGTTGCGGACGGGTACAGAATTCAGTTGCAGAGTGTGGCTGTGCTGACATGTACTACGCTTACGACAGAAATGTAGGCAAACGGTTTTCTCTGTCGAGATACATAGCCCTGCTTTGTTCGCTGCAACCGATAGTTTATTTAACGCCGTTTGAAGAGATGTCTCAATATCAGGAAAAGATTGTCCGAATTTGAATAAAACTATGTCGTCTGCATACGCACAATAGTAGACCGATCCGTGAATTGCTTTTAAGACGCGTTGTAAAGCAATAAGAAATAACGTAGCGCTTAAACTGGATCCTTGAGGAGTTCCATTCTTTAAAGGAAAGCTATCAGATAATGAGTTACCGACTCTAACTCTCATTGATCTCTCACTGAGAAAAGAACAAACGAAATTGGTTAAGTTTCCCCTAATATTCCATTCGCGAAGCTGCTCTATTATATTTTGACGCTTAACGGTGTCGAAGGCACTTTTAAGATCTACAAAGACAGCAGATAAGTGTAAATTAGTAATGAAACATCCCTGTACGGCATTTTCTAAATATGCCAGCGCATCTATCGTAGAACGATTCTTTCTAAATCCAAATTGGAATTTGCTAAGAAATTTTCCTGATTCAAGCAGCCACGTCAGTCTATTATTGACCATCTTTTCAAAAGTTTTACACAGACAACTTGTAAGTGAGATGGGCCTAAAATTAACCGGCGTTGTTGGAGTTTTACCAGGTTTCAATATGGGAACGACGACTGCTTCTCTCCAACTATCAGGTAGTTCGCCATTAGCCCATATATTATTGTATGCTCGTAATAGCGCCGCTTTTGCATTTTCCGAAATATGCCTTAAAAAGGCATTTGTAACGTTATCGTTACCAGGTGCTGTATCGTGGGTGTTATCAAGTGCATTATTAAGCTCGTCAATTGTAAAAACACGATTGTAATCAGCGTCATCGTTTGGATATAAGTTCAGATGTTCCGTCAGGAGTTCCTCATCGTTGTCTGCGTTGCAAATGTTGGAGAAGTGTTGTGCCATATGGTTTGCGATTTCTAGATCTTCTGACACAGTTTTATCAGCTATTTTAAAATTGAGATCAGGGAAGGTGTGTTTTCCCGTAATACTGCGGATTCTTCTCCATACCTCACCCACATCCGAAGCAGAAGACATGCTAGAAACGTAGTCTTTCCAGGACCTCCTTTTTTCCTCAAGAATTTTCTTCCGACAAGAAGCGCGAGCTTTTTTAAAGGCTATTAAGTTGTCTGTAGTGGGATATCGTTTAAATAGTCTAAGTGCTTGTTTCTTATCACGCACACTGCGTGAAACCTGTTCATTCCACCACGGTACAACCTTCTTGAGAACCTTTTCTTTTGATTTAGGAACATACTTGTTTGCAGCTGTTAAGATGATATCAGTTATTTCAGGTATTAGAAGGTCTGATTCTGTCCCAATCATAAGCTCATCTACCTCTTCTCGATAAGAATTCCAATTGGCTTTATTCAGCAACCATTTTGATGGAATTAATTTTGATTTATTTGCTGAATCTATCCTGTTGATGATGATAGGAAAATGATCACTGAAATGAAGATCTGTCGTGGTCGACCACTCTAAAGAATTTAGTAATGTTGGGGAGCATAATGTAAGATCAATCGCACTAAACTTTCCTGTGGATACGTCAAAATGGGTTTTCTCTCCATTGTTAAGTATAGAAACATTTAATCTGTCGAGAAAGTTCTCTAGGATTCGGCCTTGACGGTCATTTTTGTAAGAACCCCACGTGAGGCTGTGCGAATTGAAATCTCCACATACTATATATGGTGGAGGCAGCTGATTTAACAAAATGTCAAGATCATTAGTGTCCCATGGTACACTAGGGAAGTACACACAACAGACCGTTAAGCTAGTAGGAAACGTGATTCGCGTTGCTACTGCTTGCAAGTTTGTAACTAAAACTATATTTGTATGTACAACATCATTCTTAATGCAAATAGCGACTCCACCATGTAATCTGTCTCCATCCACTGCATCTTGACGAAGAATGCTGTAATTCTTTAGATAGTACTGACGATTTGCTTTGAAATGAGTTTCTTGCAGACAAAGACAAGCAGGGTCATACTCGCTAATGAGCAGTTGTATCGAGCTTAACTTGTTTAAGAAACCACGGCAGTTCCATTGTAGAATGCACTTATTGTTCATAATAAAATTTATTAAAATAGTATTAATTTTTGACCCTTATTGTGATTAAGACTAAGTTGTTCAGGTCGATTTCTTACGAGGTCTGCCCTTCTTCCAACCTCTTTTGTTTTTCTTGGCGATAGTTTTAATTATACCGGTATCAATGGATTCCAGGCTGGTATCCATATCTACCGAGAAATCTACATAAGAAGGTCCGGCAGAAGAATCTCTATTGGAGAAATCATGACTAGGACAATTGGTTTTTGTAATTTGAATTGGAGGTAATGTTGTTTCTGTTGTAGTTTGATTTATTGTTTCAATTTGGGACATTTGAGGTGTTTCTTTCGGAGGAACAAAAGGAGACATTCTTTGGAGCATGGGGGTATCTTGGGTGGGAGCAAAGTTAGTAATTCTTTGTGATAAAGGAAGGGGTGTAATAGGCGTTATATTGAAAGGTTTTTCTTGTAGAATCTTATAGCTTTCTAACGTGTTCTTTACTGTTTCGATAATAATTTTCTTTATTTCAGGTATTAAGGTGGACATAATAGAGGGCTGTTGTTGCGTTACTTTTGCGTACGTGGTTTGGTGTGCAGGTGGTGATAATCTTAAGTATTCTTGTTTCGCTTCTAGATAGTTCACTCGCTTAAGGGTTTTAATCTTTTGAATAGCAACCTCTTGCTTGTAAACTGGACAGTTAATCGATCTCGCCGAGTGTTCACCATCGCAGTGTATGCATTTCAGAGGGGTTTCGCACGGATTCCCTTGATGTTCTGGTTTTCCACAAACGCATATTTTTTCTCTACGGCAATTCATAGCAGTGTGGCCAAACCTCTGACACTGAAAACATCGAAGAGGTGCTGGAAAATAAGGTCTTACCGTAAGCGAGTAAAATGCAACGTTTATCCGTTCAGGAAGACGAGTGCCAATGAAAGTCAAAAGATAGGAGGACGTATTTTGAATTTCTCCCTGACGCCTGGTAGTAAGTCGTTTAACTTCAATGACTTTTTGCTCTTTCATTTCAGTTTTAATTTCTTCGATTGAGCAGTTATTTAAATCCCTGCATGTAACAATTCCTTTCGTAAAATTCATGGTTTTATGAGCAGATACCTTAACTTTAAACTTATCAAACATTTTGACTTGAAACAGACGTTTCGTTTGTTCTTTTTCGCATGACTCTACTAATAGACCTTCCCTGATTTTTCTTACGTTTCTTACTACTCCCACCAAGTTTTTCAAGGTACGTGAAATAATAAACGGACTAACATTTGTAAAATCTTCACCATCTTCTCTTTCTATTACTAAGTAATTTATTTTAGAGTAGCCAATAGCTACACTTTCTCGTAATGGCTCCACAATATCACTATCTGACGAAGATTCGCCTTTTTTTCGTTTTAGATTAGACGTACCTGGGGTTGGTACGGGATTCAATGGGGATAAAGGGATAGGGGGGGTTATAGGGGTGGAGCTGGGAAGCTCCGGATTTAAAATGTTTTCATTTATAATACTCATATAAACGAATCCCTAACTTAGGGGAGCTGTCCAGGTGGGGTATACCCATGACGGTGGGATCTCCACCGACACCAGCAAGTTCCCCTGCTGCACCAAGAATATGCCCAGGTGGGAGGAAAATTCAACTCCCTAGGACTCCAGTCCCTTACAAGTTAAAAATAACCTTCGGGGATCCCACGCCTCCGACGACGTGGGCACCCCCCTAAGTGCTTGCCAGGCCGGGGGCCTACGGAAGCTTTACTCCACTTCAAGAAGTGAAGCTACACCCCGCAGCGCCAGCTCTTGCGTGTAGATCAAAACCGTAACCAGTTGCTTAAGCCAGTCCATTGCATACGTCATCATAGAAGAAAGAAGGAAACTTAAAAGGACCCCTAGCCCTCGAATACTCTAATAGCGTCGGGGCCTGGAAGGAACAAGAGTTGGTCAAGGGAGACCAGATAGAACAGAAAGACAGAGAGGGACCTGTCCGTAAGACTAGTTGAAGTATAGACAGGCCCAGCTAGGGTACCTCGGGTTGCCAGCCCCTGTACTCACAAGGTGTGAGCCCCTCAGGGTTATTATTATTATTATTATTATTATTATTATTATTATTATTATTATTATTATTATTATTATTATTATTATTATTATTATTATTATTATTATTATTATTATTATTATTATTATTATTATTATTATTATTATTATTATTATTATTATTATTATTATTATTATTATTATTATTATTATTATTATTATTATTATTATTGTTTATTTCTCGCATTTCTGCGGCTTCTCCACTTTACGGGTCAAAACCAAGGTAAAAGTGGTATTACTATTGCTACATATTATTATTGAAGAATTTTCTGACAATGTTGCATGCGCTCAATATGGTGGATTTTTGCATAGGTACATATATATTCTTGTTAATATTGAGCTTTGCTATTGACTCGTGGAGGTGTTTGGGGATGATTCCAGTGGCCGATATAACAATAGGTAGTATATGCACTGCTTCTAAGTGCCGTAGTTGTTGAAATTCGATTGCAAGTTCCGCGTATTTCCTGAGCTTGTTAGTATGTGCCTCTTGCAAATTTGACGTGTCTGGTATTGTTACATCTATTAAGTAAGCTTTCTTGTTACGCTTATCAATCAATGTAATATCCGGCCGATTGTGTGGAATCGTTCTGTCTGTGATTATCCCCCTATCCCAATATAATAATGCTTTATTATTTTCTAGTACCTTTGGTGGATCATATTTAAAATAAGGTACTATTTCATTTAGCAAGGAATACTGTACTGCTAGTTGAACATGTATGATTTTAGCCACATTATCATGTCTTGTCTTGTAATCTGATTGAGCCATGGTTTGACATCCAGCGATAATGTGCTGAATATTCTCAGTAGTTGCCCTGCATCGTCTACATTTGTCCTCCTGAGTACCATCCTTAATTATAAACCTTCTGTAATTCCTCGTGCTTATAACCTGATCTTGGATGGCAATGAAAAAGCCTTCTGTCTCGGGATACAACTCTCCTCTTGTTAACCAGGCGTTCGACGCTACTTTATCGACATTTTATTATTATTATTATTATTATTATTATTATTATTATTATTATTATTATTATTATTATTATTATTATTATTATTATTATTATTATTATTATTATTATTATTATTATTATTATTATTTTTTTTTTTTTTTTTTTATTGTGGTGGTCGGGGAAAATCTGCTCGTCAGACACCCTGCAGTCCGTGCTGCAAGGTAGTGTGGGGTTGGCGACCCACTAAAAACCCCTGTCCACTGTGCCGCTGTTTCCCTCCGTCCTGGAACCGCCGATAGCATTACTTCGGGACGGGGAATGGCCGAGTGAAATAGATGTTCATCACCCTGGATGACTGCCAATTGATTTAATAGTCTGGTGTCTTTGCTACTGTTGTCTGTCTCGTGCTTCTTTCTCTTTTGTTTTAATTATCGCCACTAGCCTCTTATGGATCTCTTTCCACCTATATTCGGATTTCAGCATACTCGGTATTAAGTTCTCGGGCGAGGGCAATTCCTCCATTATTATTTCTAGGTGAAGCCTTTCGGTATTCCATCTTGGACATGCAAAGATGGTATGGTGCGGACTGTCTTGTTCTCTGCAATACGCACACTCATCGTTGTCTGCGAGGTGCATCTTTTTGAGATATGTACCGAAACAACCGTGACCCGTTAATATTTGGGTGAAATAGTAATCCAGTTCTCCGAAATCTCTCTTACTCCATTTTGAGATATCTGGTATTAATACCTCTGTCCATGCCGCTTTGCTTTCTAGCAGGTTCCATCTGTTTTGCCACTTGTTCATTGTGTCTGTCTTGGCTTGTATCTTCGTGTTTGGGTCTCGTGATTCATAACAAACGCATCTTTCTTCGATGAGTAAATCGATAGGTGCAATACCCGCTATCACCTGCAACGCCTCTGTCGAGGAGGTTCTATAGGCAGAGCATATCTTAAGGAGAGCTCTTCGCTGTACCTTTATTAATATATTTTTGTATTTCCTCCTGCGGATCACCTCATGCCATATGGGAGCTCCGTATAATAACTTCGAGTGGATTATTGTTGAATATAGTTTTCTTTTACTATATTTAGGTCCCTGTATGTTGGTCATGACTCGAGAGAGTGAATGTACCGTTTGTTCTGCCCTTCTCCCTGTATTAACTATGTGGGAGGTCATTTTCATGTTACGGTCGATATATACACCTAAGTGTTTAATATTGTCGACCACTTTAATAAGACGGTCACCAATGTGCACATTTACTGATTTTAATTTGTTCCTTCCTGCTAGTATTACTACTGCTGTCTTTTCTGGTGCTATTTCGAGCCCATTTTCGGCCAACCATCTGTTGGTTCTTATCATGGCGGTATTTAGTTTTGCTTCTAGTTGTTCCTTTGTTTTTGCTTTTCCAACAAGAGCTAGATCGTCTGCATAAGCAATTAAGTGCACGTCTCTTGGAACCTCTATTCGTAAAAGTGGATCATAGAAAATGTTCCACAGGAGCGGACCGAGAACTGATCCCTGAGGAACTCCTCTCGATAATTTTATCGCAGCTTGGTTTCCAATAAGCAGTGTTCTGTTATTGAAATAATCTTTGATTATCCGGATCAAGTATGCGCTAATGTTTCTGCGTTCTAGTTCATTTATTATACCCCTCCACGGGATGGTATTGAAAGCATTGCGGATATCCACTACAACCATGGCACTATATTCTCTTCTCCCGTAGTTCTTTCTGTCTGCACTTTCTGCAATAAGTTTAATAGCTTTCAGGGCTCCTATTGTAGAATAATTGGGACGGAAACCGTGTTGATTGTCTGATAAACCCCCTTTGTTCTTAATTTCTTCCTCTAGCCGGGTATATACCATTCGTTCTAATATTTTTCCTGCTGTGTTTAGGAGACACAGAGGTCGATATGTGGTAACGTCGTTAGAACTTTTTTTTGGTTTTTCTATTAATATTAGCTGAGCTTTCTTCCATTCCGTGGGTATGTGTCCCGTACTTAATATGTTATTATAAGCAGCTACACAATATTCGTGGTATAATGTAACGGCAATTTTAATTAGTTCTGTGGTTATACCGTCTGGTCCCGGGGCAGTGTTCCTCTTTAACCTTGTTACGGCTGCCAGTAATTCTTCCACTGTGAAATTCTCAATTTCTACATTGACTTCGGACTGCGTCCAAGTTTCTGTAGGTGCTGTAGGAAATAAGTTCTTCGCTATCTGTGTCTGTTGTTCGTCCGTTAACCTTATGGTCGGAAGTAAACGCAATTTCTTCATTGCTATCTTATACGCGTCGCCCCATACATTTTGGTTGAGTTCGCTACAGAGTTTCTTCCACGCCTCCTTCTTGGATTTCTTGATTGCTTTTGTTAATACGTGTTTTTGGTTAGTATATTCTATTTTGTATAATAGTTTTTCTTCTCGAGTTACATTATTTCTAGAATTTTTCCGAGTCATTATACGCTTCTTAGCAAGGCAATCTTTCCTCAGCTGTTGTATATCAGAATTCCACCAGTATAATCCTTTTCTTTTCTTATTGTTTTGTTCTGATCGTCTTGTAAATGTTTCGTCACAAGCTTTGTTTATACTTTCTGTTATTTTTTCCGGCAGAGGTTCTGCTCGTAACGCTTCTTGCATATGCACCCTTAATCTGTCGGTGTATTTATCAATAAAGTTGGACTTCACTTTCCAACCTTTACGATTATAACAACCAAATTGGTTGTCATGCTCATTGGTTGGTGTTCGCTGCACAGTAAAATAAATGTATTGATGGTAGCTGAGTGATTCGTCGCTGAGTACTTTCCAATTACTAATGGCATCGTTCATTCCCGCAGAGTATAATGTTACGTTTATATATGAGGTCGAATCGCCTCTTATAAATGTCGGTGCGTCCCCCGTGTTTGCAACCATCCATCCCGTAAACGTGAGCCATTCTATGATGATCTCTCCACGCCTGTCTTCTACGGGGGATCCCCAAAGCCACGATTTTGCGTTCAGATCGCCACCTAGGATAATTCTGTCTGAATTTTGTTTCCCAATATCCACATGTATCATATTCATATACTCTTCGAATATGGATATGTCTATATTAGGAGACGCATAGCATCCGTACAATATAAATTCTTGGGTCTTAACCCACAGGAATCCCTCTTCGGCTCCGTAGTCAGTTATTTGAATGTTGTTTCCAAAAGATTTGATCGCAACATCTTTCCTTTTGTCGCTAAGCCATCCTTCGTTAGTTACCCTGTTTTTATTTGGTTCTACCAGCACTACTAAATCAATTTCTAACTCATTTACTTTTTTATACATCAAGTCAGTCGCCGCGTGAGCACGTCCAATGTTTATTTGGAGTATCTTAGTCATTGTTGCTATTCTCCTTCATTCTGTCCATCTCGCGCGTGTCTTTGCGCAATGTTTGCTTCTTCTTCTTCTCACGAAGTTGTAGAACTAATTCTTTATATATAGGGCAGGACATGGTAGCCGCTTGATGTCCGCCACTCTTACATTCATAACAATGAGCCTGATTGTTGCAATTTTTAAGCACATGTCCCGTTTCTCCACACTTTAAACATGTTGTACTTCTATCCATTCTACTCGCAGTACATTCAGAGGCCTTATGTCCGTGCATCATGCAGTTTCCACATCGCAGTGGTGTTATTATTTCGGTCACTCTGCAGCGGGTCCAGCCAATTTTAATTCTACTTCGCTTCAAAATTTCATACGCAGCTTCAATGGACATACCTACTGTAGCAACTTTTGTGTACCCATCTCTAGTGTTCTTAAGCGTATGTACTTTAATATTCTGTTTTTCCACTTTTGTTTCTAATTCTTTCGACACCGATTCTGTAATTTCTTCTTCTGTAACTGCAGCGTCCATATCTCTAATCAAAATAACCTTCTTCTTTCCTTCTGCTTCAGATATTGCAGCATGTTCTTTAAGCTTTTCTGTTGCAATTTTCTTGAACTCTTTGACAGCTCCATCCTTACTTTCTTTCATCGTTATTCTTAGATCTCCTCCCACTGTTTTTTTAATGTTATCTATTCTAACGCCGATTGCACCGATGTCTATATTGGTTTTCAAATCTTTAAGGACTTGTGCATATGAAGTCTTTTCTCTGTCCGTTATTTTAATGTCCACGATTGTTTTCCCTTGTCGGGACTTGTGTTTTCTACCTTGTAGTTGCCACTGTTCATTATTGTTTCCTATCCCAGGAGATGCTTTCTTCTCTTTTGTTTTGGTTTCTTCTATTTTCTTTTTGGTTGTTAATAACCTAACTTCGATATCTGTATCGTATAACGCGCACTCTATTGCCTTTCTTACTTCTTCTAGGTCGTGACCAGCAGTCATTGACATTATATACGTCCTTGTTTCCATACTTAATAAAACATCTTTAACTTTTCCTAACGATTCGTAAATGTTATAACTGTACACTTCATTCTGTGCTGTATCACCATTTGGATATTTGCGATCGATATTGATCACATAGGTTGTATGCGAGGAGTGATTTCTTACACTTCGTCCTATTTTGCTCAAAGAGCTTGTTTTTTGGAGGCATATTAGTTCTCCGTTGATAAGGTTTTCTTCCTCTAGTAGGTTTTTGAGTTCCGGATGATGTTCTAGCAGTCTTATTACCAATCCATCTTTAGCATCTTTGGAAGCATCCATGATGAAAATGTGGTCTGCCTTTATTTCCGTCTTGAATGGATTACTTACTTCCACCTTTGTTCTCTTATAGGCATCTTCGTGCCATTCTAGTTCCTTTAATTCTATATAATCTTTAGCTCCTGTAACAACTGGAATCTCGTACAAAATTTGATGATCCCGCGTTTGCGTGGTTTGATGTTTCTTTTGTGTACTCCCCGATGAGGAGTATGGTTTTTCTGTCTGAGTGCATCTACTTATTTGTACTTTATTCTCCTTTGGGCATGGTTCATTTTGTTGAATTTTTTGTTGTATGGCATCTTGTATATTTTTATCACGAAGTTGTTCCATACAATATACCAAATCGTCAGTTGCCATTCTAACTTCTTTTTTAATTTTGTATGAATTTCCCACTTCTCTGGATAAATTATCAACGTTCTCCTTCATCTTGTCGAGAAGCTTTATGAGCTTCTTAAGTTCTTTTCTTTGATCCATTACTACCTCAGGACTATTGTTCATGTTTCCGCTAAGCTTATCTATATTTAGTTGAGACATTTTTACCATCGGAGTGTGCTGAGACTGATATTCTTCTGTCAATTTCTTTCTATTTCTCCTCTCTTCTACCAACCTCTTTTCATTCGGAGAATTTTCTTCGCGCTTTCGTTTCACTATTATTGCCTCTGGCTCTACTTCCATATCATTCTTTTGTGTTACTTGGTCTGTTCTTAATAGGTGTTCCATTTCCGCCTGACGCTCCAAATCAGCTACACAAAATACGTCATCATCTATTATCGTGTATGGACATTCATTTCCTTGCGCTTCTTTATTTGTTACCGCGGAGTATCTTGATGTCTCTTTAATTTCCGAAGGGGGAGTTCTCACCATTGACCCTCTTCTGCCAAAGATTTCATTACGTTCCTCTTCTATTTTCCTTAAAAGTTCTGCATCATCTATTATCTTTTCTATACTTTTTTCGCTACTCTCAAACCAGTTGCTTGATGACGACCGGGGGGGCCCTGGTTGACTAGCCACCACACCTGCCGAATCTGGGGAATCCGATTTCCCCTGCATTAGTAACAATTTTTCCCTTTCTATATTTTGCATCATATTTAGTTAAGAATAATAGCCATTTCCTCGCCGTTGTCATCCCCTGTGTCTTAGATCTGTATGCCATTCTCACATCGTAAACCAGTAACTCGCAATGGTCGATAGTAAAGAAGAATATACTAGAAGGAGAAGGTGAAAAGAACCCCTAGCCCTCGTTTCCTAATAGCATCGGGGTCTGAAGAAAACAAGAGTTGATCTAGTGAGATCGATAGGAAAGTGGTAAAGACCTTCACCCAAGACTAGTTGAAGGAAAGCGAAGTCAAGAAAGAAAAACCCTCCTCCTTTATCCGGGCTTGGGACCGGCAGGAATGGGCTGCGGGGCGCAATTTGCAGGAGCAGATACGACCCGCGGGCCACTCCAGGCGGAGTTGTTATTATTATTATTATTATTATTATTATTATTATTATTATTATTATTATTATTATTATTATTATTATTATTATTATTATTATTATTATTATTATTATTATTATTATTATTATTATTATTATTATTATTATTATTATTATTATTATTATTATTATTATTATTATTATTATTATTATTATTATTATTATTATTATTATTATTATTATTATTATTATTATTATTATTTTTTTTTTTTTTTTTTTTATTATTATAAGTAAGCGACTCGACTGCCAGGGTCATTTGTCGCTTTTGCTATAGTATATTACCAATGTATATGATTAGTAATAAGTAGCAAATCAATACAATAACAAGTAAATATAACTAACGAACGGGTACAACAATATATACAACCAGAATGAACTAAAATATGTAATAAAATACCACACAAAACACTAATAAAACGGTAACAAGTATATAAATATGTAAATAAGTAAAACGGGTTAAGATAATTTGTATAAATAAATAATCATAATTTAAGTATAGTAAATATCACAGTTTTTATCACAGACTATATAGTTTTACAATTGAGAAATAAGGTTTGTACAACGCAGGAATTTCAATAGTTTTAAAATGTTTTCCTTATTGTTACTCAGTATTTCTTTTAAGGTATCAGATAAACCACAAACTCTCCTCTGATTTGTGTATTCACTACATTCAATAAGTAGATGTTCAACAGTGAGTGGAACTGTACACGTAAGACAATTGGGTCTATTTCCCTCTGTTAAAAGAAAAGTTGACGTTAAGCGAGTATGGCCTATTCTTAAACGACAGAGCACCGCTTGTTCTTTACGAGTAAGCACAGTCTCTGAAGGTTGCAGTTTGATACTGGGTTTAATCTCTTTTAGGGCATTATTCCTGGTATCCCACATTGTTTGCCAACGAAGCTCAGATTTATGCTTAATATATATTTTAGCATCCTTTGGACAGACCACATCAGCATCATTCTGAATCTGAGCTGCTGCCAATTTTGCAGCTTGATCGGCTTTCTCGTTTCCAGAGATGCCAATGTGGCTTGGTATCCATATGTACACAATACGTTTACCTTCGGTAGCTAGATTAGCTAATGATGTATATATGTCTTGCACTAAAGCTTCCTTACTAAATCTGTTGCGTATTGATAATAGGGATGACATAGAATCTGTACAGATTATTTGAGTAGGTGATGTTGACTCATGGCATATCGATAGTGCTTGGAATATTGCATATATTTCAGATGTAAATACACTAGAACAATGTGGAAGTGACCAGGAAAATACATTGTTGCCATTGACTACAGCGCATCCCGTTCCAGACTCTGTCTTTGATCCATCTGTATATAAAACGTTACACGGCCTGTAAGTGTGAAGCATGTTTTGAAAATCCGTTTTGATGACATTGCTGGCTGTTTCTGACTTTTTATATTTCTGAAGATCAAGACGAATGTCTATCGCTGGTGTAGTCCATGGGGCAATTTTAGGTAAGGTGTTTAGATAAAAGCCAGACTCGGGTACTTCCCATGACCTGGAGGCGAGAGCGGATCTAACAGTTGCCGGTCTTGTACGAGTTTGTTTCACTTCATAGATGTTCAAGAGAGCATTGTTAAGAAGAGTTGTTCGAATGTGGTTGTGTGTACGAAATAATGATGTCGAACGGTAGTTTAATAATAACCGTTTGCGACGTAACCAAAGGGGTTCCAGCCCAGATTCAATATACATACTTTCTGCTGGACTAGTCACAAAAGCACCCGTTATATACCGGTTTCCAGTGTTATGTACTGATTCTAATACTCGCAAGCGGGATGGTCTAGCAGATGAGTATACAACACAACCATAATCGATACGAGACAAAACCATAGATTTATACAACATCAGTAGTGTTTGTTGATCGGATCCCCAATTTATGTTTGCTAAACATCTAAGTATATTTAGAATGTTGTTACATCGAGCTTTCAAGTTACTAATGTGTAATGTCCAGGTAAGTTTACTATCAAGTATTAGGCCTAAATAACAAACATTATCTACATTTCTTACAGGTAGCAAATTTAATTGGAAAGAATGTTCTTGTTGACAGGTGCTTCGCTTACGACAGAAGTGCAGCGAGACTGTCTTCTCTGTAGAAATTTGGAATCCCCTCTTGGTGGCCTCCGATGATAGCTTAGTAAGTGCATTTTGCAAGGATACTTCAATGTTATTGAAAGACTTTCCAAATTTAAATATCACAATATCATCTGCATAGGCACAGTATTGAACAGTTGTATCAATGGATGCTAACATTCCTTGTATGGCTATGAGAAACAAAGTGGCACTTAGTGAAGAACCTTGTGGAGTCCCATTTTGAATATCCAAATTTTCGGATAAGACATTGCCGACTCTGACTTTTATGGTTCTGTTTTCAAGGAAGGACTTAATGAATTTGGGTAAGTAACCTTTTATATTCCATTTATTTAACTGTTCTAATATGGTTCTGTGCCTAGCAGTATCAAATGCACTTTTGAGGTCTATAAAGATGGCAGATACGTGAAGACCTGTAAGAAAACTCCCTTGTATAGCGTTCTCGATGTATACTAATGCATCTGTTGTGGAATGATCTTTACGAAATCCGAATTGATACTTACTTAGTAATTTTCTGGATTCTAGTAACCACGATAATCTATTAGTAACCATTCTTTCCATGAGCTTACAAATACAGCTTGTTAGAGATATTGGCCTAAAGCTTGTTGGGCTTGTCGACACCTTTCCTGATTTCAATATAGGGACTATAGTAGCTTCCTTCCAGGATTCTGGTAGAATGCCAGTTTGCCATATATTATTATACGCATTTAATAATTTAATTTTTGCATTTGTAGATAAGTGTTTCAGGAATGCATTCACGATGCCATCACTGCCTGGTGCCGTGTTGCCGCTTTTCTCAAGTGCTTCATTTAATTCATCCATACTAAATAAGCGATTATAAACTAATTCTTGATTTGTGTGGAAATCTATATTAGTAGCTTCAGCATCTTCGATGTTGCATAACTGCGCAAAGTGCTGCGCTAGATGATTAGCTACGTCTCGTTGGTCAGTTATGATTTCATCATCTACATTTAAAGCAACATTAAAGCAACTACGCTTTCCAGTAATGGCACGTATTCTTTTCCACACTTCGCCGATATCAGTAGAAGTGGACATAGTGGAAACATATTCACGCCAAGAATTCTTTTTGGCCTCCTGTATAGTTTTCCGACATATCGCACGAGCTCTTTTGAATTGGATTAGGTTGTCAATGGTGGCATTTCTTTTCAGGAGATTAAGTGCGCGTTTTTTTGCAGCAATAACATCTCGGATTTGTTCGTTCCACCACGGTACTACTCGTTTATGAAGAACATGTTTAGTTTTTGGAACATGTTGTGTTGCCGCTTCTATTATGATATTTGTAATATCGGACATTATTAACTCCGTGTTGGACGAGGAGATCAACGTGTCAACGTGTTCCTTATATGAATTCCAGTCAGCCTTAGTTAAAATCCATTTTTGCGGAATTGTCGTGGGAGAGTTGTCAGAATTGATTTTATTAATGATGATCGGATAATGATCACTAAAGTGCAGATCTGGATCAGTAGAAAAATCTAAACTAGTTGATAAGGATGGAGTGCAAAGAGTCAGATCTATGGCACTAAACTGCCCAGTAGATACATTAAAATGAGTTGGGTTGCCATTATTTAAAAGACACATACCTAGTCTGTCAATCAGGTTTTCAACAGCCCTTCCCTGACAATCATTTTTAGAAGACCCCCAGGTAAGACTATGAGAATTGAAGTCTCCGCAGATCACATATGGATGAGGCAATTGTCTAACCATATCTTCAAAGGTTTCAATACTCCACGGTACGTTAGGAAAGTATATGTTACAGACAGTTATCGGTCTAGGTTGTGTCATATGTATTGCTATAGCTTGCAGTTCAGTATCGAGCGGTAAGGTTCTAAACGGTATATTTTCTTTTATAAGTATAGCAACACCACCATGGGCGCGTTCTCCATCTATGACATCTTTTCTTATAGAGCTGTAGTTCTTAAGTGTGTAGTTATGAGAAGCATTAAATTTAGTCTCCTGTATACAGAGGCAGTCGGGGTTATATTCAGAAACTAATAGGTGTATTGAGGCCAACTTACTTAAAAATCCACGACAATTCCACTGTAGGATAAGTGTATTATCCATTGAAAAATATATATGTATAATGAGAAAAAAAAATAAATAAATAAATTATCTAGTATGTCCCTTACGGGACTTACCTTTCGGCCAGCCTCTTTTCTTCTTGGTGACTTTCTTCAAAATCAGTCGATCGATAGATTCTAGACTAGACTCATTAGATCGCTCATCGTCAGAGTTATTGGTAATTTGAGAGAGTTTTCTTTTATCTGCCATATTTTCAGTTGTCATGTTTACATCAGGTTTTTTACTAGTTGAACCATGTACTATGGGTTTATTTGTTTTAGGAGTTGATGTTTGACTATTAATTGTGATCTCGTTATCACTAATGGTTTCAGGGGAGGTATTTCGTTTAACTGAAAGAACGCTGGTTAATTTAGCCAGTTCAGTTTTAATTATTCCTCTAATTTCAGGAATTAGCGACCGAAGTGTTGTCGCTTCTGAAGTATTGGTAGTTTGAGCATACGAACGAGAAGGCACAGTAAGGGTGTTAGACATCCGCTTCGCTTCAGTGTATGTGACCCTATGGATAGTTTTAATTTCCTGAATCTTTGTTTCTTGCTGGTATATAGTACATGATCTCGAAACGGCCGTATGATTCTCCTTACAGTTAGGGCAAATAAATGGTTGTACACAAGGTTCACCTCTGTGTGGAGGATTACCGCAAATACAAACTTCCGACTTATTACAAGAAGAGGATACGTGACCAAAAGATTGACACCTAAAACAACGAGTAGGTGGAGGAATATAAGGCCTTACACTTAAAGAATAAAATGCCGCAGTGATACTTTTGGGTAACTTGGGTGTGTTAAAAGTAAGAATGTGATTGGGGGTATCGACAAGTTCCCCGTTTCTTCTACTTTTAATCCTTCTTACTTCAACAACACCCTCATGTTTCAAACCCTGCTTAATTTCTTCCAGACTGCAGTTTAGAAAGTCTCGACAATACACTACTCCCTTAGATATGTTAAGCGTCATGTGAGGATACACCTTAACATCAAATTCGCCAAAGCGGGTAACCTCCAACAGTCGTTGCGACTGTGCATTCGAAACTGTCTCTATCAAAATCATCCCTTGCATTCTTTTAACCATTTTAGTTCTTCCTATTAGACCATAAATAACTTTTGATATAATAAATGGACTAGTAGTTACAAAATCACCATCATTCTTCTCCATGACTAGGAACCGGGGACAATCCACCGTCTCTCTATGCCAAAAACTCTCTCTCATAGGGGGGAAATCTGTATTGGAAAGGGTTGGGATTGAAGGGGTTAATGGGATTGAAGGGGAGGTGGGGATTGGGGTTGGGGTTGGGATTAGGGATTGGGAAGGGGTGGAGCCGGGAAGCTCCGGATTTAAAATATCAACGCTCATGACTAAAATAATCCCTAACTTAGGGGAGCTGCCCCGGTGGGGTATACCCATGACGGCGGGATCACCACCGACACCAGCAAGTTCCCCTGCTGCACCGGGAATATGCCCAGGTGGGAGGAAAATTCAACTCCCTAGGACTCCAGTCCCTTACAAGTTAAAAATAACCTTCGGGGATCCCACGCCTCCGACGACGTGGGCACCCCCCTAAGCGCTTGCCAGGCCGGGGGCCTGCGGAAGCTTGACTCCACTTCAGGTGAAGTGAAGCTACACCCCGCAGCGCCAGCTCGTACGTCAAATACAAAAACCATTATCATTTGCTTAAGCCAGTCCATTGCATACGTCGTCATAGAAGAAAGAAGGAAAATTAAAAGGTCCCCTAGCCCTCGAATACTCTAATAGCGTCGGGGCCTGGAAGGAACAAGAGTTGGTCAAGGGAGACCAGATAGAACAGAAAGATAGAGAGGGACCTGTCCGTAAGGCTAGTTGAAGTATAGACAGGCCCAGCTAGGGTACCTCGGGTTGCCAGCCCCTGTACTCACAAGGTGTGAGCCCCTCAGGGGATTATTATTATTATTATTATTATTATTATTATTATTATTATTATTATTATTATTATTATTATTATTATTATTATTATTATTATTATTATTATTATTATTATTATTATTATTATTATTATTATTATTATTATTATTATTATTATTATTATTATTATTATTATTATTATTATTATTATTATTATTAATGGCTTAATTGAGTGTCTTAGGGCTCGTAGGGTTAGTTAGCGCCTGAAACGAAAGCCAAAGGCGCTAAGACGATAAAGAGCTTTAAAACACTAATTAAGCCCGAAATGCTTGAAAAGTGCAAAACTTCAAGTAGGTAGGTGCAGTGATCTATAATTACTTTTATTACTATGGAGACAACGTAAACAAGGGTAGTACAAGGGTGTGCTCTAATTTAGCAATTTACGTACTAAAAACAGGCCGCTAAATAGATCAAAATCGCCTGACCGGACATAATAGTTATTTATGCACAGCTGCATTATAATTAGACTATTATTGCAAGACTCATCTAAACATAAATGTCTTTTTATGGCCCAAGGGCCTCTTTATGGTCAAGCGGGCAATAACAAAACGTCAATTAAATGTCAGAAGTTTTTTTGTAGAACTTGATTGGCTCTTAATATAATTTGTAAACTTATCACCAATGAAAATAAGTTGAAATTCAATATTTTGGAATAGTAACTATAGTAACGTACTTCGTCTAAGCACATAAGTATACGCACAGCGGCTTGATGTACCTACGTACTCATTTAATTATATTTTTACACAATAATAGATAAGACATAAAAACTTAATCTGTGCATAAAATAGTGTATGTATAGCGGGCATAACTTGCTTTTATGGCCCTACAGCCTTTTCCTAGCCCTCGGCTAACGCCTCGGGCTAGAAATAACGCTTCTGGCCATAAAAGCTTCATTATGCCCTTAATACATAAATAACTATTATGTACCAAGATCGTTAGAATGATGATAATGCCAGGAGGGCGACTATGTTCCAGCCCGAGGGCCTGAAGGACCCGAGGAATGGAAGTCGCCCGTTGAACATTATCATCAAGTCACACTCGTGGTGCATACAAGGTTTTATTTTTCACGAGAATATATTGTACAAGTAGAAAATTAGTTTAAATATATAATTTTTGGCGTTGTCAAGGACGTTGTTTATATATTTATAAAGCTAGAAATTTGTATGTTTGTCGGATGGTAACTAACTTTGACTAAATTTACAAAAGTCAAGCAGATTTATGATAATTTAAATTAAAATGTTTTTGTTGTTACCAACATGAAAATAAAAAAGTCTTAATAGCACTAATGTCACCTAAAGAATGAGTTAATTCTATCTAAGCAGAGGTCGGTGCAAAAGAATCCGTGGATCACGCGCTTAGAAACTACGCCAAATTACTACTAACGCCGGCTCCGATTGCAAAGTAAGCAATCAGCGGGCATTATAGGCTATAAGAGCTTATAATGCCCTGGGTGTTATGGAGTTGTTTATATAGTTCGTATCACAGGTATAAACAACGAATAATATGCACGTGAAACATAAAGATATTTATTTTCAAACGTTATATAACAAAGCAGTTATGTGACTCAGTTGGCAAAATATAAGTCGCATTTCTATGGCACCACTCTTGAGCGGCGTATAATACTCCGGCGGAGTATAAAACATTGTTACTTTCAAAGATGTCGTCCATAGCAACCACCATAAATCAACACAAGGCGTCTTACTCGTGTTTACGTGTTATTATCTTTTTTTTTAAACTCCGATTTTAATATTACGCGTTATAGAATGAATCGTTTGAAAATAAAATATTGTATTTTATTTGGAGTATAAGTGACTTTATGTGAATTTGTATTGATTTAATTCCCCTGTATGGGTTTCAACTTACATACTTCGTCGCATAAAGTTTCACTTATACTCCTAATAAAATAAATATCTATTTACTGTTGTATGTAACCATTGCAGTACTGGAGCTACAAAAGGTGCAAGTGTACCCACAAAAAGTGTGTGGTTTGTTTCATAAATAATATAATAATGTGATAACTTTGGTTTTAAGTTAATACTCTAGGAATGTTAAAAACTTGCTTACCTAAATTGTGTTGGAAAAAAACTTTTTTTTTAAATTAAGTAGGTACATCTAAACTTAAACTCGCTATTAAGTTTCCTTTTCTTTTTTTTATTAACACAATGTTGTGTTATGTTGGTTGGCGGTTTGGACAATCCCCAAATAAACTAGCAGTGAGCAGATGGCCGGTGTGTTTTTTTTGGTGAGGGGAGAAGGGAGAACCCCTCGTGAACAATATAAAGGGCCTTGAGACTGGGAACGCATGTACACGATGGCGTAGTTGGCCTTGATTCGTCTGTGAAGGAATCGAATGGAAGGAAAGAAGGCTTTTAAACCAAACGGGGCAGTTATAAGATCAGTTGGTGAGGCTGGGAGAGAATAAATAAAATGAAAAGACGTACACGATGGAATTATCTTTGCACAGAATTTAAATACAATGTGATTTTGAAAATGCTTTTTTTAGTACTGGAGATGGCATAATAGTTTAAACCAGTCTACATTGTATTGGAAGGAGGAATTTACTAAATGACAGCCTTTAATAATAAATTAGAGTTTTGGAGTGGAAAAAGGGAGTTTTTGCGAAGACATAAAATACGCCAATTTTCAACTATCGCTTGAGAACCCGAATGGTTTGTCGAAGAGAAAACCTAAATAGTGAAGTTTGTAGGAAATTTCATGCATTTTCATTTTGAATAGCAAGGTTATTTACGAAAAGTTGATAGTTTCCGATTTATAAGCAAAAAACCGCCAAGAAATAAAAATTTTTACCTTTTTTTTGCATTTTCTTCAGAAACCTACTCAACAAACCTCAGATTCAGATTCAGCACCCCAAAAAACATGAAATAGAAGAAATCAAAACTGCCCCACAACTTTCCCGCTAGTGGCCCTTTTGAGCACAAATTGACTGTATTAAATCTGCAACAACTGCAAATTGGTCTATCTATTTATGAGAGTCTATGCCAAAACGCATCTTGTCCACATTAATTCGCGCAAGGATGTAAAATTAGGATTGTAAAACGTAGTATTTTATTATTTCCGTCTGTTTCTAGGGCATAGCGCAGTACCTACCCTAAATGTTTAAAAGTAAAGTGTCGGTGTTGTTTCGTTTCTGGTGTTATCTATATGTACAAGAAAGGAAATCAACTAATCCGAAAAGCAAAATCACTCATTTTACACTTTTACAGACTATAATAATGTTATAAATGGATGTGCGCACTGCGCATATACATTTTTTTGGAAATCTTTAACGCGGATCTAGTCCTCCATCTGGTTGCCACAGCTGAACTAAACTGTATGTTGTTAATAGAATAAGATAAATTAACTTTTTTTTATGCTGCAAAATGCGAAATAAAAATATAATGATTAATTTACAAATAATACAATTAACTCATGTAGAAGTATTATTTTTTTGATCAGTACTAACCAAAATGAAACTCTTGTCCTATATATCTTTAATTGCAACCACTGTGCGCGGTATTTTTTGTTTGAAGAAACAAGTTTTTCTAATTGTTTTCGATTTTTACTATGGCTGGTAGATGGACCTTGGAATGCATAACTCTCTGTAAAATATACTTTATCAAGAACAACACTTATCAGTGTTTGCTATTCGAAAAAGTGTAATTCATGTTTATATGTAATTTGGATACAATTAGTGAAAATGTTGGAGTAATAAGATAAGCTGATTTATTATTCTTGGAACTTTAATATTAAATATTTTCTGTTTACTAAAATAAATGTTTGCAGAAAACTAATGATTTGAATACTGGTTATTTCATGGTAAGTCTTCAAGCGGAGCAACCACAACCATGACCGCATTAAAACTCGTATTGTTGTATCTCTGCATATGTTTTAAGGTAAGAAACAATTTTATTAATTTAAATCGGTTTAAATCTATTTAAAAAAATATACTCTTTTAATTTTAGATAAGTTTATCCGAATCTAGCAGTGACAATCTATGCCTTGTAGATCTAGATCTTGAAAAATACACAATACAGGGACTTATAAAGATTACATCAGCTAATGACGATAAAGAATATGAAGAAAACTTGGGTTGTTTATGGAAAAACAAAGGTTTAGTTACTGAATATGGCATTCTCTCAGTTGGAGATTTTACACAAGCTTTAGAAAAAGAGTTTAAATCACAATTTCCTGACGACGTTGCAGAAAAGTACACTTATGATGTATTAAACTTTTGTAAAGATGTTAAAGGAAAAAATCCTGGGGACACAGCTGCAAGAATGTTAAGGTGTATAGGGCGTTGGAAAGTTCAATATTTTATAAATAGAGAACAAAATCAACCATTCTAATAAAACTGTTGTGTAAGATACTGAATTGTAGGAAAGCAGTTTAAAAATCGTGTTGTTTATATCAATTTGTTGTAAATGTTAAAAATAGAAATTACGTACTTATAGGTAATTAATTGATAATGTAATTTGTATGAATCATGTAATATAAGGTTTGCAAGTTGTTTAGTTGTTATGTTGTATCACATATAATTAGACACTATTATCTTTAGTATCTAATAGTATTAGTAATGTAAATATAGCATAGATTATAACATGTTACAGTATTATTAGAAGTTTTATTATTCATAACATAAATCGTTTACCATTTTGTCTTCTTCGTATTATAAGGAATTTCAACTAAAAGGGTAAAAAACGTGGTAGTTTTTACAATACCTACCTACTGATTATGGTCGAGTTTGTTCTGAGGAGCGACAGTTGCCCTATTTTACAATTTTTAAATAAAAAATGAAATACTTAAATTATAGAAAAATAATGGAGATATCAAAACTTTTTTCCACATAATGTATCTATTGGTCGTCTCACGTTGGGACTACAGTGAAGGAAAGATAGCCAATGTATTTCTTATGGGAGTTTGTGCTTCGTTGTTGCCACCTATTTTACTGTATGAATCTATAGAAATGTGAATTAAGATTCCAGAAGTTCTAAACCTTTGAAAACAGTAACAGAAAAAGTGTAATCGTAACCATACAAAAGGAGAATTTAAAAGAAAGTCTTATTAACATGTATTTGTTATTTTATTAAACATTACTTGGGATTCTTAGATCTTACATGTATCTAAATATTTGATATTTTATTACTTATACTTTTTTGTTTACTTCTTTCAACTTGAAATTCTTTCAAAATAAAAATAAACGGCTGGTTATCTTTTTAATCTTTTAATTCACAGGTAAATAAAGGAAGCCCAGTCCCAAACGCAATTTTAACGGTAAAATGATCCATAATGAATGATAAAATCATTCATTTGTTCAACTTGTTTAAAAAGAAAGTTGCAAAAACGAAAATTTAGGATTAGCAGCAAATTCAAAGAATTTTAGTAAACAATAAACCCTTAAATAAAAACCAAATATCTATAACTTCCCCAGTAGCACAAGATATTGACCCAATATTGGTGCTATATGGGCAACATATTAATATTCAGGCCTAATATTTGGAAGATTCAACCAAGATTGGTATTACATCGCTTAAAGACTGGCACTCAACATATGTAGCCAATATTGCTCCTAGAAAGGTCCAATATATAAATAATAAATTTAAAAAATGTTTTCCTCTATATTATCCTATATTGGGCTTATACGAGGTGTGTAAATTAAGTAATGAGACTGGCAACGTAGCGTTCGATCTGGCGACACTTGGGACGCGGGACTTGGAGGAGCGGTAGGTGAACATGTGGTACGCCTTCAGTACGAGTTTGAGCTAAAGTCATTTGGTTGTCCGTAGCGATTTTTTTCGTGAAACAGTTTTTTCTAGTGCGTTCTAAAATTGAGTGACATCAATTTCGAGCACGGAGTGCTATCAGGTTTTGCATCAAACTTGGGCACAGTGCAACGGAAACTTTTGCAACACTTTAGCAGGCCTACGGAGACAGTGTTTTGTCAAGGGCCCAGATTTTTCGGTGGTTTAAGGCATTTTCAGAAGGAAGAGAGTCGATTGAAGATGAACCACGAAGCGGAAGGCCTTCATCTTCAAGAACCGATGAAAATGTTGAAAAGAGTTTGTGCCTCAAGGCCAAACGGTCAATCAACCGTTTCAACCAAACATCAAGAACAACTGGATATTGCATCACGATAATGCGCCTTGTCACACAGCAATTTCAATAAACTAGTTTTTGGCTACTATTTCTAAACTATTTCTATTCAAGTATTAAAAAAAAGTAGGTATAAATCGAATTATATATACTTAATGCTTAAACATGTTTTTAATTATATGCATTAAGCAGGTTAAGTAAAACTGTTACTGGTAATTAATAGCAATAAAGCACACATCTCAGCATAATTTTTATAGCAACAAGAAGCTAAATAGCAATATAAACATGGTCCACATGTGAAAGGGACAAAAATATTAAATACAACAGCAGAACACAGACTTTTGTACTGAAAAGCAATAGTTTTTTGACTTGATAACAATTATATTATTGTGCATCTAACTCTGTAACAAACAAGATCAATTACAGCAAAACTATCACTTGTAATTACACGAGTGCTTCGAAATTATCGATTTGTAATAGGAACGTTGATTAGCAACCACGAGTGTCATTTTTTGACGTTTTAATTTCCCGACGTGCAACGGAGGGAAATTTGTCAAAAAATGACACGAGTGTTGCGTTAATCAACTTGAGTATTACAACAGATAATTTCAGAAGCACGAGCATGTAATTCGGTAAGATTATTTCATGATACAGTTGTTTATTTAAGCATCTACTTATTAACATAAAGATTAGTATTTGACATGAAAGTAAAAAATGGGACACATGTGACACTAGTTTTCAGCGTTGTCACGAAGATAAAAACAGTCGAAAAGGACAATAAAAAATTATCGAATTATCGCTGTAATCCAAAAAATAAAGCCTTGCGATTGGTCAAAAACGAAGTAGAATGAAATAATCCATGAAATATTTATATTTTAAAAATTTAATTACAAACATTTATAAAATAACAAATAACGAAATCAATGATATACCAGACCAATTGTGGTCTGGCAAGGAAAGTGAAGTCGACATCGATCACTATTACAATAAAATCTAAACATAAATGTAATGTACGTAAAGATTGGTTTGACCCTGTAGTACAGACATATTCGTATTTTGGAAACAAAATTCTTTCTGGTAACCAAATTTTGAAGTTATTTTAAGAACCTCAGTCACTTCCATGAGAATCCATACAAGACCTTCCATGCAATGTCCCTGGAAAATATAAGAGGTTTAGATTAAAGCGATTTCATTTTATGATAAATTTAAAAATTACATTTTGACAACTGATTTTCCAAATACCTTATATTGTGAAATAAATAAAGATTATTAAAAGTTTCACAGTTTTATTAAAATACAACCTGACAATATTGTTTCGACAGCTATGCTGTCATTATCAAAGGTAATATAATTATAAACAAACACGTCGCTAAGGTAGATACAAAATAGGTAACTAATTTAGTTACCTATTTTGTATCTACCTTAGCGACGTGTTTGTTTATAATTATATTACCTTTGATAATGACAGCATAGCTGTCGAAACAATATTGTCAGGTTGTATTTTAATAAAACTGTGAAACTTTTAATAATCTTTATTTATTTCATGATTATGGAGTTCCACAAAATAAGGCTGGAAACAATAAACAACCTTATATTGTGATTGAGAAATACATAACGGCCCTCACTCCATTACCATTAGCCACATACAGAAAGGTGGAATCCCTAAAAAGAGCAATTTTAATAGAACAATTAAACATCAAACTATTTACTGGTAAAATTTATCACATGATACGAATGGCGTTTTGCTATCGAAAACAAACCAGAAAAATTAGTTTAGAAATAATAAAGTGTTCATTTATACTTACCTGTATATTTGAGAACGCGCTATCTTTTATTAATTCTGGCTTGTTAATTATAATAAACAGAAACAAAGCTGCATAAGAAACATCAATTAAATTCTCGAACGACAATAATAAAAATATAAATTTTATTATTATTAAAAAAGCTTAATAAATTTTGAAGGTTAACAGATGTGGTTTGGTTTGACACTCACGTTTCACTGTTGCGGCATCTAGCGGCGACTTTCGAACTAATGAACTCGCTTCAATTTTGGGTGAAAAATTTATCATGGCAAGCATAGGAGAGTTGACCTACCAGTGTTTTATATATCTTGGCTGAACGGTAAGTAATCTCACCGACGCGTTTTTGCTTAGCAACCAGTAAATATAACCTACTGTTCTAAAACCAAGTATGGTAAACCGGATTGTTTACCATACTTGGTTTTAGAATAGCATAGTCGTACAAAAAATAGTCGAGATTTAAGGCTGAATCTCCTTCAAAAGAATGTGTAATATTTCCACGTGAACTACCTAAATGCATTTCATTAAAATCGTCGAGGTCTGCCACAGTTGTGTCATTTGTTAGTGTAGGACCGCAAACTTTCCACTTTTACTTACCATAGAATGTCACATTTCTACTATCCAATAGCTGTAATTCTAGAATTCTTCGATTTCTACAACATATAGCATAGTTTCTCTAGATATTCAATAATAAATAAAAAAGGTAATTATTAAAGTAGTACTGCCATTATGTAGTAGTTTCTACCATATATTTCCGACTTATTCTCCTAGGATCACCAGATCTAAGACTTGAAATATAGAAAAATTTGTTTAGATTTTTTTGCAGATTCATAAAATTAGGGTCAAATACCTAGATGCCAAGTAATAATTTTGAAATAATTGGCAAAAACCGTAAAAAGTCGAATGCTTTAACAATTCTTTAACTTTAAATTTCTAGAAAGAGAAAGTTTCGTGATGTGGTCTCCAGAAGGTTCATCATCATACTGTTGATACTATTGATACTGTTGATAGTGAATTTTTTTAATAGATTTTATTTTTAAGGTCTAGACTCACTCTAGAGGAAGTTTTCACAGGTCTGTAATTTCTTCTACTTTCTTATAGACGGCCTCGAAAAAACTGGAAAATGAAGTTGTGCAGAATCTGAATCAGAACTTTACTGCCGCATTAAATATATTACGAAGACTATTTTATTGAGAAAGTTTTTAATTTTTTTTCTATCAATTGGTGGTAATTGTTTCTACTTTTTTAAACTAATAAAGGATTGAAGTCTGTAATTTTTGAACTATATGTGGTATCTCAAAAACAGTTTTATGATTTTCAATAAGATTTGTTATTGAGAATTTTATTATTTTCAATAAGATACTGAAATCGGTATAAAGAATATATATTATTTTGTTTTACATGAAATACATAGTTTTAAAAGGTAACTAACTGTACACTGTGCGGCAACAAGCATAGATAAGTACATAAATATATAGATCTAACATATTTTACTCAACTTTCACTGGTACCTACTGCATGTAATGTATTCAAATGGCTTCATTTAGACAACCACATAGAAAAAATTTAAACAATTTTCTTGGGCGCAGGCTGATCCTGCTCACATCGACTCAGGTTGGATTCGCTCAGTTTAGCACATTATACTTAATCTATATTAAGAGTAGCTTTTGTATATATTTTCACCACTAACCCACTCGGACTGGCAACTAAAATTATTATAAACCAATAAATTAAATATTACATTTATGTGTAAAGAATTAAGCACAAGTATGTAATTTAAAGAAGCTTGATCTCCGTATTGCATAAGTTGTTTTATTTTATTTCGTATTTCAATCCTAATTTCTTCCTTTTAAAATTCATCCGAATTTATTGTATAATGAAGCAAGTTGCTTTGTCTGTGTCATCATACGCGTAACCAAGGAGATAAAAAGCAGCATGTCATGTGTGGCTGTTATGCAACATCAAATGATTTTTACGTTGCCAACAACAACGGAGATCAAGAACGTCTTGAACTACGGTGTCATTGACAACGGAGATCAAGTTATACTTTATTTTACTAATTGTAGTATATAAACCAATGTTTGAAATACGAAATGAAATAAATAATATTTTAAATATGTTTATATTGAGCAATAAATAATAAGCTATTTGTTAATCAGATTTCCTTATTGTATTCTGCAATTCTTCAGCATGCTGACTAATGCAAATATGAAGGATAACCAAGGCATGTCCCAAGGATTTAGCAACAGGAGGTTGATCGTCTACGCATCTGTTGACAGCTTCATCTACTGTAAGTGCAATAGCGTCTTCTGATGTGTTGGGATATTTGTCTATAGCCAAAGGGACAAGCAGCTTTTTCAGTAAAGGTACATTAATAGAGGTGCCACTAACTACATCCATCTTCTTCCATAAGCAAAATTCGAACTCGCTGAATAAAACATGTTCTTTCGGTAAAAAATCACGTTTTGATTTCAGTTGTTTTATTTCCCTTTCATTCCAACCATTCTCCTGGATACACTCGCTTTGAGCTTGCATTACGCGCTTTTGTACTGTTAGAGGTTTAGCAGACTGAAAAAAATGCAGAATATAAATAAAATATAAAATTATACAAAAAATACAAATACAAAAATACAAATACAAAGAAATGTAAAAATTATGTATAAGGTACACCGTGTGCGTAAATTCTCTTGCCTAAATGGAAAAGTTTTTTATTATTGTTTTTTCGAAAAAAAGTTATTGTTTAAAAAAGTTTTGCTTCTTTTAAAACCTCCAAAGCTGCCTTGATTTTAATGTTTACTTTTAAATTTTACTTTATTGTTTAACATTTAGCAAATACGATTTGTTTTTGTTACTACCAGATAATTGTTGTGTCACTGGTATTATAACCCCTTATCTGTAAAAAGATATATTTCTTTAATTCTTAATGTTAATAAATAACTCTAAAAGTTTTGATTGTCTTGTATACGTTATGGTCAATGTAATACACCGGATAATGTAGTTCATGGATGACTAGTCTCATAACGTAAAGCTTCAAACTAACAGTAACCTAACCTTATCTGCGGATTGGCCATTAATAATTAAGGCCGCTATGTTAATAATCAATTAATTAGTTACTGTTAGTTTAAAGTTTTACGTTATGAGACTGGGAGACCATTAACTACATTGCCCGGTTTATTACATTGACCATAACATAACAAAACAATATCTTGTTCAAAAAAAGTAAAATTAAAGAAAAATGCAAACAATAAAATCAAAGGCACCCTTTTTTGATCACACTGTATATGATAGGTTAATTTTAAAGGCAGAAATTGAGGTTATAAGTAGAGTAAAGCTTTATTTTAAAGAGTAACTCTTTTTCGAAAAGCTAATAATCAAAAAGTTTTCCATTTGGCAAAAGAATTTACGCACACTATCAGCGTATTTAGAGATTTTTTAAGGTTGGGGGGTCTATTATTAAGTGTTTATTGTTTTTTCAATATGATAGCGCCCACGACAACACGCCAAGGTCAAAGACTTGAATTTTTAATAAGGGCTCCAACATAAAAAAACAAAAATCAGAATTACCCGAGCTTTTGCCAGATAAAATGTATAGATTGACTGGACTAAAACACAAATATTATATTTAAGGCTGATTCTCACTATACGACAGGCTTCCAACCGGACCGACAAAACATTGTACTGTACATTTTATATGAAGGTATTCACATCAACCATCACAGACACGGACCGTCGCGACCATATAAAATGTACAGGGCAATGGTTTGTCGGTCCGGTGACTGTTGGTAGTATAGTGAGAATCAGCCTTAAAGTAGAGTCACTGCATCTAGTTACCTAGGCCAGCTGGTCGACCAGAGTACCGCAAACCGCCGCCATATTGGGGCAAACGAAGCACGAAATTGTTCATGATTGGTTCTGTATTGAATTTAATCAAATCCACGTTTACTTTAAAAGGTTTTTCTTATTCTGAAAGATCAAACCTCTAATATGTCAAACACGTAAAACGTTGTTTTAATTTTCCATTATTAAAAATCACCCATCTCTGCCCCAATATGGCGGCGGTTTGCGTTACTCTGATCGACCAGCTGGCCTAGGTGACTAGATGCAGTGAGTCTACCTTAAAGTAGAGATCCTTGATAATAATTAAGATATCTTAATTATTTATCATGGATCTCTACCTTAAAGGTCCTGTTATCGCCACCAGTGTTAATAATAGGAAGCTTCAGAAACTATAAACACCTAAAGATGGAGCTACGGTCCGCAAAACGGAATTAATTTCTTTTAACACTAAAATTTGAAAATGTAAATAGAAACATTATTTGATCGCATCGCAGTTCTCTGCTCACAGTGTTGCCAGACATGCGTGAACTTTCAAAATATTTTAAGTTTAACTGAAATTTTTAATTTTTAAATGCCAAGGAATAATTTAAGGTAGTTGAAGTCAAAAAGGGGAATATAAAACTGCTAAATGTCTTTAAAAATATCAGTTGTTCTTGCTGGTTTAAGAAAAAAAAAGTATTACTATATTAAAATATTGAAAATATATGTATATTCGTTTTAAGAAATTAATCAGGACTAATTAAAGGTGAAATAGTTTATTCAAAAATTAACTGTCACATGCTCTTAAGTAAAGAAAAACAACATTTACTTCGGGAATTTATTAAATAATAGTTAAAAGATTAGCAAAGTTAAATTATTTTTAAATGTCGCGAATTTTAGAGTCACTGCATCTAGTCACCTAGGCCAACTGGTCGATCAGAGTAACGCTAATAACGTACGGTTAATTTTCCTCCTTAAATTTGGACTCGTACAATAAATCTTGCCTTATGAAACTCGTTCTTTAATATACTATTGTCTAATGTTGAATAATATTCAGAATACTGAGTATCCATTTTGATATAACAATACTAAAGACCGGTTGCATAAAGCATAGTTAACCTCCAGGGGCGGCTTTACGCCCGGGCGACTGCCCAGGGCGCCGCGACTGGGGGGGCGCCAAACCGGCGGTGAAAAATTAAAAGTTCAAACATGAAAAAATAATTTTCTCATTACAACGATTATTACACAGTATTAAGTACTGTTAGAGTGTTACGATGCTCGAAATTAATTACCGTGTGGTCGTGCGAAGAGTCACTGTTTTGTTTGAGAATTTCCACGGCGCTCGCGTCATAGCCAGAAATACCTATACTCTAACAATCTAACAAACAAATGAGAATCTAGACCACCGAAATTACGAGGGTGGAATTGTAAAAATTGTTGTTTTTGGTAATAATGTATGTATGTACGTTATAATAAAATGTTATGATTTCATTGTTATTTTTTTCTAATCTATTTTCCATCGTGGTGATTTTTGGTTTTAAGGGGGGGGGGGCGCCAAATTACCTTCTCGCCCGGATGAAAATTTTACCTTGAGCCTGCCCTGTTAACCACGTTGTTAACTGTTAAACTGATCACGCTGTTAAGCAAACCGATTGGATAAAACTTAACAAGGGGTTTAAAAACCAATCACACTACAACACTTGCTTTGAATTAACCAATCATATGTGTTAACAATGCCTCTAAATAATTACTATGTAGTTGTTAACAATGCTTTTTCTATTTTGCGTCTATAATAAAGCTGTTAAAGCACCCAAAACAGTGCGTTAATAGCTCATTTGATTGCTTTAATAGCCCAACTTTTTCAAAGTTGGTAGCATTGAAAAAATAATTGGAAAAACAGAAAATTGACAAAAACTTCACTCAATTTTCTGTGTCAATCAATGAATTTTCAAATGTCACATCAGTATTGTCAACTACAACAAAAATCCCTAAATTTTGAAATTGCGGTTTTTTTATTTAAAAAGGGAATAAAAGACGCAAAATAGAAAAATAGCATAAAAAACTCGTTTCATAAGTCATTATTGCACTCGTCCTTTAGAAAACTCGCCGCAAGCGGCTCGTTTTCTAAATTTGGACTCGTGCAATAAATCTCGACTTATGAAACTCGTTCTTTAATATACTATTATGCAACCGATCCTTAATTATTTCACAAAATCTAACATCTAAAATCTAAAATCTAACAACGCAAGAAAGCACAACTGTAAATGTTACCGGTATTTATAGTTACGAATGTTATGTTCGGGTTTCGCTTATACTCTAAGCTAAAAACGACGCGCCAATAAATGTATATAGCGTTGTACAACATCGAGATGTCTTCGGTATGCGGTAGTTGATGACGTAGATTTTAGTAGTTGTTTTTGCCGTGTTGTATTTTAATAGTGATTGTAATTTTGATGAAAACGAATTTTTTTTTCGTTTAAAATACGTAAATATTTTGCTGTTTAAAATACACACCCCAAAGAAATTATCAATTGTTATATTTTTGAATACCTATTACAAGAGATCGTTTTCTGTCGCTTAAAAATTGTTTATGTTAATTTACATTATATTTGGAGTCGTTATCAATTAGTTAAAAGTAGAATACCTTTATCAAAAATGAAAGAAAAATAATTTTGATTTAAATGACCATTTTCAATAATTTGCACACTTGAATATTATATTTTGAAGTGTACTTGCTTAGTTTTTTTCTTCGAAAATTGGTGAGTATGGATATTTAGCAACGTAGAATGAGACATTCAACTCACGACGATGTTGTTACAGCAGCAACTTTAAATTAGTTAGGGAAAGTAGAAGTCTTGACTATCGCTCTTGAATTAGACGTACAAAATAGGTATCTAGTATCTCAAGAGCTGTTCAAGACCACAAGCAAACTGGATCCACGGTAGACGACCGGGGCAAGGTCATAGAAGAGCAACGACGGCCAGGAATGATTGATTGATGGGGATTGAACTGTATGCTCTTTGAACTCGTCGTTTCACTCTAAGCCAACCTTAAGCAGAACTTTATGAAGTGAGAAACATTGCTATGACACCTCAAACAGTAAGAAATGGGCTCTGAGAACTTGAAATGTGGGGTCGTGTACCAGTAACCGCACCAGAACTAAGCAGAGAACATAGACTTGCCCGACTAGCATTTGCAGTACTGGAACATTTTTTATCCACAACGCCCGTTTAAATAGATTTTTCGGAATAGATTTATATAAAATTTATCCTCTGATCTATTTTTACACCCCTTTGCACTGCAACCGGTCATAATATTACTGATTTCACAAGTTTCAAAATATACTTATCGTTGATATTTGAAAATGACAAACTTCAAAGTGACATTAAATAGCACAAGTAAAATCTATTGCAACAGTCAAGTAAGCCTTGCAGAAATTGATCCACCAATTAAATTATATTATGCGATTTTTCCTTACTCTTATATTAATATACGTATCTGGTGATCACCAAGAAAGACAACACCGAGGAAGACAACTACGGAGAAACCAAAACCGAGAAACCAAAACCGAGAAACCAAAACCGAGGAATCAAAACTGAGAAACCATAACCGAGAAAACATAACCGAGAAACCACAACCGATAAACCACAACCGAGAAACCATAACCGAGGAATCACAACCGAGAAAACCAAAACCGAGAATGGAAACTACCGAGAATAATAAATACCGAGAATGCATGAAGTAATAATTAAAAGTTAGTAACTTTGATGGACATAATAAAGACAGAGGAGAATACATGGGGCGGGGAAGGACAGAGAAAGACTAACTGCGTAAAGGAAACGCTATGCAGCGGAGGCTAAGGGCAAGTTAGTAAGTTTGATAGATCTAACAGGGACAGACTCTAATAGTTCACGTAGCGACTGAGAGAGATAATAATTCTAACAGGAGGCGCTATGCAGTGGAGCTTAGGTTATAAGTTACTAATAAGTTTGATAGATGTAACAGAGTCCGAGGAGAACACATATGGCATGGAAAATACCAACGGCGTAAAGGAAACGCTATGGATCGGAGGTTAGGTTATAAGTTAGTACGTTTGATAGATCGAACAGGGACAGACTCCAATAGTTAACGTGATGACTGAGAGAGCGACTAACTCTAACAGGTCACGCTATGCCGAGTGAGTATTAATATTCTAATATTACTTAATTAAATAATTATTAGTTCATATGCATGGATGTATTCTCGGCATTTGTTATTCTCGATAGTTTCATTGTCGGTTTTGGTTTTCTAGGTTGTTGTTTCTCGGTTATGGTTTCTCGGTTGTGGTTTCTCGGTTATAATTTCTCGGTTTGATTAATTTTGATTAATAAAATGTACTAAACCAGTTTTCAAACTTTTCTCAAAATTTTTCCAAAATTATTATTAATATATGTTTAAGGGGCTGTAAAAAGTATTGATGATTTTTTTTATAATATATGTTGTTATTCCATCAATATCAGGTGAAGTATTACTGTTTAGTGTAGATATATGTTTTATTAATTCATTTTTTGTAACAGAATTAAGAAACATAGTATTAGGATATTTAGTTATATAATTTGTATAAATTGCTGTAGTATCAATATCGTTGACCATACTTAAGGGGGGAAGTGACTGTATAAAAATAAGCTATGCAGAGTCTCTGAATTTACATTATTTTAAGAAAGAATATATCATAGATTGTGTATCCAACATTAGAATCTTGTAGATCAAAGTATGAACTAAACTTTCATAAAAGAATTATTAAAATTTGTTCGAAAATAACTAAATAAACATAAAAACTGTAACAATAAGTATAAATATTTTTTCTTTCTTAAAACTAAAATATCTCTTTATAAAAATTTGAAAGTACTTGAGTAGTTGACAGATCAACAAATTTAATTGATAAAAGTTTATTTATAACAACAATAATAATGTTACAGTTTCGGTTACCATGATTATCATTTTTAGGCAGTTTTGGTGGACAATAGCGCGGTAGCATGTTTTTACTGTATTTTAGTATCTTTAATTTTAATTCACAGCAGTGGTTATTAATCTTCGAATACACATTAAAATTTTTAAATTGGTTTACATTTAAACGTATACATTACCATAACTAGCTTACAAAGATAACTTTAAGCATCTGTAAATCAATTATGTAATGCAAAACATAATAATATCTCTAGTATTTTTTTTCATAAATTCTAACAAAATATGTAAAAATTATAGCGATCGACCTTGTAGTTTATTTTAAAATTGAGCCGATACCGACGTTTTAATATGAATTCTGTAATATTTATACAAAATTATTATTATTATTATTACAAATCATGGTACCTTCCGACGCGAGGGCCATCTATGGTTTTTGTAGTATAATCTTAAAGGTCTGAAACTGAACTAAATGCTAACTAAATATGTAAAAATTATAGCGATCGACCTTGTAGTTTATTCTAAAATTGAGGCGATACCGACGTTTTAATATGAATTCTGTAATATTTATACAAAATTATTGTTTATATAAAGAAACAAACGAAAAAGGATGGGAAATGATATTCATTAAAGAAGAAAAATACATGAACAGACAGCATGGCCGACTAGAAGGAGCGCTGGATTTACAACTACAAAAACCCGGGTCTATTCCCGGTAAGGGTAATTCTCTTTTAATAAAATATTTAATAAATATTTCTTACATTATAAATACATATTTCTTTTATAATTAGAAAATTCATAAAAAAATAATTACATAAAATTATCCCTTAAGTTTATAGTCGTTTAAACTATGAAAATAAGACTAATTGATTATACATACCATATTAGTATTTAATTGTAAGCTAATTCTTTTTATGAACATTATAATTATAAAAAATAGTTTATTAATGAAATATATTAAATATTCTATAAAAAGATTCTTCGAGCCGGTAAAAGACCTGGGGGTTTGAAATCGTCCAACGCATCTTCATACTGTCTGTTCATGTTTTTTACTTCTTTAATGAATGCATTTATCCTCCTTCTTTGTTTATTTTTGATTATTAATTACTTTTTGATGATTTCTTACAATTACTAATTACAGTACGTTCACTTATTATTTAATTAATATTAATAAATCAACAATTCATATTAATTAACCAACAATTAATATTAATTAATGTATGCATGCTTAACATTAAATTTATTTGAAATTGATGATTTAGAATTAGCCAAATATAAATCACAATGGAAAGATTATTATCAGACACATCGGAATAAATTTTGGAGGCTACAAAAAATCTATATCATTCCATATCAACAACGAATTAGATTTTATATGCTTAAGATTTTATGCAGTAGGTTACATTTTAAATTACTATTTTATAGTTGTATGCCTACTCTTTCTACAGTATTCAGTATAAAGGAACTAACATCATACCTTGCTTCGCTAAAATTTTATTAAACTGTTTAGAATAGATGAATATCTGAAAACAATGGCTTTTCTTTATATTATCTTCTTGGAGCCAATGGATATTCTTGTAGATTGTATTTAACTAAATCGTCTAAAAAAAATTGTTTTTGTGAAGTGAGTAATAATTGTGGTAATATTGTTGTGTATAATTTGAAAATATTCAATTGTTTTTTGAAAGTATTACCAACAATAATTTAGTTGCTTTTTAATAACCGACTGTTTGTTAACTGTCACTGGAAATGTAATGGTGAATATAATATTTTAATAACAGACTGTTAAACTATAACAGTCTGTTACTTACCAACTAGTTAAGTAACACAATGGTGAATAAGGCCGTTAGACCAACAATTAGTTATCCATGGTTTTATCTTAAGTTTTTTTTAATATTCATTTTATAAATTTTACAATTTTCAACGAAGGATTTTGAAACGAACTTATTCAATAAAATATCAGTTGCAATCTGGGGATCATCTGAAATTAAAATATCATTCCAACTCTATTTTTTTAAGTAGGTTTCTAATTTATTAAAGTCAAATTTTGTGATAATTTTTTCACTAATACTTAAGTTTACATTATTATCTGATATAGAATTTACATTTAACAGAACTGGATAGCGGCACTTGAAAATATACGAATTGAAAGTAAAGTATTTTGTGATGTGTTTAAGAAAATGTGATCTAAACATGATTCCGTTTCAACTGTAATTCGAGTAGGATTGACGATGTTTTAAACTTCAGAATCTCCAGAAGAACATATTAATCATCTTGAGATAGTCTTCCAACGCTTAAACGAATTCGGAGTTGCACTCAATCAAACTAAATGTGTCTTTGGTGCAGCAGAGATAGACTTTCTTGGATATCACATTACCCAAGATAGAATAAAACCGCTTCATGAAAAAGTAGAAACTATAACCAACCTTAATCCACATAAAACCGTAAAGGCTTTAAGAAGATTTTTAGGTATGATAAATTTTTACCGGCGTTTTTTACCGCATGCTGCAGAACATCAAGCACGTCTAAATGAGCTAACAAAAGGTGAAAAGACAAATAACGCAGATATTACATGGACTCCTGAATCAATATAGTCTTTTGAAAGTTGTAAAGAAGATATTGCTAATACTGTTAAATTAGCCTATCCTTCTGGTCTTCCTTTAGTGCTCATGATCGATGCCTCGGAAACAGCTATTGGCGCTTCCTTGAACCAGGTAAGAGACAACAATTTAGAACCATTAGGTTTTTATTCTTGTAAATTGAAGAATTCTGGGCAAAACTACAGTGCATATGATGGTGAACTGTTAGCGATTTATAATTCAATTAAACATTTCCGTTATATGTTGGAAGGTAGACAATTTACAATAATCACGGATCATAAACCTTTAATATATGCATTTAAACAGAAAGCAGATGAATCATCTCCTCGTCAACTTCGACATCTAGATTTTATTTCGCAATTTTCTACGGATATTCAATATCTCAAAGGAGAGAAAAATATACCGGCAGACACGTTATCACGCATCGAGACAATTACCTTCCCAGAATCTATCGATTATCAGTAGTTAAATCGTGAACAAATGGAAGATGAATATTTACAGATTTTTTTTTAAATCCATCGACTCATTCCTTACGGTTAACTCAAATTACGTTACCGGAGAATGATATTTCATTATATTTCGATACTTCACAGACCAAATCGCGATTATACATCCCAAACACTATGCGAAAAGAGATATTTCATCTCATACATAACCTAGCTCATCCTAGAATCAGAAAAACTAACCACATGATAACCAGTCGATTTATATGGCCCAATATCAAAAAAGATACAAAACAGTGTGTAAAAATATGTCTTGTTTGTCAAAAATCTAAAAATTTCATGACATTTAAAGAACAACATAGGTAAGTTCCAAGAACATGATGAAAGGTTTGATCACATTCATATTGACATAATAGACCCATTGCCGTATTCATGGTTTCTCATACTGTCTGACTTGTATTGGCCGTTTTTCTAACTGGCCAGAGGTTATACCACTTCCAGATATCATAACTAACACTGTAGCTAAATCTTTATATTCAAATTAGATATCACGGTATGGTATACCCAAAAAATTACCACAGACCAAGCCAAACAGTTTGAGTGAACTTTTCCGATCATTAACTAGCTTACTGGGTATTAAACACATAAGAACAACCGCATATCATCCCCAATCAAATGGAAAAATAGAGCGACTACACCACACCTTGAAAGTTGCTATAATGTGCCATGGTAATCCTCATTGAACAGAAACTCTTTCAACAGTATTGCTTGAACTACGATCTGCACCTCTGGATAAACTGGATGAAACGCTGTCAGAATTTGTATATGGACGAACTATCCGCATACCAGGTGATTTATTTGATAGCTCTGTTAACAAAAATTTCAATCCACTTACATTTGTTGAAAACCTGAGAAGAAACGTCTCCAAACTTAAGCCTGCGCCTCAAAAACATCACACCAGAGAGAATGTATTTATACACAGTCTTCAACCACCATTCGATGGACCATATAAGGTTTCTTCGAAAACAGAGCAATATTTCACAGTTTCAATTAAAGGCAATGAAAAGACCATTTCTATTGCTAGGCTCAAACCTGCTTTTATCATAAACTCAAATCAATCAGAACATGAAACCTTTAAGCAAAATCAAGATACTCCTTCAGATACAGGGTGTTTTGGAAAGATGCCTTTCCCTTTAAAGGGCAATAGAGAAACATGTGTAGAGTAACATCCTACTAACAATTTCCTGAAATGCCCCTTTGAAATGACAACCCCCCTTATAAAAATAATAGGCACGCCACTGCAAAATAGTAGATAAAATGTATGAACAGAAAATTGTGTCTACTAGTACATACTTTTAAAGGTCATGGACAAATGATCCATAAACTAACCCAAGCAGGTAGCAGGATAAATATAAATTCTTCGAAGATTGTAATCAACACCAAATAGCAGTACGTGCTTTTAAAACGTTTTTAATTAAATAAATAACAGTCATTCTGAACATCTGTAATAACTGTTACTGACTCAGATCTTTGAGATTTGTAACTGCAGTATGCAGTTTGTCGTCAACTTTCTTTGTGTTAGGTGGTGGTAAACTTGAGTTTCGATTAATACACGTGTTAGAATTAATAACTTGCATTAGGTAGTGTTAAGTGTTTGTTTTAGTGATATGTAAGATAATTACCCAGGTAAATCAAAAGCCGATAATCCAATCTTTAATGTTTAATATAAAAATGTATCAATACATGGACCGAATTCGACCAGTGTTAACTAATAACTAAAACTTCCCTTTCTTTTAATAATCGTCTTGCCGTTACATGGCAGACTTCAGCATCATTAAGCATTTACGACCCTTAAAAGTTATGTATACAATCAGAACGTTTCACATGTTTTAATGACATTCGTAAAATGAAAAACAGGCAATGTTTCCATCACAATTAGGTCAACGAACGTATGTTACATTTTATTTACCGACCTTAATAAATGATCAAGTCATCAAGGTAGTGAGTCACTCGGCAACCGCTGCTGAAATTCAATTCTGTTGTTTCTGTAAATTGATACGTACGTAGCGCAGGTCAGTTATTAATTTAATACTGCATATGTGAGATCATTGTTTGCTTCATCAGTAATTCAGGATCAGAATCTTACAAACAATCCATAGTCGACTCGTGACTTGTAAAAAATACGGAAAAATCCGAATTTTTTTTATTTTTTATTTTATGAGTTTTGGGGTCTCTATATGGTCACCTTTCACCCCTTTAAAGCATTGCATATTTCTCCGGAACACCCTGTATTTCCAAACATTCTTGCTACAGTAATTAATTAACTTCAAATTTGATATTATTTCAAAAGATGTAAAAAGTTATTAATTCTAATAAAACAATTGTGATTGCGTATTTTTATCTAAGAACATTATTTTTGCTCTGTTAATTTAGGTGAGTGGTGCAACAACTAGCAACATACAACGACCACCACATGGTTAAGATTATATTTTTGATTAGAATTTGAACAAATGATGCAAAAGTCTTCTTCTGATTCCTACATTCCTTCACTGAAAAACATTTTGGTTTAAAATTAAAAAAACTGCAGGTAACATCAAAATTGTTTACTTTCAAAAATGCGCCAACAAAGTCTTTTTTAAATTTAAAAGTAGCGATACTTTTAAGAGTGTTGCGAATTTTTAATTCAATGTAGTGTGCATTTAAATCAAAAACTTATTTCGGCGGTTGATTTAAGTAGTATTATTGTTAATGTAAAAGTAAAATAAACGTTATTTGAATGGTAGATTGTAATTAATTTAAAAACTTTCTGGTTTTAAACGAAAAGTATCAATGATTACTTTTAAATGCAGTGCTTTTTATATGAATGTCAGGTTGTTTTTAATTTAATAATATTATGCTGTTTTCCTTTTAAATGCAACACTCTTTTAAGTTAATGACGTTAAGTGCAGAACACTGTTGAATTTAATGTTTTATATTCGTTCAGTAAAAAAACAACGTACTGTTATTAATGCTTTATTGACATCACATCACATCTAGTACAAAAATAAAAGGAAAAAATCTTTTATTATTGAAATAAAACAATAACTTATAAAAAATACAGAACATAAATAGTTTGCTTATACATAAATACTTATTTCTTAAAAAACATTTTCTAGTAACGTTATAGATATGCGTCGAAGGCCTTGTGAAAGAAGTTAATTATTCTAATATAATAATATTTATATTATTTGATGGTGATCCTAATTCATGGGACAGGTAATGTTCATTAAAACATTTAATACTAAAATATAAATAAAAAAGACTTAATTTCTCACAAGGATTTATTCTTTATTAAAAAATCCTTTAATAAAGAATAAATCCTTGTGAGAAATTAAGTCTTTTTTATTTATATTTTTGAATAATTTACTCACATTATGGGTACATTCGAAAATTTACATTTAATACTAATTTCAGTAGCTATTACAAAAAACTTTATTCTTTTATATTATATATTTTTTATAACGCTTGCACTAACAAAAACCACTAGTTGCAAATTTCCTTCCATTCGTAAAACAACACTATAACTAATTTAACCGTCTACACGTTTTAACGGTATAAATGAATATGCCGAATTAGCTCAAATTAGAAAAATTGCTGTCGAAACAAAGCCAAATATCTGATTTCAAAAACATTTATTTGTGCATGTAACATAGGCCAGTAAAATAGAATCCGTTGGTGGAAATAAATGTTGGAAAACGGGAGATCGTTTCGATCGCTTCGTTTGATGTCAAATATAAGTATCCTAGGTTTGCACGGTCCCTCGACTCGAGCTTACCTGAGGGCATCAAAAGAACCACGAAATCTTCGGACCGTTTTTAGTTTTTCGCTTATAACTACAAAGCGGTGCTTTCTGCGGCGGATGAGTATGCAACACTTTAAATTCGGTCCAGTGGTATGGTCGAAACCGACAGTGGAGTAACTACAATTTTACAAATTTTTGATTTTTCGTCAGACCGGACGCCCAGAAGCTTTCCGTATGAAAAAACCCGTTGGACTCATTCTGATTGTTAATATAAGTCGAGAAATATCTAAGCTTTGATATTATAAAGGTTTCCGGGGTAAATTAATGGCCATTTTTTGTCATCCCCCATCATAGCAATTAGGATCAATCCATATGAAGTAGTGCAGTACTGGTCGCTCGATCATTTCGAAAAAAGATAATTTTTTGTGTGTTATCACCCCTAAGTATTTGTAGATCAAAACCACTGTCATTTTATTTTTATTCCATTTGATTGAAATATAGCAGCCATATTTGTTTCGTGATGCACGACGTTTCTTGCAGTTTTTTGATGTAAACGTAAATCTTGATATCTCAAAACCGGTTGATCCTATAGACCTGCGGTAAAAATGATTGTATTGCTCACATGTCGGACTACAATTTCTCTAAATCTAAACATAATTTTTGTAGGACGCTTACTTATGGGTGTGATTTAATTCCGAAGATTAAAGTTTTTACAAAAATTTTCGCTTTTATGTGGGCATATTTCATATATTCAGATAAAAATGAAGTCTTAGGGCGGATTTTCTATTTAAACGTATACAGTTAGAGGTAGTTTATGTATAAAATATTTTAAATCTGAAATTTTACTATTTTTGTATTTATGTATGACTTTAAAGTTCTCGTTATGATACGTCATATCAATATTATGTTTAGATTAAAAAATGTAGTCCAACATGTGAGCAATACAATGATTTTTACCGCAGGTCTCTAGGATCAACCGTTCTTGAGATATCAAGATTTACGTTTACATCAAAAACTGCAAGCAACGTCGTGCATCACGAAACAAATATAGCTGCCATATTTCGATCAACTGGAATAAAAATAAAATGACAGTGGTTTTGATCTATTAATACTTAGGGGTGGTAACACACAAAAAATTATGTTTTTTCGAAATGATCGAGCGACCAGTACTGCACTACTTCATATGGATTGATCCTAATTGCTGTGATGGGGGATGACAAAGAAATGTCCATTAGTTTAATCCGGCAACCTCTACAATATCAAAGCTTAGATATTTCTCGACTTATATTAATAATCAGAATGAGTCCAACGGGTTTTTTTATACGGAAAGCCTCTGAGCGTCCGGTCTGACGGAAAATCGGAAATTTGTAAGATTGTCGTTTCTCGACCGTCGATTTCGACCATACCACTGGACCGAATTTAAAGTGTTTGATACTTATCCGACGCAGAATTTAATGCTCTTTAATTCTTGTAATAGTGAAGTTTTCGTTGGAAAGCACCGCTTTGGAGTTATAAGCGAAAAACTAAAAAAGGGCTGAAGATTTCGTGGTTCTTTTGATGCCCTCAGGTAAGCTCGAGTAGAGGGACCGTGCAAACCTAGGATACTTATATTTGACGTAAAACGAAGCGATCTAAACGATCTCCCGCTTTCCAACATTTATTTCCACCAACGGTCCATATCGGGTCTAATTTTACTGGCCTAACAACTTATACTTTTATTTTAAAACCACACCCACTTGAATTAAAACTCCCTATTTACTTACTAAAAGTAGATTGTTATCATTTCTATAAATCAAAAGCAGTGCATTTTATAATTGAGAAACATGTCTGATAAGTCTTGATTTCAAAGCAAAACCAAATCCTACATACCTTGTTTTAAAAATATATATTTTGTTTCAAAAGTAAAACATTTTTATTTTAAATACCACCTCTTGAAATTTAATATACCGGCATTTAAAAGATTCAGCATTTAAACGTACGCATTTGCAGTTCAACAAAAAACAACTTCAGGTTATCAGTAGTTTTGTTTCGACACCAACAGCGATGTTCTATTTATTCATAATCTGCTACAGTATTTGTCAATTTATCTAATTTTTTATTACACTGGCATGGAAAAACAATCACTAATTCAATTTCTAGCTATATTTTGGTACCAAATTACTCTATAAAAATAGTTCAACCATTTAAATAATGTCGCAAACGGGATTGGTGTTTAAAATAAAATAAAGGTAGTTGTAGATAAAGGAGTTAGTTGGAAAAGTTACGAACAGTCTCATTTTAGTATTTCAAACAGTCTAAGGGATATTAAAAGAAGGTTGTTAGAGAAATTCCTCCTTTATCTCAGCAACCTATGACCCAATTTAATTAAAAACTTTTTTATTTCCTTAAAATAGCATATCACAAAGGTAGGGCTGCTATTTGACATTTTAAAATTAGTGATGCTGGGGGTGAGAAGCAAGATTTTGACAATGCTTATTCGAAAATTTAATCGATATTGTAATTTTGGATGGTTTAGGAGATATTCAAACTGAGAAATTTTCAAATGAACACAGTGCATACATTTTAGGGATAACAATACATTCTGTTGTATACCTACACCATTGCAAATGTTAATCAAAGTCAAGAACATCAAATTGTTTTAAGGTCCAAGTGTACCCAAAAAACGTGTGTTGTTTGTTTAATAAATAATATAATAATGTGATAACTTTGGTTTTAAGTTAATAGTCTAGAAATGTTAAAAACTTGCTTACCTAACTTGTTTTGGAAAAAAAATTTTTTAATTAAATTATTTCACATGTTATACGTGCAAAATTAATTTTGGAGAAACTGTACATTCAAAATTAATCAAAATAATACCACTTAAGTTTCATAGTATTTGAACTATTTTCCCAAAATTTTAAGGAAATCGTATGTCTAGGGACTAAACTATTACCTCCTTTTTGCCAAAAAAGGAGTTTTTTTGCCAAAAAGCAGGTTTTTTGGCAATAATTTAGTCGCTAGACATACGATTTTCTTAAAATTCTGGGAAAAAGTTCAAATACTATGAAATATAAGTGGTATTATGTTGGTTAATTTTGAATGTACAGTTTTTCTAAAATTAATTTTTCACGTATAACATGTGAAATAATTTAAATAAAAATTTTTTTTTCCAAAACAAGTTAGGTAAGCAAGTTTTTAACATTTCTAGACTATTAACTTAAAACCAAAGTTATCACATTATTATATTATCTATCAAACAAATAACACACGTTTTTGGGTACACTTGGACCTTAAAAATTATATTAAATATGATTAAATCTATCGTATTAACATCAGACCGTTACACCCTGTATAAGCTATTATACTCACAATTACTACTAGTGTATACACAAGAAGTACTCCTAAGATTATCAACACTTTCATCTTTCTTTTAATGGGTTGACTGCTTTATAAAATAGTTTATTATTCTACTTACAACGGATAGTATTTATATGCAACGTAATTGATAATGATAACTGATTAGAACAGTTGATAGGACAAAAGGTTAAAGATGTCTTATTACGTATTTAAGATTGTTTTTACTATAAACGTCGTGCATTATCCAGTTAATACAGCAATAAATTATCCAAATAAAAACTAATGGAAATTGCTCAAAGTGGCACCACATTCAATGCACTTTTCTTGAAGAAACAAGCAAAATTCTTTCTTAAGGAAAAGAAAAAGAAAAAATCAGATGCTCATTGGATATGCAAATCTTGTATGCATATTGTAGATGAAAACGATGGAAAAGAAGATATGCAATCTGAGAAAGGCCTAAATATAGATGTATTGATGGATATCAATAAGAAATTAAATCAGTCTTTCATAATTAGCGGAATTTATGATGAATGTACATTTGTACATGCTAGTGTTTACGATATTATAATACTAGTTGAATCCTGGCTGGATGAAGCCGTGTCTACTGAAGAACGGCAATTAGTTAATTATAATATCTATAGATATATGATAGATGTACTGAAACGAGTACTAAGAAAAGAGGTGGGGGTGTTCTCATTGCTATCAGAAAAGAAATTGCCTCCACAGTTGTTGGAAAAATCTATGAGAAGGACCAAGTAAACATTATATTGTGTGGTGATTTTAATATTGGAAGTGCATACTGGGAATATGATGAATAAGGGAGTCATATCAAAAAACCCTAATAATCATCATGAAGTAATCCTTATTTGAATATGTATCAATTAATAATAAAATAATAAATAAATGTTATAAAGCCCAATCACTCTCATTTTATAAAAAGCTAGGATTAGTTGTATTCGATAGTTTATAATTAATTGTTCTACCAACAAAGGTTGGTGGAAAATTCTCCTGCGTAAAAGGGCACAATTCATAATTTATAAGTTATCTATCGTACGCGATCCATCGTTATCAGAACAGTTTTTTCATGTAGGTTTCGAAGTAAAGTTTGTAGCCGTTTTTCTTTAAAAAAAATATGCAAAACATTGAGTCTTACGGGAATTTTAAACTTTGACTGCTCGTAACTCCGTTTCAGAACCTTCAGAAATTAATTCATTTTAGATGTTTACGGGTACTGTCGCGTTTATCAACTCATATCTTAGAAACGAAGGCTTTAATCGAAGAAAATCGTGCTTACAAATTGTAGAGAGCGATCTTTCACTTCTAACGGTGTCACCTATATATTTTTAGAGATTAAAATAATTTCGTAAAGAATAAAATTTAACAGCAACCACGAATTAAAACGTCTCGTCGCGTGCGACTTCCGCCCGCACGCTCCAGCTCCCTTTGTTCTGGGGCTAAAAGATTTATTTCGTTTATCTTAGGTGCCTAATGTAAACTTAAACACACAATTTTAAGAATATAATTTACATAATATTTTTATATCTTCCTTATTTACCCCTTACGTAATAATAATAAAATAGTATTGCAAAATTATAATTATAACGTGGGCAGAACATTTACTTCGATCATATTTAATAGTACATTCTGTAACGAGCTTAGAATGGAAATTCAATGCGAGTGGAAGATGCCGAACGCGAGCTGAAAGCGAGCGAGAGGAACCACGAGCATCGAATTTCTATTTTAACCGAGTAACAGACCGTACTTTCTCCAAGACCACAAGAAAATTTAAACTTAGCAGTATTTACAATTTGAAAATAAGAACAATAACCTTAAAAAGTATGACATTTAATGTAAACAATGAAATCAAGGCTAACCGTTTTTTTTATTATACTGTTACAGAATATTCATTCCATATCTAGTGATGGAATGAAATACATGCAAAACACATAAGTAGGGTAGTGTTTTAGAATATTTATTCTAAAACAAGAGTTAGAATATTAAGTTTTTTTTATCAAAATTAATTTCAGAATTTACAAATTCCATAGTGTTCGTGGAAAAGAATTCATACAAGGTTGAGGGAGTAGATTTGACATTAGATCACTATAACGAAATGTCAATGAAAAATATAACTACAATCAAAAGGAGAGCCTTACAATTTCTCTTTTTATAGAGATTGTGCAGATTATATATTAATAAAATGTACAGTGTTTATTTGTACATGCAATACATTCATAAAGATTAGGCTTTGTTTATGGCTGGGACAATGAAATACATCTGCATAGTCCGGGAGCAGTGTACTCAAATTGTGAACGACATAAGTAGGTATTGCGGCACCTGAACCAGACGTTTTTGAGGGGGTAATGTTAAGTACAGAATCTGTATTACCGACATTCTGTATTACCGGCATTTGGTTCGTCACTCGGCTAAATGACAACGCTGTTGCTGGGGGAAAACAGATGGCGCCAGTGTCGTTTTACGTCAAATCTGGGGATTTTTTGTGTCGATCTCTCTCTAACCTAGGGACTTTTTATGTCGATCTCTCTCTAATCTAGGGACTTTGGTCTCGTTAAGTGTCGAAGTAGGGAATCTGTATTACCGACATTCTGAATTACCGGCTGTTGGTTCGGCGCTCGGCTACATGGAAACGGTGTTGCTAGGGGAAAACAGAGGTCGCTAGTGATTTTAATAGTGTGTCTCTGTCGAATCTAGTAACTTCTTGATTGTCCGGGCGGTACGAAACAAAGATTCTATATTATCGGTTCGGGATTCTGCTAATAAATTGCTAGGGGGCTAATAGAGGTCACTAGTGACTTCGATCCGGAACTCTGCTAAACATTGTCATTCTCTCTCTCAAAGCTTATGCGTATCTCTGTCGAATCTAGGGACCTGTTAAGATTCTTACGGTTCGGAACTCGGAGCTAATAATCGGGTAATAGTGTTGTTGCTGCTGTAGCTGTTTAACTAGTTTGGGACTCTGCTAAACCGTGTTACTGGTGACGGCGGTCTCTCTCTCCTTCTCGCGCTCTCCTTCTCTCTCGCACTTACCTCTTTCTACATTTTCTAGAAGAAATAATAACACCAATAAGTAAGTAATAATTTTACATAGATAGCTATGCAAAATACTTAGATAAATTACTCATTTTATTTCATTTCGTATTTCAAACAATTGTTTATATACTACAATTAGTAAAATAAAGTATAACTTGATCTCCGTTGTCAATGACACCGGAGTTCAAGACGTTCTTGATCTCCGTTGTTGTTGGCAACGTAAAAATCATTTGATGTTGCATAACAGCCACACGTGACATGATGCTTTTTATCTCCTTGGTTACGCGTTTGATGACACAGACAAGGCAACTTGCTTCATTATACAATAAATTCGGATGAATTTTAAAAGGGAGAAATTAGGATTGAAATACGAAATAAAATAAAACAACTTATGCAATACGGAGATCAAGCTTCTTTAAATCCTCGAAGATGTTATAACGCCTCGGCTGGCGCCTCGGCGTTATAATACATCTTCTCGGATTTAAAGTATCGCTTGATCTCCTAATTACATAATATATATTACATACTTGTGCTTAATTCTTTACACATAAATGTAATATTATATGCAGTAGGTACCAGTAAAAGTTAGGTAAAATATGTTAGATCTATATATTTATATACTTATCTATGCTTGTTGCCGCACAGTGTACAGTTAGTTACCTTTTAAAACTATGTATTTCATGTAAAACAAAATAATATATATTCTTTATACCGATTTCGGTATCTTATTGAAAATCATAAAATTCTCAATAACAAATCTTATTGAAAATCATAAAACTGTTTTTGAGATACCACATATAGTTCAAAAATTACAGACTTCAATCCTTTATTAGTTTAAAAAAGTAGAAACAATTACCACCAATTGATAGGAAAAAAAAATTAAAAACTTTCTCAATAAAATAGTCTTCGTAATATATTTAATGCGGCAGTAAAGTTCTGATTCAGATTCTGCACAACTTCATTTTCCAGTTTTTTCGAGGCCGTCTATAAGAAAGTAGAAGAAATTACAGACCTGTGAAAACTTCCTCTAGACTGAGTCTAGACCTTAAAAATAAAATCTATTAAAAAAATTCACGATCAACAGTATCAATAGTATCAACAGTATGATGATCAACCTTCTGGAGACCACATCACGAAACTTCCTCTTTCTAGAAATTTAAAGTTAAAGAATTGTTAAAGCATTCGACTTGTTACGGTTTTTGCCAATTATTTCAAAATTATTACTTGGCATCTAGGTATTTGACCCTTATTTTATGAATCTGCAAAAAAATCTAAACAAATTTTTCCATATTTCAAGTCTTAGATCTGGTGATCCTGGGAGAATAAGTCGGAAATATATGGTAGAAACTACTACATAATGGCAGTACTACTTTAATAATTACCTTTTTTATTTATTATTGAATATCTAGAGAAACTATGCTATATGTTGTAGAAATCGAAGAATTCTAGAATCTACAGCTATTGGATAGTAGAAATGTGACATTCTATGGTAAGTAAAAGTGGAAAGTTTGCAGTCATACACTAACAAATGACACAACTGTGGCAGACCTCGACGATTTTAATGAAATGCATTTAGGT